>JARHVA010000910.1:1752500-3212500 GCA_037957365.1 Torreya grandis | reverse complement strand
ATAATGAAGGCAAAAAATCTCTCATCACTTAGAGGTAATGCACAATATGAGTAAACCTTAGCATTTTATTTCATTGGTGTATGATACCATGAAAAATCCATCAATGAAGACCATATAAGGTCTCATACACACATGCACTGAACCATGTGTGATTTTCATACACTACATTGTGCCACCATAAGAAGTATATGTCATATTTGGTGGAGGTAGATTGATGATATTTAAGATATCACAAACCTCTAGAGGTGGTTCAAAAGTATTGGGTAGACATAGAGCATGAACCATAAGCCATGAAAATGGGCTTAGTAGTATCACTAGGAATGTTTTATGAGAATATACTTGGATTAGATCTCATCAATTGACTGAAGAGTTTCCAAAGCTTAAACCATGTTGAAAATGCAAAATTTGTATGCTGAAATAAAAATTAGCTCTTTTTAAATGTGTGAATTAATCATCCCATAGGTTTTATCCATCCTCTTTTTGAACTTGATCATTTTATCCTCATATTTTGGTTTAGGTTCTTTCTCTTGAGATATACACCAAAATCCTCTAGTTCTCAATAATCCTACCAATACATGTATTGTTCCCTTGCTGTTGTAGACATTATTTATAAATTATATGACACCTTAGACTTGTAATCTTGTAAAATACATATAATAATGCACCTTCAACTTCTAGACTTTTCCTACTACCAAAAGGCTTGCATACACTATTTATCTATGCCTAATTGCTTGTCTCTTAGTCTGGCTAATGTTATTATGATGACTCAGACCTTCTATCTCACCTAGAATGTTATAAACATGTCTATCTTCCATTTTTGCATATCCTATACCTACACCTATTTTCCAACTGCTAGGACATTTATTTCCCAATTAGACACCTATGTCGATGCAAGTGTCCTATTCCAATGTAAGTGTCTAATGCAATAAATCCATCAAATTTTCAAATGACACATATTCTTATGGTTGACCTAAGTGCTTTAATGTGGGATATTTTCCAATGGGATTGATATAAATTCAAGATCAACCTTCTTCATTCTTCACCTAGGAAACACCTACAAAATCACAAGGTAACTTACCAAAGGCATTAAATCAAACACTCACATGAGCAAAAATTCCCTATTTTCTCCTATTTCCATATCGATCATAGGTATAACATAACTACAGGTCTGAAGTACTAAAGGAGCACTCCATGAACCACATTTAACAAGTTAAAAACTAGGTCATTGTTGAACTTACTTATCACACACTACATGATTAACACACATAATCCAACATGTAGGGGATAATTATGAAAGTAAAAGGCCCTCTTCAGAGTATTGAATATGTAGACAAGACTCATTAATAGATGGGTCTTTGGGATAGATTGACACTATGTGCACACTAACATATTTTTCTCACAACCACTATGAAGATGAAAAAATAGGATTTTGCTATTTGACAAGGAGTGATAGTCCATGACCTAGATCTACATGAACCAAAGCAAAGGTGACATAGAACCCATAAGCATCCTAGTGGTCACATCTAATTTCAATAAGTATTTCATACTAGATACCTACATCTAAGTCAAACTGTAGAGTCGACACAACCATCCCAGGTTGACACAAGTGTCTGTAACTATAGAGGTATAATTTATAGAGGTAGATGACTATTATATAATCTAGATTTATTCCACTTTATGTCTATTTCAAATTTAGATCTGTGTTAGCATCAGAACTAAGTATCTTGTGTTCATTACCATTACAATATCTAACCTAACTATACTTTCTATGTTTAGCATATCTAAACATAATAAATTAAATATATGTTTTATCTAAGTTTCACAAATAATTGATCTAATTTAGAGATCATCTAGCATCCTTTTTACCTAAATTATCCATGCCCCTTTAACCCTAGATTCCCCATATCTACATTTTAAGGTTAAACATTTGGTGAACCTGATTTGTATGAATGTATTTTTTTTAAATTCCTAGGGTTTCTAGTCAACTAAGGTTTTAGATTGTTGTAATTTTTCAGTTCTTGCTTATATTATTTTGCATATAACTTAGGCATATCCTTGTATTAGGTTTGCCTATTAAAAACATTGAGCCTCCCCTCCTACAACCTAATACAACTAGAACTAATGAGGACTTAATCATATGGATCATGATGATACCAATATTGAGAATGAAAAACACACTGATAAGGTTATAATAGAAGAAGATTCTGATAATGAAAACCATGAATCTAATGAAACCAATGAACATGAGCAAATAAATCATGAGTAAGTACAACTGATTGCATTGTTTCATGATCATATTTGTCAAAACCGTAAAGATATTAATGAAATCCTAATAACCATATTAGAAACTAAAAAAGAAAAAATATAGATGAACAAGTAGATCCATCTATTGATCATGTTATTCAAACTATGGGTCATCCCCATGTACAAATAACCTTACCCCTGAGCACATTATTGCTTCATACTTCTAATGGGGGCACATGTAATGTATTTCAACCCTTTTTGCTGAAACTAGTATTTCTATATCTGCTCTGGAAAACCTAAATCCTTCAATTCTAATACCGATTTCAATGCCTATATCTACCCAATATATGAGTACACCTCCTTTGGTGACTTCTCAAATGTCCAAACTAAAATATCAAGAGGTGCAATCCATTATCTAAACTATAAAACTTTTGAAAAGTTACATATAATGAACAAAATTCTATGAAATCTCCTTGTGTTATTGATTCATAAGAGGTGTTGCATAATCCTCTTGCACTAGAGATTCTTTACACCTCTTTTTAGTTGGTTTTGTTGCACCTAAGTTCACATTTTATAATTGAAAGGGTGATCCTAAACATCTTTGATCTTTCTATGTGGCATACCTTGAATATAACTTCAATAATTAACTTTTGCCCAAATTATTTTCAAGGAGTTTAAAAGATTATGCTTTAAAGTTGTTTTATGATTTACTAATTCAGTTAGTAAATGCCTTCAAACCCCTTTTAGATCATTTTTTTTATCATACTTCTCTATTAACATTACTAAAAAGTTTTCCTATTCCCAAATTGTAAAAATCAAACAAGGAACCAATAAACCTATCAATGAATATGTCTTAAGATGCAAAATAATGTTAGTTAAAATGACTAATCCTATGGTAGATAAAAAGATTCAAGATATTTTCAAGTAAAGTTTGCTTCCTCCTTTACATGAGTCCATTGTGTTTAAAAATTTCAAATGTTTTGATGACTTATGTTATGTTGTTTACGATCATGAAATGAAACATATCTCATTAAATATACTTAAGTATGCATAAAATACACCAACTACATCTACATCTAATACTATGTTTATTATCAAGCCAAGTTATAAGGTAAAATATCATGTCTCTAAAAAACAAACCACCATGTTTAATGTGGTGTCACAACAACTTAACTATCTTTTATCCAGTGCACCATGAAGACAATTTACATGCTTACTAGAGTCTCCTACTTCATTATCCTCATGGCTTTTAGAGTGTCATATTATATCTTTCCTTAATCTTATAGAGGTTGATATGAGTAGACCTCTACCCAAAAGGTATGATGTGCATGATTATTGTAGTTATCACCAAGTACCTAGGCATTATACAAATAGATGTTTTACTTTTAATCATAAGATCTAAGACCTCATTGATGACCAAAAAATTAAATTTGATGATCCCCTAGAGGAATCATATTCACAATGCAGTGACCACCACAAGCAAAAAATATTTAATAATCCTTTATATGATCATTCAAAGAAGGATCCAATAATGTAAATGGCATATAATACATACCCTCCTCCATCTCATCATGAGCACCCATTGGATGAGATTATTGGTACCTATATGTAGCATACACCTCCTATGGTTTAGAGACCCTCCATTACTTTCGATGATAATGACATTATGGATGATGAATTAGATCTTCATTCCTTATTAATTAAAACATACCTTGACCACCAACCTATACACAATGTTATGATTAATGATGGTTCAAGTGATAATGTTTGTGCCATGACATTACGTACGAATTTGGGTTATATAAATCTTGATTTACATCCTTCGACCAAATTAATTAGAGCATTTGATGGGACATCATAACAGGTTCTTGGTGAGATTGACTTACCTTTACAGGCGGGTCTTGCATATGTTTTTACTAACTTCTTAGTTATAACTTCTATGGATGTATTTAATATGTTATTGGAATGACCTTGAATACATACACTTCAAACAATACCTTAAAAAATGCATGAGTGTGTTAAATACATTCATGCCAATCATGTAATTTCAATTTTTAGAATTTGATATGAACATCCTCTTAAACAAGAGAAATTTATAACCATATAGTTAATTATCAAACCTCCTATGGTTAGTCATCTAAAAAAGGGTAAGCAATAGGCAATTCCCTTTACTAGGTAGCCAATACTTGAGATACCTTTGCATTAGAGGTTCATAGTGGGTTTCACAAAATCCTTACATATTTTTCACCATATTAGTTATCTAGAGCACCTAAACATGTTCTTATTATTGTTGTTTTAAATAAAATATAGACCATTCAGTGATGGGTTCTTGAATCCCTACTACTATTTTTGTTTCATGACTATAGTCATATTTTACATACATGGAACATAAAAAATGCTATAGTGATAGATATTGCACCTATACATTCTCCTTGGTAGCATCACCAGTTTATTGCACTAAGTTCATGTTGGGAAGACATTTATAGATTTAAAAAGAAAAAAAAAACTAAAAAATTCAAAAAAAATCAACATTTACATATTATATTAGCTCTTTGGCATATATGTTTTCAGTTCCATGTTGGTAGATGTCATATCAATATTTACTATATACACATGTTTCACACGTCTTTTGAGTGTGATTTAAGCATACATAGATACATGATCCATGCACTTTTGGATGTTGGGTTTTCCATCTACTCATGTCATCAAGACATTAGGAGCATCCACCTCTATGATCATGATACATCCAGGCTTTATCAATTTATGGTCACTTTATATTATCCTGTTTGAACCCATATATGTACTTATAC
Source organism: Torreya grandis (assembly GCA_037957365.1). NCBI lineage: Eukaryota > Viridiplantae > Streptophyta > Pinopsida > Cupressales > Taxaceae > Torreya > Torreya grandis. The sequence continues at coordinate 3,207,446 of JARHVA010000910.1, read as the reverse complement.
ATGCCTTTATCTATGCTCATATATTTTGTAGTGTACTTGATATGTTATGTACTCAATATTCTCTGCTAATACATATATCTAGGGACTAGAATGATATGCTTATGTTAGTTTCTTATGCTTTCATTTATTCACTTCTTTGAATGTCTTGCCTTGATATTGTCTTGCGTGTTTAAGCATTTGAATATGCTCTATTGATTTCAACTCCCTACCTTTGTTTACCTCTTTGATATTTGAATATGTCACTATTTGTTGTATGTTGACTTTAGAATATGTAATTATTGATTTGTGTACATTTAACTAAGTCATGTCCCTTAGATTATGCGGTATTTGAACATGCCCATTGTTTGAGGTCTAATTGGACCCTATTCCACAGTACTTCATAGATTCAGATTATAGTGGGGGCATATTTTGGAAACATGTTCTTCACACTTATTCAGTATTCAACATACCCATATTACATTGGGGACATGTTTTGGAAACATGTCTTCCACATTGACACTTTTATCGGTTTTCATATTATATTGGGAGCATGTTTTGGAAACATATTCTCCACACTTACACAATTTCAATTTGGTCAAACTACACAATTGTATGATCCATATACATATTTTTGGTAGAATTATATACATTGGTACCATTATTATACACAGTTTTAGCATGAGATGTATCTAAGATGCATATGCTATGCAATGTGTTCCTAATATTGTAAAATCAAATCAGTTTCAAATTTCAAACACTTTTAAGAACTATCACCACCCATCCAGTTGGACAATTATGGGTTGTATTGATTCAATTTATTGTAGTAGTCAGTTCACTTTTTTATATGGTTGAGATGATTAAATCACTCAATATTTCCAAGTTAATAGGTTGGAATTAATTTCATCATCTAGCCTCACCAGTTGTAGAGTGTGAGTTGACTTGGTTCACCCACACTCATCATGTTATAAGTATGACTAGGTTACACAGTTGAGCTCATCTCAATTGTCGAGTGGCAACTCACCTTTTCTTCAAGGTTGGGGGCATGTGTCCTCCAATCTCTCTCTATATATTTAGATATACACACTTTTCAATATTTATATTTTGTCTTAATCTCATTTTTAATGATTTATAATGATACATATTTCAAATCAAATTACCAAAAGGCAAGATAGTTGCATCAATACATAGATGTACTCCTAAACCTTACTCTCTTTCAATTTTAATCATTTCAATATTTTTCAATTTTAGATTATATGCACTGATTATATACTATAACATGCTCTTGATTACATGTCAATCACTAACAAAACACTCAAGTTGGACTTAAGCAAAGACATAGTGCCCTATACACACCTAGGTACACATTTCTTATCCTTTAAACCAATAATTTCATTACTACATTAAAGGGGGGGAAATGTAGAGACTATTTCTAAATTATTTATCACCTTAGTCTTGCACACTTGACAAATACATATCATTGATATAACTTCAATTTCTATACCTTTTCTACTGCCAAAAGGCTCACACACACTATATTTTTGTACCTAATTTTCTAGACCTTTTCTACTGCCAAAAGGCTCACACACACTATATTTTTGTACCTAATTACTTATCTCTTAGTTTGACCAATGTCATTGCTATGACTCAGACCTTCTATCTCACCTAGAATGTTATAAACATATTTATCTTCCATCTTTGCATGTTATAGACTCACACATATTTTTTAACTACCAGAACACTTGCATCCCAGTTAGATGCCTATGTCAACATAAGTGTCCTATCCTAATGTAAGTTTATAATTCCATAAAATCATCCAATTTACAAATGAAACATATTCCTATGGTTGACCTAAGTGTTTTAATGCAAAAAATTCTCCAAAGGGATTGGTATAAATAATAGATTAACCCTCATTCATTCCTCACTTGGGAAATACCTAAAAACTCACAAAGCAACTTATCAAAGACATTCAATTAATCACTTGCATGAATTAAGCTTCCCTATTTTCTTCTATTTACATATCAATCATAGGGGCAAATATCTATAGGTCTGAAGTACTGAAGGAGCACTCCATGAGCCACATTTTCTAAGTTGCAAGCTAGGCTATTATTGTAATTATTTATCACACATTTCATGATTCACACATAATTCAACATGTAGGGGAGAACTAAAAATGTTTGAATCCCTCTTTGGAGTATTGAATATGTAGGCAACACGCATTTGTAGAGGGGTCTTTAGGGCAACTTGACACTGTGTACCCACTAACCCATTTTTTCACAACCACTACGCAGATAAAGAACTAGGGTTTATTATTTAACAAGGAACGATAGTCTATAACCCAAATTTGAAAGCACTAGAACAAAGGCAACATACAACCTAGAAGCATCTAGGTGGCCGCATCTAGTTTTACCAAGTATTTCCTACTAGACACCTACATCTAAGTCAGACAATAATGTCGATGTAACCATCCTAGATCAATGGAAGTGTCTGTAACTATAGAGGTATAATTTATAGAATTAGAGGATTATTCTAGAATCCAAATTTAGTCTGTTGTCTATTTGTTCCAAATCCAAAATGATGTTAGTATCAAAACCAACTAAGTATCTTGTGTCCATTATCATTGCAATATTTAACATAGTTATACTTTCTATTGTTAACATATATCAACATAATAAATTCAATATATATTTTATCTATGTTTCTTAAATAATTGACCTACTTTAAAGATAATATACCATCCTTGTACTCTAAACTATCTATACCCCTTTAATCTTATATTCCTCTTATCAAAATTTTAAGGTTAAACAACTAGATAGTCTTACCCATTCCAAATAATAAGAATAAAAAAAGAGGCTATTTTTTGATGAAGTAGGTTTGCCTAAAAAACCATTCCAAAATTCTTTCAAGCATGCTCCATTGGGTAAGAATCATTTAAAACTTCTTGATGACATATAAATTTTTAAAAATTAATTATATAAACTCAATTTATGGCTATTATAATATTTTTATATAAACCTTAAATAATTGTAATTTAAACTTTAAAATTGTTTTCTAATATAAAACTCATATCCAATGTAGCCTCCACAAGTAACACATCCTGATTCAATACTAGGCATTCATCATTATTTTGAACTCCAATCACAACTTGGAATGATTAGCCTCTATGTATTTTTTGAACTTTTTTGTTCATCATTGCATCATATAAATCCAATCACCTATTTCCATGTGTTAGAACCATATTCATTGTATGGAGAGGGCCCATGATGAAGGTGTAAGTTTGAGATAAAATTATTGGAAAATATTGAACAAAAATAGAAGTTTCTTCATAATTATAGCTTGAAATGACCCCCCAATGAATTTTTGAAAAGATTAGAATTTTAGATTTATAAGGTATAATAATGGAAAATCAAAATTATAATCCAAATTTGGGTATGCATGCTTGAATTTATTTGTCCATATCAACCAATCTAGTTTGTCCTCATCCAAGGGTAATAGATGAATTATTAGACTTTCAAGGTGGATTACTCCATCTTCCCTTTTGAGTGATTTCATTTCTTATTGTAATTTAGTTGTATATAATGGACTGCTTCACTCTAAAGAGGGTAGTGTGGTGAAAGAGGGTGGTTTAATTACATTTTAATATATATTATTTGATATTTTTTGTTTCGTTTTTTTTTTTGTTGAAAGATTTTTTTATTAACATAAAAGTAATTTATGTAATTTAGAGTATTGTCCATCAAATTTTCTATTAAATTTAGATCAGCTCAAGGGAATCCAACCCCAAGACATCCAAGGCTAACTATCTTAGGAGGGGTGAGGTAGCCCAGAGGGTTAGCTCGATTATATATATATTGAATAAGGGATTGCCAAACTTTATTAAATGGTATCAACCCTCCATTAACAATGTTGTGTCAGAATTTCTTGTCGCTATGTAGCCCATTGAAACGCCTTCAATGGGGGGTTTAAGCTCTACCATGTGGGCTTAATATGTCACCGCCAACTAAAATTATGGGATATGGTTTCCACCCTCTTTGATTATGAGTGAAAGCTTATAATCCTTCATGTTATTGGTGTTCCATTAACAAAGCTTTGCTCTTAAAAAATTCTTTGGAATATTCTAATTTTAAAATTTTGAATTTTGAAAAATATTTTTTTGGAAGAAAATTAGGAAACATTTTGACTGCAAAAATGAGGGAGTAAATTAAAAAATGGGAAAAAGTGTGAAACTTCTTCCATTGATTGCACAAGTATTCCATATCTAGAATTATATTTGAAATTTTTTTATTGTAGCTCATGAAATTAGGGTTTTATAAAAAAAAACTAGATCTGAAATCACCTCTCAATCAAGATGAGTTGGTTCACATCATTGGAACCCTATCTTTATGGAAAATCCCTATATAATAACCTCCATATATGAAAATTTCCTCACCAAGATCCCAAATCTAAAAAAGGTGACAAAATATATGCTAGTGTCTTTTATCATTGTTGACCTTACAAAAACAATTCAACTTCCTAGAGACTACCCCAAATATTTTGATACCATGTTAGAAGATAATTTTGGATTTAGTTAGCCTTATAAAAACATCGTTGATGGATGAATGTAACAACTAATTTATTCTATCATGTAAAAGGTAATCAATAATACCTTGCAAATAAAATTAAGAGTGCAACAATTGTCCAATCTTTACTGGTGTTGATAGACAAAGAAATTACATAGAGATAATGGTGATACAAATTAAGGCACTCATTCCTTATATTTAGTGCATATTTTAGTCAGATGCATAATCAATCACACACAAACACTCCACAAAGAACCCAAAAAAACTATAGTAAGAGTAAACAAACAACAAACAACCTATCTAGCTACTAATTAAAACAATGAAAGAAAAGAAACAAACAAAATGTGTGATTAAGTTATGCATCAAATTCATTCAAGAAACAAATAATCCTATATCTACTTGCTGAAATGAAAAAGGAGAATACCAAGATGTACATAGAAGTTTTAGTTCTTATATTTATAAGAATCCAAGTAATCCATTATTGATACGCTAGTTACTTGAGTTTGTCCAATGTCTCCAAGAATAACTATAATACCTCTAAAGTACTAAAAGAATAGCTCAAAATAATAATAGAATTATACTATAGATGATAGAGCTATGATGAATGTCAATAGAGACTAAACCATCAAGATATATGATGTACACCTTGATCTATGAAATTGGAAGTGATGGTAAGATTCTATGAAAATATATTATGTGCAAGATTGTGAGTGAAGATAACAAGCATACAATGAATGAACATGACCTATTTATGTGTAGATGATGCAATAACACTAATGTAATGTATAAAATGATGCAAAAGCAAAATGGATGCAATTAAGAATACATGAAAATTACCAAGCAAGATATATGCACGTATACCTAGCATGACGGTAATATTAATGTAGATATGCAATGCAAGAGTTATGAAAACATCACTAGAATGATGAAAGTACAAATAGTGATGCACAAAATCAAAATCAAGCTTGTGACTAAAATCAATGTAAAAATTACCAAAATTATCACAATCAAGAATTCAATGTTTTACTATGAAAATGTGGATTCTGTATGCAATATAAAGGATCAAATATGATGTCAATGCAATTGAAACTCACAAGATATAAACTCAAGGAATCAAGGATAAAATGAGAATTTAGAAGAAGCAAAATGTACAATAATAGAATCAAGAGAAGATTAAAAAAAATTATCTTTAGGTTGATATGAATGTAAGAACAATAGAGAAGATATGAAATCAAATATATAAAGTAGGGAAGACCACCTTGGGAGGTCCTAACATGTGTATTAAAAAATGTGTGTACCTAATGGGTACCTGTAAACATTTCCCAAATGGTTAGATTACCCATTAACTGTGAGCTTGTTAATAGGCCAAAAAATGCAATTAATGATGAGTGGTTACTTGTCATTAACCATGCTTTTTGATTTGTTAACTAGCAGATAACCACAAAATGTAAAAACATATCAAAACTAAAAAAAAGTCATATTCTATCTCATTTTCATTGATTTTTCCTTGCCTCTACTCTGCTTGTGTGTTGTGAACCTATGTGTGTGTGAGTTGAAGCTTGAGGGTTTACAAAAATTTAAATAATACTATTGGTCGCTGTGGCCCATAATACCCATCTTGCTCGTAGCTCGAGCCTCATCGTGGCTATGGCCCTTAGAGTTGGGCATAATAAAAAACATAGCAGACACCACTAGTAGGTTTGAGGCCGTTGATTGTTTAAACATTTGGGAATTTTTTGCATTCCACTATTATGACCTTCAAGCTATATATGTTTTAAAATTTATATTATAATTTTTAGCCCCTATAAATTGTTTAATAATTTTATAACTTCTTTAATACAGTTACCACTAATCATCTGAGTCTAGGATAATTGTATAACTGAAATTCTATATAAAATGCCAAAATGGCAAATAGTAAATAATAAACACTAAATGCTAAATACAAGGATTGTAATAACCATTGATTATCAAAATTGAAAGGAAGTAAATAAATCAATAATAGTTCAATAATGTATTTTTCAAAATACATTAGATATAAAGTCATCACATTTTATCATATTGTTATCTTATTCTCTCAAGTTTTGAAAGTTGAGTATTTAATTAAATATTTTATCATACTGTAACTTTGTAATCACTAATCTGAATCGTATACTATTATAACTTGCTAGGTTTGAGCTCTAACTTCTAAGACTATTTGAAATATCATATTGACATATTTTAACTTCAAAATCACATCTGATTTTCATGGCAATAGTCATCTTAAGAAGTCTGATGATCCAACCTAGAAACATTGTGTTGATGGCCCAAAAATCAACTTTGTGATATGTAATTACCATGGGTTTAAGATGAGTGCAGGGGTAAATCACCTCAAGTAACACATAACACAAATTATAAGGAATGATGTGTGGCTATGTGATAAAGCATCACATGAGGTTCAAATGGAGACGGTTGTTATCATGATAGTGTATGAAGAGAAAAAAAGAAAAAAAAAAGCATTGCTAATGCACTTGAAACCATATCAAATAGGAGGAGACAAGAGTGAAATCTGATGAGCTAGCAATCTATAGATCTTTTATTACCTCAAGGGTGATTTGAAAATGGTCTTCACCTAGTGGAGATAGTGTAAGTTCACATTTCATGGTTTTTTGGTTCCTCAAAATACTCTTGGATCACAACCTTCACTCGAAGGTACAATTTAGAACAAGAAACTTTATAATGAATCAAGGTGGGTAGTGGAAAGAAGTCCATACTAGGAGAATCTAGTAACTACTTTGACTGTTATTGGGAAGGGGTTCAAAGCCCCTATTCCTCATGACTTGAGAGGCCCACTATTAGAGGATGTTATGAAAGATATAGAGTTCATTGTAGATGATCAAAAAAGAGTATGGCACAAGAAGGGTTGTAACATTTTATCTAATACATAGATGGATGGAAGGAACCACACTTTGATTAATTTTCTAGTGGATTCAAGTGGATAATTAGTGTTATTGAAGTCCATTGATGCCTTTGACAAAGTGAAAAATGCACAAACTTTGTGTGATATGTTGTACGAGGTGGTCATGGAGGTGGGTGTGGAAAATGTCATCTAAGTTATGATCGATAATTTAACAACATATATAGCAGCGAGGAGACTTCTTGAGGAGAGATACCCATTACTTTTGTGGAGTCCTTGCTCAACACATTGCATTGATCTCATAGTTGAAGAATATAAAAGATGTCATGGGTAAAAAATATGGTCGAAGAGGTGAAATATATCACAAAGTACATCTACTATAACAACCTTATTGGGTTAGACATAGAAATACACAATTTTTTAAAAAGTAAAGCACATATATAAAAGTAGACTAAATTAAAAAATTCTAACAAAAATCACATATATACTTGAGTAATAACAATAATTACACATTACATTTTATATCACAAAACTCTAATGTCATGACAATGCTTCATAAAATGGATATAGAAAGTAATGCAGCAACTCAACGACTGATACAACTCTGCAATCACCACTATCAATATATAATAATAAGTAATTATAATTCTTCATGACAATATTCAATATTCATATTCAATCTAATATAATGTACATAATTTAGATACTTGGCTCCTTGGATCACGAGTTCCCCGAACTTTTAGTATCTATCACAATCTTAAGTTTTCATCTCAATAAGTAGTACTATTGTGGAGAGGGAGAGCATCATCTGAACACTTTTATACACCAATCATAGACCAACAATCCCCCACACTAATCCCATCAGGAGATGGCCCTCCCTTCATGGATGAGTAGATAATGATGACACATGAATCTAAAGAGAAGCTAATACCCATGTACTGTATGATTTCTAACTAAACATGCAGTGTATCATAGAAAACTTGATCTATTGTAATATATCACACACATATATAAACTATATTCATGGAATGATAATGTCTCACTAAACATACTTTGGCCCAAACTTTTATAGATAATATAAAACGATCTAGATCAATCAAGTTCATAGACACCATTTGATAGGACCACCTTCATCTAACATTGCAATGCCAGTAAGCCTGTGACATCCATCTCACTCCTTACTCCACATTAGCCATGTATATTAGTCAAATACAAATTCAACCACAATATTTATCAACTTACATCCTACTACGACATGCTTATACATAGGAGTAATAACAACATACACTAAATCCGTTTAACATATGCATGAATCTTTCATTATATTTTATCTCATACTAGAAATAATAATTACAAATGTATCATCAAGTAAACATACAGTTTAATTATACAATTCAAACAATATAATTAGTTTTTAGTTATCTACATCTTATGGCAACTCATATTACCACAGTCTGGTGTTCTAAAATTTAACTGCCAATTTTCCACAATCAATCGTATGAAGTAGTCTCAAATACATAGAAGCAAAAGCATTATATCAATAACTATATATAAGAAAACAAGTCATTGTTCCCACTTAACACAATAACATTTCAACATAACATTTTCTAAATTATTAGAGTTTGAATGCATGCATACACAAGTCTACTTGCTTCAACAACACATGCTATCCACAATAATAACTAGTATATATGCAGTATACAAATAAATGTAGAATAGAGTTAGGTATAATAGCTATAGTAAGTATCATTTGGGTACAACATACATTTATTCTATAGTACCTTATGATATTCCATACTATCATAGGTTCCTAACTACATAACACATAAACCAAACTTATGAATTTCAAGACTCAATTGGCCCATGCAAATAATAAGCAAACCATAAAGTATTATACCACCCAAATATATTCTGCATACAAACATATAAAGGTATCTCAACATAAAAACATGAATCATAATACACCATTATTTACTAAGTATAACTATATATTTAACACACTTATAGTATGAAATTCTCACAAGTATCCCATACTGAATTCATATGACGAATAGTCTTTCAAAATACTCATAGTGAGTTAGATAACCCTGTTATCCTATTAACTCATTTGCTTTTAGGAGATTGTTCCAAGGGTTACAGTTCCTGATGCTTATGAAACTTAATAACTTTTTTAAATCATCTAATAAATTATATGTTTAATCCCTATATGCCAATACTTGTACATCCTAACGTGCACCATATATAAATATTCTATTACCATGAAATTTCTAAACCACGGTTTAGTATTCTAATTATAACTACTAAGCATAGAAATCAACAAATGAAGTAGTTATAAATACATAAAACGTACTTTACATACCACATCTAGAAGAACCAGAACTTCATTTTTTTGAAACACAAGTAATCTAGTTTCACAATCAATTTATATTGGGGATTTATGAGTAATCATTTTGCTAAACTAAATTTAATTGATCCTTTAAATTTTTAGTTAATATTTCATCCAGGAATATTAATTAAAAGAATCTACCCCACATTTTGATTGTACTATAAGTCATAATCACATAACTTGATATATTATCAAACTTTATGTAACGGGTTTTTAGTAAATAAGATATTTAAAAGCTCTTCAAGGTTTAACTCTCAATAGAGGGTAATTATGTTCAACCATTCAACTCTAAGGTTTATCCACTCTATGTTTGACAAAACTAATTTACGAAATCAACTTTCATGGATTGGAATGTTCTACAATTCTTTTATATCCCATGTGATAAGTAATCTAGTGAAATATGTCAAATTAGATATTGACAAAATACATATATATTTTAATGAAAATATATTTAAACATACGTGTCTTGTTATGTACCAAATTTATGACCAACTCCGATAGTAGAATAATTCTCAAAAAGGTGAGTCCAATAAGATTCTTGACGGATATATATATATATATATATATATATATATATATATATATATATATATATATATATATATATATATGTATGTATATATATATGTATGTATATATATATGTATGTATATATATATGTATGTATATATATATGTATGTATATATATATGTATGTATATATATATGTATGTATATATATATATGTATGTATATATATATATATATGTATGTATATATATGTATGTATATATATGTATATATATATATGTATATATATATATATATATATATATAATGTATATATATATATATATATATATATATATATATCATAGTGAGATATTAATAACATATTAATATAATATACATATTAATAACTTTATTAATATATTTACACAACTTATATCCTTTCGTAATTCTATATTTATTAAAATATATAGATTAGTAAATATTTACACATTATTTAAAATAGGTTAGTTACCTATATAAAATCTATATTGGATATTGGTAAACTATATTATACCCAATTATATTATTCCATAAACCATTTTGTTCTATACCAGAACAATTTTTTATTCATGATTTTCATTATACAACAGATTGAGGACATTATATATATTATAACTTCCATATTTTTTGGTTAGCACTTGAACATAATTATTTTGAAATCCATGGATTCATAATTTAGCAATCCTCTATTAGCTATTGGTTTATGTATTATATATATATATATAAACATTTCAATATTAAAAGAGGGGATTGCACTCTAATGTATATATAGTTTTTATATAATTAGGAATTTTGATCAGAGACTCAATGATAAAGTAAACTTGATTTATTTATTCTAAAAATTCTAGCTATGTAACTAAATCCAATTTACTCTTAGCACTAATAAAGAGGATTAAGAATGGTCTATTTGTTTTGAAAGACCCAACATTAAGGTAAGGGGCAATGCCTTCTAGCAAATAAGAGCATTAATATAAATAAGTAGATATTTTAAATGATTATCTAAAATGCTTAGCTTGCTATAAAATAAAACATCAGAAAATAGAATGACACCTTAGATAAAATTGATAGACTAGTTTAAGTGTGACACCATCCATATGGATAAAAAAGGTAAAGTTAGATGATGCCATGCAGGGAACTTCCAGCTTTTAGCAAAAGACAATAGCCAGATCATGTATATGGGTTGACACCTCAATTATGAATTCACTGATTGAATAAATATAAATATGTCGAGAGACACCTATAGATATACGACCCTATAAAAATAATGGATGTTTATTAATTTCTCAGACCATGTCTCAATAGGATGACATTATAGCTATTTTGGGCAAACTAATATTATTATCAGACTTTAATATAATTAAGGCATGTTCAATAGTAGTTCAAAAATTCTTTTAATCATTAAAATCTAATTTAAATGTCCACCTTCATGGTGGTGTTGGTTTTTTTAGGGGATTTCTTACCAAAAATTTAATCTATGAGCTAGTAGTTCGATGCCTAAGAACAAAGGAAAATATATGTTGCAGACTTAATGGAGTTTAAGTATTTATTTTTATTTTCTACTCAAACATGCAATGAGCAAACATTCAATCATTATGCTAAGCACAAAATTAATACACTGAGTGATTAATTGAAAATTAATTTACAACACCTACCTGGTAATCCTATCTTCTTATGAAAACCTTGTCACTTACTTCCTTTCTGGTCTCCTCTCCAAAGTTGCATCCCTCTTCTCTCACCTCTTCCTCCTTTCTCATTTTCAATACTTGTTATTGTTTTTCCTTCTATATCATTTCCCCCTCCCGCCCTCCCCCCCGCCCCTCCCCCCTTAACTCTCCACCTATATATGATAGGCACAAGCCTTCCTTTTTGTTTTTAAGAGAGTTTGAGTTATTTTTATACTTTTCTTTTTTCTTTCTAAAAAAAAAATTCTTTTATTTATTTTTTTATTTTGTATTTTTATTTTAATCATTTAAATATATTTATTTCCTTTATCTTTTCTTTTTATATTTAATCTCTAGTTTTGTTTTTTATTTTATTTCATGAAAAAAAATTATTTATCTATTTATTTAGTTTTCAAAATAACATGGAAATTTAAATAAACATATTTGGTAACCCAAACTCAAATAATACTTACCCACTATGCCCCAATTAAACATTTAAATATCTCTAAGTAATTAATTGACAATTTCTAAAGTATAAATACTCCGTATTTTAAATATTTACCTTTGTGTATTAACGGCACAACATTTACCTATACTAGAAAACCATAGAAAACAATATTCTAAGCAAAAATTAAACACAGGATAATCAATTAAATGAATTTATATCATAACTAACTATTGTGTGTGTGCAGAGTTTCACCAGCTCTTTGTCGACTTACAATGTCTCCATCTATAACACCCTCTTCAATGATGTTCTTCCTCTGGTACATTCGAGGGAAGAATTCTCTTACATCTACCTTACAATACATAAATCAATAGATCTTCTCAATTGATAATCATAACCAACAATATATATATATATATATATATATATATATATATATATATATATATATATATATATATATATATATAAAACTGAATCACTACATTAATGTGCTTAAAATATAAGCGTAAACATAAAATTGTTTACAATAAGCAACATTCTATTATCTCAAAATAACATAAATCTTAATCTTAGTCATGAATATATCCAAATCCAAATATATTAATTGCAGTTATCCACGAATAATCTAGTAAGTTTATCTGGCGAGGAATCAGGATGTAATATCTAGAATCATCCTTAAGTGCTAAGTTTGATGAGAGAGCATACCAACTGAAAAGAGTTAGTGTGATAGGAGTCACAAGATTTACTACACACTTCATCACATAGCAAAGCATTTCAGCCTCCCTAACATCTCTCAGGGAAATATTTGTGAGCATACGCTGGATGGAATCTCTATATAGCAAGAATGGTGATGGATAAAAGGTCAAGAAGACCAAATTTTTTGATGGATTTAAAAAAACCATAGATGGGGTCATAAAGGTAACTCTGGAATTAATTTTTTTAAGTTAAGATTTATTTATTTTTAAATAAACAACTCAAATTTATCTTAATTTAAATTTTAAAATTATCCGTTAGTTACTTTTAGGTGTCCAAGCCTCTAGTTAGAGTTATCTGTTTGGTGGATGGAGAAAAGAATCCAATGGGGTATTTGTATGAGGCCATGGACATGGCCAAGGAGAGCATAGCAATTTTTTTGAGAAAAATAAAAAAAATACATGAACCCATTTGGCTCTTGATTGATTATAAATAGAACAAGTAGCTCCATCGACATATACATGCAATGGCCTCCTATTTGAACCCCAAGTTTTTATTTACAGATTCATTTAGGGCAGAGAAGGAGGTCATGGATGGTCTAAATACATGCATAGAGAGGAGTTTTTTCTTCACCTTTATACATTCAAAAGAGAATGATCCATCAACCAGGTAAAAAAAATAAATTCAAATTTAGTCATTTATGCTTGTCATTGTATCATTGTAATTGATTGTCATTGTATCATTGTAAAGTCTTTATTTATTTATAAATACAAACTTATTTGACTAAAAAAATTATAAATCTCTCATTAAAAATTTGTGGTGGGAAGATTATGGTGCAAGGACACCAAATCTTTAAAAATTAGCCATTTGCATCTTGTCCCAACCATGTAATGCTTCTATGTGTGAAATAAATTAGAGCATATTTGAGGCCATTCACATAAAATAGCATAATACACTGAAAACACAATGCCTCAATGACCTTATGTTTGTGTGGTACAATCTTTACCTCTATGTGAAACAAGTGAAAGGGATAGATAGTCAGAGGTAGTTGATTTGGATGATATTGATCCATATTTAGATTAGATCATTGAGTATAATGATGTGCCCTAGGAGCCCATGTTTATTGAGGAGGTCATAGATTTAGAGAGAAAAGTAGAAGAAGCTATAGCAGTTGGGGAAATAGAAGCATTTGGAGGGGTTGGTGAGGATTTGGAGTAAGATGATATGTTTGTGGATGATGTTCTAATAAAGCAGTCTTTACCTTCTAATTTTAGGGACAACAAAGGAGTTGGAGAAAAGAACTTCCATGAGCCATTTTAGTCTTTTTTTTGTTTAAAATAGTGTATTTGACATTCACATTATACTCTTATTTGCTTATAAACTAATATAAAACATGTTTATGACTTTGAGTTATTTGTTCTCACTTCTCTGAATCTCTACAATCATTTCTCTAAATTCATTTAATTTTCTTATATATTTCACCATATTTTATGAATTTATATATATTTTTTTAAGTGGTAATAAAAGTGCCGATTAATTGTTGAGTCATAAGTACAAGCCACAATTTTTGGTTGTCGAGTAACTACAGTTCCCATATTTTTCTACTATGATCCTAACAGCCACCAATGAATCCAATATATGCCAAGGGAGGGGAAAGAAATCAAATTACAAACTAAAATAAGCAAAAATAGGATGTATGGAGTCTCAAGAGGTAAGGAGGATGGAAACAAAGATCTATCATAGCAAATGATAAGAGATTTCTACTAGAGTGAAAGAAAGAGGATAAAAACAAAAAAAATGCAGTTTAGATGCCAAATACAAATAATATTGAGATAAAGACACCTTAGAAATGAAAAAACAACTAAGAAACAAGGTCATGGGAATGATGTAGAACCCTTGGGATGCTTCTAGAATGTGAAAAAAGAGAAGGCTTAGACATGGTTTCAAAACAAGTAAATAAAGCTTGCAAAGCTCAAGGAAAACCCATGAAAATAGCAAGGTTGAAGATGCTAGAGGGAGATGCAAGTGGCTTTTCATCAACACTTTGTGTACTACCTAAAAGCAATCTATGAATACAAACTTAACAATCTAAATCAGATCTATTGATTAAGTGATTGCTATGAGTTCTATAAAGTAAGGTGTGTGCATCTAATCATAATATTATTTGAATGGAATAAGTAGATCTCAAGGATGGAAGGGAACTATTTCACATTACCTTGTAAGGTGGTAATAGGTGTGCATCTGATCATAATATTCTTCAAATGGATTAAGTAGATCTCGAGGATGGATGGGAACTATGTCATGACACCTTGTAAGGTGGTACATATAAGAGGGCAATTTTTATTTTTAAGCCTATAAACATATTTTTCAACATTAGGTATGAAGTCAATATTTAGGAAGCTTCTTCATCACTCATTAGACATTATGAACCTTGAACAACATGTCATGGAAATAGAATATTGCCTCAATCAATATGAAATGGATCATTAGAACAACATATGTATATGCCAACAAACTTTCTTTTTCAACCATACTTCTTTTCCCTATTCACTTAATTGAGAGCATTTTATCTAGGTTAGAGTATCAATTATTATTGTTTTCTTTCTCAACTTATATCTCTCTTTGGTTGAAGACTTTGTTCTACTATAATATTCTATTTTCTAACTTGCAAAACCACTTTTATGTTCATCGAGTTTTTGGTATATTCTAAAAAATAATATGTTGTTAGTTGTGACCTTTTTTAGGAAAAAAATTAATAACATAGTTTTTATCTTCTTAGATTAGTGTTATATCTAGAAACATCAGTGATTATTGTAAACTTGCAACCTCTTTTTAAAACAAACTTAGAATGTAGTATTTTTTTCCTTTAAAATAACCTTTCCTTTTTTAACCCATCCTTCAAGATATATACTTTAATATTTGGTTATGATTCTAAGTTGGGAGACCAAGGTTATAGGAATAATGTATGCCAGCTATACAACCAACTATTCTATCTGTAATTACTGAGTATAATGAAAGCAATTTCAATAGAAAAATTTGGGTATCATTTATTTTTGTTATTTTCCACTAATGACAAACAATGAGGTGAATAAATTATCTGTAGAAACTTCTAGATGAGAGAACATGTCAAATATGTGAATTTAACATGTACTTTCTATCCCATATGAATAAGTGTTTCTATTGTTATATTATATGATCATCTATGCAATCCATAAATTGTTATGAGAGGAATTCTTTGTATGAACGAGACTGCATAAAATGTCAAGTTTAGAGTCAATCTTTGTGACCCATTACCAGGATGAACCATAATGATTTATATAACCAACAATGCATTCTACTACAGACTCATCTTCCCTGCCCCTAATGTAGGGGCTATATACAATAATTGGAATTCTCACATTATACTTGTCATAGTTCCAAGTTAATGCAATTGCTAGCATAGTTTCCTCATGTAGACCTCCACCTTGAACTTTCATGGTATAAGACAAATTCTAGTTCAAGGATGTGAAAGACATAGTATCTAGTGTTACCTCCACATCCACTCCAGAGGGTGCAATTATCACAGACTCATATGCAGATTCTATTGGTCCAACATTAGTCACTATTCTAGGAAATACAACAAAAAATGGATTGATTGCCTTATCAAGAACCATCATGGAAGGATAATTTATTTTCCTCACTCCTCTAAGCTTGTTCTTAGTCATATTGGAGGAGTAGGCACTATTATCCCCTGTCACTAATCGTAAAGTTGTAGTGTTGTAACCTTGGATGCACATCATATTGATGTGAGAATTTACATCTGCATCATACATAATCCCTGGGTCCATGGCCCTCACTAGATCAATGAGGCTAGAGCCATATCCAAATTTTGCATTTTCATTTACATTAATCTTATCATTCAAAGGATGATCCGCAAAACATATTGATGATGATTTATCTTTCATCATAACATATTGATGATAATTTTACTTTCATCGAGATCTATAAGAGTGGGTTATTTTAGAGTGTTGTGGTCCATGGAATAAATCTCTAATGTGATTAAAAATATAAGGTATACTATGATTCTTAAAAACCATCCTTGTATAACTTTTGTTCAAGCTCAAGCCCACTTAGCTAGACCCGAGTTTTCTTACAGTCAATTTTTCTTAACTTGTTAATCTATTTGCAAAACCTTAGTAAGAAATAAATGAACCATTCATTTTAGAGATCTTTTAAAAGGTTTTATTTAATTATTTAATTCCTTTTAAGGAAGTACAAACTGTTGTCCCCCAAAAGTAATAGTCATTTTTGGGACAACATTTGAACTATTTTGGTCCTACTGACCAAAATCGTATCTTCCATTTTCAAAAATTTGTCTTAGACATTCAAATTCCTCATTTTCAAAGCTTCTCAAAAAATATACAGACTTTGCAAGTCAAGTTCAATGGATATTACATGTTGATTTCTACGAACTTTGTATCTTTAGATCCTATAGGCAGGTTCATTTATACAAGTTCAAAGGCTTCTATAGGCGGTTTTAGTCAAAAGATGGTTTTCAACACTTAGTCATTTTCTAGAATTGATTCAGAGCTTTGGTTTAGTTGAAAATCTTCATCGGCAAGCATCTGAGTGCAAAAAGAGACTTAAACCATTGAACCATTAAACCACTTTGGTTCAAAGGTCCAACAGGTTCAAGGATTCAACAAGTTCATCTTTGGCAAGAGTTAAGCACTTCATCAAGGTTCAAAGTTCATTCGCTTCAATTGATCCATCAACTTCAAGGACACTTGGTCAAATCAAGGCGGCTTGAACCATTGAACCGTTGAACCATTGAACCACTTTGGTTCAAAGGTTCAATGGGTTCAAGGTTCAAAGGCAGGTTCAACCAAAGGAATAGTTTAATGGCTCAGTTCAATCAAGTGGTTCAATTCTTTATTTCACTTAGTTGGTTCATTCTTTTAGCTTATCCTTTGGTTCAATGTCTACTAGTTCAACAGCAGGTTCGAAGACATTTTTCAAAGCTTTGTTTGAACCATTAAACCAAAATTTGGTTCAACATCTTGGTTCAATAAATAGGTTCATTCAAGCCAATGGTTCATTTAGTTGGTTCATTAGCCTTTGGTTCAAAGGGGCTCAATGCATTTCGTTGAACCGTTGAACCGGTTCAATGGATTGGTTCAAAGCCTTCGTTCAATCGATTGGTTCAACATCAAAGTTCTTGTTGGTTCAAGGGCAAGTTCATTATGTTTGTTTCAATGTTTAGTTCATTGGTTCATTTAATTCATTGAACCATCAGCTTGAACCATTTTTGGTTCAACTGATTGGTTCAATGTCAAAATTTCAAAGGGGCGGTTCAATGCAAGTGACTGTGGGCTCAAAAGACTTTGCAGAACAAATTTCCATGGGAATTTTCCCTAGGCAAATTTTCTACGGGACAAATGTCCACGAGAATTACCCATGGGGGAGACTTAAATAGAAAGCCTGGGGATTTGTCTGTGGGAACTACCAAGGCAAAGGGCTGCCGAAGGATAGGTGCCCTTGCGAGGGACTCTTAGTGGCCAAAATAAAGGGCTATTCCAACTCGACACAGGACATTTCTCAAGGCCCGAAAGGGAAAATTCAATCTGGAAGGGCAAAGCCAAAATCTAAAAGAAGACCAAGAGATGATGCCCTCAAAGACGTCAAATTCAAGACAGTGAACTAGCCATTGAGAGCACATTGACGGGCATGTAAATGTCAATTTTGAAGACAGTGAAATAGCCGTTGATCCTTTAAATGTACAGACCCAAATGCATTCCTAGAATTCAAGACCAAAACTAGCTGAAAGTGAAGAAAGATAGAATAATGGATGAATCCAGGGCCTGATTCAATTAATCTGGAAAGGAGGAACAATGAAGACAAGATCAGACTGCCAGGTGGACATTGAAAGTTGTAATTTTTCAATTACATGACTTGTTTATCTACATTGAGAAGATCAAATGGGTAAAATGCCCTAAAGTTCTAGCCTATCTTCCTAACAGTTCCCAATGCATCATGATGTATTACTGTTCCCGAGTCCTTAAAATGGCTATATAAGGGACTTTCTTTCATTGTAAAAGAATCTCTTTTTTGACAATTTGAACGAAACTCTGCCCAAATTGAGAGGCATCATTGAGACTTTGTGCTCAGTTTGTTGATCATATTCTGTTAATGGAATAAGAAAGTAATGGATTTTTTTAGACTTTGTGCTGTGATATATTTTGTGGTTGAGGAAACTATTCATATGTTTATTTCCTTGATTTATTTTCTATTCCATTGATTTAACAAGCAGGATTAGTAAAACTAGTTAGGAAGGTGTCCTGAAGAATCACCTGTGGAGAGACTTTGTGCCCTCATAGCTGCCTTTGGTGTGTTTTCTTTATATTGTTGTGTAAAGGACTTTGAGACGACTTTGTGCCCTCCTTGTCCTTTGTATATTATTCTTGAGTATTTTAGGTGCAGACTTTGTGCTGTGTCTCGATTTGCTAGTTACCATACCTTTAGTTATATTCTGTTTTTATTTCTAAGAGTATTCTTGTGACTAGCTGAATAGTTCTTCTGAAAGAAGAGGAGTGCTATTTGTCATTCCCTTGAGTTTTTCCTTTGTTTTATACACATCATATCTGAAGAAAGAGAGATGGATGTCTTGTCCTACCCTTGAGTATTATTTTCTGTTTATACATATACATAACATATCCATAGGGAACCTCCCCTTGATGAGAGGAGAGAGCAGTCTCCTTCTGATGTGATAAACTTACACATTAAGATGACTAATCTTCCTACTTTGGCTGATAAGACCTATTTTGTTTACCAGTACGTTGATAGACAAAATATTCAACAAATTTTTTTTTGGCGACTCTGCTAGGGATATACCCATTATCCATTTATAGCCTATTCATTCACCTCCACACTCATAGGGAAAGAATGCACAGTTTAAAGCCTCAAGCTTTAACTGAAGCAAGGTCAATTCTTTTTCTTTTTTGTTTTACAATCTAGTAGATTCAAGGTATACACGAAGCCAAAGGGCTAAAGGTGTCATTGATCCTGTGTTTGAGCTAGTACAACAAAGTGATTTTGATCTATTTCCTTCACCATCTCGTCTCCAATGAACCAAGAGATTCCTCGCTACTAAAGCTAGATCCCCATTACTAGATGAAGTATCTACTTCTACTATTGATAAAGTTGTACCTATAATTACCCCTTTGAGATTTTTTATCCCTTCTTTTCAGAATCCTATAATGGCAGTTCAAGGCCCATGGGGTAATGCATTTGGTCCTCTCAATCTTACTCCTCCTCTACATGAGCTTCCACGTAGTTCTAGGAAGAATTTTCCTAAATTCTATGGTGATGAGAAAGTTCATCTTGATGAACACATTGCAGCATTCAGTATAGCTTGTGGGGTAATTGGAGTAGATTTTGAAGATGTAGCAGTCAGACTTTTTGTTGAAACACTACAAGGTGTTGCTACAGATTAGTTTTACCATTTACAGGCTCAGTCTGTGACTGATTGAAACACCCTTAAAGCTAAGTTTGAAGCCAAATTCAAACCTATAGAGGATGCACATACACTTTTGGCTCAACTTACATAGATGAAAAAAGAGCCTCATGAGCCTATGAGAGAGTTCATAGCTAAATTTGACAAATTGAGAAACAGAATTCCTGTCATTGCTCGACCTACAGCTGAGAATCTCAAATGCTTTTTTATTAATTCTCAACTAACTGAAGTCAGTTTTCTCTTGAGATGTGCTGGCCAAATAAATCTCATAGCAGCTCAACTTTTGGCCACTAAAGTAGAAGATGATCTCATTTTAACAGGGAAAATAAGAAGAGATCCGAATAGAAACAGAGCTTCATCATCTTCTGAATTTGCATCTACAAACACCACATATCTAATGGTGCAAAAATTAGAAAATGAGTTACTTGCTCTCAAAAAGTAAATGGCTCAAGGAATATCTTCTACTCCTACATACAGGACATTCCCAAATCAGTCATACAAAGGCAATATTGCCAGAAACCAAAGACAACAAAATCGCCTTCCTCCCCCTCAAGGAAAACTTGCCTTGGAAGCTCCTCCAACTAATTTAGTAATTGGATATCTTGAAGCAGAATCAAAATTTTCTTATCAGCCTAAATTAATTCAAGAAAATGATGCTGATATCATTGAAATAGTCAAGAAGAATCAGTTGGTGACTCCCACATTAGTTTCCTGAATTACCAGGATGAACCCGAAAGTAAAGGAGAAGTTTTAGATGGATCATATGCAATGTTTACCAGGTCTAAAAATCAATTAGTCTAGCAAAATGATAAAGAGAAGGTAGAGGAGCAAACACAACCAGCAGTCACAATTGTCAAGCATAGAACTAATCTGCCTTTTCAGCCAAAAGATCTGATAAACACCCAAAAGGTAAATACATCTATTGCGCCTTCCCCTTCAACTTCTAATTCACAAACCAGCCCACCTCCCATTCCTTTTAAAATTTAGAAAGCTAAATTACATTTCTTTGTACTTAGCTCGATTCAACCATTTGACATAATTGATCATGTCAAAAAGACAAAAATACAGATGTCTAAATTTGAATACTTGTAGTCCAATCTGGATCAACTGAACAAGCTAGTTTAATATGTTAAAAATTAGACTGTCCCTGTAGGACAAAAGGCCAAAAAATTAACTTTTGATTCTCCAATGAATACGCCTATTCCAAATAATTTGATTATTACTCCTCCAACTGCTCCTAAAAAAATAGAACCCTTCTATGTTTCCATGTTAATCAATAGCCACAAGCTGAGTAATTGTATAATAGACTCAGGCACATTTGATAATGTCATGTCTACTGAAGTCACTGAGTCTCTTAGTCTCACATTGATTAAGACATTTGGGAGATGTTTCTCCATGGAGAATAAGCAAGTATCATTACTGGGGCAAATCAAAGATGCCCAATTTGCATTCATAGCCTTTTTAGACAAGAGGATTAAAATGACTGTCTTAGTGGTTGATGTTCCAGCATCTTATGGCATTTTACTTGGATGGAATTTTTGCAAGGACGTGGGAGGAGAACTAAACATGGATCTGTCTGAGGCAAGGATCCCTGTCCAAGGTGTGATGAAAATATTACTTCTTGAAAAGGAAGCAAAGTATGTAGTTACCAAGACATCAGCTCTTAAAGCTCAAATCCTTTTTGAATCCATAGGTATAGGTAATTATTTTTTATAAATAGATCATGAAGAAAGACCCTCCATCTCTGATGAGAGTAAGTCTGAAGTAAAGTCAGTGTCTAATGAGATTTAGACTCTAGAATTTGATGATAGTTGTTCTTCTACTGGTTCGGGAGTTGGAATTATCTTAATATCTCTTCAAAGAGATATGTTTCCTTCATCCTATAAATTAAAATTTAGCAACACAAACAATATAGCTGAATATGAATCACTGTTGTTGGGCATGAAGGCTGCTCAAGAAAGAGGCATCAAGTTTCTTCATGCTAAAGGGGATGCTAAATTAGTGGTCTGTCAAGTGAGAAATCTATATCAGACCAAAAATGAGAGGTTACACCACTACCATAACTTGGTTTAGGACCAAATTGAAAGCTTTGATGCTTTCAATATTTTTGCTATACCCAGACAATACAATGACAGAGCTGATACACTTGTTGTTCTAGGAACTCTTTTAGTTCCTCATTCTAATTTTAAAGAAGCCAAATATACCATTGAGCTGGTCTATAGACCAAGTGTTCCTAACCATACTGATCATTGGAAAATATTCAATGATGATCATCATATCATTGCTTTCTTGGAATGAAAAGACAATTTTGAACAGCTATATTTTGAAGGCAGTAAATCTCAGAAGTCTGAATTTTTTTTGAATCCAATTTAGATGTAAATGAAGAGTTCCTACAGCTAAAAGGAAACAAAATTTTGAAAGGCCTGGTTTCTCTTGAAAAGTTGTTTGACAAGCATGATAGATTCATCAAAGAATAGAAAATGGATTCAAGCTTCTCTCAAGGATTTGACCAAGTAAATTTGACCAACAAAGAAAATCCCAAGATGGTCAACATTGGTAAGTGCTGTACACCTGAAGAAAGATTCAAATTCACTTCTTTGCTCCGTCAATACATTGATGTCTTGGCATATTTATATGAAGACCTAAAGTCTCTCAGAATTGATGAAAGCTGCCATCATATTCCTCTCAAAGCTGATTCAATGCTCTACAGGCAGAAATCTAAACAATACAATTTGAAAGTTTTCGGTACTATTATGTCTGAGATAATGAAAATGTTAAACGCTAGAATTATTTTCCCAATCCATCATTCTACATGGATTGCAAACATAGTCCCTGTAAGGAAGAATAATGGCAAAATCTGCATTTGTGTAGATTTTAGGAATCTGAATCAGTCATCTCTAAAAGATAATTACCCTTTGCCAATCATGGACCAAGTGCTTCAAATAGTAATAGGATCAAAAATGTTATCAATGCTGGATGGCTTCTTAGGCTATAATCAAGTTGAAGTTGCTGAAGCTGACCAACACAAGATTGCATTCATCAAGCCTTAATGTACATTTACATATAAAAGAATGCCTTTTGGATTAATAAATGTTGGTGCTACCTTTTAGAGAGCTATGGACATGTCCTTTAAAGATGAAATTGGCAAATTCATAGTGGTATATCTTGATGATTTAACTATCTTTTTAAAGTGTCGATCTGATCATGTACGTTACTTGCAACAAGTGCTAGAGCGCTTATGAAAGAATGGTATTTCCTTGAATCCTAAGAAGTCTATTTTTGGAGTGATAGAGGGGAAACTTCTTGGACACATTGTGTCTAAAGAAGGCATAAAGATTGACCCAGACAGAGTCAAGTCTATTCAAGAACTAAATTTGCCTACAAGTAAAAATGATGTTCACTCTTTCTTCAGAAAAGTGAATTTCTTACAAAGATTTATTCCTTAATTTGCTAAGAAGACAAGACACATTGTGAACATGATGAGAGGAAAAACTACTTTCAGCTAGACTAAAGAAGGTAAATCAACGTTTCAAGATATCAAGGTCGCTATTGCTCATGCCCCTACCTTAGTTTGTCTAGATTACCACAAGGATTTCATCATATACAGCTATGTGTATGAGCATACTCTTTCAGTGATTCTTGTTCAAAAAGACAAGGAAGGTATGGAATCCCATATTTTTTTCATGAGTTGCCCTCTCAAAACTCATGAAATGAAGTATTCAAATATATAGAAGCACACCTATGCATTGGTAAAAGTTGTCAAACATTTCTTCTTCTATATTCTGAATTCACATACTACAACCTTAGTTCCTGACACTACAGTCAAGTCTATATTAACTCAGCAAGAGTTTGGCACAAAGAGAGGTAATTGGATTGCAAAGATCTAAGAATTTGATCTGGATATCAAGCTGACAAAGCTGGTCAAAGGTAAAGGCCTTTGCAAATTAATGGCTGACAATAAGCCAAAAGATACATAGCGTAAAGAAGTTGAAGTGGAAGATGTGCCAACAGTCCTTTTTGTCTCCACTACTAATGAATGGTACTCAGATATTGCCTATTTTCTGACTTATGGTGAATGTCTTACTCATTTGTCTTACAAAGAAAGAAGGACTATCAGGTTGAAAGCTACCAATTTTGTCCTTTGGGACAATGGCCTACATAAGAGAAACATAGATGGAGTATTCCTTCATTGTGTGGACAAAGAACAACAAACCCAACTATTGAAATCTTTCCACAATCTAGCCTGTGGAGGAAATTTTTTTGCTCCTATGACTGCTCACAAAATTCTATGAGCCAAGTATTACTGGCCAACTCTTTTTCAAGATGCACATAAGTGGGTAAAGAAATGTGAACTTTGCCAGCAATTTGTTGGAAGACCCAAGTTGGCTGCTCTGCCTCTCAATCCAGTAATCATAGAGGAACCTTTCCAGCAATGGGGACTTGATTTTATTGAAATAATAAACCCATCTTCAAGTGCTGGACATGATTATGTCCTTACTTCAACTGATTATTTTACCAAGTGGGTAGAAGCAATCCCAACTAAGCATGCTACTTCAGAAGTTGTATGTAACTTCCTCAAAGAGAATATCATATCTAGGTTTGGAGTTCCACTCAAAATTGTTACTAATAATGCAGCTTGTTTCACCTCTCAAGAAATTATGCAATTTTATTTTTATTATGGAATTATGCTCTCTCATTCTTCTGATTATTTTCCACAAGGGAATGGACAAGCTGAGTCTAGCAATAAGAATTTGGTAACTATTATCAAGAAGCTAGCAGATGATAATCAAAGGACATGGCACAAAGCATTGGTAGATGTTCTGTGGACAAACAGGATCATGCCAAAGAGGGCAATTGGTATGTCCCCTTTTCAACTTCTTTATGGTATTAATGCTGAGATACCAATCACTTTAAAGTTACCAGCCTTGAAATTGGTGAAGGCCATTGAAGATCAGACATATGAGAGTTATCTTGACAAAAGAATCATGTGCCTAACTCAGTTGGAGGAACAGAGAACCATGGTGGTCGATAGAATTGCTGCTCATCAAAGTTTGGTAAAGAAACTTTTTGATCAAAAGGCCAAAAATTGTGATATCTAGATTGGAGATCAAGTCCTATTATGAGACAAAAGAAGAGAAACAAAGGGGATGCATGGAAAGTTTGACTCCCTTTGGAGAGGCCCATTCATAATTCATCAGCACATGGGTGAAAATAAC
Source organism: Torreya grandis (assembly GCA_037957365.1). Taxonomy (NCBI): domain Eukaryota; kingdom Viridiplantae; phylum Streptophyta; class Pinopsida; order Cupressales; family Taxaceae; genus Torreya; species Torreya grandis. The sequence goes on along the minus strand of JARHVA010000910.1, from coordinate 3,181,591 downwards.
TTTCTATTAAAATACCAAGATGTCACACTCTTTTCTCTGCCCCACAATGGGCAGCATCTGAAACACTTCAACTCTTGAAGTATCAGATCATTACATATGTATATTTGTACAGTTTTAATTCTATTTTGTTTTGTTTGTTTTCATTTTTGATGCCTCTCATTTCTAGGTAGCATGACTCCAAATCCCAATGGTACACTTGAAGACACTGGAGATTTTGGATTCTACTCCTTTCAATTCATTTTGTAATTGACAAAAGTTCCCCAATTGGAGCCAGCAGTTGTCCCCCAAAAGTAACAGTCATTTTTGGGACAACATTTGAACTATTTTGGTCCTACTGACCAAAATTGTATCTTCCATTCTCAAAAATTTGTTTTAGACATTTAGATTCCTCATTTTCAAAGCTTTTGAGAAAATCTACAGACTTTGCAAGTCAAGTTCAATGGATTTTACATGTTGATTTCTACAGACTTTGTATCTTCAGATCCTATAGGCAGGTTCATTTATATAGGTTCAAAGGCTTCTACAGGCAGTTTCAGTCAAAAGATGGTTTTCAATACTTAGTCATTTTCTAGAATTGATTTAGAGCTTTGGTTCAGTTGAAAATCTTCATCGGCAAGCATCTGAGTGTAAAAAGAGACTTGAACCGTTGAACCATTGAACCACTTTGGTTCAAAGGTTCAATGAGTTCAAGGATTCAACAAGTTCATCTTTGGCAAGAGTTAAGCACTTCACCAAGGTTCAAAGTTCAATCACTTCAATTGGTTCATCAGCTTCAAGGATGCTTGGTCAAATCAAGGCAGCTTGAACCATTGAACCGTTGAACCATTGAACCACTTTGGTTCAAAGGTTCAACAGGTTCAAGGTTCAAAGGCAGGTTCAACCAAAGGAATAGTTCAATGGCTCAGTTCAACCAAGTGGTTCAATTCTTTATTTCAATCAGTTGGTTCATTCTTTCAGTTCATCTTTTGGTTCAACGTTTACTGGTTTAATAACAGATTTGAAGACATTTTTTAAAGCTTTGTTTGAACTATTGAACCAAAATTTGGTTTAATGTCTTGGTTCAATAAATAGGTTCATTTAAGCCAATGGTTCATTTAGTTAATTCATCAGCCTTTGGTTTAAAGGAGCTTGGTGCGCTTTGTTAAACCGTTGAATCGGTTCAATGGATTGGTTCAAAGCCTTCGTTCAATCAATTGGTTCAATGTCAAAGTTCCTGTTGGTTCAAAGGCAAGTTCATCATGTTTGTTTCAATGTTTAGTTTATTGGCTTGTTTAATTCATTGAAACATCGACTTGAACCATTTTTGGTTCAACTGATTGGTTCAATGTCAAAATTTCAAAGGGGTGGTTCAATGCAAGTGACTGTGGGCTCAAAAGACTTTATGAAACAAATTTTTGTGGACTTTTATCTGCGAGAATTTTCCTTGAGCAAATTGTCCATGGGAATTTTCCATGGGACAAATGTCCACAAGAATTACCCATGGGGGTGATCCAGGAAACAATTTGAGGTGACTAGATCCGAGCAACAATTTGAGGTGACCATTCGGTGGCAGTTAATACCTCGACTTTTGTATTGTCTTCATGTTGTTTTGTCCTCGAGCGATTATATCCTCGAGCGTTGCATTGTATATCCTCAAGCGTTGCATTGTTTCAATGCTGGGACATTAAGTCAATACCCGTTAATTCCTTGAGCCATGTAATCTCTCGCGGTGGTCTTCAAACATATGTATAAATGCATTGTAACCCGAAAGGGAAAGACAGACATCTCTTCACAGAGATAAGCATATGTTTTGTATTACGGTTGTTAAGTAATATGACGTCTCTTCTCAGAGAATCCATTGTCATTATGTTATTTCTGTGCTATTGAAATATTTTTTAGCAAAAAATTATGAGTTTTAGATCAGTGGTATCAGAGCGGTTTGTCTTGAGAGTGTATGTTCCTGAGGACGAGGTCAGGATACATGAAACTTAGGTGGGAAGTGACAGAGCTTCCAAACGCTCCCCCTGTGCACCCTAAACAACCTCAAATGGCAGATGACACTAAGACATCTGATCCTTTCAAGGAAATGGTGAATGAAGCCCTCCAGTGGCAACAAGCACAGATGCTCCAACAATTTGGTCAAATTCTTCAAACACTTTTGATGGGAAATTCTAGTTCTGCAGCTACATAGTCGGGCTCCTCATCGAGGGAGCTTCCTTTCAATGCTCCAACACCCTTCAAGGTTCAGGTAAATTTTGATATTCCCATATTTGAAGGCAAAATCAATGCTGATGTGGTGGAAAATTAGTTGGACCAACTGTCATCCTACTTCTTGATAAATAAGTTCACTGATGGAGAAAAGATCACTTTTGCTCTTTTGAAATCATCATTGCCAGTGAAAAATTGGTGGGAAGTGTAAAAAAATAGGTTCAATTTAGATATCATTGGCCTTAGGGTGGAACCCACTTGGGATGATTTTATGGAAGCAGTAAAAGAAGAATACTATGCCCTCGATGCGTATGATGATTTGTACATATAGTGGCAACAACTCTGCCAAGGCAAGGACCAATCTATGCAAGATTACACAGATGCTTTTCATTCTTTGTCTGCAAGACTGGGCATTGAAGAAAGTGAGAAACATAAAACTCTCAAATATCATGGTGGACTACAATGGTACATCTGGGGGGAAATGGAACTCTTCAATTTGGAAACCCTCAGTGAGGCATATAAATTTACAGTGAAGATTGAATAGAAGCATGGCAGGAAGAATATGAAAAGCCAACCTTTAAAATGGAAAAGTGATAAGGAAGGTCAAACACGAGGCCAAAACTAGAAGTAGAAGGAGTTTTAAGATAAGAAATCCCAGAAGGGGAAGGCTAAAAAATGGTGTGATTACCACAAAACTGGAACTCACTCCAAAGAAGAATGTCGAGCCATCAAGTCACTACTCTCTGAGTCACAATACTCAACGTCTACTACTTCGCCTGATACACAACCTACAGTCAAAGAAGACAAAGAAGAAATTGTAGATGCTGAGCCTGACACCATCATTGCTTCGTCACAAGCCCGTGAGGAAAGACTAGATGAGAAAGAAAGATTGTTTCACTCCAAATTATGGGTAAAAGGTAAGCCTCGCATTTTATTCTTGATAGTAGGAGTCAAAATAATTTAATCTCAACTAAAGTTGTGAAAAGTCTAGGTCTATCCATGAAGCCTCATCCAAAGCCATATAGTATTGGGTGGTTAAGCCCATGGAGAGACCTTCGTGTCACCCATTCGTGTCTTCTTTCATATGCTATAAAACCATTCCAGGATGAAGTCTTGTATGACATGGTCAATCTAGATGTTTGTGATGTCCTCCTTGGTCAACTGTTCATGTATGAGCGGCATGGCATCTATGAATATCAAACCTGAAGGATCACCCTCACTCTTGAAACATGATGCTATAGGGTACCAGAGGTACCACCTCCCACATCTATTTCCCTGATCAGTGCTAAGCAATGCAAGAGATTGGTGGAGAAGACAAAGCAATTTGTTCTCATGATGGTCAAACCACAGAGATCCAAGGAGGTTGATGTTGCGGTCCTAACTACATAATCAACACAACAACAAGAGAAGATAGGATGAATCATAGGTGAATATGTTGACTTATTCAAGTCACCCACAGGAGTTCCACTGCATTGCCAGGTAAAACATTCTATCGATTTAATCCCAGGATCACCTTTGCCTAACAGTCCTATGTATTGTAGATCAGTTTTGGAGAATGATGAGATAAAAAGATAGATTCAAGAATTGATCAAAATGGGTCACATCAGGCCAAGCTCTTCACCTTGTGGTAGCCTAATCATCTTGGCACTGAAGAAAGATGGAACATGGAGGCTTTGCATTGACTATCTAGCCTTGAATAAAATCTCTGTGAGGAACCGCTACCCTCTCCCTATAATCAATGACTTGTTGGACTAGCTCCGTGGTGTGAAGTTCTTCACCAAAATTGATCTCAAATTTGGTTATCACCAAATTCCCATCGATCCCATTGATGTCTAGAAAACTGCATTCAAATCTAAGGAGGGGCTCTTTGAATGGTTGGTTATGCCTTTTGGCCTAACTAACGCACCTACAACCTTCATGAGGATGATGGAAGACATCTTATGAACCTTCACCAACTCAATCATGGTGGTCTACTTAGATGACATTCTCATCTATAGCAAAACATGGGAAGAACATTTACAACATGTCCGTAAGGTGCTTCAAACTCTTCGAGAGCACAAGTTGTATGCAAATCTTGACAAATGTACATTCGAAATGGTGACAATTCAGTGCCTTAGGTACATTGTGAATGAGGAAGGGGTCCACATCAATCCATAAAATATTTAGGTTATTTGAGAATGGCCCATACCAAGGACCCTCATAGAGCTTTGCAGCTTTTTGGGCCTTGCAAATTTCTATCGCAGGTTTGTTCTTAGATTTTCACATGTGGCTTGGTCACTAACCCAAGTGACTAAAGGAGGAACTAAAGCTACATTTTAGTGGTGTGAAATACAACAAAGGGCATTTGAGAATTTGAAGAACAGACTCTGTTAAGCCCTTGTTCTTGCCTTGCTAGATTTGCAGCAACCGTTTGAGTTGATGACAGATGCATCTGAATATGCCATGGGAGCTGTCATCATGAAACATGGCCATCCTATTGCATACCACAGTGAAAATTTCACTGATACAATCAAGAAATATCCAACATATGATAAGGAGCTCTATGCCATTGTACAAGCCTGCAAACACTGGAAACACTACATCTTGGGGAAAGAGACAGTCATCCACACTGACCACAGACCATTGGAATTCATCCAAACGCAAAACAAATTATGAAATGAGAGGCACCAAAAGTGGGCCACGTGTCTTCAGCGATTCCACTTGATAATCAAACACAAAAAGGGGACCTTAAATACAACTGTAGATTGCCTAAGCCACCCACCAATTACTGCACTCACAACAGTGCTTGACCTATGCAGACATGAGACTGCCACTTAGGGTGCTTTGTATGAAGCAGATCCTATCTTTGCTGACACATATCAAGTGCTCTAAAAAGGTGAACATGTTTTTGACTTCTATTTGCAAAATAATGTCCTTTGCCATATGGGGCACATCTATATTCCTGTTGCAGAGCAACAAAAGATGATATGAGAATCACACTTCAGTAGGACAGCTAGCCACTTTGGTATCAAAAAAACATTGGAAATTCTTTAAAAACACTTTTAATGGCCCCATATGCACAAAGATGTGGAAAGATATCTCAAATCTTACACCCCATGTGCAATTGCCAAGCCAACAAATAAGAAGCAAGGATTATACACGCCATTGCCAGAACCAACCAAGCCTTGGGAATCCATCTCAATGGATTTGCTCTCAAGTTTGCCCACTTCCAAACATGGCAAGGACTGTATTTTTGTGGTAGTTGATCATTTTTGAAAAATGGCTATTATGTTTGCTTGTAAGAAAAATATGTCTACTAAGGAAACTGCTCAACTATATTTTAGTCATGTATGGCTCCATTTTGGTCTTCCCAAGTCCATTGTCTCAGATCGAGATAGCAGGTTCTTGAGCATCTTCTGGTCCACTCTATGGAAAATGATGGATACTAAGCTGATGAAGTCCACCGCCTTCCAACCATAGAATGATGGTCAGACCAAGGTGGTAAACCACTTGATTGTTCACATGATTTGGATGTATCACTCTAAACATCCATGCACATGGGATGAGGGACTTCCATTCATCCAACACAAATACAATCGGTCACTACATAGCTCGACCAAGCATAGTCCCTTCCAAGTATGTTTTGGGTTCCAACCCATGGCACCAATTGATATAGCTATTCCATTCTCCACCATGGAATACACAACTCATGAAAGATCTGAGGCAGAAAAAGTGACCAAGTTTATTAAACACATGCAACATATCCAAGAACAAGTTCATGACATCTTGGAGAAGATGAATCAGAGGTATAAGCTACGCCATGACAAACATAGGATTGTACACCATTTTGATATGGGTGACAAGGTTTGGTTAAGGCTTTAGAAGGAATGGCTTGAATGCCCACATAGAAAGATCTAGCCTCTGTGATATGGTCCATACACCATCACTAGAAAAGTTGCAAAAAATGATTTTGAGTTAAACCTACTAGCCTACCTTGGTCTACATCCAATATTCAATGTGGAGCTCCTCAAACTATACCACCCACCTCTATTGGACACTTCAGTTGTGGCAGAACAACTAGACATTAATGAGCTTGATCCATAGAGTCTTGCTCCAGTAGAAGAGGATCAGATTATGGATACTTGGATGAAGACAACAAGAGGATGCTATATTCCGTTGTATCGAGTGGTCAAAAGAGGCTAGCTTAGCCACCATGGTGAGTGGCTCACAACAAATCAAATGAAGACACAGCTACCCCACCTGACGAGAAATCTTGATGCAATGGAGACCATTGCTTTTCAAGGAGGGAGGAATGATTCGGGCAATAATTTGAGGTGACTAGATCTAGGCAACAATTTGAGGTGACCATTCAATGGCAGTTAATTCCTTGACTTTTGTATTATCTTCATGTTATTTTTTCCTCAAGTGATTATATCCTCGAGTGTTGCATTGTATATCCTCGAGCATTGCATTGTTTTAATGCTGGGATGTTAAGTCATCACTTGTTAATTCCTTGAGCCATGTAATCTCCCACAGTGGTCTTCAAACATATGTATAAATGCATTATAACCCAAAAGGGAAAGACAAACATCTCTTTGTAGAGATAAGTGCATGTTTTGTATTGCGGTTGTTAAGTAATACGACGTCTCTTCTCAGAGAATCCATTGTCATTATGTTATTTCTGTGCTATTGAAATATTCATCAGCCAAAACTTGTGAGTTTTGGATCAAGGGGAGACTTAAATAGAAAGCCCATGGATTTGTCCATGGGAACTACCAAGGCAAAGGGATATCGAAGGACCTTGAAGGGTAGGTGCCCTTGCAGGGGACTCTTGACAGACAAAATAAAGGGCTATTCTGACTCAACACAGGGCATTTCTCAAGGCTTGAAAGGGCAAGTTTAATCTGGAAGGGAAAAGCCAAAAGTCGAAAGAAGACCAAGAGGTGACGCCCCTGAAGACATCAAATTCAGGACAGTGAACTAGCCATTGAGAGCACATTAACGAGCATGTAAATGTCAATTTTAAAGACAGTGAAATAGTTGTTGATCCTTTGAATGTACAGACCTGAATGCATTCCTAGAATTCAAGACCAAAACTAGCTAAAAGTGAAGAAAGATAGAATAATGGATGAATCTAGGGCCTGATTCAATTAATCTGGGAAGGAGGAATAATGAGGACAAGATCAGACCACCAGGTGGACATTGAAAGTTGTAATTTTTCAATTACACGACTTGTTTATCTACATTGAGAAGATCAAATGGGTAAAATGCCCTAAAGTTCCAACCTATCTTCCTAATAGTTCCCAATGTATCATGATGTATTACTGTTCCTGAGTCCTTAAAATGGCTATATAAGGGACTTTCTTTCATTTTAAAAGGATCTCTTTTTTGACAATTTGAACGAAACTCTACCCAAATTGAGAGGCATCATTGAGACTTTGTGCTGAGTTTGTTGATCATGTTCTATTAATGGAATAAGAAAGCAAAGGATTTTTTTAGACTTTGTGCTGTGATATCTTTTTTGGTTGAGGAAACTATTCTTATGTTTATTTCCTTGATTTATTTTCTATTCCATTGATTTGACAAGCAGGATTAGTAAAATTAGTCAAGAAGGTGTCCTAAAGAATCAACTGTGGAGAGACTTTGTGCCCTCATAGCTGTCTTCAATGTGTTTTCTTTATATTGTTGTGTAAAATACTTTGAGAAGACTTGTGCCTCCTCGTCCTTCATAAATTACTCTTGAGTATTTTAGGTGCAGAATTTGTGCTGTGTCTCGATTTGCTGGTTACCATACCTTGAGTTACATTCTACTTTTATTTCCAAGAGTATTTTTGTGACTGGCTGAATAGTTATTCTGAAAGAAGAGGAGTGTTGGTTGTCATTCCCTTGAGTTTTTCCTTTGTTTTGTACACATCATCTCTAAAGAAAGAGAGATGGATGTCTTGCCCTACCCTTGAGTATTATTTTCTATTTATACATATACATAGCATATCCACAGGGAACCTCCCCTTGATGAGAGGAGAGAGCAGTCTCCTTATGATGTGATAAACTTAGACATTAGGATGACTAATCTTCCTACTTTGGCTGATAAGACCTATTTTGTTTACTAGTACATTGATAGACAAAATATTCAACCAACACAAACCTCAATTACATAACCTCTATCTACTCATAGGGCCCATACCTTAAATGTCCTCTTAGCTAATGCAAAGTGCCCAGGGGCCTTTGAGGCAGAAACCTGACTTATGGTGTAAAACTCAATATTCTATTTGGCTAGAGATCTCTAATAATTAGACTCAAGAAAACTCTAACTACAACTCTGGAATAGGATGAGTATCTGAAGCCCCTCCTTTAGTAGGCCAATTAGGTGGAGTTTTCTAGAGCCCCCATTCATCATACCAAATAGGTTGAGTTATAATCCTTTTGACTCTTTGAAAACTCTAACAATTAAGACCTGAGAAAAGTCTAACTACAGCTCTGGAATAGTTGATTTTTGTAGACCCCATTTATTAAACCAACTAGGTGGAGTATCTAATCCTTTGATTCTTTGAAAACACTTTACATTGAAAATAATCAATGATTTAACTCTAGAAGGGATGAATTGCTATGATACCTATGGTGATGAGAGCAGAATTAATAGCAGCTAGAGACCAATGGGGATGAAAGGACTTTACATAGGCTGCAACTCTAGTGGCATGAGGACATGCCATGGATGTTACAGATATTATATTATAATCTAAAAGCCTTATATCCCCTGAGTCCCTTAAGGGTGGTACAACCTTTGACTAGGCAGCCAGGATACTCACTCCACAGGCAGTGATGTCAGGCTTGCAAAAGTAAATATGAGATCAGTTAGTTAATGTAATCACAATAGACAAAAAACATAGATTATCAAATTTTTAGAGTGTTACCTTGAGAAGGCTTGGTGTAATTGGACTTAGACGTCGGGAGGAGAAACAAGGTGCTATAGGTGCAAGTGCACTATTGGGAGTAACAATTCATAATATTTTTGTAAGAGGTGTGCTGAAATGGAACAAAAAGACAATTCAAAATTCAATAAAAAGAAAGCCCATCAATTTAAAAAATATTTAATTTCTAAAAAAATAGCTTGATTAGATCCATGTCTACAAACTAGAAAAGTAAAAAGTAGGTATTGACTATGGAAATTGACATTCTTGGGGGAGGAAATGGCCAAGGATCTGATTACACTATTTTCCCATTTAACTTATGAAATAATTTTAGTGGCCATTATATTCCAAGTTAAAACACTCGCATGTGTGTACGTGCACACACTCCATTTGAACAACTAAAACATGAGGCTTGAGCCAACAAAGGCTTATAATTCTTAAAAATAGCCTAGATGTTTAACATAAATAAGCTAATTATAGAGGGTTCTTAATCTTTCCCATGCTTAGCCATTATTCTACATTGTAGGATTATATTTTTTTAACACCACATTATGCCTGGCATCCTTAAGATTGATTTTGGCAAATTTAACAGAGATACATAATCTTAGTACTTCACTAGCACTTATATCTATGATAAATATACTATCCCTTAAAAGAGTTAAGATTTAGTGGTTTTACATTTATTTTATAGTGACCACAAGTTGGGGGAGTCCTGATTTCCATAGTTTATTAGGCTTTATAGGCTAATAGGTTAAAACATGAAACCTGCTAAAAATACGTGACTGGCGTCAAATTTCCAGTTGGTGGAAATTTTATTTAGAATACTTAATGTTTGGCTTTACTATGCAATGGCTGATCTCTTTAAACTCCTATTTTATTCTTTTATCAAAATTCTAAGCAAATAATACACAAATTAATATGCCCCAAGATTGGGCTACACCAACATTTATTACTGTTTTATCACATTCAAGAACTTACTTCAGTTATGGCATGAAATTTTACTTCTTAGTAGTTAATTAAGGGGTGCATTAAGTTCATTAAAGTTTTATCATAGTTCAAAACTATTTAGAGTGAGATTGGATAATGCAATTACCTCATAGAGTTGATATAGGAATTGATCGTGTTTGCTTCTGCAGATGGAAATACCATTGCATGAAGAAGGAATATTTTAGCTTTCTGAGTGTAAAACCAACTGAATATGACACCAACACCTCTAGATGAGAGCACTACTAAATCATCATCCATCTCATCACAATTTACTATCTTTCCTTTAACTTTGATGGGATCCAAAGATTCTGGTAAACATTCACTGAGAACTACACAACAAAATCTAGAGTTCTGGTTTCAAGAAAAATACACCCCAACTACTTGAAAAGTATTTCAGTCTTTCAGACAACTATAAAGGTAGGCAGTTTATCAACTGTGTTTTATTTTTATTTTCTAGATTTTATGTGTCCTATGATTTTATTACCATTAATTCTAGAAATGACAAACTGATTTTGAAAAAAAATCATGAAGACTAAAAATATCAACATACGAAAATTGAAAAAACTAGTGTGTCACCTTGCCTCCTTTGAAGAATAATCTCTAGAGATATTGGGGGCATTAACAACATATATTAAAGGATAAAGTTGTTGTCACATATAATAAATATATATATCCATTCCCTATAATAAAACTAGATTTAATTTGTTAGCTCAGAGTAAACACCTATCAAGTATGTTCATCTAACATATAGATCAAGCAAAATGGAATGTCTCTATCATTAGCTAGTCATGTCTTTGTATGCTATGAAACAAAGGAAGAGACAAGAATGAAAAAGATAATACTTTAATGGGTATGAGAAAGGAAGGTTCTTAAGCACAATGAGAAAAATATTCTAATTTACTAAGCTTTGCTGCTATGCCACTAGCTAATTAAATTAAACATGTTTTAGAACTTAAAAATATGATTCAAGTCACTTGAAAGTGAATAAAGTAGAAATATGCTTTTACAAAATAAATTTATTTAACTGGTAAATCTGTTGCAAAGATTTTTATATTTAGCAAGGATGGAAATCAATGTTATATACACCTAATTTGTCAAGTCGCAGACAAGACATGAACATTTATAATAATGACTTTCTCAATTATTATCAGTGGACTATCATAGTTTGGTCCACCATTTTATTACTTTTATCTTGAGCATCTCTATGACTGGTTAGAATTAAATGCCATATTACTTATTCCTTAAATATGGTTAGGAAATGGTAGAGATAGATACGATGTAAGTACCATCTTTGTGAGGCATCTACTAATTGATTTTTAGGTTCAAGGAAAGTTTCAACAACTCTTCTTACTAAGTGTCAATTCTATAATGTTTGCTTACCACACTACAAGTAAGGGTGTTTTGAGACAATACTTAAATAAATGATCTCAAATTGAGACAAAAAAAATCATGTATTGTCTCTAATGTCGTCTCAAAGCGGGTGTCTCTAATTATTGTCTCACCAGAAACAATATAGAATAATGTTTATTGTCTCTCAAGAGACAATATCATTTTTGTCTCTTCAGAGACAATATTATTTTTGTCTCTCTAGAGATGATAAAAATACTATTTTTTTGTCTCTCAAGAGACGCTATCTTTTTAATCCAAACTATTATCTCTCAAAAGATAAAATGAATTTTATGAAAAATTAATAATAATAATAATAATAATAATAATAATAATAATAATTTTCTTCTAGTTCAACCAAGCAATAAATATCATCATTGACACCAAAACATCTAGTGATTAGTTTTATAAAAAAATAAGAAAACAATTTGGATGGAATAATCTTATGCCCACAACTTGTAGGTCTACAAGCATTTTATTATGCAAAAAAAAAAACAAAAACAAAAAGGTTGCCTAAATGTTGTTAACCCTTTAGAATGGTAGAGGGATGAGCTTCAATATATTTCAGCAAAATCCATTCCTAAATCTATGTGATTCATCTCAACACTCCATGATCCTTAGGATTTTTTGATCTTGTTGTCCCAACTTTCTGTGTCATCACTTCAAAAAGTTTACTCTTCTTCCTTTGTTGATCCTTGTTCATACTTGATTCCATTAAATATGACATATAACATGGACTTTGTAACATTAATAGGAGTCACACGTTAATATTACTCTCAAAGGGGGCCAATGATTGCATTAATATAAAATAAATGATTCATTCAACTATTTTTTTGAAATAAAAGAAAGGCAAACAAAACCAATGGTGCAAAACCATTTCTTTGACCTTTTGTTGTAACTTGTATAGCAGCAACAGTCATACCAAATACTTCCCAAACATTGATTTCAGTCCTTTGAGTGCCAGAACCTTGTTTTTTTGCAAAAATTTCCTTCTCTGCTATATGTATGGTTTCCTTTAAATGGTTGGTAAAATTTTCAAAGATTTCTATGTAATCCTCTCTTGAAATGTGGTACTCTTAAGCCATGAAATGCCCACATACACTCTAAAGCTACATTCTTTTGATACAGAGACTATTTTCAATGTCTTTCCTTACCTAGAGCTGCAAAGACATAAAAAATGGATGTCACATTTATTTCAAACCAAAATTTCCATACTATGTGATAATAACAAATCAAATGAAATAGTAAGTCTGTTAGCCCTCTCATAGTATCTAAGTCAAGGGTTAGTAGGTGGAACTTGAGAGTTTAGGCAAATCTATATGAAGCACCTAAAAATGGTCACCAAATGGGACACCATGAAGGGTTAGAACTCCCTCAATAACCCATCCATTTCCATTATCAATAATTGACTTTTGTTGAGTACTTGTGACCCCCACACCAAACCCTGAAATATTTATTGAACTTGTAGGTCAGTGCTGTCTCTGATATCCATTTGGCTTGTAAGTTTCCTAAGGTGTAGTTTTGTAGTTAGAGCAACCATATTTCTCAATTATCTTCTTGTCTAAGAGAGTCCCCTTAAACAACTTCATGAGTGAATCAACCTCTCAAAGTAGCAATTATAAAACCATGAAAATAAGGCATCTAACCAAGAAAATTGAACCAAATATATAATTGTTTCTTCCCACTGATTATAACAAGCATTAAGTTTCATGGTCTATTAAATCACTAAGCTAGCATGATATTAGGAAATAAACAATAAAAATTTGTTATAAATAGCCCAAAAACCACCATATGTTGGAAATAATGTATGGCAGAGGAACACCTCATGAATTTAGATACTCGCAATAAAAGGCAGAGTCCCTGAATGAACCTTAGTCATGTTGGCCTCTTCTACTCCTAGAACATATCCAAAATCTTCATTTCAGTGGTCTCCTGAGTCTTTTTGTTCCTCCTCATGTACTATTTGTACCTTCTTCTCAAGGCTCAGAGCCCTATTCCTCCATAGTGACATGATTGTCCTGATTAATAAGTAAAATATTATTATTTCATGGAAAAAGGCAAAGCTAAAGTTGCTTTTCTAATAATATGCACATATAACCCTTATGTAATTTTTTCAATCCATGTAAAATACTGAATACACACCTACAAGTGACATTTTATGAAACAAATGACTGGAAATGGAACTTGAGCCTCCGTTTGTCATCTATGTACTTACACCATGGATGGCATCAAGGCCCCTGCTTTTGCAAAGGAAGATGACTAGAGATGGACTACCCATTGATTCCAAGGAAGGATTTAACTCATTCATCTCCTATATATTTTCCCATAGGAAGGAGAATTTGCATTTATGCCCAAAGAGGTTTGCATAGAAACCCAACATTCTTACAAACAATAATAACCCACCCTGTAAGACATAAAAGTTAAGTAAGGCCACTATTTTATCTATTACTATGCAACAGATAATGCAAATAATTGAAAGAGATTTAATAGAAACCTAACATCCTCACAAATAAAATGAAAATTCCTACAAGATATAAAATTCACTTGGGACCATCTTTGTTCGCTACAATTTAACAAATATTGGAAATCTAAGTGTGGTATGCATACCTGAAGAGGCATTTTGCATTTCAAGTAGCAAGAGAAAGATGGTTATAAGGGGGGAAAATGCCATTACCTATAAAAATTATAGATTTCCCTTTGAATGACTTCAAAGAAGTGCAAATTGTAACCTTTTTAATCCAAACTTTCAAAACTTGAGTGTAATACAGTTTGCAACCATGCGAATTTAAGGATTAAGTTCAATATCTACAATATGGTAGGCATTTTATCATTTTAAAAAATCAACAATTTTAAAGATGAGATAATAGGATTTAATCTTCTTTAAAGTTACAAATATAAATTGAGATAATGGTATACCATAGATATGAAGTAGATGAATTTTTAATTTATGCTTAAGGATATCCATCATAAATACACAAATTAAAGACAATTTTAATTGTGACAAGATATTCATAAATACACCATAGAAATGTCTTTTATAAATACCTCCTATTATATGTCCTCCAAGATCCTTACTCATTGTGAATACTATGGAACAAATTTTGCATTGATATTCTTCAGTCATGGCATCGCAATTGTTGAAACTACGATCGAATTGAAATCAAGTCAAGATAGATTGATTTAAATCACAAAATGCATTACGATTATTTGATGATTAGGGACAAAAGCGAATATTTAGGTCAAGTATACTTCAAGTGAGGGGTTGTTTAGTTATGTAATTAATAGTGTGGTGACACACCTACAACCCTGTATTGAAGGTGTGGTTTAACACTCTTCTCCAATAGAAATATTTATCCAAATTCCTCCTAGATATCAAGATAAAGATATTATATACAATGTAGGAAAGACCGTTATTGATCATCTATTATGGAAGAGGAAAAAATAAAAAATAAAAAAATTCATATAAGGAGTTGGATTCAATCTAAACGTATTCTTGTTTGCTTGTTTAATAGTTATATATGCTCCATATCAAAGAGACTGCAATTTATTATTTTTACCTTGAGAAATTTATTTGCAACCTTAACTTGATCCAATAATAAAATTATCTTTAAAACTTTGTTAATAATATCTTTTTTTGGACTTAGCTTGTGACTCTCTTAACATCTCTTACACTTGGACATGAATATGTTGAATCCCAACTTTTCATATTTCCAAATCCACTTTTCATTTTCCTTTGAATGGGTGTCTTCATACAATATCAAGTGGACTAAGAGGTAAACAATAAAAATAGATTGTAATTTTGCTTTTATTCGACCTGTTCTAACAATGTTGAATGTATACAAAATTCTAATCCCTAAGTATTTATATGATTCCTATTATAATCTCTCAAGAACAACATAAATATGCCAATGACCACTTCTATTTTACTCTTTGTTTGTGGGTGAAATGAGATAGATCTATTACTAATTGGAATATATGTATCCTCTTCATCCCATATTGGGAAACACACATAATGGCATTATATTCTTATAACTTAAATTATATATTTTTTGTTTGTGTGAAGTAGAGCATTTTTTGTTTTTGAAGAAGAAATGACTACTGCCTGAGTCTCAAATGGCTTGGTGTATAACATGTCCACTTCTATGACTTTAATGTGGTAGTTCATGATGCTAAAGAATGCTTCATCATTAAGCATCAAATGGGGATCAAGCTATTTCTAAAATTATTGTGAATCAACCCTAGAGACATCATGAAAATTCAATAGGACACTGCAAACTAACATTATGTTGATGTTGATTATAAAGTTGTTGTGTATGCCATCAATATATTCAAACTATTGACAGGTGGAAATCCTGTTGATGAAATTTATGTGAACGACTATGAAATCTAAAATGAGCACGAGATAATATACAAACAAATTATTGTTTTGAGTGAAATAGTATTTGTTGTGGATCAATGCTGGAATTAAAATTTTGAAAGCTAACAGGAGATGGTAAATTGATAATGTGTTGAGATTGATACTAAAATAGTTCTAGATGAAATGTCAAATCATTCAAGGTGTTAACAACATGAGGTAAATGTAGGGAGTTCCATTATGGAAATTGTTTTGAATGACCTCTGAAAGCATCTTAAAAGGCTATCTATAAAAATTGTTCTTGAGATGAAATTGTTGTTGCTATGGATCAATGAGAGAAAATAGGGCAACCTTGTTGCATTTAAAAACAAATTTGGTACCCATGCATGGTTGTCTTTAAGGACTAATTAAATTGTCAGTAGTTTGACTACTAAAAGCAAGATTATATTCTAGTAGAATCGGTCAGGCTGACCTCGCAGACCCTGATACATCCTGGTAAATAGAGTTGATTTTAAGTAAGCATGTATTTTTAGAGTAATAGAAATATCAACCTTTAATGAGTATATTCATCTATGGGGATAAATATTTTCAAAATTTTCTTTAACTATTGCACATTGTATAAATTTTTTAAATAATGAGAAATAAAATATTCTTTTTAAAGACCCTGACGAGAATTGTTTCTTCCCAATGTTTAATATTTTCCTATAATATCAAATATGTCAAATTTTAAAAATTATCCTAGGCACTAAAATTATCTCCATCTGTCAATAGAGTTGAATCCCGTATGGTGTTTCCATGACCACATTGAGAAGGGAAAGGAATATTCTGCCCCAAAGTTTTTTGCAGGCTAGAATTTGATGAAGAAATAACATGGCCGCTTCAAAAGAAAAATAAATAAGGGAAATGAGGTTGCAACGGAGTCAGAACCCCTATGGTGTTTCGATGACCACATTGAGAAGGCAAGGGAATAGTTTGCCCAAATGGAGTTTACAAGTTAGAATTGAATGTAGAAATAACAAGGTCACTTCTTTCACCCTGGCTGACATTGTTTGGCTCCTCAATTCTTGAAAATTTAAAAGAAGAAATAAGGAAGATGAGGTTTCCTATTAAAAAATAAAGAACAAACTTCAGCATGTCGTATTGTATTAGTCATTGAAATGGTAAATTGCCTCTATGCAGTATTCACGTAGAATCCAGTTCTTGTACAACTTAAGAGGCATACATAGACCCAATGGTCTGCATGGCCTGTATGCTTAGATCTCTCATACATTTTGCAAAAATTTTGGACAGAGTAGTGATCAATGAACAAACCTTATTCCCCACTAGTGTCCTACAAATTTTACACATTCTAAAATATTACATGTACAACTCATTCTGATTGACACTCCCATCCTCGCTGATTTTTTTGGGCCACTATAAAGCTCTACCCATTTAGATAATGTCATGTCAATATGGCCATAGTCCCTATAAGTTTCTTTGATTTTGTGTCTTGTTTGAATCTCTCTAAGGGAAAATAGTTAAATCTCAAGAAACCCCATGGGCCAAAAGTTCTTAAACTACTTCTGTTTATTCATTTGCATTGTCCTCCACTTGTTAGCAATGTGGCTAGGGGGAGAAACAAATAGATTTTAGGAGTTTAAGGTTTGTAAAACACCCAAAAACTTAAGTTTATATTCATTTTTCATTTAGCATTGCATTATTTAGAGAGACAAAAAATTTATTATCCATAATATTAGGGTTGAAGACTTTTGGAAATAATCATGTAAATAGTTTTTATATCAACATTTTGGATCACACTCTATGATCCATCATTAAGATTAATAAGAAGTCTTATCATTAATCTTGATAATGGATTACTGAGTGTTATCCAAACCTTAATATAAAATCTCTCTACATACTTATTTTCAAAAGTCTTTAATAGTGATGCATTAACTTGTATTATCATTTTTAATTTAAAATAAATCAATTGTTATGTTGATATCAAGCTAATATTTTTTATAGCTATGTTGATATCATAAGTTTGAATAGTCTAGTATAACTTGTCTACTAATTTATCATTGGATTATCCAATAATGAAAGAGATCAAAGTCCAAAATTTTATCGTATTAGGAGGAATCTATTTGTGAAAATAATTACAAGGGGTAAGCATTTAGTTTTCTCATTTTTTGTATGATTCATTGATATGTCCAAATAAGAGCCATCACAAAGGTTTGTAAAATTTCCACCGATGTAATAGTCAATGGAATGTACCCCGGGCTAATAGAAAGTCATTAATTGTCAATAACCTAATGTTTAATGAGGATCAAAAGAGCTCGTCGTTCATGAATGATCTCAAGAGCTAGATAGATAAGCAAAATCCCATTAATGTGCCTATGAATATAAATAGATGTTTTCTTAAATGAGACGTCAGTTGCTAAGAAAACTTGGCTATTGATTTTAGGGATTAACAACCAAAAAAAAAGAAAATGTGATCTTTCAAGCAAACCCTTTTTAATGGGAAATCAAAATAATAAATGATGAAATAATGCCCATTGGAGTGTGATTGATGTAAGCATATTTTTTTGGTGAATACGTTGCTTGGAAGGAATTTTAATGGCCATGTGTTGAGAGTATGAAATAGCGTCTTCAGATTTAAGAAAATAAAACATTAATTTGATGTGTGAGACCTAAAATGTTAGACCTGAAATTATTTAGATAATTGATTCCAGAATACTCACAATATGACACACACTGAATTCTCACTCATAAAGACTGAAACAAAATAAAACATTATTTTTCTTTGTAGAGTTATGCTAACTATTTTTTTTTATTATTAAAACAATAATAGGCATCCTACCATTTTTTTTTGACTAGTAGGAAAGAGGCCTACAATGTCCATTAAAAGAGTAACAATCTGAGACGTTGGGCCGTCCTCCATTTTTAAGACCCTGACTGATCACTTTCTCAATATTTTTATTCCATCATTCCCCTGCATATATACATGCATACATTGAATGAATGAACATCTTAACATTATGAATTAAAAGGATATTCAAAGATATAGATAAAGCTAGAAGCCATGTTTATAAGTATTACCAAGAATAAGTATTCCCATACACTGATTGGGTATCGTTGAAACTTTCTAAAGTTTCATGCAAAACAAATAACCTACATGGTTCAAATAGTGACATTCATAATGGTGGAAACTATCATGAATGAATAATGTAATTGAAGGAGGCGATAAACCATATAAGGATCATTGCATCAAGTTTACACAAGGCTGAAAGATTGATATAAAGACACGCTTGCTTATCATAACCTGTGACATAAAAAAATAACATTGATATTCACTCATTTGTAAGCACCACTTGCACTTTAAACAAACATGTCAAATTCAGACCTGAACATCAAATTGGAATGGCCATTTAAACACATAGGAAAGTGATTAAGTCACTACATATAAACTACTACCATTTGGAGAATCCTATAAGATGGGACTAGCTTAATAACATAATCACTAACACATAGTATCTAGTCTATCTCTCCTTGCAACATCAATTTCTTCTCTAAATCTAGAGGTTCTAATATCTAGGGCTATCTAAAAATGGTGGCTACCATAAATATCTAGTTATTATGAATTAGTTTGACATAAGAGGACACAAGTTTTACCCAAAATGAAATAAGTAAGAAAACTATAGCCTTGTGTCAAATGTAAAATCAACAAGATTACAAGTTAAGTTCTCACTTAAAGCCACCAAAAATAGGGGCACTATATCAATACTACAACAATTCTCTTCATCTCTAATGGTCATGTATAACAACACTGAGGAAAAAATGGTTTACAAGGCACTACCAGTACTAAAAAAAACTTGCTAGTACTATTGTTCACAAACATAATGGCATAATCCTACATAAGTTGAACATATAGTTTTGTATAAATACTGCTGCTTACAAAAAAAATGGTATATGTCACATAAGTTGAGGATTTAGTTCCACTATATTATTATCTATCTACATCTTAGATGTTTTCATTCCACTATAAATCTTCTCTATCTATAGCCACATGTAATAACTTAGAGTCAGAGTGACATTAAATGATCAAACCTTAATTAATACTACTATAAACCATTTTTACCTATATTTATTTACCCACTATTCCCTAAACAAGGAACATAGAGCATCTTGAAAATAGAGTCATGATTCTACGTTGTATTTTCATATTGACACCAAAAGCTTGGACTGTAATGTTGAATTGCTTAAAAGAAATGTCTAGTTCTACAACATTTATTATGACCACAATAGATGCATCAAAGTTACCAAGGATTGCACTATCTAGATGTCAAAAATTTCATTTCCTAAAGCTAAGAGATGTAGATATATATGCCAAACTTGAGATGATTGCAGTTGCAGAGAGTGTTGACAATGAAGAGGATGCTTTGCACTTGATCACTGCAAAGGCATATGGATCCTTAAGGGACGTTGAGATCACACTGGTTGAATTGAGCCTTCTTGGGATAAATGTAACTAAATCAATGGTTAACCAAATTGTGAGTATTCACTCTACCTGTGTGACAACTCATTGAAAATGCAAGTGATTAGGACACAACTAACATATATTTTTTCAAATTAAAATTGCTTATCTATTATCATAGTACCTTTCAAATATTAAAATAATTGGTTTTGAAAAGTTCAAAAATAATTCATTATTTGAAGACTACTCTTGATTTCAAATCATAGGTAGGTCTAGTGCTTGATGAAATACCGATATCTTTACTTTGACTCATTTTATCAGCTGAAACTTTGGGTGTTGTGAGATCCATTAGATAAATAGATGAATTTGGAGTCCAACCACTGGTTCTTGTAGGGCAATTAGCATATCTGATAACAAACATTCTCACTGGTGGTTGTGTGCAAGCTGCATGGTTATAAGAAAAAACAAGATTTTATAGAGGACATTTTTGTGAGTATTATTAATTACTGGTTGGAAGGTGATAAGTCAGGGAAGGGCATGGAACGCTATATAAGTGTTTGGAAGGCTCTCACCACTTTTTTATTCATTCAAATTTCTTCCATTTCTCTAAATAGAAATAATGGAGTTCGCTATACCTTAAAATCCTTTCACAAACCTATGATAGAACCCAAATAAACACATGAAACTCATCACATTATCGACATTGGTGGATGCAGGTTGCTACCCCATAGCTTGAATCATTAAGGTATCTATGTAGATACTCTTGCATAAGATGATATGCCTTGGTTACTAAACCTTGGTTTGAAATAATGCACACTTACCCAAGTTGTTAGATAGAGTATGCTTATGTAAACACTAAAGGAATTGGATTAAGTGATGCAATCATGGTTAGGGTTTTCATTGAAGAACAATCTTAGACCACACAGCCCATGAGTTTACACACTATTTCATGCAACTGGAAAATAAACACTCTCAATCATAATCTCATAGGCTCCATCCCTACCGACATAGGCATGCTCATTGAATTTTAGAGGCACTCCCTTTTTAAAAATAACTTGTGAGGCACCATACCCTCCTCCATAGGAAACCTCTTAGCGTTAACTCACTTGCACTTATCAACAAATAATCTCACAGGCCCCATTCCTCCCAAATTGGGTAACTTAAATAAGCTAAATACTATCTACATTTGGTCCAGAGACAAACTCATTGGACCAATCCCACATTCCCTCCTCAATTTTCCTTATATATCTAGCACTAACGTGTTATTTTAGACTCATATATTAGAAAAACTTAATACAAGAAACATAGAATTAGTCACATATATAGTACCGATGTTATTTTAGACTCATTTATTGAAAAAACTTATTACAAGAAATAAGAAATTTAGAGCCCTATATAAAATAAATCCACCATGGCAGAAACATAAAATAAGTTTGATTCTATCTCAATCAAGTATAAGATGAAAGTTCCTTGAATCATTATGAAATTCAAATTGAACAATACAAGAACTCAACATCCCTATTAAGTTGTAAACATCAATATTTTAAACTGGTTAAAACTTAAGAGGTAGAATGAATAAAACAACCATATTGCTATTGAGGAGGCGGCTATTCATTCATATGAATTTACCACTGATGTGTCCTTGGATGAAATTTTGGGTTCTAATGATATGTGCATTTTACTTGAAAAATCAAGAAAGAGGCTTCTTCAGTATTGGTTGGATCAAATTTGAGAAAAAGCCAAAGAGGAATTTAAGGGCTTAACAGATGCTAATAAAGATGTATGCAGTCAAAATACTCTAGATAGATATTAAGATGTCTCCATATTTTAAGAAAATGTAATATAATAGGAATGACATCTACTACAATTGCCAAGATTTATGATATTCTCTAGGCCCTAAGAACAGAAACATTTATAATAGAAGAGGTTGCCGAGGTATTGGAGGCAATGATTCTCCCGTATATTGGTTCTTTTAAAAAACATCTTATTCTATTGGGAGATCACTTGAACCTATGATTCCTTATCCAGTGTTTCATGGGAATGACCATAATTAAGTGTTACCCCACCATGGTCTTAGTTCTCTTATTTCTAGTTTTCGATCTTTCTCATTAATGCTTAATTTGGTTATGGTTCATTCATGTTAAGCATTCTCATAGGCCAAAAATATTCTCTACAGTTCTGGTTAAAGCTTAACAATCTCTATGGTTGTTAAGAGTTTGGTTATGGTTTATTGGTTATTTTCATAAGCTTGGGACATTTAAATTTTACCCCTAGCATTACTATTTCTAACGTTTAGGTTATAGTCCTTATGGTTAAGCTTAGTTTGGTATTGTTTTTGCTTTAACATTTATAGAGGAACTTCCATAGGTCTCCTGAGTAGTTTTTATACTCCTACTTATATTATTTCCACTGACATTTTTTGCTACCTCCATTATGGTAGCCATACTGATTACAATAGGCATTGCCAGCTCCTTGGTTCAGAATGCTTTTATATCATGTAATGATTGCCATTGAAGAAAAGATGATGGAAAAAGATATAGAGTATTAAAGAGGTATATTTTTTTGATAAATCAAATAACTACTTAGCACACAATTAGAACATGCTAGAGAAGCTTGGCAAGAGGATTTGGATTTAACGAATATGATTTTATAAACATAATATCAATCCAGTGGTTACATGAGTAACATGAAGTGTAATTTGAATGATAAAAAATATTAGGGAGATTTTGTTAAAGCTTTAATGTAAATTACTTTCTAATAATCTACAGATAAACCAGAGAATTACAGATAAAGTAAATGTTGATTCAATAAGTCCATAAATGTGTATATGCATGCCTCAGGAGACGTCATTCCATAATTTCTATGAGTGGAAGAAGTATAGTCTATACCAATGCCTCAATGTAACTTCCCACTTTTGTGATACCTACAATTTATATGAGAGAAGCCTCCCACAGGGTCGTGATGGAACATTTATTGAATTCATTAGATTGTCTGCCATGCCTTCTCCCACTACAGGCATATTCAACATCACTGGGATTCCAAAGGATGCCAAATGATCTGTTGGTCCAACTCTGCTCAGCATTAGCTGCTTGGGTTTCCAAGAGTACCTTTTGAGATTATTATCTCACTTCCTATCCTCCTTGTCATAAAAGCATTATGTCTATTCACATTTTCATCTTTATACATAACACCAAAAGCTACAGGCCTGGGAAGTCCTACAGATTAATTTTTTCATCTCGGATGGTGTTGTTTATACCAATAGAAAAGCATCTGGTCACCAACTGATTAAGCTTTGCAAAATACAATACCACTATAGACATGTTGGTCATGGGTGCTCTGAGGTAAAAATATATGATGTCCATTATTTTGCTGATGACAGCTATTTGCATCACATTAAGTGGAGGACGGTTTTGGGTGTTGGTTACCAAAATGTTCTGCTTAGAAATTAAGATCTCTATTCCGTCAATAACCCAAAGTTCCCACAGGTAGTCGAATGGGTCTTGGGGAGACCTAAACATTTAATTATGAAACTGTTAAAAGATATATAAAATAATTATGGAAGTATAAGAATTTCAAGATTGCTTAAAAATGTGAGAAAGTTTAACTAGTCTTGAATTCACTTCCAAAATTATATCTTCCTATCAAATCCAACATGGTTCCTAGTTGAGTAATATCATATATGTCTTGTTCAAGTTTTCTCAACTCGATAGTAGATATAAATGGATCATAGCATTCTGAGGTTTAGATCAAGCAAATATGCACCTTTTTGCTTTGACTGACCAAAATCCTCTCTTTCACTACCAGCGGGTCATTGTCATCAAATGTCACCTTTTTTACATAGAGCATATCCAGAGGTGCCTCAATAGAGTGATTGAAGCCTCGAGATTCACTCAAAATAACATCAAGAAATGACACTCTCAAAAGGTGGGGAAGATTCATTTTGAGGGGCAACTCATACCAAGACTTATTAAGCAGCTTGGGAAACACCCATAGGATTCCAAGGTAAAATTCATCGGAGTTGTCATCCTCATTGTATGATATGAAATAATCATCAGTAACCCATGAAATATTTGTTACATTATCACTACCGAAATCTTGATCACATAAATTGAATTTCTTTGTCCCTCAAAGTCTATTGACAAAGAAACCAAAGTTATTTATAAAATAAGAAATAAATACAGCACGTGGTTAAGCATTAGCAAAAATTATGGTCCACAGGGGGATGGTGGTCATAGCTCCCATGCATTTATTGCAAGTAATAGCTTCCATTGATGAATGGAAAGAAGATTTGTAGTTATGTGGAACATATCATACATTATTGAACTAACCATTTTCTACCTCGATTGATCCTTAGGATCTAGTAGAGTGCATCTCTTCTGAACCCAAGACAAACACCAATCTCTTTTGCACAGTTATTCTTTGCCTCGAGATCCAAACTCTATATGTCAAAAATCACAAATGAATTCACCAGGCCAAAAAGGAGTATAGATAAAGTGATGAAAGAGTCTATGACATATGCTAGACCAAGCAGTCTATGTGTTCATTTTAATAAAAAGGATCCCCCTGCACACGTAGATTCTATCAAAGTTAGCCACAAATAACATTTTTGTACAATGGTTAATTATAGGAACTTTGGCAATATCCATTTCCTCTGATTGTTTCAATAAAGCAGAGGACATATTCCTATACCAAATATGCAGTCAAAGTCTTGCATTATACCCAAAAACATAGCTGGGAATGATCAAACTATGAAATAGTCTTGTTTATGAGCAAATTCTTCAGTCACAATCTGCATGTTCATGTTTACATTATTGAAACCCATGTAGTTGCTTAGGCCAATATATCTATTGTTCATGAATTAGCTTAAATAAATTGAATTACTGTATACATTTGATACAATGCACCATGATAATCCTAGAATTTTTATGTGCTTATATCTATATGGTTAATTACTTCACATTTTCCTTAAATTTTAAGTTCCATAGTTACCTAGAGATGTGGGGGTATAGGTATTGGCACAAGGACGGTTGTTTTTGCTACATATTATTAAGACCTATGGAAAGACAAAGTATTCCTTGTTCATGAGGCCGTTTAAAAGAACTATTTTTTCATGTTAAACAACATTTAGTTCTTTCATGTTGCTACTACTAGAGTTGTGCCAGGTTAATCACGAAGTTTAGAAGATATCAATAAATAGTCACATAGACAATATGTGCCAAGTATACATAGTGCTACAATTAGTAACAATGATCCAAATAACATAGCATTAGAAAGGAAAGACTAGGGTCCAATGAAGTGGGGGTTATTTAAATCCTCACAGAATTATTAACATGTCAGAGATTAACATGGAGTAGAGAATCCATTGCCTTTGTTGGTTCTTTTAGTATAACATATAACTAAAACAAGATCAATACCTAACCACTCAAATTAATAGTTAGCATGAAGTAAAAAGAGATCCCCTATTCTTAACATGAATCACCAAGCATCAAAATATAGAACCAATACTTACAATTTTTTGTCTTGTTCGAGAGACTGTGCATGCCCAAAGTGAAAGAGATCATAAATGCCATCACCATAGACCCGCATTGGTTTCTCAATCCACTGGGTCTTCACAAGATCAAGTGCAAACTCATATCTAACAAGAACATGTTGATTTCATGGATTGTGACATGTTCTTCTTCATCCTCATAAGCTTCCTCTTCTTCTTCCTCTTCAGAGGGTAGGAGCGTCTGATGGCAATGGAATGGAAGCTATGGAAATTTATGGGCAGCCATTAACATTTATATGGGTGTTCATGGCATGTCCCTGCAAACCCTGTCATGTTGTGTCCCTACAAACCCTGTATACAACATAATAAACCTCTTGCAACATCACAAAACTCAGAAATTAAAAAATGTCCCAAAAATGGTAATACAATATTACCCCAAAAAATAAAAAAAATAAATGTATTTCCCTTACAAGGCCTCTATCGGTTGTGTCCTGTCGTCTTCCTCAATTTTCTTTTAAGTTTTCTCTACGTATTCACCCAAACCCAAATTAAAACCCTAATTTTTGGATTTAAAAAAAAAATTAATTTTTTATTATAAAAAATTAATGGAGGGAAATAATTAGAGACAATTATAATTATTGTCTCAAAAAGACCCCTTTTATAGTAGTGCCAATTTTTTTAGAGAAGATCAAAATGACAATTGTTAAGTTTGCTCCAACGTCAAAATGTATTTGAAGATGACCTAGTAACATCCTTCTATTGTTAATTTCTCTCTATTTTTGCGTATCTCAGACTTGTTATCATATGAGTTGGAGAAATTTTGATTTAGCTGCTCCTGATGGAGGCACATTCAAAGGCTAAATTTAACAACTACTTCAATATATATGAATTGTCATTATTTCTTGCAGACACTTTAATTTTCTTAGAATGATAGAATTCCTATTTCATTGCATTCTTTTTTAATCAATTAAATCTTGAAATTTTAGCCGAGAATACTTTGAAGATGAAATTAGTTAATCTGAAAATATTATGCCTCATATTGTATGCATTGAATTAGAAAGTATTACCTTATCATCTATCCTGCTATTAGTCTCAGTGCTATAAACATTATGGATGATGACACCCATTCACCCTCCATTTATGGAATGTTTTTCCAAGGTTTTAAGAAGATTTATTCCTCTTAACTTATCTTGGGTAAATACATGTTTGATAAACAACCCTAAACTAAATGCATATATCCCCAAACTAAGTGTGGGTGGGGATGTGGCAACACTAGATAAGTTTGGGAGTTTGTATAGGTGAAACCCATGCTGCCATATGGTAAGGCCAAGCTGGTGCCATTAAACCTTGGGATCAACTTAATAGAAAAACTAAGTTGTCATGTAGTAACAACAGATAAGCTAGACAATTGATGTTGACATCATAGGCAGACTCATTTGTGTGCCATTAAATCTATCCTAGGATCAACCTAATGGTAAAACCAGGCTGCCACATAATAACAATAGATAAGCTGGATAGTTTATGCTAACATCATAGGTGGACCCATTTGTGTGCATTGATATTTCCAAGATTAATGGTCATAAATTATGATCACCAACAACAAGAAAAGATTAAAACATACATGGTGAGTGTGAAATCACTCTCCTAAAGTGAAGATTTTAATAATGTCCGTTGTATCAAAAGGGTTATGGGCTTAAATTAAAACATTGTGGGGAGAGATTTTCAAGATTAATGGTAATTAAAATTTTCATGGAGGTGTCAAATCCCTTGTTTAATTGGAATGAATAAAATATTTTAATGGTGTTTAAGGTAAAAGTTTTAGATATTGAGTATATTTCAATTATTGAATAGTGTTATTGTTAAAGTGCGGTTTATTGATGTAACATAATAATATAAATATATAATATTTTGTTGTGATCATATAGTATTTAATACTTATCCAATACTTGATAATAATTAAAAGTAATCAATCATATCATTATATATAAGATTTAAATATTGAAACTCCATAAGTCAAGTATTGATATTTCAAAAATCAAGTTTTGATCACAGCGTAAAAATTATACATAGTGACCTCTCATCATAATATTGATTATATCTTAAAATGTATAAAGAGTCAGACCTTCAAATCTTAATTATAATTAGTTAAGGAAATATATTAAAATAGGTAAAAATTTTAAGGTCTGATGTGATACCATTGTTCAGTTTTGAAGCCTTTCCCCAAAAAACTTATATACAATGACCAATTTTTATATAATATTAAGTCAATTTTTTAGTGAGGCTACACTTTTTAGTATTAATTTTGGTGAGAATTTTTGATATTAATAATTTGGATCCTTTGAAGGAAGTCTCTATCTTTAAAGTCACCCTGAATTCTTTTCAGACTATTGGGAAAGTCTCCACCCCTTCTCGACATATAGATGCAAGACCAAAAGTTAACTTGGGCTCTATGCCTAAAAGGGAAAGACGAAGAGCAAAAAGGTTGAGAATGGAAGCAAAGAAAATGGTGAAATATTGCTTTCAATAGACGATAGAGGATCTCCTACCCTAATGAGAGAGAAGATTGATTACTACCCACAGTTAACTTCTAATCCTTAGCTTGGGGCACTTTGGTCTTTGGTGGGATAGATTTCCCCTTTGTCTTATCTCTTGGTTGTTGGAAGTTTGTTGTCTTTTTGTTGCTCTTTGGCTACATGATAGAGGTGTTATTTTAGTACGTACTTTTTGTTGCTTTTATTTTAGGTATTTCTTCTATGGTTGGGATTTTCTCTTCATCTTTATTGTTTTCGTTATTTCAGCACTTATTTTATAAGTATTTCTTCTATGGTTAGGGTTTTCTCTTCGTCCTTGTTGTTTTAGTTGGTCCTTTGTATTTTTTAGTGGTTTAGGCTCTTCTAGAGATTGGGCCAATTATTTGTGTCCCAAAGCAAGGTCATAGCTCTAGTCAAAAGTATTTTCCTGATTCATATAAAAAACATTTACCTTCTATAAAAAGAAAATTTAATTTATTTAAAAAAATTAAAGAATGAGTCAATTTTAGTGTGTCCATGTAATTGATTTTAATACCTCTATAAACTAAACATTTTATACTATTAATGTCACTCTGACTCCAATAACTTGAACTACAAAATATACACATTCTCTTTTCTTATTCTTCCTTTGAGGTTATCTATCTCTCCATCTTACACCTAAATTGATAAGAGCTAATTCACAATTAAACTATCAATATATTTAGTTTTCACTTCATTTTTTCCACTTACCTCTGTAAAATTTTGTTGATGGTTCTCATATGTAAATTTGATGGTGTTCATATAAAAAAAAAATAGGACCCAAGTAAAAAAAAAGTTGAATTCGTTTCATAAGAAAAAAAAAACTAACCTATTGTAGGCTTTGAAATCTGATGTGGTTTGACTCTTACCCTTCCATTTCGATGGAACTGACCCAAATCCCAAACCATCAAAAATCTTTGATTTTGGCCATATTCCTGTAAAATACATTCATATGAAAGCTATTTTACATGATACAAGTGTTAACTATAATAAATTATTCAAAGGGGATGTTAAAGTAAAGAGAGTATATATGAAAATATCATCATTACATTGAAATACCTATCATAACTATATCCAGGAGTGCAACAATAAGTCCACTTTCATAAGACAAATTTATCCTAGCAGTTTGCAAAAGGTTTATAAAATCCCACGATCTTGTTGTAAAAAGTATATTTTCTTTATTTTCAAATATAGAGACGAATCCTTCCATGTCTACATTTCAAACAAAAAAAAGTTTCTTCAATAAAAAAGAATGTCCATGGTTCTTTGGAAAAAATATCTTTAACCAAAAAATAATAATAAATACATTGAAATATATCATCTAAAATCCCTGAAAAGTCGATTCAATCTATAATATATTCTAAAAATTATTTAAACACTAACTTTTAAATAAACGGTATTATTGTCAGTATTATAAAATATTTAAATTTACATCACCCCATTACCAACCAATTCAAAATATTGTAAGCACCAAAACCTTTGATTATATATATTTAATAAATTTATTATTAAACAAATGAAATCTAAAACTTAAAATAAGTTATGTTTTACGATTTTAAAAATAACCGAGCAAAACTCTATCAGCTGTTGAGTTTATTAAGCTATTATTTCATTGCCATTACCTTATTTCAATGCATATTGAAGTTACTTATTAGCAAACAAAACAAGAATTGCTTTAAATTTTTGAGGTTTCACAATAGTCAGTTCCATATAGTCACCCCTGAAATCTCTTCTACTTCAGATGGACTAGGCCAAGTTACAAATCCATTAAAACACTTCCCATAGTTGTATGTCAAATGTTGTTATGTTGCTTCATCACTGGAAATAACATTATGAAACTTATTATACATGGTGATTTTATTTTTAAGCTTACCTATATATGCTATAACTAGGCCAGCCATTGTAGTCTGGCAATATCATTTTTAGGTGCAATGGTTAAGTTTATACGCAGAATTTAAATTATTTATTGAGATTTTTTGAATAGATCATTTAAATGGGAATTGAATTATTAGATGCATCAAATTGTGTGGAGTATCATCATAAATAAAATGAATAAATAAATGAGTAAAGATTTTAAAATTATACAAATAATTTCAAGAAATAAATAAAATTAATGAATGAATTAAAATTTTAAAATTATAAAAACAATTTCAATAAATATTGACAAGATGCATCAGACTTTAATAATATATATATTAAAAAAATTTAAATAGAATTTATTTTTAAAATTATTAAATCACAAAAATATAAAAAAAATCCTACCTTCCAAGAACAAATTAGAGCATATCAATGTGAGATGCAATAGCTACTGTGTGGAATTCTCCTTCAACATTGGATGGAATTTCACCCAAATACACCATATGAAGCTGATTCAAGATTCAAATAAATTTTCTAATCAATAAGCATTAATTAAACAAAATATTTATAATTAAAATTTACATGAAACCATACATTGGAATAGGACATTGTTTAAATTAATCCATGTATAATCCAACCTTTTCTTCATAAGTCAATACCTTTTGATTTGATTCTTGATATGCACCTACACAAGCCCTGCTATTCAGTTGCACTAGAAATAAAATGACTAATAATAGAAAACTATTTTTTACTTATTTCTGCCATTACTGAAATGGGCCTCTTCAATTCAACATACTATGTTGAAGGAAATATCTTCTTTTATATAGATAATATTCCATCATAAAACATCCAAACACAAAATTTCTTTTTTTAAGCATCTTAGTATGATTGTTATATATGATTACAATCGTTCAACGAAATAAAATTTGGACAGACCACATTGGAAGTTTGAGAACACCCCTCAATTGTGTCAATTATATTTGGAAGTAGTGTCATATTATCTTTGGACGAAGTGTGTCACTTATTAAACTTTTACAATTAATTAATAACTACTAGTTTTATACAAATTTGTAAAATCATGAACTCTTATCCTATAAAGAGATTTTGTGGGTCTCATGTTAGAATTCATTTTATGATTTTAGAATCTTTTAAGATCCTTTCAGCAGTAGGTCTATTCAAATAAAAACATATTTTTATTATGTTGCAAGGGGTTTATCTTAAAACGTTTAATTTAAAAATGTAATTGGAGTTAATATGATTACAAATTAAAAATTTGAAGTTGATTAGAAATGGTTGTTTTAATTACTTTGTTTTTAATGAAGTTTAAATAAAATTTATAATCTAGAAAAAGTGTTGAAACTAAAATTTTATTAAAACTTATTTTTTAATTTAATTTAATTTATTTTCAAAATATCTCGTTTTACAATCTATTTTATTTTTTATATTAATAAAATTTGGATGATGGTGTTATTATTATAATCTATGTTACCAAATGCCCTTGAAAGCCCCAGCTACTATGGGTACGGTATGTTTGAGTATGGGTACGGGGGGGTGGTACATCAGCCCTACACCTAGGGTACATTCTAGCCCCTGTGGGTATGGCTGGGTATGTTTGAGGATGTACCTGAATGTACCTATTAGGACTGGGGCATACACTGGGTGTAGGGACGGCGTACCCCCTAAAAAAAGCATATTTTTTAATTTTTTCATCCTTATTTTAATAGTCAAAGTCAAATATTGACCTCAAAAAATATTTTAAAGTGCATTTGCAACCCGAAAAACATGAATCACACTCATTTTATCAAAAAATAGCAACATGTTTACCTTTCATTGCATTTCTACCTCCCATTGCATATTTGTTCACTCTTGTTGTTTCAATCATTGGTTGTGTTTTCAAAATGTGAGCCTTAGTCGATTCATCTGTATCTTCTTTATTAGGGCTGTATATAATAGCTATGAAGGTTTGCCATAGCAAGTCAACAAGTCTTCTAGTTATTTGATCATGTTTTAGCCTTGCCAAAGTAAAGGGAATAAATTTATGTAACATGATCAAGATAAGCGAGAGGTTGAAATCAATGTATTTTTTTGCTTATACAATAAGATCATTTGCATAAGTATAATACAAAAGCTCAACTCATGAAAAAGCTCAAGAAGAGAATAGGCCATGGTCTTAAGTTGATTTAACACCAGCTCATCTCATTGTAATCTTCACCAAACTGCAGAGAGTGCATTTTATTTTGTCTTTATTTTTGTCCATACATTGTAACATTTGCATTATGTACTTGTAATAAGAGTACTCTACGTTCGACAATTAAATATTATGATATTTTAGCATCGAATTATTAGTATTTTTTGTGGTTATTTAACTTATTATGTTTCCTCTATGCAAATTATGTGGTTAATTTTGCTTATATGGCTATATTATTATATTTTTATACGGCCGTACCTAGACATACCCAAAGCCCCAAAAAAATCCCCCGTATCCACATACCCGATACTTGTACCCATACTCACCCCATATCAACTACTTAAATTATAATCAAATTAATTGTTATTTTATTAATCAATTATAAAATTAGTAATTATATTAGATAGTGTATATTCTGATATAAAAATAATTAATTTTTTAATATTTTATTTACAGGTTAA
Source organism: Torreya grandis (assembly GCA_037957365.1). Taxonomy (NCBI): domain Eukaryota; kingdom Viridiplantae; phylum Streptophyta; class Pinopsida; order Cupressales; family Taxaceae; genus Torreya; species Torreya grandis. The sequence continues at coordinate 3,148,797 of JARHVA010000910.1, read as the reverse complement.
TTTATCACATTTTGTGTGGTCATCCCAAGGAATGGACCTTGAAACCTTCTATTTCTAACATTCAACTCACTCTCTACTAGACTATTATCATCGAGTTCAATATCAAACTATTTATTATTATTATTATTATTATTATTATTATTATTATTATTATTATTATTATTATTATTTTCTATTTAATTTTTTAATATTTTATTAACTTTATATGACATATTTGTTTTTGTTTTTTTTTACTTTTCATATATTTATGATATGTTTATACTTGTCTTACTATATTTAATATTTATTTATTTACAATTTTCAGTTTGATGTAATTTATATAATATTAATTTAAAATTTAACGAATAAATATATAAATTGATTTTATTTTTAATATGACCTATATAATTTATTTTAAGGCATTTATCTTAATTTGAATTATATATATGAAATAGAGTTAGTTGACATTTTTTCTAAGAAAGTATTATAGAATTTTAATCATTCTATCATTTCAACCACTTGTCATGTATTTTGAAAATATTGTTTTATTTGAAATATTTGACCACTTATTAAATTTTAAAGTATACCAATTATTCAAAGTATACAACATTAAGAATGTCTACTTTGAATTTCTTGTTTATTTACATATTACATAGAAGTTAACTTTAAAAAAATAAAATTACTTTCATAAACTATAATAATCATATTCCAATTATTTAAGAAATATAACTATTTTGACAAAATTTGGACAACTAATTATATATGTTATGATACAAATTAGTCACTTTGTGACCTTTACTTTAAATTAGTTCTATCTATATGGAAATATGCACAATTATCCTAGTTAGAAAATAAAATCCTAATACTAAAGTTATGAAAAGTTAGTCTCTTAGAAAGGTAACTTTAGTATTATAAATAAGCCTCTCAATGGGATGACTTCATGATGGATATATTTATGAATTCTTGGAGAGGTAACTTTAGTATTGCAAATAAGCCTTTCAATGGGGTGATTTAGTGATATATATGTTCATGAACACATTTTGTTGGTATTTTTTGAGACTTATCATGTTAGATGATATCCATTTAATTTTCACATGATATGGAGAAAAATGAGAGTACGTTAAATGTTCTTATTTTTGTTACTATTATTGTTGTTGAGTAGGTCATCCTATTCATCATCAACATCACATCACCCAAACTTCTTGTTACTCTACTGTGTCACCTGCCTTCCAAGGTTCATCCCATGACCTTCCTACTCCACATAGATGACCTTTCCAACCCATCATCATTGATTTATTTCCATATAAATGGACATATGTTTGTAAAATGTTGTTTGAAGTATTTTTTCTAGGAAACATTAGTATGCACATACAATAGTAATGCATTGGACCATGCCCATCATTCCCATTTTGCAAATGTGAGGTTGATCCTCTATAAAAACCTCTACAATTCCAATCCTCTCACCTAGATGAATACAATGACAAGTATATTAAACATGCATAGTTTGAGTCTAGGAATTTTTATCGAGAGGAACATGGTGCACTTATAATGCAAAATTCCTCTCGCTTAATAAAAAATTACCTTTAATTATAGTTATTGTGACCCTTGAAAAGTAGATATGACTACAATAAGGTATCTAAAATATAAGAGGAAGTTATTAGAAGGTAAACAACAAATACGTACTTCACAATGAAAAACATTTGAGGAAAACATTACTTAGAAATTTGTTAAGGTTTTTTCAAAATCGATTATTTCCTCAATATGCAATTGACTCATTCCAAGACAAATGTGATTAAGATGTGATAAATAATGTAGTCCATTAGGATCCATAAGCATACACTTCATAGCGTAGTTTTTAACATGATGTTTAATAAAGATAAGATATGGATGATACAAACAATTTAACAATCATAACTTTATAACTTTGGATAATGAATGATGGATAGAGATCCATCCACCTCTATTTGTATAAATATTATTGGTGGTCTATTTGGCACAATTGCACCAACTCTAGGGAGAAGTCACGGGAGAGAAAAGGCTCAATCGGTGAGGATTCCCCCTCTTTCCCTTCACCCTTTCTTGAAAGGAAGTAGGCTATTGGTAGAAACTTCCCAAAGGTCTCTGTCTATCAAGGCATGACATACCAGATATCTTAGTTCATTGACGCAGTCTATTCCATATAAAGGGCCTGTTTGGAGTACTTTTCAAATACTTATGCAAGAGATTTTAGTCTATCTTGTGTCCAGAGGAACCAATTAGTTCAAATTTATCAATGAACTCAATATTGGTTGACACCTATATCTAGTCTTCTAATTTTAACAATGCATAAAAAACATGTGAAAGGATTAACATATAGTCTACATAAAGCTTGAACAATTGACTATGATTAAAGCTAAACTAATAGATATACAAAAAGATCAAAAGAAAGAGAGGGTAGAGAGAAAGGAAAGATGAGTTCGTTTTCTAATGAAAATGTTTCTATTCTATTAAATAAAAAAATATCTTGAGAAACTAGTCTTTGTTTGGCTAGCATAGCACAACCAAAAGGTAAAGATGGTGAAGGACTTTGAGGATCAAGTAGTTATGTAGAATAGAGAAGCAAATTCACCATAAACATGCACAACCAATGGATATTATTCACAAGGCTTTCATATTAGAAGATAATTCATAAGAAAAAATTTCAAGACTTATCAGTGTTCAAACGAACTATAAAAAGACCTTCAAATTGCCTCAACTCATGCTAAAATAAAATCTAATATAATAAATAAATTGTAAGAAAAGATGTATGGTTGTATACTATATTCTAACACTAATAAACTATCCCTAATTTAGTATCGTGGCTAACCTTATATATATTTCCAATAGTCTTCACCCAACATCTAGGTGATTGAAAATATTCAATGCAGGCACCAACTAAGGCACAAATGTGTGCCTATAATCAAAGATTAGAACTTTATTCATTATATCACTAGTAATATGATAATATTATATTGATGCATTATTTTGACTGAGACATGATCAAATTGAATTATACTATAATTGATGTAGTACTTTTATATTAAATGCAAAGGGCAAACATTCTTTATCTTTTTATGATGCTTGGCTCACTTGATCTTGATAGGCACACTATTGTATGAATTAGACTAGTATCTAATTTATTTTGGTATCCACTTCCATAATCTATTTGCACTAGGTGATAAGATATTCAATAAATACATAAATTTAATTAGACCCACAGTCTAATCCCCAAATTTTAATGGGATAGATAAGCCAAAATGAGCATCATTTAAAAATTAGCTTTTGAATCTATTCATAGAGGTCCATGTATCAACATTAAGAAGGCTACCCTACGTGTCCATTTATCATTGCTTGAGGAGGCCAAGGTCTTGCTACATGTCAAATTATCTATATTTTGTAGCTTACTACTCGAGCCTTTGACTTTTATTTGAACATGGTGTAATGCGATCTTGAGAAGTGGTAATATCCATTTCACTCAAAGCTTCGTGGTCCCTCAGTCTCTGTTCCATCTCTTGATTGTCCTAGAGTATTGAGATTATGCCACATGGCATGATCTCAAAGACTTACCTAATCCATGCTTTGTTGTATTGCCCTCATTCAATCTAGAGGTGTGAAGAAGAGGGATAATTCCATGTGACATCATCTTATTTATCTAGGAAGTTTGTTGCCTACTCACTTTGTCTCAACCATCATGAGGGCCTAGAGAAGCAAGATCATACCATGAGGCATGATCTTGAGAATCCAAAGGGTCAAAGGGATTGGATCTATGTCCAACATCTTCTAGAGTTGTAGAGATTTGATATGTTGACAAGTGATGAATGCTTGGCAAATACAAACCTACGAATAGAAAATGATCGTTAGATTTCAAATAAAAAGACTAGACATTAGAGTTTAGATTCATAGACTAGATGTTAAATACTTTATGAAAATTGAATAAGGCATAAAAACTTGATTAAAATACTTGTAAAAATATCAATCTAGAAGGGGATTGTTACAACTAACATGATTATTCCTTTCAATTAGATAAATGATTAGGTCTTGTAGATCAAAAGAATAGAAAAACTCATCAATTTTGGATCTTTCAATCCTTGTAAGTAATCAAATTAAACTTAGAATCCAAAGACTTTAGCACATTCATAAAATTAGGTTCAATGGAGAAATGATGTCAAGTCTATGATTGTCTTAATGGGATAGATGACCATCAATTTTAAACAAGCAAAAAGTTGACATGTGTCAGTGTTTTATCCATTTGGAATTTGATGCCATGTGACATCTATTCAATCACTTTGGATCTATTTAGGTGTATAATTAGGTTAATGACCTATAAGCTCATAATGAAATGATATCTTAACACACATCTATATCTTGATCACACAATGTTTAACAGGAGACTCGCAAAGATACAAACCACATTAGGGGCTTGTAGAAATGGGATTGTGCCATGTGACATGATCTTGGGCATCTAGAGATTGACAAACATAAGAAGCATAAAGACTAGCTCTAAGGGCCCAAGTACATAGGATCATGCCATGAATCATGATCTCATGCATCTAGGGGGTATAAAGCCTATTAAGAAAATTTAAGGGACATAGGAAAGCATAGAAAATGGGATTATGCCACTTGGCATAATCGTAAGGACTCTCAGGAAAGTGAACAAGTGACAAGTAGTCACTCCAAGCTTGTCAAGAGACTTGCAAGGAAATTTAGATAATAATTGGCCCACAGGAAATCAAATAGAAATTATAATAAAATATGAATTTGAAAAATAAATGGCTAAGAAGTTTTAACCAAAATTGACTAAGTCTGAATAACTTTGCAAAGACTAGAACATTGGATCAATCCCAAAGCTAAATAAGCCTAATTTTATGACAAATGACTAAGTAAATGAATGAAATTATATGAACTCCTAGCCATTTTAGATGGAATTTAGGTAAAAATGGACCAAATTATTTGGGAAAGTAAGCAGCAAAGCTCTGAAATAGTTAAGCTATAGAAATATGAGGTGAAATACCCTAAGAAGAGAATTTTAATGCAGTTTAAAACATGATACAAAATAGACTAAGACTTATCAAATTTAAACAAACTTTTAAAAATAAATCAATATATATCTAATTGCTAAAATACTTCAAAACCAAATGCACATATTGGATACTTTAAGTTCAAACCTACTCAAAGAGTAAAGCCAATGCAATGTCAAACCTGTAACTTATTAATAACTTTTTCAATTAGACCACAAATAAAAAGAGACCAAGGCTTGATTAGACCAAATGAAATATCCCAAAATAGGTTATGTTACTAAAATCTAGAATTTTTGAAAAACCCTAGCCAAGACAAATATTTTTTGATTTTCCAATGAAACCCTAGATGCCAAAAACTCATAAATTACTGGAAATAAATTATGAAACCTTAGAGTATAATTTACAGAATGATGTAATCATTTTTAGGGCATTAAATCACTCAATAAAGTCAACCACATTGATGTCAAATATAAATAAAATTACAATGAATGAAATGTTAATTTTTAATGCTTTTTTCAAAGTAAAGATGTTGGAAATTATCCTTAGAAATAAAGATAAATTAATAAATAAGTATAGTAAAATTTAAGATATTAAATAAGCTTGAAATATCCTCTCAAACCCTCCCAAATAATTCCCCAATCAAGTTACCCTAAATGGAATTAATTACTTTTAGCCCTAAATCTAACACAATCCTAAAATTAGGGGTCTTCAAATCTGAAATCTGACTTTGGGTCTCCAAACCCTGTCACCACTCTCCTAGAGTAATTCACTAACCTCCCAAGCAAATCTCCCAATTTTAAAACCCTCTTTTTTTGTCCTTTTTTTCACTTGATGATCTATGGCAGCTCCAAGGTGAAGTTACCCCATGGAAAGAATTAGGGTTTGCATCCTCAATCTCTTTGCTTGAAGGTTTTCATCTTCAATTCAAAAACTCATTTTTTTTTGTACTCAAAACTGTAAATTTAAATTGTGATCCAAGATGCCTTTCAAATGAACCCTCAAATGCTTTTATGCTCCTTCCCAAGTGAAGCGCCCAGTTTGGAGGGAAATACTATTTCGATCTTTTTTTTTTCAATTTATAAAAAGAACCTCTCTAATAATCCACTTAAATAGATTAGTACCCGTGACCCTCAAAAAATCTTCAAATTAGGTGAAATTATAATAATAAAGTGCTTTTACAAGTGATCTTAATAAAACTAAATGTTTCCCTTCTTTTCTTTCTTTTTCCCTTAACCCTTGGAAAAATAGGCAAGGCTAAAGGTTTTCAATAGTGTCATGTCCAAAAGGGGGCATGACAATCCTACCTGCCCAAAATTTCTTGTCCTCAAGCAATTGAAACAACCAATGGGCTATCCTAACCATGGGCTTTAAGTAATTATTGATCCTTGACTCTTCCCATGGGAATAAAACCCCTTGATGAAGCTCTTTACTAATGTATATGAAGATTTTTGGCTACTTATACAATTTGAAAATAAAATAATAGAAACTTCCAACCTTCCTTTCCCCTTTCATGGAGGTCCCATACCTCAAATGTGCCAAAAAGATGCCAAAAGGAAACACCTTATCTGAAATGATAACATTGTGGTGGATGGAAAAGTGTATTCTAGTAAAGAAATATTCAATTTTTTGGGTTTTGATTACCCCTATATCAGCACCTATACAAGACACAAAAACATTAGTCAAAACAAGAGTTCTTCACTTCTCTTCAACATTTACATATTTGATTATGCCCTCTGTGTGTGAAGGTGTTGGAAACCTGTGTGTGGCTGCCTTTGAAAACGTAGAAGGGATGTCCATGCTACCCACACACCCAAAAGTGACCTCAAGACTCAAAAATCTTCCCACTAGAGGAGATGGAAGTCTTCTTATCATTCTTGAAATCCACCCTTCAACAAAAGACTACCAAAACATGTCCATATACTTCAAAAAAAGGTAGAACCAACCAATTCTCTCTTGATTAGTTGGTTGTGTGCAAATTTTAGAACTCTTATGACTCCAAAACAAGAATTTATTCCTCCACAACTCATCCTTAGGAGGTAACATTATGCAATCAATCTTCTCCAAACTTATGAAAATATTCACCTCAAACTCACATGTTCCCTTACCTTAGAGGGAATTAATTCAAAAGGAAACATGTACCTTATGTTTTGAGGGGTGTGTTTGTATCTTACAGCGTTGCAAGTGTCCCAAAAAATCATTTTTTTTACTCCCAACTTGCTCCATGATGAACCTACCACATTTATAATTCCAAGAGGGGTCAAAGTGAAGATATGTACCACCTTAAAAGAGTTGGAACTGTCATAACTAAGGTTACCCCTTATGATATTTCTCCCTTACATGTGTACCTTAGAACATGGGTTCCCTTTAGGGCCCTCATCGTGCCTTGACACTTCTTTATAAAAATAGAAATATGGATCACTAGTTTGAATTAAGAAAATAACTTGAAATAACATTGGACACATACCTTTTATGTCACAATTCTAAATTCTTTGTTTCGTTGTAGGCTCTTGGAAGGGTAGCCCTTCTTTTTCAAACTTTAACTCCTTATCACAAGGAAAAAGCAAACTCTCTTTTGCATTTCAAGAATTTATTAGGGGCTGTAACTGACCTTTTTCATGTATTTTTTGAGAATGCCATATTTAGATTTGGCATGACAGACTCAAAAATTTTTGAGTATAAATAATGTTGATTATTCACATAAATTACTGATTTTTTTAAAGCAACAATTCTAATTTTTCTGACGAAATTCTGATTTTTTTAGCAACAAACTTTTGATTTTTTTTAGTGTACCCTAGGTCTTTTCACAATGCAAAATTTAGACCTACTTTCCTTCTTTATAAATGGAAATTTACATTCTTCATGGACTTGCTTAGCATCTTCATTTTTGGAATTTATTAGGCTCAACAAATAAGGAAATAAACATTCTTTTGCATACCTTAGTGGTTGTTCCACATTAGAAGAAACATTTTTTCTTATTGTCCCTGCTAAATTATCCTTAGAGAAAACTCCTCCCATTGTCTTTGAGGTCACCCCCAAAGGTACCTTATCACTCAAACCATGTAAGATAACTTCTTTTCCATCCATTTTGAATTTAACCTCCATAGTTTGGTAATTTTGTGTGTACTCTCCAAGTGAGTGTAACCATTGGATGCCTAGGACAAGGTTGGTCTCTCCAATGCCAACCACATAAAATTCATACTCAATGGAGTGTGTCTCCAACATGATGTTAAGGTTGGGAACCTTGGTGGTGTAAAGGATGGTGAATCCATCCACCACAGTCATATGAAAACCCTTGAATTTAATAGGTTGAATCCCACATGCAATAATCAAGCTTTTATCAATGAAATTATGGGTGGCCCCACTATCAATGAGAATAGTAACATCCTTACCTTTCAATTTTTGCTTCACACAAAAGGGGTAGTATCTAGGAGTCCTTGATAATGAATCAAAGGTGCCACTCATGTCCTCTCCTTAAAAGATATCCAAATGCTTTTCCTCATGGGTGGTTGGCTCTTCCTCTTCTTCTCCATCTGAATACACTTGCCCCTTCCCATGGCAATGATGACCCAATTTCTAAGGGTCTCTACAATAAATTTTTTTTTCCTCCTTAACTCATTCCTTGTCTCATTGTTCCATCGTGGCAAATCCCTTTGCTGCCCCAAACCCTATTGGTTTGGCTTACCAAATTGCCCCAAACCTTGATGATTTGGCCTATCAAACTACCCCAAAGGAGTTAGTTTTTGTGGCCCAAAAGATATTCCCCTTGGCTGCCTCCATTTATTGTCTCTTTACTATCTAAAAGGTCTAAAAGAGTTAGTTTTTTTTAAACAAAAGTTATAATTTTACCTTGGGGTGTTTAAGACTCAATATCAAGGGCCTTTTGAATAGCTCCTTGAAGAGAAGGGTCAAAAGCCTTGACTAAACCTTGAATGAAATCAACCAATCTTTCCATGAATAAAATTACCCATCCGTTACCATGATAAAATGCCTCTAAAATTATGTCACATACTCCTCTACTATGCACTTTTACCTCAATTGAGCCAACTTTGTGAAGTGTAATTTTGGATCAGCCCTATCAAACCTCTCAATGATTCTTTTACTAAATTCCTCATACAATTGAATGAGTCGATGTCCTTGCGTGATTAACCCATGATACCACCATTCATAGGTAGCCCCTTCTAATTTTAAGGTGGCAAACTGAATAGCCTCATTTTCTATCATAGACGTAAGTGAAAAGTAGGTGTCTACCTTATATGAGCTCTTGGAAGAACCATCAAAATTAGAAATTGAAAGCTTTCCCAAGGCATGATGAGGTCTTCCTTGGTTACCCCTATGCATTTAACTAACCCTATTACCACCTTGTTGTCCATGCTTCCAAGATATGAATGAAAAAAATCTATTTGATCCTTGAAAGGAGTAGGATAAGTCATGTACTCATTATAATCCTTCAATAAGTTATCTCTAAAGGTGGGTTGCTCTTCAATTTCTGAAATGGAAACTTATTCTTGTAAAAAGTTAGGTTAGTTAAGCCTACATGTGGCTCCTCTAGACCTTTTAGGGCACTGATGTGTGAGGTTGTGACTTCCAAAAGCACTACCATCCCCATTGGATGGTTTGTCACCCCTCATTTCCTTTATAATATGAACAAATTTTACCATCATAACTATCATTTGTTCCTGAGCTTGTGTGTATCTATCAAACATTTTCTTCTCTCTATTTTCAACATCATTCGTTGGCTGATCCAAGGGAGCCATTGGTTCTTCTTGTTGATTTTACTTAACCTTCTTGCTTCGAGGGTAACACCTTAGTTATTTGTCACCTTTGGGAATCTATTGCTTCAAAAACCCATGGCTAGCCAAGATATGGCTTTGATACCATTGAAATATCCAAAAATAAGTTATATTACTAAAATCTAGAATTTATGCAAAACCCTAGCCAAGACAACTATTTTTTTATTTTTCCAACCAAACCCTAGATGCCAAAAACTCATAAATTACTAGAAATAAATTGTGAAACTATAGCATAAATTTTAGTTAATGTTGTAATGATTTTTAGGGCATATAATTATGAACATAGGATTGCAATAGGGGGAGATTAGTATGGTGTTAGTGAATAAAATAAAATTCAAACAAAGAACACACTAAGCTAAAAACCTAAGCCTATCTCAAGGGGAGAGAATATTAACAAAACCAAATGAGAAACACAACTAGAATGAAAAGATAAAAAATATTTCACCTTCCTTCAATGCTCCAAATAGCTTGTTGAAGTGGCTTGCTTGACTTTGTGCTTTAAAAGGTCTATTGCAATGGAGCTTGGATATCCTCCACCTCCTCTTGGCACCATGTGGCTTGTGGCTTTGGCTGGTTGAATAATTTAGCTCGAGAATATTAATTTGCATGAAGCTTTGAAATCAATTTGACATTATAACTTTACACCAAGATAGCTTAAAATTATGGATGTGAGGCCTTGTATTTATAGATTTTTCAAAATAGGTTTAATCAACCATGACCATCCATCTCAAGATGATGTGTGCCCATGAATTAATATAATTATGCAAATAAAATCCATAAATATTCTCATCATGATTTGGGAATAAGGGGAATTTACGAGGCATGAGAAGAATTGATGAGGCATGGGAGGCATTAAAGAGGTATGGGAGACCCATAATCCTTATATTTTATGCATTTATGGCCTAGGGATGCCTTCCCAAGAAATGATATCACTTGATGATGTAGTTATTCAATATCAATTTTGAGTAGAGCAATAAAGAAGAGAATTTTCCTTTGAAAGGCATAGAGATGGGGAGATGAAAGAGTGAAAGTTTATTTGTGGGAGTCATTTACCTATATCCTAAGGGGATCAAGATAAAAAGGTAGTGTACAAGTGAACCTAAGTTGTCCTAAAAACAACATAGCATTATGCCAATTTAGAGATGCGAGAAGGGAAGGAGAAATGGACATAAATCCAAAGAAAGGATCCGAAGATGCATTAGAGAAGAAGAAAAGACCAAAAACTAACCAAAATTTAACATTATTTTCACATGATTGAAAGGATCTACCGTGATAGGTTAGTCAAAATCACTTTGATGTTGATCAGGGCAGTATAATTTTCATTGTGCATAAGGAAAAAGTGTTATTAATAATTGGGAACAAAGTAAGAAATTGGTATCCTGAAACTAACCAAGAAAAATGACTAAAAGGGATATCAATCCAAGTACATAGAGGGAATTATGAAATAATAAATGAACCAAAAAAGGTGGCAGTCAATGGACCCTATAGAGATTTTCATACCACAGAGGACAAGAAGCAATGAGAAATGAAGGACAAGGGCAATGGAAGAACCAGATAGACATACCTTATGAAAAACACATGGAGGAATAACACACAAGTATACTTACTAGCCATAGGTGACATAAGAGAGTGCACATAATAGAGGAGAAGTGAAAGACACACAAAAGAAAGGAAAGGAAAGCTATGAAGACATTTTGGAGGAGATGGATGAACAAAAATGAGCATAAACCCATGAGAGACAAAAGTGGGTACAAACCCATAGGGGATGGAAGTGCAAATATACCCACAAGAAAAGAAGGTGGGCATAGGCAAGCAAGAGAAGAAGGTGGGTATAGGCCCACAAGAGTAAACAGAGGTGGATACAAAACCACAAGGGGAAGAAAGGGAAGGAAGATGAATCATATCAGAGTTAGGCAAATGAAGATAGTTTATAGCCCAAAGAGAGTCTTAAAAAGAAGGAAACACTGAGCAAGACCACTTAAGGGCCACATCAAGTAGATGGGAATATCATGGTCAAAGTAGATGACTAGAAAGATAGTTCTACCTCTCCTACACTATTTTTAAGTAGATGCTCATATTTTAATTACCTAGGGAGTTTGATGGAGGAAAATCAAAGGTGAATTTACAATCTCGCATCAGAAAAAAATAAAATCAGTCATTCAAGAAACAAAACAAATATAGTTGTGCATAGTTACATGGACCATGCAAGAATCCACTTACGTGGAAGGACCTTGGTTGAGAGTTTCATAGGGAGTAAAATAATAAAAAGGGGTACAAGTTTTGGCTAAGCTAAGTAGTACACTGGTAAAGATACAAATCACATAAAGATGCATTAGGGACAAGAAGCAAGGTGTAGAAGTAAAGGGTCTGTCAATAATGCATGAGGAAATGGAGACCTACAAAGTTCCAAAAAATTATGTTGTGGAAGGAGTTGTTCACTGAACGTGTCCTTTACAAGAACAAGGAAAGTTGCAACCAAAGCTAAGTTTGAACTTGAGGAAAGTTGCATTTGCTTGAGGGAAAGAAAACTTGGGAAGGGCAAATTGTAGTGTTCCCATTTCTAAAAATAAAGTAATTTTATTATTAAAATAAAAAGTTCTTTTAAATACTTTAAATAAAATTAATAGTATGCTTTAGTTGCCAAAAGTGAATATGTTGGCAACTCCTTTTATAATTTGATATTTCATAAAGGGGGCTTTCTATTTTAATATACATCAGCCTTAGTTAGGATCTATTTTGGGATTGGAGTGGGAAAGTTTATAAAAATAAAGAGGAGGTTCATTTGAAGATGGTTATGTTATATTTCATAATTGAAATTTTAGAGTTTTGGCATGATTTGTTGAACTTCATGCAATTGAAGACAAAAACCCTGATTGGTTTGGTTGTAGTAAGGATGAAAACCCTTATCTAATAGCTAGTAGCCTTAATTAAAAGGTTTTATTGAGCATCATTTGATAGTTTAAGGAGTTTTGAACACCATTACAGATTTGATATGGTAAAGAAAGACAGTTTGAAGAAGGGTACATATGATTTGAAGGTCAGTGAGTTGGTTTGAAACCCTAAAAGTGCAACAAAGTTGTTGAAGAAGGTAAAAGACTCATTGCTAAGACAGTTACCCCCCTTAGGGTTTGTGACTACAATTTGTAAGGCTAAATAAAGCCTAATTTATAGGGCATGCATATTTAGCTGGTATTTTTACTATATTTTCTAGCCATTTAATTGATAATAAAAAATAGACTGGAAGGTATTTCAGTATGCTGTATTACTTGGTGAATATTTGAGTGGAAAATATTACAAATTGTGTCCTAAATGCGTATTTCCAAAATTCTAATTTTCAATGGTTAGCGCTTGAAATAAAGAAAATGAAAAAATTACATTTATTTTAAGGTTTGTTGGGAAACCCAAAACTTTGTAATTCTATCCCAAATGGGACATTGCAAGGTCTGAGGCACACTAAGAATAACCTTGAAGTTGAAATGTAAAGGTTCTCCAAAAAAAGGCCCTGCATAAGTGGAGTGGGTCTTCGATGTCAAATGCTATTTCACATTGAAAGATGTACAACAATCCATAAAGGTGGAGTATGCATAAAAAATGCTCTATGATAAAGCAATAAATGGTTGCATAGATCTCCAAGAGAGGAGATAGAAGCACAATAAGAGGGTGAAAAGTTGGAAATGGATAGCTTCCAAATAATAAAAACAAGTAGTGCATCCAGAAGGTCATCTCAAAGAGAGGAGAAAAATTGAAAGCCATAGAAGGTAACCTTCAAATCCTCACCCCCAAAGTAAAAAAGAGAGTATTACCATGAAAGGTGATGTGCAAGAGGAGCCAGCATGGGCACTGTGTGGAGGTCAAAAATAGACCTTTGAGAAAATGAAAGAGTATGAGCTAATGTTGATCTCAAAAGGCATTGAGTAGAAGGCTGTAAAAAGAAGATGTGTCAGATGAATAGGCAAAAAAGGTTATTTCACAAAAGCAACAATAAATCAAATCCAAGAAGAAAATTGATTTTAGCATAGTGAAATGAGTGATGACAAGTGGATATCATTCCACATGAGACATTGAGATAATGTTGAAAACATTAAAAGTGGGAGATAACACTGATCTTGAAAGGCATGGAGGACAACATTGGGTAAAGAAGTTTCATAATAAGAAATGGTAAAGAAGGTTTTCATCCCAAAGCAACAATATAAGAGTGAAGCCAAGAAGAATCTCGATTGCAACAAGGTGGATATCATTCCACAAGAGCCAGCGAGAGTGCAAAATGTTGTGCAAGGTGTAGGAGCAACCTGCACAAAGAAAAAGGCACATAATAACCCTTAAGAGAGCATAAGTGTTATTGTGCTCAAAGTAGAGGATGCACTAAAGGAAGGGTTGAGAACCCTAGATCCTTATAAATCAAAGGATTTTTTCATAGCAATAAAAATATAGAGAGATGCTAAAAAAATTATCTATATATAGTGGTGTGTGATGAATACAAGATAACCTTTAAACCTAGATGCAAAGGAAAATGACCCTGAGGAAAGGGAGGCTCTAATAGACCTTCGACTAGGAGAAACTTCCCTGAATGAAGCACCAAAAGATGAAGCAGTGGGAGATGTTATAGAATGAGAAGAAGAGTTGCCTAAAGAGTAACTGGGAGTTGTTGAGTGAAGCAAAAATGAGAGTGAGGTGCATGGGTCCAATGGTACACCAAAGGAAAAAGAGGCATTGGTATAAGCACTAGTTGAAGAGAGCTTGAGAGAAAATTCAAACATTATGCTAAGGGATGAGGAAGGTGAAAGAGATACTGCACAATTGAAATTCAAGCACAACAACGATGTAAAAGAGATGTGTCCTTCATAAGGAAAAAACATAGAGAACACATGAGGTGAAAAGAGTTGAGCTTATTAAGGAAGCACATTAGACCATTGCATAATCAAAGTTGAGAGGCACGCAAATGCACCTACAAAATGGAGTTATCCTCCATATTGATAGCACTATAGGAAAGGAAGGAGGAAGGAAAAACCGTAGTGAGGGAGGATCCCAAAGATAAATAGGGAGAGACCAATGGGAGGAAGGAGCCCTCAGAGGTTTGAGACAAGCCAAGAATATCCCTAAAGCTAAAATGCAAAGCTTCTATAGAAAAAAGGGCCTGTGTAAATGATCGAGTAGGCATTATATTTAAAATGTTATTTCATGTTGAAGGATGCAAAGGAATCCATAAAGGTGGAGTATGTGCACAAAAAATTCTGTATGATAACATGGTAAAAGGTTGTAGAGATCTCCAAGAGAAGAAGAGATAGAAAGAAAATAAGAGGGTGAAAAGTTGGCAACAAATTGTTTCCAAACTACAAAACCAAGTAGTGTACCCATAAGGCCATCTGAAATGGAAGAAAAAACTTGAGAGCCATAGAAATTAACCTTCAAATCCTCACCCTCAAATTAAAGAAGAGAGTGTGACATGAAAGGTGATGCACAGGAGTGAATTGAGTGAAGGCAAGGTGGATATCATTCAATGTGAACCAACAAGAGTGCATGAAGGTGTGCCAAGTGCCAATTATAAACCCAATTATAGTGGAGTGAAATGAGTGAAAAGTGGATATCATTCCACGTGAGCCAACAAGAGTGCATGAAGGTATGGAAGGTGTAACACCAATCTACACAAAGATAGGGGCACAAAAGAAGAACCTTAAAAAGAGAATAGGTGTTCTTGTGCTCATAGTGGAGGATGCACCAAAGGAAGGGTTGAGAACCCTAGACTCCCATCAACTAATGGATTGTATCACAACATTGACTATAGAGAGGGATTTGGAGAAATTATTGATATGTAGTAGCATGCGGTGGATAGAAGACAACCTTTAACCCTAGAGATAAGGAAAAGAGCCTAAAGAAGGAGAGGCTCTAGGTGACCTTTGACCAAGAGAAACTTCCTTAATTGAAGTACTCAAGGAAGAAGCAAGGAGAGATGATATAAAAGGAAAAGAGTTTCATAGAGAACAATTGGGAGTTATGGAGTGTAGTTGAAATGAGAGTGAGGTACATGGGTCTAAAGGAGTGCCAAAGGATATAGAGGCACTAAGACTAGTACCAGCTGAAGAAATCATGAACACTAATGCAAAAAACATTGCCCCAAGGAAGGAGGAAGGCAAAATATAAGCTACACAAGAAAAATTTGAGCATAGCAGCCATGTGGAAGAGATGTGTCCTTCAAAAGGCATAAAGATGGAGAGATGAAAGAGTGCAAGTTTATTTGTTGGAAGTATTTAGCTAAATCCTAATGGGATCATGGTAAAAAGGTAGTGAAGAACTGATCCAAAGTTGTCCCAAAAACAACAGAGCATTACACCATGGAGAGACATGAAAAGGGAAGGAGAAGTGGAGATACATCCACATAAATAATTTTAAGATGCATGAGAGAAGAAGAGTCATCCTATAGCTAACAAAAACACAACATAGTTTGCACATGGCCCATAGGAGCTACCGTGATGGGTTATTCAAAATAATCATGAAGTAGATCAAGGAAGTACAATTTTCATTACATGTAAGGAAAATGAGTTATTGTTTATTAGGAGCAAGGTGGGAGATCATCAACCTGAAATTGACTAGGAATAATGACTGAAGAGGATATAAATCCAAGCATGTAGAAAGAAGTGCATGACATTAAAGTAAGATGAAAAAGTGGGATTCAATGGAATCCATAGAGACTTGCATTCCACTGAGGAAATCAAGCAAAGAGAAATGGACAAAAGTAGCGAAAGAACAATGCAGACACCCCTGAGAAACACGTAGAAGAATAACACATAAGTATACCTAATTTCCATAAGTGATATAAGGAAGAGAGTGCACATAACAGAAGATAAGTGAAAGGCACACATAAAGAAAGAAAGTCAAGGTATGAAGAACTTTTGGAGGATATAGATGAACAAGAATGGGCACAAACCCATGAGAAATAAAAGTGGGGGAAAACCCACAGGAGATGGAGGTGGGAATTGACCCACAAGAGTAAACAAATGTGGGTGCAAAACCACAAGAGGAAGAAAGGAAAGGAATATAAGTACATTAGAGCTAGACAAAGGAGGATAGTTTATGGCCCAAGGAGGGTCTTTAAAATAATAAAGCACCGAGTGAGCTTGTGCAAGTACCACATTGGATGGACAAGAACACCATGGTCAAGGCAACCGACTAGATTGATAGTTCTACCAATCCAACACTATTTGTAAGCAGGAGCTCATTTTTTAATTAACTAGGGTGTTTGATATAGGAGCATCACAAACTAATTTTCAATCTTACATCAAATAGTTAGAGAATAAATGGTGTACAAACTAATTTGTAATCTTGCATGAAGGAACTAAGGCCTACAAAGGTCCAAGAACCATCAAACGAAAGGAGTTGTTCACTGAATGTGTGCTTTAATAAAACAAGGAAAGTTAAGGAATAAAATTATTTAGTACCATGATCCATTACATGGAATTCTGAAGGCTACGTGGTTAATGTATCCCTTCACTAGGACCCCTAATGTAAAGGAAAATGAGCCTAAAAAAGGAGAGGTTCTAGAGGACCTTAGACCAGGAGAAACTTCCCTGAAGGAAACAATGAAAGAAGAAGTAGAAGATGTTGCAGGAGAAGTAGAGTTTCCTAGAGACCAACTGGGAGTTGTTCAATGAATAAAAAATGAGAGTGAGGCACATGGGTCTAATAGTTTGCCAAAAAAAATAGAGGCATTGGTGTAAGCACCAAATAAACAAAGCTTGAGAGCCAATGCAAACAATATTGTGCCAGGGGATGAGGAAGGTGAAAGAGAAGCTACACAGGTGAAATTCAAACACAAAAATGATGCAAAAGAGAGGTGTTCTATGTAAGGCACAAACATAGAGAGGAAAAAGAGCCCAAGTCTATTTGTGGAAGGTATTTGCCTAAAGCATTAGGGGAAGAAAAGAAAGAGGTAGCATCTTGCAGTAGATCCTAAGTTTTCCCAAAGACAACTGAGCATTGAGCCATAGAGAGACATTCAAAGGGAAGGAGAAGTGGGCATAACTCCATAAAAGGCATCTGAAGATACATGAGGAGAGGAGAAGAGTTGACCTGTACCTAACAAAAATACAACATTGTTAGCACACGACTTGGATGAGCTACCTGGAGGGGTTAGCCAAAATCAACCCAAAGCTGATCAAGGGAGTGAAATTTTCATTACACAAAAGGAAAAGGAGTCACCACCAATTGGGAGCAAGGTAGGAAAACATCAGCTTCAAAATAACTAGGAATAATACTTGAAGGGGATATCAGTCCAAACACACAGAGGGATGTGCATGATAAGAGAGGAAGAAAGGGAAAGAAGGAGCTTACATTTTAATTACCTTGAGGCAACTGACCAGATGGGTGGTTGTACCACTCCAGCCCTTCGTGTAAGAAGGATGTTATATTTTAATTACCTTGAGAATCTAATGCAAGAGCATCTTAGGTTAATTAGATATATTGCATCAAACAAAAATATAGTCAAACACCTAAAAATAAACCAACTATAGCTATGTAGGTTAAATGGTAGAACATTTTTAAAGGTTGTTATAGACTGCACAAAAGGAATATGATTGAGAGTTGTGCAAGGAGTTAGAGAATAAGGAGTACCTATTTTTATTAAGGAAAATAACATGCACACAAAGTTTTGAAGTACATAAAGACACACCAGGGATAGGAATTAAGGTGGAGAAGTAAAGGCTCATGCAATAATGCACAAAGGAACTGATGCATATAGATCATAAAGGAACATGGAATAGAAGAAGTTATTCGTTTAAGGTGTGCTACACAAAAATAGGTAAAGTTACATGAATGAGGTGCAAAGAGTTGTGCTTTGAAAGGGAGCACATTAGAATAGTGCACAGTCATAATTGAGGGGCACATAAATGCCCTTGTAATGTACTCAACTAGCAAAGGAGATCTAAGGTATATAGTGTATGATGATAATGGCACGTGAAAGAAGAGTCTGAAGCACAAGGGCAAGCAAAAATACAAGCATAGGGCATTCCACTAATAAGATCTAATTTGTGAGGATATCTTCTAATAACACTTAGACTTATGTAGATTAAAGTCTGTAAAAGGATATGCTAATTACAGGGTCTACAAACTTGTGTAGACTCCCATTGAATGAAGTTATAGACCAATTATGTGAGAAATAAGCAAAGCAACCAAAACTTAGGAAACTATAAAAAAGGGTCTTGGTCCATCATTTTTAATGCTTTGAAGCAAAGAAGGATAATTGATTAGGTTGATGGTCATGGTCATGAGTGAATGCTAGTCTATGGACATCATAGTAAAGAGACACACTTAAAGGACTCGACCAAGAAGAGCCAAAATATCAATGCACACTTGTGAAGGTTATATTATCTTGTAACCCTTGAAGTTAAGAAATAAAAGCCTTTATTAACATGATCCACTGCATGGAACTCTAAAGGTTGCATGGATAATGCATCCTTTCACCAAAATAACTAATCACAACTGGCACTAGTTTGATATCAAAGAAAGGTGGTGAACCTTGAGGGATGAAATAAGAAAGGATAAACTTTCAAGCGAGATATGTAGTAGTAAAGAAAAAGCTAGTAGATGGTTGAACATGAGGCAACTAGTATAACATCACTCATCAACGTAAAGGTAGGAAGATAGTGAATAGGTGGAATATAAGCAATGAGAACGTGTAAAAGGGATGAGTATATAGGATCACAAAGTGAGACTTTGTGACAACAATTTTTAAGTTCAAGCACCTATGTAGGATTATGATGGAGACAAAAGAAAAAGGTAGTGTGAGTTGTGAGTTTATAAGCAACACTCAGGAGTGTTGTGTGAGAACTGAGATATTACCAACCTTGACGTGGTCATTATTGGAATGGAGATGTGAAGCATTGAAAAATTATTGTAAGTGAGATAGTCTATCACAATGAGGACATATCATAGAATGTGAGGTCATTCAGAGACATAAATAAGGAAAAAACACTAACAAATATCGATCGTGAGGTAGTTTATAGGTAAAGATCAAATGGGTTGACAATGAATCAAGTATAATAGATGATGATGTTGACAGATCAACCGTGATGTAGTCAGGGTACATAAGCATCTTCCAATTAGTGTATCAGCTAGAAGGTACCAAATAAAGTTTTTATCCAATAAGTGTAGATGGATAGAGAATGAGGAGCATAGAAGATGGCTCAGTGAAGAAAAAAAATGAGACATAACCTTGAGTTGTAGGTCTCGATGAAAATGGAGATAGGCTCCATGTTGCAAGCACTGCAGGAATGGTGCATGAGGAAAGAAAATCCATTATGAGGAAAGTTACCAAATATAAGTAGGGAGAAACCTATGGGAGGAAAGAGCCCACAGTGATTCTAAGGCATGCCAAGAATAACCATGAAGTTGAAATGTAAAGGTTTTCTAGAAAAAAGGCCCCGAGTAGATGGAGTGGGACTTAGATGTCAAATGTTATTTTGCATTGAAATATGTAAAGGAATCCATAAATGTGGAGTATGCACAAAAAATGCTCTGTGATAACATAGTAAATGGTTGCAGAGACCTCCAATATAGGAGATAGAAAGGCAATAAAAGGGTGAAATGTATGTAAGGTGTAGGAACAGTCTGCATAGACACATGGTCACATAAGAAGAACTTAGATACAACACATGTGTAATTGTGCTCATAAAGGAAAATGTGTGAAAGGAAGGGGTGAAAACCTAGATCTCGATAAATTAGTGGACTGTAGCACAATAATGATGATAGAGAGGGATGTTGGAGCAATTATCGATATGCAATAGTGCGTGATGGACAAAACATAACCTTTATCCCTAGAGACAAAGGAAAAGGAGCCCAAAGAAGGAAAGGCTCTAGGGGAATTTTGACAAGGAGAAGCTTCCCTAAAATAAGCTTAAAAAGTAGAAGCCAACATTAAAAAGATTTAAAGTGGAAGCCACCACTGATATCAAAAGGCGATGAGGAGAAGGCTGAGTGAAGAAGCTCCATAAGAAACAAAGGCAAAGAAGGTGGTTGTGCCAAATAAGAAAAAACTTGGTTGCAATGAAGTACAATAGGTGAAGGAAGGGTGGATATCATTCCATAGATGGATAGAGAGATCTGTATTAGAGAAGGAGATGGAAAGGCAAGAATAGAGTGCAAAGTTGGGAACAATGGCTTCCAAACTACTGAACCAAATAGTGCATTCAAAAGGCCATCTCAAATGGAGAAGATTCAAAAGCCACAAAAAGTAACCTCCAAATCCTCATCACCAAAGTGAAGAAAAAAATGTTTTCATGAAGAGTGGCACACAATAGGATCCAACATAGGAGCAACACAGAGGCTAGAAGGAGCCCTTCATGGCAACATTAAAAAGATTATAAAAAGTGGGACCCATCACCAATCTCAAAAGGCATTGAGGAGATCACTATCTAAATAAGTTGTGTAAGAAGCAAAGGCAAAAAAGGTTAATATACCAAAGCAACAATAAAGGGGCGAAGCTGAAAAGAAACTTAGTTTTAGTAAAATGCAATAGGTGAAGCCAAAGTAGATATCATTCCATGAGAGATAGTGAGAGCATATGAAGGTATGCAAGGTGTAGGAGCATCCTACACAAAAGATAAATGTACACAAGAACCCTTAAGAGAGCATAAGTGTTATTGTGCTCAGAGTAGAAAAGGTTAAGAATCCTACATCCCCATAAAGCAAAGATTGTTGCACAACAACAATAACATAAAGGGATGATAGAGAAATTGTTTATATGTTGTGGCATGTGATGGATAGAAGACAACCTTTAGCCCCATATGCAAAGGAAAATGAGCCTGAGGAAGAGGCTCTAGAGGACCTTTGACATACTGTAAAAGGAGAAGAATATTTGACTAGAGATAATTTGGGACATGTTGAGTGAAGTAGAAATGCAAGTGATGTGGATGGGCCCAAAAGTGTGCCAAATAAAATAGAGGTGTTAGTGAAAGCACTAGTTGAAGAAAGCTTGAGCATGAATTCTTACAACATTGTGCTAAGGGATGAGGAAGGCAAAAGAGAAGTTACACGAGTGAAATTCAAGCACAACCCATCAAAAGAGATATGTCCTTCATAAGGCAAGGACATAATGAGGTAAAAGAGTGAAAGTCTATTTGATTCAAGCATTTACCTAAACCATTATAGGAAGAAGAGAAAGAGGTAGTGGTTTATAGCAGAACCTAAGTTATCCCAAAGACAACAAAGCATTGCACCATGGAGAGACATACAAAGGGAAGGAGAAGTGTGCATAACTCTATAAAAGGCATTTGAAGATGTATGTAGAATAAAAAAGAGTTGACCTGTAGCTAACAAAAATGCAACATTATTTGCACATGACATGGATGAGCTACCAAGAGGGGTTAGCCAAAATCAGCCCAAAGTCGATCAAGGGAGTGCAATTTTAATTGCAGAGAAGGAAAAGGAGTCACTTCTGATTGGAAGAAAGGCAAGAGGCCATTATCTTGAAACTAACTAGGAACAACACTTGAAGGGGACATTAGTCCAACCACAAATAGTGAAGTGTAAAACAATAGAGGAATAAGCAAAGTAGGGAGTTGATATACCCCATAAAAACATGCATGCCACTAAGGGCATCAAACAAAGGTAAATTAAGGACAAGGGCAGTGGCAAAGCTACACAAACATACCCTATGAGAAACACAAGGATCTATAGCATATAAGTATACCTACTTGCCATGAGAAATAGAAGAAATAAAGTTCACATAACATAGGAGAGTCAAAAGGATCACAAAAGGAAGTAAATGTAAAGTATGAAGACCTTTTGGTGGAGGTGGATGGACAAGAGTGGCCATAGACCCATGAGAGATGAAAGTGGGTACACAACCATGAGAGATAAAACTGGGCATAGACCCAGAGGAGACGAAGGTGGCAATATGACCACAAGAGTAAATAGAGGTGGGTGCAGACCCACAAGAGGAAGAAAATATTAGAAGTAGATTGCATTTTAATTACCTTGAAGCAATAGACCAGAAGAGTGGTTATACTAATCCTAACCTTCTTGTAACAAGGAGATTACATTTGAATTACCTATGGAGTCTTATGCTGGAACATCATAGGCAAATTGGCTAAAGGCATGCCTAAGGAAATAAAGGCACTAGAGTGAGCACCAGTTAAATAAAGCATGAGTGTTAATGGAAACAACATTGTGCCAAGGAAGGAGGAACACAAAGGAGAAGTTGCATAGGAGAAATTTGAGCATAGCAGTGAATGTTAGGTTGTGGAATTAAAAGCTTCACCAAGATGCAAATAGGAGGAGTTGATGAAGTGTCACAGACACCAGCGTCGGTCAAGCCAATCGACGTCGTTCAGGGGAGAGACAAAAAGCTATCGACATCGGTCATGATCGGCTGACATCGGTCACCTCTAGGTAGACAGGGACTGACGTCGGTCACCTGTGCAGTTCCAGAACTGTGAGTTGATGAATAGTTTTTTAACAAACTGATTATTTGCATGTTAAGAGGCTAATTATAGTCTTGAGTTGCATGTCTAATTATTGTAATTAAGAAAGTCTAATTATTGTATGCATGAGATCTATATAATAGACTCATGGGCTGTATTGTAAAATTGTGCTAGAAAGCCATTGTGCTTGTAGAGAGAGCAAGAGTAGCTCCTCCTAGTTCCAAAGGGGTGCTGAGTGTGTATGATTAGGGAGAGTTGCAAGTTGTGCAAGTTCTACTAGAAGATCCATCGGGGTATTGGTTGAAGAATCATGAGGACTTGGTGAGGCAAGGACAAGGGTTCTTCAAGGTGTAGAGACATCTACATGGTAAGTAAGGTCTATTGATTTGTAGGTGGCAGCAAGAGAAGGGAAGATCTACTTGGAGTACGGTTGTGTACTTGGTGTACTGGCATCACTATTACTGACTAGTGGAGGTGAACAACAACTCTGTGTTTGTGTTGATTGTTGTGATCATGATGAGAGAGTGAACTATTGAAGGAGAATTATAGGTGAACCCTAGAAGTGTGGTAGCTCTAGATGTGTGGGAAGAAGATGTGTGGCATCTTCTTTATTGTATTTTCTTCTGATTGAGTATTTATACAATTGGGTATTGTCTCTCATATCCTGTGTTGTTTCAGATTTCTAGTTACTTATTCATTCTGGTTAAATTTTATGTTTAGTTGCTAATACAAAGGTAATCAAGTGTGCCCTTAGTGGGTAGTAGGATCCTGACAGTTGGTATCATAGCTAAGGTTATAGGGAGCAGGTTATTGTTGATTACAGGTCACTCTCAGGGGTTTCAGATTGAGTGGGAGTATAGCAATGGCAGAAGAAAGTAAGCTACAAATGGAGAAATTGAATAGCATGAATGGTCAGATTGATGGAAAGAAAGAGTAGGTAAAGGAAGATTGTTGGTCGGTAGAAGATTAGCGTGTAGAAGTAAATGTTGCAGGTGTTGTTGCACATGTTACTCTAGATAAAGTAGAATCTTGGTCTATAGATTTTGTTGCCTCTTTCCATGCAGCCTGAAATAGAGCATCTTTTCATGGGTATGTCTTTGGAGACTTTGGAGAGATTTATTTATGAGCTAGTGATCCTTGTCAAATGGTTGGCAAAGGGGAAGTGAAGCTGAAATTACAGTCAGATAACACACGGGTGTTGAATGAGGTCATGCAAGTACCAGTCTTGGAGATGAGTCTAATTTCTTCAGGAAAGTTAGGTGATGAGAGATGCACAGTAACTCTCACAGTGGATGCACTTGAATTAGATGGTGGTAAGAAAGTAGGTATCCTTTATCTATCTACTTATATTACTGATTCACCTTCTGTTCTAGAGATGTGGCTTTGTAGGCTTGGTTACATATGTAAGAAGGGAATGCATGTTCTTAAGCAGAAGATAGATATCTTTGACAAACTTAAGAACTAGAAAGCCTTGGTGTTCATGGAGGAGATGACGGACAGATATCAATTGAGGGGACTAAATTATTTTGAGTAGGGCTGTGTTAATATAGACAGGGTTTGATCCAAAAGGAGCTCGTGGGTAAAAAGTCATCACTCATAGGTGAACACAAGTACCAGCATCGGTCAGGAGGAGCTGATGTTGAATAGATAGGCACCAATGTCAGTCATGTGTAGATCAATAGAGTTGGTGGTGTTGGGCAAGTGGTGATCGACATCGGCAGTAAGGGTCAGTCGCAGGGAACTGACGTCGGTCAGGTGCAGATTGGGAGATGGCCGAGATCAGTCATTAGAATGGATGTTGGGTAGATAGCAAGCTGTCAATGAGTCTCAAACACCCATATGGAGGATTGAAAGGATAAGTGGACCTCATATTCATTGTTCACCTTCTTACTTATTGCTTACTAATGGTCAAGAACCAAGAAGACGTGAAGAGGCAATGCAGGTAGAATCCAGGAAACAGTGGGAGCATGGCATGAATTCTTCAGAAGAGAACCAAGTGGGAGATTTGGTAGAGTTTCCAACTGGGATGAAAGCACTGAAAGACAGATGGATTCCCAAGTTAAAGAAGAGAGTGGATGGATACGTGAGATAGAAGGCCAAGGTATATGGTCTTGAGGAAGCTACAAGACAGTGGTACAGGTTTTGACAGGTGGATGACAAAGCAGGGCTTTAGTCAATGTCAGTGTAATCATTGTGTTTGTCTTACCAAGGTGGATGATGGTCACAAAATTATCCTGTTACTGTATGATATGCTTGTTGTAGGTTCGTACATATAGGGAGTTACTGAGTTAAGGGTAAGGTTAGTTTAGAGGTCTGTCATGAAGAATTTGGGAGCAGCGAAATTCTTTGGCATAAGAGACATAGAGATTTTTATCTCCAGTGGGAGCTGATGTGAAGAAGGTTTTGGCGAGAGTTAATTTGCAAGATGCAAAATTGGTAAGCACACCAAGGGTTGGATAGTTCAAGCTGAGCTTAGAACAATGTTTGAAATCACATAAGGTCTGGTGTAGACCTAAGTTTTCCCAAGCAGTGGGAGTTGTTAGAGAGTTTGGAGCCAATTCAGGGAAGGTGGATTCTCAGGTATTTGAGAGGGACCAGCAATAGGGATTCATGTTACGCAGGGTCAAGGACTTCACTACATGGGTTTGTAGGTTCAGATGTGGCAAGTTACTTGGATGATAGGAAAGGCATCACAAGGTGTGTGGTGGGCGGTCTTCAAGATGGAGCTTGAAGAGGGATACAAGCTAGGAAACAAATTAGATGGTGTATAGGTACAAGTATAGTGCAGCTATTTATCTCCAAGTGGGAGATTGTTAGGTTGTGGAGTTAAAAGCTTCACCATGATGTGAACAGGAGGAGTTGCTGAAGTGTCATAGACACTAGTGTTAGTCAGGCCAACCGACGTCAGTCAGGGGAGAGACAAAAAGCTGCCGACATCGGTCATGATCGGCTGACGTCAGTCACCTCCAAGCAGACAAGGACTGATGTTGGTCGCCTGTGTGGTTCCAGAACTATGAGTTGATAAATAGTTTGTTAACGAATCGGTTATTTGTATGTTAAGAGGCTAATTATAGTCTTGAGTTGCGTTTCTAATTATTTTAATTAAGAAAGTCTAATTATTGTATGCATGAGATCTATATAATAGACTCATGGGCTGTATTATAAAATTGTGCTAGAAATCCATTGTGCTTGTAGAGAGAGCAAGAGTAGCTCTTCTTAGTTCCAAAGGGGTGCTGAGTGTGTATGATTAGGGAGAGTTGTAGGTTGTGCAAGTTCTACTAGAAGATCCACTGGGGTACTAGTTGAAGAATCATGAGGACTTGGTGAGGCAAGGACAAGGGTTCTTTAAGGTGTAGAGACATCTACATGGTAAGTAAGGTCTATTGATTTGTAGGTGGCAGCAAGAGAAGGGAAGATCTACTTGGAGTATGGTTGTGTACTTGGTGTACTGGTAGCATTGTTACTGACTGGTGGAGGTGAACAAAAACTCTGTGTTTGAGTTGATTGTTGTGACCATAGAGAGAGTGAACTATTGAAGGAGAATTATAGGTGAACCCTAGAAGTGTGGGAGCTCTAGAGGTGTGGGAAGAAGAAGTGTGGCATCTTCTTTATTGTATTTTCTTCTGATTGAGTATTAATACAATTGGGTATTGTCTCTCATATCCTGTGTTGTTTCATATTTCTAGTTACTTATTCATTCTGTTTAAATTATGTGTTTAGTTGCTAATACAAAGGTAATCAAGTGTGCCCTTAGTGGGCAGTAGGATCCTGACAGTGAAGAAGAAGAGATGTTTCCTTTCAAAGGCACAAAGATGGAAAGATGACAAAGTGCAAGTTTATTTGTGGGAGGCATTTACCTATATCCTAAGGGGATCAAGATAAAAATCTAGTGTGTAAATGAACCTAAGTTATCCCAAAGACAACATAGCATTATGCCATGGAGATATGCAAGAAGGGAAGGAGAAGTGGACATAAATCCATATAAGGCATCCAAAGATACATGAGGAGAAAAGAAGAATTGACCAACGGCTAACAAAAATGTAACATTGTTTACACACGACCCAAAAGAGCTACCATAATAGGTTAGTCAAAATCAATTCAAAGCTAATTAGGTCAGTACAATTTTCATTATGCATAAGGAAAAAAGAGTTATTATTGATTGGGAGCAAGGTACTAGACTAACAACTTGAAATTGATCAGGCATAATGACTAAAGGTGATATAAATATAAGTGTGTAGAGGGAATTGTGTAACAATAAAGGAAGAAGAAAATGTGGCAGTCAAAGGACCCCATAGAGATTTCCATACCATAGAGGGAAAGAAGCAAAGATAAATGAAGGGCAAGGGCCATAGAAGACCTAGATAGACATACCTTGTGAGAAATATGTGGATGAATAACACGCAAGTATACCTACCAGTCACAAGTGACATAAGAGAGTGCATATAATAGAGAAGTGAAAAGTGCACAAAAGGAAGGAATGGAAAGCTATGAATATGTTTTGAAGGAGATGGATGAACAAGAATGGGCACAAACCCACTAGAGACAAAAGTAGGTGCAAACCCATAAGGGACGAAGGATGGCATAGGCCCATAAGAGACTAAGGTGGGCATAGGCCCACAAGAGTAAACAAAGGTGTGTGCAAAACTACAAAGGGAAGAAAGGGAAGGAAGATGAAGCATATCAAAGCTAGGCATAGGATAGTTTATGGCCCAAGGAGAGTCTCGAAAAGAAGGAAGCACTGAGAAATCCCACTTAGGGTCTACATCAGGTGGATGGGAACACCATGGTCAAGGCAGCTAACTAGAAAGATAGTTTTACCACTCCAACACTATTTTTAAGTAGGGGCTCATATTTTAATTACCTAGGGAGTTTGATGGAAGAGCATCATAGGTAAATTTAACTAGTCAATCAAGTGAGAAACAAACCAACTCTAGTTCTGCATAGTTACATGGACCATGAAAAATCCACTTGCATGGAAAGAAGGTGGTTGGGAGTTTCATAGGGAGTTAGAGAATAAAAAGTTGTACAAGTTTTGGCTAAGCCAAGAAACACTCTTGCAAAGAAATAAAACACATAAAGAAGCATTAGGGAAAGGAAGCAAGGTGTAGAAGTAAAGGGTCACTAAATAGTGCATGAAGGAATTGAGGCCTACAAAATTTTGAAAATTGTGCTGCAAAAGGAATTGTTCACTGAAGGTGTGCTTGATAAAAATAACGAAAGTTGCAACCAAAGCTAAGTTTGAACTTGAGGAAAGTTGCATTTGCTTGAGAGCAAGTAAATTTGGGAAGGCCAAATTGTAGTGTCCCTATTTATAAAAATAAAGTAATATTATTATTAAAATAAAAATTATTTTTAAATACTTTAAATAAAAGTAATAGTATGCGTTAGTTACCAAAAGTGAATATGTCGGTAACTACTTTTCTAATTTGATATTTCATAAAGAAGAGGGATTTATATTGTGATGGAGGTCAGTGCTTAGTTAGGAGCTAGTTTGGGGTTGGAGTGGGAAAGGTTATAAAAATAAAGAGGAGGTTCATTTGAAGAGGGTTATGTTATTTTTTAAAATTAAAATTCTAGAGTTTTGGCATGATTTGTTGAACTTCATGTAATTGAGGACAAAAACCCTCATTAGTTTGGTTGTAGTAAGGATGAAAGCCCTTATATAACAGCTCTCAGACTTAATTCAAAGGTTGTATTGAGCATCATTTAATAGTTTGAGGTGTTTTGAACACCATTACAGATTTGATGTGGCAAAGAATGACAGTTTAAAGAAGGGTGTAGCTGATTTGAAGGGTAGTGAGCTAGTTTCAAACCCTAGAAGGGTAACAAAGTGGTTGAAGAAGGTAAAAGACTCATTTTTAGGGTAGTGACCCCCCCTTGGGGTTTAAGAATGCAATTTGTAAGGCTAAACAAAGCCTAAATTGTAGGGCATGCATATTTAGATGGTATCTTTACTATATTTTCTAACCATTGAATTGATAATAAAAATCAGATTTGAAGGTATTTGAATAGGCTGTATTATTTTTGAATTATTTAGTGAATTTTGAGTGGAAAATATTACAAATTGTGCCTTAAATGTGTATTTCCAAAATTCTAATTTTTTTATGGTTAGGGATTGAAATAAAGAAAATCAAAAGTTTGCATTTATTTTAGGGTTTGTTGGGAAAGCCAAATCTTTCTAATTATATCCCAAATGGGACATTATAGGGTCTGAGGCACACTAAGAATAACCCTAAAGTTGAAACACAAAGGTTCTATAGGAAAAAGACCTAGGGTAAATGATGGACTGGGTCTTAGATGTCGAATGTTATTTCACGTTGAAGGGTGTACAACAATCCATAAAGGTGGAGTATGCAAAAAAAATGCTCTATGATAAAGCAATAAATGGTTGCATAGATCTCCAAGAGAGGAAGAGATAGAAGTACAATAAGAGGGTGAAAAGTTGGCAATAGATAGCTTCCAAACAACAAAACCAAGTAGTGCATTTAGAAGGCCATCTAAAATGGAGGAGACAAATTGAAAGCCATAGAAGGTAACCTTCAAATCCTGGCCCTCAAAGTAAAGAAGAGAGTGTTACCATGAAAAGAAATGTGTAAGAGGAGCCAACATGGGTATCATGTGGAGGTCAAAAATATACCTTTGAGAAGATGAAAGAGTAGGAGCTAATGTTGATCTCAAAATGAATTAAGGAGAAGGCTGCATAAATATGTGTAAGATGTAGAGGCAAAGAAGTTTATTTCACGCAAGCAATAGTAGGGAAAAGCCAAGAAGAAATCTGGTTTTAGTGAAGTGAAATGAGTGAAGTCAAGTGGGATATCATATGTCCTTGATATGATGTGCAAGGAGTAGGAGTTATTTTCACAGAGATAAGGTCACATTAGAAGAACCTGGAAGAGAGCATAGGTTTCCTTGTGCTCACAATGGAGGATGTTCCAAAAGAAGGGTTGGAAACCCTAGGTCACCATAAACTAATGGATTATAGCACAACAACAATGATAGAGAGGGATGTTTGATAAATTTTCTATATACAGCAGTACACAATGCACAAAAGATAACCTTTAGCCCTAGATATAAATGAAAAGGATAATCTTAAGGTTACCATAGTAGAGAGAGACACTTAAAGGACTCAACTAAGAAGAGTTGAGATATCAATACACACTTGTGAAGCTTATATTATCTTGTAACACCTAAAGTTAATGAATTAAAACCTTTATTAGCATGATCAACTGCATGAAACTCTTAAGGATACATGGCTATTTCATCCCTTCAAAAAAATAATTGATCTCAATTGGCACTAGTTTGGTATCAAATAAGGGTAGTGAACCTTGAGGGATGCAAGAAGAAAGGATAAACCTACATGTGAGATATGAAGTAGCAAAGAAAAAGCTAATAGATGGTTAAACATGAGGCAACTAGAATAGCATCACTCACCAATGTGAAGGTAGGAAGATAGTGAGCTGGTGGAATATAAGAAAAAATAACCCTCAGAAGGGACAAGTACATAGGATCACAAAGGGAGACTTTACAATAATAGTTCTTTAGTTCAAACAACTATGTAGAATTACAATGGAGATAACAAAAATAGGTAGTGTAAGTTTTGAGGTTGTAAGCAACACTCAAGAGTGTTGTGTGAGAACTGAGATATTACCAACCTTGACGACATGATCATTATTAGAATGGATATGTAAATAATTGATAAATTATTGTAAGTGAGATAGTCGATCATAATAAGAACATATCATAGAATGTTAGGTGGTTTAGAGGCACAAATGGGAAGAAAACACTAACAAACTATCGATTGTGAGGTAGTTTACAGGTAAAGATCAAATAGGTTAACAATGAATCAAGTGGAATAGATGTTGTCAATAGATCATCAACGGTGAGGTAGTTAGGGTGTATGAGCATCTTCCAATTAGTGTATCGGGTAGAAGGTACCAAATAAATTTGTTATCCAATAAATGTAGATGGATAGAGAATGAGGAGCATAGAAGATGGCTCAATGAAAATAAAAAATGAGATGTGACCTTGAGTCACAAGTCTCAATGAAAATGGAGATAACCTCCATGTTGCAAGCACTGTATGAAAGGATGGTGCAGCTAGAAAGAAAAGCTATTAGGAAGGATGATATCAAAGATAAGTAGGGAGAGACCTATGGGAGGAAAGAGCCTGTATAGATTCTGAGGCATGCTAAGAATAACCATGAAGTTAAAATGCAAAGGTTCTCTAGAAAAAAGGCCACTAGTAGATGGAGTGGGTCTTAGATGTCAAATGTTATTTTACATTGAAAGATGTAAAGGAATCCATAAAAGTGGAGTATGCAAAAAAAATTCTCTGTGATAACATAGTAGATAGTTACAGAGACCTCCAAGATAAGAGATAAAAAGGTAATAAAAGGGTGAAATGTTGGCAACATATAGCTTCCAAACTATAGAAGCAAGTAGAGCATACAAAAGACCATTTCAAATGGAGGAGAAAACTCAAAATCCACTGAAGGTAACCTTTAAAGCCTCACCCCCAAAGTAAAGAAGAGAGTGTTGCCATGAAAGGTGATGTATAGGAGGAGCCAACATGGGTGCAGTGTGGAGGTTAGAAAGAGCCCTTTAAGAAGATGAAAGAGAGGGAGCTAATGGTGATCTCAAAAGGTGTTGAGGAAAAGGCTACACAAAAAATATGTGTAAGATGTAGATGCAAATAAGGTTATTTCACAAAAGTAATAATAGAAGAGTGAAGCCAAGAAGAAACTCGATTACAACAGAGTAAAATGAGTGATGGCAAGGTGGATATCATTTTATGAGCCAATGAGAGTGCATGAAGGTGTGCAACATGTAAGATTAGTCTACACAGACACAAGGGCATATGAGAAGAACCCTCATTAGGATAAGAAGTTATGAGGTTGTAATCAACCCTCAAGAGTATTGTTTGAGCACTGACAAATGTTTTAGACCATGAGGTAGTGATTGCAATAGAAAGGAGAGGTGAAGCATCAATAGATTATTAGAAGATAGGTATCTAAGTAAAACATAGATAGATCATTGAATGTGAGGTAGTCCAAATGAATGGATTAGGATAAACCACTGATAGATTGCCGACCATGAGGTAGTTCACATGCAAAGAAAAAGTGTGTTGACAATGAATCATATGAAAGCAATGATGATGTGGATAGATTATCAAATGTGAGGCAATCAAGTTGTGGGAATATCTTCAAGTTGTGGGAATATCTTCCAATCAATGTATTGGGTAGAAGGTACAAAAAATCTTGTTCTCCATAAAGCATAGATGGATAGAGAATGAAGAACATAGAAGATGGCTTAGCTAGAAGCCAAAATGAGACATGACCCAGAGTTGTAGAACTCAAGGAAAATGGAGATAGTTTCCATTTTGTAGGTATTACAAGAAAGGATGGCATAAACATAAAGAAAATAGTTGGGAGGAAGCATACCATAAAGAAGTAAGGAGAGACTGATGAGAGGAAAGATCCGATAGAAATCCTAATGTGAATCGAGAATTAGCTTGAAGCTAAAGCCCAAAGGTTCTATAGAAATGGTCGTGATAACATAGTAGAGGAATGGAGAGATCTCCATTAGAGAAACAAATGGAAATGCAAAAAGAGTCTTCAGAGTTGGGAACAGATGACTTCCAAACTACTGAACCAAGTAGTGCATTTATAAGGCCGTCTCAAATGGAGAAAATAGAAAGCTACAAAAAGTAACTTATCAGGCCTCACCACCAAATTGAAGAAGAGAATGTTGTCATGAAGGGTGACACACAGGAGGATCCCTTATGAGAGTAATGTATAGGTCACAAGGAACCCTTCTTAGCCATATTAAAAATATTAAAAGTGGGAGATAACACTAATCTTGAAAGGCATGGAGGAGAACATTGGGTAAAGAAGTTTCATAAGAAGCAATGGTAAAGAATGTTGTCATGCCAAAGTAATAATAGAGGAGTGAATCCAAGAAGAAACTTGATTACAATAAGGTGTATATCATTCCATAAGAACCAGTGAGAGTGTAAGAAGGTACACAAGGTGTAGGAGAAATCTACACAAAGACAAGGACATATAAGAACCCTTAAGAGAACACAAGTGTTATTGTGCTCGAAGTGGAGGATGCACTAAAGTAAGGGTTGAGAACCCTAGATCCCCATAAAGTAAAGGATTGTTGCATAGCAACAACATAGAGAGATGATAGAATAATTATCCATATGTAGTGGTGTGTGATGGATACAAAATAACATTTAACCCCAGATGCAAATGAAAATGAGCCTAAGGAAGGAGGGGCTTTAAAGACCTTCAACTGGGAGAAACTTCCCTAAAGGAAGCACTAAAAGAAGAAGCAAGAGATGTTACAGATGGAGAAGAAGAATTACCTAGAGAGAAATTGGGAGGTTTGAGTGAAGCAAAAATGAGAGCGAGTTACATGGGTCTAAAGGTGTACTAAAGGAAAAAAGGCATTGTTGTAAGCACCAATTAAAGATAACTTGAGAGAAATGCAAACAATATTGTGGTAAGGGACGAGGAAGGTGAAAGAGAAGCTGCACAATTGAAATTTAAGTATAAAATCCATGCAAAAGAGATGTGTCCTTTATAAGGCACATACATAGAGAAAACATGAGGTGTAAAGAGTTGAGCTTCTTAAGGAAGCACATTAAACCAGTGCACAGTAATAGTTGAAGGGAATGAAAATGTGCCTAAAACATAATCAACTAGTGAAGGAGATCTAAGGTACATAGTGTGTGATGATGATGATTTTTCAAAGGAGAGTCTGAAGCACAAAGGCATGCAAAAATCTAGGCACAAGGCATTCAACACAAAACCTAAGGAAGTAAAATAAACTTGGATGATTAGTCAGTTATGAGGACCTACACTTACCTTTCCTTAGGATAGGTCATTACTGCAACTGACATGAAAACTTTAGGGACAACCAAAAATACCTAAACTATGAGGATATCTTCTCATAACACCTATAATTGTGTGGATTAGGGTCCATAAAAGGCTATGATAATTCTAGCATAAGTTTGTAGACTCGCATAAGCTTGTTAGGTTGTGGAGCTAAAAGCTTCAACTTGTTGCAGACAAAGAAAAGGAGGTTGCTGAAAACCCAGAAGCACTGGCATTGGCAGCATGACCGATGTCAGTCATGATCAGTGTAGAAGGCAACCGGCATCGACAGGGAGTCAACTGACGTCGACAACACTAGGCAAGTAGGGACCGGCATCGATCGCCTGTGTGTTTTAGAACTGTTCATTGTACGAACAGTTAGTTAAGTGAATGGAGTGTTTGCATGTAAAGGCTATTTCGAGTCTTGAGCTGTGTGGATAATTATAGTAAACTAAGAGTGCAAGTTATTGTTCAAGTCTGGGATCTATTTATAGACCCATTGGCATGTATTGTAATGTGTGCTAGTAAAGAGAACAAAGTGTGTGTTTCTCCTAGTTCCACTATTGAGCTAGAAAGGAAGGCAAGGAAGATTCTTCCATTATGAGTATAGTCTGTTGAATTGCAGGTTGCAAGTTCATGGGAGATCAACTTGAAGTACTATAGAGTGCTTGGTGTACTGGCAGGGTTATTACTGACTGGTTGGAGAGGTGAACACCAATTCTGTGTGTGAGTTGGTTGTTGGGACCATTTTTGGTAGGAGAGTGTTTTGAAGAAGAATTACTGTACACTTGAGGTGTGGGAAGCCTCTGTAAGGTGGAAGAGTGTGGCAGCTCTTTATTGTATTTTTTTTTGTACAAGTATTAATATAAGATTGTATATTGTCTCTCATATTCTGTGTTATTGGTGAATTCTAGTTACTTGTGCTTCTGGTTATTTCTGCATGTTTAATTGCTTAAGTTTGGTAATCATATTGTGCTCTTTTTGAGGAGTAAGATCCTAACATGTGGGATCAGAACAAGTGTGTTTGTTCTTGGATTCCCCGACAACTGGTATCAGAGCTTTTGGTTGGGATACTAACAGGTTGGATTAGATCTGGTTAGTGTGTGTTGATTACAGGTTACTCATAGGGGTTTCTATTTGAGTGGGAGTAGAGCAATGGCAGAAGATAGTAAGCTATGAATGGAGAAGTTTAATAGCAAGAGGTCCAAGTTTAGGTATGGAAGAATAACCTGCTAGAGATATGGAAAGAAAGAGCAGGAAAAGAAAGATTGTTGGTTGGTAGCAGATCAGCATGAAGGACATGAAGAAGAAGCAGATGTTGCAGATTTCATTGCACGAGATGCTCTGGTATGTTCTTTGGATAAAGTAGAACCTTGGGTTTTAGATTCTGGTGCCTCTTTTCATGCATCCCAAAATAGGGAATTTTTTCATGAGTATGTCCAGGTAGACTTTGGAGAAATTTGTGTAGGGGATGGTAAGCCTTGTCAGATGGTTGGCAAAGGGAAAGTGAAGCTGAAATTGCAGACAAGTAACACATGGGTGTTAAAGGAGGTCATGCATGTCCTAGTTATGGAGTAGAATTTGATTTCTATAAGAAGTTTGGGTGATGAAGGTTGCACAGTAACTCTCACAGCGGACTCTTGGAAGGTTACCAAGGGTGCACTTGTTATATCAAAAGGTAAGAAAGTAGGTACACTTTATCTATCTACTTGTATTATTGATTTTCTTTCTAGGTTATCTACTTCACTTGTAGATTTGGCGTAATAGGCTTGGTCACATGAATAAGAAGGAGATGCATGTTCTTGAGTCAAAGGGTATGCTTTCAGATTTAAAGAGTATAGATCAAGATTTTTGTATGCAGAAGAAGAAGGTGACGTTTCTTGAGGAATCCAATGTTAGTGACAAGAATAGGAAAGCCTTGGTTTTCAAGGAGAAGGTGACAAATAAAGTTTAACACAAGGGGTAGAAGAATTTTGAGCAGAGAAAGGGTGATTTGGACAAGGGTTTGATCCAAAAGGAGCTCGTAGGTAGATGTCAGTTCTCACAAGCAAAACACAGAGACCGACGTCGGTAGGAAAACTGGCGTTAGTGTCTAGACAGGGACCGACATCAGCTATGTGCAGACCGATGTTGGTGACTCAGAGCAGATAAACACCAGTGTCGGCAAGGGAGAGAACTGACATCAGCGATGAGGTAGTTGCAGGAAACTGACATCGGTCAGGTGCAGACTGGAATGTGACTGACATCAGTTATTGAGATGAATTTTGGGTGGACAACAAGCTGTCAAGGAGTCTCAAGCACCCATATGGAGGACTTAAAGGGTATGTAAGCCTCAAATTTATCATTTCCCTTCTTTACACTACTTGTTACTCACTTACGGTAAAGAACTAGGAAGTTGTTAAAGAAGCAGAATAGGTAGATCTAGGAAATAGTGGGACCTTTGCATGGATGGAGGATGTGATTCCTTAGAGGAGAACCAAATAGGATTTTTGGGTGGAGTTGCCAGCTGGAAGGAAGCACTGAGAGATGAATGGATGTTTAGATGAAGAAGAGTGGAAATGGACATGTGAGACAGAAGGCCAGGGTATATGGTCTTGTATAAGCTATAGGGCAATGGAGGTTTGATCATTGTGTTTCTTTTTACCAGGTTGGATAATATTAGCTACATTATCCTATTACTGTATGATGTGCTTGTTGCAAGGTTACATATACAGGGAGTTGCTGAACTAAAGGTAAAGCTAGTTTAGGGGTGTGTCATGGAGAATCTGGAAGCAACAAGATTCTTTGGCATGAGTGTGTTCTAGAGACATGGAAGGTCATATGTTGACTTTGTTTTAGGATGATTGTGTGAGACTGGTTAGCACGCCGATGGTTGGACAGTTCACAAAACAGTGTCTTGATTCACATAATGAGGTTAAGTGCATGGTATGTACTAGACTTGAGTTTTCCCAAGCAGTAGGAGTTGTCAAAAAGTTAGGAGCCAATCTAGGATAGAAGCATTGGAGGGCAGTTCAATGGATTCTTAGAGGGACCAGCAGCAGGTGCACATGTTATGCATGTTCAAGTTATTTTCTACATGGTTTGTAGATGTGGATGTGGTAGGTGATTTGGATGATAGGTTTTGCACTATAGGTTTTGTGGTGGTTGGTCTTTAAGAGTGATCTTGAAGAGGGATACAAAGCTAAGGGAGTAAACTAGACGGTGTACAGGTATAGGTACAGTTGCAGCTATTTATCTCCAAGTGGGAGATTGTTAGGTTGTGGAGCTAAAAGCTTCAACTTATTGCAGATAAAGAAAAGGAGGTTGCTGAAGACCCAAAAGCACTGACATCGATAGCATGACCAATGTTGGCAGCACCAGGCAAGCAGGGACCAACGTCAGTCACCTGTGTGTTCTAGAACTGTTCGTTGCATGAACAGTTAG
Organism: Torreya grandis; assembly: GCA_037957365.1. Taxonomy (NCBI): domain Eukaryota; kingdom Viridiplantae; phylum Streptophyta; class Pinopsida; order Cupressales; family Taxaceae; genus Torreya; species Torreya grandis. The sequence goes on along the minus strand of JARHVA010000910.1, from coordinate 3,111,278 downwards.
TTAAGTGAATGGAGTGTTTGCATGTAAAGGCTATTTCGAGTCTTGAGCTACGTGGATAATTATAGTAAACTAAGAGTCTAAGTTATTGTTCAAGTCTGGGATCTATTTATAGACCCATTGGCATATATTGTAATGTGTGCTAGTGAAGAGAACAAAGTGTGTGTTTCTCCTAGTTCCACTATTGAGCTAGAAAGGAAGGCAAGGAAGATTCTTCCATTATGAGTATGGTCTATTGAATTGTAGGTTGCAGGTTCATGGGAGATCAAATTGAAGTACTATAGAGTGCTTGGTGTACTGGCAGGGTTATTACTGACTTGTTGGAGAAGTGAACACCAATTCTGTGTGTGAGTTGGTTGTTGGGAACATTTTTGGTAGGAGAGTGTTTTGAAGAAGAATTACTGTACACTTGAGGTGTGGGAAGCCTCTGTAAGGTGGAAGAGTGTGGCGGCTCTTTATTGTATTCTTTTTTGTACAAGTATTAATATAAGATTGTATATTGTCTCTCATATTCTGTGCTATTGGTGAATTCTAGTTACTTGTGCTTCTGGTTATTTTCGCATGTTTAATTGCTTAAGTTTGGTAATCATATTGTGCTCTTTCTAAGGAGCAAGATCTTAACAAGTGGGATCAGAACAAGTGTGTTTGTTCTTGGATTCCCTGACAAAGCTCTCATCAAATGAAGTTGTAGGCCAATTACATGGGAAATATGTGAATCAACCAGAGCTCAAGCACCTATAAATAGGGGTTTCGTTCTATAATTTTAACACTCTAAATCCAAGGAGGTTATTTTATTAGGGTGATCCCTTAAAGGTATAAGTAAAATTTGTCTGAGGCTAGAGAGATAGAAAAGGGAGCTTCACATGATAGGTGAAGGCTCATAGTCATGAGAGAATGGTAGTATATGGACACCATAGTAAAGAGAGAAAAACATAGATCTATATCTAAGGATTGGACTAAGTAGATTTGAAAGCTTAATGTACAATTGTGAAGCTTATATTATCTTGCAACCCCTAAAGTTAAGGAATAAAAGCCTTTATTGGCATGATCCATTGCATATGAATCTAAAGGTTGCATGGTCAATGCATCCCTTCAATATGACTTCTCATCTTGACCATCACTAGTTTCATAGCAAACCAAGGTCATAAAACTTGAGGGATGCAAGAAGAAAGGATAAACCTGCAAGTGAGATATGAACTAGTAGAGAAAAACCTAACAAATAGTTGAACATGATGTAACTAGCATATCATGGCTCACTAATTCAAGGGAGGTATGTACATATTGACTAGGTGGAAGATAAGAAAAGAGAACCCTCAGAAGGTGGTGATGAGGAAAAAGTAATGACAAATTATTGATCATGTAGTTCACACACAAAGAACAAATGGGTTGATAATGAATCAAGTACAATAGATGACAGGGCTGACAAATCAATAACCATGAGGAAATTAATGTGCACAAGCATATTCTAATACATGTATTGAGTAAAAAGTATAAAATATAGATGTTTTCCATCAAACCTAGATGGATAGAGAATGAGGAGCACAAAAGTTGGCTCAGTGAAAAGCAAAAATGAGACATGACCTAGAATCACATATCTTAAGTAAAATGGAGATAGCCTCCACATTGCAAGAACTGTAGGAAAGGAAGGAGGAAGTAAAAATCATAGGGAGGATGATCCCAAAGAGAAATAGGGAGAGACATATGGGGGGAAAGAGCACCCAAAGGTTTTAGGGCATGCTGAGAATAACCCTGAAGCTGAAATGCAAAGGTTCTCTAGAAAAAAGGCCCTGAGCAAATGATGGAGAGGGTATTAGATTTTTAATGTTATTTCATGTTGAAAGATTTAAACGAATCCATAAAGGTGGAGTATGGACAAAAAATGATCTAAGATAATGCATTAATTGTTTGTAGAGATCTCCAAGAGAGGAGAAGATAGAAAGGAAATAAGAGGGTTAAAATTTGGAAATAGATTGTTTCCAAACAAAAAAACCAAGTAGTGCATCCAAAAGGACATCTTAAATTGAGGAAAAAACATGAAATCCATAAATATTAACCTTCAAAGCCTTGCCCCCAAAGTAAAGAAAAGATTATGACATGAAAGGTGATACGTAGGACTGAACTGAGTGAAGTCAAGGTGGATATCATTCAATGTGAGCCAATGAGAGTGCATGAAGATGTGCAAGGTTCCAAGAATAAACCTAGTTATAATGGAGTGAAATGAGTGAAGGAAACATGGGTATCATTCCACACAAGCCAACAAGAGTGCACAAAGGTATAGAAGGTGTAGTACCAGTTTGCATAAAGATAGGAGCACATAAGAATAACCTTAAAGAGAGCACATGTGTTCTTGTGTTCATAGTGGAGGATACGCCAAAGGTAGGGTTGAGAACCCTAGACCCCTATCAAGTAATGTATTATATCACAAAAATGACCATAGAGAGGGATTTGGAGCAATTATCGATATGCAATAGTGCACAATGGATAGAAGATAACCTTTAACCCTAGAGACAAGGAAAAGGAGCCTGAGGAAGGAGAGGCTCTAGGGGACCTTTGACCAAGAGAAATTTCCTTGAATGAAGTACTGAAAGAAAAATCAATGAGATATGATACAAAAGGAGAAGAGTTTCATATAGAACAATTGAGAGTTATTGAGTGTAGTTAAAATGAGAGTGAGGCACATGGGTCCAAAGGTGCACCAAAGGAAATAGAGGCACTAGGGCTAGCACCAGCTAAAGAAATATTGAGCGCTAATGTAAATAACATTTACCTAAAGAAGGAGGAAGGAAAAAGAGAAGTTGCATAGGAGAAATTTTACAATAGTAGCTAAGTTGAAGAGATGTGTCCTTCAAAAGGCACAAAGATGGAGAGATGAAAGAGTGCAAGTTTATTTTTTGGAGGCATTTAGCTAAATCCTAAAGGTATCATGATAAAAAGGTAGTGCATAACTGATCCAAAGTTGTCCCAAAGACAACACAACATTATTCCATGAAGATACATAAGAAGGGAAAGAGAAGTGGAGATAACTCCATATAAGGCATCCAAAGATGTGTGAGAGGAGAAGAGTCAACCTATAGTTAATAAAAATGAAACATAGTTTGTGCATGGCCTGTATGAGCTACCATGATGGGTTAGTCAAAATCAACATGAAGTAGACCAAGGAAGTGAAATTTTCATTACACACAAGGAAAATGAGTTATTGCTGATTGGAAGCAAGGCAGGAGATCATCAACCTAAAACTAACTAGGAATAATAACTAAAGAGGATATCAATCCAAACATGTAGAGGGAAGTTCACAACATTAAGGGAAGAAAAAAATGTGGGATTTAATGGACTTTATAGAGACTTATATACCAGAGAGGGCTTCAATCAAAGAGAAATGAAGGACAAGGGCAGTGAAAGAACCACATAGACACCTTAGAGAAACATGTAGAAAAATAACACACAAGTATACCTACTTACCATAAGCGATATAAGGAAGAGAGTGCACATAATAGAGGATAAGCAAAAGGCACATAAAATGATGGAAAGGTATGAAGACCTTTTGAAGGAGATAGATGAACAAGAATGGGCACAAACCCTTGAGAAATAAAAGTGGGGGAAAACCCATAAGATAAGGAGGTGGGCATCGGCCCACAAGAGTAAACAAAGGTGGGTGCAAAACCATGAGAGAAAAAAAGGTAAAGAAGATGAAGTGTATCAAAGCTAGCCAAAGGAGGATAGTTTATGCCCCAAGGAGGGTATGAAAAATAAGAAATCATCGAGTGAGCCTACATAGGTGCCATATCAGATAGATGGGAATAACATAGTCAAGGTAGCCGACCAAAAAGATAGTTCTACCAATCCAACACTATTTGTAAGCAGGAGCTCATATTTTAATTAACTAGGGTGTTTGATGCAAGAGCATTATAGACTAATTTGCAATCTTGAATTAGATAGTTAGAGAATAAATGGGGGTACAAGTTTTGTCTAAGCTAAGCAGTACACTTGCAAAGCTACAAAGCACATAAAGATGCACTAGGTAAAGGAAGGTACAAAAATAAATGGTCACTCAACAATGCATGAAGGAACTCAGGCCTACAACGTTCTAAGAACTGTGGCATGAAAGGAGTTGCTCACTGAAGGTGTGATTCACAAGAAAAAGGAAAGTTTCAACCAAAGTTAAGTCCAAATTGAGCAACAGATGCACAAAGAGTTAAGATTATCAAAGGAGCACATTAGAGCAATGTACATTCATAGTCAAGTGGTGCACAAATGTGCCTAAAACATAATCAACCAGTGAAGGAGCTATAAGGTTCCCAATGTGAGATGATGATGGCACATACAAAGGAAGAGATTTTGAGGTACAATGGTGTGTAGAAAGGTAGGCACAGGGCATTCAACATAAGCTCGAGGAAGTAGAAGACAAATTGATAAGCAATAGTTAGCCTTTCCTTAGGCTAGGTTAGTACTATAAATGACATGACAATAAAAGGTACTAACAAGATCTACTTTTTCAAGTCAAGGTCTATAAAAGGCCATGCTACTTCTAGGGTAGGTTAGTAGACTTATGTGAAGCCTTATTAAACAAAGTTGACCAATGTGTGGTAATTCAATGAAGCAACCAAAGCTTAGGAAACTATAAAAATGGTGTCTTGGTCAAGAATTTGTAATGCCCAGAAGCCAAGGATACATTATTAGAGTGATCCCATAAAGGGACAAAAAAAATTTCCAAGGCTAGACAAAGAGAAAATGAACTTCGTAGATAAGTGAAGGTTCATAGTTATGAGCAAATGGTAGTATAAGGACACCACAGTAGAAAGAAAGAGAGATACTTATATCTATGTCTAAGGACTAGACTAAGTAGAGATGAAAGCTCAATATACATCTATAAAGCTTATATTATTTTGTAACACCTAAAATTAAGGAATAAAATACTTTATTACCATGATCTACTGCATAGAATTCTAGGAAAATGAAGATAGCCTAGTTTAGAAGCCAAAATGAGAATGACCTAGAGTTTCAAAACTTGAGTAAAATGGAGAGCCCCCATATCATAGACACTATAGGAAAGGATGGCACTGAAAAAAATAAAAATGGTTTGGAGGAAGCATATCATAGAGAAGTAGGGAGAGACCCATGAGTGGAAAGAGCTCATAAATTATCTAATGTGAATCAAGAATTAGCTAGAAGTTGAAGCACAAAGGTTCTTCAGAAAAGATGGCCTTGAGGAAATGATGAAGTGGATTGGATATCAAATTATATTTTGTATTAAAGGGTGTAAACAACTCCATAAAGTTAGAGTATGCATATAAAAGGCTCCATGATAGTGTAGCAGATGGATAGAGAGATCTTTATTAGAGAAGATGGAAAGGCAAGAAGAGGGTTCACAATAGGGAATAGATGGCTTCCAAACTCTTGATCCAAGTAGTGCATTCAAAAATCCATCTCAAATGGAGAAGACTCAAAATCCACAAAAAGTATCATGTAAAGCCTCGTCGCCAAAGTGAAGAAGAGAATGTTTTCGTAAAGTAATGCACAGGAGTTGCCATCATGGGATCAACATGGAAGTTAGAAGGGGCCCTTCATCACAACATTAAAAAGATTAAAAAGTGGGATTCATCACCAATATTCAAACACATTGAGAATGCTTGGTAAAAAATTTACATAATTAGCAAAGGCAAAGAAGGTTTTTGTGATAAAGCAACAACAAAGGAGTGAAGCTAAGAAAAAACTTGGTTAGAATAGAATGAAACAGGTGAAGGCAAGGTGGATATCACTCCACAAGAGCCAACAAATGCACAAGAAGGTTTGCAAGGTATAGGAGCAACCTACATAGAGACAAGGGAACATAAGAACAACCATTAAGAGAGCATAAGTTTTATTGTGCTCAAAGTGAAGGATACACCGATGGAAGGGTTAAGAACCTTAGATCCCCATAAATCAAAGGATTAGTTCATAGCAACAACATAGAGGGACACTAGATCAATTATCCATATGCAACAATGTGTGATGGATAGAAGATTACCTTTAGCCCCAGACACAAAGTAAAATGAGACTAAGGAAGGAGAGGATATAGAGTACTTTCAACTAGGAGAAATTTACTTAAAGGAAGCACCAAAAGAAGAAGCAGTAGGAAATGTTGTAGATGGAAAAGAAGTGTTTCCTAGAGAGCAATTGAGAGATGTTGAGTGAAGCAGAAAATGAGTGTGAGGTGTATGGGTTCAAAGGTGCACTAAGGGAAATAGAGGTATTGCTACAAGCCCCAGTTGAAGAGAGCTTGAATGCTATTCCAAACAACATTGTGTCAAGGGATGAGGAAGGTGAAAGAGATGTGTCCTTCGTAAAGCACAACATAAAGAGGAAAAAGATCAAAATTCTTTTTCACCTAAAGCATTAGAGGAAGAAGAGAAAGACAATAGATCAGTATGCCATGGAGAGACATGCAAAGGGAAGGAGAAGTGGGTGTAATTCCATAGCAAAAATGTAAAGATGCATGAGGAAAGGGGAATAATGAAAATGTAGCTAAAAAAAATATAACATTGTTTACATACGACATAGATGAGATACCAAGAAGAGTTATCCAAAATCAACCCAAAGCCAATTAAGGGAGTGCAATTTTCATTACATGGAAGAAAATGGAGTCACTATCAATTGGGAGCAAGGTAAGAGGAGATCAGCTTGAAACTAGATAGGAATAACACTTTTGCCTGAATGATAGTGATTTTATTCTCCAAGTGTAACACTTCAATATGGAGAGCCCTAGAATGCTGAAATTCTAAGTTTTATTTCCCTTCACGTCTTCATGAAACCATAGAACTGATTATGTTTTCAGGCCAACATAAGTCTGAATGTAATCTTGATGATCTGAATAATTGCAACCCCTGTATGGAGTCACCTCTAAAAAATAGAGGGTTTTCATACTCAAATTTGATTGTCAATGGATGGTTTTTATCCTCAAAAATAGAAGTTTAAAGAGTTCTAAATTCAATCATGAATAATGAAAATTGAATAATCAATATTCAAAAATAATTCTTTTTGGCCCCACTTGTCCTTTTACAAATTCACTTTTCCAATTTCACCCTGACCCGAAAAGAATTTAAATCAATTTTACACAATTATTACATTTTTGGCCATTTAATAAATATTACATTTTTGGCCATTTAATAAATATTTCCTTTTTGGCCATGTTCCCAGAGAATGAAATAAAGTAGTTGATGGCTTGGCCAACTGGGCTCTTGACAATGATAACATTGTATGTTATGGCTTGCCTCCTTTTTAGTGGTCATCCAAGTTACAAATAGATTTGAGGAACACTCTCGATTTAGATTTGTATCAATTTATGTTCACATGTTCTATTTTTTGTTTACTACCTAGGTTTGGACTATTAGCTTTCAAGCTTGGCACATTAAAATATATACACTTTGAGTTTTCTATAATATAATTTTGGTTTTTAAAAATAATAATAATATTACTAATAATAATACCTCAGTTTCATTTTTATGCATTATAACATAAAGTAACTTAAGACAACTTAAATTAATTATTATTAGATTATTTCCCTCATTAAATCCCCTTAGCCAATGGAAAATAAAGATAGACTTTGCTTCCTTTGATTTATTTAATTTAGAAATGGGGACATTACATGAACTTGTTGGATGCGCTCAAAAAACTTTTGTGCTATTCATTAATAATAATGGCATACAAGTTTTGGCTAAGGTAAGCAGAGCATGCACAATGTTGTAAAGTGCATAAACATGAATTGTGGATAGGAAACAAGGCACATAAAAAAAGTCTCATGTAACAACACGTGAAATAATTGAGGCCTACAAAATGCCTAGGAACATGGCATAGAAGAAGTTATTCCTTGAAAGTGTGTTTCTCAAGAACAAGGAAGGTTACAACCCAAGCTAAATTTGAACTTGCACAACTGAGACATAAATATTTTAGCTTATCAATGTAGCACATCAAAGAAGTGCACAATCATAGTTGACATGCATGTAAATGCACCTAGAGTGTAGTCAAACAATGGAATAAATCTAAAGTACCTAGTGTGTAATGATAATGATGCATGAAAATGAAAGTTCAAGGCATAAGGTTGCACAGAAATCCATGAGCAGGGCATTTGACACAAAAACTAAGGAAGTAAAAGGCAGTAGATGAGCAATCTAGTGCAAGGGATCTACACTTAGTCATTATTTAAGGTAGGTAAATATTACAAGCAATGTAATATCATAAAGGGAAATTGTTAAGATCTATTATATGCAAATATGTTCTGACAATAATCAGATTTGTATATCTCAAGGTCTGTAAAAAGCTATGCTAATTCTAGGGTAGGTCTGCATACTCGCACATAGCATTATTAGATGCAGGTTCTAGTGAATTGTATGATAATTCAATGAATCAACTAGAGCTTATGAAACTATAAATAAGGGTTTTAGACTAATATTTGTAATGATCAGAAGCTAAGAAGGAGACTTTATTAGAGTGATCCCATAAAGAGACAAAGAAAATTTGTCAAAGTCTAGATAGAGAGCAAGGAAACTTTACATGATAAGTGAAGTGCCATAGCCATCAGTAAATGGTAGTCTAAGGACTCCTTAGTATAGAGAAAGACATAGACTTGTCATATAACTAGACTAAATAGAGTTAAGATCTCAATGTATAGTTGCAAAGCTTATAATATCTTGTAACACATAATTTTAGGGAACAAAGGCTTTATTTGCATGATCCACTACATCAAAATTTAAAGACTACATGGTTAAAGCATCACTCCACTAGGACCCTTGATCGCAGTCTACACAAGTTTGATATCAGATCTACGTCATGAACCTTGAGACATGTAGTAAGAAAGGATAAACTTTCAAGTGAGATACAAACTAGTGAAAGGAAGGCTAGCAAATCGATAAAATGAGGTAGTTAGAAGAGCATCATTCTCCACCATGAAGGAGGTGGGTGCTTAATGAGAAGGTACAACATAATAAAGATAACACTCAGTAAGGATAAGCTATGTAGGATTATGAAGGGAGAATTTGGAACAGTGATTATTAAGACAAGAGGGCATATGCATGATTAAGACAAAGATTGCAACATTAGGTTGCTCAAGCAACCTATATGATTATTGTAAGATCACTGATATATTATCGACCCTGAGGTAGTCATTACATTAAAAAATAGAGATGAAGCATCAAAAAATCATTGAAATTAAGGTAATCGAGCAAAATGTGAATAAATCACTAAATATGAGGAAATCTAGAGGCATGGATATGGATAAAGCACTAATTGATCACCAACTATGAGGGAGTTCACATGCAAAGAATAAGAGGTTCAACAATGAATCATGTCAAAGGGATGATAGTGCCAACAACTCATCAACCATGATCGTATTGGGTAGAAGGTGCCAAAGAAGGATGTTATCCATCAAGTGTTGATGGATAGATATTGACAAACACAAAATATGGCTCAGTAAAAACCCATGATGAGACATGACCCTGAGTCAAATTTTGAAGAAAATAAAGGAGATAGCCGCAATATTGCAGGTGCTATAGGAAAAGATGGTGTAAATGGAAAGAAACAAATTTGGGAGGATCCCACAAAGAAGCAAGGAGAGATGCATGGGAGGAAAGATCCTGTACATGTTCTAAGGCACACTGAGAGTCAACATGAAGCTAAAGCACAAAGGTTATCTATAAAAAAAGCCATGAGGAGTCAATGGACCCCATAGAGGCTTGCATGCCACTTAGAGAATCGAGCAAGGAGAAATAGAGAAGGACAAGTTTAATAAAATAACTATACAGATGTGCCTCGTGAAACACATAGAAGAACATATTGCAAATATTACCACTTATCATAGATGTTAGAAGGAAGAAAGTGCACATAACATAGGAGAAGAAAATGGTTCACACAAAAAACAAAATGCAAGGTATGAAGACCTTTTTTTAGAGGTGGATTCACAAGAGTGGGCATCTAACCATGAGGGATAAAAGTGGGTGAAGATCCATAAGAGACAATAGTGGGCACAGACCCACAAGAGCAAATAGAGGTGGGAATAAAACCACAAAAGGAAGGGAGAGAGGGAAGAGAAAGGGTATTCAAGATAGGACGTTGGTTTATGGCCCAAAGAGAGTTTAGATAAAGAGGAAGCATTGTGCGTGCCTCCTCATGTGCTACATCAAGTGGAGTGTAACACTATGGTCAAGGCAAAAGACCAGAAGGGTGGTTCTACTACTCCAACGCTACTTGTAAGAAGAAGAATGAATTTTAATTACCTTTAAATTTTAATACATGAGCATCCTAGGCAAATTGACAATCTTGCATCAAATAGAAATAGAATTAGTCAGGCGAGAAATTATAAAAATTTAGCTATGCACAGTTACAAAGGGAAACATTTTGAAGGGTTGTTCTAGACTAGGTAAGATTCCATTTAAATGGAAGGAAAGTGGCTGAGAATTACACAAAGAGTTAGAGAATAAGAAGGGGTACAAGTTTTTGCTAAGGAAAGCAACTTGCACGTATAACTATAAAGCACATAAAGAAACACTAGGAAAGGAAACAAGGTGTGTAAGTAAGGCTCGCACAAAAGCATACAAAGGAATCGAGGCCTACAAAGCACCAAAGAACATGGAACATAAGAATTTATTCATTAAAGATTTGTTGCATAACAAAAAATAAAGTTACAACCAAAGCTAGTTTCAAACTTTCATGACTAAGGCACTCAGAGCGGTGTACCATCATAGTCAATGGGCATGTAAATGCACCTAGAGTATAAAAAACTAGAAAATAAACTCTAAGGTACCTAGTGTGAAAAGATGATATCACATGGAAAGGAGTGTCCAAGACACACGAGCATGCATAAAGCAACGCATAGGGCATTCTACATTGAGCCTAATGAATTAGAAAATAGATGGATAAGAAATCAATTATGAGGATCTACATTTATTCATTCCTTCGTAATACAAGCAACATGACAAAAAAAATATAACCAACAAGATTTATTGTGTGTGGATATCTCTTGATAATACTAAGACTTGTGTAGCTTTAGGTCTTGAAAAGGCTATGTTATTTTTAGGGTAAGTCTGTAAACTCGTGTAGAGCCCCAATAATGTAGCTTTTGGCTAAGTACATAGGAATTAAAAAAAGTAACTAGAGCTCAAGAAAACCATAAATAGGGGTCTTGGGATATAATTTTTAATGCTTAAAAGCCAAGGATGACACTTTGTCAAAGTGATCTCTTAAAGAGACAAGGAAAAAAATCTAAGGCTAGACTGAGAGATATGAAGCTTCACATGATAAGTGAATACCTATAGGCATGAGTGAATGATAGTATAAGGATACCATAATAGAGAGAGAGAATTAGATCTATGTTTGAGGCCAAGAATAGATAGAGTCAAGAGCTTAATGTATAGTTTTGAATCTTAAAATATTTTGTAACACCCAAAGTTTAGGAATAAAAGACTTTAATGCATCACTTTAATGAAACCCCTGATCTCGGCCAACACTAGTTTAACGTCAAAGCAAGGTCCCAAATCTTGAGAGATACAAGAAGAAAGGATAAACCTAGAAGTGAGATATGAAGTAGTGAAAGGTAGGCTAGTATATTGTTGAATCTGAAGAAACTAATAGAGCATTGTTCTCTACAATGAGGGATGTTGGTAGATTGTGAGAAAGTGAAAGATAAGAAAAAAGAACACCTAGTAGGGACAAGCTACATAAGATTGTGAATAGAGACTTTGTGACAATATTTCTTAAATTCAAAGTAGCTATGTAGTATTGTGATGGAGAACACAATAGTACATAGTGTAAGATGTTGTGAGGTTACAAGCAACCCGTAAGAGTGTTATGTGAGAGTTCACAGAACACCAACCATGATGCAGTATTTTTGATGGAAAAGATAATTGAAGCATTGAATGATCCCTAAAAGGGAGGTAGATAAGTGAAATGAAAAAAAATCATCAAATGTGAGGCAGTCCAAAGTCATGAATGAGGAGAAAGCACTGACATATCACCAACCTTGAGGTGGTTCATGTGCATAGAACAAATGGATTAAAAATGAATCATGTGAAATGGATGATGGTGTGGGATTATCTTCCAATCAACATAATAGGTAGAAGGTGCCTAAGAAGGTTGTTCTCCATCAAGTGTAGATGGGTAGAGAATTAAGAGAAAACAATATGGCTTAGGGAGAAGCTAGGTCAAAATGTGGCCCAGAGTCACCAATCTAAAGGAAAATGGACAAGATAGCCTCCATGTTGAAGGCATTGTGGGAAAGGAAAATGCATGTTGAAGGCATTGTGTCTCTCCTATAGAATTAAGGAGAGACACATAAGGGGAAATAGTTTGCATAGGTTATCAAACAAGCCGAGAGTCAGCTTGACGCTGAAGCAAAAATGTTCTCTAGGAAATAAAGCCTTGAAGAAATGATGTTATGGATCTTGGATGTTGAGCATTATTTCATGTTAAAGGGTGTACAAGACTTATATAAAGGTTGAGTATGAACAAAAAAGTCTATGTGATAATGCAACATATGGTTGGAGAGATATTCAAGAGAGAAAGACATGAAAAGTCAACAAGAGGGTGAAAAGTTGATAATAGATGGTTTCCAAACTACCAAACTAGGTACTACATCTAGAAGGCCAGCTCAAATGGAAAAGACTCAAAAGACATAGAAGAAAACCTACAAAGCCTTGCCACCAAAGTGAGGGAGGGTTGACATGAAGGGAACATGCAAAAGGAGTTATTATTGGAGTAAAATGGACGTCAAAAGAAGCCTAGTGAAATGATGGAAGAGTAGGAGATGATGTTATTTTTAGAAGGGATTGGGGAGAAGATTGTACAAGGATGCATAAGTCGTAGAGGTAAATAAGGTTGTTGCATAGAAGCAACAATAAATGAGCAAAGCCAATAAAAAATGTAGTTTTAGCAGAGCACAATGGGTGACAATAAGGTGGATATCATTCCACAAGAGCCAATGAGAGTGCAAGAAGGTGCACAACATGTAGGAGCAACCTACACATAGATAGGGCTAAGAACAATACATCCTCATAAAGAGAGCATAAGTTTTATTATGCTCAGCATGGAATATGCACTAGATAAAGGGATAGGAACATTACATCCCCCAAAAAAGAGGATTGTTACACAACATAAGAAATAGAGAGGGATGTTGGAGAAAATGACCATATGCAGTGGTGCATGATGGATAAAAGCCAGCCTTTAGCCCTATAGGCAAAGGAAAAGGAGATATATGAAGGAGGGGCTCTAAAAGATAGAAGATAACACGTAGCATAGTAGTCATGATAGAGAGGGATGCTAGAAAAATTATAGATATGCAGTAGTGCAAGATGGATAGAAGATAACATGTAGCCCTAGAGACAAAGGAAAAGGAGCTTGAGGAATGAGAGGCTCTATACAAATTTTATCAAGGGAAAATTCCATGAATGAAGCACTAAAGGAAGAAGCAAAGAGATATACTACAAAAGGACAACTATTACATATAACAATTGGGAATTATTTAGTGTAGTTGAAATGAGAGTGAGGCACATGGGTCCAATGGTGAGCCAAATGAAATAGATGCACTCAAGTGAGCACTAACTAAAGAGAGCATGAGTGCTAATGCAAACAACATTACACCTAGTAAGGAGGAAGGTAAAAGAGAAGATACACAAGAGAAATTTGAGAATAATAGCTAAGTAAAATAGATGTGTACTTGAAAGGCACAAAGATTTAGAGATGAAAGAGTGTGATTTTATTGTGGGAGGCATTTACCTACATCCTAAGGGGATCAAGATAAAAAGGTAGTGCGCAACCAAACCTAAGTTGTCCCAATGACATTATAACATTACACCATGGAGAGATGCGTGAAGGGAAGGAGAAGTGGACATAACTACAAATAATGTATCTAAAAATGTGTGAGTAGAGGAGAAAATTCAACCTATAGCTAATAAAAATGCAACATTATTTGTGCACATCTTGTAGGAACTACCATGACTAATTATCCAAAATCAATGAAAAGTAGATCAAAGGAGTGCAATTTTCATTACACATAAGGAAATTGAGTTAATGTTGGTTGGGAACAAGGCAAGAGATTGTGAGCCTAAAATTGATTAAGAATAAGGACTGAAGGGGATATCAATCCAAACATGTAGAAAGAAGTGCATGATAATAATGGATGAAAAAAGGTGGGAGTCAATGGACCCCATTAAGACTTTCGTGACATTGAGTGCATCAAGAAAAGAGAAATGAAGGACAAGGGCAGCCAAAAAACCATGCAGACATTCCCCATGACAAGCACATGGAAGAATAGCATGAAATTATAGCTACTTGACATAAGCGAAATAAGGAAGAGAGTGGATATAATAGAGAAGCAAAAGGAATAAAGGGAAATAGAAGGTATGAAGACCTTTTAGAGGAGACAAATGAACAAGAATGGGTGAAAACCCATGAGAGATGAAAGTGGGTGCAAACCCATAAGAGACAAACATGGGCATAGGCCCACTAAGACATGAAGGTAGGCATAGGCCCACTAAGAGATGAAGGTGGGCATAGGCCCACAAGAGAAAACAAAGGTGGGCGTAGAACCACAAGAGTAAGAAAGGGAAGGAAGATGAAGCATATAATAGCTTGGTAGAGGAGGATGGTTAAGGCTTGAAAAGGGTCTAAAAAATAAGGAAACATTGAGTGAACCTACTTAGGTACCACATTGGGTAGACAAGAACATTATGGTCAAGATAGTAGACCAAAAAGATAGTTATACCACTCCAACACTTTTCCTAAGTAGGAAATAAAATTTTAATTGCCTAGGGAATTTGATGGAAGAGCATCACATGTGAATTTTTAATATTGCATCAAATAAAAATAGAGACAGTCAAGTGAGAAATAAACAACTCTAGTTGTGCATAGTTTACATAGACCATGCAAGAGTCCACCTACATGGAAGGAAGGTGGTTGAGATGTGTGTAGGGAGTTAGAGAATAAAAATGGGGTACAAATTTTGGCTAAGCCAAGGAGCACACTCACAAGGTTAAAAACCACATAAAGATGCACTAGGGATAGGAAGAAAGGTGCAAAAATAAATATTCGTTCAACAATGCATGAAGGAACTAAGCCCTTCAAAGTTCCAAGAACTATGGCACGAATAGAGTTGTTCACTAAAGGTGTGTTTCACATGAACAAGGAAAGTTACAACCAAAGCTAAGTTCAAACTTGAGCACGAAGAGTTGAGCTTATCAAGGGATCACATTAGAGTAGTGCACTATCACAGTTGAGAGGCACTCAAATATGCCTAAAACATAATCAACCAGTGAAGGAGCTCTAAGGTACCCAATGTGCAATGATGATGACACATCTAAAAGAGGAAATTTTGGTATAAGGCATGCAAAAACCCAGACTAAATAGTTCAATGTAAGATTACATAAGTAGAAGATAGTTGGATAAGAATTTAGTTATGAGGACCTATAATTAAACTTTCCTTTGGCTAGGTTAATACTGCAAATGATGTGACAATAAAAGGGACTGATAATATCTACTTGTGCAGATCATAGTCATGAGTGAATGGTAGTGTAAGGATAACATACTAAAAATAAAGATACTTATATCTATGTCTGAGGATTGGACTAAGTAGAGCCAAGAGCTTAATATATTACTACGAAGGTTATACTATCTTGTAACACATGAAGTTAAGGAATAAAATGCTTTATTAGAATGTTATATTATGTGGAATTCTAAAGGCTTTGTGGTTAATGTAGCCCTTCACTGGGACCCCTAATACAAAGGAAAATGAGCCTAAAGAAAGAGAGCTCTAGAGGACCTTAGACCAGGATAAACTTCCCCGAATGAAGCATCGAAAGAAGCGAGAGATATTGTTGTAGAAGTAGAGTTGCCTAAAGAGAAACTAGGAGTTGTTCAATGAATAAAAAATGAGAGTGAGGTGCATGGGTCTAATAGTGTGTAAAAGGAAATAGAGGTATTGGTGCAAGCACCAACTAAAGAGAACTTGAGTGCCAATGTAAACAACATTATGCCAAGGGATGAAGAAGGTGAAAGAGAAGTTGCACAAGTGAAATTCAAACACAACAAAGATGCAAAAGAGAGGTGTTCTACATAAGGCACAAACATAGAAAGGTAAATGAGCTTGAATCTATTTATGGTAGGTATTTTCCTGAAGCATTATGGGAATAAGAGATAGAAGTAGCGGCTTGTAGCGGATCCTAAGTTATCCTAAAAAAAATAGAGCATTGTGCCATGGAAATACATGCAAAGGCAAGGAGAAGTGAGCATAACTCCATAAAAGGAATCTGAATATACATGAGGAGAGGAAAAGAGTTGACCTATACCTAACAAAAATGCAACATTGTTTGCACACATGGATGAGATACTAGGAGGGGTTAGCCAAATTCAACCCAAAGATAATCAAGGGAGTGCAATTTTCATTTCAAGGTAGGAAAAGGAGTCACTACCAATTGGGATCAAGGAAAGAGGCCATCAGCTTGAAACTAACTAAGAACAACACTTGAAGGGAATATCAGTCCAAACACATAATGAAGTGCATGAAAAGAGAGGAAGAAAGGGAAAGAAGGAGATTACATTTTAATTACCTAAGCAGTTTAATGGAGGAGCACCATAAGTGAATTTGAAATCTTGCATCAAAAAAAATATAGTCAATCAAGCAAGAAATAAACTAGCTCTATTTGTGCACAGTTACATGGACCATGCAAGAATCTAGTTGCATGGAAGGTGGTTGAGAGTTACGCAGGGAGTTTGAGAATAAAAAGGGGGTACAAGTTTTGGCTAAGTTAAGCAACATATTGGCAAAGATATAAAGTGCATAAAGATGAATTAGGGATAGGAAGCAAGGTGTAAAAGTAAAGGGTCACTCAACAGTACAGGAAGGAACTGAGGCCTACAAAGTTCTAATAACCATGTCATGGAAGGAGTGGTTCACTAAAGGTGTGCTTGACAAGAACAATCAAAGTTGCAACCAAAGCTACGTTCGAACTTGAGGAAAGTTGAATTTGTTTGAGGGAAATCAAATTTGGGAAGGGTGAACTGTAGTGTCCCCTTTTTTAAAAATAAAGTAATATTATTATTAAAACAAAAAGTATTTTTAAATACTTTAAATAAAAGTAATAATATGTTTTAGATGCCAAAAGTGAATATGTCATAAACTCGTTTTCTAATTTGATATTTCATAAATAAGGCAGCTTTATATTGTGATTTAGGTCAGCTCTTAGTTAGGATCTCTTTTGGGGTTTAAGTGGGAAAGGTTATAAAAATAAAGAGGAGGTTCATTTGAAGAGGGTTATGTTAATTTTTATAATTGAAATTCTAGATTTTTGGCATGATTTGTTGAACTTCATGTAATTGAGGACAAAAACCCTCATTGGTTTGGTTTTAGTAAGGATGAAAACCCTTATCTAATAGTTGGAAGCCTTAATTAAAAGGGTGTATTTAGCATAATTTGACAATTTGAGGTGTTTTAAAAATAATTAAAAATTTGGAATGGAAACGAAAGATAATTTGAAGGATGCAGCTGATCTGAAGGGTAGTGAGCTAGTTTGAAACCCTAAAAGGGCAACAAAGTGGTTGAAGAAGGTAAAAGACTCATTGTTAGGGCAGCTACCCCCCCCCCCCCCCCCTTATGGTTTGGGATTGTAATTTGTAAGGCCAAATAAAACCTAATTTGTAGGGCATGCATATTTACTTGGTATTTTTACTATATTTTCTAGACATTGAATTGATAATAAAAATCATATTTGATGGTATTTCAGTAGGTTATATTATTTAAAAATTATTTGGTGAATATTTGAGTGGAAAATATTTCAAATTGTGCCCTAAATGTGTATTTACAAAATTCTAAATTTTTCTATGGTTAGGACTTGAAATAAAGAAAATAAAAAAATTGCATTTATTTTACAATTTGTTGGGGATCCCAAATCTTTCTAAGTCTATCCCAAATGGGACATTACAGGGTCTGAGGCATGCTGAGAATAACCTTGAAGTTGAAATGAAAATGTTCTCCACAAAAAAGGCCCTGAGTAAATGATGGAATGGGTCTTAGATGTCCAACACTATTTCACATTAAAGGATGTACAATAATCCATAAAGATGGAGTATGCACAAAAAATGCTCTGTGATAAAGCAATAAATGGTTGCATAGATCTCCAAAAAAGGAGGAGATAGAAACACAATAAGAGGGTGAAAAGTTGGCAACAAATAGTTTCCAAACAACAAAACCAAGTAGTGCATCTAGAAGGCCATCTCAAATGGAGGAGAAAACTCAAAATCCATAGAAGGTAACGTTCAAATCCTCACCTCCAAAGTAAACAAGAGAGTGTTGCCATGAAAGGAAATGTACAAAAGGAACCAACATGGGCATCTTTCAAAGGTCAAAAATAGACCTTTGAGAAGATGAAAGAGTATGAGCTAATGCTGATTTCAAAAGGCATTGAGGAGAGGGCTGCATAAAGAAGATGTGTAAGACATAAAGGCAAAGAAGGTTATTTTATGGAAGCAACAATAGAGTGATGGCAATAAAAAACTTGATTGTTGTGGACTGAAATGAGTGAAGGCAAGGTGGGTATCATTCCACATGAGCCAGCGAGAGTGCATGAAGGTGTGAAAGGTGTAGGAGTTTTTTTCAAAGAGATAAGGGCACATTAGAAGAACCTAGAAGAGAGCATAAGTATTCTTGTGTTTACAATGGAGGATATTCCAAAGGAAGGTTTGAGAACCCTAGGTTATGATAAAGTAAAGGATTGTAGCACAACAATGATGATAGAGAGGGATATTTGATCAATTTTTGATATACCATAGTGCATGATGCACAAAAGATAGCCTTTAGCCCTAGAGATAAAGGAAAAGGAGCGTAAGGAAAGGATCTAGGGGACCTCTGACTAAGAAAAACTTCCCTAAAGGAAACACTGAAGGAATAAGCAATGGGAGATGCTACAAAAGGAGAAGAATAATTGCATAGAAAATAATTTGAGTTGTTGAGTGCAATTGAAATGAGAGTAAAGAACATGGGTCCAAATATGCACCAAAGGAAAGAGAGGCACTAGATCAAGCACCAGTTGAAGAGACCATGAGTGCTAATGCAAACAACATTGCACCAAGGAAAGAGGAAGGCAAAAGAGAAGCTACATAGGATAGCCTCCATGTTGTAGACTCTACAATAAAGGATGGCATGGATAGAAAGAAAAATGGTTGGGAGGAAGCATACCATAGAGAAGCATGAAGAAACCCATGAGAGAAAAGAGTCCATAGAGATTTTAATGCAAATTGAGAATTTGCCTGAAGCTGAAGCAAAAGGTTCTCCAAAAAAAATGCCCTAAGGAAATGGAGTGGATTAGATGTTGAGTGCTATTTGGTGTTACAAGGTGTAAAGAACTCCATAAAGGTGGAGTATGCATAAAAAAACTCTATGATAGAATAATAGATGGCTAGACAAGGAACATATGGCTTCTAAACTACTGAACTAAGAAGTGCATTCAAAAAGCCATCTCAAATGGAGAACACTCAAAATCCACAAAAAGTAACCTGTAAAGCCTATCCACCAAAGTTAAAAATAAAAAGTTGTCATGAAGAGTAATGCATAGGAGGAGCTAATATGGGAGTAACATGGAGGTCATAAGGAGCCCTTCATGGCCACATTAAAATATTAAAAAGTGGGAACCAACACGTATCTTGAAATTCATTGAGGAGAAGTTTGGGTAAATAAATTATAGAAGAAGCAAAGGTGAAAAAAGGTTGTTGTGCCAAATCAACAATAGAGGAGAGAAGTGTAGAAGAAAATCTATTATAGCATAGTATAATAAGGTAAGGAAGGGTGGATATCATTCCACAAGATACAACAAGAGTGCAATAAGGTGCACAATATGTAGGATCAGCCTGCTGAGAGACAAGGGTGCATAAGAAGAACCCTTAAGAGAGCACAAGTGTTATTGTGTTTGTAGTGGAGTATGCACCAAAGAAAGTGTTGAGAACCCTAGATCCCCATAAATGAAAGGATTATTGCATAATAACAACAACAATGAGGGATGTTGGATAAATTACCCATATGCAATGGTGTGTGATGGATAGAAGATAACCTTTAGCCCTGGATGCAAAGGAAAACAAGTCTAAGGAAGGAGAGGATCTAGAGGACCTTTGACTAGGAAAAACTTCCCTATAGGAAGCACTGAAATAAGAAGTAGAGAAAGATGTTATAGAAAGAGAAGAAAAGTTGCCTAGAGATCAGCTAGGAGTTGTTGACTGAATCAAAAATGAGAGTGAGGTGCATGGGTCCAAAGGTGCACCAAAGGAAATAGAGATGTTGGTGTGAACACCAGATGAAGAGAGCTTGAGAACCAATACAAACAACATTGTGCCATGGGATGAAGAAGGTGAAAGAGAAGCTTCACAGGTGAATGTATCCTTTGTAAGGCATAAACATAGAGAGGCAAAAGAGTGTAAGTCTATTTATGGCATTCATTTGCCTAAAGCATTATGAGAAGAAGAGAAAGAGGCAGCAGCTTGTAATGGAACCTAAGTTATCCCAAAGAAAAGAGAGCATTGCACCATGGAGAGACATGCAAAGGGAAGGAGAAATGGGAATAGCTCCATAATAAGCATATGAAGTTGTGTATGCAAAGAGGAGAAGAGTGACCTGAAGCTAAAAAAATAAAACAATATTTATGCATAATATGGATGATCTACCAGGAGGAGTTAGCCAAAATCTGCCCAAATCTGATTAAGGGAGTGCAATTTTCATTACACAAAAAGAAAAGGAATAACTATTGATTATGAGCAAGGCAGGAGACCATCAATCTGAAGCTAATCAGGAACAACTCTTGAAAGGGATATCATTCCAAACACATAGAGCAAAGTGCACGATAATAGAGGAAGAGAAAAGTTGGGAGTCAACAGTCTCCATAAACACTTGCATGCCACTAAGGTCATCATCAAGCAAAGGTAAATGAAGGACAAGGGCATCGGTGAACTCACATAGACATACCTTGTGAGAAACACATGGAACTATAACATGTAAGTATGCCTACTTATCATGGGTGGTAGAGAGAAGAAAGTTCATAGAATAGAGGAGAACCAAAAGGTGAACAAAAGGAAGGAAATGAAAGGTTGAAGACCTTTTGGTGGAGGTGGATAGATAAGAGTGGGCATAGACCCATGAGAGACAAAGTGGGTGTAGAACCATGAGAGGTGAAACTGGGCGTAGGCCTAGAGGAGATGAAGATGGGAATAGGACCATAAGATCAAATAGAGGTGGGTACAAACCCATAAGAGGAAGAAAGGGAAATAAAGAGCTTACATTTTAATCACCTTGAGGAAACCAACTAAAAGAGTGGTTCTACCACTCTAGCCCTTCTTGTAAGAAGGAGCTTACATTTTAATTACCTTGGTAGTCTGATGCAAGAGCATTATTAGCGAATTATCTATGTTGCATCAAACAAAAACATAGTTAAACAAGGGAGAAATAAACCAACTCTGGCTATGCATCTTAAATGGCAAACAATTATTAAAGGTTGTTATACACTATGCATAAAGTAGATGATTGAGAGTTGTGTAAAGTGCATATAAACACACACACAAAACTACAAATATTTCTACTTTATAGGGCTATTTTGAGTGTTCTTTTTTCTCCATTTCAAGGTCTTTAAGAGCATCATTAATGTTTGATGTTGACCTCTCTTATTCTTCATTTTTATCCATCTTTGACATCTATTTTTCCACCCCAAACCCTACTGATAGCGCTCATGCTACCCCACAGTGACTAATTTTTTTGGTTCTAAAATTATAGCTCTAGGCTGCCCTAAAGTGTTGTGCCTTTTTTTTTCAGAGGGCCCCAAAGTGCTAAACTTATAAAATTTAAGGGGCATAAATTCTTCTTCTTGGATTGGGATATTTCTCCCACTTTCCCTTAGTATGGTAGATGCCTCTATGAACTGTTCACTAACCACTTTCACAAATGAATTCTCTTGTTTTCAAATTCCTTCATTTCAACCCTCTATCTTTCCCCTTCACAATTACTTGCAACTCAATCTTTTCTTTCTTTTTGCTCTAGTGTCAAATAAGGCATCAACTTCTCATATTTTCTAACAACATTTTCAATAAACACAGTTGTAGCTAGAGAAAAAAATTGTTTTTACCTCACATTAACCCCTAAGATAGATAATAATTATTGAGAAATATTATCACTCTCATTTAAAGTCAAAGTCATAATTATTTGCATAGAAGTTATGACATTTTCTACATGATTCTCATTGAAAGTTTCAAGGAAATGTTGAAATATTTCAATAATAAGATCATCACATTTCCAATCCAACATTGAAATACATGACCTAATTTTTCCCATAGTTTCTAGAATTGTAACCCTCCTAGCTAAATCCTAAGGGGGTCAAGATAAAAAGGTAGTGCACAACTGAACCTAAGTTATCCCAAAGACAACAGAGCATTATGCCATGGAGAGACCCAAGAAGGGAATGAGAAGTGGAGATAACTCCACATAAGGTATCTAAATATGCATGAGGAGAGAAGAAGAGTTGGACTGTAACTAAAAAATAGGCAACATAATTTGTGCATGGCCGGTAAGAGCTAGCATGATGGGTTAGCTAATATCAGCACAAAGCAGATCAAGAGAGTGCAATTTTCATTACATGTAGGGAAAAAGAGTTAATGCTATTTGGGAGCAAGGTAGGAGACTATCAACTTAAAATAAGGAAGCACCGAGTGTGCCTACATAGGTGCCACACAGGATGGATGAGAACACCATGGTCAAGGTAACTGACCAGAATAATAGTTCTACCTCTTCAACACTATTTATAAGTAATAACTCATATTTTAATTAACTAGGGAGTTTGATTTAGGATCATCATAGAAAAATTTGTAATCTTGCATTAGACATAGAATAAAAGAGGGTACAAGTTTTGGCTAAGCCAAGCAACACACTTGCCAAGCTACAAAGTGCATAAAGATGAACTAAGGATAGGAAGTAAGGTATAGAAGTAAAGGGTTTCTCAATAGTAGAAGCTCTATAAAGGTGTGCTTCACAAGAATAAATAAATTTACAACCAAAGCTAAGTCAAATTTGAGCAACAGATATACAAAGAGTTGAACTTATCAAGGAAGCACATTAGAGTAGTATACAGTCATAGTCGAGGGGTGCATAAATGTGCCTTGAATGTAATCAACCAAAGAAGGAGCTCTAAGGCTCCCAATGTGAAATGATGATGGTGCATAGAAAGGAAGAGATTTTGAGGTACAAAGGTGCATAGAAAGCAAAAGAAAATGAACCTGAGAAAGGAAAGGCTCTAAATGACCTTTGACCAAGATACACTTCCCTAAAGGAAGCACTTAAAAAAAGTAGTGGGAGATGTATAATGAGAAGAAGAGTTGCCTAGAGAGTAATTGGGAGTTATTGAGTGAATCAGAAATGAGAGTGAGGTGTAGGGGTCCAAAAGTGTTTCAAAGCAAATAGAGACATTGGTGTGAGCACCAGGGGAAGAGAGCTTGAGCACCAATGTAAAAAACATTGTGCCAAGGAATGAGGAATGTGAAAGAGAAGCTGCACAGGTGAAATTTAAGCACAATAGCCATGCAAAAGAGATGTGTCCTTAGTAAGGCACATGCATAGAGAGGCAAAAAATAAAAATTATATTTATGGCAAGCATTTGCCAAAAGCATTAGGGGAAGAAGAGGAAAAGGTAGCGTCTTGCAGTGAAACTGAAGTTGTCCCAAAGACAAGAGAGTATTGTGTTATGGAAAGACATAGAAAGGGAAGAAGAAGCAGACATAATTCCACAAAAAACATATAAAGATGCATAAGGAGAGAAAAAAGTTGATTTCTAGCTAACAAAAATGTGACATTATTTACACATGATATGGATGAGCTACAGATATGGGTTAACCAAAATCATCCTAAAGCTGATCAAGGTAGTGCAATTTTCATTATGTGGAAGGAAAAGGAGTCAATACTGATTAGGAGCAAGTTAGGAGGCCATCAACCTAAAACTATGAAGGAATGACATTTGAAGGGGATATCAATCCAAGCAAAATGCACACAAAAGGAAGGAAATGAAAGGTATGAAAACCTTTTAATGGAGGTGAATGGAAAAGAATGGGCATACACCTATGAGAAATAAAAGTGAATGCATAACCATGAGAGATGAAACTAGGCATAAACCTAGAGGAGATGAAGGTGGGCATAGGACCATAAGAGTAAATAGAGGTGGGCACAAACCCACAAGAAGAAAAAATGGAAAGAAGCGTAAGGATATTGGATCTAGGCAAATGAAGATGGTTTATGTCACAATGATGGTACAGAAAGAGGCACCAAGTGAGCCTAATTAGGTGCCACATCTGATGTAGGAAAACACCATGGTTGAGGCAATCAGCTAAAAAAATGGTTCTACCATTCCAATCTTACTTGTATGTAGGAGTTTACATTTTAATTATCATGAGGGTCTAATTCAGGAGCATCACAAGGGAATCAACAATCTTATATCAGACAAAAATAGAGTCAATTAGGGAAGAAATTAAATAACCCTAGTTGTGCATAGTTGCACAATGCAACATTTTGGAAGGTTGTTATAGTCTATACAAGAGGCCACTTCTATGAAAGGAAGGTGGTTGAGAGTTATGGAAGGAGCTAGAGAATAATAAAATAGTTCAAGTTTTGTCTAAAGTAAGCAATGCACATGTAAAACTATAAAGTACATAAGGACATAGTAGTTATAAGAAGCAAGGTACAAAAGTAAAGACTCACACAATAACACATGAAAGAACCGAGCCTCATAAAGCACTAAGGAACATGGCACAAAAGGAATTATTTTTTGAAGGTGTCCTTTAGGAAAATAAGGAAAGTTACAACCACCCACAAGAGATAAAAGTGGGTAAAGAACCATGAGAGATGAAATAGGCATAGACCCAGAGGAGACAAAGGTGGGCATAAGACCATAAGATAAAATAGATGTGGGTGAAAATCCACAATAGGAAGAAAGTGAAAGAAGAGGAAGGGTATCGGATCTAGGTAGAGGAGGACAGTTTATGTCCCAATGATGGTGTAGAGGAGGCATCGAGTGAGCCTACTTATGTACCACATCTGATGTTGACAAACACCATGGTCAAGTTAATCGACTAAAAAAATGGTCCTACCATTCTAATCCTACTTGTATAAAAGATATTATATTTTAATTATCATTAGGGTCTAATGTAGGAGCATCATAGGGGAAATGATAATCTTTCATCAGACATAAATAGAGTCAATCAAGTGAGAAAAAAAACAACTCTAGTTGTCCACAATTAAATGACACAATATTTTAGAAGGTTATTATGGACTATGCAAGAGGCCACTTGCATGGAAGGAAGGTGGTTGACAATTGTGCAAGGAGTTAGAGAATAAGAAGGGGGTATAAGTTTTGGCTAAAGTAAGTAATGCATGTGTAAAACTACAAAGTACATAAGGACATATTAGGGATAAGAATCAAGGTGGAAAAATAAAGGCTCACATGATAGCACACAAAATAACTGAGGTCCATAGAGCACCAAAGAACATGGCATAAAATGAGTTGTTCATTGAAGATGTCCTGAAGGAAAACAAGGAAAGTTCAAATCAAAGCTAAGTTTAAACTAGTTTGTTTACAATATGATTATGGTTGCATGTAGAATGTTAACAAGTAGATATTGTAGATTAAAAATACTCTACGTTTCATTCTAATTTTTAGTAGTGCATGATCCAGATCGTTGTCCTTGCATTGTTTGGTTTGAGATGGTGAAGTTTTGAATTAGAGCATGGGATCTATTTTCCTTTTTGATTCATTTTTGTCTAAGTTTCTAAATCAAGCGGAAGCTACCAAGTGTCATCATCTGAGGCACCTTTCTCAAGTGGAAACTGCCAAGTGTTGTCATCTGAGGCACCTTTCATATTTTCTATGAGTTGATCAGAACGTGCCACATATCTCATAGCAACTCAGTAGAATGCACCAAGTGTCAGCATCCATGTTTTCATATTTTCACTAAGTGTCAGCATCCATGTTTGCATATTGGCACTCATGTTTCATCTCTTTTCAGCAAAAGGTTTTAATAAGCTAAGCATCAGGATCAGGTAGAAAGTGCCAAGTGGCAATCATGAAAGGTCTCAATTTTGCTTTTCTAAAAGTAACAAAAGATGCCACATATCCCAATAGAAGAGAGTAGAAGCCACCACATGTCGAGATCCAAATTATTTTCATTTTTCTTCACTGATATAGTAAAGACTGTTGTGGGTCTTAAGTGTTGTTTTTGAAGCAATCGAAAGCTGCCAGGTGTCACTGTCTGTGTAAATATGAAATGAGAGCCATTTGTTTTAATGGTATAAATAGAGTAAAGTAGAGACTGCCATGTGTCACCTTCTACAGGTTTCTAAAAAGGTAGCTAAAAGAAGTGGAGACTACCACATAACCTCAGATAAGTAAAGCAGAGATTGCCATGTGTCCTTTAATGAAGCAGCAGAGATTGCCACCTATCCCTGTGCCCCTTTTAAAGTTACTCAAGTAAGAAACACTATGGGTCTTATTTTATATTAAGTCACTAAAGTTCAAATAAGTGGAATGCAACAAGTGTCAAAGGTGGAACACTCCTGATCAAAGACACAAAAGAGTATAAGTTACACGGAAAGTACCATGTGTCTTCGATAGGTGCTGCAGAACATGCCAAGTGTCATTTTCCAATGTCTCCTAAGTAATAGGAAGGTTTTCAAAGAATTGGCTAAGTTTCATCTAGAATTTAAGAGAAGGGAGCATCCTACAATCTATTTTCAGCCAATGAACTACCAAAAGACAAAGTGTTTCAAAATCTATGAAATATCTTCTGTTAGACACTTCCAGTTCGGTTAGATTTTAGTTGGGCTGTTAGATTGGGAACAAGTAGACAATTCAGAGTGAATCCAAAGCTATAAATAAGGGTGCAGAGATCACTAAGAGATATCAAAAAGAGATACCAGAGAGAATTTTTTGAGAGAATTATTGTTAAGAGTTTAGACTTTCTAGAGCTATGACTAGGAATATCATTTGCCTTTGTTCTATCTTTTTAAGTTGGAAGGTTTATGTAACTGTGCGTGTTTTTTGCCTCTTATGTGATGAGAGAATTAATGAGAAGATTGAATCTTGTGCCTTTGTTGATACTTTTTATGTTATTACAAAAGTATTCTAGGCTGTGTTGTCAAGAGTTTAGACTTTATAGAGCTATGATTAGGAATGTCATTTGCCTTTGTCCCATTTTCTTGAGTTGAAAAGTTTATATAACTATGCATGTTTTTGTGCCTCTTATGTGACTAGAAAATTCAAATAAGAAGATTGAACCCTATGCCTTTGTTGACATTTTTTATATCACTGCAAAATTAGTCTATGCTGTGAGCCTTTGTTTCTATTATTTCCATCTTTTACATTGATCATGCACTTATTTTCTCTTAAATGTAAATGAATCTTACATATAGTCTCACTATGCTCAGGATTAAGGTCAAATTACATTTAGGTGCATCACCATAGTTAGATTTTCTTTCTTGCATTTGTGTTTCTATTAAAATTCCTATCCCTTTTCCCAGTATACACTTGATATAAAGAAGAGACCAACTTCTTAAAAATCTGAAGGTTGTTTCAAGTCGCAAGTCCCACATCTTGAAAATTCCCATTGTTGATGTTAGAACAAGCACAATTTTAAATCATCAACAAATATCTTTGAACTTCTAGAGTTGTTTGAAGAGACGATCTACAATAGTGTCCAAATTCTAATTGGGAGAAAATTTTGGGGAGACTTGAAGACTTTAAACTCAACTATTTTCAATGCTTTGGATGTTGAATTCCATAATTGTAGTATTGAGAGTCACCTTTGATGAACAACTATGAAAGATGATGTTTTGTTTCTAGATAAGATCTCTTGTACAAGGACAAGTGTTGGGAGAAATTAGTATTTTACTTGAGCAAATTTCTACATATTGGGAAAAACTAATGCTTCTTCAAGATTCCACACTATTCCACTAGCAGTGCCCAAATTTTGTCTAGCAGATCCATAGAAGTTGATCTTGTGAAATCTTAGAGGGTGCCCATATAGGCATGCTTGGAAATATTGATGAATCTTTGATATTTGTAATGGAATGGCAAGCCAAATATTTGAAAAATTTTGAGATCATCCATTCTAAGTGAGGAGAAGGCTATAATTCTATTCCCCTCTCAAATCATTATTATGCTTCTAACATGAAGTGAGACTTTCAGACCTTAATTAAAATAGATTACTTATCATTTAAAATACTAGCACATTTATTCTAGGCCAAATACGCTAGAGGGCCAAAATTTAAGTGAGATTTTTAGCACAATTTAAATTAAGATCCACTTGGATAATAATTGATGCATATGTTTGATCTCTAAAACTACTATGCTAAAATTCACCAAATTTGATGATCATAAAGGGTCCCAATCTAGAAGAATAAGTGCACTATGTTCTCCCCTTCTTTTTAATAATTTGAATAGCTAAATGGTCCCAATCTAACATATACGTTGTAACTTTTCTTCATGATAATCGCATGTTTAATCCCCCTAAACATTTAGGCCTACAAATCTCATCCCAAGAAACCAAGTAATACTTGTGTTGTTAGTTCATGCCTTGTCTCAAAAATTTACATTGTAGGGTTGTGAATGTTTCCCCTATGTACCTATGGAGTTTAAGAAGAGTGAGAGTGTAAACCAAAACACCTAGAGTATAACCTTTAATAGTTGAAATCAATGTGCAAAGGAAATCTAGCTATGGTTTTGAAAAGTATTTATTTTCAAACTATGACTTGGGAGTACGCCAAGAGGTCAAGTGAGGTTTTTCATCCAAAGGGGATCTCAAATAAGTTAAGGGAATGTATCCTTTAGAGAATCCCTAAGCGTGAACAATATTTCTTTTTTTGGCAATGCAGACATTAACAAATATTGCCTTGGATTTGTGCCTATTAATTTATTGACCAAAATCTTTTTGAAAGTTGTCAAATATAACACAAATGTGTCAAACTTCAATAACAAGGATTTATCAGAGAGGAAGAGTGTCATATGTAAATTTTCCCTTTTTATTTTGGCATGTTGTAATGACCTACATAAACATTCTCCCAATATAATAAAAATTATGGGCTTATTAGATCGCTTTGTCTAAGGCCTCTAGTGTAAGTGAATGAGAGGTCAATATCCCCATTAATGTTCACAAGTGGCAGTTCTGTGATACAAATGTTAATCAATTTAGTTAGATGCTTTGAGAAACCAAAAGCAATCATAGTCTAGAAAATGAGATATCAATTTCATCTATTAAAGGCTTTTGACATGCCAAACTTAATGAGGATTCCTTACCTTTTTTGGATCTTCAATGAGTGTAGAATCTCTTGTGTGGATAGGATATTGTTAATGATTTGTATTTCATGCATAAATGTCAATTGGGTATTAAAAAAAATTATAATAAAGGTTTGAATCATAAAGCACTGAGTTTATATAATTTTGTAGATCATATTACATAGATATATAAGCTTCAATTGGTCTATTTGTGCATCTTGAGCTTATGTTGGGATGAGGTCCAACTTAGTGGCATTCATAGATTTGAGAATAGATTTATTTCTTATGAATTCCTAAAATTACTGCAAAAAGGTATTCCTTTATCACAAGCCAATAATATTTGGTAAAAAAAGATCAAGAAAATATTTGTTCCCGAAGCCTTATCCTTGTGAAAGGAACAAATGAAATGTTTCAATTCTACTTTCAAAATTGGTCTAACAATTTGATCATTGTCTTCCAATGTGATATGAGATAGTTGTGCTAAAAATCCTTGTTTTGGTTTATGATTTGTTTCTTTGCAGTGGGGACTTAACTATAAGGAGGTCTTGAAAATACTGAGAAGCATCCTGGAGTATATTTGTTGAGGAAGTGAGTGGTTTTCCATCTCCCATCACAATGGATTGTTGATAAACTATGGTTTTTAACTATGGACCAATTTATGAAAGCATCAACCATTCATGTTTCCCTTCCTAAGCCATTGGTCCCTTAAAACTAATTATATTTATAATTACATATATAATATAATAAAAATGGTGTGGCCTCTTCATTTTAGCATGTGCTTATATAGTGTTCCAGTATTATTTATGATTTAGGTCAAATGATCTATTAGATTTCATAAAGAAACAATGTAAAAATGCTTTCAATTTAATTTCTATAAAGTTCACTGATGAAAAATATAGTCAATAGCAAAATGATATAGCATTTATCTTTGAAAATAATTAAAATTTATTTAACAACATTCTAACTACATGTGAGTCCTAACTTTCTGAAGCTAACTAATGGTGGACTTGGTTTTTAAACCTTCTAACACCATGCATGCATGCATGACCATATTCTATATTTTTATAATTATATTCTATTTATAAGTGCTTATGAGTAATTTAAAACTATTTACTAGTGCAAGAAAAAAGAGTTATTACTGAATGACAGCAAGGTAGGAGACCGTCAACCTAAAACTGACCAAGAATAAGGATTGAAAGGGATATCAATCCAAGCACATAGAAGTGTGTGATAATAAAGGAAGAAGAAAATGTGGGAGTCAATAAACCCCATAGAGACTTCCATACCATTGAGGGCATCAAGTAAAGAGAAATGAAGGATAAGGGCAGTGGAAGATCCACGTAGAAATACCACATGAGAAACACATGGAACAATACCATTGAAGTATACCTACTTACCAAAGGTGACATAAGGAAGAGAGTGTGCATAATAGAGAAGAATTGAAAGGAACACCGAAGGAAGGAAAGGAAAGGTATAAAGACCTTTTGGGGAAGATGGATGAACTAGAATGGGTGCAAACACATGGCAGATCGAGGTGGGCATAGGCCCATAAAAGATGAAGGTGGAGTATAGACATTAAATATTATGTGATAACTTAATAAAAGGCTAGAGAGATTTTTAATAGAGAAAGAGATGGAAAGGTAAGAGGAGGGTACAGAGTTGCAAAGCCAAGAATAGATTTTTTCCTAACTACCAAACCAAGTAGTGCATCTAAAAGTCCAGCTCAAATGGGGGAGAAGACTTGAAAGTTGTAAAAGGGAACCTATAAATCCTCACTTAAAAATTAAATAAGATAGGGTTGCTATGAAGAGTGATACAGAGAAAGAACTAGCATGGGAGTAACACAGAGGTTAAAAGGTGCCCTATTAAAAAATGGAAGAGAGAGTGAATTCTAATCTTGGAAGGTGCTAATGAAAATGTTGCACAAAGAAGATGCATAAGCAACAGAGGCAAATAAGGTTATTATGCAGAAGCAACAATAAAGAAGTAAAGCCAAGAATAAACCTAGTTGTAGGGGAGTGCAATAGGTAAAGGTAAGGTAGCTATCATTCTACAAGAGCCAACAAGAATAAAAGAAGGAACACAAGATGTAACAATAGGATACACATATCCTAGAGTGTATAAGAACCCTAAATAGAGCATGTGTGCATGTGCTCAGCATGGAGGATGTGCCAAAAGAAGGGTTGAGAACCCTCGATGCCTATAAAGCAAAGGATTCTTGCATAGTAGAAATAATAAAGAGGGATGTTGAAGCAAATATATATATATATATATATATATATATATATATATATATATATATATACAATTATGTGTGATGGTCATAAAATAACATTTAGCCCTAGAGGAAAAGGACCTTGAAGAAAGAGAGGCCCTAGAAGATGTTTGACTAAGTGAAACTTCCCTAAAGAGAGCACCAAAGGAAGTAAAAGTAAGAGATGTTGTTGAAGAAGTAAAATTAGAGTTGCCTAGAGAGAAATTAGTAAATGTTGAGAGAAACATAAATGAGAGTGAGGTGCTTGGGTCTAAAGGTGTGCTCGAGCAAATGAAGAAACTAGAACAAGTACTAGGTAAAGAGATCTTGAGAACCAATGCAAACAACCTTACACCAAGGGAGGAGAAAGGTGAAATAGAAGTTGCTCAAGATAAATTTAAGCACAACAACCAAGAAAAAGAGAAGTGTTGTACAAGGCACGGAGATGGATAGGTGGAATAGTGCATGTTTATTTGTGCAAAGCATTGCCTAAATATTGATGGGAAGAAGATGGAGAGGTATCCACCTACAATTAAACCTAAGTTATCTAGAAGACAACACAATATTGCACCATGGAGAGATGAATGAAAGGAAGCAAGTGGGCATAACTCCAAATAAGGCATCTAAAGATGCACAAGGATAGAAAAACAATCGTTTTGAAGCTAACAAAAACACAACATTATTTTCAAATAGCCTAGAGGAGTCACCAGGAGGGGTTACACAAAATCAGCCCAAAGCCAATCAAGGAAGTGCAATTTTCATTTTGCATGAGGAAAAGAAGTCATTACCAATTGGGAGTAAGGTAGGAGAATGTCAGCATGAAGTCGAGTAAGAAAAAATATTGAAGGGGATTTTGTTGTGGCTAACATGCCCCATTCTCCTTTTTTCAAACGGGTCCCTCTCTTGACCTTAAGTTGATTTTTGGTTTATTGCTCACCCTATGAAGGTTTTAAATTTCCTTTGTACCTCGAATTATTGTTGTGGTTTTGGAAATCTGAAATTGAGCTAATCTTAACAAGTGAAATTCAAGCTTGGTTTTGTCACTTAAATTATTGCTGTGGTTTTGTAAATATGAATTTAAGCTAACCACCCAAAAGTGAAATTTGAGATAAGTGTTTATAGCAAATCCACAACCCTTCATGGCCACATCACTGTATTAGGGCATATTCACCTCACTTTGTGGTTCCTTTGAGCTCCTTGTAGTGTTTATCACCTTTGTAGCTTCAATCCCCTCGTGAATTCCTCTACAATAACAATCACTTAGGCAATGTGTGTAGTTCTCTGACATCTTCAACTCTTCACAACATCCAAACTTAGTTGTGGCATCAATACACCTCAAAATATCAATCAATGAGTATAAATGTTTCCCATAAATCATTGATGCCCAAGAGCGTAAAGGCCATAAAACAATAATAAAACTAGTTGGTTTATGAAAAACCTCATGACAAATCTTAACTAAATCATCATCCTCCCACATGTATTTGGCACATGGGTCCAAAGTTGAGCCAAAGGAAATAGAGGAGTTGGACTGAGTACTAGTTAAAAAGAGCTTTAGCACCAATGCAAACAATATTCATCATGGGAAACTCACACACAACAGCCAAGTAAAAGAGATTTGTCATTCAAAAGGCATAGAGATGTAGAAATACAAAATCAAAAGTCTATTTTCATAAGGCATTTGCCTAACCCCTAAGAAGAAAAATATGAAGAGGTATTAAATTGCAACTAAGCCTAATATGCCCCGCAGACAACACAACACTGCACCAGGGAGAGATGTGAGAAGAGAGGGAGAAGTGTTCATAACTCCATAAAAGGCATCTAAATTTATGAAAGTAGAGTAGAAGATTTGGGCTAAAACTAGAATAAATACAATATTTATATGCATGTCCTAAAGGAGCTATTAAAATGTGCTAGCCAAAATAAGGCCGAAGATGATTAGGGGGTGTAATTTTCATTACGCAAGGAAAAATAGTCTGCCAATTAGGACTAAGGTAGGAAACCATCAGCCTAATACTGACTATGAGGAACAACTAATTAGGATATCAATTTAAGTGGGTAGAATAGACTACATGGAAAATAGAGGAAGAAGAAAATTTGGGAGTCAATGGACTCGTATAAACTTGCATTCCACTCAAGGCAACAAGCAAAGGAAAATGGAAAAGGACAATGGTAGTGGAATATTTATGTAGACATACCCCATGATAAATACATAAAAGAATAGTTTACAAGTATGCCTACTTGCCATGAGCAACATAAGGAAGAAAGTGTAGATAAAAAGGAAGCAAAAGGCACAAAAAATAAAGGAAATGAAAGGTATGAAGACCTTTTCATTGAGATGGATGGACAAGAGTGGGCACAAATCCATAAGGGATAAAATTTATCATAGACCCATGAGGAATGAAAGTGGATGACAAACCATGAGGGACAAATGCTGGCACAAACCCATGAGATATAAAGGTGGGCATAAGCCCACAAGAGGAAATAGAGGTGGGTGCAAATCCACAAAAAGAAGAAAGGAAATAAAAAGGAAGGGATCGGAGCTAGGCACATGAGGATGAGGGCTAAGAGGAGGAAATGTTGAATAAGACTGCTTAAGTGCTACATTGGGTGGAGGGAAATACCGTGGTCTAGGCAACCAACTAGAAGGGTGGTTATACCATTCTAGCCCTTATTGTAAGGATATTTGAAAGGACAACTGACAAGATCTACATTATGAGGATATCTTCTAATAACACTCAGACTTTCACAGCTTAAGGTCTATAAAAAGGCTATGTTAATTCTAAGGTATGTCTATAGACATGTGAATATTCCCATCAAATGAAGTTGTATGCCAATTGCGTGGGAAATAGGCAAAACAACCAAATCTCAAGAAACTGTAAAAAGGTGTCTTGGTCTAGAATTTTTAACACTTGAAAGCCAAGGAAGATACTTTGTTAGGGTAATCCAGTAAATATATAAGGAAACTTTTTCTAAGGCTAGAAAAATAGAAAGGGAACCTCACATCACAGGTGAAGGCTCGTAGTCATGAATGAATGGTAGTTTATGGACACCATAGTAGAGAGAGACACTTAGATTTATATCTAAGGATTGGACTTAGATTTATATCTAAGGATAGGACTAAGTATAAAGTGTACATTTGTGAAGCTTATATTATCTTGTAACACTTGAAGTTCAAGAATAAAAGCCTTTATTAACATGATCCATTAAGTGGAATTATGAAGGTTGTATGGTTAATGCATCACTTCAGTAGGAATCCTAATATCGATTGATACTAGTTTGATATCAAAGCAAGGTCATGAACCTTGAAGGATGCGATAAGAAAGGATAAACCTACAAGAGAGATATGAAATAGTAGAGAAAAAGCCAACAAATGGTTGAACATGAGGCAAACAGCGTAGCATCACTCGCTAACATGAGGAAGGTAGGTAGATAGCGAGCAAGTGGAAGATAAGAAAAGAGAAACCTTAAAAGAAACAAGTACATAAGATTGTGGAGGGAGACTTTAAAATAATAGTTCTTAATTTCAAGCACCTATGTAGGATTACAATGGCAAGCGTAGTAACATGTAGTGTAAGAAGTTGTGAGGTTGTAAGCAACCCACAAGAGTGTTGTGAGAGAACTTAGAGATCACCCACCTTAAGGCACTCATTGCTAAAAAGGAAAGGTGAAGCATCATCAAATTTCTATAGATAAAGTAATCGAGGATAGATCACCGAGTGTAAGGCACTTTAGAGGTACAGATGAGGAGAAAGTGCCTACAAATTATCGATCATAAGGCAATTCACAAGTAAAAACCAAATGGGTTGACAACGAATCAATTGAAAATAGAGCATTAATCATGAGGCAGTTAGGGTGGATGAGCATCTTCCATTTTGTGTATTGGGTAGAACATATAAATAAAGTGTAGATGGATAGAGAATGAGGAGCAAAGAAGATGGCTCAATGAAAAGTAAAAATGAGAATTGGCCTAGAGTCACAGATCTCAAGGAAAATGGAGGAGATAGACTCTATATTACAAGCACTGTAGGAAAATAGGGTGGAGGTGAAAAGAAAAATTGTTCAGAGGGAGGATCCCAAAGAGAACCAAGGAGAGACCTATGGGAGGAAAGAGCTTGCAGAGGTTCTGAATTATGCCAAGAATAACCCTAAAATTGAAATGCAAAGGTCCTCCAAAAAAAAAAGGCCTTGACTAAATAATGGATTTGGTTTTAGATGTCAAATGTTATTTTACATTGGAGGATGTAAAGGAATCCATCAAGGTGGAGTATGCACAAAAATTCTCTTCTATAACATAGTAAATGGTTGTAGAGATCTCTAAGAGAGAATTAGATAGAAAGGCAATAAGAGGGTGAAAAGTTAGCAACAAATAGTTCACAAATTACAAAACCAAGTAGTGCATCTAGAAGGCCATCTCAAATGGAGGACAAGACTTGAAAGCCATAGAAGGTAACCTTCAAAACCTCACCCCCAAATTAAAGAAGAGAGTGTTGCCATGAAAGGTGATGCATAGGAAGAGCCAGCATGGGAGCAGCTCAGAGGTCAGAAAAAGCCCTTTAAGAAGATGAGAGAATGAGAGCTAACGCTGATCTTGGAAGGCATTTCGAAGGATACACAAAAAAGATGCATAAGACATAGAGGTAAAGAAGGTCATTTCATAGAATCAATAATAGAGGAGCAAAGCCAAGAAGAAAACTAGTTGTAGCAAAGTGAAATTAGTGAAATCAAGGTGTATATCATTTCACATGAGCTAATGAGAGTGCATAAAGGTGTAGGACCAATTTACACAAAGAGGAACATTAAAAAAACCTTAAAGAGAGAACATGTGTTCTTTTGCTCATAGTGGTGGATGCACTAAAGGAAGGGTTGAGAACCCTAGTACTTAATAATGTAATAAATCGTAGCACAACGGTGATAAAAAGGGATGTTGGAGAAATTATCGATATGCAGTAGTGCAAGATGGAAAGAAGACAACATGTAGCCCTAGAGACAAAGGAAAAGGAGCCTGAGGAATGAGATGCTCTACAGATATTTTACCAAAAGAAACTTTCCTGAAGGAAGCACTAAAGGAAGAAGCAATGGGATATGCTACAAAAGGACAATTATCACATAGAGAACAATTGGGAGTTATTGAGTGTAGTTGAAATGATAGTGAGGCCCATGGGTCTAAAGGTGTGCCAAAGGAAATAGAGAACTAATTGAAAAGAGTATGAGCATTAATGCAAGCAATATTATGCCAAGGAAGTTAGAAGGCAAAAGAGAAGATACACAAGAGAAATTTGAGCATAGTAACCAAACAAAACATATGTGTTCTTCAAAAGGCACAAAGATGGAGAGATGAAAGAGTGAGTTTATTTATGGGAGGCATTTATCTAAATCCCAAGGGGATCAAAATAAAAAGGTAGGGTGAAACCAAAACTAGGTTGTCCCAAAGGAAATATAGCATTACACTGTGGAGAAATGAGCGAAGGGAAGGAGAAGTGGACATAACTCCAAATAATGCATCCAAAGATGTGTGAGGAGAGGAGAAGAGTTGACTTGTTTATGCAACATTGTTTGTGCACATCCCATAAGAACTGCAATGCCTTGTGTAGACACCAAAATTGTGTCTAACCCCTGTCGACCATTTTCCCATGAGCCTTGACCCTGGTAGCATGTAAAAATGAGCAAAAAGCTAAAATTAGCCTCTGTCCCCATTCTGCATCTATCGACATCGGTCACTACTCGGCCGACATCGCCGACGTCGGTCACTACTCAGCTGACGTTGGCGGTCCTGCTGACGTTGGTTATCCTTAATACTGCGTTCTTGACTTGAACACAGGATCCATTATCCGTTATCTGTTATTTGTTATTCAGTTGCCAATCAGTTTCTCAATCAGTTATCAGACCTTCTTTCAAAACATTCTTTCATTTGACCTTCAAAAGGATCAGCCAATTTTTGCATTCAATCAATCTACAATCAAATCTCTCATATTCTCTCTCTCCAGTATAGGTATTCTGCTTCAGTCATCTCACTGGAGGTCTGCTACATCAAACTTATGCAACACACCAACAACATCAATTATGTCTCCTACTCTATCTTCAGCATGTAACATGTAAGTGTTTGTTCTGTGCTTTTATTTTGTTCTCTAGTTATTGTTTTTAATTGATATCACCACCCCAATTTAGATTCAGATTACAGACCCGACTTGACTTCCTCCCGTATCACCTCTATCCACCCTTTCCAGAATATACAGTCTATAACTCTGCCCAGATTTCTACACAAACCCCCAAACAATCCCTCTGACTCCCAAACTGGCTCCCTAACCCTCAGACAAAACTTCAAACCATTCTGTAATCCTAAAACCCTGTCCAGACCCGACCAGACCCCATCCAAAAACTGCTGCCCCTACCGACGCCGGTCATTACCCTTACCGATGCTGGCACTTTAACTGATGTCGGCTCCCTTCCTTGACTGACACTGGCACAGAGACTGACACCGATGACTGTGCAGAGCAATTTGCTGCATATCAGGTACATGTTTTGCTTTTTGTCTTTTATTTCTTTCATCTTGTCTTTCACTATTTCTGTTTCTGTCAAATATTTTGTTTTTAATCAGTGGGTTGATATCCCTCAAGGAAGTCTTTGTACTTCAGGGATCAAGCTTTTGCTTGACAACCCACCATCTCCTCATCTAACATTTTTCGTGTTTTAGTCTCTTTTTCTTTGCAGGTGTCATTCCTCCACAGCCAAAGAAGAGTACCTTCCAACATCTGATTTTGGTGTGCACGACTTCATCCGGGTATCTTCTAACCCTAGACTATCTCTTAGTTTCTCATTTCTCTCTTTGAATGTGAAAGCGAATATCGTATAGAAACATTCTAGCACGCTCGATGGGACCCTAGGGCCTTCCTTGGGTTCTTTCTTTCTTTCTTTTCATATAGGTGCATTAGGTTTCTCCCTTTTCACCTCTTTCGTCTCTTCTAAATGACACCATCAGCAGGACTAAAAAGAACTTTTCTTTCTTTTCTTGCACTTCTAGGCTAGTAAAAAATCATATTCTTCAACCCTTTCTCAACTTGTTTTCATTCCAACTTCACATTTTGACTTAGGCTTAAAACACATTGCATTTCACTTCTGCTTGCTTGCATTTCTTAGACCACACCTAGTAATTAATAATCACATCATGAATTAATCTAGTCCACTTTATGTTATTTGACCAAACCACGTGCACAAAACAAACATCTTAACTTACCTGAGACAAGGCCCGACTAGGATTTCATCACCCAGTGGATACCTTACCCGTCCCGGTGATCTTACTTGGATTTCATCACCAAGGGGAAAGCCCACTCTGTTCTCTGGCAGAGTCTAATCTCTAGGGGAAGTATATTTTGGCTAAGCGAGACCAGCTTATCACTGGACTCGTGAAGTGA
Source organism: Torreya grandis (assembly GCA_037957365.1). Classification (NCBI taxonomy): domain Eukaryota; kingdom Viridiplantae; phylum Streptophyta; class Pinopsida; order Cupressales; family Taxaceae; genus Torreya; species Torreya grandis. Next base: position 3,072,324 of record JARHVA010000910.1, on the reverse strand, counting down.
GGGGAGCTTGCTCCTTAGCACCAAGCCAAGTACGAAACCTAACACAGACTTTTGAACACCATAACTAACCTAAAACCATCCATAGACTACTTCTTCTAGGACCCGACTCAAAAGCCAATCTTCCTCTACACATATTCTAAGGCATAAGCCACTATAATCCTAATAATTTACTCCTAGGGTTTTTTTTAGGTTCTGCTTGTGTTCTTCATCTTTTCTGTTCTTATCTGCTTGTTTGATCTTGTGAGGACGTTATTTCTTGCCTTGAATGGTTCTGACTCGTAGCCAAGCCAAGGCTCTAGTTGATCACACGAGGCATCACCCACTTCCGTCTACCCCGTCCATAACCAGTCCTATAATGGAGTTCCACTCAGAGACTGAAAGAACTCCTACTAGACCATCCCCGACCCAGACTCCTATCATCCCAGAAGGGGACCAAGATTTTGCACAATTCTTGGACCTCAACGTCAAATCCTTGCAACACTATCTCGCAAATAGCCAAATGCGAGACTCCTTGGGCAATCCAATTTACAGAATGCCAACCTCTCTTCTCGAGACTGTAGCCGTATCAACAACGTCTGTAGTTTAACCTTTAGACACCCAGGCTATTGCCTCAACCAATGACCAGCCTTTGACCAACCATCCAAGTGTGGCCTCTCCCTCCATCTTTGGGCCCACTTCCATCAGGGTTTCGGCCCCCTATCAACCTCAGCCCACTCAACCACTCTCTACCCCCTTTTAGAATCTAGTTGTCTCTATTCCACCTACCCTTACTCCTATCAACACTAGGGTGGCTACCTATCCATTGTGCCATGTTACCACTAACCAACCTCTCGTGGCAACATCGAGCCTAGCCATGCCTTCTATCTAACCATCCTTAGTCTCCTCTTCTATCCCTATGACTAGTCATCCGTACGTTGCACCCTTACTGGTATAACCAACTACGTCGTATGCCTCTTCTAGCCTCTTTCAAGTGCCTTAAAATATAAGGGGTGCTCCACCTGCCAATCCATCAGTAGATATCATCAAAATGCTAATGGACAAGATGTCTAGCCTAGAGACCTCCATTTTCAGCTCACACAATACTCTCTCATATGAATAAATTTGCAATGAGCCCATTCATCCTTCTGTCCCGATCAGGCCATATCTCAGCCAGTGGGAACTTTCTAAGTTTTCTCATTTTCAAAGCAAGGAAGACCCACAACAGCACTTATGGGCATTCAGACATGCTTGTTACCTTATCACCCACGACGATGCGTCACTTTTATGCACATTTCTTATGTCTCTCTCAAGTGCTGCGCTTGACTGGTACAGCTCCCTTGCCAGCCATTCCCTCTTCACATTCACTCAGCTGGCCTAGCTCTTCCTTGATCATTTCTCTATCAATATCATCAAGAAGGTCTCAATCACAGATCTCTATTCTATCTGCCAATTTGAGGACAAATCCATTGCTGATTTTGTTGCTCGATGGAGGGGCCTCATCAATCAACTCTCCTTTTCTTTACCCCAACCTAAACTTATTGAACTTTTCTCCCAAGCCTGCGCCAAACATATTTCTTCCACCTTAAGGGTTTAGACCTTCCGCACTTTTGATGAAGCCTTCACGATGGCTCACAAACTTGAGTTACGTGCCATCGAGGAGAATAAAGTCAAGTTGTGGAGCAAGAATCCCAACTCCAAGACCAATGACCCCTCTTCTAAGCCTTCCTCATCCAATCCTAAATCTAAAGCTTCAGCAAATGTTGTGGTCATTAGATCTTCCTCCTCTTCCCCTTCAACTAACCAGCCTGAGCCATCCACGTCCTAGAGTGCCACCTGCCAATTCCAGTAGAGATATGTACAATGATAGTATACTCCACTCAAAGAATCATATGCATCTATGTTGGAAAAACTCATCAAATAGGGTGTCCTCAATCTCCCCCAGATCTGACCACCTCCACAATTTGATCCCTCATGCACCATCCCTGCGTGGTATAGGGAAAATGACTTCTGCAACTACCACCGTGTTAAAGGACATGACACGAGAAACTACAAAACCCTTAAAAACATAATCCAAGACATGCTTGAAAAGGGTGACCTCATCCTAGACAATCCCAATGCACCACCTAATCAGGGTATCGACATCTTCAAACAATCATTCCCCAATCATCCACCAACTCAAAACAATATCCAGACCTTGATTGACGACACTCATGAACACAACATTCAAACAGTCAATACGGTCTCGCCCTTCATTTCTGACCAACCTCAAGAGGTGAGTCCATCCATCAGTCCATCACATGTGGACGAACCTCTTTCTCTGGTTAGTTCTTCATCAACCTCTCTCATCTTGGAAAACCCCTCAACCTTACCAGCACCGCCGGTTTCACCATCCTCCTTGCTGCCCATGGAGGATGCAACCCTTCCTACTCCTCGACTGCAAGTGGAGGGCACAATCATCCCTGCCCTTTACCCGCTTGAGGAGCCTCATTCTCCGGTTTCTTCTCCACCCAAGGAAGAACCTGCCTCTCCTTCGTCTCCAACCAAGGATGAACCTATCACGACTTCATCATGCCTTGGGACCGAGACTACCACACCTTCGGTCCCACAACTATCAACATCTTCTCAAGAACCCAAACCCCATTCAACATCTTAGCCATTTTCTTGACTAGTGGAGAAAATCAGACTTCTCCCTTCAAGGAAAGTGAAACATCAGGTATTATGGGAGCGTCTCAAAGCTCTTCAGCATGCCCGTGCCCTCTCATCTCATGCAGCCAATCCTCCCATGGCAAAATCTCCCAAGACCCTTAACAAAATCTAGACTCCCATTTCTAAACCTCAACCAACCCCATCAAAACCAAAACCCACATCTACCCCATCTAAACCTATCAAGTCACTTGGCGTTCGCCCTATCTCTACCCTCACTCATTCACAAGTGAAGGTGGACCTAGACCAGACCTCGACCAATAGCAGTCTTCAACCCAAGTCACAGAAGACTGCTAAACCACAGAGGTGAATGCCTCCTCCTCCATCACCATTGCCCTCCATTTTGGGCCCCCATCCTTCGTCCCTGACTAGAGTCCTTCCCACTCTAACCTTTAATCAAAACCAGTTGCCTCCTTTGCTTTCTTTGCCTACCTCCAGTCCACCCTATCTCAAAAACGCAGTACCTCCCATGAACAAAGTTCCATCTCCACCTATCGCTACATCGTCAACCCAAAAAGTGGTACGAAAGCCTCCTCTAACTCCACCCAAGCAAAAGTCACCAGTATCGCACACATCACCGAGCACGAACCCTTTAGTGGGCTCATACTCTCTGATATTACACCAACTTTTGCAGACTTCCAGCATAACCCTTCCACCCATTAGGCATTTCCAACCCCTCGGGTCTAAGCCCTCTTGGTTCAATGACACGAAGATTTGCTTATACCATCATACGCTAGGACACGATACCAAGACTTGCTATGCCCTCAAGGTCATCATTCACCGTTATCTGGAGAAAGACACTCTTCTCTTTGAAGACACTCTCGACCGACCCCTGACTCCTTCTCATAACCCTCCAACCTCTTCAAACCCATCAACATCTCATCAATAGGTTACGACCCCTTTATCTCCTTCACCTCCTATATTTGAAATCAAGGCCATTCACATAACCACTAGGTCACAAAAGGACAAGGCGAAAGAAAAAGCCACCATTCTTTGGACCTACCCTTTCGTCAATCCACCTCTAGCACCAAAGCCTAAAATTTCTATCCTTAGCGCGTCTCAACCCTCCTCTTCTTCTTCTTCTTTTGGACCAATCCATGACTCCATGTTGAAATAGCTTCACCAGATGCCTATGAAGATGTCTCTCTATGACCTCAATTAAACCTCACCTCAACATCGTCAAGCCCTCATTAGAGACCTGCAGGCAGTGGAGGTCCAACCCAAGGACCCCCAGCCACTTGCTGCCCTTGTCCACTCTTTAGCCCCTATTGCCTCCATCACATTCAATGACTTTGAGATTCCCACATCCAACACGGAAGATCAGGACGCCGCCCTCTTCATCACTGCCTATGTTGATCAGACACACATTAAATGCATTATGATCGACAGAGGTGCTAGCATCAATATTATCTCCACCCATGCCTTTGATCAGTTGGCTCTTCCTAAGAATTACGTCTCCAAAACTAATGCAATCTTACGCTCCTTTAATGACACCACTATCATAACCATTGGCACAGTCATCCTTCACATCCACATTGGTCCACGCACAGTCTTGGAGCTCTTTTATATCATCGAAGGAGAGTTTTAATACAACATGTTGCTGGGCTAACCCTGGATCTGTGCCATGGCTTGGGTCCCCTCCACCCTACACCGTTGTGTGAAATTCAAGCACGATGGGCAAGTCCACACCATTCCCACTGACCCTTCACCCTTCAAAACTTGTAACACCACCTACCATCCAAATGATGTCCTCATTCCTATCAAGCCATCAATCCCGGCACTGCCTCCATTCACGGAAGCTTCGACCAGTTCACAACAGGCGGTCGCCCTCACACCTCCCCTTCAAGCGATGACCACAAAACACATGGAAGACATCTTCGAAAGACTTTCATTGGGGGATTATCACTTGCTAGCCTTAGACAGGTTCCAAACTCCACAAGAGTATGGATGCCTTCATCACAACCCTAGTTACAACCATCGAATCAGGATGATCGTGCCTTATGGTCCTCCTCAACTCTGAACCAACCTTGTCTATGGGGGGCTTGATCAAGCTCCTACTGATGGCAATCCTCTTTCTTCACCTCAACCTTTCACATCAGACTTCTCGTTTCTCGGCAACCTCACCTTTGCACACACTTACCTTTATAGGTGTGCATGGAAGGGTTTTGGTTTCGGACGCTATGAGCAGGGCTCCCATCAGCTTATTGACCCGCTCAACGATGACGATGCCAAGAAATGATATGGCCTGGGATATCATGACCCCACTCAGGACCTTGCAGACCTTTGTCCTGAACCAATCATTGACCAATCTCCTTCATGCTCGCCCATTCTTCCTCCTTCACCTACGGAGTCGGTGGTTTCCATTCCTCCTAGTTTTTTTTTTACATAAACACCATCCGCCTGGAACCCCTGACTTATCAGCTTAATGGGGTGTCCAGGTCTCTCCCTCTCATTTTTCCCAGCATGATAGAATATGAGTCAGTGACCATTCACACTGTCCACTGCATTGACGATGATGCCATTCTTTCTTACATGGGCGCTGACAACTCTTTCATCTAGTGCTCCCTCCCTTTTGAGACCTAGGTTATGTTAAATGAATCAACCATTGACATCAACCTTCCTTCTTCTGATGTTCCTTATGTCTTAAAGATTGGCCAATCTTTAGACGCTCAGGAGTAGATTGACTATACCCAGTTCCTCTCCGACCATAGCAAGGCCTTTGCCTGGACTTACAGTGACATGCCTGGCATCGATCCCACCATCACTACCCATAACATTGTCACCAAACTAGAGGCAAAGCCTATTAGGCAAAAGCTTCGAAAGATGCATCCTCACATTGCCCTCCTTGTCAAAGAGGAGCTTCAGTGCCTCCTTTCTGTCTCCTTCATCTAGCCCATCGATTATCTGCAGTGGGTCTCTAACATCATCCCAGTCACCAAGGCAACTAAGGGGATCTGAATCTGCATGGACTATCGTGACCTTAACTTAGCCTGTCCCAAAGATGACTTTCCTCTTCCTAACATCGACCAGCTTGTTGATCTCACGGCCAGCCATGAGATGCTATCTCTCATGGCTGGGTTTTCAGGATATAATCAAATCCTAATTGCTCTAAAAGATCAGCACAAGACCACTTTCATTACCCCATGGGGGACTTTTTGCTATCAAGTCATGCCTTTTGGCTTGAAAAATGTAGGTGCCACTTATCAGCATGCCATGACCTACAGTTTCCATGATCTCCTCCACAAAATCATGGAGGACTATGTGGATGACCTACTAGGCAAGTCCAAGCTTCACCGTGACCATCTGACCATTCTCAAGATCATCTTCTCTCATCTTCTTCAATATAATGTTCACCTTAACCCCAAGAAATGTGTCTTTGGGGTCCTCTCTGGTAAGCTTCTTGGCTTCATCATTTCTTTTCGTGGCATCGAGATAGATCCCATCAAGATTCACGCTATTGTTTCTATCCAAATTTGCTTTCTATATTCAAGAGAGAGAAGAAACTATAGAGATAATGGTCAAGGCTTGAAGTACCTGGATAAAGATTGCGCACCGTAATCCAGACGCTTTGTGAGCACTCCTCTTTAGCTGTGGAGGAATGACACCTATAAAGAAGAAAACTTGGACAAAAAAGCGTTAGATAGATAGATGGTGGGTTGCCAGGCAAAAGCCTGTTCCCAGAAGTATGAGAACTTCCTTAAGGGAGGTCAACCCACTATTTTGATAAAAGATAAATGACTGATAAATGACAAAATGCTAAAATAGACTGAAATGATAGCAAACTAAAAGAGAAAAGGAAGCAAAGGCATACCTAGAAGAAGCTGTCGGCTGGTCACAGTTGCCAGCGTCGGTGGTCTTACCGGCGTCGGTTATCGGGTCTGTCAATGTCGGTTAGTCTGCCGACATCGGTGGGGGTAATGACCGGCGTCGATTGGGGCAATGGCCTCCGATGGGTCTGGTCAGGTTCTGGTCGAGTCTGGACAGAGTCTGGTCTGGGCTTGGTCTGTGGACGGGTCTGTGGATGTACAAAATGGTCTGGGAGAGTCTGGTTTTAGTTGGAGGTCTGTGCAGAGGTCTAGGCTAATGGACAAAATGTCAAAAAGGGACAGAGAGATAACGGAGGCCGATCAGGTAGATAGGAATTTGGGTCTGCCTGGTTTGGTTAGTAGTCTGGGTTGGGGAAAAGAAGAGCTGAATCTAGTTTAAAAGCATATGACTAGAAAGCATAAAGAAAACAAACAGAGTACTTACCTGTGCCCTGCTGAAGGAAATGGTGTAGGTTGGTGTCCTGTTGCTGGTGATGTCAGATGTGAAGGCCTGTTGCTGATGGAGAATCCCTGTTGTTCACTTGCAGAAGCTTGTTGTGTACCTGAGGGAGAGAGTCAGATTGATTGGCAAAGAGGTCAAGTGAAAGGATGGATACAAGGGTCTGATGCAAGGATTCAAGAGTCGGGATCCCAGTGAGAGACGCAGAGAGTGAAGAGAATTCAGTTTGTGAGCTCCAAGGTCTAGGGGCTGCAACAGATGCAGAAAGGGGTCTTGAAGGCTACCGATGCTGGCAGTTTCACTGACGTCGACCGAAGGGTCACCGACGTCGGCGGTGGCAGAATGGGGACAGAGGCTAAAAATAGCCTCTGCGCATTCTTGCATGCCGCCAGGTGATGGATTGTGGGAAGAACAGTCATGAGGATGCTTAAATGGGCATGGGGGGAAGATAATGAGGAGATTTGGCATAATAAATGCTAGGAGGAAGGTGGAGGGATTCAAGGGAGGATCCAAGGTGGCAAGGGTGAGATGGAAAGGGGGCCACTTAATTAAAATATTTAAGTTATTTTAATCAAATGAATGGAGAGGACTAAGGCCAAGGGTTAGGATATGGGTTTGAGGCGGACAAGGGGGAGAACCAAGGTGCAGACACATTTGTGGTGTCTACATTTGCTCCTTTTTGTCTTGTTGGTTATTCTTGACAAACTGCAAGACAAAAATAGGAGTTGGTTGCTCTAGGAAAAGGATGATGTGGATTGCCCCGAAGTATGGATGAGGTATTCCCCCTCAAAGTGGGAGTCGAGGGAAGGAACCTGATGTTGGGTGCTGATTTGACAAAAGGTGGATGAGAAAGAGAGTGAGTGAAAATGCTGTAATAGTCGTGATTGCATGTATACCACGTCACGGGACAGGTAGGTCAAATGGTCACAGTTAAAAGGGTCGAGGAGTGCTAAAATCAAAGTAACTGGGCCCCAGCATTTAGTCATCTGCTGATCGGGTCACTCAATCTAAGCTGAAGCTCCAAATGGTCATCGTGTTCCAGGTATCTAGGGCTCAGGAAGTGCTCCCAGAAACATGAAAAAGTCACAAGTAGTGCGGATCAACCGGCTTGTGATCCTATACTTGTGAGGGTCAAAAATAGGCTGCGGACAATTCTGCTAACCAACCGTGAGGTAGCACACACGAAAAAACAACCAAGGCAACATTGGCTTGGAAGTAGTCGAAGGTGGAAGGAGATACGCATGATCTCCAATGGTCATTGGTCAAGGGGATGGATAGACGAAAGGATGTGGCCGAGCTAACCTCAGAAGACCTCAGGTGATCTGAGTGCTGCCTACATAGCCCTTGTGTGAAGGGCCTCAGGCCAATGTAGTTCTCCCTAAAAGGGAGGAATGGTCAAAGAAAATGATTGGTCGTGATTAAAGAAAATGATTGGTCGTGATTAAATAAAATGATGTTGGGCATGATTAAAGCCAAAGAAGAGAAGGTTTGTCCATCAAAGAGATGAACAAACGGGGGTGGTCGAGCTAACCTCAAAGGATGTGTTATCTGAGTGCTGCTTACATAGCCCTGGTCATAGGGCCTCAGACCAATGTAGTTCGGACAATGAGGGTCAAAATGGTCGATGATGAGTTTGGTCGATTATCGAAATGATGAGGGTAAGATGAGGATAAAATGATGCATTGGTCGAGAGGCTTTCATCCCTAGCAAGTTTCCATAGTCGTGATGGATGTATGCTAAAAATGAATGAAGGTCTATTTATGCTTCAGCAAGTATTGGTTTATGCTTAACATAAATTGGGTCTGGTCGATAGTTTCCATGTGTATTGGTGTCCATGGAAACTATGTGAAAAGGACAAGGCGATCCTGATGTCATGTTGAAAATGTTGAGGTTGGTTTGAAAATGTTGAAGTTGGGTTGGTTTAATGTGACCAAAGCAAAAGATAAGTGAAAGGCGAATTGCTCTTTCATTGACAAAGACCAAAAAGGACAGCATGGATAGGGGTTGTTAGAACAAAAGCCCCATGTATTGGTTGCGTCATGGACCAGTGTTGTGTTAAGGCAGTAATCGAATCACTTTGACATTAAGTGAGCTCGAAGTCCCTTGAGCAGGTAATAGGAGAAGGATAGGGTGAGTTATGTGATACGAGAGGATGGGGTAACCCTTTTTTGGTGGCAGGAAGAACCTTGCCCCTTTTATAGGTGACCCAAGAACGACTATAGGCGTGTCCATGACTTGATAGCGTGTCAGTCTCTCTTTTTTTTTTTTTTTTTTTGACGGTGAACTGATCGATGCGGGAAGTCCACATAATGATGTTGTTTGCTTGGTGGTCATGTTGTGAAGCTGATCAAAGCGGGAAGCTTCAAAAGTAGGTTGCTGTTTGTAGCAAGAATTAGTCATAGCCATCCTTCGAGGGAGTGGTCTATACTTTGCTTTAAATGTTTGATAAGTTGGCCTAGCTATCCTTCAAGGGATCAGTCTAGTAATACAGCAATTATGTAGCTGTCCTTCGAGGGAGCAGTCTACATTTAGAGTGTTTTATGACCGGTATGATATATTATTTTTGACATAATTGTTGACTAAAGTTTAGCCATGGACGAGCCTGTAGAGGTTTAAGGGTTCCCCTTTTATAAGGACAAAGCATTACTGCTTGACAAAAAAGGGGTGACAAGTGTTAGGAAGCAGGGTTGATAAGAAAAAGAATGACAATGACAAGGGGTTGCTCAAAGGACGAGCTCAAGTAAAACGTCAAGTGATCGAGCACTCGACTAACAGTAGAAATGGTTGAAGGTGCAAGACATGAAAAGGGGTTCAAGGTCTAATAAGTCCCTGGGCCATGCCAGTGTGTTATGATAAGGTCCAAGTCAATTAGGAGCAAACTTGCCCCATTTGCCTCTTTCCAGATTGGTCAGGTGTTGATTGATGGATGTGAAGTTGGCTGACATTGTCGTTGGTTGGTTGAAAAAGGTTGAATGTTTGGTCGAGAGGTCTAGTTGATTGATATTTGGTTGAAGTTTGGTTGAGACTGGTCGAATAATTGATCGGGGGTTGGGTCGATGGACACTTGGTCGAGGTTTAAGATTAAATGAGTGATTGATATGTGGTAGAGACTAGGTTGAAAAGTTGGTCGAGGCTTGGATGAAGGATGAACTCCCCTAGCGGGTAGGGAGAATGTTTGAAAGATTGGTTAAGGTCGGTTGAGGTTTAGTGGTCAGATGGATGGTATTAATGTTGAATAAGGGGGTCAAAGATGACAAAGGGACCACAGTCTGGCGTGGAGATCTTGATTTAGGTGATGAGGTTGGAGAGGCATGAGTCGGGGTTGATGTTTTGTCAAAGAGGTGGTCAAGAGGATCCTTGATGAGAAGGGAATCCTTTTTCCGGTGCTAACGAATGACAGCTTTGAGAGCACAACAACGCTCAGTGTCATGTCTCGAAATGTGATGATAATGGCAGAATTTAGAGTTGTCGAACCAAGATGGTCTTGATCCGAGAGCTGATGAGTGGGTCGGTATTGAAGGTTTGTTGATAATGTAGTTGAAAAGGGAGGTGTCATTCTCCAAACATTGGCGAATGGCAACCTTGAGGGCACAACAATGTTCCGTGTCATGTCCAAGCGTGCGATGATACGCATAAATGCAAGTGTGGTCAAACCAAGGCGGTTTAGGTCCGAGAGATTGATATTGTCTAGGAGGCGGGAGGTCGATACGAGATGACTGCAATAATCGCAGTAAGAGCAAGGCATATGAACCTGCTAACGGGTCAGGATGTTTTATTGTAGTGAGGGTTGATGACGTTGGTTTGGGAGGCGAAAGAGGCATAGGTCGAGGGTTTGGAGGAGATGTATGTCTGATGGGTTGATAGAATAATAGAGGTGACTTGTTTCTGTGAAGGATGGGAGTGGGAAGCACTCCTATTAAAGTGGACGGATGCGGGCCCAAGATTGAAGGTAATGACGAAGGTGGAGGAGGACTTCTCCGATGAGGTTTAGTAGCTTTCGTGTGTTTGGGTCGAGGGCCACAATTGTGTGAGGTGAGGTTAGATGTAGGTTTGGGTTTAGATGTGGATGGAGGTGAGTGAGATGTAGAAATCTCACACAAAGGGCAAGAGGAAATCGTGACTGGGTCTTCCTCAGTTGAAATTGGTGGAGAGACTGGTTCTTCTCTTGGTGGAGAAGAAATAAGAGAGTGTGGCTCCTCAAGTGGGCAGAGGGCATGGATGATCGTGCCTTCTACTTGTAGTTGAGGAGTAGGCAAGATAGGGTCTTTGAATAAAGGTGGGCTTAATGGCATTGATGTGGTCAAAGCGTCCTCCAACACTATAGAGGTAGATGGAGGACTAGTAGGAGAAGAAGGTTCTTCATCCTTTAATGGAAGAGGTTGGTCAAAGACAAGAGGCAAGATAGTGTTAATCGAGTGAATGTCATGGTCTTGAGGGTCATTGATCGAAGTTTGGACGTTGTTTTGAGTAGGCGGATGATTCGGAAATGGTTGTTTGAAAATGTCAATATGTTGGTTAGGTGGGGCATTCAGGTTATCTAAACTAAGATCCCCCTTGTCGATCATGTCTTGGACGATGTTTTTGAAGGTTCGGCAGTTGTCGATGTCATGGCCTTGGATGCGGTGAAAGTGGCAGAAGTTGGCCTCTCTATACCATGTAGGGAGGGCTTTTGAAGGGTCAAATTGAGGTGGTCAGATTAGAGGGAGATTGAGGACCCCCTGCTTGAGTAGTTTTTCCAAAACGGAAGCGTATGGTTCTCCAAGTGGAGTGTAAGAACGCTGAATGTACCATTGTTGGAATTGTTTGGTGATGCTAGAAGATGTAGAAGGTTGAGATTGATTTGTTGTTGTTAAGGATGGTGATCTAACGACCACAATATTGGCCACTCCTTTAGACTTAGAGTTGGCAGAAGAAGAAGGTCTGGAAGAAGAATGGTCAGTAGATTTTGCGTTGGTATTACGCAATTTGACCTTATCTTCTTCAAGGGCACGGAGTTCAAGCTTTCAAGCCATGATGAAAGCTTCGTCAAACGTGTGGAATGTCTGAATCTGCAAAGTAGAAGAGATGTGTCTGGCACATGCTCGAGAGAAGAGCTCGATGAGCTCAGGTTGAGGCAAAGAGAAGGAGAGCTAGTTAATCAGGCCCCTCCAACGAGCGACAAAATTGACTACAGATTCGTCGTCAAATTGCCTGATGGAGTAAAGGTCTGTGATTGAGACTTGTTTGGTGATGTTGATTGAGAAATGGTCAAAAAATAGTTGGGCGAGTTGAATGAATGAAAAGATAGAGTGTTTGGCAAGAGAACTATACCAGTCAAGGGCTGGGCCAGAAAGCGACATAGGGAACGTGCTTAAAAGCAACGCATCGTCATGGGCGATAAGATAATAGGCATGTCTAAATGCCCATAGATGTTGTTGTGGGTCTTCCTTACTTTGAAAGCGAGTGAATTTAGGAAGCTCCCAATGGTTAGGGTATGGTCGAATAGGGACGAAAGGATGGATGGGCTCATTGCAAATTTGCTCATATGACAAAGTATTGCTTGAACCGGAAATGGAGGCTTCGAGACTGGACATTTTATCCATCAGCATCTTAATGATATCTGTTGATGGATTGGTGGATGAAGCACCCCCTAGGTTGTAAGGTGCTTGGAAGAGGCTAGAGGAGGCGTGCGACATAGTCAGTTGTACAATGTATGGATGACTAGTCACAAGGGTAGAAGTGGAGGCTAAAGGTGGTTGCGTTATGAAGGTTGAAGGTATAAGTTGACTGGGCACCGCCAAAGGTGGTTGAATGGTGGCACTGGTAGAAAGATAGGTTGGCACTCCTACATTTTTGGGTGCAAGAGTGTGAGGGGTCGAGACAATCAAGTTCTGATATGATGTAGAACTTGGTTGAATTGCAGGTGGTTGAGGGAGTAACAAAACCCCGATGGAGGTCGGTCTAAAAATAGATGGGGAGGCCAAACCTTGCGTATTGGCCATGATTGGGTTAATAGTTGAGGCGAAAAGCTGAGTCAAAAAGGGTTGGGCGGCGAATGGTGTGGATGTCGTCGCCATGTCACCCGAAAGGTCTCGCGTTAGGTTTCTCGCGAGATAGTTTCGGAGGGCTGCGGTGTTGAGGTCCAAGAATCTCTCGAAATCTTGGTCCCCTTCAGGGATGATGGGAATTTGAGTCAGGGTCGGGGTCGGGGTCGGTCCTGTAGGAGTTCTTTCAGTCTCTGAGTGGAACTCCATGATAAGACTGGTTAGGGACGAGGGAGCGTGGTAAAAAAGGAGGGTCAGGTTACAGAAACTGTGTTTTTGCAGTTCCAAAAACTTAGAATGGTGTTTTTGACAGAGAAGGGATAGGTTTTAGGCTGCTGGTTTTGAGAAAAAGGACAGTGACAGAGACCGATGTCGGTTTAAAAACTGATGTCGGTAAGGAAGATAGCTGACGTCGGTCAGATAACCGATGCCGATAAGGGAGGAAAGCTGATGTCGATGACAGAACCGATGCCGGTGACTGTGTCTTCCAGAGAACCAAAAGATTTACAGATTCTTGGAAAAATAATGAAGGAAGCATCCTCACTCACTCAAACAAATAGATGAGAAGAGGAAAATAGAGAGAGACAGACAAGCCTAAGCGATAAATCCTAGGAATTAACTTTAGAATCTTACGGCTTATGCCTTAGATAAATGTTTCGGGAGATTGGCTGTCAAGAAGGTCCTAGAAGAAGCAGTCTAGAGCTGGTTTCGAGTCTTGTTTTAGGTGCTCAAAAATCTGTGTTAGGTCTGGTACGTGGCCTGGTGCTAAGGAGCAAGCTCCCCTCACTTCATGATTCCAGTGGTTAGCTGGTCTCGCTTAGCCAAGATATACCTCGCTTAGAGTTTATCCTCCGTCAGAGAATGGAGTGGGCTTCCCCGTTGGTGATGAAATCCAAGTAGGGTCATCGGGACGGGTAAGGTATCCGCTGGGGGATGAAATCCTAGTTGGGCCTTGTCTCAAGTAAGTTTTATGTTCATTTTAGTGCATGTGGTTCGGTAGTGTAACATGGAGTGGACTAGATTTATTCAATATGTAGATTTAAGTTACTACATGTGGACTAATGCAAGCACAAGCAGAAATGAAAGTGCAATATGTTTTAATGCCCAAGTCAAAATGTGAGATTTGTTATGAAGACAAGTTTGAGAAAGGGTTGAGAGTATGATGTTTAGACTAGTCTAGAAATGCAAGGAAAAAAGATTCGTTTTAGTCCTGCTAATAGTGTCATTGAGAAGAAAAGGAGGAGAAAAGGTAAGAACCTAGTGCTCCTAAATGAATGAAGAAGAAAAGGAACCCATGAGGAACCTAGGGTCCCACCGGGCGTGCCAGAATGTTTCTATCCAAATTTGCTTTCTATATTCAAGAGAGAGAAGAAACTATAGAGATAATGGTCAAGGCTTGAAGTACCTGGATAAAGATTGCGCACCGTAATCCAGACGCTTTGTGAGCACTCCTCTTTGGCTGTGGAGGAATGACACCTGTAAAGAAGAAAACTTGGACAAAAAGGCGTTAGATGGATAGATGGTGGGTTGCCAGGCAAAAGCCTATTCCCAAAAGTATGAGAACTTCCTTAAGGGAGGTCAACCCACTATTTTGATAAAAGATAAATGACTGATAAATGACAGAATGCTAAAATAGACTGAAATGATAGCAAACTGAAAGAGAAAAGGAAGCAAAGGCATACCTAGAAGAAGCTGTCGGCTGGTCACAGTCACCGGCGTCGGTGGTCTTACCGGCGTCAGTTGTCGGGTCTGCCAATGTCAGTTAGTCTGCCGACGTCGGTGGGGGTAATGACCGGCGTCAGTCGGGGCAATGGCCTCCAAAGGGTCTGGTCAGGTTTTGGTCGAGTCTGGACAGAGTCTGGTCTGGGCTTGGTCTGTGGACGGGTCTGTGGACGTACAAAATGGTTTGGGAGAGTCTGGTTTTAGTTGAAGGTTTGTGCAGAGGTCTAGGCTAATGGACAAAATGTCGAAAAGGAACAGAGAGATAACGGAGGCCGATCAGGTAGATAGGAATCTGGGTCTGCCTGGTTTGGTTAGTAGTCTAGGTTGGGGAAAAGAAGAGCTGAATCTAGTTTAAAAGCAGATGACTAAAAAGCATAAAGAAAACAAACAGAGTACTTACCTGTGCCTTGCTGAAGGAAATGGTGTAGGTTGGTGTCCTGTTGCTGGTGATGTCAGATGTGAAGGCCTGTTGCTGATGGAGAATCCCTGTTGTTCACTTGCAGAAGCTTGCTGTGTACCTGAGGGAGAGAGTCAGATTGATTGGCAAAGAGGTCAAGTGAAAGGACGGATACAAGGGTCTGATGCAAGGATTCAAGAGTCGGGATCCCAACGAGAGACGCAGAGAGCGAAGAGAATTCAGTTTGCGAGCTCCAAGGTCTAGGGGCTGTAACGGATGCAGAAAGGGGTCTTGAAGGCTGCCGATGCTGGCAGTTTTGCTGACGTCAGCCGAAGGGTCGCCGACATCGGCAGTGACAGAATGGGGAATGGGGACCGCTACCAACCTTTTCATCATCTCCTTAAGAAGGACGTCTCCTTTACATGGGATAAGGACTATCAAGAGGCTTTTGAAGCCCTTAAATGCTATCTAGTCTCTCCACCAGTCCTCATTCCACCTAAAGATGACCAACCCTTCTACCTTTATATCTCAACCACTAATCATTCATTAGGTGCCATGATCACGCATCGAGATGAGCATCACCGTGAATAAGCAGTCTATTATATCAACTGAATGCTGATCAACTATGAAACTTGGTACACCCATATCAAAAAACTTTGTTTAGCGTTAGTCTTTACCGCTACCAAGCTCCACCATTATCTTCTTAACCACAAGACCTTTGTCATCACCCACACTGACCCTCTCAAGTTTATGCACTCCAAGCCATATTAGAATCAACATATGGCTCAGTGGCTCATGCTGCTTGCTGAGTTTGACCTCAAATTCATCCAGCAAAAATCTATCAAGAGGCAAACCATCACTGACCAACTGGCAGATGCCCATTTTCCTGACAATTAACCTCTGTAGTGTGAGTTTCCTGACAAATCTATCACTGCGCTTTCCATTGATGACACAGTCTATCAGATGACCATGTTCTTTGATGGCTCCAAATGTCAACTCAGTGGGGGTGTTGGGGTCATTCTCATCCCACTCAAAGGGGAGCCTATGCCTCTATCTTTTAAGCTTGACTTTGATTGTACCAATAATATGGCCGAGTATGAGGCCTTAATTTTGGGACTTCAGACCACCCTCTCTCTTAGCATCAAGTCCATCAACATCTTCAGTGACTCGTAGCTCATCGTCAATCAGGTCAACAGTTCATACCTCTGTAAAAATGAAATTTTGCAAAGGTACAAAAATCATATTGACATTCTCCTTGCATCTTTTGACCATTACCTCTTACAGACTATTCCTTGATCCATGAATAAGTTCGCTGACACCATGGCTTCTCGCGCTTCACATATCCCATCTTCCTCATCTGCATCCAGGCTTTTTGTCATGGTGCATCATGTGCCATTGCCTTCCTATATCTCTCCTAACATTAATCATGTCAACACTATAGACTCTAGCACACGAGATGATTGGTATAAGCAACTTGTGGACTTATTATCTTTTTCTGTCATTCCTCCCAACCTCTCTAGCAATGCGCGTCAAGCTTTTATCAAGAGTACCACCTGCTATACCATGCTAGGGGGTCTTCTCTATAAGTGAGGCTTTGACGGCCTCCTTCTTCGTTGTCTCACCTCTACTAAATCATCTTAGGCCATTAAGCAAGTCCACGATGGGATTTGTGGTAGACATTTCAATGGGAATTCAGTTGCCAAGCGCATCCTTCATTTGGGCTATTATTGGCCTACCCTTCATCAAGACTGTAGCGACTATGTCCGGTGTTGCATCAAGTGTCAGTAACACTCTAACTTGCTTCATCTCCCCAGCCACACCTTACAAATCACTCAGGATTTCTATCCTTTTTCTTAGTGGGGTTTAGATCTCATCGGTGAGATTAACCCCCACTCGTCTCTTCGTCATCAATCCATCATCACAGCCACTGAATATTTCACCAAGTGGGTGGAAGCCATTCCTCTCATCTCCACAAAAGCTGACAAGATCATCAACTTCATCAGCACCCACATCATCTGTCATTTCAGTGTCCCTCATAAGATCATCATCGACAACGGCAAGTCCTTCAAAAACAAAACTGTCCAAAAGCTATGCGACTCATTTGGCATCAAACTCAATTTCTCTTCGCCTTACTACCCACAAGCAAATGGGTAGGCTGAGGCTTCCAACAAAATTCTCACTAAAATTCTCATGAAGGTGGTCAATGACATAGGAAGGGACTGGTACATTCACATTCCCTTCGCTTTATGGGCCTACCACACTAGCATCCAAACCTCTATGGGTGCTACCCCTTTCTCTCTCATGTACGAAACAGAGGCTGCCCTACCTCTTAAAGTATAGATCCCATCTCTCCACATTTCTCTACATGACATCCTTTCCAATGATGACTTTCATCAAGATCACTTAGCTCAATTTGAGTTACTTGACGAGCGCCATCTTGCTGCCCTTAATCATCTCCATGTCTATCAAAATCGCATCAAGCGAGCCTATGACAAAAATTTATGAGAATGAGATTTCAATATCAGAGACCTCATCCTCAAAGAGAATCAACATGTGACTAATATGGATCAAAGTAAACGAGGCAAGTTTGCCCCTAATTGGCTCAGACTTTTTATCATCACACACAAGTATGGATCAGGGACTTATCATCTGTCCTCTCTTGATGGACGACTAGAACCTGAGCCTCTTAATGCGTTGCATCTGTGACCATTCTATTGCTAGTCAAGTACTCATTCACTTGACATTTAACTTGAGCTCATCCCTTGAGCAATCCCCATCCTCTTAGTCCTAATTCCTTTCATCCCTATTCCTCTTAACAATTCCTCTATAACCCTTTTATATAGTATGGATGCTTTGTCCTAATAAAAGGGGGCCTTTGAACTTCCATAGTCTTGTCCATGACTCAAATTTCTGTCAAAAATAAATCAAGATGTCAAATATCCATAGTCACCATATCAATATCAAATTAAAAAGGTAGACTACTCCCTTGAAGGATAGCTGTACTATCATTGTTGTAGCTAATAGACTGCTCCCTCGAAGGACAACTATTCAAAAGCCCTTATATTAAGCAAAAATCTAGACCACTCCCTCGAAGGATGGCTATGACTAATCTGGTAATAAACAACACTATCTTAGAAGCTTCCCATATCGATCAACTTCACAACTGACCACCAAGCACAATGACATCTCTATACAGGCTTCTCGCATTGATTAGTTTGCGCCAAAAAAAAAGATTCATGGACTTGACTTATAGTTGTCTCAGGGTCTCCCATAAAAAGGGGCAAGGTTATCTCTACTCTTAAAATGGGTTATCTTATTTCCTCCTATCCTAACACCTGCTCAAGGGACTTTGAGCTCACTTTAATGTCAAAGTGATTCAATTATCGTTCTAACACAACATCTAATCAACGACGTAATGCATGAATGGGGCTCTTAGTTCTAACAACCCTTATCTATGCTGCCATTCTGGTCCTTGTCAATGAAAGGGTGATTATGCTTGTTACCTTTTTTCACACTCTTGTCACATTATATCATTTGTCACACTTAGCTCAAACCACTCACCTAACCTATTCACACTAGTTTCTATGGAAACCAATGTACATGGAAACTCTCAACTACTCAATTTATGTTCAGCATAAACCATTACTTGCTGACACATAAATAGACTCACTTCATTTTTAGCATATGTCCATCACTTAATGTGGACAATTGCTAAGGGTGAACAACCTTTTCCTTCTTTTCATCATTTCAAGCATGTTCCCTCAGACATATGGACGTGCTAGACTATTCTCCTGACCAAGACCAACTCTCGACCTTTTTGTCTCCTAGCCTGAACTACATTGGTCTGAGGCCCCTTTCAATCAGGGCTATGTAGGCAGCACTCAGATGACATGACTGTCTTCTGGGGTTAGCTCGACCACCCTCATTTGTTCGTCTACCCGATGGAAAAACCCTATCCTCTTCTAACATGTGACTTGACCTAGACCACAAGCAATCAACCACTTCGGCCCTCAAACCTCCTTTTTCATCCCATTGCCCCCCAATCATACCCCCATCAGTCAATTCTCCCGACCAGTTGGTCTTCGCCCCCTAGGGCACCCTTGTGTTCACTTTTGCCTTCATCCATCGACTGCCTGACCTTGGAGATCGTGACTATCTCCTCTGACCCCTTTCAAGACAACTCTACCTTGGTTGTTTTGATTGCCTTTGCTGCCTCATGCCTAGTTGGCCAATTGTCACCCGACCCTCATGAGTATCGGATCACGAGCACGTTGATCCCTCATGCTTGTGCTTTTTTCATGTTTTCTAGGAGCACTTCCTGCACCTGGGATACCTGAAACATGATGACCCATTGGAGTTACAACTTGAACTGAATGACCCAATCAGCTATGACTACATGTTGGGGCCCAGTTATTTCGATTCTAGCACTCCTCGACCCATTGACCATGACAATTTGACCTACCTACTACGTGGTGTGGTATACATGTAATCTTGCCCTTTGCCATGTTCACACTCATTCTTGACCCTCTCTTTTCTCTGTCAAATCGACACTCGATCTCCAGTTCCCTTCCCTCGACTCTCGCTTTTAGGGGGGAACACCTCATCCCATACCTGGGGCAACCAACTCCTATTTTTATTTTACAGTTCATCCAAAACAACTAGCAAGACAAAAAGGGGCAAATGTAGACACCGAAATTGTGTCTAACCCTTGTCGACCATTTTCCCATAAGCCTTGACCCTAGCAGCATGTAAAAATGAGCAGAAAGCTAAAATTAGCCTCTATCCCCATTCTGCATCTGCCGATGTCAGTCACTACTTGACCGACATCACCGACATCGGTCACTACTCGATCGACGTCGATAGTCCTACTGATGTTGGTTATCCTTAATACTGTGTTCTCAACCCAAACATAGGATCCGTTATCTATTATTTGTTATTTAGTTGCCAATCAGTTTCTTGATCGGTTATCAAACTTTCTTTCAAAACATTCTTTCATTTGACCTTCAGAAGGATCAACCAATTTTTGCATTCAATCAATCTGCAATCAAATCTCTTGTATTCTCTCTCTCCAGTATAGGTATTCAGCTTCAGTCATCTCGTTGGAGGTCTACTACATCGAACTTCTACAACACACCGACAACATCAATTATGTCTCCTACTCTATCTTCAGCATGTAACAGGTAAGTGTTTGTTCTATGCTTTTATTTTGTTCTCTAGTTATTATTTTTAACTGATATCACCACCCTAATTTAGATTCAGATTACAGACCCAACTTGACTTCCTCCCGTATCACCTCTATCCACCCTTTCTAGAATATACAGTCTGTAACTCTGCCTAGATTTCTACACAAACCCCCAAACAATCCCTCTGACTCCCAAACCGACTCCCTAACCCTCAAACAAAACTTCAGAGCATTTTGCAATCCTAAAACCCTGTCCAGACCCGACCAGACCCCGTCCAAAAACTGCTGCCCCAACCGACGCCGGTCATTACCCCTACCGACACTAACACTTTAACCGACATCGGCTCCCTTCCTTGACCGATGCCGGCACAGAGACTGACACTGATGACTGTGCAGAGCAATTTGCTGCATATCAGGTACGTATTTTGCTTTTTGTCTTTTATTTCTTTCATCCTATCTTTCACTATTTCTATTTCTGTCAAATATTTTGTTTTTAATCAGTGGGTTGATATCCCTCAAGGAAGTCTTCGTACTTCAGGGATCAAGCTTTTGCTTGACAGCCTACCATCTCCTCATCTAACGTTTTTCATGTTTTAGTCTCTTTTTCTTTGTAGGTGTCATTCCTCCACAGCCAAAGAGGAGTGCCTTCCAATGCCTGATTTTAGTGTGCATGACTTCATCCAGGTATCTTTTAACCCTAGACTATCTCTTAGTTTCTCATTTCTCTCTTTGAATGTGAAAGCAAATATTGTATAGAAACACCTTGTTATCCAAAATTAGAATGAATTAGATTGAGGAAGTGCAACTTTCATTACACATAAGGAAAAAGAATTATTATTGATTGGGATTAAGGTGGGAAACCATCAGCTTGAAACTGACCAAGAATAACATCTAAAGGGGATATCAATAAAAGCACGTAGAAGGAAGTGCATGATAATAAAGGAAGAGGAAAAGGTGGGAGCCAACATACCCCATTAAGACTTTCATGCCACTAATGCATCAATCAAAGAGAAATGGAGGACAAGGGTAGCTGAAGAACCATGCAAACATTCCTCGTGAGAAACACGTGGAAGAATATCACACAATTATACCTACTTATTGTAAGTGACATAATAATAGAGGAAAAGTGAAAGGTGTAGATGGAAACAAAAGGTATGAAGACCTTTTAGAGGAGATGGATGAACAAGAATGAGTGAAAACCCATGAGAGAGGAAAGTGGGTGCAAACCCACAAGAAACAGACATGGGCATAGGCCCACTAAGAGATGAAGGTGGGTATAGGCCCACAAAAGTAAACAAAGGTGGGTGTAAAAACACAAGAGGAAGAAAGGGAAGGAAGATGAAGCATATAAGAGCTAGGAATACAAAGAAAGTTTAAGGCCCAAGGAGAGTCTAAAAAAATAAGGAAGCACATAGTGAACCTACTTAGGTGCCACATTGAGTAGACGAGAAAACTATGTTCAAGATAACAGACTAGAAAGATAGTTCTACCACTCTAACACTATTTGTAATCATGAGCTAACATTTTAATTACCTAGGGAGTTTGATGAAGGAGCATCATAGGGGAATTTGTAATCTTGCATCAGATGAAAATAGAGTCAGCAAGTGAGAAATAAACAACTCTAGTTGTGCACGGTTACATGGACCATGCAAGAGTCCACCTACGTGGAAAGAAGGTGGTTGAGATTTATGTAGGGAGTTAGAGAATAAAAAGGGGGTACAAATTTTGGATAAGTTAAGAAACACACTTATAAGGTTAAATAACACACAAAGATGCACTAGGGATAAGAATAAAGGTGCAAAAATCAAGGCCCATTTAATAGTGTATGAAGGAACCAAGCCCTACAAAGTTCCAAGAACTATGGCATGAATCAAGATTTTCACTGAAGGTGTGCTTCACACAAAGGAGGAAAGTTGCAAGCAAAGCCAAGTTTGAACTTGAGCAACAAATGCACAAAAATTTGCGCTGATCAAGGGAGCACATTAGAGTAGTGCACTATTATAGTAGAGGGGTGCTCAGATGTGCCTAGAACGTAATTAGCCAGTGAAGGAGCTCTAAGTTACCCAGTGTGTAATGATGATGGCATGTCGAAAGAAGGATATTTTTAGGTATAAATCACGTAAAAATTCTAACACAACGCATTTGATGCAAGCCTACATAAGTATAAAATAGTTGGATAAGCAATTAGTTGTGGGGACCCATAGATAGCCTCTCCTTTGGCTAGGTTAGTACTACAAATGAACTGACAACAAAAGGGATTGATAAGATCTACTTGTGCAGGTCGAGGTCCATAAAAGGTTATGTTACTTCTAGGGTAGGTTTGTAGACTTGTGTAAATCCAGATTAAATGAATTTGACCAATTACATTGTAATTCAGTGATGCAACTAAACTTAGGCAACTATAAAAGGGGGTATTGGTCTAGAATTTGTTTTGCTTAGAAGCCAAGGAGGGACTTTGTAAGATTGATCCCATAAAGGGACAAAAAAATTATCTGAGGCTAGACAAAGAGAAAAATAACTTCATAGATAAGTGAAAGCTCATAGTCATGAGCAAATGGTAGTCTAAGGACACCATAGTCTAAATAAAGAGAGATACTTATATCTATGTTTGAGGACTAGACTAAGTAGAGTTGAGAGCTTAATATACAACTACAAATCTTATATTATCTTGCAACACCTAAAGTTAAGGAATACAATACTTTATTAACATGATCCATTATGTGGAATCCTGAAGGCTATGTGGTTAATGTATCCCTTCACTGGGACCCCTAATGAAAATTAAAATGAACCTAAGGAAGGAGAGGCTATAGAGGACCTTAGACCAAGAGAAAATTCCCTAAAAGAAGCACCAAAAAAAGAAGTGGGAGATGTTCCAGGAGAAGTAGAGTTGCCTAGAAAGAAATTGGGAATTGTTTAGAGAATTAAAAATGAGAGTGGGATGCATGGGTCCAACAATGCACCAAAGGAAATAAAGGCATTGGTACAAGCACCAACTAAAGTGAGCTTGAGTGCCAATGCAAACAAAATTGTACCAAGGGATGAGGAAGGAGAAAGAGAAGTTACATCGGTGAAATTCAAACATAAGAACAATGCAAAAGAAAGGTGTTTTATGTAAGGAAAAAACATAGAGAGGTAAAAGATCCCAAGTATATTTCTAGCAGGTATATGCCTAAAACATTAGGGGAAGTAGAGAAAGAGGTAGCGACTTGCAGTGGATCCTAAGTTATCCCAAAGATAATAGAGCATTGCACCATGGAGAGACACGTAAAGGCAAGGAGAAGTGGGCATAACTGCACAAAAGGCATTCGAATATACATGAAGAGAGGAGAAGAGTCAGACTATACCTAGCAAAAATGCAACATTGTTTGCACATGACATGGATGAGTTATCGAGAGGTGTTAGTCAAAATCAGCCTAAAATTGATCAAGGGAGTAAAATTTTCATTGCGAGAAAGGAAAAGGAGTCACTACCAATTGGGAACAAGGTAGGGGGCCATCAGCTTGAAACTAATTAGGAAAAATGCTTGAAGGGGATATCAGTCTAAACATGCAGAGAGAAGTACATCACAAGAAAGGAAGAAAGGGAAAGAAGTAGCTTACCTTTTAATTACCTTGAGGAAACTGACCAAATGGGTGGTTATACCACTCCAACCCTTCTTGTAAGGAGATTATTTTTTATTACCTTGTGATTCTAATGCCAGAGCATCCCAACTGAATTGGCTATGTTACATTAGACAAAAACCTAGTCTAACACCTAGAAATAAACCAACTTTAGCTATGCAGGTTAAATGGTAAAATAGTTTTAAAGGTTTTTATAGACTACAAATTAGGAATATGATTGAGAATTGCATAATGAGTTAGAGAATAAGAAAGGGGTACATGTTTTTTATTAAGTTAAGAAATGTGCACACAAAGTCTTAAAATATATAAAGACGCACTAGGGATAGGCATCAATGTGGAGAAGTAAAGGCTTGTAAAAGTAAAGTTGAACCCAAAGTAAGGTTTAAACTTGTACAAATGAGGTACAAAGAGTTGAGCTTTAAAAGGGATCACATTAAAATAGTGCACAGTCACAGTTGAGGGGCACACAAATGGCCCTAAAACATACGTAATTAGTAAAGGAGATCTAAGGTACATACTATGTGATGATAATGTTGTGTGAAAATGGAGTCTGAAACACAAGGGAAAGTAAAAATATAGGCACAAAGCATTCAATTGATAAGATCTACTTTGTGAGGATATCTTCTAACAACGCTCAAACTTGAGTGGCTCTAGGTTCATAAAAGGCTATGATAATTTTGGGGTCTATAGACTTGCATAGAATCCCATTAAATGAAGTTGTAGACCAATTACGTGGAAAATAGGTGAAGTAACCAAAGCTCAGACAATTATAAAAAAGGGGTCTTGGTCCAACATTTTTAACATGAAGCAAAAAAAGATACTTTGTTAGGATGATCCTATAAAGGGACAAGGAAAATTTATCTAAGGCTAGATAGATAGAAAGGTATCTTCACATGACAAGTGAAGGCTCATGGTCATGAGCGAATGGTAGTCTATGGACACCATAGTAGAGAGAGACGCTTAAAGGAATTGACTAAGAAGAGCTGAGATATCAATGCATACTTACAAATCTTATATTATCTTGTAACACCTAAAGTTAAATAATAAAAGCCTTTATTAGCATGATCCATAATGTAGAACTCTAAATGTTGCATGGTTAATGTATCTATTCACCAGGACAACTGATCTTGACTGGCACTAATTTTGTTGACATAGTGGATTGTACCCTTTAAAAGAAAACTTGGTTTCTTTCTTCCATGCGGCACAATGGAGACATTCCTCTTGTTGTGGGTAGCAAGTTTAAGGAATGAATCTCTAGATTAAAGGCTAGTTCCCCTTGATACACCTTGAGGTGCTAAATTTCTACTGCTAATAATGGGGGGGGGGGATGAAAAGAGAGAGAGATACTATAAAATCAAAACCTAACTAAAATGGTGATGAACCAAAATTGATTGATCTACTCATCTTTTATCTACACTTTGCACAAAAGGAGTGAACAAACACATCATTTGAACAAGAGACTAGACTGCATCAATGTTTTAACAAGGTGTTTGATGGAGGTATAATGAGAAAAAACCTACCATAGGTGCTTTAGAGGCACACTATTGGATGGTTGCTCCCCTGCACCTATACTTCAACCTCGATGCTTCTTGTTAACCTATAGAAGAAGATCTTGGATACACTAGATACACTAGCATCAACCTATGAAAGCATTAAAATAAATGACTAAACATAAGGAAATACATAGACATATGCAAAAGTGTAAAGAATTAGATGGAGGTAAAATGCTTCTTTTGATTTAAAGGCAAATTTTATCAAGGCTTTGCCATACAAAAGTGAGAGATCATTTTACAAAGCTGAGAGGTTACTATATATATATATATATATATATATATATATATTGGAGAAACAACTTTGACCCTTTCAAGAGCAAGCGGCCCATATTGCATTAAACACTTTGGCAAGAGGAATTCGCCCATGTTGTTGTCATATTCTCATAAATGCACCTAAAAGATCCATGTTGTAGGTGTCCCAGATATTGACTTTGCTGAACACTCTTGCTAAATCATGGGTCACTTTTCTCCTTGAATGACAAGGCCACCTCTTACCATGTTTTGGGCCATGCCTTTTCCTTGAATGATTCCATAAATCCCCTTAATGGATATTCATTAATGTTAAATACAAGGAAAATTGGATTATCTTCTTAAAAGCTCATGCAGCCCTCTTAATGGCTATTCGTGGATACTATTCCATTTGAAAGCATTTACTTCTCCTATCGACACCTCCTATGCCACCTGGACTAGTTTGGTTTATTCCTACACTTGGTCGGCTGTGTCACTTGGAATGTTCTAAGTGTTTGTCTTATATGTGCATGGATATGGTCTGAGACATGCTCTCTCTCTCTCTCTCTCTTCTCTTTTCTCATTATTTCTTGTCTTTTTCTAATAGTTAGGGATCTTGGGGGTTATCTTTTCTCCTTCAGGCTCCTTTCTCGGTGGTTTGATGAATCTTGCTTCGAGCTTCTTGGCCTTTCTAATTTCTTCAGACAAAATGCCTGAAGGAATTCACTTCATTATGCTTACCGCTTTGACACCTGTCTTTGATGACACTTAGGGCCCGCACTCTTGAATTCTTTTGGACAAAATGTTAGAAAGAATTTTTGTTTGGCATTTCTTCAATGGCTAACCCATCTTAAATTTGACGTTCATGGGCCCATCATCAAACATTTGAAAATCAGTGGTTATCTTATCACCATAAAATTGATGTCCACAGGCCTGTCATCATTTGAAAACTAATGAATCTTTCACTACCTTGAATTTGAGGTTTATGGGCCTGTCACTAGATATTTGAAAATCAATGACTAGCTTACCATGTTAAAGTTGACATTCTTGAGCCTGTCACTACCCTCCAGCAATTTTCTTGGCTTTTTGTCAATGGACTTTTTTGAAGGGAAAGTGATCCTTTGAAAAAATGGGAAGGTCCTCTTTTGATGGCCAAGTGTCTTCCCAAAGGGCACATACCCTTTGGGTTTTTGTCTTGTCAAATTTCTTTAGACAAAATATCTAAAGGAATTCCTTCAAACATTTTGTCCGAAAAAATTCATGCCTTTAACATCCTTTCTTAGATTTTCTTGGTGAATTCCTTTAGACATTTTGTCTGAAAGAATTCATGCCTTTAACATCCTTTCCTTGATTTCCTTGGTGAATTTCTTTAGACAAAATATCTGAAGGAATTACTTTAGACATTTTGGCCAAAGAAATTTGTCCCTTGAGTTTTTTCATGGATTTTCTTCGAACATTTTGTCCAAAGAAATCCATTTCTTGGCTTCTCACTTTTTTTGAAGGAAACTTCCCTTTCAAGACTTCTGCCTTGGCCTTTTGCTTCATCCATTTACCCTTTACAAGGATACCTTGAGCCCAAAGTTAACCTTTGGGCTTTTATGAAAGTCCATTTTGTCAATTTCTTGCCTCCCACAAGGGCTTCTCAGCCTCTAAGTCACTTTTTGAAAGAATGCAAAGGTCCTGTTTGGCACCTAAATGCCCTCTGCAAGGGTACCTACCCTTTGGACTTCTTGTAAAAGACCCCTGGCCCTTTGAACTTAGTCTATTATACTGATAAAAGGCCCTCCAAAGTAACTTGTTTTCTCTATTAAGATTTCAAGATCAAAATGGGTTTCAAGTCAAACTTTTACTTATCGAACCCAAAGCACTTGGCAATCAAAAGGAGGAAACACTTGGTTTTTTCACAGAAAGAGACCTATAAAAGAAAAGCCCATAAGGTAGCTATGGGATGAACTTGTCAGAACATGGGCTGAAAGACCCTATAAGGAAAAGGAAAGAGGGGTGCCTAATTTTGGCCTATAGGACCAAAATTAGTCAACACATTTGGCAATTCAGAGGGGAAGCATGCCTACTATGCTTGAGAACACTAGTGGCTTAAAGGTCCACTAGGCATGGAGTCATGATACAACTTTAAAGGCTGGAAATAACCTTGAAAAACTTAAGAACCAATGAATATTTTACCACAAATGGTAAATAAAACACACACAAGGCTAAAAAACTACAAAAATGCATAAAATCACTTTGGGAAAATGAGGAAAAATAGGGAAACTATGTACATAACAAGAGAAGGTTAGTGACAATGTTTAAGATATATCCCATTGACTGGGATATGTATTTCTTCACCATCAAACTTGGAGAGTTAAAATGCATTATTTTTCTTGCATTGGGTGATGACATATGGACCACTCCACAAGGCATCAAACTTTGTGTGCTTTCCAGGTTTAGATCGGTCTTCATCCCATTTCAAAATAATGTCACCTTCTAAGAAGTCCTTTGATAGGGAATTCTTATCAAAATGTTTCTTTGTTTGCTATTGGAAGCTAGTCATGAAAACCATGGCTTGGTCTCTTTCCTCTTGAAGCACCATTAATTCACAAAATCTAACCTCCATGTTATCACTCTCCTCTAATTACTGCTGATGAGCAAGATCCAAGGCTAGTAATTCAAGTGAAATAGGAAGTCTAGCTTCCCTTCCATACACAAGTGTGTATGGTGAATTTCCAATTACCCTTTTTGGAGTGATTCTATCTTCCCAAAGGGTTATCTTCAGCTTGGCATGCCAAGTCCTTTGATTTTCCTCCATTGTCCTTTTAATGATCTTGATCAGGTTCTTATTGGTGGACTCAACCAGCCCATTCCCTTGTGGGTAGTAGTTGGAGGAAGTACTAAGATAGATGTCATATCCCATTTCCTACTTACTTGTCTTTATTCCCAAGAAATCCAATGCATTATCCAAAATGATTATGGATGGGACCCCAGATCTCATCACTAGGCCTTCATAGAAATCCAGAACCACACTCTCATTGGCTTCCTTCAAAGTGATGAATTTTACCCATCTCATAAAATAATCTGTAGTGGTTAAGACCCACTTGTGGCTAGCACTAGAAAGAGGGTTGATCATCCCTATGAAGTTTAAACCCCATTGCATGAATGGTTGTTCCACTTGAATAGGCTGTAGAGGCATTACAATTGTAGGAGAATTGGAACCTGAAAGTTGAAAATTATTTTTCCTTTGAAGGTGAAACCAACATTGCTCCACCACCAACTCCCAACTTACTTCTAGATCCATCAAAGAAAAGTTGAAAATTATAGGCTATAGAATATTTTGCTATGTTGCAAGTGTAGGAGAATTGGAACCTGAAAGTTGAAAAGTATTTTTCCTTTGAAGGTGAAACCAACATTGCTACACCACTAGCTCCCAACTTGCTTCTAGATCCATTGAAGAAAAGTTACCACAAACCACATCTCTCTTGGTTTGCCTTCATCAAATTTGGCATGAAAGTATCTTTTTCATGCATGCAGTAAACTATAAGACCTGCCTCTTTGATGAACTTGTAAGGATCATGTTCAAAGTTGAAATTTCTCCATTCGTCTAGGAGTAGGTCAGCAACTCCTTCAAGGGAAGATGGCGGATATTGGTCTCCCTAGAGTTCTTCTTCATCAATGATAGTGTAGCTAACATTTGCTACCTTGGGTGAGTATGGATCTAGGTGATCTTTGTGGATATGCTCTGACTCAATCTTCATTTTAGTTCCATATTTGGTCCTAAAGACCATGTAAGACCAATTTCCTACTAAGTACCCACCTATCTTGGACGTGAAATCCTTGGATAAGCAAAGAGTGAAGTAAGGGGGAACATCTGCAACTACCACATCATGGGGAATGGAGAAGGTTAGATAGACATGGAGGTTTAGATTCAATCCCCTTACCATTCCTAATGTCTTGGCTGGTGATCCATCCAAATGCAAAAATCCCTTGGTCATTTGCTCATATTTGAGTTTGAGCTTGTCAACTATGCATTCGAGTATTACTAAGGTGTTTGCTCCACTATCAATGATGTAATTATGGACCAAAAAATATATAATAATCAAGGATAGATAGAAAGGAGGGACATTTTCATCCTTATTTGCTTGACCTATGATGGGAGGAGCCCCATTCACAATCAACACATTATCAGCCTTTGCTAGGATAGCTTGCTCACTCAACCCATGCAATTCCTTTTGGAGTATATCCTTTTGTCCTGGCATTGCTAAGGAATCTCACAATGAGATATTTATGTGTAGCTTATTCATTTGGTCCACCACATTGATTAGAGGGTTTCTCCCTTTTGATTTATCCTTGGGGGCATTCACAACTTGAGGTGCAACTTGAGGAGTTGAAGCTGTGACTGGCTATCTATAATTGGGAAATTTTTGGTTTACTTTTGATGAAAAAGATGATGCAGATGCTTGAGTAGCTGCTTGATCTTCCTCCATAGCTCTCTTCTTGGACTTGGTGTTGGCTACAACATAATCATCTTGATTATTTATGGTCCCCACATAATTGACTGCATAGAAATCCCCTTCTAAGTGGTCCATAAGAGTGGAATCAGATTAAGCTTACCTATTGTCTATCCTAGATTATGTTGACACCTCAAAACTTGGGAATTGGGTTGTCTGGTCACCTTGTGTGTTCATATATTAAATTGGTAGCTCATTATCATAAGCAACCTATTCTTAACCATATCTTAGGGGTGGAAAATTATGTTGTTCATGTACCAAATTATTTTGAGTGGGGACAAGAGAATTGGATGATGAAGGGGCACTTGGATTATAACTCTGATAAGGTCTGACTTGGGTAATCTAACCCTACCCTTGATTATAATTCTAGAAAGGAGGTCTATTTATCTACCTAAACTGATGGTACCTTTGATTTGGCTGATAGCTTTGAGCTTGTTACCACTTGAGGGCCACTAATTCATTGGTAACACTCTACATTAAACTCTTAACCTCATGGATATAATTTGTAGAGGTAGTAGCCAACCTTTCTACACTAGGAAAAGGAGCTAAAGTGGGTGTGGTAGGTTGAGTTGAGTGTTGTAGATCAGGAAAGAGAGGCATATGGGGTCTAGGGGCTATCTTTCTTGCTTGCACTAAACATTTTTTGGCAGCTATAGCTATTTCATAAGCAGTGGGTAAAACTTGTCCACCCATGGACTTTATCATGATAGTAATGTCATTATTCAAGGCCTTTAAGTAGTAAAGGAAAGCATAGCTTGGGGTCAGCCTCACTAGAATGGGAATTCTATCCCATGTCTTTTGGAACCTAGTGTTAAAATCTTGCATAAATTCATGTGAAGCTCTTTTCATAGTGATCAATTTCTCAGCTAGAGACAGATGGTTACTCTTTTCTCCAACTCTATTTTTTAGGAGGGTACCTAATTCATTCCATGAGCCAAATGAATTTATAGGCAAGGTCTCATACCATTCCAAAACTTTACCTTTAAAGGATAAGGCTAGTCCTGATGGCTTTATTTTCTTCAGTGACATTATGGATATTGTAGAGGTTAGTTATGTTTTTGATATGCTCCATAGAAATGATTAGCCCCTATCCACTAAAGGGGAGGAACACTCTTAAGGGTTGTCCCTAAAATTAGGTCATACTACAGAAGGTTCAAAGGACTCTGACCATTGAAAGACATAAAATTTAAAGCCATGACTATGACGGGGTTCAACTTGGGTCTTCTTGTGTAGGTATATCTTATGATAGGTCTAGGAAAATGGTTTGCCATGTAGGGATGAGTCATTGAAAACTTTAACCTCTTTGTTGAGTTCAAAATCAACTCAACAAATTTGAAAGGGACACCCTTAAAAGATCTTATGGTGACCTTGGGCATGGGGTGCTAGGCTGATCAGTAACTAAGGACTGAATTCTTAAAATGGAGTCACCAAATGCTAGATTATAGATCTTGCTTTTGGATTTTTTTATATTAATAGGACTAGCATCAATCTTGAAAATAACAGGACATAATTTGTGTCCCACTGGGTGTGCCAAAAACTATTGACATAGTGGATTACACCCTTTAAAATAAAACTTAGATTTTTTCTTCCAAGTGGCACAATGGAGACATTCCTCTTGTTGTGGGTATAAAGTTTTAGGATTGAATCTCTAGATTAAGGGCTAGCTCCCCTTGATGCACCTTGAGGTCCTTAATTTCTACTATTAACAATGGGAGGGGGATGAAAAGAGAGAGGGATACTACAAAATTATAACCTAACTAAAATGGTGATGCACCAAAATTGATTGATCTACTCATCGTTTATCTATGATTTATACCAAAAGGATTGAATAGACACTTCATTTGAACAAGATACTAGACTGTATCAATGTTTTAACAAGGGGTTTGATGGAGGTATAATGAAGAAAAACCTGCCATAGGTGCTCTAAAGGCACACTATTGGATGGTTGCTCACCTGCACCTATGCTTCAACCTGGACACTTCTTGTTAACCTACAGAAGAAGATTTTGGATACACTAGATACACTGGCATCGACCTTTGAAAGCATTAAAATAAATGACTAAACATAAGGCAATACATAGACATATACAAAAGTGTAAATAATCAGATGGAGGTAAAACACTTCTTTTGATTAAAGGCAAATTTTGTCAGGGCTTCACCATACAAAAGTGAGATCATTTTACAAAGATGAGAGGTTACAATATATATATATATATATATATATATATATATATATATTGGAGAAAGACCTTTGACCCTTTCAAGAGCAAGCGGTCTATACTGCATTAAACACTTCAACAAGAGGAATTTGTCCATGTTACTATCATCTTCCCATAAATTCACCTAAAAGAGCCATGTTGTAGGTGTCCCAGATATTAAATTTTTTGCCTAAGCTACATTAAACACTCATGCTAAAGCATGGGTCGCTTTGCTCCTTGAATGACAAGACCACCTCTTACCATGTTTTGGGCCATGCCTTTTCCTTGAATGCTCTCGTAACTCCCCTTAATGGCTATTCATTAATGTTAAACACAAGGAAAAATGGGAAATCTTCTTGAAAGCTCACACATCCCTATTAATGGCTATTCATGGATATTATTCCATCTGTAAGCATTACTCCTGTCGATGCCTCCTATGCCATTTAGACTAGTCTGGCTCATTCTTGTGCTTAGTCGACTGTGTCACCTAGAATGTTATAAATTTTTGTCTTATATGTGCATGGCTATGTTCTAAGCCATTATCTCTCTCTATCTCTTCTCTTTTCTCATTATTTCTTGTCTTTTCTTGATAGTTAGGGCTCTTGGGGCTATATTTTCTCCTTCAAGATCCTTTCTCGATAGTTTGATGAACCTTGCTTCAGGCTTCTTGGCCTTTCTAATTTACTTGGGAAAAATGCCTGAAGGAATTCCCTTTATTATGCTCATCACTTTGACACCCACCTTTGATGATGCTTAAGTCCTACACTCTTAAATTCTTTCAAACAAAATGTCTGAAAGAATTCTTTCAAACATTTTGTTTGAAAGAATTTTTCTTTGGCCCTTCTCCAATGGCTAACCCATCTTAAATTTGATGTTCATGGGTCCATCATCAAATATTTGAAAATCAATGGCTATCTTATCACCATAAAATTGATGTTCATAGGCTTGTCATCATTTGAAAACTAACGACTTTTTTGCTACCTTGAATTTGACTTTCATGGGCCCGTCACTAGATATTTGAAAATCAACGGCTAGCTTACCATGTTAAAGTTGACATTTTTAGGGCCATCACTACCCTCCAATAATTTTCTTGGATTTTTGTAAACAAACCTTTTTGAAGGGAAAGTGACCCTTCAAAAAAATGGGAAGGTCCTCTTTTGATGGCCAAGTGTCCTTGGAAAGGGCACCTACCCTTCGGGTTTTTGTCTTGTCAAATTTCTTCAAAAAAAATGTCTGAAGGAATTCCTTTAGACATTTTGTCTAAATAAATTTACATAGGAAATCTAAGAAAGGATGCTAAAGGCATGAATTATTTCAGACAAAATGTTCGAAGGAATTCCTTCAGACATTTTTTTTGAAGAAATTCGTTCCTTGAGTTTTTTCATGGATTTTCTTCAGACATTTTGTCCAAAGAAATCCATTTCTTGGCTTGTCACTTTTTTCAAAGGAAATATTCCCTTTTAGGCTTTCTTCCTTGGCCTTTTACTTCAACCATCTACCCTCTGCAAGGACACCTTGAGCCCAAAGTTGCCCTTCAGGCTTTTATAAAGGTACATTTTGTCAATTTCTTGCCTCCCGCAAGGGCTTCCCGACCTCTAAGTCACTTTTTGGAAGAGTGAAAAGGTCATGTTTGGCACCTAAGTGCCCTCCACAAGGGTACCTACCCTTCAAAAATTTTATAAAAGACCTTGGCCCTTTTAACTTGGTCTACTCTACTGATAAAAGGCCCTTTGAAGTAACTTACTACTCTGTTAGGATTTCAAGATCAAAATGGGTTTCAAGCTAAAATTTTGCTTACTAGACCCAAAGTACTTGGCAATCATAAGGAGGAAACACTTAGTTTTTTCATGGAAAGAGACCTATCAAATAAAATCCCACAAGGCAGTTATCGGATGAACTTACAGAACCTAGGCTAAAAGACCCTGCAAGTAAAAGGAAAGAGGGGTGCCTAATTTTGGCTTGTAAGACCAAAATTGGTCAAGTTTGATATCAAAGAAAGGTGGTGAACCTTCAGGGATGCAAGAAGAAAGGATATACCTACAAGTGAGATATTAAATAACAAATAAAAAACTAGTATATGGTTGAACATTAGGGAACTAGCATAGCACCGCTTGCCAATGTGAGGGAGGTAGGTAGATAGTGAGCAGGTGGAAGATAAGCAAAGAGAACCTTTAGAAGGGATGAGTACATAGGATCACAAGGAGAGAGTTTGTGATAATAGATCTTAAGTTCAAGCACCTATGTATTATTATGATGGAGAATATAAAAATAGGTAGTGTAAGTTATGAGGTTGTAATAAACATGTAAGACTGATGTGTGAGAACTGAGAGATCACCAACCTTGATGTAGTCATTACTAGAAAGGAGATGTGAAGCATTGATAAATTATTGTAAGTGAGATAATCAATCACAATGAGGATATGTCATAAAATGTGAGGTGGTCCAGAGGCACGAATGATGAGAAAACACTAACAAATTATGGAACATGAGGTAGTTTATAAGTAAAGATCAAATGGGCTGATAATGAATCAATTGAAATAGATGATGATGCCAATAGATGATCAAATATGAGGTAGTCAGGGTGGACAAGCATCTTTCAATAAATGTATTGAGTAGAAGGTACCAAATAAATTTATTATCTATCAAGTGCAGATGGATAGAGAATGAGTAGCACAAAAGTTGGCTTAGTGAAAAGCAAAAATGAGACATGACTTGGAGTCATAGGTCTTGAAGAAAATGAAGATAGCCTCCATGTTACAAGCACTGTAGGAAAGGATGGTGCAGATAGAAATAAAATCCATTGGGAGGGAGGATCCCAAAGATAAGT
Organism: Torreya grandis; assembly: GCA_037957365.1. Lineage (NCBI taxonomy): Eukaryota > Viridiplantae > Streptophyta > Pinopsida > Cupressales > Taxaceae > Torreya > Torreya grandis. Next base: position 3,037,129 of record JARHVA010000910.1, on the reverse strand, counting down.
AGGGAGAGACCTATGGTAAGAAAGAGCCCACAGAGGTTTTGAGTGATGCCAAGAATAACCTTGAAGCTGAAATGCAAATGTTCTCAAAAAAAAAAGGCCCCGAGTAGATGGAGTGGGTCTTAGATGTTGAATGTTATTTTGCATTGAAAGATGTAAAGGAATCTATAAAGGTGGAGTATGCACAATAAATTCTCAGTGATAACATAGTAAATGGTTGTAGAGACCTCTAATATAGGAGATAGAAAAGAAATAAAAGGGTGAAATTTTGGTAACATATAGTTTCCAAACTATAGAAGAAAGTAGTGCATCTAGAAGGCCATTTCAAATGGAAGATAAAACTTGAAATCCACATAAGGTAACCTTCAAAGCCTCAACCCCAAAGTAAAGAAGAGAGTATTGCCATGAAAGGTGATGCATAAGAAGAGCCAACATGGGTGCAGTGCAAAGGTCAAAAAGAGCCCTTTGAGAAGATGAAATAGCATGACCTAATGATGATCTTGAAAGGTATTGAAGAGAAAGTTACATAAAAAATATGCATAAGGCATAGAGGCAATGAAGGTTATTTCACAAAAGTAACAGTAGAAGAGTGAAGCTGAGAAGAAACCCTATTGTAGCAGAGTAAAATGAGTGAAGGCAAGGTGGATATCATTCCACAAGCTATTGAGATGCATGAAGGTGTGAAATATGTAAGAGCAATATGTACAAATAAAGGAGCACATAAGAAGAACCCTGGAGAGAGCACAGGTGTTATTGTACTCACAATGGAAAATGTCCTAAAGGAATGGGTGAGAACCCTATGTCCCCATAAAGTAGTGGAATGTAGCACAACAATGACGATATAGTTGGATGTTGGAGTAACTATCAATGTGCAACAGTGCATGATGGATAGAAGGTAACCTTTAGCCCTAGAGACAAAGTAAAAGGACCCATGAGGAAGGAAAGGATCTAGGGGACTTTTGACTAGGAGAAGCTTCCTTGAAATAAGTTTAAAAAGTAGAAGCCAACATTAAAATGATTTAAAGTGGAACCAACCATCGATATAGAAAGGTGATGAGGAGAAGGCTTGGTAAAAAAGTTCCATAAGAATCAAGGCAAAGAATGTGGTTGTGCCAAATTAATAATAGAGGAGCAAAGCCAAGAAGAAACTAGGTTGAAATGAAGTAAAACAGGTGAAACAAGGGTGGATATCATTCCAAATATGGATAGAGAGATCTCTCTTAGAGAAGGAGATGGAAAGGAAAGAATAGGGTGCATAGTTGGGAATAAATGGCTTCCAAAGTACTAAACCAAGTAGTGCATTTAAAATTCCATCTCAAATGAAGAAGATTTGAAATCTGTAAAAAGTAACTTTCAAAGCCTCATCACTAAAGTGAAGAACAAAATGTTTCCATGAAGAGTGAAACACAACAGGGGCCAACAAGGGAACAACACTGAGGTCAGAAGGATCCCCTCATGATAGCATTAAAAATAATAAAAATGGGGACCCAATACCAATCTCAAAAGGCATTAAAGAGAACATCGGGTAAAGAAGTTGCATAAAAATCAAAGGAAAAAAATGTTGTTGTACCAAAGCAACAACAGAGGAGTGAAGCTGAGAAGAAACTCAATTGTAGCAAAATGCAATAGGTGAAGTCAAAGTAGATATCATTCCACAAGAGCCAGTGAGAGCATAAGAAGGTGCATAAGTTGTAGGAGCAACCTATAAAGACACAAGGGTGCATATCAAGAACCCTTATGAGAGCACAAGTGTTATTGTGCTCGGAGTGGAGGATACACTGAAGAAAAGGTTAAGAAACTTAGATCCCCATAAAGCAGAAGATTGTTGAATATTAACAACAACATAAAGGGATGATGGAGAAATTGTTCATATTTAGTAGCATGTGATGGATAACACATAACCTTTAGCCCTAGATGCAAAGGAAAATGATCCTGAGGAAGGAGAGGCTCTAGAGGACCTTTGACCAAGAAAAACTTAAAAAAAAAGTAATAAGACATGTTACAAAAGGATAAAAAGAGTTAAATAGATATCAATTAGGACTTGTTGAGTGAACTAGAAATACGAGTGATGTGCATGGGTCAAAATGTGTGCTAAAGGAAATAGAGGCATTGGTGCATGCACCAACTGAAGAGATCTTGAACACCAATGCTAACAACATTGTGCTAAAAGATGAGGAAGGAAAAATAAAAGTTTCATACGTGAAATTAAAGCACAATAACCTTACAAAAGAGATATGTCCTTTGTAAGGTACAAACATAGGGAGGCAAAAGAGTGTAACTCTATTTATGGCAGGTATTGGCCTAAACCATTAGAGGAAGAAGAGAAAGAGGTAGTGGCTTGTAGTAGAACCTAAGTTATCCCAAAAATAATAGAGCATTATGCCATGAAGAGACATACAAAAGGAAGGAGAAGTGGGCATAACTCCATAAAAGGCATCCAAAGATATATGAGTAGAGAAGAGTTGACCTATAGCTAATAAAAAATGCAACATTATTTGCACATGACATGGATGAGCTACCAAGAGGGTTTAGCCAAAATCAGCCCAAAGCTAATCAAGGTAGAAGAAGAGTTGACTAGAGAGAAACTAGGACTTGTTGAATGAAGAAAAAATGTGAGTGATGTCCATGGGTCCAAAGTTATGCCAAAGGAAATAGAGGTGTTGGTGCAATCACCAAATGAAGAAAGCTTGAGCGCTAATGCAAATAAAAATTATGCCAAGGGATGAGGAAGGTGAAAGAGAAGTTTCACTGTTGAAATTTAGACACAACAATCTTGCAAAACAAATATGTCCTTCATAAGGCACAGATATATAGAGGCAAAATAGTGCAAGTCTATTTGTGGTAGGTATTTGCCTAAAGCATTAGAGGAAGAAGAGAAAGATGTAGCAGTATGTAGCAGAACCTAAGTTATTCCCAAAGACAACAAAGCATTACACTACGAAGAGACACACAAAAGGAAGGAGAAGTGTGAATAACTCCATAAAAGGCATACAAAGATGCATGAGGAGAGGAAAAGAGTTGACTTGTAGCTAAAAAAAATGCAACATTGTTTGCACATGACATGGATGAGCTACTAGGAGGGGTTAGCCAAAATCAGCCCAAAGTCAATCAATGGTGTGTGCAATTTTCATTATGTGCAAGGAAAAGGAGTCACTATCAATTGGAACAAGGTAGGAGGCCATTAGCTTGAAACTAAGTAGGAACAAGGCGTGAAGGGGATATCAATCCAACCATAAATAGTGAAGTACGTGACAATAGAGAAAAAAGAAAAGTTGGGAGTTGACAGACCCCATAAAGACTTGCATACCACTAAGGGCATCAAGCAAAGGTAAATAAAGGACAATGATAGATCACCAAATGTGATGTAGTTGAGAACAACTAGGAGAGATCATTGAATGTGAGGTGGTGTAGAGGCACATATGAGAAAAAAACACTAATGAATTATCGACTGTGAGGCAATTCATAAGCAAAAATCAAATGGGTTGATAATGAATCAATTGAAATGGATGGTAGTGATGACAAATCAGCAATTGTGAGGTAGTCATGGTACATGAGGATCTTCTAATTAGTGTATTGGGTAAAAGGTACCAAATAAAGTGGTTGTTCATCAAGTATAGATGAATAGAAAAAGAAGAGCATAGAAGATGGCCCAACAAAAATCTAAAACAAGAAATGACCTAGAGTTATAGATGTCAAAGAAAATAGAGAAGATAGCCTCCACATTATAAGCACTATTGGAAAGGAAGGTGCAGGTGAAAATAAAAACTATTGGGAGAGATGATCCCAAAGATAATTAGGAAGAAACCAATGAGAGGAAAGAGCCCATAGAGGTTTTGTGGCATGCAGAGAATAAACATAAAATTGAAACACAAAGGTTATCCATAAGAAAGGCCCTTAGTAAATGGAGTGTCTTAGATGTCGAATGTTATTTCATGTTAAACGATGTAAAGGAATCTATAAAGATAGAGTATGAATAAGAAATGCTTTGTGATAACACTGGTAAATGGCTATAGAGATCTCCAAAAGAGGAGATAGAGGGGAAGACTCAAAAAAATCATAAGGTAACCTTCAAAGCCTCACCCCCAAAGTAAAGAAGAGAGTGTTGCCATGAAAGTTGCTGCAATGGAAGAGATAGTGTGGGAGAAATGTGGAGGTAAAAAAGAGCCTTTTGAGAAGATAAAAGAGCAGGAGTTAATGATGATCTCAAAAGACGTTGAGGAAAAAGTTGCACAAAGAAGATGTGTAAGATGTAGAGGTAAAGAAGGTTTTTCCACAGAAACAACAATAGAGGATCGAAGCCAAGAAAAAACCCAATTACAATGGAGTGAAATGAGTGAAGCCAAGGTGGATATAATTCCACATGAGCCAATGATGTTGCATGAAGGTGTGCAAGGTATATAAGCAGTTTGCACAGAGACAAAGGCACATATGAACCCTCCAGAGAGCATAAGTGTTTTTTTTGCTCACAATGGAGGATGCACCAAATGAAGGGTCGAGAACCTTCAATCCCCATAAAGTAATGGATTGTACCAAAATAGTGATGAAAGGAAGAAGCTATGAGAGATGCTATAAAAGGAGAAGATTTGCATAGAGAACAATTGGGAGTTATTGAGTGCAGTTGAAATGAGAGTGAGGCACATGGGTCTAAAGGCATGCTTGAGGAAATAATGGCACTAGAGTGAACATTAGCTAAAGATAGCATGCGTGCTAATTTAAACTACATTGTGCCAAGGAGGAAGGCAATGAAGAAGAAACACATGATATATTTGAGCATAGCAATGAATAAGTGATGTTTCCTTTTAAAGGCATAGAGATGGAGAGACGAAAGAGTGTAAGTTTATTTATGGGAGGCATTTACCTATATCTTGAGGGCATCAAGATAAAAATGTAGTGTGCAATTGAAACTAAATTGTCCCAAAAACAAAATAGTATTATGCCTTGGAGAGATGCGAGAAGGGAAGGAGAAGTGGACATAACTCCATAAAAGGCATCCAAAGATGTATGAGGAGAGAAAAATAATTGGCTAGCAGTTAAAAAAAATACAACATTGTTTGCACACAACTTGAAGGAGCTACCATGATGGGTTAGTCAAAATCACTACAAAGTTGATAAGGGTAGTACAATTTTCATTATGCACAAGGGAAAAGTGTTATTACTAATTAGGAGCAGGGCAAGAGACCAACAACCTGAAACTGACCAAGAATAATGACTGAAATGGATAAATGAAGGGCAAGGGTAACAAAAGATTTAGACATACATACCTTATAAGAAACATGTGGAAGAATAACATACAAGTATACCTACAAGTCACAGGTGACATAAGAGAGTGCACATAATAGAGGATAAGCGAAAGGCTCATAGAAGGAAAGGAAAGCAATGAAGATATTTTGGAAGAGATAGATGAACAAGAATGGGTGCAAACCCATGAGAGACAAAATTGGGTCCAAACCCATAGGGGATGGAGGTGGGCATAAGCTAAAAAGAGTAAATAGAGGTATGCACAAAACCACAAGAGGAAGAAAGGAAAGGAAGATGAAGCATATCAGATCTAGGTAAAGAAGGATAGTTTATGGCCCAAGAAGAGTCTCAAAAAGAAGGAAGCACTGAGCGAGCCTACTTAGGGGCCACATCAGGTGGATGGGAAAAATCCCTTCAAGGAAGCCAACCAGAAAGATAGTTCTACCACTTCAACACTATTTTTAAGTAAGAGTTCATATTTTAATTACCTAGGGAGTTTGATGGAAGAGCATCACAGGGGAATTTGCAATCTTGCATTAGAAAAAAATGTAGCTAGTCAAGTGAGAAATAAACCAACTATAATTGTGCACAATTACATGTACCATGCAAGAATCCATTCACATGGAAGGAAAGTGGTTGAGAGTTACGTAAGGAGTTAGAGAATAAAAATGGGGTACAAGTTTTGGTTCAGCCAAGAAACACACTCATAAAGATACAAAGTGCATAAAGATGCATTAGGGACAAGAAACAAGGTTCATAAGTAAAGGGTCGATCAACAGTGCATGATGTAACTAAGGCCTATAAATTTCCAAGAACCATGTCATGGAAAGACTTGTTCACTGAAGGTGTGCCTAACAAAAACAAGGAAAGTTGCAACCAAAGATAAGTTCAAACTTTAGGAAAGTCACCTTTGCTTGAGGGAAAACAAATTTGGAAGGGCGAACTGTAGTGTCCCCATCTCTAAAAATAAAGTAATATTATTAAAATAAAAAGTATTTTTAAATACTTTAAATAAAAATAATAGAATTCTTTAGTTGCCAAAAGTGAATATTTTGGGTACTCCTTTTCTAATTTAATATTTCATAAAAAAGAGGTCTTTCTATTGTGATCTAGGTCAACCCTTAGTTAGGAGCTATTTTGGGTTTTGAGTGGGAAAGGATATGAAAATAAAGAGGAGGTTCATTTGAAGAGGGTTATGTTATTTTTTATAATGGAAATTTTAGAGTTTTGGCATGATTCCTTGAACCTCATGCAATTTAAAACAAAACCCTTCATTGGTTTGGTCGTAGTAAGGATGAAAAACCTTATCTAACAGTTGAGGAAAGTTGCATTTGCTTGAGGGAAAGAAAATTTGGGAAGGGAAAATTTTAGTGTCCCCTTTTCTAAAAATAATGTAATATTATTATTAAAAAAAGTATTTTTAAATACTTTAAATAAAATTAATAGTATGCTTTAGTCACCAAATGTTAATATATCAGTAACTCCTTTTCTAATTTGATATTTCATAAAGAAGGGAGCTTTCAATTGTGATGTAGGTTAGCCCTTAGTTAGGAGCTATTTTGGGGCATGAGTGGGAAAGGATATAAAAATAAATAGGAGGTTCAGTTGAAGAGGATTATGTTATTCATTATAATTGAAATTCTAGAGTTTTGGAATCATTTGTTGAACCTCATGTAATTGAGGATAAAAACTTTCATTAGTTTGGTCATAGTAAGGATGAAAACTATTATCTAAGCACTGTCAGCCTTATTTCAAAGGTTTTATTGAGCATCATTTGATAATGTGACATGTTTTGAACACCATTACAGATTTGGCATGGAAAAAAAAGATAGCTTGAAGAAGGACGCAACTGATCTGAAAGGCAGTGAGATGGTTTGAAACCTTAAAAGGGCAAAGAAGTGGTTGAAGAAGTTAAAAGACTCATTGTTAGGGTAATAAGCCCCCATTAGGGTTTGGGACTGCAATTTTTAAGGCTAAACAAAGCCTAATTTGTATGTCATGCATATTTATCTTGTATTTTTACTATATTATCTAACTATTGAATTGATAATAAAAATCAGATTTGAAGGTATTTCAGTAGGCTATATTATTTCTGAATTATTTGGTGAATATTTGAGTGGAAAATATTACAAATTGTGCCATAAATGTGTATTTACAAAATTTTGATTTTTTTAATGGTTAGGGCTTGAAATAAAGAAAATCAAAAAATTGCATTTATTTTAGGGATTGTTAAGAAACCTAAATATTTCTAATTTTATGCCAAATGGGGCATTACAGGGTCTAAGGCATGTTGAGAATAACCATGAAGCTACAATGCAAAGGTTCTCCATAAAAAAGGCCCTGAGTAAATGATGGAGTTGGTCTTAGATGTCGAATGTTATTTCACGTTGAAGGATGTACAACATTCCATAAAGGTGGAGTTTTCACAAAAATGCTTTGTGATAAAGCAATAAGTGGCTACATAGATCTCCAAGAGAGGAGATAGAAATGCAATAAGAGATTGAAAAGTTGGCAACATATAGCTTCTAAACAACAAAACCATGTAGCACATCCAGAAATCCATTTCAAATGGAGGATAAAACTCAAAAACCATAGAAGGTGACCTTCAAATCCTCACCCTCAAAGTAAAGAAAAGAGTGTTGCCATAAAAGGTGATGTGTAAGAGGAACCATCATGGGCATAGTGTTGAGGTCAAAAAGAGACATTTGAGAAGATGAAATAATAGGAGGATGGGTCAAAGGAAGGTTTGAGAACCCTAGGTTACCATAAAGTAATGGATTATAAGACAACAATGATGATAGAGAGGGATGTTTAATCAATTTTTGATATACAATAGTGCATGATGCATGAAAGACAACCTTTAGCCTTAGAGATAAAGGAAAAGAAGCTTGAGGAAAGAAAGGCTCTAGGGGACCTTTGACCAGGAGAAACTTTCCTAAAGGAAAAACTAAAGGAATAAGATGTGGGATATGCTATAAAAGGAGAATAAGAATTGCATAGAAAACAAATGGGAGTTGAGTGTAGTTGAAATGAGAGTAAAGCACGTGGGTCTAAATTTGCACTAGCAGAAATAGAGGCACTAGAGCAAGCACCAACTGAAGAGAGCATGAGTGCTGATGAAAATAACATTGTGCCAAGGAAGGAGGAAGGTAAAAGAGAAGCTGTATAGGATAAATTCAAGCATAGCAGTCAAGAAGAAGAGATGTGTCCTCCAAAAGCCATAGATTAAAACTATCTAAGAATAAGGCTTGAAGGGGATATCAATCCAAGCACACAGAATGAAGTGTGTGATAAAAAAGGAAGAAGAAAAGTGATAAGAGGGTGAAAATTTGGCAATAGATAATTGTCAAATTATAGAGCCAAGTGGTGCAGCTAGAAGGCCATCTCAAATGGAGGAGAAGAATCAAAAGCTACAGAAGGTAACCTTCAAAGCCTCACTCCCAAACTAAAGAAAAAAGTGTTGCTATGAAAGGCGATGCATAGGAGGAGCCAACATGGAAGCAATGTAGAGGTTAAAAAGAGCACTTTGAGAAGATGAAAGAATGGGAGCTAATGTTGATCTTAGAAGGCATTGAGGAGAAGGCTGCATAAATATGCATAAGAAGCATAAGAAAAGATGGTTATTTGATGTAAGCAACAATAGAGGAGAAAAACAAAGAATAAACTAGTTGTAGTGGAGTGAAATGAGTCAAGGAAAAGTGGATATCATTCCACATGAGCTAGTAAGAGTGCATGAAGGTGTGGAAGGTATAACATCAGTCTGCACAAAGACAGGGGCACATAAGAACCCTAAAGAGAGCATAGGTGTTCTTGTGCTCACAGTGGAGGATGCACCAGAAGAAGGTTTGAGTACCCTATATCCCCATATAATAATGGATTGTAGCAAAATAATAATGATAGAGAGGGATGTCAAAGCAATTATGGATATCATTCCACAAGAGCCAATAAGAGTGAAAGAAGGTGCATAGGGTGTAGGAGCATCCTACATAGAGATAAGGGTGCACAAGAACCATTAAGAGAGCATAAGTGGTATTATGCTCTAAGTGGAGGATGTACCAAAGGAAGGGTTGAGATCACTATATCCCCATAAAGCAAAGGATTAGTTTAAAATAACAACATAGAGTAATGTTGGATAGAAGATAAACTTTATCCCCAGATGTAAAGAAAATTGAGCCTAAGGAGAGGCTCTAAAGGACCTGTTATAGCTTAGAATTTCACCCTTGTGTAATATTTATTCAAGGTCTCTCACCTTCCAGCTACAAGCATGAGGGAAACCTCAGGATGTGGGTATCCTATAGTGAGATTGAACCTCTAGGCTTTTTTATGAGGCTAGTTCCTCAGGTGCTTCACTTCAGTGATTGATTCCCACACTAAAATCTAATATTAGCTAAAGAAATGGGTAGGAGGATGATTGAAAATAAATCTAAGCTAAGGTAGGTAATGCACCAAAAATAAGTGATCCACTTGGTCTGGGAAAAGAGCCAACTACTGATGAATCCAAATAGGGCACACACTATTATGGTTCTATCTCAAGGCCATAGGCATGGAGCTTTTATGTGGAGGTTGAGGGTAAGCCTTGCATTTTGAAGGATAAAAAAAATAGGTCTATGAGAAACAATATGAACTAGAAAAACTTCAAAGAGAGCTTGACACATAGACACTTCATGCAATCCTACATAAAACCTAAAGGATCAAAAGCAAAGTGCTGAAAAAAATCATAGGTGATGAATGACAATCATACATTCTGCAAATGAAACCAAATGTGCACATTTTTTTAAGCCAAAAATAGAAAAGTCTTCCTTATATTGCTTCAAAAGAGTCTTTTACAAAGCAATTTCTACATAGTAATTCTATCACCAATCTGGGGATCCATTCTAGTCTCCAAGGGCTCTTATTTATATGAAAAAATGGGGGAGAGAGAAAGGGAAGAGGTAACTGATGGCTAGGACTCTGATGTCATCCTCCCTTGTGATACTAAATGCACCACTTAGGATCATTGCAAATCTTCTCGAGCCCTTCCCATGTATTCAAGTCTCTCTTTGGCACATTTCAAGGGCCATGTCATAAGTAGATAGAATGTCACTTCCCTTGCGGTTGAAAAGAATTTTGCATTTAAAACGGGTGGTCACTTTCATTTTCATGTGTCCTACAAGAGAAAATGAGGCCTCCATTTGTTTTAACCTACTCAAGCCATGCCACATTTATATTTAAATGGCCATTTTTTAGGAGAGGGAGCCATATTGAAGGATAAAATCCTTCATTAAATTCCATCTACCAGTCACTTGGACTATTCGCCTAACCACCAAGATTTCCATACTTCGTAACTTATTAGTACTTGAGTTTATGCCTGATTTCTACTTGCCTGTTTATGAAGTCATGCTGCCTGGGAAACCCAAATTGCACTACTATGAGTAATTCAAACTTTTACTAGTCCATTACTTCAAACTTTTTGTAACTGATTACTCATAAAGCTCTTTTTAAGTTATGTGCCTCAAAAAGTCTGAAGTCTTCATGAAGGGAAAACTTGATTAACATTGAAGAGAAACAATCAAAGTCTTGGGGTAATAAGACTTACACCCTACTAAACCTGATTGACACTGAAGAGAACAAATCAGGTTTTCAAACTTATACTACTTGTGAAAACTTTATAAGTCAAGCTCTACCAAAAACTCGACTAGCAAAAGAAAGAGTAAATCAAGTTTGCGAGGGGGAATAAATTATTACTCATAAAACTTTATAAGACAAGAAACTCAAAATACTTGATTTTTTCTAGAGAGGAGCAATGAATAACTCAAGTTTCTTGAGCAAGAAGACTTAACAGATGGAAAATCTGATTTTACATTAAAAGTAGGCCCAAAACACTTTGACCCTTTGAGACTTGTAACTTATAAGGCAATTTAAGCAAAGTAGTTCCACTAATGGAGTCTGTAGTTCTAATGAAATCATGCTTAAAATGCTTGAACTACTTGGTTCACCATGAAAACTGCTCAAGAACCTTTTCTTGGCTCTGCAGACCTATCCCTTAGAATTTGGAAAAATACACTTTAAAAATCTTAGTGTTTCAAAAGCTTTGTTAGCACTATAAAAATCTCTGGTCCATTCATTTCACCTAGAACATCTGCTCATCCATTATCAATGGGATCTATTTGGGCATAATTTAGTATGAGGGCAAAAAAAATGGCCAATAGGACCTTCAACTAGGAGTAACTTCCCAAAAGGAAGCACCTAAAGAAGAAACAATGAGAAATGTTATAGAAGGAGAAGAGTTACGTAGAGTTTAATTAGGAGTTGCTGAGTGAAGCATAAATAAGAGTGAGGTGCATGGGTCCAAAAGTGCACCAAAGGAAATAGAGGTCATGGTGCAAGCACCAACTAAAGAGAGATTGAGTGCCAATGCAAACAACATCGTGTCAATGGATGAGGATAGAAAAAGAGAAGTTGCAAGGGTAAAATTTAGGCACAAAAACCATGCAAAAGAGATGTGTCCTTCGAAAAGCACAGAGATAAAGAGGCAAAAGAGCGTAAGTCTATTTATGGTAGAAATTTTTCCAAAGCATTAGGGGAAGAAGAGAAAGAGGTAGCAATTTGTAGTGGAACCTAAGTTGTTATAAAGATAATAGAGCATTGTTCCATGCAGAGACACATAAAGGGAAGGAAAAGTGGGCATAATTCCACAAAAGGCATTCGAAGATGCATGAGTTGAGGAGAAGAGTTGACATGTAGCTAACAAAAATAAGACATTGTTTGCACATGACATAGATGAGCTACCCTGAGGAATTAGGCAAAATAATCATGATGCCAACAAAAGGAGTGTAATTTTCATTGCACAGAAGTAAAAAGAGTCCCTACTAACTATGAGTAAGGTAGGAGGCCATCAGATTAAAACTAATTAGGAATTAGGCTTGAAGGTGATATTAGTCCAAGCACACAGAGCGAAGTGCGTGACAAAAGAGGAAGAAAAAAAGTAATAAGAGGGTGAAAATTTGGCAACAGATAATTTTCAAACTACAGAACCAAGTAGTACACCCAGAAGGCCATCTCAAATGGAGGAGAATACTTGAAAGCCATTGAATGTAACTTTGAAATCCTCACTACCAAAGTAAAGAAAAAAGTGTTGCCATGAAAGGAGATGCACATGAGGAACCAACATGGGAGTAATGTAGAGGTTAAAAAGAGCCCTTTGAGAAGATAAAGAGTGGGAGCTAATGTTGATCTTGGAAAGCATTGAGGAGAAGACTACATAAAGAAGATGCATAAAAAGTAGAGAAAAAAAGGTTATTTCATGGAAACAACAATAGAGGAGCAAAACCAAGAATAAACCCAAATGTAGTGGACTAAAATGGGTGAAGGAAAAGTGGATATAATTCCACATGAGCCAGAAAATGTGCATGAAGGTGTGTAAGGTATAACACCAATCTCCACAAAGATAGGGGCACATAAGAACAACCCTAAAGAGAGAACATGTGTTCTTATGCTCATAGTGGAGGATGTGCCAAGGGAAAGGTTGAGAACCCTATATCCCCATAAAATAATGGACTGTAGCACAACAATAATAGAGAGGGATGTTAGAGAAATTGTGGATATAATTCCACAATAGCTAGTGAGAGTGCAAGAAGGTGCACAAGGTGTAGGAGCAGCCTCCACAAAGATAAGGGTGGACAAGAACCCTTAAGAGAACACAAGTGATATTATGCTTGAAGTGGAGGATGCACTGAAGGAAGCATTGAGAACACTAGTTCTCCATAAAGCAAAGGATTAGTTCACAACAACAACAACATAAAGTAATGTTAGAGTAATTATCCATATGCAGTGGTGTGTGATAGATAAAAGGTAACCTTTAGCCCTAGATGCAAAACAAAATGATCTTGAGGAAGGAGAGGCTCTAAAGGACCTTGAACTAGGAGAAACTTCCCTGAAGGAAGCACCCAAAGAAGAAACAGTGAGAGATGTTGCAAAAGGAAAAAAGTTACCTAGAAATCAACTAAGAGTTGTTGAATGTAGCATAAATAATAGTGAGATGCATGGGTCCAAAATTATGTCAAATAAAATAGAGGCATTGGTGCAAACACCAAATAAATAGAGATTGAGCACCAATGCAAATAACATTGTGTCAATTGATGAGGAAGGCAAAAGAGAAGTTGTACAGGTGAAATTCAAGCATTGTGGTAGGAATTTGCCTAAAGCATTAAGGGAAGAAGAGAAAGATGTAGCAAATTACAGTGGAACCTAAGTTGTCCTAAAGATAATAGAGCATTACACCATGTAGAGACATGCAAAGTGATGGAAAAGTGGGCATAACTCCATAAAAGGCATCTAAAGATGCATGAGGAAAGAAAAAGAGTTGACATGTAGCTAACAAAAATAAGACACTATTTTTATATGACATGGATGAGCTTCTGAGAGGAATTAGCCAAAATCAACCTGATGCCAATCAAAGGAGTGTAATTTTCATTGCACAGAAGAAAAAGGAGTCACTACCTATTGGGAGTAAGGTATGAGGACATAAGTTTAAAACTAACTAGGAATAACACATGAAGTGGATATTATTCCAAGCACATAGAGTGAAGTGTGTGAAGAAATAATGAGAGATGTTGTAGAAAGAGGAGTAACCTAGAGTGTAAAAAGGTATACAAGGTGTATGAATAACCTCCACAAAGATAAGTGTGCACAAAACCCTTAAGCAATCATAAGTGTTATTGTGCTTGAAGTGGAAGATGCACTAAAAGAGGTGTTGTGAATACTAGATCCCCATAAAGCAAAGGATTGGTTCACAACAACAACATAGAGTAATGCTAGAGCAATTATCCATATGTAATAGTGTGTGATGGATAGATGATAATAACCTTTAGCCCTAGATACAAAGAAAAACAATCTAGAGGAAGGAGAGGCTCTAAAGGACCTTCAATTACTACTAGAAACTTCCCTAAAAGAAGCACCCAAAGAAGAAATAGTGAGAGATGTTGCAGAAGGAAAAGAGTTTCCTAGAGATCAACTAGGAGTTGTTCAGTGTAGCACAAAAAAGAGTGAGGTGCATGGTTCCAAAAGTGCACCAAAGGAAATAGAGAAGTTGGTTCAAGCACCAGCTGAAGAGAGATGGAGCGTCAATGCAAACAACATTATGTCAATGGATGAAGAAGGTGAAAGAGAAGTTAGATAGGTGAAATTCAAGCACAACAACCATGCAAAAGAGATGTTTCTTTCTAAAGGCATAGATATTGAGAGGCAAAAGTGCAAAAGTCTATTTGTGGAATAAATTTACCTAAAGCATTAGGAGAAGAAGAAAAAAAGGTAGCAACTTGTAGTGGAACCTAAGTTGTGATAAAGATAATAGAGCACTGTGCCATGGAGAGACATACAAAAGGAAAGAAAATTGGGCATAACTCCATAAAAGGTATCTAAAGATGCATGAGGAGAGCAGAAGAGTCAACATGTAGCTAACAAAAACAAGACATTGTTTGTACACAACATGGATGAGTTACCGAGAGGAATTAGCCAAAATCAGCCTGATGCCAATAAGAAAAGTACAATTTTCATTGCACAGAAAGAAAAGGAGTCACTAATAATTTAAAGCAAGGCAGAAGGCCATCGACTTAAAACTAACTAGGAAGAATGCTTGAAGAGGATATCAATCCAAGCACACAGAGTGAAGTGCATGGCAAAATAGGAATAAAATCAATAAGAGTGAAAATTTGGCAACAGATAATTTCCAAAGTACAGAAGCAAGAGGTACACCGAGAAGGCCTCCTCAAATGGAGGAAAAGACTTGAAAGCCATTGAAGGTAATCTTCAAAGCCCAGCTCCCAAAATAAGAAAGTGTTGCCATGAAAGGTGATGTACAAGAGGAGCTAAGATGGGAGCAATGTGGAGGTTAGAAAGAGCTCTTTGAAAAGATGAAAGATTGTGAGTTAATACTAATTTCAGAAGGCATTGAGGAGAAGACTGCATAAAGAAGATGCATAAGAAGCAAAGGAAAAGAAGGTTATTTCATGGAAGCAACATTAAAAGATCAAAACCAAGAATAAACCCTGTTGTAGTGGAGTAAAATGAGTGAAAAAAAAGAGGTTATCATTCCACATAAGCTAGCAAGAATGCATGAAGGTGTGGAAGGTATAGCACTAGTCTACAAAAAGATAGGGGCACATAAGAACCCTAAGGAGAGCATAAGTGTTCTTGTGTTCACAATGAAGGATGCACCGAAGGAAGGGTTGATAAACCTATATCCCCATAAATTAATAGATTGTAGCACAACAACGATGGAGAGGGATGTTAGAGCAATTATGGATATCATCCTACAAGAGCCAATGAGAGTGCAAGACAATGCACAAGGTGTAGGAGCAGCCTACACAAAGATAAGGATGCACAAGAAGAGCAATTAGAAAAACACAAGTGTTAGTATACTTAAAGTGGAGGATGCACCAAAGGAAGGGTTAAGAACACTAGATCCCCATAAAGCAAAGGATTGGTTCACAACAACAATAGCATAGAGTAATTCTAGAGCAATTGTCTATATACAGCAATGTGTGATGGATAGAAGATAAATTTTAGCCATGGATGTAAAACAAAATGATCTTGAGGAAGTAGAGGCTCTAAAGGACCTTCGACTAGGAAAAACTTCCTTGAAGGAAGCACCCAAAGAAGAAACAACAAGAGATGTAGAAGGATAAGAGTTTCCTAGATATCAACTGGGAGTTGTTGAGTGAAGTATAAATAAGAGTGAGGTGCATGGGTCCAAAATTGTGCCAAAGGAAATAGAGGTGTTGGTGCAAGCACCGTCTGAAAAGAGATTGAACACCAATCCAAACAACATTATGTCAATAGATGAAGAAGGTGAAAGAGAAGTTGCATGAGTGAAATTTAAGCATAATAGCCATGTAAAAGAGATGTGTCCTTAGAAAGGAAAAGACACAGAGAGGAAAAAGAGTGCAAGTTTATTTGTGGTAAAAATTTGCCTAAAGCATCAAGGGAAGAAGAGAAATAGTTATCAAATTGCAGTGGAACCTAAGTAGTCATAGAGATAATAGAGTATTACGCCATGGAGAGACACACAAAGGGAAGGAAAAGTGGGCATAACTATATAAAAGGCATTTGAAGATGCATGAGGAGAGGAGCAGATTCAACATGTAGCTAATAAAAACAAGACAGTGTTTGCGCACAACATGGATGAGTTACCGAAAGGAATTAGCCAAAATCAGCCCAACGCCAATCAAAGGAGTGCAATTCTCATTCCACAAAAGGAAAAGGAGCCACTACCAATTTGGAGCAAGATAGTTGGCCATTAGCTAAAAACTAACTAGGCACAATGCTTGAAGTGGATATCAATCCAAGCACAAAGGGTGAAGTACATGAAAAAGGAGGAAAAAGAAAAACAATAAGATGGCAAAAATTTAGCAACAGATAATTTCTAAACTACAAAACCAAGTAGTGAAACTAGAAGGCCATCTCAAATGGAGGAGAAGACTCAAAAGCCATTGAAGGTAACCTTCAAAGCCTCACTCCCAAAGTAAAGAATAAAGTGTTACCATGAAATGCAATGCATAGGAGGAGCCAACATGGGAATAATGCGGAGGTTAGAAAGAGACCTTTGAGAATATGAAAGAGGGGGAGCTAATGCTGATCTTGGAAGGCATTAATGAAAACATTGTATAAAGAAGATACATAATAAGTAGAGGAAAAGAAGGTTATTTCATGGAAGTAACAATAGAGGAGCAAAAATAGGAATAAACCAAGTTGTAGTGGAGTGAAATGAGTGAAGGAAAATTGGATATCATTCCACATGAGTCAACAAGAGTGCATGAAGGTGTGGAAGGTATAGCCCCAGTCTACACAAAGACAAGGGAACGTAAGAAGAACCCTAAAGAGAGAACAAGAAGGGTTAATAACCCTGTATCCCCATAAAGTAATGGATTGTAACACAATAATGATAGAGAGGGATGTTAGAGCAATTTTGGATATCGTTCCAAAAGAGCTAGTGAGAGCATAAGAAGATGCATAAATATGTAGGAGCAACTTCTCTAGAGATAAGTACACATGAAAAGAACCCTTAATAGAGTACAAGTGTTATTGTGCTCAAAAGGTGGATGCATCAAAGGATGGGTTGAGAACACTAGATCCCCATCAAGTAAAGGATTAGTTCACAACAACAACATAGAGTAATGCTAGAGTAATTATCCATATGCAATGCTATGTGAGATATAGAAGATAACCTTTAGCATTAGATGCAAATAAAAATGAGCATGAGGAAGGAGAGGTTCTAAAAGACCTTCAACTAGGAGAAACTTCCCTAAAGGAAGCACTAAAAGAAGAAACAACAAGAGATGTTGTAGAAGGAGAAGAGTGACCTAAAGATCAATTGGGAGTTGTTGAGTGAAGAATTAATAAGATTGAGGTTCATGTGTCCAAAAGTGCACCAAAGGAAATAGAGGCATTGGTGTAAGCACCAACTGAAGAGAGATTGAGCGCCACTATAAATAACATTGTGTCAATGGATGAGGAAGGTGAAGGAGAAGTTGCATGGGTGAAATTCAAGCACAAAAACCATGCAAAAGAGATGTGTCCTTTAAAATGCAAAGACACAGAGAGGCAAAAGAGTGTAAGTTTATTTGTTGCAAAAATTTGCCTAAATCATTAGGGGAAGAAGAGAAATAGGTGGCAACTTGCAGTGGAACCTAAGTTGTCATAAAGATAATAGAGCATTGTGCTATGGAGAGACACACAAAGGGAATGAAAAGTGGGTATAACTCCATAAAATAAATCTTAAAATGTATGAGGAGAGGAGAAGATTCAAAATGTAGCTTGAAAAAACAAGACATTGTTTGCACACAACATGGATGAGCTACCAAAAGGAATTAACCAAAATCAGCCCAATGCCAATCAAAGGAGTACAATTTTCATTCTACAAAAGAAAAAAGAGTCACTACCAATTAGGAGAAGGGAAAGAGGCCATCAACTTGAAACTAACTATGAACAATGCTTGAAGGGGATATCAATCCAAGCACATAGAGTGAAGTTCCCAACAAAAGAGGAAGAAGAAAAGCAATGAGAGGGTGAAAATTTGGCAATAGATAATTTGTAAACTACATAACCAAGTAGTGCACCCAGAAGGCCATCCCAAATGGAGGAGAAGACTCAAAAGCCATTGAAGGTAACCTTAAAAGCCTCATTCCCAAAGTACATAAGTATGTGTCACCATGAAAGGCAATGCATAGGATATGCCAACATGAGAGCAATGTGGAGGTCAGATGATCCCTTTGAGAAGATGAAAGAGTGGGAGCTAATGCTGATCTTAGAAGGCATTGAGGAGAAGATTGCAAAAAGAAGATGCATAAGAAGCAGAGGAAAATAAGGTTTTTTTGTTTAATTAATTTTTGTTTGTGAATATAACTCAGGTATACTTTATCTTTTCAAATATCCTTTGCCAAATGGGAAAGCATCTGACCATACGGGTTAGGCATTTATTTTCCAAATGGCAAGAATCTAACCATACGGGTTAGGCATCTACACATGAGTAGGTTATGCTCTGGCCAGAGAATTGTCTATGAATATAACTTAGGTATACTTTATCCTACTAAATATCCTTTGACAAATGGGCAAGCATCTAGCCATACAATTTAGGCATTCATTTTCCAAATGGCAAGAATCTAACCATACAGGTTAGCCATTCTTTTGCCAAATGAGTGAGAATCTAACCATATGGGTTAGGCATCTACACATGAGTAGGTTATGCTCTGGCTAGAGACTTGACTCATCGAGATCAACTAGATTCTAAGTTACTCATTGTTCATCGCTCATCTCTCTTGGATAAGTACTGAGATCACTGTGATAGGGCTATAAAATATATAATAAATAGTCGCATTCCACCTCAAAATTTGACCTAAAGCCTCAAGGATGTGATGATCCAACTGGGATCCTTTTGAGTATATCATAGAGTTCTTATCATTGCTTAGTTTATCTAAACTAGGGCCTTATTATACTGGTATTGCCTTTTCATTTAACTTTAATCTTGTTTAGCGCACATCCCCAACCCCCTCCTAATCACCTGTGTACTGGAAGCATCCTTCACTTCCCAGACTGCCTACATACTTGCTTTTGAACAAGATCAAAGTGTAGTGTACATGTATTTTTATTCCCTATTTTATGTTTCATGTAAACTATAGGTCTGGGTATGCAACCCTTTTTAGGGCCCAGTTCCCTAGACAATTTCTCTGTGATAACTACCTAAACAAAAGTGTAAAAAATATCAGTTTAAGTAACTAGATACTTTTTAAACTAAACTAACCCTAAAGTTAAACAAGAAATAGAAATTAACATTTGTAAGCTATATTTTTTTCCACTTTTATTTATATCAATAATGTTTTTGATCTTTGCTTTAGACAACCTAATCGATACAATTGTTGTTACCAAGGTTTCGTTATTTGAGAACCATATGGCTGATGGTTTCTTGATATTAATTGATTTAACATTCTCAATCTGGGTTTTATTTGTTCATTTTTAGTGGCACCGATTTTTGAGTAAGAAATGTACTTTCTTCATCTCTATTTCATAATTTCACAAGTCAGAATCATTTAAGGTAGTTCAAGTTGTTTTCTTATCTTAATTAGTGTTGTTGACCAAGAGGGATTATCCCACCCCTTATTCTTAATGAGAAGACATGGTATTTATTTCTCCCTAATGGTTTATAGAGATGATGCCCAGATGTTGTTGTTCTAGCTATGTTAGGCTATGGATACAGTAGCTTAAGTGCGACGGTATTACCCATAAATGTGAGCTAGAGGCACCACTTATATTGAATGTTGCGTAGTTTTATTTAACCTTAAATTTTTGGTCTAAGTTGAGATTTAAAAAGTAAAAATTGCTTAAAATGAATTAATGCATTGTATTTCAAAGGCAAATTCTTGAGTAGAGAGGTAAAAATTAATTATGTAACATAATCTCCTAGTTTAGTCATCATGTCGATTTTCAACAACATTATTTTCCTTTGATATTTTCCTTTGATAATTATACCTTTGGTCTATTTAAGTAAACTTTTATAGAAAATAACTTACACACAAATAATTTAAGAATGTGATGTTGAACCTGAATTTAATGTTAAATAAATCCCTTTATACATTTGAAGGAGGGTTTTGAAATTGAGGGATCAACCCTAGAATGAAGAATAGTTATGTTATGATAAACGAGAATTTTAATTCCAATATAAAATGAAAAAATAAATAGATTTTTTCAACTGTGCAATTATAAATATAGAAAATTTCAATAGTTTTCTACGTACACAAGTATAAAATTGATTATAATGAATCTCTAAGGAATTTATTGAAAAATTAAAAAATAAATAACTTCTATTTACACCCCTATGAAATTGAAAATTGTTTTGAAACGTAAGATATTAGAATATCATTTAATTATAAATATGGAATTGAAATTTATTTATTTACGTAACATATCGTAAAATTGATTGGAATATTCTTCTAATCATAAATAAGAAATTTAAACTTATTCCAAGTAACATGATGAAAGTTTATTTAAGAAAATAGATTACCATTCTAATTATAAATATGAATTTTGTGATTTTATCATCTAATCATAGATAGCTAAAAACAAACATCAAATATATATTATTCAGATAATTATATCACATATTAATTATTATAGAACATAATAATCAAGTTACGAAGACACAAATGTGGTCAAATATTTTATATGGACATCTATGTTTATATCCATTAATATTATTAATCAAAAGAATGAATTAAGATATTTAAAAGCGATTGATACATTAATAATACTACCATTACACATAGTGATAAGTAACATTATGTGCATTATATATTGTTCATGTTACTTTCACATTTGATCTGTAAGCTTTAAGTAATATTACGCTAATGTAATTTGATTTTGTTTTACAATATTAATTACAAAATAATAAAAAAAATTGACTTACATAACATGAATTTAAAAAAATAATTCACAACATTCAACACATAATTTTAATAATGGAGTTCGGCACGAAGGCCTACGTCTCTGGGTCCTATATCGAAAATGCTACATCCAAACATCTCCAAAATGAAGAATGAACAACTAGAAAATTGTCTAATGGGATAAACTAATGCTATTATATTTTCAAACTTTTGCTAATTTTGCCTCTAGCACCCTCTGCAAGCCACACACTCCTTTTCTATAGTCTTCTAGCAAACTTGCTTGCTTTCAATGTTTTAAAATATAAGTCTTATCACTTTATATAGTGCTACCTCCCATGGCTATGACGGTGGGGACATTTATCTTTTACCCAAAATTGCTTGGTTCAAATCCCACTTTCAATGTATTCGATGTTCAAAGCATATCCTTAGTCCCATATTGGTAAGTGGGGGGCATTTGGGATGTTCATATACCATGGAGTTCGTGGTTTAACATGCCAAGTGTTTGGCATTAACATGCATTTCATGGGGTTTGGGAAGTATGTGGTGGCATGTGGAAGGAATGTGGTGACATGTTGGCTATTTCATGGGTTTGTGGATGTAATGTGGGTTTGGTGAGTTTTTCATGTGGACATGGTGGCATGAACATGGCATGTACGTGGATGTAGCGTGGCATGTATGGTAATTTATATATGGTTTGTTCAGAACATTCATGAAATAATATGAAATTGGACCATGGTAATTAATTGGTGGCAAGCCATGTGGTGGCTTGAGGGCCTACCACATGGTCCAATCTCCACTTTCCACTTATCTTCTACTTGCCAATTATCGACCACTCGTCACTTGTTGACTTCCAACTGGGTGTTCCATCTAAAACCAAATTTTTTGCCCTATTACATTATGCCATTAAAGATAATTATATTCGCTTGTAATAGATAAATGATTGAAACCCATTATTTTCTCACATGAACTGACTACCATGTCACATTCTTATTGGTCCTTGTTTTGCCACATCATCTTGTTGACCAAGGTTGACCACAACTTTGATCGATCATAACTTGCACATATAGACTTCATTTCATGAACTATAAATTGTGTCATAAAGCTAGTGATGAGTTATTCATAGTGGAACTATTTTTAAATTTTTCTATAATGATCATTTTTTGTAGTTTGACTAACTTTGCCCTACTTTGACTAGTTTGACTAAAACTTTGACTAGTTGCATAAGGAACATATAAGCTCTATTTTGTATGTTCTATATACCATTGGAAAGATCTCAAAGGGCCCAATGCAATGGTGTAGGTTTAAATCTACTTCAAGACCTTTTTTGAATTCACCTCTGGATCAATCCTCCCCATTAAGGTGTTTTATCCTCAAAAAGCTGATACTAGCCCTAATACTTTATGTGAGGATATTTATATGGCTCTGACTACTTTGAAAATGTTGCATGTCACCTAATATTATAACAATACCATTTTACAATTGTCCTCTTAGGGTCTTACATAGCAACACAATTTACAAACGTTGCCATTCTTAGGTCTTTACAAACACTATAACTGTACATAACGATTACAAACATTGCCCATACTTGGGTCATGCATTTATAAACAATGCCTATATGTATGCATGTTTGCACACTCTATACAGATTAAATTATACAACCTATTTTCTAAGTTATTCTCGATGCTTCTCATGATGACATCTTCATGTTATCCTATAGTGTTCCTAACATACATGGGTATAAAAACACTGAAGACTTCATTTACCTGTAATGGTTACTACCAATGTGCTCGCATGAGATATTCTATCCCATCTTTTACAATGCTAAACTAATTTTCCTTCTTGGAGTAAGTTGATTTTCTTAGAGATAAATATGGTTTACCTATGATAATGCCACTAAACTAAAGTGGAAACACATCTAATTCAACTTCATCTACAAAGTGAGAGGTAATCACAAACCCTGATTTACAGGTTTTACTTGCATGTACACCATTACCATCATTTATTCTACCCATAGAATAGGGTTGGAAATGTGGCTTAGTTTTCAAACCTAGGGTTTCTACAACATCTTCAAAGATCAAATTATTTTGATAATTCTTATAAAAAATAACATATTTCTTAGAATGCTTGACAATTATTATTTTAAAGAAATGTTGCTTACCTTTTGAGGGTGACAATTTCTGAACTGTTAGCTTCTCAATGACTGTCATCTCCCTTGCAAATGTTACCTCAGGTTCTCACTGCCTAGATTTTGTCTTATACTTGATTGAAGATGTAGTTACAACCTTTGCCTTAGGTTGTGGATAACTTTGCTTATCTTCTTTCAACATTTGCCCCTTAACATTGAAATAAAAACCCAACTTCATGTCTTCTTTAAGCAACTTCTTGACATGTCTCTTAAGCCTCTTTCTAGGGCTTTCTGAGGCATAATTATAAAATACATTTGAGTATTTCTTCTTTTCATACCTTGATAAGTCATCTAAAAATACTTCATTAGATTTAACTACTTCATCTTTTGATAATGCTTCTTTCAACTCTTTAAGGTGTTGTAACTTGTTGCTTGAGTAACTCTCCAGCGCAGCTTCTTGGGATACTTGTCCTTTGTCTCCATATCTTAATCCTGCATAGAGTGGTCTCTTTGCCACTTGGATATTCTAGATAATTTCTTGAACATTAATGTCAAGGCCTTTTCCTTTGAATCCCATTTTAACCAATAGCTTAGAACCTACTCCCTTTGTGTGCTTTTCAAACGTATCAATACATGAACTTGATGAATGTTTAGGGTTAGTACATTCAGTTTCCTTAACATTGTCAATATAGCCAAAAGAATTGATTTATTTTTTTCATCTGCAGTATGTATATTAGAAGATTCATTAATAATTAGAGCATTATTTGATTCTGAACTTCCAACATCATTCTCATGAATATGACTAGCAAGAATATATGAATTAGAAGAATTACTACTATAACCGGAATGTACCTTTGTAGTCTAGCTTAGCAACATCTCTTTTATGAATCTTTCATCTACTAATTGATGCTTAGGAGAACTTAGATTTGCAAATTTTCTAATAGGTGCCTTCCCCTTTTCTTTGCATCTCTACTCGTTTTGCTTTTTGAAGCATAATAGAGCCTAACTGGGATGTAGTATCCAACATTGCTTGGCAGTATGACCTTGACAGGCACAATGTCTACAAATATCTACATCTTCATGCATCCTTTTCTTTAATTGACATTCTTGTTGTAATTCTACTTGCAGTGTATCAATGTTCTATTGGAGCTTCTCGATTTGTTGCTCTACTGCTTGCTAACTTCGCTTTTGGGATTGAAAGTATTGCATTATCATAGTGATAATGTTGTTCAATAATAATTGAATCTGAGCTAGCATTGGATCCATTTTTAAAACAACAGAATCAAAAATTCACCCACAAATTTAGTTTAGATATCAAACTTGACATTTTAGAGCAATGTTTATACATACGTTAACCCAACACACTAACCGCTTTGATACCAAACTGATCTATAAACTTTAAGCAATATTACGCTAACGTAGTTTGATTTTGCTTTACAATATTAATTATGGAATAATAAAAAAATTAACTTACAAAACATGAATTTAAAAAAATAATTCACAACATTCAACACATAACTTGATAATGGAGTTCGGCACGAAGGCCTACATCTCTAAGTCCTATATCAGTCGATGTATTAGGAAAAATGTTTGAAAAGTACTTACAAACATCTCCAAATTGAAAAATGAACAACTGGAAAATTGTGCTATGGACAAAAATAATTATAGTGTCTTTTTAAAAAAATTGCTAATTTTGCCTCTAGCACCCTTTGCAAGCCACATGAACTTCTTTGCTATAGTTTTCTAGCAACTTTCTTGCTTTCGATGTTTTTAAATACAAATCTTAGCACTTTATATAGTGATACGTCCCACGGGTATAACAGTGGGGATGTTTATCTTTTACCCAAAATTGCTTGGTTCGATCCCACTTTCAATGTATTCAGTGGTCAAAGCATATCCTTAGTCCCATATTGGTAAGTGGGGGGTGTTTGGGATGTTAATATACCATGGAGTTCATGGTTTAACATGCCAAGTATTTAGCATTAACATACATTTCATGGGGTTTGGTAAGTATATGGTGGCATGTGGAAGGAATGTGGTGACATGTTGGCTATTTCATAGGTTCGTGGATGGAATGTAGGTTTGGTGAGGTTTTCACGTGGACATGGTGGCATGAACATGGCATGTACATGGATGTAACATGGATGTAATGTGGCATGTATGGTAAGTTATATATAGTTTGTTTGGAACATTCAAGAAATAATATGAAATTGGACCATGGTAATTAATTACTGGCAAGCCACATTATGGCTTAAGGACCCACTACTTGGTCCAATCTTCACTCACCACTTGTCATCCAGTCGCTAATTGTTGACCACTCACCAATTGTCGACCACTCACCAATTGTCGACTTCCAACTGGATGTTCCGTCCAAAACCAAATTTTTTGTCTTACTACATTACACCTGCTGAAGATGACTATATTACCCTGTCAAAGATAAATGATTGAAACCCACTATTTTTTTGCATGAACTGAATACCACGTCATGTTCTTATTGGTCCTCATTTTGTCATGTCACCTTGTTGACCAAGTTTGACCATAATTTTGACCGATCATAACTTGCACATATGGACTCTGTTTCACGAACCATAAATAAATTGTGTCAAAAAACTCATGATGAGTTCTTCATAGTGAAACTATTTTCAAATTACTCTGTAATGGTCATTTTCTATAGTTTGACAAACTTTGACTTACTTTGACTAGTTTGACTAAAACTTTGACTAGCTGCACAAGAAGCATATGAGCTCTATTTTCTATATTTTACATACCATTGAAAAGGTCTCAATGGGCCCTATGCATGGTGTAGGTTTCGATCTACTTCAGGACCTTTTCTAAATTGACCTCCAAATCAATATTCATTTAATATAATATATTGTTAGTGATTAAAAATTTGATACGACATTTGTAATGATGAATATTTTATTTAATGAACTAGTTTAATATAATAGTCATACTTTAATGATATTGCATAAAATTATATGAGATATGGCAATTTAGCTAAAATTAATTCCACATATATGGCAAAAAATCTGAGAAACATTCCAATAGGGGATTTATTGAACAAAAATTCATCTCAAGGTAGAACACAAGGTGATAGCTAAAACAAAAAAAAATTAGAGGCAGATCTTGAAATGTTTAAATGGATGGAAGTTACTCACTTGGTCCCTGAAACCTTCCCTCGACTCACTGAAGCTTCTGCTCAAACATCACTGATTTCTTTTTTTCCTCCTTTTTCTTTAAGCATCGGTCTACTGCCCTCTTTAAACATTGATCTACTCCATGCATCGATCCCACTCCCTTATTCCTTCCAAGCATCAGTTCCTCCTCTCCCTTCCAGGGATCATTTCAGTCATTCAAAGCATTGATACTTCTCCAAATTCAGCATTGATCTCCTCTCTTCTACTCTCCTGATCCACTATCCCCTTCCCTTAAGCGTTGATCTTCACACATTTATAATTTCCTTCATGCAAATTTTCCTCCATTAATGGTTTATTGACTATTACTTATGTGGCGGTGATATGGCAGTGATCCCTTTCTTTGCATGGCCGAAGCATGAGTTAAGGTGGGCATAGAAATTAGGGAGGTGAAGTGCATAGATTTAAACTAAAAGAAGATATTTTAAAATAGAAAGTTATGATTGAATTTCATTGTTAGTTGATTTCCATAATTTTGGCAGAAGCTTCATCCATAAGGCTTGCCTTTGCTAAGAGATTTGCATGATAATAATAGAATATTTTATTTATATATTTTTTTGAATAGTGGTTTATTAAAATAATTAATAATCTAAAATTATATATGATAATATAATTTATTTAAAATTTTAAAATCAACAATTAAAAAAAACTCTATTAATTAAAACAACCTTTGGTGATTTCTAAATATTAATACGTAAATATTAAATTCATTTATTATAAATACGAATATTAAGATAAGACTAACTATCATCCCATTAAATTTCCCCTCGTTCACAATTCTAAATTATGATAACATTGCATATATTTCTATGTAAAGAAATAACTTTAATATTTTAAGATTTGATTTCCTAATCTTTTGGAATTTGAAAATGAAATTAAATCGTACCTTGATTTTTCATGAAATCCTGTCAATGACCAGATAGACTTTTGAAACTACCACAAAAATTAAGTTATCTTGAAAATCAACTTATCTTGACACAAAATACTAAATGAGGTCTGTTGGGTGAATATTTTGTCGGCCAGCTAACTGGTGAACAAAATAGTTCCTATCACCACAACATAGGGAGATTGGTCATCCAATGTTGCAAGTTTACCACATCCAAAGGGGAAAAATATCTCCTCCCATCAAGGGGAGGTTCCCTATTAAATATACGGGAGGCTATATACTATATATGCAAGCAAAAAGTAAGACACAAGGGTGGGATGAACCATCCATCTCTCTTTTTTTAGAGATGATGCTAACAAACAGAGAAATCCTCGGTGATTAGTGAAGGTACTTCTCTTCTTTCAGAAGTAACATTAAACCAAGAGCCAAATCCCTTTCTGGATAGTAGAAATCTTAGTGAAGCGACAGAAGGCACTTCTCTTCTTTCAGAAGTGCTTGTTCTTGCAAATAACAAGACTCTTTCTGGTAACAAGTAATGGGGTAACAAGGTCCAAAGTAACCAAAAATCTAAGATGTAGTACAAAGTCTCCACCTTGACTACCCTAGAGTGAGATACGAAGAACAATGGGGGCACAAATTCATCCCAAGGTCCTTTACACAAAAAGAAAAAAGAAAAAACACACACTGAAGACAACTACGACAGCACAAAGGCTGAAAGTAGTTGGCTTTAGGACACCTTCCTTATCACCTCCATTAGTCCTACTTGTTAAATCAAATAAATAAGAATGATTTTAGAAGATAGACATAATAATAATCTCCTAAAGTATCACAAGCTATAATAGCACAAAGTCTACAAGTAACTTGCTTTCTCATTCAATCAAAGAAACATGAATTACAATCTGAGCTCAAAGTCTTAGTAATGCCTTTCAATTCAGGCAGAGTTTCACTTTTGGTAAGGGGAAGATCTCCCTTGTAACAAAAGAGAGATTACAATATATTGCAACCAAACAAAGCTTGGCACTCTTTCCCATGGGATGGCCCATGCTATAGGCAATGCCTTCAATGCATTTTCAGTTTTGTCTGGAGGGACCATGCTTGGAATAGTGCATTGCCTTAATTATGGCATATCCATTCATCTAATATGTCTCTTTTTGGGTGTGGATCATCTGGTCTATCCCCTCTAACATCTATGTAGCTGTCCATTTTGTCTTTACTCCAAAGGAGACTAACAGGCCGCACCTTCAATATTTGCAGGCCAAAATATCTACTTAGTGGACTATTCCACCTACTGAAATTACTTCTGCATAGATATTTCAAGATTCTCCCTCTTTCTACTTTTGTCTTTTCTAGATTTTTCTCTTCCTAGAATTTAAGCTCTCGAGGTTACGTTCCCAACTTTACTGGCTCTTTACGCTCCTTCTCTCAGTAGTTCTTCCTTTTGGCCTTGGCCTTAAGGCCTTTGAATGCATTCAGGTCCATGCTTAAACCTACAAGGATCAACAACTATTTCATTGCCATGAATTTGACATCTTCAAGCATGTCATCGCTTGAAATCGAATGATTAGTTGGTCACCCTAATTTTGACAGCTGTAGGGACGTCGCTAGACTTTTGGATCTCAATGGCTAGTTCGTGACTTTCAACTTTGACATATATGGGCCCATCACTTTCCTTGATAATTCCTTCAACTTTCTTGTTTTGTCCTTCCCAAAGGAGAAGAATCCCTTTGAGGTCTTGAAAAAGGCCTATTTTGGCTGACGAGAGCCCCCCACAAGGGCATCTACCCTTTGAGCAGTCTTCAGATGGCCTTCAGGCTTCTTTCTATAGGAGAGTCCTTAGGTTAATTTCATCAGATAAAATGTCTAAAGGAATCATTTTCTTTGTTTCATCCAATTTCCTTCAGACTTTTCCTTCAATCGTTTCCTTCAGTGGGCTTCATCCTTCGGTGGACTTTTCTTCGGGCTTTTCTTTCATGCAAAAGTCTGAAGGAATTCCTTCAAACTTTTTGTTCAAAGGAAATGCCTTAATCATTTTTTTGCATTGTTTTCCCGAAAGAGAACTGTGCCGTCCGCAAGGACTGTTCAAGCCTAGAACTATCCTTTAGACTTTTGTAATGGTCCATCTGCTCCTCACCTACCTTCCACAAGGGCTGTCTAACCTCAATTCACTGCCCTCTACAAGGGCACTTGTTCCTTTGGATTTGGGGCAACCCCTTAAACTTGCCAATTAAATCGACTGATTGAACCAACTTTGGTTCAATGGTTTAATTGGTTTAATCCCTTTATTTGGCTAAGTCCTTTGTCCGCTTGAACCAACCATGCGTTGAACCTTTGAACCATTGAACCTGTTGAACCTTTGAACCAAAGTGGTTCAATGGTTCAACAGTTCAATGGTTTAAGCCTTCTTCTCTTTGATAAGTGTTTTGAAGTCATTGAACTTGAAGTGGTTGAACTATATAACCTTTGCCAAAGCACTTAACTCTTGCCAACAATGTTGAACCTTAAAGCGGTTGAAATCACTTAAGTGTTGAGAGCTTGTTTCTTCTTGCAGAGTCTGTATAAATCAACTTGTGAAGTCTATAGAATTGAGTTCGTAGAACTTGGCCTGTAGAGTTTGTAGATTTTCACCTATGAAGTCCATAGAAATGGGCCTATAGAGTCTGTAGTTTCAAGCCTAAAGAGTCCATAGTTTCAAGCCTATAGAGTCTATAGAAATGGGCCTGCAGAGTCTGTAGATTCAAGCCTGTAGAGTCTATAGATTCAAGCTTGTAGAGTCTATAGATTCAATCCTATAGAGTCCATAGATTCAAGCCTATAAAGTCCATATATTTCTAGAAGAGCTTTGAAAAATGAAGAACTTGAATGCTCAGAATAATTTTTGAAAAGGGGAGAGAGGATTTTGGTCTGTTGAACCAAAATAGTTCATAGGTTGTCCCAAAAATGAGTGACATTTTTGGGGACAATAGCTGGCTCCAGTTGGGGAACTTCCCTTAGTTAAAATTTTGAAACAACTGAGGGGAGTAGTAACCAGAATCTCAGATGCCTTGAAGTATGCCATTGGGCTATGGAGTCATGCTACCCAAAAAGAAAGGCTCCAAAAATAAAAATGAACAACACAAAGTAGAAACAAAGACTATACAAATGTACATATGTAAAGGTGAACTTATCTGATACTTCAAGAATTGAAGTGATTCAGACACTACCCATTGTAAGACAATGAAGATGGCATTTTGTCCTGATAAACCCATAGGAAACCACTTTGTCCCCAGAATTGGTGACAGGAAAATGGAACTCTCCACCAAGAATCACATTTTCTATGTACTCCTTTCAGTTCTCTCTTCTTGCCCCATGGCAAGATGTGGTCTTCAATCTAAAAACCATAAATCCTTGCTCTCTTGGTGAAGAGTTCCTTTTGTTGACTTTGGAGTACAACAGTATTGTCCACCACCATAGCTTTCTATTTTGCTAGTTCAGTCCAACACATGCTTTGATTGTCCCCCTCAGACACTTGACAAACCACTGGTTCATCATCTCCTTTGGTGTGAAGGAGTTTGATATCCTAGTCTTGAGCAGCCTTCAATTTGAGCAACATAGATTCACATTTAGCTATATTGTTGGTGTTACTAAACTACAACTTGCGTGAAGGAAAAATATCTCCTTGAGGAGATATCAACATAGTCCCAGCTTTAGTATTGGTAGAAGAATTGTTGCCATCAAATTCTAGGATCCAAGCATCATCAAAAGCTGATTTTCTATCAGATTTCTCTTCATTAGAGATGGAAGATCCTTCTTCATTTGTATTATTCCCTACCAATTCTTTTGATGTCTTATTTGAATCAATTCTTGGATTGCCAGCTATAGGACTTTCATCTATAGAAACATGAATATCCTTTATGGTCAAGAAATAATTACCCCTGCCCAAAGACTCAAATAGAATTTGAGCTATAGAGGTTGACATTTGGGTGACCACATATTTTGCCTCCTTTTTAGGGAGTAATCTCTTCATTATGCCCTTGACAGGGATCCTTACCTTAGACAAGTCCATACTTAGTTCTCCACCAATGTCCAACTACTTAGGATTGGCTTGCAGGAATTCAAATTTAGTCATTTAAATTTTGGATTTATTGACATGATCAATTATGTCAAATGACTGAAATAGACTAAGAAGAGAGGATGGGAGTTCATCCTTTTGGTTTTTAGGGGGGGAAGACTAATTTGAAAATTTGAAGTAGAAGGTGTAGGGATGTTTTATGTACTTACCTTCTTAGCAATCGCTGGGTCCTGTGGCTGGAAAGGCAGAGTGATCCCATGTTTAGCAATTGAAATTTCTGATTGAGGTCACTCCTCTATCTTTTCTTTATCAACTTGTTGGGTTGACTGGCTATTAGACTGGGTGAACACTGTGTATGATCCCTTGACTACTTCACCTTTACTTTTGGGTTCATCCTGGTAATTCAAGAAACCAATGTGGGAGTTGCCAGCTAACTCTTCTTGATCCTTCATGAAGAGATCAACGTCATTTCCTTGCTCAAACTCAAGTTAGAAAGAGAAAGCATGTTTTTTTCCAAATATCCAACTACTGAGTTAGTTGTAAATGCTTCAAGGGTGAGGTTCCTCTATGGAGGAGGAAGATGATTTGGCTGCCATTGATTTCTGATAGCATTGCCTTGATATGACTGATTGGGGAATGTCCTGCTTGGTACATCTCTATATGGAGGAGCAAAAGACATACCTTGTACCATTTGCCTTTTCAAGGCTAGCAATTCATTTGCTAACTTTTGCACCATTTGATCAATGGTGGCTATGGGTGAGTATTCAAAAGATGAAGAGGGTTTACCTCTATTTGGATCTCTCCTTATCTTTCTTGCCAAGATAAGGTCATCTTCCACTTTAGTAGCCAAGTCTTGAGTAGCCTCAAGGTCTATGTGGCCAACACGTCTCAACAAAAAACTCACTTTAGGTAGCTATGAGTTGATGAAGAAGCATTTGAGGTTTTTAGGTGTGGGTTGAACAATGATAGGAATTTGATTCTTCAGCTTGTCAAACTTTGCTATGAAATCCCTCATGGGTTCATGAGATTCCTTCTTCATCTATGTAAGTTGGGCCAACAAAGCATGTGTATCTTTTATAGTCTTGAACTTGGCTTCAAACTTGGCTTTAATTGTGTTCCAGTTAGTCATTGATCTAGCTTGCAGATGGTAGAACCAATCTGCAGTGGCACCTTGTAGCGTTTCCATGAAAAGCCTAACTACCACGTCCTTAAAATCTACCCCTATCACACTGTAGGCTATGTTGAAGGCTACAATGTGTTCAATGGGGTGAACTCTCCCATCACCAAAGAATTTGGGAAAGTTCTTTCTTGAGCTACGTGGAAGTTCATGTAGGGGTGGAGTCAAATTTAGTGGACCAAAAGAGTTACCCTAGGGGCCTCGAACTGCCATTATTTGATTATGAAAAAGTGGGATAACAAATCTAGGTGGAACATGTATTGACAAAGCTCTGCTAACAGTAGAAATGGATGCTTTGCTTGGGCTCTCTAGATTCTTTTATAGCATAGAGTTGCTAGATTATAGAATAAAAAATGGAAAAGGGTAGGATCTACTTCAGCTTGAGGCTTGAGACTTCAAATTGTGTGCTCTTCCCAGTGGCTCTGGTTTTGCAGACCAGATAATATAATGGGGATGGAGGAAGATGGTAAGGCTATAATAATAGTGCGTAAGACATAGAACAAAGTCACTAGAGTCTATAATGGATAAGGGTAGGGATTACTTCAATCTAAAACTTGAGGCTTCAGACTGCATGTTCTTCCCCATCGGAGTCGCCAAAAACTGTTGGGTGAATATTTTGTCGGCCAGCTAACTGGTGACCAAAATAGTTCCTATCACCATAGAATAGGGAGATTGGTCATCCAATATTGCAGGTTTACCACATCTAAAGGGGAAAAATATCTCCTCTCATCAAGGGGAGGTTCTATATTAAATATATGGGAGGCTATATACT
This sequence comes from Torreya grandis, assembly GCA_037957365.1. Taxonomy (NCBI): domain Eukaryota; kingdom Viridiplantae; phylum Streptophyta; class Pinopsida; order Cupressales; family Taxaceae; genus Torreya; species Torreya grandis. The sequence continues at coordinate 3,003,781 of JARHVA010000910.1, read as the reverse complement.
ATATATATAAGTAGAAAGTAAGACACAGGGGTAGGATGAACCATCCATCTCTCTTTTTTTAGAGATGATGCTAACAAATAGAAGAGAAATCTTGGGTGATTGGTGAAGGTACTTCTCTTCTTTCAAAAATAACATTCAGCCAAGAGCCAGATCCCTTCTTGGATAGTAAAAATCTTGGTGAAGTGACAAAAGGCACTTCTCTTCTTTCAGAAGTGCTTGTTCTTACAAGCAGTAGGACTCTTTCTGGTAACAAGTAATGGGGTAACAGGGTCCAAAGTAACTAGAAATATAAGATGTAGCACAAAGTCTCCACCTTGACTGCCCTAGAGTGAGATATGAAGAACAATGGGGGTACAAAGTTGTCCTAAGGTCCTTTACACAGAAACAAAAAAGAAAAAACACACACTGAAGACAACTATGACAACACAAAGTCTAAAAGTAGTTGGCTTCAAGACACCTTCCTTATCACCTCCACTAGTCCTACTTATTAAATCAAATAAATAAGAATGATTTTAGAAGATAGACATAAGAACAATCTCCTAAAGTAGCACAAGCTATAACAACACAAAGTCTACAAGTAACTTGCTTTCTCATTCAATCAAAGAAATATGAATTACAATCTAAGCTCAAAGTCTTAGTAATGCCTTTCAACTCAGGTAGACTGTCACTTCTAGTAAGGGGAATATCTCCCTTGTAACAAAAGAGAGATTACAATATATAGCAACCAAGCAAAGCTTGGTATTCTTTCCCATGGGATGGCCCATGCTACAGTCAATGCCTTCAATGCATTTTTAGTTCTGTTTGGAGGGACCATGCTTGGAACAATGCATTGCCTTAATTATGGCATGTCCATTCATCTAATATGTCTCTTCCTAGGTTTGGATCATCTGGTCTATCCCCTCTGATGTCTATGTAGCTATCCATTTTGTCTTTACTCTAAAGGAGACTAACAGGCCGTGCCTTCAATGTTTGCAAGCTAAAATATCTGCTTAGTAGACTGTTCCACCTACTGAAATTACTTCTGCATAGATATTTCAATATTTTCTCTCTTTCTACTTTTGTCTTCTCTAGCTTTGTCTCTTCCTAGAATTTAAGATCTCAAGGCTACGTTCCCAGCTTTACTGGCTCTTTACGCTCCTCTCAGTGGTTCTTCCTTTTGGCCTTGGCTTTAAGGCCTTTGAATGCATTCAGGTCCATGCTTAAACCTACAAGGATCAACAGCTATTTCATTGCCACAAATTTGATGTCTTTGGGTGCGCCATCGCTTGAAAGCCAATGGTTAGTTAGTCACCTTAATTTTGATGACTACGGGGATGTTGCTAGACTTTTAGATCTCAATGGCTAGTTCATGATGTTCAACTTTGACATCTATGGGCCCATCACTTTCTTTGACAATTCCTTCAGCTTTCTTGTTTTGTCCTTCCCAAAGGAGAAGAATCCCTTCGGGGTCTTGAGAAAGGCCTATTTTGGCTGGTGAGAGCCCCCCACAAGGGCATCTGCCCTTCAAGCGGTCTTCAGATGGCCTTCAGGCTTCTTTCTCTTAGAGAGTCCTCGAGTTAATTCCGTCAGACAAAATGTTTGAAGGAATCATTTTCTTTGTTTTTTCATCATTCCTTCAGAATTTTCCTTCAGCGGGCTTCATCCTTCAATGGACTTTTCTTTGGGCTTTTCCTTTGGGCAAAAGTCCAAAGGATTTCCTTCAGACTTTTTGTCTGAAGGAAATGCCTTAATCATTTTGCCGCATTCTTTTCCCAAAAGAGAACTATGCCTTTTGTAAGGACTTTTCAAGCCTAGAACTATCCTTTGGACTTTGTAATGGTCCATCTGCTCCTCACCTGCCTTTCGCAAGGGCTGTCTGACCTCAGTTCACTGCCCTCCGCAAGGGCACTTATTCCTTTGGCTTTGGGGCAGCCCCTTGAACCCGCCGATTGAACCAATCGATTGAGCCAACTTTGGTTCAATGGTTCAATGGTTCAATCAGTTTAATCCCTTTATTTGGCTAAGTCCTTTATCTACTTGAACCAACCACGTGTTGAACCTTTGAACCATTGAACCCATTGAACCTATGAACCAAAGTGGTTCAATGGTTCAATGGTTCAAGCCTTCTTCTCTTTGATAAGTGTTTTGAAGCTGTTGAACCTTGAAGTAGTTAAACTATTGAACGTTTGCCAAAGTGCTTAACTCTTGTCAATGACGTTGAACCTTGAAGCGGTTGAAATTAATTAAGTGTTGAGAGCTTGTTTCTTCCTATAGAGTCCATAGAAATCAACCTATGAAGTTTGTAGAATTGAGTCTGTAGAACTTGGCCTGTAGAGTCCATAGATTTTTACTTGCAGAGTCTATAGAAATGGGCCTATGGAGTCCATAGTTTCAAGCCTATAGAGTCCATAGAAATGGGCTAGCAAAGTCCATAGATTCAAGCCTATAGAGTTCATAGATTCAAGCCTATAGAGTCTGTAGATTCAAGCTTGTAGAGTCTATAGATTTAAGCTTGCAGAGTTTGTAGATTTCTGGAAGAGCTTTGAAAAATGAAGAACTTGAATGCTCAAAACAATTTTTGAAAAGGGGAGAGAGGAATTTGGTCTGTTGAACCAAAATAGATCATAGTTTGTCCCAAAAATGAGTGACATTTTTGGGGACAACAAGGTCTAAATCAACTTAACGTATGAGAACTAGTCCACAGTGAGGGAAGAGAGGTCATGACAATAACCCTATATCCCTATAAAGTAATGCATTATAGCACAATGACAAAAATAGAGAGGGATGTTACAACAATCGTGGATATCATCCCATAAAAGCCAATGAGAGCGCAAGAAGGTGCACAAGGTGTAGTAACAACATGCACAAAGATAAGGGTGCAAAAGAAGAACAATTAAGAGAGCACAAGTGTTCTTGTGCTTGAAGTGGAGGATGCACTGAAAGAAGGGTTGAGAACACTAGATCCCCATAAAGTAAAGGATTGGTTCACCAGAACAACATAGATTAATTCTAGAGTAATTTTCTATATGCAGCAGTGCATGATGGATAAAAGATAACCTTTATCTCTAGATGTAAAGCTAAATGAGCTTGAGGAAGGAGAGGCTCTAAAGGACATTTGACCAAGAGAAACTTCCTTGAAGGAAGCACCTAAAAAAGAAATAATGAGATATGTCATAGAAGGATAAGAGTTGCCTAGATATCAATTGGGAGTTGTTGAGTGAAGCATAAATAAGAGTGAGGTGCATGGTTCTAAAAGTGCACCAAAAGAAATAGAGGTGTTGGTGCAAGCACCAGTTGAAGAGAGATTGAGCGCCAATGCAAACAACATTGTGTCAATGGATTTGGAAAGTGAAAGAGAAGTTTCATATGTGAAATTCAAGCAAAACAACCATGCAAAAGAGATGTTTCCTTCAAAATGCACAGACATAGAAAGACAAAAGAGCACAAGTCTATTTGTGGTAAAAATCTACCTAAAGAATTGGGGGAAGAAGAAAAAGAAGTAGAAACTGGTAGTGGAACCTAAGTTGACATCCAAAGGGAAGGAAAAGTGGGCATAAATCCAAAAAAAGCATCTGAAGATGCATGAGGAGAGGAGAAGAGTTGACATGTAGCTAACAAAAACAATACATTATTTGCACATAACATGGATTAGCTATCAAGAGGAATGAGTGAAAATCAGCCTGATGCCAATCAAAGGAGTGCATTTTTCATTGCATGAAAAGAAAAGGAGTCACTACCGATTGTGAGCAAGATAAGAGGTCATCAGCTTAAAACTTACTAGGAATAACACTTGAAGGGGATATCAATCCACACACACAGAGTGAAGTGCATGATAAAGGAAGAATAAGAAAAGCAATAAGAGGGTGAAAATTTGACAACAGATAATTTCCAAACTAAAGAACCAAGTAGTGGACCTAGAAGGCCATCTCAAATGGAGGAGAAGACTCAAAAGCCATTAAAGGTAACCTTCAAAGCCTCACTCCCAAAGTAAAGAAGAAAATGTTGCCATGAAAGGCGATGTGCAGGACGAGCCAATATGGGAGCAATGCGGAGGTCAAAAAGAGCCCTTTGAGAATATGAAAGAGTGGGAGCTAATGCTGATCTTGAAAGGCATTTATGAGAAGGCTACATAAGGAATATTCATAAGAAGCAGAGGAAAATAAGTTTATTTCATGGAAGCAAAAATAAAGGAGTGAAACCAAAAATAAACCCAGTTGTAGTGGAGTGAAATGAGTGAAGGAAAAGTGGATATCATTTCACATGAGCTAGCAAGAGTGCATGAAGGTGTGAAAGGTATAACACCAGTATGCATAAAGATAGGGGGACATAAGAAGAAACCTAAAGAGAGCACAAGTGTTTTTATGCTCATAGTGGAGGATGCACCAAAGGAAGGGTTAACAACATTATATCACCATAAATTAATGGATTGTAGCAGAACAAAAACAATAGAGATAAATGCTAGAGTAATTGTGGATATAGAGTAATTGTGGATATAATTCCATAAGATCCAACAAGAGCTAAAAAAGGTGCATAAGATGTAGGATTAGCTTGTAAAGAGATAAGTATGCACAAGAAAAACCCTTAAGACTGCACAAGTGTTATTGCGTTTGAAGTGGAGGATGCACCGAAGGATGGGTTGATAACACTAGATCCCCATAAAGTAAAGGATTATTTCATGACAAAAACATAGAGTAATGTTGGAGCAATTGTCTATATACAACGGTGTGTGATGGATAGAAGATAAAATTTTACCCTGGATGCAAAGTAAAATGAGCATGAGGAAGGAGAGGCTCTAAAGGATCTTCGACCAAGAGAACCTTGCTTGAAGGAAGCACCCAAAGAATAAACAACAAGAGATGTTGTAGAAGGAAAAGAGTTGCCTAGAGAATAATTGGGAGTTGTTGAGTGAAGCATAAATAAGAGTGAGGTGCATGGGTCCAAAAGTGCACCAAAGGAAATAGAGGCATTAGGGCAAGCACTAGCTAAAGAGAGATTGAGCACCAATGCAAACAACATTGTGTCAATGGATGAGGAAGGTTAAATAGAAGTTACATGTGTGAAATTCAAACACAATAGCCATACAAAAAAGATGTTTTCTTCAAAAGGTAAAGACATAGATAGGTAAAAGAGTGCAAGTCTATTTGTGGTAGAAATTTGCCTAAAGCATTAGTGGAAGAAGAGAAATAGGTAGAAACTTGCAATGGAACCTAAGTTGTCATAAAGACAATAGTGAATTGTGTCATGGAGAGACATACAAAGGGAAGGAAAAGTTGGCATAAATCCACAAAAGGCATCTAAAGATGAATGAATAGGAGAAGAGTAGACATGTAGCTAACAAAATCAAGACATTATTTACACCTGACATGGATGAGCTACCGCGAGGAATTAGCCAAAATCACCCTAATGCCAATCAAAGGTGTGTAATTTTCATTATGCAAAAGGAAAAGGAATCACTACCAATTTGGAACAAGGTAGGAGGCCATCAAATTAAGACTAACTAAAAACAATGCTTGAAGAGGATATTAATCCAAACACACAGATCGAAGTGCACCACCAAAGAGGAAGAAGAAAATCAATAAGAGCGTGAAAATTTGGCAACAGATAATTTTAGAATAATAGAACCAAGTAGTTCACCGAGAAGGCCATCTCAAATGAAGTAGAAGACTCAAAAGCTATTGAAGGTAACCTTCAAAGCCTCACTCCTAAAGTAAAGAAGAAAGTGTTTCCATGAAAGGTGATGCACAGGTGGTGCCAATATGCGAGCAATGCAGAGGTCAAAAAGAGCTCTTTGAGAAGATGAAAGAGTTGGAGCTAATGTTGATCTCAAAAGGCATTGAGGAGAAGGTTGTATAAAGGAGATGCATAATAAGTAGATGAAAGAGGGTTATTTCATGGAAGCAATAATAAAGGAGTGAAACTAAGAAGAAACCCAATTGTAGTAGAGTGAAATGAGTGAATGAAAAGTGGATATCATTCCACATGAGCCAACAAATGTGCATGAAGGTGTGGAAGGTATAGCTCTAGTCTGTACAAAGTCAGGGGTATATAATAAGAATCCTAAAGAGAGCATAGGTATTCTTGTGCTCACAGTGGAGCATACACCAAAGGAAGGGTTGAAAACCATATATACCCAGAAATTAATGGATTGTAGCACAACAACAATGATAAAGAGGGTTGTTAGAACAATTGTGAATATCATTCCATAAGAGCCAGTGATAGTGCAAGAAAGTGCACAAGGTGTAGGAGCAGCCTACATAGAGATAAGGGCTTATAATAAGAACCCTTATGAAATCACAAGTATTATTGTGCTTGAAGTGGAGGATGCATCAAATGGTTGATAACAATAGATACCCATAAAGCAAAGGATTAATTCACAATAAAAACAACATAGAGTAATGTTGGAACAATTTTCTATAGGCAGTAGCATGTGATGGATAGAAGATAACCTTTAGCCCTAGATGCAAAGCAAAATGAGCCTAAGGAAGCAGAGGCTATAAAGGACCTTCAACTAGGGGAAACTTCCCTGATAAAAAACACCTAAAGAAGAAACAACAAGAGATGTTGCAGAAGGAGAAGAGCTGCCTAGCGATCAACCAAACTTATTAAGTGAAACATGAATAAGAGTGAGACACATGGGTCTAAAAGTGCATCGAAGAAAATAGTGGCATTGGCATAAGCACTAGCTAGAAAGAGATTGATTGCCAATGCAAAAAATATTGTGTCAATAGATGAGGAAGATGAAGGAGAAGCTACACGACTGAAATTCAAGCATAAGAGCCATGCAAAAGAAATGTTTCTTTCAAAAGGCACAAATATAGAGAGGAAAAAGAGTGCAAGTCTATTTTTGGTAGACATTTTCCTAGAAAATTAAGGGAAGAAGAGAAATTGGGAGAAACTTTCAGTGGAACCTAAGTTGTCATAAAGATAATAGAGCATTACGCCATGGAGAGACACACAAAGGGAAGGAAAAGTGGGCATAACTCCACAAAAGGCATCTGAAGATGCATGAGGAGAGGAGAAGAATTGACATGTAGCTAACAAAAAATAGACATTTTTTGCACATGACATGGATGAGATACCGAGAGGAATCAGCCTAGATCAATGTGATGTCAATTAAAGGAGTAGAATTTTCATTACATGGAAGGAAAAAGAGTCACTATTGATTGGTAGCATCGCAAGAGGTTTTTAGCTTAAAACTAACTAAGAACAACACTTGAAGGGGATATCAATCAAAACACATAGAGAAAAGGGTGCAATAAAAGAGAAAGAAGAAAATTAATAAGAGGGTGAAACTTTAGCAACATATATTTTCAAAACAATAGAACTAAATAGTGCACTAAGAAGGCCATATCAAATGAAGGAAAAGACTTGAAAGCCATTGAAGGTAACCTTCAAAGCCTCACTCCCAAAGTAAAGAAGTATGTGTTACCATGAAAGGCGATGCACAAGATGAGCCAACATGGGAGCAATGCAGAGGTCAGAAAGAGACCTGTGAGAAGATGAAATAGTTGGACCTAATGCTGATCTCAGAAGGCATTGAGGAGAAGGCTGCATAAAGAAGATGCATAAAAAGTAGAGGAAAAGAAGGTTATTTCATGGAAGCAAAAAAACTAAGAGGATCAAAACTAAGAGTAAACCCAATTATAGTGGAGTGAAATGAGTGAAGGAAAAGTGGATATCATTCCACATGAGCTAGCAAGAGTGAATGAAGGTTTGAAAGGTATAACACCAGCCTATATAAAGATAAGGACACATAAGAATAACCCTAAGGACAACACAGGTGTTCTTGTGATCATACTGGAGGATGTGCCAAAGGAAGGGTTGAGAACCCAATATCCCCATAAAGTAATGGATTGTAGCATAACGACAATGATAGAGATAGATGTTAGAGTAATTATGGATACCATTCCACAAGAGCTAGCAAGAGTGTAAAAAGGTGCACAAGGTCTAGGGGCAGCTTGCATAGAGATAAGGATGCACAAGAACCCTTAAGAGAGCACAAGTTTTATTATTCTTGAAATGGAGGATGCACCAAAGGAAGGGTTGAGAACACTAGATCCTCATATATCAAAGGATTGGTTCATAAAAACATATATAGACTAATGCTGGAGCAATTGTCCATATGGAGTGGTGTGTGATGGATAAAATATTACCTTTAACCTCGAATACAAAGCAAAATGAGCCTTGTGAAGGAGAGGCTTGAAAGGACCTTTGACCAAGAGAAACTTCCCTAAAGGAAGCACCTAATGAAGAAAGAGTGAAAGATGTTGTAGAACGAGAAGAGTTGCCTAGAGATCAACTGGGAGTTGTTAAGTGAAGTATTAATAAGAGTGAGGTGCATGGGTCTAAAATTGCATCAAAATAAATAAAGGTGTTGGTACAAGCATTGACTAAAGAGAGATTGAGCACTAATGAAAACACCATTGTGTCAATGGATGAGCAAGGTAAAGGAGAAGTTACACAGTTGAAATTCAAGCACAATAACCATGTGAAAGAGATGTGTCCTTTGAAACACATAGACATAGAGAGGAAAAAGAGTGCAAGTCTATTTATGGTATAAATTTTTCTAAAGTATTAGAGGAAGAAGAGAAATAGGAAGCAACTTGCAATGAAACCTAAGTTATCATAAGGAAAATAAAGAATTGCACCATGGAGAGATAAGCAAAGAGAAAGAAAAGTGGGCATAACACCACAAAAGGAATCTAAATATGCATTGGAAGAGGAGAAGAGTTGACATGCAGCTAACAAAAATAAGACATTGTTTTCACACAAAATGGATGAGCTACCAAGAGGAATTACCCAAAATTAGCTTGATATCAATCAAAGGAGTGCAATTTTCATTACATAGAAGGAAAAGGAGTCACTATCGATTATGAGCAAGGTAGGAGTCCATCACCTTAAAACTAACTAGGAACAATGCTTGAAGGAGATATTGGTCCAAGCACACAAAGTGAAGTGCACGATAAAAGAGGTAGAAAAAAAGCAATAAGAGGATCAAAATTTGGCAACAAAAAAATTCCAAACTATAGAACTAACTAGTGCACCAAGAAGGCCATCTCAAATGGAGAAGAATCAAAAGACATTTAAGGTAACCTTCAAAGCCTCACTCCTAAAGTAAAGAAGAAAGTGTTGTCATGAAAGGCAATGCACAAGAAGAGACAAGATGGGAGCAATGTGGAAGTCAGAGAGAGCCCTTTGAGAAGATGAAAGAGTGGGAGCTAATGTCAATCTCAGAAGGTATTGAGGAGAAGGTTTCATAACAAATAGAGTAAAGAAGGTATCTCATGGAATCAACAATAGAGGAGTGAAACCAAGAATAAATCTAGTTGTAGTGGAGTGAAATGAGTGAAGGAAAAGTGGATATCATTCCACATGATCTAGTAAGAGTGCATGAAGATTTGAAATGTATAACACCAATCTGCACAAGGAATGGGTCACATAAGAAGAATCCTAAAGAGAGCATAGGTGTTCTTGTGCTCATAGTAAAGGATGCATCAAAGGAAGCATCGAGAACCCTGTATCCCCATATAGCAATGGGTTGTAACATAACAATAATGATAGAGAGGGATGTTAGAGAAATTGTGGATATCAAACCACAAGAGCCAACGAGAGGGAAAGAAGGTGCACAAGGTATATGAGTAGCTTGCATAGAGATAAGGGCCTACAAGAAGAACCCTTAAGAGAGCACAATTGTTATTATGCTCAAAGTGGAGGATGCACTGAATGAAGGGTTAAGAACATTAGATCCCCATAAAATAAAGGATTGATTCACAATAACAACATAGAGTAATGTTGGAGTAATTGTCCATATGTAGTGATGTGTGATGGATATAAGATAACCTTTAGCCCTGGATGCAGAGCAAAATGAGCCTAAGGGATGAGAGGCTCTAAAGTACCTTTGACCAAGAGAAACTTCCCTGAAAGAAGTACCAATAGAAGAAACAACAAGAGATGTTGTTGAAGGAGAAGATTTTCCTAAATACCAAATGGGAATTGTTGAGGGAAGCATAAATAAGAGTGAGGCACATGGGTCTAAAAGTGTGCCAAAGGAAATAGAGGCATTGGTGCAAGCACCAACTAAAGAGAGATTGAGTGCCAATGAAAATAACATTATGTCAATATATGAGGAAGGTGAAAGAGAAGTTGCATGGGTGAAATTCAAGTACAATAGCCATACAAAAGAGATGTGTCCTTCAAAATGCATAGACATAGAGAGGAAAAAGAGTGCAAGTCTATTTATGGTAGAAATTTTTCTAAAACAATAGGGGAAGAAGAGAAAGAGGTAGCAACTTGCAATGGAACCTAAGTTGTCATAAAGACAATGGAGCATCGCAGTATGGAGAGACACAAAAAGGGAAGGAAAAGTGGGCATAACTCCATAAAAGGTGTATGAAGATGTATGAGGAGAGGAGGAGAGTCGACATGTAGCTAACAAAAACAAGACATTATTTTCACATGACATGGATGAGCTACCGAGAGAAATTAGCCAAAATCAGCCCAATGTCAATTAAAGGAGTGCAATTTTAATTACACAAAAGGAAAAGGAGTCACTATCGATTGGAAGAAAGGCAGGAGGCCATCAACTTAATACTAACTAGGAATAATGCTTGAAGGGGATATCAGTCCAAGCACACAGAGTGAAGTGCATGATAAAACAGAAAAAAGAAAAGCAATAAGAGGGTGAAAATTTGGCAACAAATAATTTCCAAACTACAAAACCAAATAGTGCACCCCAAAAGCCATCTCAAAAGGAGGAGAAGAATTAAAAGTCATTGAAGGTAAACTTCAAAGCCTTGATCTTAAAGTAAATAATAAAGTGTTGATATGAAAGACGATGCACAAGAGGAGAGAACATGGGAGCAATGTGGAGGTCAAAAAGAACACTTTGAGAAGATGAAGAAATGGGAACTAATGTTGATCTTGAAAGTTATTGAGGAGAAGATGCATAATAAGCATATGAAAAGAAGGTTATTTCATGGAAACAATAATAGAGGAGCAAAACCAAGTAAAAACCTAGTTTTAGTGGTGTGAAATGAGTGAAGGAAAAGTGGATATCATTCCACATGAGTCAACAAGAGTGCATGAAGGTGTGGAAGGTATAACACCAGTCTGCACGAAGATAGGGGCACATAAGAACCTTAAAGAGAGCACACGCATTCTTGTGATCATAGTGGAAGATACACCAAAGTGTTGAGAACCCTACATCCTCATAAAGCAATAGATTTTATCAAAACAAAAATGATAGAGAGGGATGTTAGAGCAATTGTGGATATCATTCTGCAAGAGCTAGAGAGAGTGAAATAAGGTTCACAAGGTGTAGGAGCACCCTACCCAGAGATAAGGGTGTACAAGAAGAACCTTTAAGAGAGCACAAGTGTTATTGTGCTTGAAATGGAGGATGCACCAAATGAAGAGTTGAGAACACTAGATCCTCATGAAGCATAAGATTGGTTCACAACAATAATAACATATAATAATAATAGAGCAATTATCGAAAAGTAGTGGTGTGTGATGGAGAGAACATAAGATTTAGCCCTTGATGCGAAATAAAAACAAGCTTGAGGAAGGAGATGCTTTAAAGGACCTTCAACCAAGAGAAGCTTCCCTGAAGGAAGCACCCAAAAAATAAATAGTGATAGATGTTGTAGAAGGATAAGATTTGCCTAGAGATTAATTGGGAATTGTTGAGTGAAGCATAAATAAGAGTGAGGTGCATGGGTCCAAAACTGCACCAAAGTAATTAGAGGCATTGGTGCAAGCTCCAACTCAAGAGAGATTGAGTACCAATGCAAAAAATATTATGTCAATGGATGAGGAAGGCAAAAGAGAAGTTTCATGGGTGAAATTCAAGCATAACAGCCATGCATAAGAGATGTATCTTTTGAAAGGCACATACATAGAGGGTAAATAGAGTGCAAGTCTATTTGTGGTAGAAATTTGCGTAAAGCATTAAGGGAAGAAGAGAAAGAGGTAGAAACTTGGAATGAAACCTAAGTTGTCATAAAGACAATAAAACATTACACTATGGAGAAACATGCAAAGGGAAAGAAAAGTGGGCATAACTCCAAAAATAGAGTCTGAAGATGCATGGGGAAAGGAGAAGAGTCGACATGTAGCTAATAAAAACAAGATATTGTTTGCACATGACATGGATGAGCTATCGAGAGGAATTAACCAAAATCATCATGATGCCAATCAAAGGAGTACAAATTTCATTACATGAAAGGAAAAAGAGTCACTACTAATTGGGAGCAAGGAAGGAGGCCATTAGCTTAAAACTAACTACACTTGAAAGGGATATCAATCCAAGCATATAGAGTGAAGTGCATGACAAAAATGGAAGAAGAAAAGAAATAAGAGGGTGAAAATTTGGCAGCATATAATTTCCAAACTACAAAACCCAGTAATACACCTAGAAGGCCATCTCAAATGGAAGAGAAGACTCGAAAGCTATTTAAAGTAATGTTCAAAGCCTCATTCCTAAAGTAAAGATGAAAATGTTACCATGGAAGGCAATGTATAGGAAGAGCCAACATGAAGGCAATACAGAGATCAAAAAGAGCTCTTTGAGAAGATGAAAGAGTAAGAGTTAATGCTGATCTCGAAAGGCATTGAGGAGAAGGTTGCATAAAGGAGATGCATAAGAAGCAAAGGAAAAGAATGTCATTTCATGGAAGCAACAATAGAGGAGAGAAACTAAGAATAAACCCAGTTGTAGTGGAGTGAAATGAGTGAAGGAAAAGTGGATATCATTCCACATGAGCTAGTAAGAGTGCATGAAGGTGTGGAAGGTACAGTACTAGTCTACACAAATACATGGGAACATAAGAACCCTAAAGAGATCACATTTGTTTTGTGCTCATAGTGGAGGATGCACCAAAGGAAGGGTTGAGAATAATATAAAAGTAATGGATGATGGATAGAAGACAAACTTTATCCCAATACAAAGGGAAAGGAGCCTAAGAAAGGAGAGGCTCTAAAAGACCTTTGACCAGGAGAAATTTCCCTCAAGGAAACACTAAAGGAAGAAGTAACTAGAGATGCTACAAAAGGAGAAGAATTACATAAAGAACAATTAGGAGTTGTTAAGTGCAATTAAAATGAGAGTAAGGCACATGGGTTCAAAGGTGCACTAGAGGAAATAGATGCACTAGAGTGAGCACTTGCTAAATAAAGCATGAGTGCTAATGCAAACATCATTGCACCAAAGAAAGAAGAAGGAAAAAGAGAAGTTGCATAGGATAACTTCGAGCAAGGTAGCCAAGCAGAAGAGATGTGTCCTTTGAAAGGCATAAAGATAGAGAGATGAAAGAGTGCATGTTTATCTGTGGGAGGCATTTACCTCAATCATGAGGAGATTAAGACAAAAAGATAATGCGCAACCAAGCCTAACTTGTCCTAAAGATAATAAAGCATTACACCATAGAGAGATGTGAGAAGGGAAGGACAAATGGACGTAACTCCACATATGGCATTCAAATATGGTAAGGAGAGGAGGAGAGTCGGCTTGCAGCTAACAAAGATGCAACATTGTTTGCACATGACCAATAGGATCTAGTAGGATAAGTTAACAAAAATTAGTATGATGCAGATCAAGGGAATGCAATTTTCATTATGTGCAAGGAAAAGGAGTTATTGCTGATTAAGAGCAAGGTAGGACACCATCAGCCTGAGACTAACCATGAATAATGACTAAAGGGGATATTAATCTAGGCACGTAAAGGTAAGTGTGCGACAATAAAAGAAGAAAAGGTGGGAGTCAATGGACCCCATAGAGACTTCCATGCCATTGATAACATCAACCAAAGAGAAATGAAGAATAAGGGCACTGGAAAAACCACATAGACATACCCCATGAGAACACATGGAAGAATGGTACGTAAGTATACCTACTTGCCATAAACCACATAACGAAGAGACTTTGCATAACAAAGGAGAAGTGAAAGACACAAAAACAAGGAAAGGTATGAAGACCTTTTAGAGGATATGGATGAACAAGAATGGGGATAAACCCATGAGAAACAAAAGTGGGTGCAAACCCACAAGAAAAAAGGTGGGCATAGGCCCACAAGATATGAAGGTGGGCATAAGGCCACAAGAATAAATAGAGGTGGGTGCAGAACCACAAGAACAAGGGAAGGAAGATGAAGTGTATCAGAGCTAGGCAAAGGAGAACAATTTTTGACCTAAGGAGGATTTAAAAAAGAAAGAAGCATTGAGTGAGCCTACTCAGGTACCACACCAGGGGGATGGGAACACCATAGTCAATGTAGCTAACTAGAAAGATAGTTCTACCAATCCAACACTATTTATAAATAGTTCATAGTTTAATTATCTGGGGAGTTTGATGTATGAGAATCACAAGAAAAATTTCAATATTGCATCAGACAAAAATAGAGTCAGTCAAACATGAAATAAACCAACTGTAGATGTGCATGGTAACATGGACCACACAAGAGTCCACTTGCATAGAAGGAAGGTTTTGCACAATGGCTGAGAGTTACGCAAGGAGTTAGAGAATAAAAAGGAGGTACAAGTTTTGGTTAAGCCAAACAACACACTCATAAAGCTATAAAGCACATAAAGATGCACTAGGGACATGAAGTGAGGTGTAGAAGTAAAGGCTTGCTCAAAAGTGCATGAAGGAACCGAGGCTTACAAAGTTATAAGAACCATGGTGCAGAAGGAGTTGTTCATTGAAGGTGTATTTCACAAGAACAAGAAAAGTTGTAACCAAAGCTAAGTTCAAACTTGAGCAATAAATGCACAAAGAGTTGGGCTTATCAAGGGAGAACATTAGAGTAGTGCATAGTCATAGTTGAGGGGTACTCAAATGCGACTAGAATGTAATCAACCAATGATTGAACTCTAAGGTAACCATTGCATGATGATGTTGGTGTATGGAAAGGAGGATATTTTGAGGTACAAGGGCACACAAAAAGCCAAGCATAGGGCATTTGATGCAAGCCTGAGGAATTAGAAGATAGTTAGATGAGTAATTAGTTATGAGAACCTACAATTAGCCTTTCCTTAGGCTAGGTTAGTACTGTAAATGATGTGATAGCAAAAGGGATTGACAAGATCTACTTGTGCAACTCAAGGTTTGTAAAAGGCTATGCTACTTCTAGAGTAGGTTTGTAGACTTGCATAAAGCCATAATAAATGAAGTTGACCAATTGTGTGGGAATTCAATGAAGCAACTAAAGCTTAGGCAACTAAAAAAGGGATCTCGGTCTAGAATTTGTAATGTTCAAAAGCCAAGGAAAGACTCTGTTAGAGTGATCCCATAAGGGACAAATTTTTTTTTTGAGGCTAGACAAAGAGAAAAGGAACTTTGTAGACAAGTGAAGGCTCGTAATCATGGATGGATGGTATTATAAGGACACCATAGTAGATAAAAATACAGATACTCATATCTATGTCTGAGGACTAGACTAAGTAGATTGTTGGAAATTTGAGCAAGGAGATAGTTGATAGTTTTGATATCATGATACATAAAGTAGTTTGAGGACTGAATAGTTATCATGTCAATCTAGGCCAAATATGCTAGAGGGCCAAAACTAAAGTGAGATTTTGAGCATAGTTTGAATTAAGATCCATTTGGAGAATAATTGAAGCATATGTTTGATCTTTAAAAGTACTATGCTAAAATCCACCAAATTTGACGAGCATAGGGGCACTAGAATAATTAGTGCATTATGTTCTCCCCTTCCCTTTAACACTTTAATCAACTAACTGGTCCCTATCGAACCTCTATGCTAAATTTTTTCTCCATGAGAATCATATATTTTTAATGGGAACCACAATGGTATGATATGTGGCCAGCCTACTCAAAAATTACTTTTTTCCAATGTCTGCTCTATATATACTAACTCAAGGTTGAGATTGACCAAGGCCACTTTGTAGTGTCCCCTAGTTGGGGAGGACTAAATATGTTTAATAAGGATATTTGATATAAATATCAAGTGATTAGAGATCTCATCAATCAATATTTGGACTTGGACAAGGGATGATCCCATATGTTTTTCAATTGTTGCTTGGTCCCCAATGGGTTCACTGCTTTGGGGGTTTACATAGTGGCTTGCATGATAAAGTTTCCCCAAGATTGTAAAATGTTTTTGATATAATCAAATGCCTATGAAGAGAGAGGTGGGTAGTCATTCCAACTTGATTCTATGTAGGGTATTATGTGCCCATTTCCAACTTGTAATTTTATCATTTATGATAGGACCTAGCACCAAATTTAATGTGTTGGGTAGTTTTGGATTATGGAGTCTTGCATTGGTTAGGATCTAGATAATCCACAAATAAAATTTTACTCCACCAGGAGATGTTTAAAAATTTGAGCCTCCAATTTGATCTCATGGATAGAACATTGTTGAATTACAAATTGTTTTCACATTTAATCCTCTTGAACATTTAAGCCTACAAATCTCATCCCAAGAAACCAAGTAATACTTGTGTTGTTAGTTCATGCCTTGTCACAAACATTTACATTGTAGGGTTGTGAGTTTTTCCCCTATGTAGCTAGGGAGTTTAAGAAGAGTGAGAGTGTAAACCAAAACCACATAGAGTACAACCTTCAATAGTTGAATTCAATGTGCAAAGGAAAGCCAACTATGGTTTCATTTGAATTTTTTTTTCAAATTATGACTTGAGAATATGCCAAGAGGTCAAATGAGGTTTATCATCCAAAGGGTATCTCAAATAAGTTAAGGGAAGGTATCCTTTATAGAATCCCTAAGCCTAAACATAATCTATTTTTTTGGTAATGCAGACATTAACAAATATTGCCTTGGATTTGTGCTTATTAATTTGTTGACTAAAGGCTTCTTGAAATTTGTCAAATATAACACAAATGTGTCAAGCTTCAATAACAAGGATTTATCAGAAAGGAAGAGTGTCTTATGCAACTTTCCCCTTTTTATTTTGGCATGTTGCAATGACCTACATAAGGATTCTCCCAATATAATAAACAAGTATGGGCTTATCGGATCGCTTTGTCTAAGTCCTCTAGTGTAAGTGAATGAAAGGTCAATGTCCTCATTAATGTCCACAAGGGGCAATGTTATGATACAAATGTTAATCTATTTAGTTAGATGATTTGAGAAACCAAAAGCAATCATAGTCTAGAAAAGGAGATCTCAATTTCATATGTTAAAGGCTTTTGACATGCCATACTTAATGAGGATTCCTTACCTTGTTTGGATCTTTAGCGAGTGTAAAATCTCCCATGTGGATAGGATATTGTCAATGATTTGCCTTTCATGTACAAATGTCAACTAGGTATTAAAAAAAATTATAATAAAGGTTTGAATCATAAAGTAATGAGTTTATATAATTTTATAGATCATATTATGTAGAGCTATAAGCTTGAATTGATCCATTTGTACATCTTGAGCTTCCTTTGGGATGAGGTCCAACTTAGTGGCATTCATATCTTTGAGAATAAATTCATTTTTTAAGAATTACTCAAAAAATTGTAAAAAGGTATTCCTTTATCACAAGCCAAAAATATTTGGTAGAAAAAGGTCAAGAAAACATCCAGTCCCAAAGCTTTATCCTTGTGAAAGGAATAAATTAAATGTTTCAATTCTACTTTGAAAATTGTTCTAACAATTTGATCATTATATTCTTCTTTGATATGAGATGGATGTGCTTCAAATCCTTGTTATGGTTTATGATTTGTTTCCTTGAAGTGAGGCCTTAACTATAGGGAGGTCTTGAAAATACTGAGAAGCATCTTGGAATATATTTTTTGAGGAAGTGAGTGGTTTTCCATCTCCCATCATAATGAGTTATTGAGAAATTATAGGTTTTTAACTATGGACCAATTTATGAAAGCATCCGACATTTGTATCTCCCTTCCTAAGCCATTGATCCCTTAAAACAAAGTATATTTATAATTGCATATATGATGTAACAAAAAAGGTGTGGCCTCTTCATTTTAGCACATGTTTATATAGTGTTCTAGTATAATTTATGGTTTAGGTCAAATGATCTATTAGATTTCATAAGGAAACAATGTAAAAATGCTTTCAATTTAATTTCTATAAAGTTCATTGATGATAATTAATAGTCAATAGCAAAATTATTTAGCATTTGTCTTTAAAAATTATTAAAATTTGTTAAGCGACATTCTATCTACAAGTAAGACTTATATTTCCCAAGCTAACTAATGCTAGACTTGGTTTTTAAACCTTCTAACACCATGCATGCTCACATGCCACATATTCTAGTTATGCACCTCTATACAAGTGGCAAGGCATGTCTTCTCACATTCTATATTTTTATCATTGTATTCTATTTACTAGTGCTTATGAATAATGTAAAACATATATAGTTATAAACAAATCTATTATTCTCTCTTACTTCATGATACTATGTTTCACATCAGTTGATATTAGAGCCTAATTATCTACCATGTTCCCCATTTAATTTTGGTTCAAATTTTGGTTGAACATATCTAAAATTCTACTAGATATCTAAATAAGATTATATAAAGTTCTTACTAGATCTAATTTGTTAGGAAACACAACTAATTTGACTGCTTTCATTACAAGTTGAGCCTACAGACCAAACATAGCTTACATAAGTAAATATTAAATGAAATACCATGGGTGATTCCTAGTTAGTTAGGTAGAGCTCAAACTCGTGTTTATCTTTCTATGCAAATCTTATATTAAAATAAATACAACATTTATATATTGAAAAAAAATTTCCCTCCACCAACCATATACCCTAAATGTCATATATGCCTAATAGATTGTACAATAAGTGTTTGTGGTAGTGGAAATATTATTTATTTTTGTAATGCCCACAAAGATGAAGAGGCATCCCAAAGGTGGCACTGCCCCTCAACACATATATTTTCAATTCACATAATTTATTCTCTATGCCATGCCAACCAAGGACAACCCAATGCAATCGACAAGTTCTGAAGCCAAGTAAACTATTTTCAATTAATAAGATTGATTAAGGCATCTGGTCATTGTAGCACTTAGTGTTTGTAATCATCACCATGGATCAGAGATTCTTTATGGCTACCTCCATTATGATATTGTTACTAAATTTCTATTTCCAGGTCTATTCAAGACACTCCTATAATGCCATTGATAAGTGCTGGAGAAGAGACCAGCATTGGACACAAAATAGAATGAATATATTATGTTGTGGGCTTTGGAAGCATAGCTAAGGGAGGCATAGGAAGAGAAATGTATAGAGTCACTAGTGATGATGACAACCCTACAAATTTTTTCCCTATAACTCTAAGATATGGAGTTACTCGTGATGGTCCTCTATGGATAGTTTTTGCCAGGGATATGGAGATAAAGCTTGAGATTCCCCTCTTTTTAAAAAGCCACAAGTCTATCGATGTAAAGGGGTAAATTTTCACATCAGCACTGGGCCCTGCATCTACCTATTAAATGTTTCATGGATTAAACATCTATGATTGTAAGCCAAGCATAGCTGGCAAGTGGAAACATTCCATGAGCCTTCAGTGGATGGAAACATAGTATGGAGACACTATTGATGATAACACACTCTCCATTTGCATAGATGGGCTTGTAGATATCACACTTTCTTCCACTCATAGACATTAGCAAGTACTGGCAGTGGTATCAAGTACAATGGTTGGGTCCTCCTTTGTCTTCTAGATATAATCATGTAAAGGCGAGGTCACATGACAAATAGGGTTCCCTCTCTCCCACCGACATCAATGGCATGTTCACCCGCTACATAAATCACAATAATAGTAATTTATTTTTAGACATTAATAATAGTAATGACATGGGCACCAACCACAATATAGATGCTACAATCCTACATTTTGAGGTTGAGGCACGTTTGTAAATCTAGACCTACCACCGACAAAGTGGGCATCCATCAAGGATGGGTGGGGCTAGTGAATATGTATGTCTGTACCTTGTGCAGTGAGGGTTTTTTAGCTACCATGAGGGCTAGGGCACAAGTCAGAAGGTGAGATGATAGAATGGTTGCTACAATAGGTAGAGCTAGTGGTGATTGCCACCACCAACATTGGAACAATCCTACAAAAATTTCATACTCTGAACGTCTCGATGCATAGCTCCAACTCAAGCATGTCAGCTGCACTGAAGCTACTGTATAATTTCCACGGTGAGTCACTCAACCTTAATGCGAGCATGACAGATCAGATTTAAACCTAGGTTGAGTGGAAAAGATCAGTAGTAAAGGAAATAAGGTCTTAGGGTATGAGTATTTTAGGTTATATCCATCATCCTCATCACACGGGTGGACTCAAGAATTTGATAAATGACCCTAAACAACAACAATAGCTAATGCATGATTCGAACTTTGGGAACTCGAGATCAAAAAGACAGAGAGAGGAGACCTTGCAGTAGTAGATGATGGCTAGATCCATGTGGGTAGTCAGCAATAGGGTGAGTTATCAAATACAACATAAAACATGCTGGGCATGTTTTGGATGCTCCCTCTGCCTTCCCATGCCATGCTCTGTGTCTTACAATGACAAACTAATCTAGGAAAAAAAATAAAGGCTCGTTACAAAACAAAGGCAAACTAATCCCACATTATGTTATGGGGGTGAAATGACATATCCATTTGGAACTAGATTTAAAATTATTTTATTAAGCGTGTGGTTCATGCCATCTACTCATGATAATATTGCCCCTCCCCCCATGGAACTTCTATTCTTAGTTACAATGCAAATATCCATTAACATTGAATTTGGTTTAAATGTTTACAAAAGCATTAAATAAATTACATTTAATTTAATTAAATTGGATTTAATTATTTTAGATTTAATAAGTGATAAAAAAATTAACAAGAATATTTTGATTTTTAAGATATTTAAAAATAGGTGTTAAAATTTATCGATAAAAATTTGAGTTTTGTAATAAGGTAATGAGAATTGTAAAAATATAAAGTGAACATTTTCAAATATATTTGAAAATGAATTGAATTCATTTTAGGATCCAACTAGCACTCAAATCGGCATTAAATGGTAAAAAATGTGAATAAGACATGAAAATTTTCTTTGCATTCAAAGACAGTGTGAACTGAACAACATCATTTCCCTTGCAGCAAGTGAAACAAATTCATCCAAATCATGTTGAGCCAATATTTGAGAAAATGAGACTGTTTATTTCTCAAAATGACAAATATTACATCATATCATGAGCTAACATCATTTTATGATGTTTTCCCAGCAATTAAAATTTGAAAATACGATTCAAATATTATGAGCTATCCATTTTATTAACTAATACATCATAAATAAGCTTACTAGCATTTTTTGATGCAGTCACAAAGATAGGGTTTACAACAAAGGAAAGCCTTAACCCAATAACAAGTAAACAAACTTGTAGAAAAAGAAAAACAAATGTTTATATACACAACAATTTTGTATCTCACAAGCTACATGTCATGCTTCATTAAAAACTACCAAATGCAAGCTTATACTAGCTATTACAATGAATTCTACTTAGATCTCCTTTTATCACTCTCTCATTGAACTTTCAAATGAAGAAGACAATCCTCTTGATCTTGATATCTCCTTCCATACCTCTTCCTTTCTCTTTATTCATTTATATAGCCTTTCCCAAATGATACATGTCAATTCATATCCATGCATGTTCATGCAAGTTGCCACACTTCCCAAAGACAATTGTGTCTTTCACTCTGACTCATATATAATTGACACATTCCTTCCTATCTATCTCCAAGAGTCTCATTGTCAATGATCATATTTTAAACCTTTATGCAAATTATTCCATCTACATTCTAGCCTTCCTGAATCCATTTACATCAATACTTCTACATAATTATTTGACATCCTTCATCAACCTATGCATCATGCACACATGTTTGGTGCATCCTAGTCCTAACTTGTTTCTTGTATTACCCTTTTCTTTGAATGCAATAACATCTACATGTATTGACCAACTTAATTTTTACACAATCAAACCCTTGAGTGCCCTAGTAAGTGACCAACACCTTTGGGCATTCCCATTCAAGTTTTGATTTCTTGATCTAAAATCCATGTGCACTTCTCTTATGAATACTTCTTCTATGTTAGAAAACCCTATGTACCAACTCTCTCTATAGACCTTTTCTTAAATTTAAAACTTTTTTAAACCTACCTCAATTGATTCCAACACCTTGCACAACCATTCTACTACATTTTTGTGCATGTACCCATATGCAATCCTTCAACCCAAAGATTTATACACCTATGTGCAACATGCATCATGTTATAACTTTATTCAAAAAGGAATTTAGATATTTGGTGATGAAATATTATATAAATTTAGGGATGTTCCTCCATTAGACACCCCAAGTAACTAAAAATGTGAGCTCTTACTCATTGTTGGTTAAAATCTTTAAGAGTATGGCCTTAATGACTAATCTTTGCAAGATCCAACCGAGTAGAGTGTTCTTTATTTTTGTTCTTTCCATTTCACTATGTATTACTTATACTATTTTTCATGTTCCCTCTAAATAATCTTAGAGTCTAAAATGGTCTTTATTTCTTATTTATCTTTCTTAGGTATTTCCTCTCTCTAATTGAGAACCTAATTATTCTTCCTCATTAATATTGTTCCCCCATGGAACATATAAAAATTGGCAACATTGAATATTAGAGATATGCCCATGTTCAATCTTATATGCATTTGTCTAACACTTTCTCAATACTATTTTTGCTAATTCTTCCACTTCAACTTATTATACACTCTACACAAGAATCTCTCCCTATGTAAATGCACAAACACTAACTTGTCAGCCTAGAAATGCTTATATTTACATCTAATATATGGGTGTTGCTTATACTATTAATTTGTTTTCTCTAACTTCTCCTTTATATGTTTATGTATTTCATGCATACATTATGCATAATATTTTTATTCAACACTCCTTTCATTCATCCCTTTGATCTTTATTAACTATGTTAACTCATCTTGGGCTACCTCCATACATAATTTGGAAAGGTGATTTTTCCCATGCTTCTATTTACCAATTTTTTATAAGTGAACTCTACCTATGTAATGTCTGGGTCTAGTCCCCCTTACTATATTTTGAGATTTAAAAATTTTGTTATGTAAAATTATATGAAATTTTAAAGGCACTGGTGAAGGGCTCTTCAAATGTCATCCCTCCAAAACTCTCCTTAAATGTGTGGCTTGAACCTCTACACTCCCTGGCTCCTTTCATTGGCATACTTGACTTTGATCCTTTAACATTTGTAGCACAGCTCCTTGTGGAATTCTAATCTAGTAGAGGAGTTATGGTTGCCATGGAGGAGGAATCTACCAGGATGTCTGACAATAACCATTCAAAGGACTCTAGGGTTATGGTTTCTCGACTAATGCATGATAATTTGTAGTAGATGGTGGATGCCATTGGTTTGGGAGGTGTTTTCGATCCTAGAAAACACAATAGGGATGATGAAGGTAGTTTGGGACCTACTCACAATTCCACACATTTGAATTCTCTCTCACCCCTATAGGTGGTTTTATCAACACTTTTTGGATAATCTTACTATAGTTTTTTTTCTTTATTCCCAAGGTTTGTCCCTCGAAGGTCTATATCTCTCCCTTTGGGACTTGCTCTTGGTTGGATGTCTCCACCTCAACCAAAACACCACTTATTTTGTGTGTGATTTTTCTTCCTCCTTTGTATGGGTGAGGGTCCTTACCCTCAATATTTATTAAAAAAATCAAATTTCATTGCATTAGATTATCTCCAACCAAGCATCTCAACAAATTTCTAATGTTACTATTCATAACTTTTGTCTATCCATCTATTTATGGATGTAATACTAAACTAAAACTCAAATGTGCCTAACATCTTCTATAAGGTCCTCCAAAAATAACCTCAAACTTTGTATCTTTATCCAACACTATGTTGTGTAGTAACCCATACAACCTTACCACCTATGTATCTTCTATCAAGCGTGTGGTTTATGCCATCTATCCATACACAATATTTATGTGATTTTTAAGCTATGCCCTATGATAAGGTTCTGCCCTATGGAACTTTTATTCTTAGTTTCAACATAAATATCCATTAACATTGAATTTGGTTTAAATGTATACAAAAACATTAAATAAACTAGATTAAATTATTTTATATTTAATAAGTGATAAAAAATTTAACAAGAATATTTTTATTTTTAATATATTTAAAAATATATGTTAAAATTTAACGGTAAAAAATTAGGTTTTGTGGTAAGACAACAAACATTTTCAAATTGTCAAGTTTCATCTCTTGGTACTAGAAGTTTAGTGAGTTTGGTTCAAAGAATTTTTAATTAGGTGTAAATTTTTTTAAAGATTATCAACACCACATTCAAGGCTCTAAAAACCTGATTCAGTTTTTTGAAATTATTGGCAAATTATGCTTCTTTTCCAAATCCTAACTAGACAACTTAACCTAAAATGATAAAGAAAATAATATATTTTGGAGTCTACATTACACCAAAAAGAATCCAAACTTCCTCGATATTTAAAATCCTCTCGACAATGTACAATATTGAAAACAACACGACAATGAATGCAGTGGTTCTTTAGCCAAGTAAATTAGTGTAATGCAATGTGTCGTTACTATGAACTTTGGTGTTACAATGAATGTTTTATAAATAATTGTTAAATTTATCTAGAATGTTTGTAAATTTTCATTAGATCTTTGTGATAATAAACATTAAAATACTCTTTCAAATAATATCTAGATGTATCTAAATGTACTAAAATCCTTATGTATTTACAAATGAATTGAATTCATTTTAAGACCCAACTAGCACTCAGATCGACATCAAATGGTAAAAAAAGTGAATAAGACATGACAAATTTCCTTGCATTCAATGATAGTGTGAAGTGAACAACATTATTTCCCTTGCAACAAGTGAACCAAATTCATCACAATCATGTTGATCCAATATTGGAGACAAATGAGATTGTTTATTTCTCAAAAGGATAAATATTATATCATATCATGAGCTAACATCATTTTATGATGTTCTCCAAGAAATTAAGATTTGAAAATATGATTCAAATAATGTGAGCTATCCATTTTATTAACTAATACATCATAAATAAGCTTACTGGCATTTTCTAATATAGCATAAAGACAGGGTTTACAACAAAAGAAAACCCTAACCTAATAACAAGTAAACACACACATAGAAAAATAAACTCAAATGTTTATATATTAATGTAAATAAAAGATTACAACAATTTTGTATTGCACAAACTACATGTCATGCTTCATTAAAAACTACCAAATACAAGTTTATACTAGCTATTACAAGGAATTCTTCTTAGATCTCCTTTTCTCACTCTCTCGTTGAACTTTTGAATGAAGAAGACACTCCTCTTGATATTGATATCTCCTCTCATACCTCTTCCTTGATCTATATGTATTTATACATCCTTTCCCAAATGATACATATAAATTCATATCCATGCACGTTTATGCTAGTTGCCACACTTCCCAAAGACATTTATGTTTTTAACTCTAACTCATACATAATGGATGCATTCCTTCCTATCTATCTCTAAGATTCTCACTGTCAATAGTCATATTTTGAAACTTCATACAAATTATTCCATCTATGCACTAGCCCTCCTAAATCCATTTGCATCAATACTCCCACATAATTATTTGGCATCCTTCATCAACACATGCACCATGCACACAAGCTTGGTGCATCCTAGTCCTAACATGTTTCTTGTATTACCATTTCCTTTGTACATAATAACATATACAGAAATTGACCAACTTAATTTTTACACAATCAATACTTATTTGTAAATCTTTTCAAGTAAAATAAATAAAATATTATTTTTCTATAAGATCTGGTATGAGAGCCCGAGAGGTTTCTGATCTTGTGAGGTGTTAAAAAAAAGAGGGAGGAGCCTGAGTACTCCAACAGTAGTTTGAAACATCCCATAAATCTTAGACTAGTTTAAAGCTACACATGTTTTCAAAAAAATGTGACCTATTCTAGATAACCCATGGTGTTGGATTGTGTTGAAGATGTGTCGTAGGACATTAGAGATTGGCATTGGAAGGTTATTATTAATGTTTCTATACATACCAAAATACTACAATTATGTAATCCATAAAAATGTGTAGATATTTAATATTTTAAGTTGCATTATAAATGGGTGTATTCCAAAATCAAATGAAAAGTCTATGTTCTAAAGCTAATTTCCCAACCAAGAGTACCACCTCAAACAAAAGAGTACCAAGGTTGGTGGTTTTACTATTGTTTTTAGTTCATAAATTTTTTAAAAAAAATTATGAACTTTAAAATTGTACAAAAGTCAAAACAACCTTTATTTTTATAAAACCACCTTTTCCTATCTCAAAACTACCTATAAAATAAATCCTTTGCTTTATATTATCTCAAAAACCTCTTATTTGACAAACTTGTGGTATTGGGTAGGAAGGTGGTTTTCTTTGAAAATCAAGATTTTTAAGCCTTTAATTGTACATTTTATCTCTTATAAAATTTATATGATGCATACACAGGATGGAAGGATTGTGTATTATCAAAGAAGAGGTGTGAGGTTTAATTCCCCCAAAATAAGTTTTAGTAGAATTTTCTTTTTTGCTATCTTTGGGAATTCTGCTAAATTTAGTAGTAACAAGGTAAAGTTAGTTAGAAACATCTAAAAAAAATCAAAATAATGCAATTTAATTTTTATTGTATCATATATTTCACTTACATTTTATTTTTATCATTGTATTTCATAAAATCACATGTTAAACTCAATCATAACATTCAATATAAGTTATGCCTCCAACTCGTGTTTACAGGTAAAGCCATTGTGTTTGGGTTACTACATACATAGCCTAATATAGTTATAACAATGACATCTAAGCATTAAACCTATAAATAATCAAGGAGTAATAAGTGAACATGTACTCATATCCATCCCTCCATTAACTATTTATTATAATCAAAAGGCATAAATCCTAAAGGTGGAATTTCCAAGTATATAAAGAAGTTACGCTCGCATATGAAGAATTATATATAATCAAGTGCTAATGATTGGATGAACCTCTTTTATTACTATATAGATACCATGTACTATATTCTTTCACATATTTTAAAACCTATTTTATGTACCGATGAAAATATAGAAAGGGTGAGATTCTTCCATGTACTGACGAGTATATAATAAGGGTGCGTATTTAGAAAGGTATAGTATATTGGTCTGATGGTTTATAAAAAGGGAGATCTAAATACTTAGAGTGATAAGGAACCATTCCATCATCCACAGTTTTTATCATTGTTGTACAAGCACCAAAGTCATTTCTATCAAATTCTTAGTTACTCAAAGGCAAAAACTACTCTACTTGAAAGACAAAGATCACAACTCAACTAGAATTTAAACAAATTTGGCTTATTATAGATGGATCCTATACCCAACATGCATCCAAAATTTAAAATCAATATAAATATGACAAATCCAATCAAAAGGAAAAATTGATCATAATGTGTGGGTATCAGATGAAGGGCAACCACACATCCGAGAAACCAAAAAAACTAAAAAAGATTGGGACAAACTATAAAAAGTATATGAGGCCCAAAAAGATAGTACTATTTTACATCTATAAATACAACTTCACTCTCTCAAATTGAGATTGGGTGAAAAAGTAGAGGTTTTTCTTAGGCATGTTTTAATATTAAGGGCATCACTCTAATCCTTAGGTAAAACAGTCTCATATGACTCTCTTGTACCCATTATTTTGAGAGCTTTGCCACCCTCATATAAAATATTTGTGACTACTTTGACTTTCATATTACAAAACCCAAGTTTTGAAAAACTAGTAAATATATTGAAATAAGAAGAGTCTTTCAGTATTCAAGAATAAGAAGAACATGATCTCACTTCTTAGAAAGGCAATAAACCCATCAAGTCTTTAAATCCATCATCAAAATAGAGTCCTTAGTAGAATCAAAAAATAAGTAAATCACAAAAATAATGTCTCATTTGTGGTCATAAGGGATATGAACTCAAATATTGTTGGTAGAATACATTATAAAAGGGTTATTCAAGTGGTCAAAGGCTCACTATCCAACAGTTATCCCCATCAAATAAAATTAAACCACATGGATAGAAATAACACATTTGGTAGAAGAAAACAAAGCACATGGTAATATTGATAAACATGAAGACAATGATGAAGATGCAAACTTCTTTTACTCTATTAATTTCCATAAATAATCCTGATAAATTGATATTTGGTGTGTTGATTTGGGTGAAACCTAACACATGATAGGATGAAAAGACTAGTTTTTCACTTTTAAGGACACACCCAATAATAATAATGTTTCTTTGGGTAGTGATACATCATACAATGTACAGAGAATAGATAATATTGCTTTGCCTCTTGGTACATAAACCTGTAGAATCACAAATGTATTATATGTACCTAGGTTAACCAAGAATCTCTTATCAGTCAGTCAACTCTTAGACCACAATCTAAAGATTGAATGATTCAAAAATCCAAGTTATAAAAAACCTTTATAGTCTGCTTCGATCGGATTTAAAATAAAATAGAATATTTTAATTACCAATTTCCCCTTTTAATAATTCCAAAAAATTAATTTATAAAACTTTCATAATTTAATAAAAGAAATTAAAAGTATTTCTGATCACAGAGAGGAAATTAAAAACAAAATATAACACAAAGGATTTGTTTATGGGGTTCACCAAATGGCTACATCCTTGGGTCCACTCTATGAGTGTTTTGATCTTATTAAAACTATTTGAGACTGATTATAAAAATATCTCTAAGTAAATAATTTATTTTCATACCAGATATCTATCTATACAACAAAATAAACCTCTTAGAGGTTTTGGTACCTCTATATCCATATATCTCTATTTGCACTTTCTTCTGTACAAATCCACTGCTTATTTGGTAAAATCCTCTTATTACCCCTATAAAATAACCTACAATTATATATTTCTCAATACTATTTGGCATTAGTTGGGCAATAAAAAATTTCCCTAGGGTACTAATAATTTCCTCAAATTGGGATTTTTCCTGTTTCGACAACATGGCATTGGCTCTCTGGGATTTTCTCTACCTGTATCTGATTTTGCTTTACAACTGATCAAAACTAAAATCCCAAAATTGAATTCAACATCGTTGACATATAGCTGAGGGTGGATAATGGTTTAGAAATAGCACCAAAGGTGATCCATGCTATCATAAATGAAAAATAATTAAACTTCCCCACATATTAATAGGTAATCTATTGAATAATCTTTGCAAGCTATAAACCCTTTGTTGTCAATGTTTTCACATACCATATCTATCAAAAATCTTCTATAACCTTTAAAGAATTAAATTACCACATATTTTCTAATGTAGTAATAATAATAATTATTCCACTTGAATGTAGGAATAATGTGTCGTATATAATTCTTTAAAAATATTCCATGCCAAGTGCATGCCAAGATTCTTTAAGCCAAGAACTATATTGGCACCAAGATCAAGAACAAGATTTGCATTTCTTGATTAATTCAAGATCACCACCTGCTAAAACAAGATTCCAACACACAAAGACTTGAGTTCCATTAAACATGCAACACTTCTTTCCAAGAAAATATTACCATATTAAAATTATTTCATCAAGTTTCAATGCCATACTTGGCATGCAACTTATTTAACTTTGGCATTAAAACTTAGAAGTCCATGCCATTAAAAACATGTGCCCACATAAAATATTTTAAAAATATTTATATGCATGGAGTTAAAATTAAGAGATGTATGGATCATTTTTTATATAAAGATTTAAATATGCATGTTTTAATAAAGACTATCACCTTTTTTTTAAAGATAATCTTTATAAAATGGCACATATTTTTTAAAAATAAAATAAATTTATTAATTCTTAATTTATATATTAAAATATATAAATATTAATTTAAATATATTAATAAAAATATATTTATTAATAAATACTAAATATATCTTATTGGTAGAATTTTTTCAAAATTAATTATAAATGTTGTGGGTGGAGGTGTGGCATTATTGACCAGATAATGCCCCACCTACATTCGCAACAATAATTAAATATTTCCATTATTGATCAGAATCATTAGGTGGAAATCCCCTAGATCATTCCCCCCTACTGAGAGCTTTTGGACATCTAAAAATTGAATTTAATTATCAACCAGGTGAGGGTATGTTTATCACACTTTCTTCATTTTCATCCATTTTGCCTTATTCGGATGCAACCTTTTCAAACCCACATGAAGATATTTTGTATCACCCCTTCATGTAGTTTTAGTTTTCCTATCAATAATAACATCTTCCTACCACTCATGAAGAGACTTATGAGGAAAATCATCAATATTAGGAATTTGAATACCCTCATCTTGATCCATGATCATAGGAGGTTCATACAATTTAAAGTTTTCCACATTAAGAACTAAATAAATATGCATATAAGAAGGAAAATCCAATTGAAAAACATTTATACCAATATTTTTCAAAATCCTAAAAAGACCATACTTGATTGGTTTTAATTTTTTACGTTCACCTTTCAATATTTCTTTGTTGATGTGAAGCTAAACCTGATCATCCACTTTGAATTGATAATGAAATCTATGTTTGAGCAAATTTTTGAATCATCTGAATCCTCTGAATGAACTTTTTAGCCTTCTCAACATCACTGTTTCCGTTCACCACTGATTTATATTCTTTTTCAAAAGAAAAGTCCAAAGAAGAGATAGGCAAATAACCAAAATAAGTCTCAAAAGGAGACTTTAAAGTAAAATAATACAAAGCATGGTTATAATAATGGTGCACATAATATAAATGTTCATCCCCTAATTTAGGTGTTTACCACAATACCCCTTGAGTAAATGTACCATTGTTCAGTTGACCACTTCTATTTATCCATCAATTTGTGGATGAAAGGTTGTGATTTTTTTTATCTTAATATCCATCAAGTCCCACAAAGCAGACCAAAACTCACCAAAAAATTGAGCATCTTGATTAGATATAATAGAAGTGGGTAACCCAAAGTGGATCCAAACATTCTTGAAGAATAAATGTGTAGTATCCTCACTTGTAACCTATTTAGTTCAAGGAACCAAAATACACATTTTGTTGAACCTATCCACAACCACATATAGATAATCATGTTTTCTTCATGACATAGGTAAACCTCCTAAAAAATCCATAGAAAGACTTTCCCAAGGATGGTTAGGAACAAGAAGAGGTGTATACAATCCTACCTTCTGGTTGCTAGGTTTACTTATGGAACAAATAATGCAACCTTTAATATATTTAGATACATTTTCTGTCATACGGGCCCAATAACAATATCTTTGTAACTGTGAAATTGTTTTACCAATGCCAGAATGACCTAAAACAAGAGAAGTGTGTGCTTCTCTAATCATGTAAACTCTTTCATCTTGTGGAATACATATTTTTCCAAGATGATATAACATTTTTTTATGCACATGATAGTTAAATGCTTCTACTGATTTACCATTTATCAAATATTCATAGAGATCCTTAAAATCAACATCTCTAGCATATTGTTCCTTATAAATTTCATTAACAAAATGACTATGTTGCAAAATAGTAGATGCTACAATAGGAGGTCTAGAAATCATATCTACAACATTATTATGTGTTCCCTTTTTGTACCTTATAACAAGATGGAACTGTTGCAAAAATCCCATCCATCAGAAGTGCCATGATTGTTGTAGCTTTGATTGTGATTAAAGGTATTACAAAGGCTGATGATCCACATGGATGATTGTCTCTTTGCCCATCAAATAGTTTTTCCACATTTTCACACTCTGCACCAAAGCATACAACTCTTTATCATAAGTAGGATAATTTTTAACTGCACTTGTAAAAATTTTTGAATGAAAACACATCAATTTTTTGTTTTGCATTAATATTACCCCCATTGCATATCCACTAACATTAGTTTCTATTTCAAAAGATTGTTGTAAATCTAGAAGTGCAAGAATTGGGGTTGTACTTATCTTTTCTTTCAAGGTATTGAAAGCTTTTTCATGCTTTCCTCCCCATTGAAAAACCTACTTAACACTTTTTAAAGCATGTAAAAGAGGTGGAATATAAGAGAAGTTAGCAATAAAATTTCTCCAAAATTTAATTGATCTGAGAAAACTTCTAACTTCTGTTGCATTATTAGGCTTTGGCCAATTTACTATGGCTAAATTTTTTGCAGGATCTATTTTTAATGAGCCATTCCCTACAATATATCCTAAGTAAACCAAAGATGTTTTTGTAAATTCACATTTTGACATCTTAAGGAAATGTTTCTCCTTTTGAAAAGTATCTAAGACTTTCCTGATGTGTTTAAGATGATCTTCCCATGTGTTACTAAAGACTAAAATGTCATCCAAGTACACAATTACAAAATCATCAAGAAATGGTCTTAACACATCATTCATAACCCACATAAATGTAGTAGGTGCATTACAAAGCCCAAAAGGCATAACAAGCAATTTAAAAAGACTTTGCTTAGTTTTGAAAGAAATTTTCCAACTATCACCATCACTTATTCTTATTTGGTGATAACCAATTCTCAAATCTAACTTAGTAAAATACTTTGCATGTTTTAACTGATCTAACAAATCATCAATATGAGGAAGAGGGTAGTGGTTTTTAACCATTATTTTATTCAAAGCTTAAAAATCCATGCACATCTACCATGTACCATTTTTCTTTAGTACAAATACAATAGGTGAACCACATGGAGAGGTACTTCACTGAATGACTCCTTTCTCAAGTAACTCCATCACTTTATTCTTTATTTCTTCATTCTCTACTATTGACAAACTATACATGACAATACTAGGGAGAGAGGCATTCTGCTATAATTGAATCTCATGTCAGATTTCCCTCTTAGGGGGTAAACCTTGTGGTTCTTAAAAAACACCATTATAGTTAGAAATAATATTTTCTATTTAAAATTGATGTTTAGGATCACAAACCTCTAAGGCATTGGTTTTTTCACTATCCTTGGCTTTCACAATCATGAGAAC
This sequence comes from Torreya grandis, assembly GCA_037957365.1. Classification (NCBI taxonomy): domain Eukaryota; kingdom Viridiplantae; phylum Streptophyta; class Pinopsida; order Cupressales; family Taxaceae; genus Torreya; species Torreya grandis. Next base: position 2,970,743 of record JARHVA010000910.1, on the reverse strand, counting down.
AAAACTTTTACTTGAGTTTACAAGTCTTTTCATTTTTTTTGTAGAGACAAGTATCAAATTGGTTTTGACACAATGGGATCTTACTATGTAATCAATCCCATCTTTTACAAGCACATATTTATTATCTTCTCTATAAAATATTGCATTTCTATCATATAAGTAAGGACTTACCAAAATAATTCCATAGATATCCAAAGGAACTACATCTAGCTCTACTTCATCAATGAATTTGGAAGTAATAGCAAACATCAAGGTGCATGTTTTTGTGACTTGTAATTTTGAATCATCACACACCCATCCTAAAGGATATGGTTTTGGATGTGGTTTAGTTTTAAGTCCTAAATTTTTAATAACCTCTTCAGAAATAAGATTAGCTTGTGATCCACTATAAAAAAAGTAGGTATTTTAGTATGCTTAGATATGACTCTTATGTGGAAAATCTTATTTATTTTTCTTTTAGCACGTTTAAATTTAGTTTTAGAAGATGAAGCAATAACAAAAGGTTTAGGGTTAGAAGAGGAAGAAGTTGAATCTTGTAGACCCATCAGTCACTTTTGTTTCATCACCAGAATCTGATCCTAAGTCCTGTTGGATTATAGCATTAGCCTCTTTTCCTTTTTATTCCAGAACCTTTTTGGCTTGAGTTTTATATGGAGTTTTCAACACTTAGCCTCATCATGATTCTTCTTGTAGTGATTACAGAAAGGTTCTCCTTCCTCTTTCTTAATAGTGTAAGTAGACTTACCCTTACCCTTACCCTTTCCTTTACCTTTTCTTCTATTTTCAACTGGATTGTGAGATTTATTTCCATAACCTTCTTTGCTTATCTTACCCTTGGCTTCCATATGGGAAGCTTACACACAGACTTCATCAAGGTTAGAAAGATTAAACATGAGAGTAGTATGTGTCAAATAACTATGAAAACCTCAAATATACTTCAAAAATGTTTTTGAACTGTATAAAGGAATGCCCAAGATTAATGCCTTCTTTCTAAACTCCTAAGTATAATCCTACACACTTTGACCTTTATTCTATATTAAAGTCTACTAATCCATAGTATCTTGTTGCATATAACCTAAAGGATAAAATTGCTTTCTCAACTCAGAAACAAAATCATTCCAAGAAGAGATTAACTTACCATGTTGCTTGAGATCTTCCTGAATCTTACTTTCCCACTAGATGAGTGTTGTGCCACTCATATAAAGAGTAGCTGATAAAATCTTGGCTTCCTCACTAAGAATGTTATAAATCCTAAAATATATCTCAATTTTCTTGACCTAGTTATCAGATTTCTCTATACTGAGCTCATCATTATACATTGGTAAATCAAATTTAACATCTAATTTCAAATGTGGGATAATTGTACCATCTACAGAAGAGGAGGCCTTCTTGGAAGATGAAGGTGAAAGAGGAATTTATTATCTTTCATCTTGATCTTCCTTTTCTTCTTTCCCCTCTCTATGTTCCTTAAAATTTCCTCAGCCATATTTTTCATGTTGAGGAAGGCACGCTATAATTCTACCTCAGACATATCTACTCCCATACTTGATTATTGACTTGCACACCTTGCACTAATTTTAGGATCAAACTCTACAAGTTCCCCTTCACCATGTGTTAATCGATACCTACTTAATGTGTTAATCGATACTTGCTTAACATACAAGACTATTGCAATTGCCAAAAAATGTGTTAAATGGCCTTGATCATAGGCTCTGATACCAAATTGATCCAAAAATTCAAGTTATAAAAAACCTTTACAGTCTATTTGGATCATATTTTAAATAAAAAATATATTTTAATTTCTAATTTTCCCTTTAATAAGTCTAAATAATTAATTTATAAAAATTCCCTAATTTAATAAAGAAAATTGAAAGGATTTCTGATCATAAAGAAGAAATTGAAAACAAAATATAACATAAAATATTTGTTTACAAGGTTCTCCAAATAGTTACATCTCAGGGTCCACTCTATGAGTGTTTTGATATTATTAAAACTCTTTAAGACTGATTACAAAAATCTCTCTAAGTAAATAATTTCTTTCTATACTAGATATCTATCTGTGCAATAAAATAAACCTCTTAGAGGTTATGTTGCCTATGTATCTAGATATATCTATTTGCAATCTCCTCTGTGCAAATCTACTGCTTCTCTGCCAAAATCCTTTTGCTCTCCCTATAAAATAACCTATAGTTAGATATTTCTCAATGCTATTTGGCATTTTCTAAGTAATAAAAAATTTCCCCAGGTACTAACAATTTCCTCAAATTGGGTTTTTTCTTGTTTCGATAGCATGGTGTTGGCTCTCTAGGATTTCTTACTACCTGTATTCAATTTTGCTCTACAACCGATCAAAACCAAAATCCCAAAATAAAATTCAACATCATTGGCATATAGATGAGAATGGATAATGGAATAGAATTAGCACCAAATCTGATCCATGCTATCATAAAAAAATAATAATTAGACTTCCCCACATATTAGTAGGTAATATGTTGACTAATCTTTGCCAGCTATAAACCCTTTACTGCCAATATTTTCGTATACCATATCTGTAAAAAATCTTCCAAAACCTTTAAAGAATTAAATTACCACATATTTTCCAATGTAGTAATAATAATTATTATTCTCACTTGAATGTAGAAATAATGGGTTGCATATAATTCTTTAAAAAGACTCCATGCCAAGTGCATGCTAAGATTCCTTAAGCCAAGAATTGTATTGGTGCCAAGATCAAGAACAAGATTTTCATTTCTTGATTAATTTAAGATTACCGGATGATAAAACAGGAATCAATATTCCAACACATAAAGACTTGAGTTCCATTAAACATGCAACACTTCTTTCCAAGAAAATATTACCACATCAAAAAAATTTCATGCATAAAGTTTCAACACCATACTTGCCACGTAACTTCTTTAAAGAATATTACCCCACATTTAACTTTGGCATTGAAACTTAGAAGCCCATGCCATTAAAAAAATGTGTCCACATAAAATATTTTAAAAATATTTATATACATGGAGTTAAAAGTAAGAGATGCACGAATTCTTTTTTAAATAAAGATTTAAATATGCATGTTTTAATAAAGACTCACCTTTCTTTTAGAGATAATCTTTATAAAATGGCATAGATTTTTTTAAAATAAACAATATTTATTAAAATCTTAATAAAAATATATTTATTAATTCTTAATAAATATATTAAAATATATAAAGATTAATTTAAATATCTTAATAAAAATATATTTATTAATAAATAATAAATATATTAAAATATATCTTATTGGTAACAATTTTTCAAAATTAATTATAAACTTTGTGGGTGGAGGTGTGGCATTATTGGCTAGATAATGCCCCACCTACATTCACAACAATAATTAAATATTGCCATTATTGATCGAAATCATGGGGTGAAAATCCCTTGGATCATAGAATTTGATTGTAAAGGTGGAAATAAAATGTTTTTGATTAGAGATAAATCTAAATACCCAAAAGATTTTGCATGAGCATCAAAGGTGATTCAAATGTTCCATTTAGATTTCATTCAAAAAAATAATCAAGCACTTGTTGCAAAGGACACAAAATCAACACAATTGTGGCACAAAATATTTGGTCACATTAGTTTTAGATATCTCAATACAATCTACTATTTTGACATGGTAAGAGGGTTAAAAACTCTTCAAAAAGGTATAGACAAATTTCAAAATTACTTAGCATGCAAATAACATAGAGCTCCTATTTAGAAAACTACATATCGAGCCCATGGAAAACTTGATCTAGTGCAATCGATCTATGGGAAATGATGACACTTAGTCATGTTGGGTTTAGGTATGTCATGCTTTTGTTGATGATTTCTCTATAAAAATGTGGGTTTACTATCTAAAAATAAAAATTCAAGCCTTTGAAACTTTCAAAAAAATTAAAGTTATTGTTAAAATAAATGCTGGTTAAAAATTTAAAACCCTCCACTTAGATCTTGGGGGTAATTCACCAATAATGAATTCAAAGATTTTTTACAATAAAATGACATTCATCATCAAATGACACCTCCACATACACCACAATAAAATGATGTTTCTCAATAAATAAATCTTACTATCATGAAAATGGCATGATCTATGCTACATCAGTTAAGCTTAACAAAGTTCTCACTATAGCTCTTGATGGGTTAACACCATAATAAGCATGGTCAGAGTGAAATATATATATATATATATATATATATATATATATATATATATATATATATATATATATATATATATATCTTTGCATTTTTGGATGTCAATCAAGTATGCACATTCCAAAAAAGGAGAGGACTAAACTTTACATGAAGATATAAAACTATATTTTCTTTTGGTATAATGAATAAGCACTTACCTATAAAATAATGGATCCACTAATAGGGATGTTGATTTTTTTGTAAAGAAAGAAGCATAAATTTCTTCTACAATATCATCTAACTATATATAAAATGCATAAGATGGGAATCCTCTAGATGAAGACAGTAATGGGATCAATGGTTCATCTACACCACCCATAGGTGCCACTCAATGTATTGTTAAATAGTATATAAGTACACTAATAGATCATAAACTGAATGGTGTTATAAATACTTCTACTATTGGAACAAGGAATCATAGTATGGCTTGAAGAGAGATAAATTTGGCCTTAATGAGTATAATTGTTGAATCTGTTAAGCCCTTTATAGTTCAAGAAGCCCTACAGTCAAAACCTTGGAAAGATGTCATGGATACATAATATAACTCACTGATAAAGAATAAAACATGGCATCTTGTAGACTTTACATAAGGAAAGAATCCAATTAGATGTAAATCAATCTTCTATAAAGTATAAAGTAGATGGCAGTCTCAACAAGCATAAGGCAAGGTTTGTTGTCAATGGGTATAGTTAGAAAGAAGGCATTGATTATGAGGCGATATTTGATCCCATAATTAAGATCAAAACTATCAGGATGATTTTTTCTCTAGTTGCATAGTTTGGTTGGAGATTCAATCAAATAGACATAAAAGTGCCTTTCTTAATGGAGACTTACAAGAATAAGTATGCATGACTCAACCATAAGGTTTTATCATACTTAGAAAACAAGATAAAGTTTGTAGACTTGTCAAATTAGAAAGTAGAGACTTGTAGGAAGAAGTCTACATGACTCAAACAAAATGTTTTTTCATACTTTGAAAATAAGATAAAGTCTATAGACTTGTAAAATCAATGTATGGTCTTAAGTAGGCTCCCCAAGCATGGTATATCACAATTGATGAGCATATCTTAAAACATAGATTCAAAAGGAATCTATATGATCCCAATCTCTACCTCAAACAATACGGTGGGAGATAATGATCATTTTATATATATCGATGATCTAGTCAACACTAGAAATTTAATAAATATGATTGAGTCAACAAATAAAGAGACAAATAGATCATTTGACATGACATATCTTGAACTTCTACATTATTATCTTGGTTTAGAAGTTTGGCAGAGAGAAAATCACATATTTGTATCTTAGCTCAAATATGCAAGGATAAATCTCAGTAAGTTTTGCATGATGGATTTCAAACCAATTACAAGACTTTAGTTGTCTTGAGTATATCCATCACCATAGGTAAATACAACTCTATATTGGTAGTTGATAGGGAGTCTCATTGACCTAGGGATGCTTAATTCACCATTATTAAATAAATGTAAATGAGTAATTTATTATTATTAATTATAGTAGGTCAAATATCTAATTTTTTATTCTACCTATTTATATTATTCATTTTAAGTATATTTTAATTATCACAATCATATTTGGGAAGATTATTATTTGCAACCCTATTTCATAGGGATCATAGGATAATGCCTTGCCTATTATATATGGAATAGTTTTGGCATATAGTTATGTATAAATACTTTTTTTTATATATTTTCAAGTTGAACAAATAAATTTTTTTTAGCTGTAAGATTTACCACTAAATTTGTAGAGTTGAAAGGTGTAGACCCATCATTGGAGGAGACACACATTAAACTCAAAAAGTGTGCATGAGCTATCAAGAAGCACCCATATAGAATGAATACCAACATGAAGTTAATGGTGAAGGATAAGATAGATCACATACAAGAAGAAAGTATCATTTATTTGGTCAAAAAGGTGTATTGTGTTAGTCCTATGGTTTTACAATCTAAAAATTTAGGTGAGATTAGGGCATATGGAGATTAACATGCGTTGAATGATGCTTGCATCAATTATCCCTTTATGATACCTTTCACTAATGATTTTATGGAATTGGATGTAGGAAATGAAGTATATTCCTTTATGGATGGATTTAATGGCTATCATCAAATTCCCATCGTATAAAAATATCAAGTCAAGACAACATTTAAAATTGAATGGGGATATTTTGCATATAAAGTAATGTCATTTGGTCTAAAGAATTCTCCAGCTATATTTTCTAGGGCTATGCTAATTAATTTCAAGTATTTTATTCATGATTTCATAAAAAATTATTTAGATGATTGGGTTATATTTTATTTATTCAAAGATCACCTATCCAAATTATGACTAATGTTAAAAGGCTACAAGTCTCTACAAATTGCATTAAATTTGAAAAAATGCTTGTTTTTGACACCACTCAGTGTTTTTTTGGGCCATGTAGTTTGTAGTGAGGTAATTTTGGTTGGTTAACCTAAAATTATAGTCATAGTAAACAACATTGGAAACTGGTAATAATATTTATAGCGTACACAAGGAGTCTACCAAAAATGATTTAGATGTCATCCAATGAATGGTGCAAAGAATAAGTAATGACTACCTTGGTTTTCAAAAATAAATTGATATCTTTGGTGTAGTTATTTAAAAAATTTAACTTCACTTACTAAAGACATAATAGAAACTACAACCATTCCCATAATCAATCAAATCCTTCACCCAATAAATTTCCTAAGATCAACATCTATAAGATAGCCCTCCCAAACTAGTGTCAGGTGCATAAAATATACAGTAGCAAGGATGTTGAGTTTTTTGAAAATAAAGAAGCATAAAATACTTCTAAAATCTCATATGGCTACATATAAAATACAGAAGATGGAAATCACCTAGATGAAGAAACAACATTGGGAGATGTAAAAATAACATAACCCAACACAACATAGCCTAGGACATCTCAGTGGTTAAGTATATTAGTATTAGCCATACTTAACCTATCATACTATAATGCATCATTAATGATTAAAAATACATTTTTATGACTTTAAAACAACATTGAGAGATGTAAAAACAATGGCTGAACCCAAGGATACCAAATGATAAAGAAAACATACACCCAACTAAATTTATTACAAAACTACATCGACCAATACAAAATATATAAATGATGATAACTAATGTTACAAGTGTGAGAGTCTATAAGTATTATAAACCTTGTTTCAAAATAGCTAAAAAATAATAATCCATCATAGTGATTTCTGTAAAACATCACAAACATCTGTTACATCAAAAGAATCATGGCTAGAAACTATTCCACTTGTTCCACCAAGTATTATCAAAATTGTATAGGTAACTTTATTACCCAACTATGAAAATCCTTGTATCCATGTACAACCAAAAACCCCTTAATAGATCCTAATTGAAAAGGCTACTAAGTTTCCATCTATACCTAATATAAGTCTATAATACTATATAGACAAATACACAAATTCAAACATTCTAAATTATAGAAGAAAAGATCCTTTTATAAATATACCAAATAAGTTATTAATAATTCAATCTAATTTCTATTGAAGTAAAGTTTATTCCTTAAGAGAGTAAATTTCTACCAGAGTAAAATGCAATACAAACAAAGATTTTAAATCAACAATAATAACTTATTTAAAACAAACTTTAAACTGAATTCCCAAGAGATTATAAAGAAATTCAATAGATTCCTAAGCAACCCATCTAGGGTTTTTCCATTTTTTAAATACATACATGTCATATACTCTCAAAATTAACATATTAATTAAATAATCTACTTCTATAAATATTCAAACAAACTAATAAAGATGATATCCTAGAATTTATAACTCTCACACCACTCAAATATAACCATTTCTAACTGAAATAAATGTTTTTACATGTTTTAAAATGTATACCCAAATAGATATCATAGAACAACAAAAGGATTTATTGCATTGGCCATTTGACTCAATGTACAAAAAGGAATTGAAGAAGAGAAAGTAAACATGCTTGAATTAAAAACTGTATCCTACCATGCATACCACATTTCACATTTTCTTTCCCCGATTCAACTCATGTCAGTTAAGCACATGTAGTAAGATGACTGCATAATATTTTCCGAAAGTTACAAGGTGTGCCCTAGTGAAAATGGAGGCTCATACATAGTACATCTCAACAAAAGTATCAAACCCTTCCCATGGATGCACCCATGGTTCCAATATCATCCAATGCAACACATGGAAACTACTAACACGAGCTCCCAAGCTCTTATACAAACCCTAGTGTGCCACTTAGTAGTATCCCAACCAAAAATTTATGTTTCCTCCAAATATGCTTTGTGCCAACATAATTATTAAGTTTCTCCCATGATATAAAACCTTTTGACTAGATTTATTCATAGTGTAAAATTACATAATGGCACTATAATTGTTTATACATGATCTCCTTTGACTCAAAAGCCTCATTTCATGGTTTAATTATAGTACCAAGGATTATTTTTAATTGTGCCTTTATGACCAATGAGATTCTATATTCAAAATTCTACACATTAAACAAGAGGGGTATTTTACATGGTCTACGCCCTCACCATGCAACAACAATCCAAGATAATCTCAAATGTCTCTAGTAATGAAAAACGTGTAAGGTTTACACTATAAAAAATTAAGAGGCACAATTGGTCTAATGTCAATGATAGCCTTCAACTATCTAGAAGAAAGAGCATCCCGATAAATGTAATATCCCTTATATGAGTAGATGAAGAAATAATATGTTTATCATTTTGTTCTTACCCTATAACAGTAACATAATAAAGCTTTCTCTTGAGCTGGTATCCACCAACAATGTAAAACATTATTTGTAAGACCAATAATAACATAAGTACAACCTTCATAATAAGAATATATCCCATAACAAGCTATCATGTGCAATCAACTTCAACTGGTGATGGCTACATAATAAGAGAATGAGGAATCAAAATGAAATATCCCTTGTAAAATTAATTCTTGAAAAATCCTAAATTATGATTATTTTATTTTATTTTTTGAATTCTACTTAGTTTAGAAAGATCATATATAATAACTAATAATAAATTCAAATTAATATAGTAATTTAATTTTAGAAAATAAACCCTTATAAATTTTAGAAAATTTAGATTGCATAATAAAGACAAAATACTAATTTGTTTATGATTTTTCCCACCAAACCCTAGCTCAAAATAACCCAGAATAGTACAATTGGCCTTTTTTAGGTACAACAACCCTTTGAAAGTTAATGTAAGACCTTAAAATTAATTATCTAACCTATAACAATAATGAAATGGATATCAAATGTGATGCTAGAAGTTAGTTATTATACAACATGCTACAAATGTGACACCCATCCCTAGAAAGTGTATGAAAATTGCTATAATTGATGTTGTAGTTTTTGGGTGGTACAAAGGGTCTTCTATCTATTGTGTTGCCACAAGGGTTGATGTAATATATCATACTCCCCAAAAGTTTCCCTAAATGTGCTATAATTTCCATTGAAAGGGGATAATTCAACTTGGTTGTATGACACCCTAGCTTTAGGGCAATGATCTGACCCTTAGACGTGGTGCCCAACTATGACAAACCCTAACAACTATGAAAATGAGTTTTATAGTTATATTTTTCCACCAAAAATTTAAAATGAATGGTGTATTCCGTCGAAATCTAATATAAAAATAATATTGTTGATCTGCATACTTATAACCCTTGTATACAGCTAACTCAATAGACTGAAGGGGTTTCATTCTCTAATCCATCTGTAATGGAAGGTTTTCATCCTCATGCAGGAATTTGAAAGAATTCTAGATTCCATCATGAATGGTAAAAGTGAATAATCAATCATCTTCCATAATGACTGCCCCTTTGTCTTTTTATGAAACTCAATTTTCCAATTTCACCCTACCCCTAATGTAATTCTAATTACTTTTTAATTAATTAAATACTCCCATATTGATCAAGAATAAAAAAGAAGGTATAAATTGACCCAAGAATAACTTGAGGAGCACATTTACACACTTACTACATATATCATCCCAAGTGACATCATGTTATCATACCTCTTAGATTATGTTGAATTGTAGGCATTGATAAGGAAGACATAAAATCTATCAATAAATTCAATAGTTAAAGTAAAACTATGTACACTTGGGTGGAATAACTATGAGTGACTAGGCTGAAATTTATTGACAAGAATGTGAAGGATTGGGTGAAAATTATGATTGAGTGAGTCAAAGTTATTGAAGACATAAAAAAGGAATTAGGAATGTGAAGAGGAGTGTAAATAAATCTAAAAGCTATGACCCTGGGCTTAGGAGGAAACCTAGTGGACAACCTACTTAAATGGATTTAAGAGGGTTATCGACATAAAAACATTTATGAATGACAAAATATGAAAGTGTAATGCATTTAGAGAATAAATGAAGCAAGAAACAGATTACCAATGTAGAACTATGACATCAAGATTTTATTATGCTAAGTTGTGTACTATATCTAAGAGATCAGATGTCTCGTGTCTATATACTTTCTAACTTATTCTATGTCTCTCTATATATAGATAATGGAAGTGTACATTATTATATAATGAAGGAAGGTGAAGCATTGCTTGAGCTGTTACAATAGTTGGTAACAATTGGCTCATAACTAAAGAGTGTAATGATGTCATTAGATATCATTAATGACAAGTTTGGTATTGTAGTAATGACACTACATGAGCTATGCATTAATGTAGAAGTGTAATTAGATCTAACAAATTGTCACATAGGTGAGGAAACTACTGCTAGTGTTTTTAAGGTTAGCAAAAACTTGTGTGTGTAATAGTGATAATATTTAGTAAGGCCTAATGACCAAGATCCTCCTAGATAAATCACCCCTACTTGAAGAACAATGGTCCACATTACATGCAGTTGCAGTAATAGATGTGGAAATAAATTGTCATCTTAAACCTCTATAAACCATTTTTCTTGGGAACACATTTGACATGTTTTGATGATTTGGAAGAGAGGGATATTTTATCGACATGTCCTTTTAACTGAGCATCAATAAATTGAAATGATTTTTTTGGGATGTTGTAATGGGGATTTTTTGATGTCTACTAAAGAGTCTCTATAGTATCTGAAATATTAAACTAGGTTGGAATTTAGTGGCGCAAGAGTTTTATGTTGAATACTGGATGCAACCCAAGGTAAGATGGAAAATTAAACTTGGAAGTGTTATCTTGTACCTGTTTAGTGATGGTATAGGGCATGTACTAAAGTGAAAAAAATCTTGAGGTAAGGTCTTGTCAATCTCTCCTTTTATAGGTGTATCTAGACTCGATCACCAACCTAAAATGTGTGTGATGTCTAATGTTTATCATGGCATTATTTGTATTTAACATAAGCCTATTATAAAATGTTTGCACTTGTTGTTAAATGTATTGAATGTGATCAATGAATTGAACAACTTTGTTAACTTCCTTTTGCATCAAAGGAGTTGGTACTATTGATGGTAGAATAGGATAAGATATGTCAATGAGTACCAAAGGTTGGAAACCTAAGTAGGGTGAAAAAGTGTTATATGTAGTAGAATTGTGTAGAGCTATGTTGTAGCTCTGCTAAATTAAAGGCAAAATTTTAGTTTGTCCATCAGTTTGTGGATGAAAGCAGTGGACTTAATCAATTTTATGTCTAGCATATACCAAAGCACTTTCCAAAAATAAATCAAAAATATTATATCCCTATTAGACTAGATATTATATGGGATTCTAAAGTGGATCCAAACATGTTAAAAGTACAATTGATCTATTTCTAGAGACGATATTACTTTATTACACTGTATGAGAAATTCCATCTTTAAGAATGTATCAACTATAACATAAACACAATCATTACCATGATTAATAGTAGGGTGTATTGAGATAAAATCCATGAAAATAGATTACCATAGTATTTTTATAACTGGTAGAGGTGCGTATAAACCTTGTTTCTTGTTAACCAAATTAGGTATTGCACATGTGGTAAGAGACTTGATGTATTTAAATACATTAGCCCTAACATGTGGCTAGAAGAATTACTTATACAACACTGAAAAAGTCTATTCAAATTTAAAATGTCTTACAACCTTTCTAAAATGATCTCCCCATATTATTTTATGTCTCTCTACCTCATGTAGAATGCACAATTTCCCAAGGTGATATAAGAGTCCATTATGCAAGTAGAAATCTTAAACTAAATTAACGTAGAGAAATTTTTGATAAGTATCTAAAAATCCATGTCGGATAGATACAATTATGACGATGTGCTAACTTCATGGCCAAATTCATCAAGTATAGAAAGGTGAGCTTAAAAAATTGGACATTTTAAACAATTTATAATAGGGTTGACCCTTCCTTCTTATGCTTGATCTTTAGGTGGAACTACTGAAGATAAGAAGACCATTTTTGAAGTTATTCTTATCACAACTTATTTTGAGTCTATAAAAATTGAAGTGGATTGTGATCTATGTGGATCAAAATCTCCTTTACCAAGATATGATTCTTCCAATGCTTACATGATTTAACAATGGCATAAAGCTCATGATCATAAGTTGGGTACTCTATTACTAATGCAGTGAATATTTTGTTATGGTAAGCAACCAGATGACTATATTGAGTTGGGATTGCTCCAAGTGTGAGTTTAAAGTCATATATATCATGTTTAATTAGTATTTTAAGATCTATTAACACAATTATTATTGCAAAACAAAGTTTATATTTCAATTATTTGAATGTTTTCTATTGTGTGACTTCTTAGATGAACTTTGCTTTAGCACCACCTTTGATAACTTGGTTTAAAGGCCAAGTCACATGAGATAAACCAAGTAAAAATCTCTTGTACAAATTTGTCATTCCTAGTAAGGTTCAAATCTCTATGAGATTTTTTGGTTGTGTACATTTAAAAATGACTCAAATATTAGTTTGATCCACATGCACTCCTTATGCATCTACTATGTATCCTAGATACTATATCTCCCACATAGGAAATGAATATGTCTCCATTTTTTAATACAAATTTTGTTTTTGTAAAGTGTCAATCACTTTCTCTTTATAACATAGATGTTCATCCCATATTTTGTTATAAATTAGGATGTCATCAAGGAAGACTACAATAAACATAGTGAATGGCCTAAGAATTTCATTCATTATCTGTATGAATGTAGCTGGTGCATTGGTAAAATCAAAGGGATGACTAACCAATCAAACACACCTTACTTTTCCTTGAAGGTTGTTTCCATGTATCCATATGTTCAATAGGGACTCGATGATGCCTAGACTTAAGATCAATTTTGTTGAATATTTTAAATCATTGGACTAGTCCCTTAAATATTCAATCCTTGAAAGAGGATAAAATTTCTTTACTATGATTTTGTTGAGATCCTTTTAATCAATTCATATCCTCCATGTGTCATACTTCTTTGGTATAGTAATAATGGGGCTATCATAAAGGTAATGAATTATGCCTAATATGTCCTTTATCCACAAGTTCATGGATTTGTCACTTGATTAATTCATTATTTATAACTAATCTACGATATAAAGAGGAGTTAGTTATAAGTAGTGTAGGGATAAAATAAATAGTGTTATTTCCAACATCATGTAAGCACTTCCCTTGGTAGCTAAAAAATATCCTTAAATTCTTCTAATGAGTGGCTCAACTTTGAGGTTTTTTGCTACTATTATTGGAGGGACTACAGTATGGATTGGTGCCATAATTACCATCAAAAGCACAAAATTCTTACTAAATGTGACTAACATCTTATATTTATTGATAATGATGAGTGATAACTTAGAGACTACTTCTAGTATGCGATATCTCTTATTACCAACATCTATGACAACACATTTGGTATTTTCCCCATAGATTTCATGTCAATTATAAATATATGGTTGAATAATTAAAACATCACATACTTATGAGACATCATAAAGGACTATATCTTAAAAAGGCTTGATGGTTTACACCAATTGACATTGCTAAGTAACACATTTCTCATATCTTGCACTAAACCATTTGATAGTGTATGGTTGTAGGTGAGGCATCAATTGTAATTTTAATATGAGAACTAATTTAGGGGAAATCAAGTTATTCTAACATCCATTGTCAATAACAAAGTGTATTGGTTGAGTATTGATCCATATTTGAGAATGGAACAATCTTTTTACTTATTTTATTTCTACAAGGGTAGTAGATATGTTTATGATACCCACTATGGTGATAGGTTTAAAATACCTAATATTCTTATCTTTATCCAATGATGTTGTATCTACACATATTACTTCAAGTTATGTAAATAGAGTCTCCCTATGAACAAAATACCACTTGCTAGCCTTAGACTACTTATCCTGATCATTTGATGATTGTTGCTTCCTTTGTGGAGGGTGTTTGGTCTTGTTTATTAGTTTAGAATTTGTCATAGAAGATTTAAAATATTCATTGGTTTGAGATTTAGAATATTTTTTCTTAGTCTTAACCTTAGCCTTCACTTCAAAATTGCAAGCAAAGCTATAGGATTCTCCAATTAAATACATTTATAAAAAATCTATATTTAATTGGATATGTGGTCTCAAGCCCAACCTATACTTTAAAAAAAGGTTTTGGTTTTGATCTTGAATCCAGAGTTTGGACACCAAAGTTTCAAAGGTATATATGTATTGTTTCACATGTTATTCCTTACCTTGGGAACAACTAAGAGAAATCAATGTATTATCATCACAGTTTTTGATAGGATAATAGGTTTCTTTGAGTGTTTCTATGAAACCATTTTATATGTCTACAGATGTGTCTAAGTTAACTTCATATTCATGATTCTTCTGTGAACTGTAGTAGTTTTCCCATAATATCTTTATTTATAATGATTTTTTTCGAAGAGCGAATGTAATCTTTCTTTTATTAGAGAATTGACTAACTACTTAATATGAACAGATAAGTTTAAGTCAGTTATCTCATGTATCTATGTCTATTTTGAATTCAAAATAAAGATGTTTAGATTTAATTTTATCTTATATGGAGTTTGACCACCAAATGGATAGAAAAGTAACGAGAAGTGATCAATGATGCTTAGTCACATATATGACATTCTTCCAAATATTTTGTTGTCTTTGTAATGTATCCCCTATCATCTTATAGAAAATTAATGAAGTTGGCAACAAATATTTATCTCCAATTTGAGGACATGAAAGAAGATTTAATTGTCTTTAATATCGAGTCCTAACCTCATGTAATTAGACCTCATATGAGTCAGCATACAAACAAAGATAAAGTCAGATATAATAAATACCACTTGGAAATGATATGGTTTGTATGCTTTGATATCACATATCTAAGGCCCAAAAAGAGATCCATTGGATAACCTACATAAATGGATTTAATATGGTTATGAACAAAAGTTAATTTATGAATGATAACGAATATGAAAGTGTAATGCACTCAAAGAACAAATAACATAATAAATAAATGACAACCAATGTAGAACTAATAACATTTTATTATTTGAGAGATTAGATGTTTGGTGTATATGTACTTCAAAAATTCATTCTTTTTGGTCTCTCTATATAAAAATAATGGATGTGTACAATATTATATAATAAAAGAAGATGAAGCATCAATTGAACCATTACAACAGTTGGTAACAATCACTTCATAACTAAAGAGTGTGGTGACATCACTAGATATCATTACTAAAGATTTAGGTGCTCCAATACTGAAACTATAAGAGATATGTGATAATGTAGAAGTGAAAATGGTTTTAAAAAATTAACACATAGGTGTATAACCTATTTCCACAGCTACTGATGTTATCATAATCTTATATGTGCAATAGTGTTAATCTTCAGTAATATCTAGTCATCCATAGCTTTTTGGATCAGCCTATCACTTATTGATGAGAAATTAATTATTTGAAAATAAATTTCAAGAGATCTAAATACAATGGAAATGCTAAGTGATATACATAATGATATCTATGAACTCAAAAAAAAAATTCCCATCTTCTGCAATATTGTTGATGAAATGACAAAGGTCATGAACACATAGTTAACCCACATTTCAAATATAGTGATTTATAAAGATGATAGCATAGTTGATACTTGGTGCTATAACTATGTTATGAATTTTCAAATTGAATTAATCACATGAGGAACAAAGTATTGTTGTGCAGACTAAGAGGGAATGAACCCTAGAAGTGGGAATATTTTTTAAGGAAAGTCTTCATAATTAAAGCATAATATATTTTCACATTATAATTTTGTAATATTCTATGCTTATTATTGGGAAATAATCACATATCCTAAATATAAAATATTATAAATTTCAAATTCAAATTTAGACTTTTATACAAAGAGTGCTTGCTGCCCCAAAATTCCCAACACTATGTCCAAGTGTTGAAGATGTTCCTCCCATGTTTTATTATACACTAGGATGTCATCAAAGAAGACCAACACAAACTTCCTTAAGTGTTACATAAAGACATTATACTAGAGGAATGCTTAGTCTGATAAAGGGGGATGTAATAATATTGTATATATTCATTATTATCCTTGGTGTCTTGCCTCATTTAGTAATTTATTTTCCATTCCCATAGGAATATGAAGAGTATCTTTGGGAATGTGAAGTGAAAAACCATTTTAGATTATATATTTGTAAGTTTTT
The DNA here is from genome assembly GCA_037957365.1 of Torreya grandis. Lineage (NCBI taxonomy): Eukaryota > Viridiplantae > Streptophyta > Pinopsida > Cupressales > Taxaceae > Torreya > Torreya grandis. Next base: position 2,953,837 of record JARHVA010000910.1, on the reverse strand, counting down.
TCTTCCAAATTTAACGTGAACACAATTTTGGCTTGCACCAATAATTATTAAATCATGGGCTTGATCCTAGTATTTTTTCTTTTGTCATATCCTTACTAGGTTTGGGGCATTGAGTTGTTGGTAGAGTTACCTACATCCTAAAAAGTGATAGAGAGGTTAGGTATTATGAAATATAAAATAAAAAGGGTCAAGAATAATAAATATAAGGGTTTTATTAGCTAGGTCACAAAGATATGGATGATCAAGATTATGTTTGGTTTGAGAAATTTGCTCAAAACCAAGAGGGTATGACGGATACAATCACTAAGTTTAATCACACCATGAAGGGCATAAGTGTAAATCATCCTCCCAATGGTGAGGGGAGTGCTCCAAGAACTAAAAATAACCCTCCTCCTACATAAAAGGCAATCATTGGAGTTTTAGCTAGGCCTTTATAGCCCAACTTCATATGTAGATAAGAAGTCATTTGTGAGGTAGAGTTTTAGCCTCTAATGATGGATGATATCATTGATAGTTATCAAGAATACATGACTTTTATACTTGAATTCAAGGGGGAACTATACCTCACTAACTTCATGCAACTAAGTAAAAATAAAGAGGGACCTAGGACTGATCCTATCCCTTAGTATAATTAGAAGGATCTTCAACACATAGTGGGAAAGGTCACCCTGTCTACATTTGATGGATCTATGAAGAGTACCATTCAATCTTGGATCTAAAATGTGGATACATACCTTTCCATTAGACCTATGATGGAAGATGAATCCATCAAATTTACTAATTTACATGTTGAGGGCACAACACATGAGTGGTGGTACTTTAGTCACATAAGGGCACAACCTAATCCACTCTTATGATGAGTTCAATAGGAGGTTGATAGAGAGGTTTGATATGGCTAATCTAGAAGTCTATTCCTTATAGGTATAAAAAGAAAATATGTTTTCAAGGAGGGTTTTAAAAAAAGGAGATTACAAAAGTGAGTAAAGAGATGGAAATAAGGAATGAGATTAGAAGTAAAAAACTATGCTTCACTTGCAAGGATCCATGGGAGCCTTGACATTGATGTCTTGGGCATGGTCAAGTTATATTGAGGTGATATCAGATGTTGAATCAAAAGTATAAGATTTTAAATATGAAATTGAAGAAAATGGAATAGAACCAAAAAGAAAAGAGGAATAAAATACTTCAGGAGGCACACTTTCCACACTATTTGGTGTTCTTATATATACTCCTTTTAAAATTCAAGGAGTTTTAGAAGGGAAAATGGTCACAGTGTTGATTGACAATAAGGAAACCCATAATTTTATTGATGAAGGATTGGTAACTAGGATGGGTTTGAAAGTGAAATATTTCAAGGGCTTTAATGTGATTGTAGCTGATGGATACACCCTTCCATATACCAAGAGAATTAAACAACTTAATCTTAATTTGGGGAGACATAAAGTAAGTGATGACTTCTATGTTATAGGCATAGGAGAAAAATATGTGGTACTTGGGGTAAAATGGTTAAATTATTTGGGATAATTCACCCTAAATTATCAAACTATGGAGATAAAGTTTAAAATAGATGGGAAAGAGGTTGTGCTTCAAGGCATGACCAATGGTGCTTCTAGAGTGGTCATGACTAAGAGGATGGAGAGATATTTTCATAGAGGAATTGTTTCTTGGACATCCCATTGATGGGTTAACATTAAAAATTCATACATAGATAATAAATCCTACCATGTGGTCATTCAGTCTATTTTAGACAAGCATGACACATTATTCAGTGTATACCTCCATGATTGCCACTAGATAGAGGATTTTAGCACATAATTGAGTTAGAATTAGGTTCTAAACCTATATTTATTATTCCTTATATCCATATAAGAGCATTAAAATATTAAATTGATAAGGAAATCAAGGAATTATTGGACATGGGACATATCCTACCTAGTTCTAGTTCCTTTGCTTCTTCTATTATTTTGGTGTAGACAGTGCATCAACAACTACATTATCCTTCCCTTTGACATAATCAATATAAATTTCATAATATTGAAGTTTGATTATCCAATTTTATTGCCTATCACTCAAATTAGTTTGTCTGAGGAAATATTTCATACTATTATGATCTATTTTAACTACAAACCTACCATAAATCAAATATTATCTAAATTTGGACAAAGCATATATGATGGTCAACATTTATTTATTATAAATGAAGCACCTACACTCCACCTATTTGAATTTATAGATTTCTAATGCTATAGGGTTCCCATTTTTCACTAAAATAGCCCCTATACCTTCCCTTGAAGCGTCACATTCCAGCATAAAAGGAAAGGATAAATCTAGAACAATAAGTACCAATCACAAACTCATACCTCCTTGAATTTATCAACCAAAGATATTTTAGGCCAGTTGAAAGTCCCCCTTTTGGTCAAATATGTCAATAAAACAAAAAACTAAAAAAATCCCTTGACAAACTTTTTATTTTAGCTACACAAACCCAAAAACTTTCTCAAATGTATCATGGTAGTAGGTGGAGGCCAATCCATGATTGCTTGGATTTTTTATTGATACAGATGGACCCCTTGGGAAATAATTACATGTCTTAAATATAAAATTTTTTAAATTAAAAATTCACATTTAGACTCTTATACAAAGAGTGTTTGATACCACAAAATTTCTAACACCATGTCCAAGTGTTGAAGATGTTCCTCCCATGTTTTAGTATACACTAGGTTGTCATCAAAGAAGAGCAACACAAAATTCCTTAAGTGTTTCCTAAATACATTATTCATAAAAGATTAGAAAGTTATTGGAATATTATTTAATATAAAAGGAATAACCAAAAATTCATGGTGCCCATAATGACATCTAAAAGCAAACTTTTGAACATCCTCTTCTCTTACCCAAATTTAGTGATATTCGATCTTCAAGCCAATCTTGGAAAAGTAGATGACCTCATGTAGATCATAAATTATTTCATCAATCCTAAGTATGGTATACCTAGTTTTGATGATAATTCTGTTCAAAAGGTAGTAGTTTATGCACATCCTCATAGTTCTATCTTTCTTCTTCACCAGGATAAATGAAGAAGTAAAAGAACTAGACCTAGGCCTTATAAGACCCATATCCAAGTGTTATTTGATGTATTTCTCAATATATTCATTGTAGACTCTAGGATTCTGGAATCATAATGATTGATATGGGGGGGGGGGGGTTTAATTAGTCTTCAAAACTTTTACAAATTTACTTTATCATTTATGAACTATCAAACCAATACAATGAACTAACAACACATTACGAGCCATGAGCATGAAAAAAGAACATAGCACATAGAACACTTATTTGAGTGGGAAAAATTTAATGGGAATAAAAAAAATGATGAATCAAATGGAATAAAATACTATAAGACAAACATCAATATTTAGTGAAGCGCCAACTTCACTTGGAGCACCAATCCCAACTAGCCAAACACCAACTTGACTAGGCTTTAGCAAGCACCCACTTACAAGGAGGCACTAACCCCCTAGATGAATCAACACCAAATAATATAATTAAAAACCTTAATCACCTTTACAAAAAAAAAATTCTCATAGAACAGATGATTATCCCCTTCTTTATCTCTTCACACACTCCTGTCTTTCTTAAACTCATCTTTAGCCTTCTTCAATCAATAAGCCCTCTTCTTGATTCAATTAGGCCATATGACATTGATAATCATATATAATACCAATATAAGATATTCATTATGGTTTATATTCACCCTAATAATGGTTTACAAGACCTCTTTTATCTATTCAAATTTTTATCTCATTCACTTCAACTCTTTCAAAATCTAACTAGACAATTAGTCCTATTAGACATTATCTTATACTAGGCTCTTGCTTATACATTCCTTAGTTGGAAATACACACTAAAACATTTATATTTACAATAAAATTGGCCTTATGTCATGTAAAAAACACTAATAAAACATTACAATAGGTTGGTCATAACATATAGGACAAAAAACCTCTTTTAGGCCTTAAGAAGACCTAATTCAATTAGGCCTTCATTAGCACACGTTACCCTTTGAAGTCCTTAGAACACTTTTAAAATACTAAAATTGAAATAAAATATCATAAATAACTAAAATACATCCCTAAAAATCTCATCTTATTTCCATGACACCTTTTAGCTCCAACCACCACTTGAAGCATGCCATTATCAATGTTCACAATTAGGCCTGTGCATACCCATAAAGTCTATCTTGAACAACTAAATTAAAAACATAATTTTGTCAAAAAAACACATCAAAAAATTATATAAATATAAAATTAAATAATTAAAAAACTTCACCAAATTTATTATACTTCATTACATTGGTTAAAAGGACTCAAACCCTTCTTTGCAAGTAGCCCACTCAGAACTGCCAACTAGCCTCAAAACAGAGTCATGGAAATAATGACCTAAAACACATATATAACCACTTTAGAGACTTAAAATTCATGTAGATGATCCTATGAGGTCATTATATGATTACCATATATATAGATAATATGGTCAAATGGTAATATTAGTCTTGCAAACCAATCTCATATTCTTGTATCTTCATGTCTCATATGAACTAGATAGGTCAACTTACGAGCAAAATTTTCATCTTATTAACTAATATAAAAAATATATATATAAAATGAAAATTTATTACATGGAATTAATATTTTCTCCATGTACTTTAATTCATCCCTAATCACCTTCTCACTTCTACCTAGGTTTCTCATTGTTTACATCATTAGGCATGTTAGCGACTGGTCAACTTGTAAGAAATTTTTAGAACCATTGTAGATATAATATGCTTATAAACCAAAATGGACATCAAATAAAATTCTCAATATTCAACCTTCATCCATTTGGTAACTTTTACTTGGTCAACTCTAACTGTTAAATCAAATCTTTGAGAAAGAAGGCCTTTCTTATAGGGTCCACTCACTCACCTAAAAAATAAATCACACCTAAAGGTTCTTAAAAGATTTGGATACATTATAAAATCACTTAAATATCGATACCAAATCATTATGAACATTTTATAACAAGATCTTTCACATTGAGTCATTGTTAGGGTTTTAGAGAGGGTTAACACTATTTCTGGTGTTAATGATTATTGATAAAGGATTGCCCTTCATTTATAAAAAAAATTATTGGAGATATTGTCTATGACCCTTATGCATCTCTCCTCAATATATAAAGTTCCCATGCATAGTTTACACATGCCAATAAACAATTGAAAGTCCTTTTTAGGTTGAGAACCCTTCATTTTGTGCACTCAAGAAACCTCAAAACCACTTTTCATGCCTTTACTTGAAAAAATTTACCTCAAAATTAATAAATGCACCTTGGAAAACCTATCACACCACTAAAAATTCTCACATTCTCATCCTTGCCTTGGAAATTGATCCTGATACCCCTTCTGGTCACCATCTCTCTCTTTACTCTCTAGGCCTTGATTTACAAGTCATATTAGGCCTTAAAAATTACCTTCTATCCACTATCCAAGCTGTCAACACCTAATATACATGTCATAATATATATTACCATTATCAACCACTACCATAAAATCTTCATATGCCTTGACAATACCTCATAACACCTCATTAGGTTAGGCAAAGTCTAAAATTAGTCTAGTTACATGCTAGGTCTATAGGTCCTACCACTATAGGCTCACCTTGAGACTCTCATGAGTGATCCAATGCCTCATATTCATGCTCTAACAACCTCATACAAATTATTATGACTCTATGCATACATCTCACCAGGCCACCAAACTCATACCTTCTTATAAGGTCTCTTCATGGAATAACCAATGTCATGACTAGGCTTCTTGAAACATGACAACTGACATTGAAACACTTCTTGATGATATTTTACCTTGATCATGTGTCTTACATTATCCTTAGAAAATTTCATACCTCTCAATGATGCTATCAAACAGTAAAATTTTTCAATGATCTCATAAACACCTTTCTTAAGAATATTTGACATCGATGATAACATCAATGCCAAAATTCAACAATAGAAACAATACTAAATAATCTCCCCCTTTGTCATTGATGGAAAAACATACTATATGTTGATTATTATTATCTCCCTATTCTTTTATTTCTCACCCTTGGACATAAACAACAAAAGTGATGTTTGTAACTCCTTAGATCACACTCCTTATAATCAAAATACTTAGCGTATAAGACTTATGAGTTTATGAGACATAACACAAACATGCCCCCCATCTCCATACATACCTTTTTGTAAAAACTCACTTATTATTGTAACTAATGAGAATGATTATCTCCCATTAAGTACTTGAATTTTTCAATGATTTCTAGGGGTAAGAATTACACCCAATTCCTGTCTTAGGTGTTTAAAAGTTACCTTTGGAAGTGGTTTGGTCAAGATGTCTGTAATCTGATCCTGTGTAGAAACATATTCAATTTTGAAACTTTATTCACTTACCTACTCTATTTTAAAATGATACTTGATGGGAATGTGTTTGGTCTTTGAGTGCATAAAGAGGTCCTTGAATGCTTATAATACTTGTATTATCACAATAGATAGGGTTATGACCATCATACTCCACCTTGTAGTCTTTTAGGGTCTGTCTCATCCATAGGACCTAAGTTAAACATTAATCTACTGAAATGTTTATATCCTCACAAGTGGAAAAATCTACCGATGGTTACTTTTTTCTTATCCATGAAACTAGGCACCCACCTAGGAAGAAGGTTCCTCCACTGGTACTTTTCCTATCATCTATACTTCCTTCCCAATTTGCATTTGTATAGGTTATCAAATTAAACTCCTTAATTATTGGATACCAAAATCCATACTCAATAGTCCCATTGAGATACCCAATTATCCTTTTGACTTCTTGTATATGATTTTCCTTTAGATCTTCTTGAAACCTTCCCACAAGACCTACTACTTGCATGATGTGAGGTCTAGAGGCAGTGTGTACAACAAACTTCCAATAATTGACCTATATGATGTATGATTGACCTTTTAAGAATCATCTTCCTTACTAAACTTACATATATTATCATGGGTGTACTAACTACCTTGCAATCCTCCATCTCAAACTTATTAAACATCTCTCTTATGTACTTGGATTATGAGATGAATATACTTTTTTTAGATTGAATGACTTTCAACCCAAGAAAAAATGATAGTTATCCTAGCATGGACATATAAAACTCTTTCTACATCACCTCTATAAAGGCCTTTGTCATGTTCTCATTGTTTCCACCAAATATGATGTCATACATATAGAAAAATACTATCAGTTGATGGTCATCTTTTGTCTTGATGTATAGATTATTGTCTGTAACTCCTGTTTTGAATCCTTGATCCAATAAATACTTGTCCAACCTAGCATACCAAGATCTAGGAGCTTGATTTAGACAATAAAGAGATTTTTTAAATTTTTAAACATGGTATTTATCATCTTATAGTGAGAACCTTTTAGGTTTCTCAATGTAAACTTTTTCTTCTGAATATCCATTCAAAAAGGCAGATTTGACATCCATCTAATATACCTTGAGTCATTTTGAATCCTACATAATATAGAAATAATTTTATGGCCTCTAATATTTCTAATAGTGTAAAGGTATCCTCAAAGTCTACCCCTTCAACTTTTGCATATCCCTTACATACTAATCTAGCCTTGTTCCTAGTGACTTCTCCATCTTTATTCAACTTGTTTATAAACACCTATTTTGTATCAATGACATTCTTGTATTTAGGCTTAAGAACTAGTTCCCAAGTCTAATTATTCTCTATTTGGTCTAATTCGTCATTCATAACACCTATATAAAAATTTTCCTTTATTGATTTTATAAGACTCTTAGGTTCAATATTGGATAATAAAGCAACATTCTCTTGATTTAGATTACTTACAAGTCTTCTCCTTATTTGCATACCTGTATTCTTGTTGCCAATGATTTGATATTCAGGATTATCTCTTTGAACATGTATTGAGGATCCTTTTGAGTCCTATCTCTCTTCAACTTCTACTTCTTCCCCATCAACATATATAGTTTCCTATTCATTCTTGAAGTCTAGATTCTCTAAAATGTTCTTTGTCTGTGAGTGAGATTTCCTTGTCTCATCAATCTTCACATTTGTGTTTTCCACTATCTTTTGTAGACTCTTGTTATAAATATATAGGTTGAGATAATTGATTAGTATCCTAATAATATTTGTTCATTAGATATGGAATCAAAATTTCCCAGGTTTTCATCATATTTTTTTATGAAACATTTACTCCCAAACACTCTAAAGTGTTTGACATTGGCAGGTCTACCCTTCTATAATTCATAAGGAGTCTTGTTTCCAATAATCCTTATCTATCATATACTCAAAATGTAGATAGAATTACTTACTACCTCTTTTTAATAACCATTAGATAATATATATTCATTTAGTATAATTATATCCATCTATTGAATTGTCTTATTCTTCCTTTCCATTACCCCATTCTACTAAGGTGTTCTAGCTACTGAGAATTATCTCCTTATTCCATGAACCTCATAGAAGTCTTCAAACTCATTAGACCAAAACTCTCTTCCACTATCATATCTTAGGCACTTTATCTTCCAATTCTTCTCATTTTCAACAAGATCCTTGAATGCCTTGAACTTGTAAAGAGATTATGATTTCTCTTTCATAAATGCAATCCAAGTCATTCTTGTGTTATCATTAATGAGTAACATGAAGTATCTATCTCCTTGAATGCTTTGAATTGTTGTAGGACCATAGATATCAGTGTGTATTAAATCCAAAGGTCTTGTAGTAGAGTACTTCTTGGACTTGAACCTTCTTCTAGTCTTCTTACCATGTTGACATGCCTTGCAAAGTATGTTTTTAGGTTTAACAATATTAAACATGTTCTTTAAAGACTTTCTAGTGATAATCTTGACTAGGTTGTCAAAATTTAGGTGACATAAACTTTTGTGCCATAACCAAATTTAATCTATCTTTCTCATGAAACATCTCTCCTTTTTGATCTCATTCAATACATATAGGTTATTTTCAGTCCTCTTAGCATTGGTATTTAGCCTTCTTGATTTGGTTCTCCTTATCTCACACCTCTATTATGAAAGGTTAGACTGTGTACTTGATTACACATTTAATTACACTAAGTAATTTATGTTTCAAACCTTCCACATACAACACATTTTGTGTCTTAGTCTTTCTATCATCCAAACTTAAGACACCCTTGGCAACTATATTGGTAGTTATGTTGTCTCCAAACCTCACTATTCCTATAGCACTCTTATTTAATGAGATGAACTTATTTATATCTCCTATTATGTGGTTTGATCAACCACTATTAATATACCATTTCATTCCTTCATCTTGAATATGAAAGGTAGTCTAAGCTAGTATAAAGTCCTCTTTGGTCTTTTGTTCCTCTTTGGAAAATAGTTCATATTTCTTCTTGAGCTCAATCTAATCCATCCTAACTTGATTTGGTTTATATACTAGTGTTTGATCCTTATTATGAATTATAAGATCTTCATACGTCTTGTTGAATCTTATGGACCTTCTAACTCTATTAGAGTAGAAGCTTGTAATGTGTCCTATATTATGACAGATGTAGCAAATAATATTTTTGTACTTACCATAGTTATATGATGACTTATCCTTTATATATTTGGGTTACCTGATTGATATTTTCATGTTAGTAATATTGACTTGTTCTGACTTCTCATTCTCTCTCTCAAACTTGCTTAATTTTTCTATGATCTATTCATGCTCAACCTTTAAGGAATCTAGATCTATCTTCAATTGTTCATACTTATCTTCCTTTTAATTACACCTTATATTGACCTCTTCTAACTGACTCCTAAGATCCTTGATAGTCTTCTTTTGATGTTTTAAATCATCAAGGGTACTTATGATCTCAAATTCAAGGTCTAATTCAGATTTTTCTTCTTCACTATCATAACATACTTCTTCATCATACATGATATCTTATTTCTGTTGATCACAAGACATTCATGTGCTTCTTAGGATCACCTTCAAGCTATTAGACTTACCTCAAAGGACTAGGATATAATACTAATTTTTGGAATCACAATGAATGAGAGGGGGGTATATTAGTATTCAAAACTTTTACAAATTTAATTTATCATTCATGAATTATCAAAACAATATTGTGAACTAGCAACACATTAAGAGCCATGGACATGAGACAAGAGCATAACACATAAAACACTTATTTGAGTGGAAAATACTAAAGGGGAAGAAAAAACATTGAAGATGAAAATCTAATACAGTCCTATAAGACAAACATAAAGATTTATTGAAGCACCAACTTCATTTGGAGCACCAACCCCAACTAGCCAAACACCAACTTGACTAGGCTTTAGCAAGTACCCACTTGCAAGAAGACACCAACCCTCTAGATGACTCAAAACCAACACATCCCCCTCAAAACCTTGATAAAATTTATAGAAATATGTTCCTCATACAAAATATGATGATCTCCTTCTTCATCTCTTCACACACTCCTATCTTTCTCAAACAGGGCTCTATCATTCTTCACTCAATTAACCCTCTTCTTGACTTGATTAAGCCATATGACCTTGAGAATAATCTATATTACCCATATAAAATATTCATGATGGTTTATTTTCACCCTAATAATTTTATACAAGACCTCCTTTATCTATTCTAAGTTCTATCTCATTCGATTCAACTCTCTCAAATTCTAACTAGATAATTAGGCTTATTAGGCCTTGTTCTTATACTAGGTTCTTGCTCATACACTCCTTGGTTGGCCATAAACACTTTAAAATTTATATTTACCATAAAATTGGGATTATTTAATATAAAAAACATTAATAAAACATTAAAATAGGTTTTTCATAGCATATAGGACCAAAAACCTCTTTTAGGCCTTAAGGAGACCTAATTCAATTAGGTCTTCATTAACACACGTTACCCTTTTAACTCTGTAGAACAATTTAAAAATAATAAAAATATAATATTTAAATCAAATATATCCCTACCAATCTCATATTGTTTCCATGACACCTTTTAGCTCCAACCACCACTTGAAACATGCCATTAACATTGTTCACAATTAGGCCTGTGCAAACCCAGAAAGTCCATCTTGAACAACTAAAGAAAAAACACAATTTTGTCAAAAAACCATGGAAAAAAATAATATAAATATAAAATTACATACTTAAACAAATTAAACAAGTTTATTATACTTCATACATAGGAAAAAATGACTTAAACCCTTCTCTACAAGTAGCCCACTCGAAACTGCCAACTAGCCTCAAAATACAGTCATGGAAACAATGACCTAAAATACCTATAAAACCACTTTTAGAGACTTAAAATGAATTTATATAATAATATGAGGTCATTATAATATTATTATATAGACATATAATATGGTCAAATGGAAATATTGGTATTTCAGATCAATCTCATAGTCTTGTATCTCCCTATCTCATCTGAACTAGACAGGTCAACTTACGAGCAACATTTTCATCTTTTTCACTGATATCCAAAACATATATCCAACATAAACATGTATTATATTTCATTAAAAATGTCTCCATGCACTTGGATTCATCCTTAATCTATGATAACACATCCCTAATCATCTTCTCACTCATGCCTGGGTTTCTCACTGTTTGCATCATTAGGCATGTTAGAGACTGGTCAAATTATAAGACTAGTTTATCACTCTTGAGAAATATAATATGATAAAAAACCACCATGTAAATAAAATACAAGTCTCAATATTCAACCTTCATCCATTTTATAACTTTGACTTGGTCAACTCTGACTGATACATCAAATTTATAAGAAATAAGGCCTTTTCTGTAGGGTCCACTCACTCACCTGAAAAACCAATTATACCTAGAAGTGACTAAGAGAGTTTAATAAATTATAAAATCAATTAAATATAGATTAAAAACCATTTTTATCACTTTAGAACAAGATATTTCACATTGGGTCATTGTTAGGGTTTTAGAGAGGGTTAACACTATTTTTGGTGTTAACGATTGTTCATAAAAGATTACCCCTCATTTACAAAACTAATGCCTAGAGATATTACATAGGAAATTTATGAATATATAATTAATATCTCAAGTTTCCATATAGAGGTTACACATTCTAATGAAATCTTTAAAGTTCTTCTTGAGTTGAGAACCCTTCATTCTATGCACTCGAGAAACCTCAAAACCACTTTTCATGCCTTTTCTTGAAAACTTTGACCTAAAACTTGGTCAAAACGAAACCCTAAACCTATAAAAAAATTAAAAATTCTAAAATTATGATTATTTCCTTATACACTGATCATGATACCCCATTTTTTCACCATCTCTCTCTTTACTCTTTAGGCCTTGATTTGCAAGTCATATTAGGCCTTGAAAACTTACCTTTTGACCACTATCCAAGATGTCAAAAAATCATATACATGTCATAAAACATATTATCATGCTCAAAAACTATCATGAAATCTTCATATGCCTTGATAATACCTCATGACACCTCATTAGGTCAGGTATAGTCTAGAACTAGTTTAGTTGTATGCTAGGTCTGTAGGTCCTAACATTAGAAGCTCACCCTAAGACTTTAATGAGTGATCCAATGCCTCATATTAATGATATAAAAACCTCATAAAACTTATTATGCCTTTGTGCATCCATCTCACTAGGCCACCAAATTCATACCTTCTCACAAGGTCTCTTCATGCAATGACTAGTGTCATGACTAGGCTTCTTGAAGCATGACAACTGACCTTAAAACACTTCTTAGTAATCTTATACCTTGCTCATATTTCTTACATGATCCTAAGATAATGTGATACCTATAAATGATGCTATAAAATAATAACATTCTTCAATGACCTCATGAACACCTTTCTTAATAATCTTTGACATCAATGTCAAACTTCAACAACAAGAATAATACTTAACAAAGGATGGCAGTATGGAGTGGTTATTACTACTTTAGTTTTAGGTTACAAATTAATGATATGCTAAAAACCCATTTTTGGTGGTGTGGTAATCCATGTGGAATGATAATGAAAACCCTGACATGATTATCAAGGATGGGATGGATATCCTTATGATGTTTTCTATTGTCTAAAATTTTGATTTGTATAACTCATAAAACACTTAATTGTCCAAGTAATATACCATGTATGAAAATCCTCTTCCATCATTTTTTATATCACTACCATAGGGGCTATATTAGCCATACCACATAACACTCTTTCCTTACCTACTAAGTTGAACTTGATATCCATAGTTTGGTAGTTTTGAGTGAGTTCTCCTAGTGAATGTAGCTGTTGCACCCCAAGGACTATGTCGGTTTCATCAATATTAACCACATATAAATCATCCTCAATCTTATGCCTTCTAACAATAATATTAGATTTTGAATTTTATTTGTGCATGGAATGGTATATCCATCTACCATGGTTAAATTGAATCCAATTATTTGTTTGTCTTTGGTATCTCCCTTTGTTTTCCATTACCTTTTTTGATATGCCTTCTTTGTTGTCCATATTGGGTTATCCTTAGCTACTTAGAAAGTGTAGTCCTATGCTATCTAAAAGAAGGTGTCCTTTATTTTCTGAAAGACATAAATTTGCCTTTAAGTGATTTTGTTTCAAAATCAAAAGCCTTTTTGATGGATTATTATAGGTAATAAGGGTTGAAACCCTTGACCAAACCCTTTAGGGGGTCATCCAACCCTTCCAAAAACAAAGCCACAAGTCTCCTTTCAAAAACATCTAATACCATAATAGAAACTCTCTGAAAATCATTCACATGTTTTTTTGTCTTAGGTTTTCTAACTCCCTAAAATGCACTTTTGAATCAACACTATCAAACATTGAGAATCAACCACCTGTTGAACACATCATAAGAGTGGATGAGGTTGTGCCCTTGTGTGATAAAACCATGGTACCACCACTTATGTGATATGCCCTTAAGATGTAAATTAGAATAATTGATGGATTCATCTTCCATTATAGGTTATAGGAAAAGATATGTATCTACCTTTTGGATCCAAGATCAATCAGTACTCTTGGTAGATCCATCAAATGTAGATAGAGTGAGCTTTCCTGATATGTGTTGAAGATGCCTATGATTATACCAAGGTCTAGGATCAGCCCTAGGTCCCTATTTTTTTCTCTTTAACTGCATGAAGTTAGCGAGAGATGTTTCCCCCTTGATTATAGGTGGAAGAGTCCTGCATTATTCATAAGTGGAAATGATATCATTCATCACTGAAGGATGAAACTCCACCTTAGAAATGACTTCCTCTCTATGGATGAATTTAGGTTGGAATGGCCTAGTTGAAGCTCCAATAGTTGTGCTCTATGTAGGAGGGTTATTATTGGTTCTTGAATCACTACCCTCATCATTGGGAGGATGGTTTGCACTCATTCCCCACATGGTGTAAATAAAATCAACCATCATATTAGTCATACACTCTTGGTTTTGAGCAAATTTATTAAACTAAACATGATCTTGATCATCCATATCTTTGTGCCCTAGCTTCTCAAACCCTTTTGTTTATTGTTTTATACCCTTTTTATTTTATATTTCATAATACTTAACCTCCCTATCACTATTTTTTATGTAGTAAACTCTTCCAATAACTCAATCCCCTACACCTGGCAAGGAGGAAGCTCAAATACCACTAAAATATCCCTTTTAGGGCCAAATTAAATAATTTTGGAATTTGTAGAAACCCTAACCAAAATTGTAGAATTATGAAAAGATATACTTAGGCATGAAAATTAAATTCAGACCTCATCAAAACCCTCATAAAAATATTAAAATTCAATAATTTTATTTAACAAATCAAATCTAAATTTTTTAATAATTTATATATCTAAAAATTATAATAAATTACAACTGAGTGTATGAATGATGAAACATAATAATTAACTAGTCAAATAGTTCCCTAATTGACATATGGCACTATGTGAAAGATGGAAATGTTAATACTGAATTTCATTTGAATTGGCACTATGTGAAAGATGGTAATGCCAATACTAAATTTCATTTGAATTGGCACTATGTGAAAGATGATAGTCAAATTTCATTATTGCCCTAGAATAGAACAACTGAAAACATCCTAACAAATGTGCTTTGATGAGAAAAAATTGTAAATTTTAGAGGAATGCTTGGTCTAACAAAGGGGAATGTAATAATAATGTATATATTCATTATTATCCTAGTTGTCTTTTGCCCCATTCAATAAGTTATTTTTCATTCATGTAGGATTAGGAAGAGTCTCTTTGGGAATGTGAAGTGAATAACCATTTGGCTTATATATTTTTAAGATTTGTTCTTCAAAATTTAATGTGAACATAATTTTGGCTTGCACCAATAATTATTAAATCATGGACTTGATCTTAGACTTGAGAACAACTTAAAGTACTATGGTTAATTTATTTCCCTAACTCTATCCCTTAGCCTATGATAAATAATGAATAGGATATGGTTCTTCTAATTGGATTAATTGTAGAAAGGGTACATGACATCATATGAATGGGATGAAAAACATAGACAAAGTTTAGATACACCACGATACCACTCAGATATGATATTAATATGTATGCTCTGATACCACTAATCCAAGGCCCAAGAGGAGACACAATAGATGACCTAATTAAATGGATTTAAGAGGGTTATGAATGGAAACAAATTTATGAATTAAAAAAATATGAAAGTGTAATGTATTCAAAGAACAAATAACACAAGAAATAGATGATAACTAATGTAAAACTGTAAAATCAAGATTTTATTATTTGAGAGATCAGACATCTAGTTTCTATGTACTTTCCAAATTCATTCTTCTTTATCTTTATATATACAAAGAATGAAAGTGTACATTATTATAAAATGAAGGAATAGGAAACATCAGTTGAACCATTATAATAGTTGGTAAAAACATTTTCATAATTAAAGGGTAAGTGCAAAAAGTTAGGGGGATAAAAAGTGGCCTACCTGTGGACATGATTTTCTTAAAATTTTAAAAATCTGAACTTTTTAAGATAATTTGAGATATCTACACTCTAAATTTTAAGATGGTGCAAGAACATGAAATGTATAATTTCAAGTCTAGTTTCCAAAACACTATTTTTTAAAATGGTTAGGTATAACTAGGTCAAACATATTAAATTTGAAGAGGAACTCCTATTTTTTTTAATAAAATAGAGTAGATATATGCTCGTGTGGTGCACTATTTTTTGAGCAGCATTTAATATTGTTTTAGATCCTTTGGTGAAAATTTAGATAAGATCATCTAGTTTGTGACCTATATTTATTGATATTTTTTCAATGAATACTTTTTTTTATGAAATTTTCAAGTAAATAGATCCTTAAAACTGACAAAAAAAAGGGTAGTCACCCATGCAACATGCCTAATTACCTCAAAACAAAATGAAAATCAGTTTTTTTTAATGTGTGTATAATTATGCCTAGTTTGTGACCATATAATTTTTTTACACTTGGATCAACTAAAAACAAATTACATGAACATGTATAGGCATGTATGTTTGTGGCATGTAGTTGCCTTAAAAAGGTATAGTTAGAAATCAACATAGCTTTAAACCTTAAATTAGTTAAAAAATTATAAAAATCATATTTTTTGAAAGAGGAGAGCATGCTCCTCATAATGGTATTAAGTTTTTGAATTTTAATGGTGAAATTCTTAGTGTATTTGGTGATCAAAGTTTAATTTTGTTATTTTTATCAATACACTCAAACTCGGTTGTAGATTGATAGGTCCAAGCCTTTGGGTCGAGAATCCAAGCCATTCCCAAACCAAAAGGATTGGTTTTTAAACTCAAATTAAAAGAGTGCAATCGTATTAATAAAGTGATCATTTTATTAACCACTCTAGTCATGTAATCATGTTATTAACCACATTAATAACGTAATCACATTATATATTCATAACTCCCAAAAATGCATGTTTACTCTTGAGCTCAAATTTTATGTACATTCTTATATGTTATTGAGCTCCCTAATAGTGGTGTTATTTCATGTGACATGGGAAAGGTACCTAACCTTGGATAGTGAATTAAGGTGTCATGGTATCACATTAGACTTCAAAAAATTTATGTACATTTTAATATGTTGACTTGACTACTTATAATTAACTAGTTTTAAGGTGTAACTCATTATACATTTTATGATATAACTAATTTTATCATGAGATGTCATAAAATGAATTTTTTAAACCTATGGACAAAAATTAGCATTTGGAGTACCAATTTAACTATGCATCTAAAATAAATTGGGCTATTTCAAGCCCCTTCAACCTAATTGTGTGACTATAAAATGTGATCTTTGGGGGTTGATCGACTCTAATTTCATTTGCTTGATTGAAGCAAAGAAACATTATTTATTTATACGTAAGTTTTACATGTATATAATGTGGTTTTGAGCTCAATAAACTTGAATTCATTAGTTAATGAATGAAAATGTCTATTAGTTCAATTGTGGAGCTAATTAGGGTCAAAATGAGCCACGTAAACCAATTTTAAATCATATATGATGTGATTTAGAGTGAAGTTAACCCTAATTTCATGTCATTTATAATTAACCAAATAGTTGATTCATTTAATTGAGGAGGCATTTGAGGCCAATTTGAACCCCTTAAATTGTAAGATATGATTTGGGGCAAAATTAAGTTTGATTCTATCATGGATTGATCCGATTAGTCACTTTATGTAATTAGGGGTATGATTTGGGAAAAATTGATCCCCTAAATGAAAATTATGGCTCAATAAATTGTATAATGTATGCAAAATATATGGCTTAATTGACCCTATTTTGATCATAAATGCAAACATGAAGGCAATTGTCACAAATAGGTGAATAAGTATCTCAAATTTTCTTCAATTACCTTAGTTATTGGACCCTATATTTGATATATGAAACCCTAAACCTTGTACCATTTACCTTAAACTCTCAAACCTATACCATTTACCTTAAACCCTAATCCATAATCCCTAAACCCCAAACCCTTTAATTTCTAGACCCTAAAACCTAAAACAATCAATTTAACCTCAATTAAAATCATCTATATAGTAATAATTAGGTTCACATGGATCAACATGGTCAAAATTACATTACTCATAACTATAATTGACTTAATTGGCTTAAATTATGTTGATGTGGGGGCTAATTGATCCCAAAATCACATTCTTTACTCACATATATAGGTTCAAAGAGATCAAAGTTTCCCCAATTTCCTTCATGATTGTACCTTATATACCCTAAAACCTATACCCTAAGCCCTAATCCCTAAAATTCCTAATCCTTAAACTTTAAACCATAAACACAAACTCTTTAAAACCCTGAACCAATCATTCTAGCCCTAATTAACATCATTTAGACTAAGAATTAGGTTCACAAGGCTTAGTTTGGCCTAAATCACATGCACTATTTCCCCATTTAATTAATTCACTCAATTTACATGATGACATTGGGTATAATTACATCCTAAAAACACATTATATAGTCACAAATAGGTCCAAGTGATTTAAATTGCCCTCAATTATCTTTGCTATTAGACCCTATGTACCCTAAAGCCTAAACCTTATAGGTCTTAAACCTCAACCCATAATCTATAAACCCTATAACCTATATTTTAAACCATAAACCATTTGGTTTAGCACTAATTACTAACATTTAGAGTAATAATTATGTATATACATTACTTTATTTAACTTGAATCACATTACTCATTATCTCAATTAACTAATTGGCTCAATCTATGATGATGTGGGGGATAATTGATCCCAAAAACACATTGGACCCTATGTACACCCTAAACCATATATATATTAAACCTTAATCCCTAAACCATAAAACCTAAACACTATACCCTAAATTGTAAACCATAAACTGTCCCTATTTACCAATCAATTTAGCCCCAATTAACATCCTTTGTAGTAAGAATTAGGTTCACATGGCATAGAGGGATTAGAATTTATATAAACCTTTAAACCTAAACCCTATGCCCTAATACCTAATACATAATTTACCTAAAACATAAATTGTAAGCCCTATCCCCTAATGCCCTAATCCCCAATTAGGGTCAAAATGAGCCACATGAACCAATTCTAAATCATATATGATGTGATTTGGATTTAAAATAACCCTAATGTCATGTCACATATAATCAACCATTTGAAGATTTAATTGATTTAATTGAGGCATTTGAGGTCAATTTGAATCATTTCAAGAGCAAGATATGATTTGGGGTAAAATTAAGTTTGATTCTTTCATGAATTGATCCAATTAGTCAATTTATGCAATGAGGGGCATGATTTGGGAAAAATTGAGCCCCTAAACTAAATTTATGGCTTAATCAATTGTATAATACATGCAAAATATATGGTTCAATAAAGATCGACTTCCAAAAATCTATTATGTGGTGGTTTATATGAGAGATCATAGAGCTAAAAGGTAAGGTTAACTCCCTACAATAGAAAAAACTCAAGGACGAGTCAAATATTATCATCTAGGGAGGATAAATGTTTTTAGAGTTTATCATTCAGGGTGGAGCTATTAGAATAGATAATGAGAAACTTTGTAATAACATAAGTTTTTTAGTGAATTGTATCAAAAATGCTATGTATGAGGGCATACAAAACATTGAAAACCTACAAGCTCACCTTAGTGACATTTTTGAGCCCAATGTCAATGGAAAAGTGAAGGGAAAAAAGGGGAAGATCTGTGGATCTCAGTATGGCATAGACCAAAATAAATTATTACTCCATATTGATATGAACCTTAAAAAGATGAAATCTTGTTGGGAAGATGTTTTTGGTAGTTTAGATTTAGACTAGTTTCTTTGGTTTTTCTTTGTTGGTTTTGGGGTTATTCTTTAATTGTCTCGAGGCCTATTTGGTCCTATTTCTTGTTTGGTCATTGGTAGACCATGGTTTCTTTTTTGTTTTTACTTATCCTAGGGTTTGGGACCCTTGTTCACAAAAATACCCCCTAGTTTTATTAAAATTGCAAACATGAAAGTAATTATCATAAATAGGTAAACAAACAAGTCAAATTTTCTTCAATTACCTTAGTGATTCAACCCTATATCTTATACCTTAAACCTTAAACATGTACCATTTATCTTAAACCTTAAAACATATGCCCTAAATCCCAAACCATTTAAATTATTAACCTTTTAACCTTGAACCAATCAATTTAACCCTAATTAACATCCTTTATAGTAAGAACTAGGTTCACAGGGATCAACCTGGTCAAAATTACATCACTCATTACTGCAATTGACTTAATTAGCTCAATTTGTGATGATGTGGGGACTAATTAAGCCCAAAATCAAATTTTTTACTCATAGATATAGGATTAAGGAGCTCAAATTTTCCCCAATTACCTTCATGATTCTACCTTAAATACCTTAAAACCTATACCCTAAGCCATAATCCCTAAAATTTCTAATCTCTTAATCTAAACCATAAATATAAACTCTTTAAACCCTAAACCAATCATTTTATCCCAAATTAACATTATTTAGACTAAGAATTAAGTTCAAATGGCTTAGTTTGGCCTAAATCACATGAATTATTACCCCATTTGACTAATTCCCTCAATTTGCATGATGACATGGGGTATAATGACAACCCAAAAACACATTTTATAGTCATAAATAGGTCCAAGTGATTTAAATTATCTTTGATATTAGAGTGTACCCTAAACCATAAACCTTATAGGTCTTAAACCTTAAGCCCTAAACCATAAAACCTATACCCTATACTTTAAACCATAAACTAATTGGTTTAACTCTAATAACAACATTTAGAATAATAATTATGTATATACATTACTTAATTTGGCTTGAATCAAATTACTAATTATCCCAATTAGTTAATTGGTTCAATTTGTGATGATGTGGGGGCTAATTGAGCCCAAAAACACATTTGACCCTATGCACACCCTAAACCATATATACATTAAACCCTAAGACCTAAACCATAAACCCTAAACACTATACCCTAAATTGTAAACCATGAAATTTCCCTATTTACCAGTTAATTCAGCCCCAATTACCATCCTTTATAGTAAGAATTAGGTTCACATGTCATAAAGTGATTATACCTTATATGTGGGGGCTAATTAAGCCTAAAATCACATTCTTTACTCATAGATATAGGCTTAAAAAGCTCAAATTTTCACCAATTACCTTCATGATTGTACCTTATATACTTTAAAACCTATATCCTATGCCCTAATCCCTAAAATCTAAAGCATAAATTTAAACTCTATAAACCCTAAACCAATCATTTTAACCCAAATTAACATCATTTAGACTAAGAATTAAGTTTATTGGGCTCAATTTAGCGTAAATCACATGATTGATTGCTCCATTTGACTAATTCACTCAATTTACACAATGACATGGGGTATAATGACAACCCAAAAATACATTATATAGTCACAAATAGGTCTAAGTGATTCAAATTATCCTTAATTATCTTTATGATTGACCCTATGTACCCTAAACCCTATGTACCCTATATTTTAAACTCAATCAATTGGTTTAACACTAATTAACATTATTTAGAGTAATAATTAGGTAAATACATTACTTAATTTGGACCGAATTACATTACTCATTGTCCCAATTGACTAATTGGCTTAATCTATGATGATGTGGGGGCTAATTGAGCCCAAAAACATAGTGGACCCTATGTACACCGTAAACTATATATAAATTAAACCCTAAACCCTAATCCATAAACCCTAAACACTATACATTAAATTGTAAACCATAAACTTTCCCTATTTACAAATCAATTTATCCCCATTTAAGATCCTTTGTATTAATAATTAAGTTCACATGGCATAGAGTGATTAGACCTTATATATATACTTAGACCTAAAATTTGTTCTATAATCCCTATTCCCTAAGTTTCCTACAACATAAATTATAATCCCTATGCCTTAATGCCCTAATGCCCTAATCCCTAATCCCTATGCACTAATGCCCTAATCCATAAATGTTATACACTAATGTCCTAATCTCTAATACCTAATCTATATTAAGTATAATGTAATTATGTTATTCTCAATATAGACAAAACTCTCTTCTCAAAGTCTATGTTTAACTCAAATGGAGTATTAAGAATAACATGATCATGTTATTGAATAACTCAATCACATTATATAACATGATTGTGTTATTTCATAATGTGATTGCGTTATTATTAATATAGAAAAAACTTGATTTTCAATGTCTATTTTAACCTAAATCAAGAATTTTGTCCCCATAAACATTCTCTATGTACTTCTACATTACTTACGGTACCTATGTACTTTTGACCCCACCTTTAAAAAGTTGTCAATTATCCTTGATGGGTGGAAAATCACATTTGAGGAAGAGGAAGATATTGAATAAAAAACATTGGATTAATTAGAATATTTGAGAGAGAAACACAAGATACAAATGCAAAAAATTCATGGTAGACAAGGTACAAACCTTAATCACGATGAATCACATACCATAGATAATGAGCCAATTGATAATAATGAATTAAATAATGATGAAATTGACCATAATGAATTGAATATTGATGAAATTGACCATAATGAAATAAATAATAATGAAATTGACAATAATGAATTAGATAATGTTGGAAGTCTACATTTAAAGTTCCAAGTTTTTGATTTTGTTGATGATGAGTCTATGTATGATGATTCACCTCCCATGAATGAATAAAATTTAATGGAAACAAATAGCAATGAAATTAATAATAAATAGAACTTAATGGAAACATATAATAAAGAAATAAACAATGAATAAAATGTCATCCTAGCTGTAAACAATGAAAGTAATAATTTATTTGAAACACCCTCTCAACAAATTCCACCATTAATAACACATCCAATAATTGTGCGTAGAAAAGACAAGTACTTAATTGAAGTCAAAGAAAATATTTTAGAACCAATGCATAATAAAATGTTTAATCACCATTCAAGAAGACTGGCTCAACAAATTTGGGATAGTTTCTTTCATAATTTGGATTATGATAGTCAAAAATGTCAATTATTTATTTCATTGATAAAATTGATTAAGATGACACCTATAATGTACACATTAATACTAAGAACATCTAACATGGATAATGGAAATAATGAAAATTTTAAAAATATACATGATGCATATCATACTATATGCTTAAAATCATGCACCTAATATTGTAATGCTACTCAACGTTTACTTACAACTTGTGTAGTAAGTGGCCAAATGGGAAAAAATGAATGCTTTTAAAAACAAGATGATCACTTAATATAAATAAAAAAACATTAATGAAAGAAATTGAAAGATGTGAAATAATTAATGAACATAATACCAAAAATATTTAGGCATTCTTTGGTATCCTTACACAAAAGGACAA
The DNA here is from genome assembly GCA_037957365.1 of Torreya grandis. Classification (NCBI taxonomy): domain Eukaryota; kingdom Viridiplantae; phylum Streptophyta; class Pinopsida; order Cupressales; family Taxaceae; genus Torreya; species Torreya grandis. The sequence goes on along the minus strand of JARHVA010000910.1, from coordinate 2,930,394 downwards.
GTCTACAATTGATGCCCTCGAAGAGTTGCTAAATTTTGGAAATACATCACAATAATTTTTCCCAATGCAAGAGATATAGTGAAAATAAGAGCTATTTATCATAATCATGAACTACATCTAAAACATTTATTAGATATGAATCAAACAAAATTGTAATCTAAGTTTTTGTAAAAATATCCACAAATTTTTATTTGTCAAATATAGTTTAAGATGGCCAAACTTTTTTTTGTAAAAATAAATCACACACGCACCACTTGTTGTAGAAAACATGTTGAAATTTTTATGCACTATGATGTTTTTTTTCCAGATTCATTGTAATTTATATACCAACAACATTTAACAAGAGTGTGGAATTTAATTTCTACCAAAATTAGCCAAATAATTTATTCCAACCATTTTTTGTAAAAGACTGGATGGACAATTTTTTATAACAAATCATGTTTAGATGAAAATTTCAACATTTTTGGTGGATTGCCAAAATTATATTAGTGTATCCATAAAGAGATAATAAGTGTAATTAGACATGAATTAGTTTGTTTAAGAAAATATAAATAATTAACTTATCTATCAGAGTGGACACTAAGATCTTTAGATCATGTGAATGCACAGGTTTGTGATAGGCACAAGTCAAGCATGTACACAACATGATAGCTTCAAGAAAATTAAATCACAAATACAAGAATATTTCATAAACAAGATAAGATTAAAACTAATATTATATAGAACAATATCTCACCAAGAAAGATGTACATATAGGAGTTCATGAGTAACTCCTCCCAAGATATGTGGTCAAAGAGCCAATAATATAAGAGTAAATTCCATACCTAAAATAAATGATCAATGTAGTTCTTCCTATTCATCTGATCAAAATGTAACTCTAAGTACACCTAAGAAAACTTATCCATAAAAGTAGGAAAATTAAAAATAATGGGAAAAGACTCATAATAAATAAATATGGGAAAAAATAAAACCCCTACTCTAACATTACCCATAAGCACAACTTTGGTGGGTAGAGTATAAAAAATAAATGGGTCTTGACAACTAGCCCTGATCAGGTACCTAATACAAAACAATCTCTCATAAATTAGAGAAAGGGTGAAAACCCATAGGAAAAACTCCTCCCAAAAAGAGAGATATAGAAGAAAAGAAGAGGCTAAAAGGCCCCCTTGAATATGATGTTGTTACTGATGTAGACCACACCTCAAAAAGAGGTCACAAACAAGTTAATTTGCCTTTAGTAAATGGTTTGATAAAGATATCTACAACGTACTTTGAATACTATAAAAATATCAATTCAATGACTTGACCATGAATAAACTCCCAGATAAAATGCATGTGAATCTCAATGTGTTTGGTCAATTGGTGCTGAACCAAATTCTTGCATATTTATATGTTACTATGGTCATCATAATAGATGATGGTGGACTACCAGAAAGGAATACCAAACTCAAATAGAATCCCTTGAATCCAAATAGCTTCAATAGTTACATTAACATCTCCCCTATACTATGCCTCTATGAATGTTATAGCAATATCATTTTGATTATTGATAGACCAACTAATGGGACTAGAACCCATAGAAAAGTTGTAACCTAAAGTGGAATTTTGATTCTAAGTATCACCAACCCAATTTAAATTTGTAAAACCAACAAAGTCAACCTCTATGAAAAATCTATATTGAATCCTAAATCTATAAGATCCTTGAATGTAGTGTAATATTCTCTTAGTTATTTTTTAGTGCAACTCATGGGGTTTGAATGTGAATATAGAGACAAGTTCTAGTGGATATGAAAGATCAATACTAGTATGATTCAGATAAATGAGGCTACCAACAAGTTGTCCATACCGAGTGGCATAAACCAAAGGTGTAGAATAGTAAGCCTCAAGTTGGAATCCTAAAATAAAGGGAGTCAAATATGGGTTTTAATCATCCATGTGAAATCGATCCAAAAGATCAAGATCATGCTTGGGTTATGTAAATGAAAACCCTAAATCAGACTCTAAAATCTTAATGTTGAGGAAGTAATGAAAAAGACCCAAGTTTATCATGTCAAATCTATCATGTAAAGCTATCTTAACTATTGTAATAGATGATGAGGAAATCTTGGTGATCAAAATATCATCAAAATAAATGACTAGTATCAATAAAGAATCATGAATTTTTTCTTGATGATGAAACATAGATCATGATTCAAAATGCATTAAGCAAAAATAAAGCACATAATTTTACCTAGAAACAAGTACTACTCATTCTAATAGACTATTGAAACATCAAGAATCTTATTAATAATCATCCTTATATAAAAATTATACATTGGGATCTGAATGACACTTGGTGAAACTTGAAGTAAGGAAGAATGAATCCATCTTGGTATACCAAGCCTGAGTGATCTGTTTGAGGCCATAGATGGATTTCCTAAGTCTAAAAACTAAGGATGAATCCTGAATAAACCCATGTGGCTACTCCATGCAAATTTCCTCCTCAAGGTCTTTATAAAGAAAGGCACTCTTCACATCCATTTGGTACACATCCCAACCATGTGTTACGGTTATAGCTAGTGTGAGTTGGATCGAATTCATCTTTGTAATAGTTGCAAAGGTCTCTGAGTAGTCAATGTTGACTACCTATTAAAAAAATTTGGTGACCAATCATGCCTTATACTTATCAACTGACCCATATATTACAAACTTGGTCCAATATATACACCTACATCAAAAAATCTTCCTTCTTTTAGGAAGTGAAATCAAATCCCAATTGTGATTTTTGATCAAGGAAGAATATTCTTTTTACATAACACTATCCCACTTAGGTATGCTTGAAACCTCTCAGAATGTCTATGTATCCAAAATTTAAGAAAATAAAACATGTGGACCACTCTGATAATCTACCTATGTATGTCTATCATCTGTTAGAACCCCTGCCCATGTGATTACACTCTAAAGTGACTGCATGACCTAAAAGGGCCTAGATGTGGGTGAGATAGGTGATGAATCCCCATCCTCTAAAACATGATTAGAGGTGGATGTATAAGGCTCCTCATCACTACCCTCACTATTAGAATTTTTAGAAGAAGAAGACCCTATCCTAAGAGCCTACTCTAGATAATCTAAGTAAGAAGAATAATCAAGTCTAAGTGAATCTAATGAAAAAGAAGAAGTGTCAAGTGTTGAATCTTTGGACTCTCCTAAAAGTGAACACTTATCTCTATGAATAGCTCATGTGTGGTTGGATTTATAAGGTGGTATCCCTTTACACCATCTAGATAACTTATAAAGATGCAAGGCTTAGATTGAGGTTATATAGATTTGTGTATCTTCTTTGGTATATCTACCATAACTTAAGATCTAATAACCATAGGATGTTCAAAATTAGGTTTCCTTCCATGTCAAGATTCAAAGGGTGTTATGCCTTTCAAATCTTTGTGAGGAACCCTATTTTGAATATAACAAGCATAATTAATGGCTTAGGCCCAATATTGAGGTGTCAAGGACTTAGAGTGAATCATACAACTATCCATTTCTTTCAAGGACTTGTTCTTGCATTCTTCAACTTCATTCTATGAAGGAATGTAAGTAACTATCCACTACAAATCAATCCCTCTATGGTATGAAATTTCTCAAATATATTGCTAACATATTCACCTCCATTTTTAGTTCGAAGAACCTTAATGGATTTCTCAGATTATTTCTCAATAAGTGCCTTGAAGTCTTGAAAATATTCAAACACTTCAAAATTTTGATTAAGAAAGTAGACCCATGCATATCTCAAAAAATCACCAATGAAAGTGATAATGTACTTAGCCCTTGTAAAAGATATATTGGGAAAAGGCTCAAATACATCACTGCGTACTAATTCTAATGCTTGTGAATCCCTCCAAGCTTTGACTTTGTCAATTTTTTCTTCAAGATGATTTCTGAGAGAGCACCCCTCACAAAGTCCCTTAGATAATTAGACTCGAGACAAGTCTATGACCATGCCATTTTTACTAAGTTGTTTAAGGCTGTAGTAGTTAAGGTGGATAAGTTGTTCATACCATAATTTTTTAACTCTATTTAAATTGGTCAACAATTATGTCAGAGAAGAATCATGTATAAAATATGATAAGGTATATAACCTAGTTTGGTGATCTACCCTACCCACTACCACTATAATATCACTATATAACTCCATAATGATAAGTGAATTTGGTAAAAACTCAACCCTCATGCCTTTACTGATATGAGTGATTTTATACACTAATAAGAGATTGGTTGGAAAGTAAGGGACACTTAGAACATTATTGAATGTTCCTCCTTCCATTTCAATAGATGCTCTCCCTGGAACTAGTACAAAAGTGGCATCACCCAACTAATAGAATACATACTACAAGTCTATAAGGAATCAAACTCAACTAGTGAATATCCCATGTGGTGAAAAGCACTCGAGTTAATGACCCATGAATATTTTGAATCTACAATTGATATAAGATCCTTGCCCTGTTATTTCTCTTTTTCCTTGACCTTTTCCTTAGTAGAATCTTGGGTAGATGAATTCTTCTTGATGAACTTAGGAAAACCTATGTTGTTTTTCTCTAGGAGATGAGTTAGGTGATCAATTTGCTTCTTCATGCACTTTCTTTCATCATGTCCATTTTTATTACAATAGGCATACTTAACCTTCTCTTTATTAAGTTTGTCATTGGAATATGAGGCTTCAATGTTGGTTTTGGCAGAGGTTTATTCTTTCTTCTTCTCTTATTATTATTATTATTATTATTATTATTATTATTATTATTATTATTATTATTATTATTCTCTTTGTTTAAAGTCTTTACTTTTCCATTCCCAATAATTAGGGATTAAGGTTTTGTGGACTTAAATGTGCCCATCTAAATCAACTTGTCTTGTTCCCTAATTAAGTTGGCACTAAAAGCATCTAAAGAGGGAATTTTCCATGCAATGCCTAAAGCATTTTTTGTGGCATGGAAAGTAGAGACAAATATTGAATAGTTAGGACATAGTTTAGAGAGTAAAGAAAGAACAAGTTTGTCATCTTCTTTATTTATCCCACATTCTTTCAATTGTAAAATTAAGGACTTGAACTTAGTGAAGAAATCTTGAAGAATGTAAAATTTACAAAGATTTAGGCTAATGAGTTCATTCTCAATCTCGTGACCTCTCATCATACCAAGTTCCCCAAATGGTTTACCCATAATGGTCCATACATTTTGAGGTGATTTGGTAGGCTCTACATGAAATAAGAGACTAGGTGCTATAGAATAACTTAATAACCTATAGGCTTTATCATTATGATTATACCACTTAACTATACTTGCATCTATGTTAGGTTTAGTTTCATCATCCATAATTATCCTATACAGACCCTTAATCCTTATAATGATTGACATCTTGATTTTCCATTCGTGATAATTAAAGGGGGTTAGTGGGTTGATTTAATTTAAATCCATTAGTGCAAAATTGAGATGTAGTAGTATTGCAAGTTGAAGTTGTTATAGAAATGAAAGTGCAAGCAGAATGTAAAGAGAGACCAAAAAGGCATAGTACACCCCCCCCAAACTATGAAATGGTGAACCCCCAATAAATATTACAAATACATGCTCAAAAGATGTTAGACTCAGTTGATAGTGTGTCCAAGGAAGCAAGTACAATGTGATAAAGTAAAAAAATGAATAACACTTTCTTTTTAAATATTGCCCAAAATATATTATTTTTTAAAAAATAATTAAAAAATCCACTAACAATGCTAAACTTGACCAATATTCTTATGCATTACTAGTGCATTAAAATAAAAGTATCCTATTTTCCCTTGTTTTAAATCAAGCTATTACAAAATATTAACATGCTAAAAATTTTAGGGAAAACTTAAATAGACTTAGCATGTTTTGGAAGAAACTTTCAATCCTTTGAAATAGTAAGAGTATTATATGATGCTTATTTACTAACTCACATGTGAATCACATGTATTGGGCATGGTTGAAGGCCTAGCCAAGGGTTTCAGGGGTGGTGGGTTGTAGCCCCCTAATACAGCCAAAGGTTGTTTTCAATGGGACTGTTAGGTTGAGCCAACCAATTTTGGCATAAAGGCTACATATATTGGTATTTTTGGCTGGTCAACAATGAAATTAGTATTAATAGGTGAAAATGTTATTATCATGATCCATTTGGAAGACATATAAAAGTAGGGTTGAACACACATAACCAACTGAGGCTGAACATAAGTCGATACCAAATAGAGGAGACAAGACTCAAGGCTGTATGGAGGCACACAATTTTTTTGTATAAAAAATACACCAAGACACAACAAACATGTAGTAAAAAATAAACCACAAAAACTATGGTAATGGCTACCAATGAACCAATTTTGAAAAAAAGATGACTCCACCAAAGACATAAAAAAATCTCAGAAATGGATTGTGAAAACTTTTATTTGTAAATAAAAAATATGAATATTTGAAATAAAACTAACAATATTAAAAAACTAGACAATAAAATACTAGATTGGATCTGATACCATATTAGAGTGAATGTCAAGATCTGTAGATCAAATAAATGCACAGGTTTATGATAAGGATAATTCAAGCATGTACACAACATAATAGATGCAATAAAATGAAAACATAAATACAAGAATATTGCATAAACAAAATAAGAGAAAAACCAATCTTCCATATAAGAATAGCTCACCAAGAGAGATGTACATATAGGAGTGCATGAGTAACTCTTCCTAAGATAGGTGGTCAGAGGGCCAATAATAGAAGAGTAACTCCCATATCTAAAATAAATGGTTAGGGGAGTTATTTCCTATTCATCCAGCCAAAATGTAACTCCCAATAAACCTAATCAATCTTATCCATGAATTTAGGAAAACTTTTAAATAAGGGGAAAAATGCCATAATTAATAAATATGGGGAAAAAATCCCTACTCTAACATTATTAGGTAAAAGATGGCAAAGAATCTAAAAGGTGTGAGCTTATTATAAAAAATATACCTATTTTTGAATTTTTGGTCAAATTTAGGGAGAAAATTATTTATGAGCATGTAAGGCACACATATAGGGCTAGATGGTGTGATGAACATTTCAAGATAAACAAGGATACATTCTAACTTGGTTCTTTTGTTTTAGTAGTTGACTTTGATAAAAATTACACATTCAAACTCCAAATAGAATTTCAATCACAATATTACAAATAATCATAAGTTGTCATATTTATGCATATAACATTCATGCATGCACCTAATAGTATAGATTAACAATGGAAAATATTAAGGGAGTATCATTTCTATATCAATGATGATCGATCACATTGTTCAGAGTATGTGCAAAGTTATTTTTAGAAGTTTTATGAACTATTGAGTTAAAGGAACATTATTTTAAATCAAAATTACATTTTGTTAGATAATTGGAAATCACAATTTAAAAATTCATTGATGTTTTATTGGTTGAACAGGATGCACCTTAACACTATTGTAGAACACATTTAGAGTTTCACCAAAGTTGGACATGGAAAAGGGGAGCATGATAGTGCTATAGCATGTGTAAAAGGAGTTGTTGATAGGGAGGAGTTGAAATTTGAAGAGGGTGTTCATTTGATAGATGAAAAAACCATGGTTGAATGGTGTAATGTGAACATGTGTCATGGTGCTCAACCAAATTATATTATTTTTAGAAATTTTGGATTAATTTAAGAACACTTGGTAAATTATGAGTATTGTATGACTTTAATGTTGGATGGTGGACCCTGATCTTATTTTAATTCCCAATTCTTGATTGGGGTGTGTGGGGGGGGAAACGATGCCCCACTAGGGTCTCCATGGGGTATAGTAAAGGTGATGTAGGAGAATCAACAAATACATGTAGAATCTATGTTAACAATATTCTTAGGTAATTATGAAGACCTATAAACTAGGTTAGTTTAGAAAGTTTAATTTGAATGAGTAAGAGAGAATCTGAGTAAGTTTAGTAAATTAAAAATCTTGGTTTAGAATATAAAAAAGTGATAATCCTCAATAATAATGAGGAGGAACCATACAAGACCAACCAAAAATCTTAAAAAGATAAAACATATCATTTTTGAAGAGGTTAGAGAATATGTTATAGGTTTGTCTCAATGGAGGAGGATTGTGTAAATGTTTTCTTGTCGAACATAATACATATTTTTTATTATTATTTCATGTTTTCCATTATATTATACTTTTATAAAATGATTATAATCCTTTCATATTGACTGCAAGCTTAAATCTCAGGTATATTCGTGAAACCCTTAGGAATTCTATATTTTTACTATTACAGTCATTTTTAGAGGCTTATTTACATGTGGAAACTATTATATGAACTCAATTTGAGTATTTTAATAGTTGGATAGGTTTTTTAAGACCTATATACATGTTTTATATCATATAAAATCCCAATGAGCTCTATGAACTATCAATAATTAGCTCTTGACCTATAGAGATTCTGAGTAAATCTTAAGGGTTTCATGAGTAAAACACCTATAAAACTCAAATGATTGAAGAATAAAGACTAAAAAATGGTAATAAGTTGGGGAATGGATATTATAACTTAATATAAGTATCATTAGGTTTATAAGAGATTATAAATTATAGGTATATAGGACTATTTTTTTGTACAACAATAGAAGACCATTTTTGAGAAAGTTGTGCATAAGATAAGATGAGTTTTTGGTTGATTTGAGTTATATAAACCTTGGTAAGGGTTCAAAAATGTTATGATTTATAAAATAATACTAAAAATATAATTTTTAAGAGCTAAAAACTCTATTTTGAGAAATTGACCTATTGGAGCAACAACTAGGTCTAGAGACCTAGAAACTTGAAAAGATAGAATTTGAGAATGAAAGCTCAATCTCTTAGAGACCTACAGTTGGTTGATTTATTGTAAGTTTTAAAACCTATATAAATCCTTAAATTTTCTTAAGACCTATCCAAAGTGTCTTAAATAATAATTATTCAATTTAAGGAGAGCAAATCTGAGAGATTGGTGACTAGTTAAGAGCAAACCTAATGAGTATTTGACTAGTTTAAAATAAGATTATTTAAGAGTAGATTTTGAATCAAGTTGAGAAGAAGAGTAGATAAGTGAGGTTGTAATTCTTCATGATATTAGGGCATATGAATATAACTTTCATATCTTTACTAAACATAAAATAGTAAACTATTCATTAGGTGGTATTTGTAGACATCCAATTCCTAACACCATTTGTGTTGAAATTGTCAATATTACTCGAATTGCACTCAAATGCACATTTAGGTCAAAATCCATAAAATTCCCTAAATTTTCAAACTTGTCACTTAAAAGTGCTAGTTTAGGTCAAAGTATCCCTAAATAGGGCAATGCATTTTATGGGCCAGCTAACTTTGATCAGATCATTTCGAGTCAAAATGACCATTTCACCATTTAGTGCTCTAGATCACTATTTTATTCTAATTAATTGGTACACATCATGTATATTTTTTATTTGGTGTTAGCAACATAATAAATAGGAATACAAATCCAATGCATCTAACATCACCTTCCAGTTCCCCTCCAATCAAATTATGATCTAATAATATGACTAGACCATTTTGATTAATTGAGGGCCAATTTTCAAATAATTACACAAATGTTGATTAACCTTGTTTAAGGCTAATTAATACAAATCAAGATATTAAGTGGATTTTAAATGAGAGTTGTTGAATATTTATTTTTGAAAATTTATTCTTATTAGCTACATCATCTATGGGGTGGCATCCATCAAGCCATAAGTGCATAAAATATTAGGATTATGGGTCACCCATGCCCAGTTAATGCCTCACATACTAGTTTAATGCTTATTTATCTTGAGGATATTTATAGATTTAATTCCAAATATTAGGATTATCCATGGCCACACATCTCAATCTTGAAATAGATGGTCATGGTTGATCCTGACCAATCTCAAAAATCTATAAATAGCGAGGCCATGAACATCATTTCTAAGCTATTTGGTTCAAGGTTATTATGCTCAAATATCTTCAAAGATTTAATATTGAAAATTTATAATGCTAAATTATTTTCATGAGGCTTTGCATTTGATCATAGATTTTGTTTGCAAGCTTCATTAATAGACTAGTTTAGTGATTTGGAATCAAGAGCCTAGGTTTTATGGAGTGTTATTGGGGCATTGGATGAACTTACCACCATTGTTGACAAAGACAAGGATGCTTGATCAAGGGAGAACATGTTTTTGAGCCACATGGGTATGGTGAATTCATTTGGGAAGGTAATATGGTGTTGCTTTATTTTATTTGTTTTTTCTATCCTTTATAATTCCCATAGGAATAAATAGGCTTGGTTGGTTATTTCTTTATGCATGTTTCATTATTTATGGACTAATGCTTGACTAACTTTCTTTGTATTCCTCTCTACATCTTGGCATGTCTGGTGGGATGAGACACATCCTACACATGAAGGAAATCCTTTTACAATTTTAAAATATTTATTTGAGCTCTTAAAACTCTTGAAAATTGATTTTCTAAATTTATTTTTCCATTTTTGGTTGCCACAATTTTTACATAGTAACCAATGTCGATAGAAATATGGACATCAATTACCTACTTAACCGACGTTGATCAAAAAAATTGACATTGATTGGGTCTCAGTTAGCAAAGTAACCATTGTCGATTGTAATAACTGATGTCAGTCACTATGTTTTTTTAAAAACATAGACCCAAGAGCTACTTCTTCAAATTTCATTGATTCAATCTAAAAAGAGCTTCAAAGCTAAAGGACATGCTGACATTTTTCTTACAAGAACAAGATTTTGCTTTAATAAAAACATGTTTAAATCACCTCTTGCATGCTTAAAAATGAATTGTGAACTTTAAATTAGGTATTTAACAAATAATTTAAATGTTTTGGTGAATGTTTTCAAAGTTTAAAACTAAGACTAAGGGGTCAAATGAACACCAAATATTTCATTTTGTTTTTAAAATTGAACACACATGTCATTTTTGTCTTCAATAGTTATTTGATCTAATATTTGTTTGGAAAAATGTGGAATGTTGCATATATTCTCTTCTATTTGTCCCCTATAGGGAACCCTTGGAATCAAAAGTACCATTCCTATTGCAAGTATCCTAGTCCAAGGCTTAGAAATAAAGTCATCTAAAACACTCCCTAAAAACTCATCAAAGTTTGGGTGATCTTGAAAATGACCCTAAAGTCTTTATATTTCATGTTTTCTTTATTTTATGCATCTTGGCTTACAAGGGAGACTTCATCACCTCCCACAAGTTATTTAGGGAAGATTTGACCTAGGGTTTCATCTCCTAGCATTGACTTCACTTATTCCTTTTGAGTTGCACACAAGATGTATCTATATTTTGACATCACACTACACTGAGTGAACAACAGGACATAGTAGTTATAAAAATGACTAGACCTTTTTACAACTAGCCAATGCCATGGTCACCCAATTTTCATGTTTGTCTTTTGCATCATTTGACATGAAAGTCATTGTGTAGTTGATTCCCCTAGAATGATCAAAACCTTGCTAGTTTAGCAGACCCCACTTTGCCTTACCTTGTCAGTTTAGACTTAAGGAATTTGTTTTTTGTCATTAGCTTACTTGGTCTTGATTTGTGTCTAAAACTACTTGTTAACTCAATGAACTTAACCAAAACACATTGTCCTCAATTTTCTTGAGCAAGGGAGGCATTACGCTATCTAAATGGAAAAGTCATCTTTTCCTTATTCAATTTGTTATCAAAATCTCTGTGTCACGTCATCCAATTTGGTGCAATTATGCTGCCCAATTGAGTCTAGATATTTTACCCAATTTGTTTAAATCCATCATTTATAATCCACATTCAAAATTGAACCTTTCTGAGTTCTAAGGGTTGATGTGTCAAAGTGGGTTCACCATTTATACACTTAGCTTGTTTTAACTTGGGTTTAATTTTCTATTTGGATTGACATTCATTTATTAAGACTCAAAATCACATTATCATCTTGGTTTACTCAAGTCATCTTATGTATCGCTCATGCTTTGGGTCCTATAACATATTTTATCCTACTAGAATCATGTCATGATGTTATGCTGCCTATTTGGTCCTAGCTTTATAGTTAGTTATTCACATATGTTTTTACATCTTGAGTTGCTTAGTTCATTTTGTATTCTTCGTAATCCATAGAGTTTTCATCTAACACTTCTAGGGTCAACTTTTCAAAGTTGAAGCTAGATTTTGTAGTGTGAGTGTATCACAAAGATCTAGGCTTTGGTGTACTAGTTTTCACCTTGGGTCTTTGAGTTAACTTACTCTCTTCTAATCTATATGATTTTAACTTTACCAAAGGTTGAGAAAACTCATTAACCAGATATTCTAAATTATGCATGGTTTCAAAGCACCCTCCTTTATGTCTCATTGGTACCTTGGTTATGCTTTTGAAAGAGAGCCAAAACATAATTTGATTGGTTTTCGAACATTGGTCCAAAGTTAGTCAATACAAAGAACAAATCCTTTTAGACATGACTCAAAGGTTCACTCATAGTGGGGTCACTTATGGCCTTATTTATGAGGATGAGTAATTTTATGATGGTCAAGATAACCCGATTATTTTTGATGATATCCACACAATAGTAGGATTCAAATATGATTACAATGAATATTAACCCCAAGAAGATCAAGATGAAGCCCTTCTTAGATTGATAAAATCAGGTGCTAGACTACCTTATAAATTTCCTATAGAACAATTGCATACCTTAGTTAGAGAAGGATAACAATGATGGTAAGAGAAAGATAGGCATACCTTATTCCTCTAACAAAGGAAAGGAAATACAAATAGAGTTAAAACCCACAAATTTGGATCTTCTAGCTAAGATCAAGATAATAAGTCAATGATATGTAGATCAACTTGTCATAGACTTAACTAACTCCCTAGTTGCCACTTCAATTCTCAATAATGCTTTGAAAGAACATGAAGATATGGTGGAAAGTATGCAAAAATTATTGGATGAGAACATTACCATAGTGGATCAAGGAAATCTAAATGAACAGTTAAAGACATAAGAGACCTTACAAGATGTTCCATTTGACACAAAACATACATTTATCAATAATCAAGAACCTCTTGTTACTTTACAAACTTAGAAACCCAAACATTCAGTTCGAATTGAGGAAATCCCTCAAGACAATTTGGCTAGTTCTTTTCAACCAACCCAAAGACTGGTAAAAAAACATAAAAATTTTCAAAATCAACAAAGTGCAAAATAACCAAATTTAGGGAATGTTTTACAATCCAAGAATCAACAGCCTATGTTCTCAAATCAAGCAATAAATTAGAACCAAATCATGGATCAAAATGTATATACTCCCTATAGATTCACACAAAACTAGGGGCATATTCCACCCTAACAACAATAAAACTAGGGGCACATTCCACCCCAACAACATCTTATCCAATCCAAAAATGCACCAAACATAAAAGAATGGAATTCTATGAGGGAAATTGACCAAAGATTGGAGAAAAATAATAGAGTCAAAAATTAAAAATTTGATGAGATATTCCCATATCCATTTGACTAATCTATTCTCCAAAACCCCTTTCCACCTCATTTTGAGGCACCCAAATTTGACAAGTGTAAAGGGAAAGGAGATCCACACAAACACATACAATCATTCTTCATCTTATGTCAAGAGGTTGCATATAGTAACGAATATTTAATATGACTATTTATGTGATGTTTAGTGAGACAAGCTCTTGATTGGCTACTTAAACTACCCAAGGGATCAGTTGCAAATTGGAATGACTTATTAGAAAAGTCATTAACCATTTCTCATATAGCATAGAACATGAATTCACCATTTTTGACTTATGCAAATCTATGCAGCGTGATGATGAAAATTTCATTGCATATCTAGAAAGGTGGAGAGCATTGGTAGGCCACTTTCAACACAATTTACCATATAAATAGTTAGCTGATATCTTTGCATAGAATTTGCATCTTGAAGTTTTGCATACTATACAGTTAGCTTGTGTTAACTCATTTGAAGAAATTATTGACAAAGGAGTGCAGATTGAGAAGGATCTTATTGTTAGGGGGATTATTAATATCTTTACACAAGGACAAGCATCTAACCAGACTAAATCACTAGCTCCTCAAATAGTTATGTAAGATAAGTCTAAGGGCTTTCACAAAAATAAGAACATGGTTGGAAATGGGGTGACATAAACAAGACATGTATAGGTAGTATAGGCTATGCCTCCTCTAAATGTATAATTAACTCCCTCAAATCCACTACCTAATTTGTAAAGACAATGTCCACAAAGGACATTTCATAACAATTTTAGAGTCTTTAACAAGTTAGGAGAATCAGTTGAAATAGTGTTACAAAAGCTCATTACAGCTAATTTAATTATATGGCCAGTATCAAGGCCATTTCCTCAATATCAGCCAAAACTAGATTAGTACAAAGAGAATTAATGGTGTAACTTTTATCATGTTGCTAGTCATGGTGCATATCATTGCATTCAATTGTGGCATATTATTGAGGAACTCATTGAAAATGATGAGCTGGAAATTAAGTTGGCCCCTAATCAGGACACAAATCAGGATATGGGAATCTACAAATACCCCTTCCCTTGACATGATCTACCATCACCAAGAAAAAATCAAAATGGTCTCAGTCAAGGACAAAGGCATAATCAAAACCAACAACAAGGTCAAAATCATACTGAGCATAATCAAGATCATAATGCCCATACTAATAATTTGGTTTATAATAATGTACCTTATGACTATAATAATATTGTGGGACACATTTCTATAACCCACTTTTCCACTATTACTGTGACACCACGCGGCCAATCTCATGTTCCTCGTAACATGAGACCCAACATTATAGGGTCAACACCCTCTCCCCCTAGTAATACCATGTTGAGTTTGCATCATCATGTTTTTACTCCATTTGCATGAGTTCCTAACCGTAAACAATAGTACCATTCTTCTAAAGGCTCATCACTGACCCAAAATTCTAGCAATATGATTAGTCATTTATGAATCACCATCTAAGGCCCTTTGACTCACTCTTTTAATTATAATAACTCATTTCCACCTCTAGGTTGTGTAGTTACAGCTAGATTCCCATGAGTTACCATTCAGGGCCCTTCACTCACTTCTTTCCATAAACCCAATGATAACATAGTGCTAACAGTTCTAAAGTTGAATACTATCCCAACAAAGACTAAACTAGTTCAATCCATAATTCAAAGGCCTTATAGTATAACAGATCAATTAGATAAAACCCCTACACAAATTTCCATATTAGAACTCTTCTGGACACTCGATTTCCATAGAACCATCTTCAACAAACTTTTACCAGAGTCTATTATGCCTAATGATATAAACCTTGATCAATTCCATAACCTATTTGGACATTTATCTTCATTTTGGTAAATCACATTTGATCAAAGGGACATGTCCACCCTTGGCCCGAACCACAATAACCCACTATACATTGAGATAATCATTACAGATCACAAGATCAAGAAGGTTCTTATAGATAATGGTTCAGGATTGAACAACATATCTCTAAAATTGGTATGATGATTGGGTTACATGGATAAATACATTCATCTATAAACTATTACAATTAAGGCTTATGACAATGTTGAGAGGGAGTCATCTAGTATAATTTGGTTTCCAGTCATGGTTGGGTCTATTTATCATCACACATTATTCCATATTATGGATATTGAGCTTCCTTATAACATACTTCTTGGTCATCCTTAGATCCATGATTTAAGGTAGTTCCATCTACTCTTCACCAATACCTTCAGTTTCCCCATGATGGGATCAAGGTTATTATTCTTGTTGATCAACAGCCATACCAATACTATAAACATATTGAAGTAGAGTTTCATAATTGTAACTATTTCCCAAGTTCTTAATTCATTACAAAGAAGAAAAAATCCAACGTTTCTCATCTATATCCATCTAATTATATTGACCCTAGTGATCTCACCTCCACTTCGACTGATCCATTTCTTGCAGCTCTAGCCAAATAGGTGATTATTAAAGATGTAGGCATTTCCACATACCATCTAAAGGACATCTTCCATATTTAAAAATTTCCAAAATCCACTAAAACATTTGGTAAGCTTAAAACTTCCTAGACTTCTAATAGACCCAATCAAATTTGGCAACCAAAGAAGAAGAAACCAAAACCTCTTGTGGTTTTTGTACCTATAATTGCACCAAAGAAAGATCAAGAGGATTTTACCTAGGGATATTAGTTATATTCTGAGGGCCTTACAGATTATTTTTAGAATCCAAAGTATCCTATCCCTAACAGGATAATGGATCATCTTGACTGTATAGGGAAAGAGCTTGGCCCATAGGTGCAAGGAATTTTAGAACCCTTATCAACTAGAATTGTCAATTTGAATCGTGGTCTCAAATTTAAACCACTAGAGGATGATATCATAACATTTTGTAGTGACTCTTTCAAAGTGACTAGTAACAAGACTCCTAGTAGTGATGCAACATCCCATTATAACCTTTTTGATGAGCTTGTTGATTTAGATTTGTTTTATTCAAATGCCATATTGACCATAACACCCATTAGAGCTTCCCATCCTAAAGCAAAAAACCATCCTAGTCATGCTTCCCTTATTAAAGTAGGACATTATAGCTTTACCATTGGTGCTTCTCATCCTGAAGCAAACCCTCACTATAACCTATGCCTTGCCATCTTGAACTCATAGATTGGGATCAAAAAAATTTGGTCATATGCCTCGATGAGTTTCAAAATGAAGAATTAATTAAAGAATACATGGGCCTATGAGATGCATTCCCTATTGGTGATCATAAGCAAGGTTTTGATTTTTCATGAAATTCTTTTACATACTTTAGAGAGTAGGCAAATTTTTTTGGTCATAATAAAGAATAAACATCGAGATCTTATAATAAAAACCTCTTTGAGGCACTTGTTGATTATAGAAAAAGTAAAGAAAAAAATAAGACTTTGAGTGAAAACCTGTTCTAAGTGCTCTTAAGTGGAAGAGTTTTCTCATCCCCTCAGGACATAGAAAGTCCATCTAGCCCAAGTTCCATAGCTAATACAAGCATCTCTTCATAACAACATCAAATATTTGAGCATCTTGCTCTTGAGTTTTCAAAGGTCTTTGCCAATTAGCCTTTACTTGAGAAAGTAGATTCTAATTCTTTGTATTATCTAGATATTTGGGAGGAATAACAAGAAGATATAACAAAAGAAGATCATGACCATACATTGTCTATAATTCTAGAATATGGATCCACACTCCTTATGGAGAGCGCAATAGAAGTGAATTTGGGAACCCCTGAGGATCCCAAAAATGTTTATCTTGGAGCTTCCCTTATTGAAGTGGATTGTGAACATATTATATCCATTCTTAAGGATTATATAGACATCTTTTCATGGGCATATTCTAACATGCCAGGCCTGGATCTAGATTTTGTTGTTCATCACCTTATTGTTCACCCTGATGTTAAACCAGTCAAGCAAAAGTTGAGAAAGATGCATCCACGCATTTCCCTTTTGGTTAAGGCCAAGTTAGAAAAGCTATTAGGAGCCAATTTTATTAGACCACTAGACTACTCTGAATGGATTTCTAACATAGTGCCAATAAGCAAAAAGACCCTAGGCATACATGTTTGTACTAATTTTCATGATATTAATAAAGTATGCCTTAAAGATGATTTTATTCTACCCAACATTGACATGATTATCGAATCAACTATTGGGTATGAGATATTATACTTAATGGATGGATTTTTTGGTTATAATCAGATCAAGATAGCCCCTGAAGATCAACATAAGACCATGTTCACCACTCTATGGGGGACATTCTATTACCAAGTCATGCCATTTGGTTTGAAGAATACTAAAACCACATATCAACATGCAATGACTATCATCTTCCATTACATGATGTATGACATTGTCAAGGACTACATTGATGATATACTAGCTAAATCAAGAACAAGAGCTGGACACCCTAACATTCTATGAAGAATATTTGAGAGACTTCATGCATATAAAGTCTATTTGAATCCTAAAAAATGTGTCTTTGGAGTCACATCAAGAAATTTTAAGGGTTAATTATATCATAATGAGGGATTGAATTCAAGCCTACAAATGTCACCACTATTATGGAGATGCCTTTCTCAAATAATCTTAAATAGTTACGAGGCCTACAAGGAAAGGTCCAGTCTATATGCAAGTTCATTTCTCAATTGGAAGATAAGTGCCACCAATTTACCCATCTCTTAAATAAAGTGGTAACATTTTAGTGGGATGAATCTTGTTAGATAGCATTTGAAAAACTTAAAACATACTTGGCTAATCCACTAGTTTTACGACCTTTGACATAAGGAAATCCACTACTCTTTATATATCAGCCACATAACATGCACTGGGGGCGCTTTTGGCTCAACATGATGATCATGGTAAGGAACACATGGTTTATTATTTAAGCCACACATTGGTAGCCTATGAACATAATTATATGCCTATTGAGAAGGCATGCTTAGCTATGGTGTTTGCCACTCAGAAATTATGACATTATATGCTAAATAATAAAACTATTGTTATCACCAAAGTAGATCCTCTCAAGTTTATTTTATCTAAATTATCTCTTTAAGGATACATGGAAAAATGGATTATGATTCTCAGTGAGTTTGATATTGAATACCAAAATTAAAAGGCAATCAAAGGAGAGGTTCTTGCAAACCAACTTGCAGAAGCTCCTATTATGGCCACTCAACCCCTCAACTTTGACCTTCCAGATGATTCCATCATGATGATAGAACAAACATCACAAGAAATTGAATAGTGGACACTCTATTTTGATGGATCCTTCATATCTCAAGGGTCTAGATCTAGCATATTGTTGATCACACCATAGGGGGATTTGATTCCCAAAACATTCCATATATAATTTTAGTGTATAAATAATATGGCTGAATATGAGGGATTGGTTTAGGGTTTTGTCTTGCCATACAGTGGGATATTCAAAGATTAAAGGTTTATAGAGATTTGTAGTTAACCATAAATTAGAAAACTGACTAGTATCAAACAAGAGATGATAAGCTTGTTCCTTATAAGCAAATCGTTGATAACCTTAAAACACATTTTAAATCTCTGCAATGTGAACAAGTTCCATGATTCAACAAAAGATCTACCGATGCAATGGAAATAATTGGTTCCATGATTCAAATGCATGATAATGCTAAAGAGTATCAGTTCTTGATTGAAAATCTTATTTAGTTAGCATATATTCTATTAGAGTTAGGGGGGATATGCACCATTGATGATCCTAATCTCTCACCTGAGCTACCATGGTACCAATATTTTTATAATTATTTCCATAGTCATGTATTTGTCACTAACCTTTCCAATAACCAACAAAAACTTTTCTTTCATCACTTAACATGTTAAATCCTCCTTGGAAACATGCTTTATCATAAAGGCTATGATGGTATGCTTCTTCATTATTTATCTTTGGGAGAATCCAATCTAGCACTAAAGGAGGTTCATGAAGGAATGTGTGGGGCCCATACCAATGGTGTAGTCCTAGCAAAAAAACTTCTTAGAATAGGCTATTATTGGCCCAAAATGGAGATAGATGCTTGTAATTATGTAAAGAAGTGTGCTCCTTGTCAGTAACATGATAACTTGATATATGTACCTTCTTTACCATTGTAGTCAATTAAAACACCATAGCCATTCTCAACATCGGGTCTTGATCTCATTATAAAAATTAACCCAACATCTTCAGATGTCCATAAGCACATTTTGACTATAACTAAGTACTTTACCAAGTGGATTGAGGCCATTCCTCTAACTTATGTTACCAAGAAACAAATAGCCAAATTCATTCATTACCATATCATCTATCGATATGGCATCTCAACCCATTTTATATCTGATAATGGTGGATCCTTTGTAAACCAAGATGTGACATATCTTTGTGTAAAATTCAAAATCAAGCACAAGAAATCCACTCCATATAACCTGCAAGGCAACAAACAAGATGAGGTGTCAAATAAAACCATTCTAGCCATCTTAAAGAAAATTGTCAATGATGCTAGCCATAACTGGCAATTGTAACTTTTTCTTGCCCTCTAAGCTTATCAAACCAATCATCACACCCCAACTAGAGCTACTCCATACTCCCTTGTTTTTGGCACTGAATCTATCATCTTGGTCGAGATTGAGATCCCATCATTAAGAATATCACTAGAGCACATTAAAGATGATGAAGACTATAGAGACTCACAACTGTAAGAATTAGAACTTCTTGATGGTAAGAATTTAGATGTCCTAGAAAACTTACAGGCCTATCAGAATAGATTGTAGAGAAGCTACAAAATTGCATTCTCCTTCGAGAATTTGAGATTGGTGACTTGGTTTTGAAAGAGAACCAAAAGAACATGAATGTTGAACCTAAAAAGAAAGGTAAGTTTTAGCCTAATTAGTTAGGACCATATATTATAAGGTAAGTTTTAGCCTAATTAGTTAGGACCATATATTATCACAACAAACTATAGATTAGGAGCATATGGATTGGCTAAACCTAATGGTGAAGAAATTTTAGAGCCCATGAACATCATATATATTAAGATATTCTATGCATGAACAAATTTAAACCATTGTCTATAATACCCTTGACTTGGGGGAAACTTGTGCTATCATAATTTTATCCCACCCTTTTATCTTACCTTGAACACATTTTATACTACACTGGTCCACTTTTGATGAATCCCAATAGTAAAGGCTTTGAATCCGTAGCACTCTGAACACATTCTTCATCCCATTATGGATTTCTCTCTTTGAAAGGCATATTATTTATTTTTTATAGGACATGTTATAATCTTGAGCACTTTTTCTCCCTTGACCAATTATGATCTCAATTATGTCTCATGAGCATGATGAACATCTTCAGTAGTAGTTTTACAAAGTAGTTCAACCAAGACAATCTTGTAAAGCTTCTAATAGGTGAATAACTGCATCTTCTCAGTATAAGTATTTGTTGCTTTCTTATTTTATCAAGAACCTCACTCTCACCGATTTGTGATCATGGGCTGTTGTAGTTGACTTAGCTATCTTATTGGAACCTTTACTCTTAGGACGTGCATCTCCTCAACTAGATGGTCTCCCTATGTGTATATTTTATCCCAAAAAGACCAAAAATATTAGAAATACATTAGAAATACTTTAAAAATACCAAAAACATCATAATATGATCCAAAAAAGAACAAAAACATTATCTCATGCTTCTTTACATTTATGCATTCCCATTCTACCATCCCACACTCTCACCATTTTGTGAGCAACTATTAAGTTTAAATTTTCTCTCTATTTTTATGAGCAACTGTTAATTTGGAATGCTCTCACCATTTTGAGAGAAACTGTTAAGTTTGAATGCTCTCACTTTTTTGTGAGTAACTATTAAGTTTGAACACTCTTGCCATTTTACAAGCACAAAAACTCTAGTTCATTTCATCTTGTCCCACGCACTTGCCATTTTGCAAGGTCATTCTTTCTCATCTCATTAGCTTCTTGTTTTCTATACCATTCTTATTTGTTTTTAATATCTTCCATTTCTTCTATAACATTAATCAAGCTAGTCTGATCATCATTTTTCCTCCATCCCATTTCCTAGGAGAACTACATTTGGGCTAAAGTTTATGTTAGAACATGCATTCATGGAACTATGTAGGCAGTGTCCACTTGTCTTATACATTTGAAGTTAACTCAGCCAACCCATTCCTTTTCTTCTCTTCCCCCATTTCTTCTATCATTATTACTTTTTAACTAGGGAACAATTATTGTGTCATTATTCTTTGTTATGATGTGGTGGAAAGTAATGCCCCTACCACACATGCATGAAAATTTGTCTTTAAGCTACACTAACTTGGTTTTTGTTTATGTGTGTTTATTTGAGGTTTCTTAGTGTTTTGTTGTGTTTTATTAGTGTTTTTTTGTGATTTCACACCCATCCTTTTATTTCTTCTCCTTCTCTCTTTTTATTACTTCTTGTCTCATTCTTGGTCTTGTGTTTCTTTGATTGTTTTTTCTGTTTAATTTTGCTTTTCTCTTTTGTGTTCGAGAACACTTTGATGGTCCACATGGATCTTGATTATTCATATCTTGGTTTTAGGTCATTAAGATGTTCTTGCCTTTTGTTTTTAAACATTTTTTTTCATACTTAAATCTTGATAGATCATATCTTGATTTTAAGTTAGGTTCATTTATGTTTATCTTTTTCTTTATCTTTATCTTTTTTGTTTAAATGTAAATTGTTGTAACTCTAGTTTTGGTCATTATTTTACCATTATCCTTAGTTATAAGTATTCACATTTGAACTGGCTCATCACAATTGAAATCTTATGTCATTCTAAATTATTTATACTTATGATGCCTAATTTCTTTTGCTATAGCAAGAAATTTGTGCTTAGGTCTCAAAGTCTTAACGTCAACATCATCTTCGATGAATGATTATCAAGAACACTTTGAAAAACTTAGGCTCATGATATGGCATTAAGCTTCTAGGTAGCATAAATTTCAATCTTCTTTGTCTATGCTTAGATGTGCATCTATTCACATACATTGTAAGTATAATCAATTATAGGTTATTTTTCATCATTTATCCTTCCATTCTCTCCAAAACTTGGATGAACTACATTGGCTTGAAGTTCATGTTAGAAAATGAGTCCATAGAACTATCTAGGCAATGCTCAATTTCTATTGAGGTCAGTTGGCTATCTCTATTATTATTTTCATCTCTCTCATCACTTTGTGCATTCTCATATGCCTAGTTTTATATGGTTTTCTAAGCCATTATACCATCACAAGTACATTTGCACCCACTTAATTTAACCTATATTTTTAGTTATATCCATGCGTTATTTTTACTTGCCAATTGACCATGTTGGGTCCCAACATCTGAACCACATCTGAATAAAATCAGCTCTATAGGGGTAAAAGCATTCTTTATTCTTTATCAATGATCAAAATTTTCCCTACTGGGGCAAAACTATTTTATCACGATCAAATCTACTCTACTGGAGTACTTCATTTTATATTCTCTTTGGAGATCCCAATCTAGTGGTGCTTCCCTTCTTGAAGTAGAATGTTCTCCCTTTTCCTCTAATTCTAAGCTCTCCACATTAAATCCCATGATGGAAATATTTTAGTGTGTAGCTTGTAATATCAAATTGGCTACATTTACATTGTGTCCCTTACATTAATGGATTGGATCTTTCCCATTCCCCCCATCTCTAGGACTTATTATACCTCTAATTATATTGTCCCTTACATTTATGGATTATATCTTTCCCATTCCTCCCATCTCTAGGGCCTATTATACCTCTAATTATATTTTGATCATTGATGGTAATCACATGTGCAAGCATTAGGTCATCTAGATGTGATCTATTCCATGGGTTAATCTCTCACTTTTTTTCTCTTTTAGAGAGTCCATCCTTCTCTTTGATCCTAATATGTCCTCTCAAGGGGGTATCATGGGTCTATTCCAATTTCTTCTTGACAACTCATTTCTTTGAAAAGATGTTACTTCACCTAAATGTCTCGCTACACCTTCTCAAATAGGGGAAAATGTAGACATCTAATTCTTAACACCATTTGTGTTGAAATTGTCAATCTTACTTGAATTGCACTCAAATGTACACTTTATTTCAAAATCCATAAAATGCCCTAAATGGTTCAAACTTGTCACTTACAAGTGCCAATTTAGGTCAAATTATCCCTAAATAGGGCAATGCATTTTATGGGCTAGCTAAGTTTGATCAAATCATTTCAAGTCAAAATGACCATTTTGCCATTTAGTGCTTTGGATCACTCTTTTCTTCTACTTTATTAGTACACATCATGTACCTTTGTTATTTGGTGTTGGTAACATCCTAAATAGGAATATAACTCCAATGCATCTAACATCACCTTATAGTTCCCCTCCTATCAAATTATGACCCAGTAATATGACATTCTAACCATTTTGATTAATTGAGGACCAATTTTCAAATAATTGCACAAATGTTGATTAACCTTGTTTAAGGCTAATTAATCCAAATCAAGAGCTTAAGTGGATTTTACATGAGATTTTTTGAATATTTCTTTTTGAAAATTGATTCTTATTAACTATATCATCTATGGGGTGGCATCATCGAGCCATAAGTGCATAAAATATCAAGATTATGGGCCACCAATGCCTAGTTAATGCCTTCCATGCCTCTTTAATGCTTATTTATCTTAAGGATATTTATAGATTTAACTCCAAATATTAGGATTATCTATGGCCACACATCTCAATCTTGAGATGGATGGTCATGGTTGATCCTAACCAATCTAAAATATATATAAATAGAGAGGCCATGAACATCATTTCTAAGCTATTTTGGTGAAAGGTTATTGTGATCAAATATCTTAAAATATTGAACATTGCAAAGTTATAATGCTAAATTGTTTCCACAAGGCTTTGCATTTGATCATAGATTTTGTTTGCAAGCTTCATTGATAGGATAGTTTAGTGATTTAGAATCAAGAGCCTAGGTTTTATGGAGTGTTCTTGAGGCATTGGAGGAGCTTACCACCATTGTTGACAAAGAAAAGGATGCTTGATCAAGGGAGAACATGTTTTTGAGCCACATGGGTATGGTGATTCCGTTTGGGAAGGTAATATGGTGTTGATTTCTTTCATTTGTTTCTTTTTATCCTTTGTAATTCCAATAGGAATAAATAGGCTTAGTTATTTAGTTTTATATGCATGTTTCATTATTTATGGACTAATGCTTGACTAAATTGATTTATAATCCTCTCTACAGTATTAGGGATGATGAAGGGTTTTGGTGAAAGATATTATCTCATGAGTGAATATTTTGTTTCAAGTCAATAAGTTTGGTTTTTATCAAAATAAAGAGATTATAGTCGAGTTCAAGAATAAGTTCATATCTGCATTATACAAGTATGAACATGATTGGGTATGGGCCTTAAATGAAATCAAATTACATGCTAATGATCAATTGAAAAGGTGTAAATGGGTGATGACATATGTAAAATAGATAAGAGTGTCATTAGTTATTTCCACTACACAATCAAATAAAAACTTTAATTTAAAAAAATATGGAAGATCATAGATTTATAGCATTGAAAAGAATACTTTTTTAATCCTCATTTGTGTACAACATTAAATATGAGATCTAATAGATAAAAGTTTAAAAGATCAAAAAAACATTATATGATAATATTTTAAATTAAAACTAAATATAAATTAGATAGATTAACATAATTTAAATGAAACCTTTCAAAAAATCATATAGGCACATATACAATGTCAATAATATACATAGATTGCCATGATAGGCATACATAAAATTACAACATCTACCAACATAGTATGTAATTTCAGGGGAATGTCATATACACATATACAATGCCAAACATGCATACCTTGATATATAGGCATACAAGAAATCACTTCTAATATAGGACATCCTAATCATAAAATAACCTCCCTCTCTTTTCCTTCCTTGAAGAAGACTCTCCCTAAGATGCCCTCTTGGTAGATGGAGATCTCTATAATGCCTTGGATTTTCTCCAAGGTATGATTATGGGTCCTATGCTCATATCTAACTTAAAATTGAACCTATTCAAATACAATTATTATTTCAAAATTAATATAAATTTTTTTCAACCACTTGTTAAGAAATTAATTTTAAACTATAATAAAAAAATCATTTAAACATACACTTACTGTAAGATTTTGGTTAGGATCAATATTTTTTTGATGCTCTAAAAAGTTAGTGGAAGGCTCAACTATTTGAATAGGTGTTTGAAATAGGGAATAAACATGAGAAGTTACCCTAATAATCATCTAAATAGGACTATCAAATGTCATGAGATAACCCTACATACACAATACATTCACATAATTTATATTTGCCCCAAGTATATAGTAAAATTATTAAAACAAGTCTATTTTTGCAGTTTAAAATTACAAGTTAAGATATACCTTTGTTAGTGCCTATGCAAATGACATTGTATTAGTAATACCTATGTTTGTCTTTGCTCGCAATGATGGAGAAGTGTCTACTTGAGTCATCAATTGAATGTAAACAAGGTCTCAGTTACTTTTCTATAAAGTATCAAAGATATATTTGACAAGTTTTTCTTCTTTATTAAACCAAATAGTGTATTTGAATTTTGAGATAATTGATAGATAAATTTAACTTAAACTTAGAAGGTAAATATACATAGATTAAATGTACATAAATCATAATATTAACTCAAAACTTTACCTCTGTATAAGTAAAAGGCATCATCCAAATAGAGATAAATGTAGTAGTGGATGGGTCAATAGTTGGATCTAAAAATGAAAATAATGGCTTCTTCAAATCAAATGTTCCAAATGATGACTATGATGATTAAGGAACCATCTCCTCCTGGGACATAAAAAATGACACATATATATATATATATATATATATAATTAAATTTCTATGTAAATTACTTGTTAGCTAAATAAAATTTATAATTAAAACTTAAATTTAACCTGGCATTTATATAAAATATACTTACATCTCTGTAGTGGATGATATCTGCACACCAAATATACATGGAAAAAACTCATCACTCATAAGCATATTATACAATCCCTATAAACCACCAACATCATCATCATCATAAGGTCCAATGCATATAGGTCCATAAGATCTGTAAGGGTAGGGTCGAGTATGCACACTAGGTGGTGTATCTCTAACATCAATATGTGAGAGCCTACTTGTATGTTAAACAAGTATATCAATGAATGAATAGAGTGTTAATCTCCATCACCTATTGAACTGTAGAGGAGATTTTAAGATGAAGTGGTTTTTGAATACAAATCTTTGTAGGCTAATTAGGCATATGATGTGCACCTAGTAGATTTTATGCAGATCCTTTCCCTCAGCTCTGAAACTCACTAAAATTAAAATAGTTCAAAATTTCATAGAGGAAAAAGTCACAATAGATTTTCCTCAAAAAATACAATGGTACCTCTTGGTTTTTATATGATGGATAATCAAACACCATCAATCATCACTCCCAAAAATTGGTTGTGATTAAATTATGTTGGCAATGATGGATTGGAAAATATTTATCAGTTACTAAAAATGGTGCATTAGTGTTTAGGTCAATGAATAAGGAAAAAATAGAATATTTTTATATGTATTTGTTCTTCACCTCACATGCTGATAATTTATGAGCATAATAAGCCCTATAACTATCTTGATATGAAGCCCACCTATCAATTTGACTCGTTATAGAGTCAATTTAACCCAATAATGTCTCTAGAGAATTGGATAGATAGGTGAAATGGGTGTTGGTGGAAGTGTGATCCCTCATTATTCTAATTAATTCTTAAATTTCAATTTTATTTTCCACAATGTGGTCAAATAGACTCTCTTGACTACTTGGGGAATTATGTGGAACTATAGGAGGGTTAGAAGGGTGGTTAGGTGGAGAGTTAGGAGGAGGGATATGTAGAGGAATAAGAGGGTTACGTGGAGGGTTAGGATGACAAGGAAGAGGGTTATGTAGAGGAACAAGAGGCTTAGGTAGAGTAACATGAGGGTTAGTAGGATAGGCTGTTAAAAATAAATAAATTACCAATTAAATAATGAATATATTTTTAGCACTTATCTCTTCTACATTATGGCATCATCAATTATCAACTTATTAGGATGAATTTGGGAAAGGTTTATCCTCACTAGGGAAAACCATGATCGTAAAGTGGAGGAAAGTGAGGGAAAACATAAAATGTGAAGGCAAATTGAAGAATTTTTATGTTGAGTTTGATTTTTATTTTTGGGTGACATAGGGAATACAATCACATTATTTATTTTAAATAATGGGATAATGTTATTTAATAAAATAATCACATTATGTCTAGGTAATTACCAATCAATAACTTAAATAACATGATCATGTTATTTAAATAACATTCTCGTATTATTAAATAATGTGATCACATTATGGGAAGTGTCCATGGAATTGTCCACCAACTATGTGCACATACCCCAAAGAGTGTGGTGACATCACTAGATATAATTATTGATGATTTGGGTACTAAAATAATAAAATTATAGGAGCATTGTGTTAATGCATAAGTGGAATTGGATATAACAAATTTTCATGTAGCTATGGAACCTACTCCCAACATTATTAATGTTAGCACAAGCTTGGATGTGAAATAATGGTAATATTCAATAAGATGTAATGAACCAAATCCTCCTAAATCAAGATATGTCTCATTTTTATGATAAATTACTTCTCTCATAAGGCATTTCAAGAGAGCTAAATATAATGAACAAGCTAAGCAACATATAGAGTGCTCTTTATGAACTCGATAAAAAAATTCTTGACTTATGCATAATTGTTGATGAAATGACAAAGGTCATGAACCTACATTTAAAATACAATTATTTTAAAATATGATAGTATATTTGGTGCTATAACTAAGTTAAAAAGTTTTAAATAAAATAAATCAAAGAGGAAGAACAAAGTATTGCTGTGTAGACTACAAAGGGAAAGAACCCTAAAAGTGGGCATCTTTCTCAAGGAAAGCATTCACAATTAAAATATAATATATTTTCTTGATGTAAATTTTTAATATTATATGGTAATAATGTATCACATTTTTTAATATTCAAGTCAATTAAATGAGTGAAAAGTGAAGAAACAAAGAGAAAATATAAGAATAGAAGAAATGTTTGTTGGGAAGGAATCCCAAGGGTGACATTCAAAGAATGACCACCAAGTTTAGAAATTTTTAAACCTTGTGTTTTATAATCTTATTCAATTATTGGGGTTTTAAAATTTTGCACATGTGAATACCAAGTTAATACATTACACTAAATTTAAGAAACCAATAGCTTGTAAAATCCTACTATCATATATGTGTTGACCAATTACCGAATGTTTATATTTATTCATTTTATTCCTAAACTCTTCCAAATATATATTACCACTCTTTGAATCACCAAATTATATGAATCTTGTCTCCAAAGTGGATATGGGTTCAAATCTCATGTATTTGTGTTTCATTTTTGGAGGCTTAATTATGCAGAAGGTAACTTCTTTAAGCTTATGAGATTTTGATAGGCATAGTTAGGATGAATATTTTTTTAGGTGAATCCAAATAAGGGGCTCTGTTCATCTTATGAAACTATCCCAAGTGGATACATAGTCTAACCTAAGCTTTTAAGTGCTTGAGACACACCAAAAACTTGAAATGCACTAAAATGCTTGAAACTAGATTACATTTTTAGATAATAGCAATAAAATGCTCTATACATTGAGGGGATTTGAATTAGTAGTGTTTTGGGTGATCAATAAGATTCAAATCAGGTGAAAACAAGGGAAATTTTATAATGGGAATGATATGGTTCTAGACTAGTTCCCTTAGGGAAAATCCTTAATTAGAAAGGACATAGGTTAGACTCTAGAATCACATAGTTCTAAACTGGTGCCTTTCCATTATAATATAGATTAATAAGTAATTACACGAGGAATTTAACATAATGCAATGAGTAAGGAGAGATAAAAAATGGAAACACACCAAAATCATAACTCACTTATAATGTGGGGAGAAACTTGATGTAGAAACATCTAAGGTGTACGAGCAATCTTGCATTGCCAAAAAAAGGTAGGAGTTGGCATAGTTTCAATTAAAATTCTTAGGGTATATTTATTAGTTTAAAATGGGTTTTAGTTCATAAGAGATATATTTTTGGTTTATTTGGAGTTACAATAGTTTTATAAAAACACAAGGATCACATCGCTCGTATTGGGGGTCATGTGGTCACATTCCCATATCACAACTCCAAGTGGCTTTGTATTGGTGGTCACACATATATTCCCTCACAAATCCAAGTTATAATTTTTGGATCCATGTGCACATAATTTCATAATTTTTTTAGTTCATATGGACTATATAATAACTTTGGCAATGGCTACATTATTTCCCTAAGTTTCTAAGTCCATAAGAGACTTTATATTTTCTACATTCTTGTTCACAACTAAGCACTCTTTCTAAACCTGACAAGATATGCATTTGTTTAAAAATTCTAATGGGTATATAATACAAGTTTTATAATCATATTTATTCATAGAGGCCTTATCTTGTTTTAAAGTCAAAGTCATGTAAGGGTCATGGGTATATGACCAATTTCAAATTGGAGTTCATAACTCAAATAGGTCTATGACAATCCATATAGCAATTGCATGAGTCTAGGAACCTAAGATTTTAACATGTGTCACAATCATAAGGGTCACAAGATATAGTACTATACATAATGTAACATGAATGCATTGCAATATTTTAATGGATTTAAATGATTCACAGGTCAGCATAAATAAAAAGAGGCCAAAATAAAAAGGAGCAGAGCATGAGGGACCACAAGGTGAATTTAATAAATCCATGAGTCCAAAGAGACCTTGAGGACCCTGAGAAAGACTTGGGAACTAGTTATACAGGACCCATGATCTTGCCACATGGTACTTATCATGTACATCCTATGATCATAATTTTAGATTTGGTCACAACAATGAAAGAACAACATATAGATGTTTGGATGGTCATAACTTTCACATTAAATCACCAATTTAGGAATTTAAGGTCTCATTGGAAATCTATGGAAGAGAAAATTTAGTTAGTGGTCAAACAAAAGTTAACTTGACCATGTAGTAAATATTACAAAAATATATTCTAAGAATCACTAGCAATTATAAGGAAAGTTCAAGAATGTAAGAAGTGGGAAAAAGAAGTGAAAGTATCTCATGCAATCATTAAAGGGGATTTTTTATGTAGTATATATGGGACATAAATAAATCAACTGAGGGTCATATTGGAAAGGAAAACATTGACATATTAGGAGGTCAATATTGAAAGGGTTGAGGAAGGAAGGGAGATCTTATAAAAAAGTAAAGATTTAAGCCTACAAGTAGAGAGGCCATGGATCATAAAAGGGCCATAATACAAATAAAAAATAGAGGAGTTGTAGAGTTTATAATAGATAATGAATTTAATGACTATAGAGACTCATAGTTAGAAATAGTCAAGGATAGAGTAAGTGGAAGGAGTCACTATGAATGAAGATGCTATTAAGGCTTTATTTTATTAAATAAATAGAGAATACATATTATTTTATGTTGTGTGACTTTAAATGCATGGCCAAGATCACCCCTTCACTATGAATCCTTACCATGAATTTCACCAAGTTGTCTCAGACTAGTCACATGAGTTTGTTGTAGATGTGATAAAGTATTGTAAGTGAAGAAGATCCATGTGATAAAATTTTGAGACTCTTTTATTTTAGTTAACTACAAGTTGTGAAAAATAATCTCATATTTGTTGTAGGTAAGAGAAAGTATTATAAGAGAAGAGAGTCATGTGAAAGAGATAGAGACACCTGATTGAGACTATTGTAGGTTTTAAAAAATAAGCTTTGCTTATATCAGTGCCAAGTTATGAAATATAAGATTACATTTGACAGAGGGTAAGATTGTCACAAGTGTGTGAGAGGTCATGGAAGTGTGAATAAAGAATTGGAAGAGAGACTCTTATTTGAGTCCAATGTAGGTTGTGAAAGAAAAGCTTGCCTAAATCAATTACAAGTTGTGAAAGATAATCTTGCTTATGGGGATGAAATAACATACAAAAGGGGAAGTTCATAGGAGTAGAAGACCTAGTAGAGATGTTAAAGGAATTCCATGAAAGACTAGGATGGAACAAGTGGAGAAGATGTTGTAACTGTGATTAAAGAATATGAATAAAAAATGATGATGGGTGGTTATACCTATAAGAAAGGTTGGATGCTTTGGAAAGATATACAAGTGAAGTAGGAGATCCCAATAAAGAAAACAGACCAACAAAGGTGAAGGTGAAAGAAAGAGTTAAGTCCACTTGAAAAATTGTTTTGTTTTGTGGTAAAGAGAGATAGAGAAGCTCATGAAATCTATTGTTGAATTAGAAGTTTTTTGAAGAGGAAAACATCTTATATCCAGTGAGGGTAAAAATTGCATGAAATAAGTTATGTGGACATGAAACTATGTATTAGAGATAACTCCAAAATAAGAGATAAGATAAAGGAAAGAAATAGTTGAGTAGTTGAAAACATAGGGTTTCCAATTTTATGGATCATGTTGTGCATCCAAAATTGTAGAGATAATGGTAGAAGAAGCTACAAGTATTGAGACTTGAAAGAGAGGTGAAGAATATTGCCTTTAGGTAATAGAAAAAAGATGTTTCCAAATGAACAACTCAAATATGTGAGTGAGTAAAATAAGGTTTCTTTAAAAATAAATAAAAAAATAAGATCTACAAGTGAGAATCCCAAGTATGATTTCAAGAGCATCAGAGAGATAAATTTGTGAGTATCCATTAATGGAAGAGATATTCATGGAAGAGGATGTTGAAGTAATAAATTATTCACCAAAATAAGGAAAACCATTATTTGATGATGGGAAAGAAATTATATAATCCTTTAAGTGGGAAGAGGCTATCATCATTAAAGGATAAATGTATGAAAACTGATATTTTTCTTTTGCAAAGAAGAAGCTTAGGTTTTCAATGAAGAAAAAAATGAAGGTGAAGGAAGTGAAATTGAATGCACATAAGGAGTGTGTAGTTGAAGACCAATATAGAGGAATAAAATAATTTGAATAATGATGTAAAAATATTAATGGATATTTTTGATAATGGACCTTTGGAATTCTATCATGTGAATGAAATCCAAGATGAAAATGTGAGCAATAGAGAAGACTTGGAAAATGTGTCCTCCAAGAATGAAGAATTACTGGAAAATGTGATTTAAGTGCAAGTACAACAATGATGAATATATAAAAGAAGAGGATAAATTTTGGTTTGATATAGTGTGCTCATATGCATAAGAGACAACATGAAGAAATGGAAAAAGAGATATTTCACTTAAATTAGTTTGATGTGAGAGAGAAGACTCATAAAGGATATTAGATAAGTGAAAAATATCATTCCTATGACATAGAAGCAAAAGAAGCGAAAGAGGAAGAATGAAATCAGCATTGTGATGATGAAAATGGGATAAAAAACAAAGAAAAATAGAAAGAGGTGTTATCACTAGAAAAACTAAGCATTATTTTGAGAAGTAAGAAAAAAATGTTGAAGGCTTTGATAATCCTAAGCTTGAGGGAAATCAAGATTATAATATGAATATGGATGGAGCACCTATGGGGGGCGTAAATTCTCATGTTTTTAGTTAATTTATGGCTATAGTCTGTGTCAATGTGCAGAAATGAAGAGAAAGGAAGCATTTAAAGAGGCTTTTTAAGGTGAAGAGGTGAAGCCAAAAGTGTAAAATTATGCACTTAATAAAGTGAAGATGAGAAAATGATTTGTTTTTCAACTAAAGCATGTGAGTAAATAGAGAAATACATAGCTTATTTGAGGACTCTAATGAATGAATGATCTACAAGAAAAATGGTGATGTCACAAAGGAAATCAAAGGAAGAGATGGCATATATTAGAAAAGGGTAGATAAAAATAAAGATGAGTGACATAAGGAATAATCCAATAGTAGTTTGGATAGTGAATGGACAAAAATATGAAGTCTTTAGGATTAGGTGGTTGAAAGATAGCCATGGGTTTAAGCCCACTCGAGAAAGTATGATGCAAGAAAGAACATCTTGGTAGACATGGTTAGACAAAGATGATATAAATCCCACATGAATATTGGGAAAAATCATTTGGTGAAAGTGGATAGATTGTGCCCAAATAGTGGGTAAGAAGAAAAAAATAACTTGTTGATGTGGTAGAATTATGATCGATTCATTTACACATAAGGGAAGAAAGTGAATATCAGTATAATAAGATGGATTCAAAGCCAACAAGTTGGAAGTGGAAGAGAGACAAAAGTAGATGAAATATTTGGTGTGCTGAAAGGGAATACCATAGTCATCAATCTAAGTGGCCAAAAGAGTAATTTTTCCATTTATTCCATCTATCTGAGCAAAAATCAAATTTTTAATTACCTCAAGTGTTTAATGTAGGACCATCCAATGTGTATGGGTAATCCTACATCACCAAAAATAGGTATGAGTTGGTTTAGTTTCAAAAAATACTTTCAAGGCAAATTTATCAAATCAATAGGGTTCTCAAGTTACATTTTGAGATTTAATTTTGGTTCATGGATTTGTAATAGTTTTTTAGGTTCGAAGGATCACATGGATCACACTCAAGGTGACATGGTCATATTTAAATCTTTCAACTCTAAGTTTTTTGTATAGGTGGTCTCAGATATTTTCCCTCACAAATTTAAGTTATAATGTTGGAAACCAAGTGTACATTATTTCTTAAGTCTCTAAGTCTATAGGGACCACATAATATATATGTATTAGGGTCCACATTATTCACATAAGTTTATAAGTCCACAAATATTCCTTTTTATAATTAAGGCTTCTTTCTAGACCCAAAAAATTATACGTTGGTTTATAAATTCTAACATGCCCACAAGACTCTTGGGATTCATGCACATGACCACAAAAGTTCACAAAGACCATGGAGGTCAGGTGTTATATTCATAATTAATCATGAGGCATTAGTGTGTTCATAAGTCTATGTCATGATAGGGATGATGGGTAGACATGTGACCAATTTGAAATTTGATTTTATAGCTCTAATGGGTCCATAACAATCCACAAAGCAATCACATGACTATGAGAAATTGAATTACAACATGTGTCATAATCATTGAGGGTTACAAGATATAGTAAAAAACATTATGTAATGCAAATTTATTATAATCCTTAAATGGATTTAATTAATTAATGGGTCCATAAACATAAAGAGAGGTGCCCCCAGGGTTATACCTCAATGGAAAGCCATTACAACAGTGACCACTAGGTCACATGTTCAAGCCCCGATTGAACCACAAACATCGAATGGGGTAAAAACATAATCTTAAGGGATTAGTATATTAGACTCACACTATGATAACATGGATAAGTGTGTTCCAAGTCATTGGGTCCAACATGATGATAATGCAGTGCCATAAAAGTTACGAGACACCCTCAGCCACTAAAAAAACATAAAAAGAGGTAATGATGAAAAGGGGTGAATGCATGAGTGACCATAAAATGGATTTAATAAATCCATGGGTCCACAAAGTCTTTGAAGACCATGATAAAGTATTTGGATCCAATTATCTAGGAGCTAGGAGATCTTGGCACTTGGCATGATCACTTGCAACTTTTGATCATAATTTCAAATTTGATCACAATAATGGAATAACATGAAGATCTTCTAATGGTCACAAATTTCATATTAAATCATGAATTTAGAAATTTAATTTCTCATTAGAAAACTATGAAATAGAACATTTACCTAGTGGTCACTATGAGTAGTTAACCCAATTATGCATCCAGTGTTACAAAAATATCTTTTGAGAATCATAAGTAATTACAAGAAAAGTTTCAGAAAGGAAAAAGCAGGATAGCGATCTCATGCTAATTTTAAATGAATTTTTTCAAGAAGTATATACAAGATATCAAGAAATAAAACAAGAGTCACATTAGAAAGGTCAATATTGAATGATCAAGAGATTGACATTGGAAGGATTGAGGAAAGACCCAAAGATTTAAACTTACAAATCAAGAATCGAGAGGCTACAAACTAGAGAAGGGCTAAAATAGAGATCAAAGAGAGAGAGGTATCAGAGAGAATTTGAAAAATTTTCATGATATAGGAGTATCTAAGGGTTTGAGTAATCTTACATCAACCAAAAAAAAAGAAACAACTGAGAACAACAATTTGATATCAAATTTACAATAATAGAACAACACATAACAACAAATGAAAATTAATAGTTTTTGAAGAAAAAAGCACGGGTTTGGAGAGTTTTATGGATTTAAATGAATTTGAAGAGACATGATACATGTTATAAATGGTAATGGAAATAATCTCACAAAGTGGGGAGAAGATAGGATGATAAAAACATGATGCAAAAGGGGGAAAAGAGGAGCTGTAAGAAAAGAAATAGAAAAACAACAAGATCTAGAGGAATCAATTAGATATTAAACTATGTTGGTGATGTTTTCCTCCATGTTTACATTCCAAAACATATAAATCACATATTTGATAATGTTTTTATTATTTTAAATATTATAATGTCTTCAAATCAATGAATATATTGTGTTCCTTGTGGTAAATGTCTACAAATAGAATTTTGAGTTGCTCTTTGTGTGTGTGTGTGCACACATTAAAACTAAACATAATAAAATAAAAGGTTATCCTTAAGTGTATAATATTTATATTATTTTAATATTTAGTATTAGATCAAGATCTTTCCTTGTTTATTTGGGTGTGTAAGGTTCTAGTATTGGTCAATTGTAGGCTATGAAAAGTAAGTTGTGAAAAAGGAGCTTGCATTGGAGACATGATAAGTTTGTTGTAGGTGTGAAATAATTCATGCAAGTGTTGAGGAAGTGAAATAGACTCTTTTCTGAGTCTATTTGTGAAAGAGAAGCCTACTTGTTAAGGAGGATATGGCACATAAAGGAAGA
Source organism: Torreya grandis (assembly GCA_037957365.1). NCBI lineage: Eukaryota > Viridiplantae > Streptophyta > Pinopsida > Cupressales > Taxaceae > Torreya > Torreya grandis. The sequence goes on along the minus strand of JARHVA010000910.1, from coordinate 2,893,778 downwards.
AGGGCACTAGAGGTAGAAGACTTAGTTGACATGTTGAAGGGTGTCCAATAAATATTAGACATGATGGAAGATGAAAAAAGTGAAGATGTTTCAGTTGTGAGTATAGAGGATGAATAATAAATGATGATAGGGTTATTTTACCTATGATAAAGTTTAGATGCTTTAAAGAGAGACCAAGTAGGTGGAGGAAAACATCCCAATAGAATAAAGAGATCAATAAATGTCAAGGTGAAGAAAAGAGGTAAGATCAGTATTAATATTATTTTTTTGTGGTAAAGAGAGCCCAAATGTGCTCATGAATTGGATAGTGGATCTATAAATGTATTTTGAAGAGAAGTGTATTGAAAACCCTATGAGGGTATAAATTGCAAGTAAGAGATTATGTGGATTTGTAGTTGTGTATTGTAGAGATATCCCATAGAGGAGACAAGGGAAAGGAAATAATAAGGTAAGGAGTTAGGAACATATAGTTTCTAAACTTTATGGGTCACGTTGTGCACTCAATAATGAGAGTAAAATTTTTATATAATATTCATGTCTTGAAGCTTGAGACAAAAGAGAATAAGAATTAGATTTCCATAAAATTCAATATGAGAGGGAAGTTTTCATGTGAACAGTTCAAGTCCACTTTGAGAAGTATCAAGGAGATGGATAAAAGCAAGGAGAATAAGGATGTCTAGAAAGATAACAAGAGAGTGAGGTTTCCATGCAAGAAACTCAAATCTTATTTTTGAAAAAATAAATAGAAAGAGGTTTTTGAGTCACACATAAAGGAAGGAATTATCATGAAAAGGGATATGGATGTGATAGTTGTTGAAATGGAAGAAAGAGACCCATTGTTTGATGATGGAATTGAGTTTATGATATCCCATAAGTGGGAAAATTCATAATTTTCCTTGGTAGGAAATGTATTTTTCTTTTCTATTTTTGAGGGAAGAAGGGTTGAGAATAACTAAGGAATGCTACATGTTTCTTTGAAGGAAATAATAGATGTGAATGAATAAGTAAAACATGAAGAGTTTTATATTTCCATGAAGAAAACAATATAAATTATTGATATGCAAGTTAATGCACATAAGGAGAGTATGGTTAAAGATGAACCATGTGAAGAATAAGGAAATAGAAATAAGAATGAGGAGAGGAAAACCATGGAGATTTTTGAGAATGGACCTTTGGGAGTCCATCATGAGAGAATAAGTTGTGAGGAGAATGTGAGCATCAGAGAAGCATTGGGCAACATGTCCTTAAGGCATGATGAAGAGTTGAAATAAGTATTTGTGGGAACTATTAATTCCATTAATGTGTTTATTTAATGTGTAATTCTAACAAATATGGAGATAGATATGGTGGACTTGTTTCTATAAAGAAGAATGAAGAATAAAAGTGATGTTGCATATATGGTAGTATCCTACATAGGTATTGGAGAAGAAACTATTATGGGTGAAGGTATGCATTGTCATTATATATAAAAAGAGAGCGTAAAGTTATTTACACATGGCATGGAAGAGGAGAAACAAGGAGAAAGCAATCATCCTAGAGTTGATATAAAGAGGATGAGAAATGAAGAAGAGTAATTAGTTTCTAAATCAACTAATAAAAATCAAGAAGATGAAAAGAAGCAAGAGATAACTATTATATCAGCCAATGAAATTGTGAAGATCAATGAAGCACCTATGGGGACTATTAAGTCATATGTTTTTAAACTATTTTTTTACTATAGTTTATGTGCAAGTGCATAAATAGAGAGAAATGAGGAATTCATAGAGGCCTTCCAAGGAAAAAATATGAAATAAGACATGGAAAGTTATGCACTCAAGAAAGAGAGGAGGAATAACTAATTTGTATATCAGTTGGAGCATGTGAATAATACATGAAGGAATAATAAGACTCTTATAAATAAATAAACCATAAAAAAATATGGTGGCAAGAGAGGAGATGGCAGCCATGAGAGAAGAGGAGCTATAAATGACAAAGAGTGAAGAATGAATGATCCAACAATAGGTTGGATAGTGAGTAAACAAAGATAGAAGGCTTTAGGAGGAGGTGGTCATTCGATGGTGTGTTTCATCCCACAAGAAAAAATAAGATGCTAGAAGGGGAATCTATGTGAAGGTGGTCAGATGAGGGTGGGTTTTAGCTGACATGAAGATAAGATAAAAGAGGATAATCCTTTAGTAGAGGAGGATATACTATGGTGGGTCTAAACCCATAAAAAGAGGAGCAAGGAGAGATAAGAAGAGGATATAATTAAGACCAACAAGAAGGAGATAGAAATGGAAGACAAATATTGACAAAAACCTATAAGTACTTAGTGTGTTGGAATAAAATTCCATGGCCATTTTTCTTCATGGTCAAAAGAGTGGTTTTACCACTTATTCAATCCATGTGATTAGGCTTTCACATTTTAAAAAACTTGAGTGTTTAAAGTAGAAGCATCCAAGAGTTTGAGAAATCTTGCATAAACCAAAAATTAAATAAATAAATAAAAAGAAAAAAAGAAAAAGTTGGGAATAACATTTCAACAATGAATCAACAATAGCAAAACAACACAAAGCAAGTAACAAAATGTAATGGTTTTTGAAAAAACTAGTTTTGAAAAAACCCATGGGATTAGAGTGTTTTATGGACTTAAAGTAATGTGAAGAGACATGGTATGTATCATAAGGGGTCAGGGAAAGAATATCATGAAGTGGGGAGAAGAAACAAGGATAAAAACATGATGCAAAGGGGGAAAATAGATCATTGCAAGAAAAAAAAAGAAGCAACTATAAATGAACCATTTGGATGTTAGACTGCATTGGTGATAATTTTATCCATGTTTACACTCTAAGACTTTTAAGGCATATAGTTGATAGTTTGTCTATTGGTTTAAAACTTGTAATGTCTTTAAATCAACAAATATAGTGTGGTATTTATGGTGAATGTCTACAAATAGAATTTTGAGTAGTTATTTTGTATGTCTGCACCTAAACTAAGCATCAAAGAATTAGAGGTTATCAGTAATTGGATACCCTCTTTGTTCTTGCACCACTGTAATAGAGAGTTAAAGGCTTAGAGTTAGAGACATAGAGGGATAGAGTAGTTGTAGAGAGTCCCTATGAATTTATATGTTGCTAAGGCATTATTTCATTCAATAAACAAAGATTATATGTTGTTTTAAGCTATGCAACTTTGGTTGCATGGCCAAAGGCATCCCTTCACTAGGAACCCCTACAATGAACTACACCATAACCTACTCTCATTTCTTGAATTATTTGAGATATTTGTCACTATAGGGAAATGAGAGATGAGTTCCATATACATAAGCCAAATAATATATATCGTCTCTATAGAAAGGATAAATTTTGGAAAATCCCATCCATAGGAAATCAAAATTTTGACCTCTCAACCTAGAGGATAACTAATTCACCAATTTTAAAGTCTCTTTCTCTGGCCTTCTTGTCAAATATCTTCTTCACTTTGCTCTGGGGTTTTAGAATCTTGTGTACAACCATGATTCTCTCTTCCTCCAACTTGCTTAAGTACAAGATTATTTTATCTAGAGTATTTATTAAATTCTCATCTTCTATCACTCTCACCAATTGAACAATAAGGAACTCCAAATAAATTGGAATTGCAACATCTATACCATAAATAACTTAAATGGGGAAATTCCAATGACTCTTTTTGAAGTGGTGTAGTTTTCTCACAATGCATCATCTAACCTTTTATTCCAATTTCTTTAATTTTCATCCATTAATTTGTGGATGATGGTAACAAAATTGTTCTTACTTCATTTTACTTTATCATTTCCTTATGGGTAGTAATCTGAAGAGTGAGATAAGGATATCTCATAGATGTATTAAGAAACCATAAGTTTAGAAGAAGATAAATTGGAAGCATTGTTTATAAAAAAAATGTACACAAAATCTAAATAGAATGTTCTCTTTAATGAAATTTCATCTCTTTAGATGTAGTCTTATTTATAGGAATAGCCTCAACACACTTTGTGAAATAATCCATTTTTTGAGGACATGAGTGTGACTTGCATTGGAATGCATATTCAATGTATTGATGTAATTTAAAACCCATTGTTAAAATGGATATTATATTACTATAGGTATGAAGGGAAGTGGGGCAAGTTTCATTCTTCCAACAAAATTCTAGCATGCTTTACACATTGAGTCCTATTCTTGAGAGTTTTTGAATTATAGGCTAGTATTGGTGAGCTCTTAGATTCTTAAATGTCATGACAAGTAAAAAAAAGTGACCAACACATCCCTAAATATGGAAATCTTCTAGTAATCTCTTATGTTATTCCTTATCAACACATCTCAAAAAGAAAACATATAAACCTTTCTTAAAAAGAGTATTATCTTATATTACATACCTATTGACTCTCAATTTAACCACTCTTTTCTCATTAGCATTTATATGCCTTGGTCACTCTCCATGGGTCAAAAAGAAGGCAATATTTTAGTACCATTCATCAATAGAGATAATGAAGACTACAAAGGAAATCTCCTTAAAATATTCTTTGTTAAGGCCTTTTGTGTAGGCTTCCTCTAATCATCAACTCCCTCTATAATCAGTTGACACAAACCTTTACCTTTATCTAGCTTAGTGGGATTGATTTCTAAGTCATATTCTTTCACTTTGGAAATCTATCTACTCATTTTTTAACCAAGATATTATTATGTCAATATATGCTTGACTACCATGTTTGGTACCATCACCTGTGTATGGGAATTCAATATGTAGAATCTAAAATATTTCATACCTTTGACCACAATAAAAGATTAGTTTTAGATGGGAGAATACTTGAGCTTGTGAACATTCAAATAATATCTCATGAAATCAATCTAGTATTCTATACCCTCTTCATTCTTTTACACTAAAATTGTTGACAACATATGTTAAGAATAGTAGTTATACACAATGAAGTCTTTTTTAAAGTCTAGTCAAACTAACATATAAGCATTAGCATATATTTTTTAATGTTATCAAAATATTTCTTACCCTCACCACCCCATTTGAAAGACACATTACCTCTCATCATCTAGGTGATGTGTCTATAAGTTCATAAAAATTAGGTAGAAATATTTGCAATAAATTCACCTTATCGAGGAGTGTGTTCCAGGCTTCCTGGTAGGAAAAGATAGTTGTTGAATTACTTTCACTATTTCAAAATAAATCTTACTTGTCTAGTTTAAAACTATATAGCTTCCATTCAATAATTTCTAAGATTTACTTCTTTGGATTCAATGATATTCCTTGATATTGACACCTTTCAAAATCCATCTTGAGGTTCTCATAATGATATCACTTTTTTGAAAACATTATGAGATCTTAGAGATATACCATTGTGATGTTTTTCTTCATGTCACTCAAATCTAGGTCCACCCCTATGAAATATGGCACCAACATACATGAGTATAAAAAACATCCACTTATATGAAATTTCACCCCATTAAGTTATGAATGCAATCTTGTGTTGACCTTTAGGCATCATTTCTACACGATTATATCCAAATAAAATATTAAGCATATAATCATTTTAGACCAAACTACTATTCCTAAAACTTGATCTATTTTATGTAATGGATAGTTATCTTTGAGATAAGTTTGATTTAGATTATGGAAATCAATATGGATCTTAATTTCTCAATTATTATTCCTCATAGGTACAATCTTTGCTACCCAGATTGAGTGATGGATTGGTAAAATGATCATAGATTTTGAAATCTTCTTTATTTCTTCATAAATCTTACCAATGATCTTGGGATTTTAAAGCCTTTGTTTTTTTTTTACAAAGGTTAACACTAGGTCTTAATGATATATTACACCTCATCTCTTTAGGTCTAAGAAACTTCAAGTTAGCATATCACCAAACAAAAATATTTGAGTACAAGTTGAAAAGACTCAAAAATCCCTATCTTTTTTCTTTATAACAACATTGATAGATCTATACCCTTCTTTGCTACTGATGTTTACTTTTCCATAGTTGAGATATCCATTTGGTTCCTCTTGAATTCTCTTCCTGATGCATATGTCATGCTCATAGATCAATTTTTCAAGTGAGACCAAACCTTTAAGAATATTATTTCCCTTGAGTTCAATAGCCCCATCATCCTCTTTTTCATCTGTGATTTAATTTCTGGTTATAATTTTAACCTCAAATTTAGCATTACTTTTGACTTTTTATTTATTGGCATAAGAATGATATTCTCTATATGCTATATATCTCCCTTGGAAGTGTATATTTCTAAAGTTTCTAGTGTTTTCAAGGAAAATCATGATCTATTCATAATTATTGAACACATGCCAATGCTCCAAATTATTGGGTACATTTTGTCCATAGGCAAGTTCTATGATGTAATTTTTATCATCAATCCTTAAGTGAGGAATTAGCAAAGAGGCAAATACATCTAAGGCATCGGCCTTGGAATTATTTTCTCTAGGTACCATGACTACATAAATGGCCTTCAAAACTTCAATGCAGTCCCACACTTTATTCCAATAATTCCTCAAATTTTCATTTTTTACTTGATATTGATTTCATATTTGTTTGATAATTAGTTCAACATCACCTTGAGCCCTTATATTCCTTATACCCATCTCCTCTACAACTTTAAAAACCTCATATTTTACTATGTTATTTGTGCACTGGAAAAATAACTTGTAAGAAAAAGGAAATAACTCATTAGTAGGGGAAATCAAAATAACTCTAGAACCTACACCAATAAAGAAATGGATACCAAAAAAATCTAGCATATATGTATCATTTATATTGACTTGAATGAGTTTGGGAATATTTGGGTCTCCTCTAACATTATAATATATTTATTGTGTCATATCTCTTCATATAAAATATCATCAAGAAGATCATCTAATTTTTATACTGTGTATGTGCTTTCAGCTCATGTTCTAGTCTTTTTTTAATACTTTTCATCAGAATCATAGCTTGAAACCAATCCATTTGTATTTTACCTCCTACATCTCTACAAAATATTTTGCTCAATAATATTCCATAGGTTACAGGAATGTCTACCATTAGGAGTTAGTCATTTTGACTCTCTTTTGAAGATAAAAAACCAAAGGTACCTAGGCATTTTTAATCTTCCCAATAAAAGGTACTATCTTGGTTTCCATTAAAAAACATCACCTATAATTATTTATACATGTAAGCCCAAGTGTGTGAACAAATTTAGTGGACATTAAATTATCAAAGTCTCTAGAGTCTTTGATATAATTATTAAGCACAGGATCTTCAATATAAAGGGAAACATGGAAGGGTGTTAGATTTAAGATCAAAATTGAAATAAACAAAAATTGCAACACAATGAATGATGAACACAACAAGATAAATCTGATTTAAACTTTAGAAGTTTGCTCTTTATAAATTATACTTTTTATTGAATATATTTCTATCTTGAACAATGAGGAATCAATATATATACAAGTGAGAAGAAAGAGACACATCTCTTCAATCTCCCTGTTGGTAAAGAGACACAACACTTCAATCTCCCTGTCAGCCTCCATCAAAAGTTCAAAACATTGGGCTGGAAGTAGGGACTCAAAGCTGCTCCTTCAACTTCAAAACTCCCTCTTAGCTAGGGAGGCTACTTCTAGCTACATAAGACATGTCACCTCATCATGATGTCAACCACACTGGATGACATCCATCTGGCTCTCTTAGAGTGTGGAATCAAGGGATTTCACCTCAAACTTCTCTCACAAAGAAGAACTCGTTATCAAGGGATTTCACCTCAAAATTCTCTCATAGAGAAAAACTCGTTATCAAGGGATTTCACCTCAAACTTCTCTCATAGAGAAGAACTCGTTATCAAGGTATTTCACCTTGAACTTCTCTCACAGAGAACTCATTATCAAGGGATTTCACCTCAAACTTCTCTCATAGAGAAGAACTCATTTATCAAGGGATTCTTGATACTGAGACTCTTTCTCAATTAAGGCTGTATTCTCCACTATACTAAGCTTGTCTTGAAATTACACAAAATTTAACTTGGAAAGAGGCTTGGTGAGAATGTCTGTCATCTACTCATAAGTGCTGATATACCTTAACTCAATAGCTTTCCTCAATACCATAGCTCTAATATAATGGTTTTTGATTTCAACATGCTTGGTTCTATCATGAAACATTGGATTGATAGAAATATTCACATAGCTTTGGTTATCACAATGAATGATTGTAGGCTCCATTGATTGTTTAAACAATCTTGCAAGGAGCTTACGAAGCCATACTAATTCTCGAGCTGCCATACAAGCTGCAATATACTCTGCCTCTATTGTACTCAATGCTATAGATGATTGTTTCCTACTACACCAAGAAATCATAGTAGATCCCAAACTGAAACAATATCTAGAGGTGCTCTTTCAATCAGAGACACATCCTACCCAATCAAAATTAGTATATCCATGTAGTTTCAAGTATACACTAGAAGAATATCTCAAGCCATATCCAACTGTGCCACACAAATATCTTAGGATATGCTTCACGGTAACTATATGTATTTGTCTTGGTTCACACATGAACTGACTAAGTTCACTCACTGCAAAGCAAATATCTGGTTTGGTATTAACTAGATACATCAATGAACCAATCATTTGTCTATACATGCTAGGATCCACCAGATCTGAACTAGCTGTTGGCTCTTTTAACTTCAACAAATTTGACTCCAACGATGTAGACATCAGTTTGTAATTTATCATACCAAATCTCTTCAATATGTCAATAGAATACTTCCCTTGACTTAGAATGATCTCGTCTAGTTTTTAACATACTTCTAAACCAAGGAAGTAATGTAAGAGATCAAGATCCTTCATTTCAAAATTTGAAGCTAACTCCTTCTTACATTTGAAAATGAGGTGATCTTCTCTGGTAATAAGAAGATCATTAACATAGAGAACTAAGATTAATGTGTTGCCATCAATTATCTTGAAGTATAGGTTTGAATCAGCATCATTCTTAGAGAAATTCAATCTCATCAAGTATCGATCAATTCTTTCATACCAAGCACGAAGAGCCTGCTTAAGGCCGTACAAAGCCTTCTTCAGTTTGTAAACATGAGACTCCTTCCCATGAACCTCAAAACCATCAGGTTGCTCAATATATACATCTTACTCTATTACACCATTTAGAAATGTTGTCTTCACATCCATTTGGTGTAATTTCCATCCTTTAAATGTTGCAATAGCAATGATGGTTCTGATGGATGTATAATGAGCAACTGGAGCAAAGGTTTCCTCATAATCTAATCCCTCTTTTTGAGAAAATCCTCTAGCCACAAACCTAGCCTTGTACTTCTCAATGCTTCCATCAGCTACATGCTTGATCTTGAAGAGCCACTTAGAAGAAACAATAGATTTTCCTTCAGGTATAGGTACGATATCCCAAACATCATTCTTGAGGATGGATTGATACTCTTCAGCCATAACATCTCTCCATACTTGTTGACTAGTAGCTTCCTTAACACTAGAAGGCTCAGACTCAATAATTTGACTCATTAATAACACATAATCTGAGAACTTGTGAGGTCTCTTGCTTTCTCTAAGAGATCTTTGGGGACCTATATATTTTCTTTCCTCTTTCATGTTTTCTTGAGTCCATCGAGGCCTTTTTCATACTATAACAATGTCACTAGGTCCATCAGTTGGTTCCAAAGGCTTAACTGAAACATCATCTTCTTTTGAATCAAAAACCTCCCTTTGAATTTTAAGAGTATGGTCAACTTCCATATCCTGAGGAGACTCTTGGTCTTCATTATATATCTCCATATGAATGCTCTTAGATCTTTTGAATGCAACATCCTCTTCAAATGTAACATCTCTACTGATCTCAATCAACTTCTGACTTGGAATGTAAATTCTATAGGCTTTTGAAGTTTCACTATAGCCTAAAAATATTCCCTTCTTGCTACAAGGATTCAACTTAGTCCTTTTATCTTTTGGTATGTGAAAATATACTGGACAACCAAAGATCCTCAAATTACTTACTTCTAGCTTTACCCCTGTGAAAGCTTCTTTGGGAGTCATGTTCTCTAAAATGTGGTGAGGGCTTCTATTCTGAACATAAATAGCTGTCTTAGATGCTTTAGACCAAAGGAAGATTTGTAGATCTTGGTCATGAATCATAGCTTTGGTAGCTTCTACAATAGATCTATTCTTCCTTTTTACAACACCATTCTGTTGAGGGTTGTAAGGAACACAAAACTCTCTCTTAATCCCCATTTCAATGCAAAAGTTATGAAATTCATCAGAGGTATACTCCCCTCTATTTTCAGATCTCAGAACTTTGATCCTCTTCTTAGATAAGTTATCTACCTAAGCTTTAAACTCTTTAAACCTCTCAAGTACTTCTTTAGATTCTTTAGATTTCAAGAAATAAATCCAAGTCTTTCTAGAGTGGTCATCAATAAAAATAATGTAATAAAAGAAACCACTCAAAGAAGCAACAGGCATTGGATGACATAAATCAGAATGAATGAGATCTAGAATACATTTAGATCTACTTTCTCTACTATAAAATGGTATTTTAGTATTCTTAACCATGGCACAACCTTTACAGGTACCTTCATGCTCCTAGTTGAATTTTGGAAGACCCGTGACCATCTTCTCCATGATAGGTAGAGCTCGAAAGTGTAGATTAGCTAATCTTCTATGCCAAAGATCACACAAGCTTGAAAAATCATGTACTAATGCTTGAAGTTCACAATTAATTAGCCTATAGAGGCTCTCATGTCTGACTCCAATTATTTGAGTAGTTTTGAAGTTGGAATTCTTCATCCACACAAGAACTTTGCCTTCAGAGAAGGCAACTTGATAACCCTTGTCTTCCAAGGCTAAAATGGAAACCAGATTTCATTTGATGCCTGGAACATAGAGAACATCACTTAACCTTAGAGTAATGCTAGATTTTAAGTGGAGAGTAGAGCTTCCAATCCCTTTCACTAAATAGCTAGCATCATCTCTAATGATAACTTGTTCACAAGAATTTCTCTCCATCAAGTTTGATAAATGCTTCTTAAAACTAGTGATGTGTCAAGATGCACCACTATCAATCAATTATGTGTTGGTGTCTATAGGTACATTTCTTGATAATGCTAAATAGAACAAATATTCACATGTTTCCTTCTAAGGAGAGGCATCATCAACATCTACAATTGTGGCTTGTTACATAGGTCTGGAGGGACAATATTTGGCAATGTGACCATATTTGTCACACCTAAAGCATTGGATTTTGGAGAGGTCCCTTTTCTTCTTGAAAGCAGGAGCACCATCAGTTTCATTATCTCTATTTCTCTTAAAGAATCCTTTCTTCTCATTCTTGATTTTCTTCTTAAATGATTTAAAGGTAAGGACATGAATGTCTTCATTGGTAGAGCTTTGACCAATTCCTCTAGCGACCAATCTAGCCTCTTCTTGAATGCAATCTACCCTCAATTGATCAAACTTGGGAAGTTTTGATCTTGCACTAATTCCTTGAATGTAAGATTCCCATGATGAAAGAAGACCATTGAGAGAAAGCATGGTCAAGTCTTTGTCATCAACTACATGACCAATTATAGAGAGCTGATTTATTAATTCTAAAATCTTCATAAAGTAAGCAATAATTATTTCTCCTTTTGCCATTTTCACATGATGTAGTTGTTGCTTCAGTGTAAGAGCCCAGCTGGTGTTGTTTATTTCATACATTTCTTCCAAGATTTTAAACATGTCCCTTGATATCTTCAACTTGGAGATAATCAAAACAATATGATCTTTAATGGAGTCAACTAATATCTTCTTCGCCTTGATGTCTTTCTTTTTCCACTACAACTTCTCTTCTTCCTTTAATGGTTCGGGAACTTTGGTTTCCACAAACTCAGCCAAGTCATTTTCTTCCAAGGTGAGCATGAATCTAAATCTCCATGATGTGAAGTTTGATGCTCCTTCGAGTCTATCCTCAATTTTAAGACTGTTCACCATCTTGACAAAAATAGGGATAAACAAGAGATATAAAGAACAATAGAGAGTATTGCTGCAATTACAAGTCTGATCATGATCTTCTTCAAACCTGCTCTAATACCATGTTGAGACATGGACTAGCTAAGACTCAAACCTAGGACCTTCCATATGTTGCTGGAGTGCTCTACCACTGAGCTAATGGTCCCTCTTGGACCAGTCCATCTTTGTTCTGAGTGTGGCTTAACACCAACACCCCCCCTTAAGCCACACCTCTTATGTGCTTGGGGCTCCTAGTCTGGGCCTGGATCTGATACCATGTTAGATTTAAGATCAGAATTGAAATAAACAAAAATTACAACACAATGAATGATGAACACAACAAGATAAATATGATTTAAACTTTAGAAGTCTTCTCTTTATAAATTATACTTTTTATTGAATATATTTCTATCTTGAACAATGAGGAATCAATATATATACAAGTGAGAAGAAAGAGACACATCTCTTCAATCTCCCTATTGGCAAAGAAACATAACACTTCAATCTCCCTGTTAGCCTCCATCAAAAGTTCAAGATGTTGGGTTGGAAGTAGGAGCCTGAAGCTGCTCTTTCAACATCAATAAAGGGTTCTAAATTTTTAATATTAGGGTAGAGGCAACCATTAGATTTTGAGAAATTGAGATATATTAGACTATGAGGATACCCTTGGAGTCATGTCCAAAGCTTCTAGCATTATCTCCTCTAATGAATTTTACTAATCTATCAAGATGATCTGAAATAGACTTTAGGTATTCATTTGAGACATCTAAATTTTAGATTTATTCATATGATGAATTATGTGAAATGCAGGCAAACTAGAAAAGGTTAAAGCTTAATATTTTGTATTAGTTTGAAACATATTTTGATCATGTTTTGGTGAGGAATTAGTATTTTAAATATTTTTAACATGAGATGAAGATTTTATGATTTACCCTTCAAGGCAAAGACTTCCATTATGCTTATGGGATTTATTTCAATGTACATGGTAATGGCTTAAGAATATAATAAAAAAATACATGCTTTATAAGGGAGTGCTTTTGAGTACTGCATCAATAATCTCAATGTGGAGGGGTTAGATACAAGTAGTTTATAATTACACTATCAATTCGGTAAAGTATGCATTGTTTAAAAAAAAAAATCATGGTATGATATATGGAAACAACATAGGTTGTTGATTGATAATAATGTATATGATGGATATTTCATGGGAGCATAAAACAATCCAAATTAATAAAATAGTGTGCATAATGTAACTAAGATTTCTCTTGCCATTTTCCACATTAATCTAAAGTTAAAAAAATTTCACTTCCTAATGATAAGTACACCACCAAGGTGAAAAACATTTGGTCTTCAAAAGTTAGAGGCTAGTTCAAATTTCATTATCATGTCCAAGAATGGAAATTATCCTTAACCATCTTGTTAAAATAATATGTTTTCAAGTTTGGAACATTATAATGGAGATTATGGGGAGTTGAAGTGATGGTCCTTATGACTTACATAAGGATGTTATATAGTGGGATAGAAGTAAATTTGTATTAGCCTTGAATATCATAGACTATAAAATTGTGCCATTATTTGGCTATAGAAAAGGAGCCACCTTGCTGGTTTTGAAGAGACATTTTTATTCTATATGTCCTCTATCCTAATGATATATATAAAATCAAAATATTTGAGAAATATAAAGAGGATTATTTTAATAATGATTTATTTATTGTTTCAACTTCAAATAATGATAAACATGCAACATGTTTTGTTAATTAAAAAATTTATAATCTCGATAAAATGACCAATCAACCAATTTCAGTAAACTCATTTCCTATCTTCATCTACCTTTTAATCAATTTTTGGGCTTCCCTAAGGATATGTAGACATTTTATTATAGATGTATGCGAAGGTAATCTTGGGGCATTAGTAGGACAAGATAGGAAAAATACTTTTTAGGAGCTCTTATTGTATTGTCCTATTGAGGAATACAAGATTTGACTAGGACATTTGGGTAGAAATTGGTTCCTTCAACTTGGAATGGCATTATTACCCATAATGTAAAATTTGTAGTCAACCAAATCAGTGTGAGGTTTGGGTAATATTAGTTTCTATTGATACCACTCAATTTCAAAGGAATTCATAACTAACATAAATAGACTTATGATCAATAATTTTTTAGTGCACTGATAAACCAATGTAAAGTAGAAGAGGAGGCCGTTTATTGAAACTAGGATTACTCTTGCCACAACATATCCACATCTTAAATACTATGAATACACCTATAATGGTATTTGAAAATGTCCTTGACAATAAGTTCATTACTAAATTGACAAACTTTGATCTTGAGAAGTTAAATATTACTTTAAATCCCCATGGCACATCTAAGTAGTGTAATTTGTTATAAAAAATAACTCCTTGAGAATAAGATGTTTCAATTTTTTTGTGGATGTAATGGAGATTTAAAATGCTTGCAAGTAGTTGAATATTACATCACTAAAGGATATGGACATTGTATGTAATCATATAAAAAAAAATGAGAGGGTTAATCTATAAAGCATTTTTGATACAAAAATGAAAGGAAATTTTTATTGAAATAAGGTAGATATGGCTATTATAATTAAAATTTGGTGCTTGTACTAGAAACCATACTTCAAACCTCCTATAAATAAGTTATTTTAGGTCATTGATGGAATTATACAAGTGGGACCTCCTCCCATGACATCCCATCTTGGTGCATGCATAATGAGGTGCTATATGCCAACATGGAAAGGGTTTGAGAAAAGTAAATAAACTAGGGATCATTTTTTATGTTATTACTACCCCTTTAGAATATTTTGTTGAACATGTGGTATAAGAACATTATCTTCCTAACCCCAAATTCTACATTATTTTTCTCCTCAACTTAGTCACACCAGTTTTTTCTAATTAAGAGAAATCAATATAACTATTTAGATAAAAAAACTTAATTCTCCAACACTTTGGAAATATTTTATAATTGCGCTTATAACAAGTTGTCATAATCAATTATGTATGAAACATTCCTAGATCTAGATGTATTAATCTAGATATATAGGTGTTTTAATTTAGACAAAACTAAAATGCTTCTCAACATGGTCTCATCCATTATTTATTAAGTATATTTTCTAGTGACTAAGCATTAGAACCTATTCCTCAACATACCCATTAAAGACAAAAATAAGATAGTTTGTAACTGAAGGGTAGTAAACATTGAATTGTTTTAGAAAAATCTCAACACAAATATTTTAAAGGAGCCTAAATATTAAATGGATATGAACATATGTTTCAAATTCACTCATGTTAATTATTCTACTAGTAATATGACATGATGACTATGACTAAAACCATTTACTACACTAAAATTCAATTGTAGAAATAAAGTTCATTTTACTTACAAAAATTCCTTAGTATATCATTGAAGATAGTAAGTTTATCTTTGTTTATGAGAAAGATCATAGGATATAAGATTTTTTGGGGAATAATAATTATCAGGTGGGCAATGTACACTCTAGTGTACAAGGGTTATACAACAATATCTAATTTGATCATGACAAAACATTTTGTGTTGAAGTGATAATCATGGGGTTATTTTTAATTTAATTATTTATAAATACAACCACTAGGTAGTTATGGCAAATAAGTTATAACACACATACATGTTGATGTTGATCACTAGACAATTGCTAGGTTGATTTTGGTCTTAAGTCAACCCTGAGTCTAAGGGAAAAGACTTTAACTTGGCCTATATGACATGTAGGTCTTGGAAGTAGAAATGGAAGTTGGAGCTCAAAAAGTTGCCTATTCAATTTGAGAATGTAGAATTTTTAGACCCATCACTACAATTTGTCCAATGAATTATTATTGAAGGTTCTACCTGAGTGATTCAAAGTGTGATTAACGGGATTAAAGAGGTAGGGAAGGATATAATAATCCACATAAATGAATTACAAGTTTTATTTTATGCATGTTTGAACTTAACCTAAAAAATTCATTTTTATTATATTGAGAAGGGAATTCTTGAGGTTGGAATGGGTGGTTAGCTTATCGATTAAGACAATAGGAGGCCAATGACATGGTCCTAGATGTTATCTAGCCCATAGAACATGTTGGAAGTACCAGTTTTTGGTCTAGATGAGGTATTTACATATTGGCACTTTATTTGGAACTAATATATTATACTTGAACTTATTATTAATATTTATATGGTTAAATGGAAATTAATTATATTTTTCACCCCTTGCAACACTCTCTCTCTCTCCCTTTTATCACCCAGTTTTGCATGATATTATATTTTAAGTGTTCAAGGTAATTTAAAGGATAGAATAGGTTTGTGATATTATCAAAAATTAGTTGTTAAAGATCAGTTGTAGGAGGCCTAACACACTTAAAGTATAGGCCTAAAAAGTAATATAACTATTGATGGGCATTAACTTGGGTCTAGAGATCTTAACAAGGAGTTAAAGTACATTAGGAGTAAGGTGTTGAAGGTTGTGAAGGAGTGAGGTGTTGAAGGGTTAGAAACTAGTCTCAAGAATGTGTATTAAGACAATAGACCAAATATCCCTTGAGGGTCAAAAGTAAAATAAAGTGTAAAGAAGTGTGGAGGACTTTGAAAGTAGATTGAGTGGGTTGAATGAAGGTTGGATAGGTGGATGTAAGAGCTAGAGGAAGTGTTATTGAAAGTATTAAAGAAGAGGAAGGCATATAGGCATAACCAAGCCTAAGGAATGTCTAGTGAGAGAGGTAAAGAGTGAATGACAAAAGGGGTAGGTTGGAGGATAGTAAAGGTGATGCATGAACATTACCAAATACATGTAGAATCTATGTTGACAATATTCTTAGGTAATTATTAAGACCTATAAACTAGGTTAGTTTAGTAAGTTTAATTTAAACAAGTAAGAGAGAATCTAAGAAAGTTTAGTAAATTACCAATCTTGGTTTATAATCTTAAAAATTGATAATCCTCACTCCTAATGAGGAGGAACTATACAAGACCAACCAAAGAGCTTAAAAGGATAAAACATATCTTTTTTGAAGAGGTTAGAGCATATGTTGTAGGTCTGTCTCAATGGAGGAGGACTGTGTAAATGTTTTCTTATTATAGACAATAAATATTTTTGAGTCTTATTTCATGTTTTACATTTTATTATCCTTTTATAATATGATATAATCCTTTCATATTGATTGCAAGCTTAAATCTTCGTTATATTCGTGAAACCCTTAGGAATTCTATATTTTTACTGTTACAATCAATTTTAAAGGATTCTTTACATGTGAAAATTGTTTTATGAATTAAATTGGAGTATTTGAATAGTTTAATATGTTTTTAAAGACCAATATACATGATTTTGATCATATAAAATCCCAATTATCTCTATGAACTATCAATAATTACCTCTTAGCTTGCAAATTTTTTGAGTAAATCCGAAGTAGGGGTTTCATGAGTAAAACACCTCTAAAACTCAAATGATTAAACAATAAGGTCTAAAAATTTGTAATAAAATTGGGAATGGATCTTATAAATTATTAAAAATATAATTAGGTTGATAAGAGGTTTTGAATTGCAGGTATATAGGACTATTTTTTTGTACAATAATAGAAGACCTTTTTTGAGAAAGTTGTGCATAAGATAAGACAAGTTTTTGGTTGATTTGAGTTATATAAACTTGGGTAAGGGTTGGAACATGTTATAATTTCTAAAATATTACTATAAATATAATTTTTAAGATCTAAAATCTCTATTTTGATAAATTGACCTATTGGAGCAACAACTAGGTCTAGAGACCTAGAAACTTAAAAAGATAGAATTTGAGAATGAAAGCTCAATATCTTAAAGACCTATAGTTGGTTGATTTATTGTAATTTTTAAAACCTAAATAATTCCTTAATTTTTAATAAGACCTATCCAAAGTGTCTTAAATAATAATTATTGAAAGGAAGGAGAACAGATCTGAGAGATTAGTGAAGAGCAAACCTAATGAGAAATTGACTAGTTTATAAGAAGATTATTTGAGATTGGCTTTTAAATAGATTTTAGAAGAAGAGTAGATAAAATAGGTTTTTATTCTTCATTATATCAGAGCATATTAATAAAAATTTCATATAATTAGTAAACACGGAAGAGTAAACTATGCATTAAGAGGTATTAGGGATTATAAAGGGTTTTGGCCAAAGATATTGTCTCATGAGTGAATATTTTGTTTCAAGTCAATAAGGTTGCCTTTTATCAAACTAAAGAGATTATATTGAAGGTCAGGTAGAAGTTAATCTCTGCATTATACAAGTATGAACATGATTGGGTATGGGCCTTAAGTGAAATCAAATTACATGTTAATGATCAATTGACAAGTTGTAAATGGGTGATGAAAGATGAACAATAGATAAGAGTGTCATCAGTTATTTATACTACACATAATCAAATAAAAACTTTAATTTAAAAAATATGAAAGATCATAGATTTATAGCATTTAAAAGAACAATTTTTTAATCTTCATTTGTATACAACATTAAATATGAGATCTGATAGATAATAATTTAGAAGATCAAAACAACACTATACAATAATAGTTTAAATTAAAACTAAATATAAATTAGATAGATTAACATAATTTATATGAAAAATCCAAAAAATTCTTATAGGCATATGAACAATGTCAACAATATACATAGATTGCCATGATAGCATACGTAAAATTACAACATATACCAACATAGTATATAATGTTAGGTGAATGCCATAAACACATATACAATGCCAAAAATGTGTATGTTGACATATAGGCATACAAAAAAGAACTTCTCATGTAGGACATCCTAATCATAAAATAGTCTCTCTCTCTCTCTCTCTTTTCCTTCCTTGAAGAAGACTCTCCCTGGGATGCCTTGTTAGTAGATGGGAATCTCTCTAATGCCTTGGATTGTTCTAAGGTTTGACTATGGGTCCTATACTCATAGCTTACTTACAACCAAACCTATTAAAATACAAGTATTATTTCAAAATTAACATAAAATACATTAAACCACTTGTTAATAAATTAATTTTAAACTAGAACAAAAAATCATTTAAACATGCACTTACTACAAGCTCATAATTAGGATCAATATTTTTTTGACACTCCAATAAGTGAGTGTTAGGTTTAACTATTTGAATAGGTGTCTGAAATAGGGAAGAAACATGAGAATTTTCCCTACTAATCATCTAAATAGGACTATCAGATGTCATGGGACAACCTTGCATACACAAAATATTCACATAATTTATATTTGCCCCAAGTATGTAGTAAAATTATTAAAATAAGTCTATTTTTACAATTTAAATTTCAAGTTAAGATATACCTCTATCAGTTATTGTGTAGATGACATTGTAATAGTAAGGCCTATGTTTGTCTTAGTTGACAATGATGGAGAAGTGTCTACTTGAGTCATCAACTGAATGTAAACAAGGTCTCACTTATTTTTATATAAAGTATCAAATATATATATGGCAAGTTTTTTCTCTTTTATTAAACCAAGAATGTATTTAATAACACTATACTTGAATTTTGAGATCATTGTTAGATAAGTTTAACTTAAACTTAGAAGGTACATATACATAGATCATAAGATTAACTCAAAATTTTACCTCTACATAAGTAAAAGGTGTCATATTAACAAAGATAAATGTAGTAGTGGATGGGCCAGTAACAAGATCTAAAAATGTAAATAATGGCTTCTTCAAATCAAATTTTACAAATGTCAACTGTGATGATGAAGGCACCCTCACCTCCTGGGACATAAAAAATGACATGTATTATTTAATTTATATGTAAATTAATTTTTAGCTAAATCAAATTTAGAATTATAACATAATTTAACATGACATTTATATAAAATATACCTGCATTTATGTAGTGGATGATATCTACACACCAATTACATGTGCAAAAAACTCATCACTCATAGGTATATTATCCAAGCCATATAAACCACTAACATCATCATCATCAGAAGGTCCAATGCATATAGCTCCATAAGATCTACAAGGGTAGGGTTGAGTATACACACTAGGTGGTGTATCTATATCATCAATATCTAAGATCCAACTCGTATTTTGAATAAGTGTATCATTTAATGAACTAAGTATATGTAGAGTGTTAATCTCCATGAATTTCTAAACTATAGAGGAGATTTTGGGTTCAAGTGGCTTTTGGATATGGATCTTTATAGGCTGATTAGGCGTACAACATGTAACTAGTATATATTATGTAGAGCCTTTCCCTTGGCCTTGAAACTCACTAAAATTAAAATAGTTTAGAATTTCATAGAGGACAAAGTCATAAAATAGTTAGTAGGATGGGCTATTAAAAATAAATAAATTACCAATTAAATAATGAAAATAAAAAAAATTAATAAAATTAATAAACAACGAATAGATTTTTATCACTTACCTCTTCTACATGGTAGCATCATCAATTATCAGCTTCTTGGGATGAATTAGGGCAAGGTTTGGCCTCACTAGGGAAAAACATGATCATAAAGTGGAGGAGAGTGAGGGAAAAGATAGATTGTGAATGCGAAATGAGGAATTTTTGCATTTGGTTTGATTTTTTTTGGGTGACATAGGGAATATTATTTAATATCACAATTATATTGTTTATAGGTAAGTACTAAGCCATAATTTAAATAATGTGATCATGTTTTTCAAATCACACACTGGCATTATTAAATAATATAATCGCATCATGAGAAGTGTCCATGAAATTATCCACCAACTTTGTACACATACCCAAAAGAGTGTGATGACATCGCTAGATATAATTATAGATGAGTTTGGTGGTACAATATTAAAATTTTAGGAGCTATGTGTTAATGCATAAGTGGAATTGGATATAACAAATTTAGATGTAGTTATGGAACCTACTCCCAACATTATTGATGTTAGCACAAGCTTGGATGTGAAATAACGGTAATCTTTAATAAGATCTAATGAACCAAATCCTATTGAATCAAGATACGTCTCATTTTTATGATAAATTACTTCTCTCAAATGGAATTTCAAGGGAGCTAAAGACAATGAACAAGCTAAGCAACATATAGAGTGCTCTTTGTGAACTCGACCAAAAAAGTCTCAACTTATGCAAAATTGTTGATGAAATGATAAAGGTCATGAAATTGCATTTAAAATATAATGATTTTGAAAGATGATAGTATATTTGGTTCTATAACTAAGTTCAAATTTTTTAAATTAAATAAATCAAAGAAGAAGAACAAAATATTATTGTATAGACTACACAGGGAGTGAACCCTGAAAGTGGACATCTTTTTCAAGGAAAGTATTCACAATTAAAACATAATCTATTTTCCCATTGTAATTTTTTAATATACTATGGTTATGAATTTATTACATTTTTATAACATTCAATTCAATTAAATGAGTAAAAAGTGAAGAAGTGAAGAGCGAATGTAAGAATAGAATAAATGTTTGTTGGGAAGGAATCCCAAGGGTAACACTCAAAGAATGACCACCAAGTTTAGAAATTTGTAAACATTTTGTTTTCTATTATTCTCTGATGATTGGGCTTTTAACATTTTACATATGTGAATACCAAGTTTATACACTATACTGAAGTTAAGAAACTGATAGCTTTCAAAATCCCACTATCATATATGTGTTGACCAATGACTAGACATTTAGATTTGTTCATTTTATTCTAATACTCTTCCAAATCTATATGACCACTCCTTGAATCACAAAATTCTAGTATTTTCATCTCCAAAGTGGATATGGGTTTAAATATCATGTATTTGTGTTTCATTTTTTGGAGGCTTACTTATGTAGAAGGCAACTTCCTTAAGCTTATGAGGTTTTGATAGGCATAGTTAGAATGAAGAATTTTTTTAGGTAAATGTAAATAAGAGAATATCATGGTCATAAATATATTATATTCACCCCTTGAAACTATCCCAAGAGGATATGTAGTCTAACTTAAGCTTTATAGTGCTTGAAACACACTAAAAATGTGAAATACACTAAAATGCTTGAAACTAGATTAAATTTTTAGATAATAACAATAAAATGATATATTCATTGAGGGGATTTCACTATTAGTGTTTTAGGTGATTAATAAGATTTGAATAAGGTGAAAAAAATGGAAAATATATAATGGGAATGATATGGTTCTAGATTAGTGTCCTTAAGGAAAAGCCTTAATTGGAAAGGACATAGGTCAGACTCTAGAATCACATAGTTCTAAACTGGTGCCTTATCCATTGGAATATAGAGTAATAATTAATTTCATGGGTAATTTAACATAATGAAATGAAGAGGGAGTGATAAAAAAAATTTAAACAAACCAAAATCCTAACTCACTTATATACATGTGGGGAAAAACTTGATGTAGGAACATCCTAGGTGTACGAGCAATCTTGAATGGACAAAAAAGGTAGGAGTTGGCATAATATAAATTAAAATTATTAGAGAAGATTTATTAATTTGGTTCATAAAATATCCAATTTTGGTTTAGTTGGAGTTACAATAGTTTTTTAAACTCATAGGTTTCACATTGATCACATCAACTCCAAGTTGGTGTGGTGGTCACATGTATATTCCCTCACAACTCTATGTTGTACTATTGGGTGCCATGCACACATAATTTTATAAGTAATTTAGTTCATAGGGACTATATAATATCTATTTTAGTGGCCACATTATACCACTAAGTTTTTAAGTCCATAGGGGAATTTATATTTTTTACATTCTTGTTCACAACTCAACACTCTTTCTGAACCCGACAAGATATGCATTAGTTTAAAAAGTCTCATGGGTATAGATGTAAGTGTCATAGTCATAATTATTCATAGAGGCCTTATCTTATTTATAAGTCTAAGTCATGGTAGGGTCATGGGTATATGACTAATTTCAAATTAGAGTTCATAACTCAAATGGGTCTACGATAATCCATATAGAAATTACATGAATTTGGGACCCTAATATTTCAACATGTGTCTTAATCATGAGGGTCACAAGATATATTACTAGCTAAAGTATAACATGAATGCATTACAATATTTCAATGGATTTAAATGATTCATAGCTCATAAAAAATAAAGAGAGGCCACAATGAAAAGGAGTAGAGCATGAGGGACCGTAAGGTGAATTTAATAAATCCCTGAGTTCATAGATACTTTGAAGATCATGAGAAAGGCTCAGGAATTGGTAATGTAAGGACCCATGATCTTGACACATGGCATTTATCATATGTAGCCTACAATAATAATTTTAGATTTGGTCACAACAATGAAAGAACAACATATAATTCTTTGGATGTTCACAACTTTCACATCAAAACATTAATTTAGGCATTTAAGGTCTCATTGGAAAGATCTAGAAGAGAAATTTTAGTTAGTGGCCACAAAAAATTTAAAATGACCATGTAGTATATATTACAAAAAGATATTTTAGGAGTCATCTATAATTATAAGGAAAGTTCAAGAAAGTAAAAAGTGGGAAAAGCGATGAAAGGATATCATGCAATTGTTAAAGGACATTTTCTAGGTAATATATATGGGACATAAAGAAATCAATTGAGGGTCACATTGGAAAGGTTGACATCAAAAGATCAGGAGCTCAATATTGAAAGGGTCTAAGAAGGAAGGGATATCTTAACAAAAAGTAGAGCTTTAATCTTGCAAATAGAGAACAAAAATTAAAATAGATGGGCCACAGATCATAAAAGGGCCATAATAGAGATCAAAAAGAGAAGAGTTGTAGAGTCTATAGTAAATAGTGAATGTAAAGCCCATAAAGGCTCAGATTTAGAGATATCTAGGGATAGAGTAGGTGAAAAGAGTCACTATGAATAAATATGTCATTAAGGCTTTATTTCATTGAATAAATAGAGATTACATATTATTTTACATTGTGTGACTTTGACTACATGGCCAAGGGTACCCCTTCACTAGGAATCCTTACCTTGAATTGTACCAAGTTGTCTTAGACTAGTCACATGAGTTTGTTGTAGATGTGATAAATTTTTATAAGTGAAGAAGATCCATGTGATAAAATTGTGAGACTCTTTTCTTTTAGTTAACTACAAGTTGTGAAAAATAATCTCATATTTGTTGTAGGTAAGAGAAATTATTTTAAGAGGAGAGACTTATGGGAAAGGGTTAGAGACACTTGATTGAGTCTATTGTAGGTTTTAAAAAATAAACATTACTTGTATTAGTGCCAAGTTATGAAACATAAGCTTCCATTTGATAGAGGGTAAGATTGTCACAAGTGTGTGAGATGTCATGCAAGTATGAATCAAGTAGTGGAAAAGAGGCTCTTATTTGAGTCTAATAGAGGTTGTGAAAGAGAAGATTAATTAAATAAATTACAAGTTATGAAAGATAATATTGTTTGTGGAGATGAAATGGCATATAAAAGAGGAAGTTCACAGGAGTAGAAGACCTAGTAGAGATGTTGAATGAATTCCATTAAATAATGGGATGGAAATGGTGGAGAAGATGTTACAACTATGAGTAAATAAGATGAAGAATAAATTATGATGGGGTGGTTATCCCTATACAAAATTTTGGATGCTTTGGAGAGAGATGCAAGTGAAGTAGAATATATGAATAAATAAAATAGACCAACAAAGTTGAAGGTGAAAGAAAGAGTTAAGTCCACTTGAAATATTATTTTGTGGTAAAGAGAGCTAGTGAAGCTCAAGAAATGGATTATTGAGTTAGAAATTTTATTTGAATATGAAAACATTGTAGATCCTATGAGTTTAAAAATTACATGAAGGAAGTTATGTGGACATGAAATTTTGTATTGGAGAGACCTCCAAAATAAGAGACAAGAGAAAGGAAGAAGAATTTGAGTAGTTTAAAACATATGGTTTCTAATTTTGTGGATCATGTTGTGCATACAAAATTGTAGAGATAATGGTGGAAGAAGCTCCAAACATTGAGACTTGAGAGTGAAGTGAATAAGATTTCCTTTAGGCAATTAGAAAAGGGTGTTTCCAATTGAGTAGCTCAAATATGTGAGTGAATAGAATAAGGTTTCTTTAAAAATAATTCAAAAAAATGAGATCTACAAGTAAGAATCCCAAGTATGTTTTCAAGA
This sequence comes from Torreya grandis, assembly GCA_037957365.1. Taxonomy (NCBI): domain Eukaryota; kingdom Viridiplantae; phylum Streptophyta; class Pinopsida; order Cupressales; family Taxaceae; genus Torreya; species Torreya grandis. Next base: position 2,868,694 of record JARHVA010000910.1, on the reverse strand, counting down.
ACATCAGAGAGAAATTTTTGAGTAGCCCTTAAAGGAAGAAATATTCATGGAAGAGGATGTGAAAGTAATAAATTATTCACCAAAATAAGGAAACCCATTATTTGATGATGGGAAAGAAATTACAAAAGCCTTTAAGTGGGAAGAGGTTGTCATCATTAAAGGATAAAGGTAATAAAATTGATATTTCTCTTTTACAAAAAAGAAGTTTAGGTTTTTTATGAGGAAAACAATGAATTTAAAGGAAGTGTAAGTGAATGCACATAAGGAGTGTGTAGTTGAAGACCACTATAGAGGAAGAAAATAGTTTGAAGAATGATGTAAAAATAGTATTTGATATTTTTGATAATGGACCTTTGGAAGTCCATCATGTGAATGAAATACAAGAGGAAAATGTGAGAAATAGAGAAGAGTTGGACAATGTATCCTCTAGGCATGAATAAGCACTAAAAAACTATTTGTGGGATCTATTGATTCCCTTAATATGGGTGATTTAAGTGTAGGTCTAACAATGATGAAGATATCAAAGAAGAAGATAAATTGTGGTTTGATCTAGTGTGCTCATATGCATAAGAGACAACATGAAGAAGTGGAAAAAGAGATATTTCACTTAAATAAATTTAATGTGGGAGAGAAGATTCACAAAGGAGATTGGATAAGTGAAAAATGTCATTCTCGTGACATAGAAGCAAAAGAAGAGAAAGAGGGAGAATGAAATCAACATTGTGCTAATGAAAATGGGATAAGAAACAAAGAAAAATAGAAAGAGGTGTTGTCACTAGAAAAACTAAGCATTATTTCAATAAACAGGAAAAATGATGAAGGATTTGATAAGCCCGAGCTTGGGGGAAATCAAGCTTATAATATGAATATAGATGGAGCACCTATGGGGGCTATAAATTCTCATGTTTTAAAGCTAATTTATGGCTATGGTCTATGTTAACATGCATAAATGAATAGAAATGAAGTATTAAAAAAGGCATTTCAAGGTGAAGAGGTGATGCCAGAAGTGAAAAATTATGCACTTAAGAATGTGAAGAGGAACAACTAATTTTTACTTCAAATAGAGCATGTGAAAAATAGAGAAATAAGTAATTTGTTTGAGGACTCTAATGAATAAAAGAGCTACAAGTAGAATGGTGATGTAATAAAGGAAATCAAAGGAAGAGATGGCATCTATTAGAAAAGGAGAGCTAAAAATAGAGACGAGTGATAGAAGGAAGAATCCAATAGGAGGTTGGATAGTGAATGGATAAAGATAAGAAGTCTTTAGGTGTAGGTGGTCGAAAGATAACCACGGTTTCAAGCCCACTCGATAAAATATGATGTAAGAAAGAAAATCTTGGTGGACATGGTTTGACAAATATGAGATCGATCCCACATGAAGATGGGGAGAAAATCATTTGGTGCAAGTGGATAAACTATGCCCAAATAGTGGGTAAGAAGAAATAAATAATTTATAGATGTGGTGGAACTATGGTCAATCCATTTCCACATAAGGGAAGAAAGTGAATATTAGTAAAAGAGGATGGATTATAAGCCAAGAATTTGGAAGTGGAAGAGAGATAAAAATAGATGAAATATTTAGTGTGCTAGAAGGGAATACCATAATCATCAATCTTAGTGGCCAAAAGAGTATTTTTTCCATTTATTCCATCTATGTGAGCAAGACTCAATTTTTTAAATACCTCAAGTGTTTTATGCAAGAGAATCCAAGGCATAAGGGTAATCGTACATAACCACAAATAGTTACAAGTTGGTGTAGTTTCAAAAAATATTTCAATGCAAAGTTATCAAATTAATAAGGTTCTCAGGTCACATCTTGAGATCCAGTTTTGGTTCATGGATTTACAATAGTTTTTGAGGTCCTAAGGATCACATGGATCACACTCAAGGTCACATGGTCATATTCTAATGTCTTCAATCTTATTTTATTTATATTGGTGGTCTCATATATTTTCTCTAACAAATTTAAGTTTCAATGTTGGAGGCCAAGTGTACATTATTTCTTAAGTCTCTAAGTCCATAAGGAATACATAATATATATGTATCATGGTCCACATCATTTCCCTAAGTTTATAAGTTTACATATATTATTTTTTGTAATTAAGGATTCTTTTTGGACCCAACAAAATATTCATTGGTTTATAAATTTTAATAGGTCCAAAAGACCCTTGGGATTCATACACAAGACCATAAAAGTTCATAAAGACCATGGAGGTCATGTGTCATAGTCAAAATTACTCATGAGGCCTTGGGGTGTTCATAAGTCTAGGTCATGATAGGGACCATGGGTAGACATGTGACCAATTTCAAATTTGAGTTTATGACTCTAATGGGTTTGTAGCAATCCACAAAACAATCACCTGACTCTAAGAACTTAGATTACATCATGTGTCATAATCATTGAGGGTCACAAGATATAGTAATAACCATAGTGCAGTGCAAATGTATTACAATCCTTAAATGGATTTAATTTATTAATGGGTCTACTAACATAAATAGAGGCAACAATGAAAAGGGGAAAATACATGAGGGACCATAAAATGGATTTAATAAATCAATGGGTCCACGAAGTCTTTGAAGACCAAGAGAATGGATTTAGAGCCTGTTATCAAAGAGCTACATGATCTTGGCACTTGGCACAATTAGATGCAACCTATGATCAAAATTTAAAATTTGGTCACAATAATGGAATACCATGAATATCTTTGAATGGTGACAAATTTGATGGTAAAGCACCAATTTAGGCATTTAAGGTCTCATTGGAAAACTCTAGAAGAGAACATTTACCTAGTGGTCACCATGAAATAGTTAACCTAACTATGTATCCATTATTTCAAAAATATCTTTTGAGAATCATAAGAAATTACAAGAATATTTTGAAAAAGGGAAAAATGATAAAAAGTAAGAAAGTGATCTCTTGATATTGCTAAAGGAATTTTTTCAAGAGGGATGTACGCGAGTTCAAGATATAAAATAAGAGTCACATTAGAAAGGTAAAAATTAAATGATCAATAGGTTGACATTGGAAGGATTGAGGAAAGACCTAGAGATTTAAACTTATTAATCAAGATTTGATGTCAAAGTAGAGAAGCTATAGACCAGACAAGGGCCAAAATAGAGATAAAAATAGAGGTATCAGAGAGAAGTTGAAACTTTTTCATGATATAAGAGCATTCAAGGGTTTGAGTAATCTTGAATCAATGAAAAAAAATAAAAAATAAACAACTGGGAATAAAAATTCAATAGAAAATTGATAGTAATGTAAACAACACAACAATAAATGAAAATTAATAATTATTGAAGAAAAATGCATGGATTTGGAGAGTTTTATGGATTGAAATGAATGTGAAGAGACATGGTATGTGTTAGAAAGGGTAATGTAAATAATCTCATGAAGTGGGGAGAAGAGAGGAGGATAAAAACATGATGCAAAAGGGGGAAAGAGGAGTTGTAAGAAAAGAAATAGAAAAGTAACAAGCTATAGAGGAACTGGACAGATGTTGGACTATGTTGGTGATGTTTTCCTCAATGTTTACACTCCAAAACATGTAAGGCACATAGTTGATAATGTTTTTATTGTTTTAAACATTTTAATGTCTTCAAATCAAGGAATATAGTGTGTTCTTTGTGGTAAATGTCTGCAAATAGAATTTTGAGTTGCTCTTTATGTGTGTGTGCGTGCTAAGACTAGGCATCACAAAATTAAAGTTTATCCTTAAGTGTATACTCTCTCTATGCTTTCACCATTTGGTATTAGATCAAGAACTTTCCTTATTGAGTTGGGTATGTGAGGATCTTGTATGAGTCAATTTTAGGCTATGAAAAGTAAGTTGTGAAAAAGGAGCTTGCATTAGAGAGAGGAAAAGTTTGTTGCAGGTGTGAAAGAAGTCATGCAAGTGTTAAGGAAGTGAGATATACTATTTTTTTATTCTATTTGTGAAATATAAACCTAATTTTTTAGGAAGATATGGCACATAAAGGAAGGGCACTAGAGGTAGAAGAATTAGTTGATATATTGATGGGAGTCCAAGAAATATTAGACATGATGGAAAGTGCAAAAAGTGAAGATGTTTCAGCTATGAGTATAGAATATGAAGAGGAAATGATGATAGGTTTATTGTCCCTACAATAAAGGTTAGATGCTTTGGAGAGAGGCCAACCAGGTAGAGGAAAATATCCCAATAGAATAAAGAGATTGATAAAGGTCAAGGTGAAGAAAAGAGGTAAGCCCACTATTAATATTTTTTTGGTAAAGAAATCTCAAATGTGCTCATCAATTGGATAGTGGAGTTATAATTTTTTTTAAGAGAAGTGTATTGAAAACCCCATGAGGGTATATATTACAAGTAAGAGATTATGTGGAGTTGTAGTTGTGTATTGGAGAGATCTCCTAGAGAGGAGATAAGGAAGAGGAAAGAATAAGGTCAAGAGTTGGGAAATATAGTTTATAACTTTATGGGTCATGTTGTGCACTCAAGAATGAAAGTACAATGATTTTATATGATTCATGTCTTGAAAATTGAGAAAAAATAGAATACGAATAATATTTACATAAAATTCAATACGAGAGGAAAGTTTTCATGTGAACAGTTCAAGTCTACTTTGAGAAGTAGCAAGGATATGGATAAAAGTGAGGAGAATAGCTATATCTTCAAAGGCAATAAGAGAGTGAGGCTTTCATGTGAGAAATTCAAATCTTATATTCAAAACAATGAATATAAAGAGGTTTTTTAGTAGTACATAAAGGATGGAATCATCATGCAAGAGGATATAGATGTGATAGTTGTTGAATTGGAAGAAGGAGACATTATTTGATGATGGGATTGAGTTTATGATATCCCATAAGTGGGAAAATTTAGAATTTTCCTTGGTAGGCAATGCATTTGTATTTTCTATTTTGGAGGGAAGAAGGGTTGAGAACAACCAAGGAATGATAAATGTTTCCTTAAAAGAAATAATAGTTGTGAATGAATAAGGCAACCAGGAGGAGTTGTATATTTCCATGAATAAAATAATAGAGATTGTTGATATGAAAGTTAATACACAAAAGGAGAGTATGGTTGAAGACCAACCATATAAAGAAGAATGAGGAGAGGACAACCATGGAGTTTTTTTATAATGGGCCTTTGGGAGTCCATCATGAGAGAGAAAGTTGTGAGGAAAATGTGAGCATCAAAAAATCACTAGGCAACATGTCCTTGAGGGATGATGAAGAGTTGAAAAAAGTATTTATGGGAAATATTGATTCCATTAATGTGGTTATTCAATGTGAAGTTATAACAAAGATGGAGATAGAGATGGTGGAATTATTTATACCAAGAAGAATGAATAATAAAAGTGATGTCACATATGTAGTAGCATCCCACATAGGTATTGGAGAAGAAACTATTATGAGTGAAGGTATGCATTGTCCCTATATAGACACAGAGATTGTAAAGTTATTTGCATATGGAATGAAAAAGGAGAAAAAAGGAGAAATCAATCATCTTAGAGCTGATATAAATAGGATGAAAAATGAAGAAGAGTAAATGGTTTTTGAATCAAATAATAAAAATGAAGAAGATGAAAAGAATCCAAAGCTAATTATTATATCAGCCAATGAAATTGTGAAGATCTATGAAGCACCTATGGGGAATATATTTTATGTATAGGTGCAGAGATAGAGAGAAATGAGACATTCATAGAGGTCATCCAAGGAAAAGAGGTGAAACAAGATGTGAAAATTTATGCACTCAAGAAAGAGAGGAGGAACAATTGATTTATATAGCAGTCTGATCATGTGAATAATATGTGAAGGAAGAAGACTCTTATAAATGATTAAGGCATAATAAATATGGTGGAAAGAGAGGAGATGACATCCATGATAGAAGAATATTTGTAAATAGATAAGAGTTAAGAATGAGGGATCCAATAATAGGTTGGATAGTGAGTAAATAAATGTAATAAGGCTTTAGGAGGAGGTGGTCATTTAGTGGTGTGTTTCATCCCCCAAGAGAAAGTAAGATGCTAGAAGGAGAATTTGGGTGGAGGTGGTCAGATAAGGGTGGGTTTTAGCCCACATGAAGATTGAGAGAAAAAAGGATAAACCTTTAGTAGAGGAGGATAGACTATGGTGGGTCTAAATCCATAAAAAATAGAGTAATGAGAGATAATAAGAAGAGGATATAATTAAAACCAAAAAGGAGGAGCTGTAAATGGAAGAGGAAGATTGAAAAAAAACTATAAGTACCTAATGTGTTGGAAGAAAATGTCATGGCCATTATGTTTGATGGTTAAAAGAGTGGTTTTATCACTTATTTCATTTGTGTGATTAGGCTTTCACATTTTAAAAACCTTGAGTGTCTGAAGTAGGAGGAGCATCAAAGGGTTAGAACAATCTTGCATCAACCAAAAAATAAATAAAAAGAAAAAAGAAATAGTTGGGAATAATATTTCAATAACAAATCAACAACAACAAAACAACATAAAATAGGTAACAAAATGTGATGGTTTTTGAAAAAAATGCATGGGATTAGAGTGTTTTATGGACTTAAAGGAATGTGGAGAGACATGGTATGTATCATAAGGGGTCGAGGAAAGGAGAAGAGAGGAGAGTAAAAATGTGATGTAAAAGGGGAAAAAAGATAATTACAAGAAAAAATAGAAAAGCAAGCAATTATAAATGAACCAATTAGATGTTTGACTACATTGGTGATCATTTTCTCCATGTTTACACTCTAAAACTTTTGAGGCATATAGTTGATAGTGTGTCTATTGGTTTAAACATTGTAATGTCTTTAAATCAATAAATATAGTGTGTTATTTATACTGAATGTCTGCAAATGGAATTTTGAGTTGGTATTTTGCATGTGTTCACCCTAATTAAGCATCACATAATTAGAGGTTATCATTAATTAGATACCCTATTTGTTATTGAACCACTATAATATAGAATTAAAGGCTTAGATTTAGAGAAAAACATGGATAGAGTAGTCGTAGAGAGTCTATGTGAATGTAGATGTTGTTAAGGCATTATTTCATTGAATAAACATAGATTGTATGTTGTTTTAAGTTGTATGACTTTGGTTTCATGGAAAAATTCATCCCTTCATTAGGAATCCTACTATGAATTGCACCACAACGTACTCTCATTGCTTGAATTTTTTAATATATTTCCCACTACAAGGAAATGGGAGATGAGTTTCATATCCATAAGACAAATAATATGTATCATCTCAACATAAAGGATAGACTTTATAAAATCCCATCCATAGGAAGTAAAATTACCCACCTCTTATCCTATAGGATAAACAATTCACCAATCTAAAAGTCTCTTTCTCTAGCCTTCTTATCAAAGAGCTTATTCACTTTGCTTTGGGATTGTAGGATCCATTATACAACCACAATTCTCTCTTCCTCAAACTTGATGAAGTGCATGATTATTTTATCTAGAGTATTTATTAAATTCTCATATTATATCACCCTCAATAATTGAAAAACAAGGAACTCTAAAGAAATGGGAACTACAACATCTATACCATAAAAAACTTAAATGGGGAAATTCCAATGACTCTTTTCAAAGTGGTGTAGTTTTTCACAATGCATCATCTAACCTTTTATTCCAATTATTTTAATTTTCATCCGTTAGTTTGAGGATGATGGTAAAAACATTGTTGTTACTTCATTTTGATTTATCATTTCCCTGGGGGTAATAATCTGAAGAGTGAAATAAGGATATCACATAACCGTAGTAGGAAACCATAAGCTCAAAAAAAGATAAATTGGAAGCATTTTTTATAAAAACAATTGTACTCAAAATCTAAATAGAATGTTCTCTTTAATGAAATTGCATCTCTTCAGATGTAGTCTTCTTTATAAGAAAAGCCTCAACACAATTATTTTAATTTTCATACATTAGTTTGTAGATGATGGTAATAACATTGTTGTTACTTCATTTTACTTTATCATTTATTTTGGGGTAGTAATATGAAGAGTGAAATAAGGATATCACATAACCGTAGTAGGAAACCATAAGTTTGAAAGAAGATAAATTGGAAGCATTGTTTATAAAAAAAATTGTACTCAAAATCTAAATAGAATGTTCTATTTAATTAAATTGAATCTCTTTAGATGTATTATTATTTATAGGAATATCCTCAACACACTTTGTGAAATAGTCCATTGTTGTGAGGACATGAGTGTGATTTGCATTGGAATGTATATTCAATGTATTGATGAAATTAAAACCCCATCGTTAAAAGGGATATTATATTATTATAGGTCTAAAGGGAAGTGGGACAAGTTTCATTCTTCCAAAAAAATTCTAGCATGCTTTACACATTGAATCCTATTCTTGAGAGTGTTTGAATTATAGGTAGTATTGGTGAGCTTTTAGATTATTAAATGTCATGACAAGCAAAGAAAAGTGAACACCACATCCTTGATTATGGAAAGCTTCTAGTAATCTCTTATGTTGTTCCTTATCAACACATCTCAAAAAGAAAACATATAAACCTTTCTTAAAAAGAGTATTATCATATATTACATACCTATTAGCTCTCAATTTAACCACTCTTTTCTCTTAAACATTTAGATGCCTTGGGAACTCTCCATGGGTCAAGAAGAAGGAAATATTTTAGTAAGATTCATCAATAGAGATAATGAAGACTACAAATGAAATCTCTTTAAAATATTCTTTGGTAAGGCCTTTTGTGTAGCCTTCTTTTAATCATCGACTCCCCTTATAATCAATTGACATAAACCTCTACCTTTGTCTCACTTAGTGGGCTTGATTTATAAGTCATATTATTGTACTTTGGTTATCCATCCACTCATTTTTGAACCAAGCCATTATTGCATCAACATATTCTTGACTACCATGTATGGTACCATCACCTATGTGTGGGAATTCAAGATGTACAATCTAAAATATTTCATACCTTTCACCACAACAAAAGCTTATTTTTTGATGGGAGAATACTTGAGCTTGTGAACATTCAAAGAATATCTCATGAAATCAATAAAGTATTCTATACCCTCTTCATTCTTTTACATGAAAATTTTTCACAACATATGTTAAGAATAGTAGATCTACATAATGATGTCTTTCTTAAAGTCTAGTCACACTAGCATAGAAGCATTAGCATAGAATTTTTAATCTTATCAAAATATTTATTACCATCACCACTCAATTTTAAAGACACATTACCTCTCATCATCTAGGCCATGTGTCTATAAGTTCATAAAAATTAGGTATAAATATTTACAATAAATTTACCTTATTAAGGAGTGTGTTTCAGGCTTCTTGCTAGGAAAACATAGTTGTCAAATTGATTTTACTATTTCAGAATGAATTTTACTTATTTCCTTTAAAATTATATGGCTTACCTTAAATAATTTATAAGATGGACTTCTTTAGATTCAGTGATATTCCTTGAGCTCAACACCTTTCAAAATCCATCTTGAGGTGCTCATAATGATCTTCTCACTTTTTTGAAAACAATGTGAGATATTTGAGATATACCACTATGATTTTTTCTTCATGTCACTCAATATAGGTCCATACCCCTATGAAATGTGGAATTGATAGACATGATGACAAAAAACATCCACTTATATGAAATGGTACCCCATGAACTTGTGAACGTAATCTTGTGTTGACCTTTAGGAATCATTTCTACATGATTATATCCAAATAAATTATCAAGCATAAAATCATTTTATACTGAGCTACTAATTCTAAACTTGATCTATTTTATGCAATGGATAGTTGTCTTTGACATATGTCTAATTTAGATTATGGAAATTAAGAGGGATTTTAATTTCTCAACTCTTATTTCTCATAGGTACAATATTTGCTACCCAGATTGAGCGATGAATTGGTAAAATGATCAATTTTTAAAAAATATTCTTTATTTCTTCATAGATCTTACCAATGATCTTAGGATTTTAAAGCCTTTGTTTTTTCTTACAAAGTTTAACACCGGGTCTTAATGATATATTACACCTCATCTCTTTAGGTCTAAGAAACTTAAAGTTGGCATATAACCAAGCAAAAATATGTGAGTACAAGTTGAAAAGACTCACAAATCCCTATCTTTCTTCTTTATAGCAACATTTGCTAATGTTCATAGATATCTACCCTTATTTACTACTAATGTTTACTTTTTTGTATTTGAGATATCCATTTGGTTCCTCTTGAATTATCTTTTTGATGTACATGTCATGCTTATAGAGCAATTTTTCAAGTGAGACCAAACCTTTAAGAATATTATTTCCCTTGAGTTCGATATCCCTATCATCCTCTTTTCCATCCTTGAATTCATCTTTAGTTCTAATTATTACCCTAACTTCAACATTACTTTTGACTTTATATTTATTGGCATAAGAATGATATTCTCTATACACTATATATCTCCCTTGGAAGTATATATTTTTGAAGTTACTAGTGTTTTCAAGGAAACTTATGATCTATTCATCATTAGTAAACACACGTCAATGCTTTGAATTATTAGGTACATTTGTTCCTTAGACAAGTTCTATGGTATAATTTTCCTCATCAATCCTTAAGTGAGGAATTATCAAAGAGGAAAATACATCTAAGGCATCAACCTTGGAATTATTTTCTTTAGGTAGCATGATTGCATAGAAGGCCTTGAAAACTTCAATGCAATCCCACACTTTATTCCAAAAATTCCTCAAATGGTCATTTTTCAATTGATATTGATTTCACACTTGTTTGATAATTAGTTCAACATCACCTTGATCCCTTATATTCCTTATACCCATCTCCTCTACAACTTGAAAAACTTCATATTTTACTATGTTGTTTGTGCACTGGAATAGTAATTTGTAGGAAAAAGGAAATAACTCATTAGTATGGGAAATTAAAAAAAACTCTAGCACCTAAACCAATAAGGAAATGGCTACCAACAAACTCTAGCATCCATGTATCATTGATATTGACTTCAATAAGTGTTTGAATATTCAAGTCTCTTCTAACATCATCATATATTTATCATGTCCTGTCTCTTCATATAAAATATCATCAAGAGGATCGTCTAATTTTTGCACTGTGTATGTTCTTTGAGATCAACTTTTAGTCTTTTTTATCCCTTTCATTAGAATTATATCTTGAAAGAAATCCATTTGTATTTTGCCTCTTACATCTCTACAAAATATTTTTCTCAATAACATTCCATAGATTATGGGAATGTCTACCATTAGGAGTTAGTCATTTTGATTCTCTTTTGAAGATAAGTAGCCAAAGGTACCTGGGCATATTTAATCTTCCCAATAAAAGGTACTATCTTGGTCCCCATAAAAAAAACATCAACCAAAATTCTTTGTACATATAAGCCTAAGTGCGTAAACAACTTTAGCGGACATTAAATTATCAAAGTCTCCAAAGTCTATGATATAGTTACTAAGATTGAGACTTTCAATCTAAAGGGAGATATGGAAGGGTTCTAAATTTTCAATATTAGGGTAGAGGCATCTATTAGATTTTGAGAAGTTGAGATATATTGGACTATGTGGATACCCTTGGATGCATGTCCAAGGTTACTAGGATTATTTCCTCTAATGAATTTGGCTAATCTATCAAGAGGATATGGAATAGACTTTAGGTATTCATTTTGAGACATCTGAATTTTAGATTTATTCACATGATCAATTATTTGAAATGTGGGAAAACTAGAAAAAGTTAAAGCTTAATAATTTGTATTAGTATGAAACATATTTTGATCATGTTTTGGTGAGGAACTAGGCTTGTAAATATTTACAACATGAGATAAATATTTGGTGATTTACCCTTCAAGGCAAAGACTTCTATTATACTTTTGGGCTTCATTTAAATGTACATGGTAATGCATTAAGAAAATCATTAAAAAAAAAATACATGCTTTAAAAGGTTGTGCTTTTGAGTACTACATCAATACACTCAATGTGGAGGGGCTATATACAAGTAGTTTATAATTACACTATCAACTTGATAAAATATGCATTATTTAAAAAAATAATTTTCATGGCATGATATATTTCAACAACATATGTTGTTGATTAATAATAATGTATATGATGGATATTTCATGAGAGCATAAAATAGTCCAAACTACCAAATGAAGGTGCATAATGCAACTATGATTTCTCTTGCCATTTCACACATTAATCTAAAGATTGAAAATTTCACTTCTTGATGATTATTACACCACCAAGGTGAGAAAAATTTGGTCTTCAAAAGTTAGAGGTTAGTTTAAATTCCATTATCATGTCTAAGAACAGAAATTATCCTCAACCAACTCCTTAAAAATAATATATTTTCAAGTTTTGGAACCTTCTTATGGAGATTATTAGTAGTTAAAGTGAAGCTCCTTGTGACATCCATAAGGATGTTATCTAGTGTGATATAAGGAAATTTTCATTAGCCCTAAATATCATAGACTGTAAAATTGTGCCATTGTTTGGTTGTAGAAAAAGAGCCACCCTGTTGGTTTTGAAGAGACATTTCTATTCTATATGTTCTCTATCCTCATAATATATATAAAATCAAAATATTTGAGAAATATAAGGAGGATTCTTTTAATAATGATTTGTTTCTTGTTTCAACTACAAATAATGATAAAAATGTAACATGTTTTGTTAATTACAAAGTTCATAATTTGGATAAGATGATCAATCACCCAATTTCAGCAGACTCATTTCTTATATTCATCTACCTTTTAATCATTATTGGGCTTCCCTAAGGATATGTATACATTTTATTATGGATGTAGACTAAGGTAATCTTGGGGCATTAGTAGGACAATACAAGAAAAAGTTTTTTGAGGAGCTCTTATGGTATTGTCTTATGAGGAATAAAAGATTTGACTAGGATATTTGGGTAGAAATTGGGTCCATCAACTTCCAATGGAATTATTCCCCACAAGGTAAACTTGGTAATCAACCAACTCAATGTGAGGTTTGGGTAAAATTAGTTTCTATTGACACCACTCAATTTTAAAGGAATTTGTAACTAACATAAATATACTCATGATCAATAGTTTTTTGGTGGGATGATAACACAATCAAAGTAGAAGAGGAGGCCTCATATTACAACTAGGATTGCTCTTGCTATAACATATTCACATCCTAAATACTAGGAATATACCTTTAATGGTATTTGAAAATGTCCTTGATGATAAATTCATTACTAAGTTGACAAAATTTGAGTTTTAAATTATAAATATTAGTTCAATTCCCCATGGCACATCTAAGTAGTGCAATTTGTTAAAAAAATAACTCCTTCAGAATAAGATGTTTAAATTTTGTTGTGGATGTAATGGAGATTTACAATGATTTCAAGTAGTTGAATATTATAATTATATCATTAAAGGAAATGGGCATTGTATGGAGGCATATCAAAAAATATGAGAGGGTTCATGTATAAAGCATTATTGATATAAAAATGAAAAGAAAAGTTTATTGAAACAAGGTAGATATGGCTATTATAATTACAATTTGGTTCATGTACTAGAAATCATACTTCAAACCTCCTATAAATAAGTTAATTAATTTCATTGATGGAATTATACAAGTGATCCTTCCTCCTATGACATCCCATCTTTGTGCACACATAATGAGGTGTTATATGCCAACATGGAAAGGGTTTGAAAAAATTACATAAACTGGTGATCACTTCTTATTTTTTTACCACCCCTTTAGAATATGTTATGGAACATATGGCATAAGAACATTATCTTCCTATCCCCAAATTCCCCATTATTTTTCTCCTCAACTTGGTCACAATGATTTTTTTCATTAAGAGCAATTAATATAATTCTTTAAATAAAAAACATAAATGTTTTGACACTTTGGAAATATTTTATAAGTTCATGCTTTATTGAAATTGTAACAAGTTATCATACTTAATGATGTACAAAAGATGCCTAGATCTAGATGTATTGATCCATTTAAATTGTGCGCCACCCCTATAGATAGATGTTTTAATTCAGACAAAATTCATAAACTAAAATGCTTCTCAACATGGTCTCACCCACAATTTATTAAGTATATTTTCTAGTGATGAAGCATTGGAACCAATTCCTCAACATAACCACTAAAGACAAAAATAAGATAGTTTGTAACTGAAGGGCAGTAAAGTTTGAATGGTTTTAGACAAATCTCAACACAAATCCTATGAAGGATATTAAATAATGAAGGGAGATCAACAAATGTCTCAAATTCACTCATGGTAATTATTCTATTATTTATATGCTATGACAACTATGACTAAAACCATTTACTCTATTGCAATTCAATTTTAGAAAGAAATTTCATTTTACTTACGAAAATTCCTTAGTCTTTTATTGAAGATAGTAACTTTATCTTTGTTTGTGAGCAAGATCATGGGATCTAAGATTTTTTTGGGAATGTTAATTGTTAGGTGGAAAATGTACTCTCTAGTGTACAAGGTTTGTATAATAATATCTAGTTTGACCATGACAAAACATTTATGTTGAAGTGATAATCATGGGGTTAGTTTTAATCAATGTATTTGTAAATGCAACCACCAGGTAGTTATGGCCAAGAAGGTATAACTCACATTAAAGTTGATGTTAATCATTAGACAATTGTACGGTAAATTTTGGTTCTAAGTCAACCCTAAGTCTAAGGGGAAAGCCTTTTACTTGGCCTATATGACATGGAGGTCTCAGAGGCAAAAATAGAAGTTAGAGCTCAAGAAGTTGCCTATTTAATGTCAAAAAGTTGTATTTTTGGACCCATCACTACAACTTGTCCAATTAATTATTCTTGAAAGTTATAGCTGAGTGCTTTAGGGTGTGATTAGAGGGCTTAAAGAGGTAGGGGAATGATCTAACAGTTTGCATTAATGACTTACAAATTTTTTATGCATGTTTGAACTTAGGCTAAAAATTACATTTTTATTATATTGAAAAGGGCGTTCTTGAGGCCATAATGGGTGGTTAGCTTATAGATCGAGCCTAATTGGAGGAATTGGAGGCAAATAACATGGTCATAGATGTTATTTTCTCTCCTTAAATGTGTTGGTAGTGCTAATTTTTGGTCAAGATGAGGTATTTGCATATTGGCACTTTACTTGGAACTAATATTTTTTGCTTAAACTTATTGTTAATCTTTGTATGGTTGAATGGAAATTAGTTGGTTTTTCACCTCTTACAACATTATCTCTTCCTTTTTTCACCCACTTTTTATGAAATTATATTTTAAGTGTTCAAGGTGATTTAGAGGCTAGAATAGGTTTGTGATACTATCAAAGATCAGTTGTCAATATAAATTGTAGGAGGCTTAATACCCTTAAGGGATAGGCTTAGAAATGAATATAACTATTAATGGGAGTTGACTTGGGTCTAGAGACCTTAATGGGGAGTTGAAGTGAGTTAGGAGTGAGGTGTTGAAGGTGATGAAGGAGTGAGGTGTTGAAGGTTCAGAAACCAGTCTCAAGAACATGTATTAAGCCAAAGCGCTGTTGAAGGACAAAAGTGCAAGAAAGTGTAAAGGAGAGTGGAGGCCTTTGAAAGTATATTGAGTGGGTTAAATGAAGGTTGGATAGGTGGATATAAGAGCTAGAGGAAGTGTTATTGAAATCATTAAAGAAGAGGAAGGTATCTAGGCATAGCCAAGACTAGGGAATGTATAGTGAGAGAGTATGAAGAGTGAATGATAAAATGGGTATGTCTGAGAAAATATTAGACTCATGATGCATTAGTTAATGGATATGCCTAACAAGATTTATATTGATTTTATTTTTGTCCTTTTTGTGTTTGATGCTTGTAAACACATGTTTTACCTTTTATGCATCTTTTAATTATACATTGAAAAGTTGATTACATAAATGAAAAATAAGAACGTATTGTCATATTAAGAAGAAATAAATATGCAAACATTTATCAATTGAGTTGTTTAAATGTGGTTCAAGTGTAAAGACCTATCAAACCAAGTATTTTATTTTTCCAACATTATTGGTTGAGCTTGACATAGATTGTGTTAATAATTATTTTATTTTAAGTTGTTTTTGCATATATGTCATGGTATCCACACATTACATAGATAGAATTTTGTCCCTTTATATTATACTTTGAAATTCACACAAAGCTACTTTTATTGAAGAATTTTGAGTCTAGTTCAAGTCATTATTTATGCCTTTTTATCATTAGCACAATGTTTATTGAAGATGGATTTGTAGGTTATAAACAACATTAGATACATAAAAAAATATGTTTTCAAACCTATTGTCAAACTAGTTGTCAAATCTATTTTTGAGACATTAGTCGAACCTGTTATTACATATACAAGTACCCCAAATCCTATTGTGTTGAATGTCAAGCTTGTAAACTTGAGGTTGTTCATATGAAGTATAAACTAATTATGGATAAAAGACATGTTTATACTCCTATTCTCAAGTCTACATCTCTTGCGTGAATTTGGAAGACAATGAAATGCAATAGACATAATGTTACTCTAGGGTTTATAAGTAGAGGCCTTATAAATAAATGTCAAGCTGAGTCTTCACCTATTGGTTAATCATGTGAAATCCAAACCTCAAATTTATCAAGTCATCCAACATCACCTTGTACTAAATTTAGTGAAGTCCAAACTTGTTCTCATTGTGTACATCAAGGTCATCCCTCTACCCATTACTTTAACCTACATCCTTTTATATAATGAAAATGATTAGCTTACTCATCATTCAATCATTTTTATCTATGAGATCCACCTATAGAATTTATAATCCTTCTAGATAGTGATATAAGGTTCATTTTTTGTCCAAATCCTACAAGAGAGTCCAATCCACTCTTCGAGATGGTGATTTGTCTACTAATGATCTTATAGTTGATCATGTTAGTGTTGACCTTGATTCTCAATCTAAAATATGGATCTACTTTACTAGATATTTTGTTTAGTTCATTTTCATTATACTTAATTATGTATGTCAGGAACCTAGAACAATTAACATGCTCTGATACCACGTGTCAGGAACCTAGAACAATGAACATGCTCTGATACCACGTGTCAGGATCTTGCTCCACCAATAGAGCACATATATGATTACTTCTTGTATTAGCAACTAAACACAGAATTTAACCAGAATCAATAAGTAACTAGAAATATGAAACAACACAGGAATTGAGAGACAATACACAATTGTATTAATAATCACTCAAAAGAATATACAATAAGGAAGATGCCACTTCTTCCTCCACCTCAAAGGTTCGCCACACCTCAAGACCTTCTTCCCTCTCTCTCTTGTTCCCAACAATCAACTCCAATACAGAATTGATGTTCACCTCTCCAACTAGTCAGTAACACGCTTCCAGTACGTCAAGTACACAACCGTACTCCAAGTAGATCTCTTGCTCTCTGTTGCTACCTGCAAATCACTAGACCTTACTCACCATTGTAGATCTCCAAAAGAAGCCATGCTAACCTGTTGACTAAGATCATACAAATATGAAGAACCCTGCTGATTCTCCAAACCAGTACCCACCTTGGTACTATGGCACTAAGAGGAACACACCATTGCTCTCTTCTCTCAGAAGGAGCTTATTGCTCTCTTACTCTCTAGCTACAATTTTACAATACAGCCCATGAGTCCATATATAGATCTCATGCTTACAATAATTAGACTATCTTAATTATAATAATTAGACATGCAACTCAAGACTAAGACTAGCCTTCAACATGCAAACTAACAATCCAAAAATAGACTCTCTGGAATTAACATGCAAACTACATGTTCACGTATAGGCTACTGACGTCGACTCCTCCATGACCGATGTCGGCCGACTGGTAACCGACACCAGTTGGTTCTTCACTACTATCTGACTGACGTCCGCTAATCAGACCAACGTCAGTTGCCATGTAACTAATTCTACAACTCTCTGCAACCTTCACAAGCTCTGTGACTTCTCCTGTTTGCATCCTGGTGAAGCTTTTAGCTCCACAACCTAACAATCTCCCACTTGGAGATAAATAGCTGCACCTATACCTGTACCTGTACATCATCTAAATTATTCCTTAGCTTGTATCCCTCTTCAAGCTCAATCCTGAAGACCAACCACCACACAACCTGTGATGCTATATCTATCATTCAAGTAACCTGCCATATCTGAGCCTACATATCCATGTAGTGAAGACCTTGAACCTGCATAAGAAGAATCCCTACTACTGATCCTTCTCAGATACCTAAGAATCCACTGAACTACCCTCCAATACTCCATCCCTGAATTGGCTCCATACTTTCTGACAACTCCCATTACTTGGGAAAATACAAGTCTACTCTAGACCTCATGTGATTTCAAACCCTGTTCTAAACTAAGTTTAAACTGTCCAGCCCTTGGTGTGCTTTCTGATTCTACATCCTGCTTCTTGAACCCCGCCAACACTATTTTCACATCAGCTCCCACTGGAGATCAAATCTCCATGACTCTTATGCCAAAGAATTTTGCTGCTTCAAATTCTTCATGACACACCTCTGAACTAACCTTACCCTTAGCTCAGCAAATCCCTGTATGTACAAACCTGCTAGCAAATCACCCACATACAGTAACAAAGTAATGTTGCAATCATTATCCACCTGGTAAGATAAACATAATAGTTACATTGACGTTGACTAAAGCCATGCTTAGTCATCCACATGTCAAACCTGTACCACTATCCTACAGCTTCCTCAAGACCATATACCTTGGCCTTGCATCTCACGTATCCATCCACTCTCTTCTTTAACTTGGGAATCTATTCCATCTCTCAGTGCTTACTTCTAGCTGACAACTCTACCAACAAATACCTGTTTGGTTCTTGTCCAAGGACTCACACTCCTTATCCATGCCAAGTTCCCACTGTATCTAGATTCTACCTGCATTGCCTCTTCCATCTTCCTGGTTCTTGACCATCAATAAGCAATATAAAGAAGGTGAACAATGAATATGAGGTTCAATTACCCTTTTTGACCTCGATATGAGTGTTTGAGATCTATTGATAGCTTGTTGTCTACCCAATATCCGTTCCAGTGACTGATCTCAGCCATCTCCCAGTCTGCTCCCGATCGATGTTGGTTCCCTGCACTGACCTTGACTACTGATGTCATTTCCCTAGTCGACACCGGTATCCTTTCTATCAACATCGGTTCCTTCATGACCAATGTTAGTCTTACTTCTACCGACGTCGGTTACTATTAACCGATGCTGGTACCTATGTTTGCCTGTGAGTGATAACTTTTTACCTATGAGCTCTTCGTGGATCAAAATCATGTTCAAATCAACATAGCCCTGCTCAGAATAATTCAGTTCCCTCACCTGATCTCTATCCTTCATCTCCTCCATGAACACCAAGGCTTTCCAGTTCTTTAGCTTGTCAAAAACATCTATCTTCCACTTGAGAACCTGCATTCCCCTCCTACATATGTGACCAAGCCCATGAAGACACATCTCTACAACAGAAGGTGAATCAGTAATATAAGTAGATAGATAAAGGATACCTACTTTCTTACCACCATCTAATTCAAGTGCATCCACTGTGAGAGTTACAGTGCATCTCCCATCACCTGAATTTCTTGAAGAAATTAGAATCATCTCCAAGACTGGCACCTGCATGACTTCCTTCAACCACTGTGTGTCATCCATCTACAATTTTAGCTTCACATCCCCTTCGTCAATAATCTGACAAGTCTCTCCAACCCATAAATAAATCTCTCCAAGGTCTCCAAAGACATACCATGAAAAGATGCTCTATTTTGGGCTACATGGAAAGAGGCAAAAGAATCTGTAAACAAAGATTCTACTTTATCCAGAGCAACTTGTGTAATGACCCCTACAACATCTACTTCTACACGCTGATCTTCTACCGACCAACAATCTCCTTTTACCTGCTCTTTCTTTCCATCAATCAGACCATTCATGCTATTCAATTTCTCCATTCGTAGCTTACTTTCTTATACCATTGCTATACTCCCACTCAATCTAAAACCCCTATGAGTGACCTGTAATCAAAAACACTACCAGATCTAAACCACCTATTAGTCAACCCAACCAAAAGCTCTGATACCACTTGTCAGGAACCTAGAACAATGAACATGCTCTGATACCACGTGTCAGGATCTTGCTCCACCAATAGAGCACATATATGATTACTTCTTGTATTAGCAACTAAACACAGAATTTAACCAAAATCAATAAGTAACTAGAAATATGAAACAACACAAGAATTGAGAGACAATACACAATTGTATTAATAATCACTCAGAAGAATATAAAATAAGGAAGATGCCACTTCTTCCTCCACCTCAAAGGTTTGCCACACCTCAAAACCTTCTTCCCTCTCTCTCTTGGTCCCAACAATTAACTCCAATATAGAATTGATGTTCACCTCTCCAACTAGTCAGTAACATGCTGCCAATACGTCAAGTACACAACCGTACTCCAAGTAGATCTCCTGCTCTCTACTACTACCTGTAAATCACTAGACCTTACTCACCATTGTAGATCTCCAAAAGAAGCCATGCTAACCTGCTAACTAAGATCATACAAATATGAAGAACCTTGCTGATTCTCTAAACCAGTACCCACCTTGGTACTGTGGCACTAGGAGGAACACACCATTGCTCTCTTCTCTCAGAAGGAGCTTATTGCTCTCTTACTCTCTAGCTACAATTTTATAATACAACCCATGAGTCCATATATAGATCTCATGCTTACAATAATTAGACTATCTTAATTACAATAATTAGACATGCAACTCAAGACTAAGACTAGCCTTCAACATGCAAACTAACAATCCAAAAATAGACTCTCTAAAATTAACATGCAAACTGCGTGTTCACGTACAGGCTGCCGACGTCAGCTCCTCCATGACCGATGTCAGCCGACTGGTAACCGATGCTGGTTGGTTTTTCGCTGCTATCTGACTGATGTCAGCTAATTAGACTGACATCAGTTGCCATGCAACTGATTTTGCAACTCTCCGCAACCTTTGCAAGCTCCGTGACTTCTCCTGTTTGCATCCTGGTGAAGCTTTTAGCTGCACAACCTAATAATGTAGTTCCTACATTTAAAATATTACGTAAGACATTTACTCAAGCTTGTTCATGTAAAATGAACAATTCAATTAAATTATAGTGGTAGAATTGGTGTTGAGATGGTAAAAAGGCCTATTGTATTGATGAAGTCAACAACTTGTAGCCTTTGAATCTAAGGGTTTCACCATCAAATAAAAATGGGTATAGGAGTTGTTACAAATGATTCTTGTTCTTGAAAATGATTGTTTGAAGTCTTTGGTGGGTTATAAGGTGAAAAGGGATAAATACAATATCTATAGAAATAAAATATCATTAGAACAGTCGATGACAAATTTTGAAGTTGGATTGACATTGTAGTTTGCAAGTTTGGTTAATATTGTCTCATTATATCCTAGTTTGAATGGTTGTTCTAGTTATGGTGGATCACTACATGAGGTGTGTAAGAAGTAAAAATAAATCATTTATGCAAGCTTTGGATAGTTTAATAATTATTATGTATCCATGAAGACCATGTTTGGTAGTAACTTATACAATTTTTGAATTAAATAGTATAAGAAAAGTACAATTACCTCACTCATTGGAGTTTTTCCCACACCATATTTTTTAGGTCATATAGTGTTTTCATTTTATTCTTTGGCTTCTCATAAGCTTCAATTTATATATTTAATATGTTGTAAATTTCATTTATAACACTTGTTTATCTCCATTTTAACATTGAAAATAGTCTATAACATTATTCTATTAATCATATGTTGAACTAAGAGTACATGATTTGTGTTGGTGAGTATTAGTGTGGAATATCCACCTAGTTTATGAATCACATTGGTATCACAATTAGCTTAGCATTAGTGTCATTTTGTGTGTCAGTGACTATATTATAGTATATGCTTGTCACAATAATAAGAGGAGCTATTGGTGGTGATATCCTAGTTCTATTTGAAGAAGTAATTTCCACAACAAAGTGGAAGTAAAGGATTATAAGTATGGTTAATTCTCATGAAAAAAATACCTATATAGTATAAGAAATTTCACAAGAACAAAGGAGTGGCTAGAATTTCTCTTTCTATGAGCAAGCTTGATCGTTTGTATTCCATCATGGGTATTCTCATGGAGAAACTTGGTGTTTTTATAGAGACATTGAAATCAAGTAAGGAGGACACTACCAAGCATGAGAAGATGGAATAACAACCCCATGCCAACTAAGATCCACCTTCTTTCAAGGCTGAGGCAAAGATAGAGATTTAACCATATGATAAATATATAAACATGGAGAGGTTAGACCGTCATCTAGCATAACTAGAAGTATATTTTAGTTTGCATTAGATAAATGAGAGTAAACAAATTTATTTTTCAAGGTTAAAATTAACCAATCATGATTTAACTTAATTTTAAATCTATGTTCATACCTTTGTTCTTAAGAAGCTTCCTCCTATTACTAAGTGGGGTGATTTTAAAATAATAATCAAGAAGGATATTTATCTTAATTATTATGAGGAAGAGAGGTATATGTATGGTAGATATCTTAGGTAAAATTAAGGCTCAAGCATGCAGGGGTACACAAGTGAGGTCTATAAGAAGACTATCCAAATGAGAAAAGATATAACAGACCATGACATCTTTATGAAGTATGCTGGTGGGTTTCATAGCCTTTTGAGGAGACCTATCCTCTTGGCCTAGTGTATGAGTGTAAATGAGGCTTGTTCTAAATCTCACTACTTGAACATGGAATAGAAAAATAAGGCTACATATACCTCTCAAATCACTCCAAAGAAACAAGTGGTTTTAAGCTTAAGGGTAAAGGAAAATGTTAACACAATGTTACATTTATTTCTAAGAAGGATACTACAAGGCATTGTGATGTTGATAGATATTTCAAGGAAAATTATTAAAGTTACATCCAAAATTGCATTTTTTTAAGAACAACAAAAATAATAAGGCCATGGCCACACTCAAAGGTGAAGACATTGGTTGTCGCTCTAATGTGGATGAGAGTTTGTGTTATACTTTTGTAAATAAAGAGCTATGTTTGACTAGTAGTAATGCTAAAAAAAGTGAACTTTATAATATTTTCCATATTAAAATTTAGATGAAAAAAAGTGGATGCTCTTTTTGATACTTTCTCAGCAAAAAAAAAGCAAGGAGTTAGTTGTCAAATTGAGGATAGAAAATTAAAATCATCCAATCTTGTATGTTTTGGGTTTAGTGAATAAAAGTGTAGACATCAAGGTAAAAATGCAATGTAAAATTATGTTTGGTGTTAGTGCACATTTCATTGATGAAATTATAGTGGATATTGTGCTCCTTGATGTGTGTGGTGTAGCATTTGGTATCCCTTATTTGTATATTCAAGATGTTATCTTCATGAGGAGAGCCAATCAATACCATTTGATAAAAAAAGGCAAGAGCTACATCATTTTATCCTATAAAGGTGATTCTAATATATCTTTGGTAAATTCCTCTGAAGCTAAAAGGCTTGTTAATGCAAGTTAGAAGTTTGATTTACTTATTTTGAGTTATATTCAAAATAAAGAAGTGGTTGAACACAAAACTTATTGTAGTATGTTTACTAACAAATAACACAAGTATATGGGAGAATTAGTGTAATAGTTCAAGTAATTCTTCCATAAACCCATGGGGTTGTCAATGGTGAGACCTGTTGATCACAAAATTCAATTACCACCGTATAATCTACCTCTAAATCATAGTTTGTATAGGCAGTCCTTGAAGGATGTCAATGAGGCAAAATAAAAGTTATAGTCTTTAATTAGTCAAGGTGTATATCCTAATACTTCTCCATGTGGTTCTTATATTTTTTTAGTACTTAAGAAACATAGTTCATTTAGAATGTGTGTTGATTATAGAGCACTTAACAATATAACCATTAAGAATAGGTACCCTATTCTATAGATCGAATATATTATTGATCAACTTCAACATGCCAAAAGATTTACTAAGATGGATTTAAAATATGAGTATCACCAATTGAGGGTTAAAGAAGAGGACATTTGGATGACAACATTCAAAACAAGGCAAGGTTGTATGAACTATTGGTTCTACCTTTTATGATATGCAATGCACAAGCTACCTTTATGTAGATGAATGAGATAATGAATCCATTTATTGATTCTTTTGTCATTGTGTATTGGATGATATTTTTGTTTTTAGCAAAAAAATTTATGAGAATATTGATCATTCTAAATAAGTTTCAATTTTTTTGAGGGAGACCAAGTTAGTGTAGTGTTGAATGAGAATAAATGCGAGTGTTTCATGAAAATTTCATCTTCTACTCATGTAACAATTCACCTTCATTCAAATATGACAATTAGACTAGTCCTTGATGATAACTTGAAATTTGATCAATCTTGGTGAATTATTGTGCACCTCAAAGTTGGTGAAAAACTTCATCAGTGCATGATAGTGGGTACCAATTCTGCACCATTATATTATTGAGTGCATGATAATCCATGTAGAAGAGTCTTGTACCCATTTTATTTAGTGTTGGGACTACCATGAAACCATAAGGAGAAAATATTGGCCTAATTTTTCCTTGATCAAGGAGCTCTTAGATCTACCATAAAACTTCATCATTCTCACAAATGTACCTCTATTACTATAGAATATTTGTAACAAGGGATCCAAGAAACAAATTGATCTCATGTTTTACTATGCGTAATGTGTGTGTAAAGCATTTGGATCTTCAAATAAGTATCCATATTATTGTATTAACTTGTCAATCTATTATTTATATAATGATTGAGTGGCATGGCATATTATCAATGCTCACTTTCCCAATTATGCATGTGATTTTAGACAAATGTCAAGTATCACAAAATTTTACATTTAAAAAATGATCTTATGGTATTGATTTTTGAATACTAATGTGAGTTTAGTCTTTGGAAGTGACTCTAAGATGTTGAAAAAGTGAGCTTTGACATGAATAGTCTACCACCATGGCTTGGCTTGATATGTAACATCACCATCATACATATATAATCTTCAAAGCATACTCTTACACACCTCTAGTTTTGCAATGTCACTTGTGACTTTTAAATCCATAGGTTTGAATAAATACATGGAAATGCAAATTTGATTAACCTTTACATCCTTCCCCTATTAGAACCATCTTAAAAAGTTGTTGGTCAGGGATGTGATTCAATAGTAGGGCTAGTATTTGGGTTATAATTAGTGTAATTATGTTCTATAGTCTCCCATTGTCAATTATGATGTTAAGAGATTACCCCTTAACCCAAAACATGGTGTAAAAAAACCACCCTTGTCATCATAAATGTCTATGGTAGTAATATTGGTGCCCAGATCATTAACATTTAGATCAATGTCATCTACTTGTGTGTGAACTAATGTAGACTGCACAACAAAATATTATTTTGTGTAGTATTATAAATCATTGTGTGAGCTTGTGTAATGGTGATCACACTGATTATCACTTAGGCTCTTATTTACGTTATGTGACACTGAAGGCAGTGAATCCTTCTAGTGTTGCATAACCTTCCTATGATGCTCTCTCTTCTATAACATGTTTTGCTAAAAAAGATTCCTATTCAATGTAAAAAAGTTGCATTTCTGGACTTGTCACTGTAACTTGTCCAAAAAATTATTCTTGAAGGTTCCACCTGAGTGATTTGGGGTGTGATTAGAGGGATTAAAGAGGCAAGGGAAGGATCTAAAATTTACCATAAATGACTTATAGGTTTCATTTTATGCATGTTTGAACTTAAGCTAAAAAATTCATTTTTCTTATATTGGGAAGGGAATTCTTAAGGCCATAATGGGTGGTTAGCTTGTCGATCAAGCCTAATGGGAGGATAATAACTTTGTCCTAGATGTTATTTGCCCCCCCTCATACATGTTGGTAGTGCTAGTTTTTGGTGAAGATAAGGTATTTGCATATTGGCACTTTACTTGGAACTAATATTTTTTGCTTCAACTTATTGCTAATCTTTATATGGTTGAATGGAAATTAATTGTTTTTCCACCTCTTGTAACACTCTCTCTCCCTTTTCTCATCCACTTTTTCATGAAATTGTATTTTAAGTATTCAAGGTGATTTAGAGGCTAGAATAGGTTTGTAATATTATCAAAGACCAATTGTCAAAGATTAGTTATAAGAGACCTAACACCCTTAAGGGACAAACCTAGAAAGTAATATAAATATTAATGGGAATTGACTTAGGTCTAGAGACCTCAATAGGAAGTTGAAGTATGTTAGGAATGAGGTCTTAAAGGTGATGAAAGAGTGAGGTATTGAAGGGTCAAAAACCAATCTCAAAAATCTATATTAGGCCAAATAGCCCTTGAAGGGAAAAAGTGAAACAAAGTGTAAAGGAGCATGGAGGCCTTTGAAATTAGATTGAGTGGGTTGAATGAAGTTTGGATACGTGGATATAAGAGCTATAGGAAGTGTTATTGAAAGTATTAAAGAAGAGGAAGGCTTCTAGGCATAGTGAAGCCTAGGGAGTGTATAGTGAGAGAGTGTGAAGAGTGAATGATAAAAGGGGTATGTTGGAGGATAGTAAAGGTGATGCAGGAGTATCACCAAATACATGTATAATCTATGTTGACAATATTTTTAAGTAATTATTAAGACTTATAAACTAGGTTAGTTTAGTAAGTTTAATTTCAATGAGTAAGAGAGAATATGAGTAACTTTAGTAAATTACCAATCTTGGTTTAGAATCTAAAAAAGTGATAATAATCAATCCTATTGAGGATAAAATATACAAGACCAACCAAATATCTTAAAAGGACAAAAAATATCATTTTTGAAGAGGTTGGAGCATATGTTGTAGGTTTGTCTCAATGGAGGAGGACTGTGTAAATGTTTTCTTGTTATACATAATAAATATTTTTGAGTCTTATTGAATGTTTTCAATTTTATTATCCTTTTATAATATTATTATAATCCTTTCATTATGACTACAAGCTTAAATCACAGTTATATTCGTGAAACCCTCAGGGATTCTATATTTTTACTATTACAGTCATTTTAGAGGCTTATTTACACACAAAAATTGTTATATGAATTCAATTGGACTATTGGAATATTTTAATAGGTTTATTAATACCAATATACATGTGTTATATCATATAAAATCCCAATGAGCTCTATGAACTATCAATAATTAGCTCTCAGCCTACAAAATTTTTGAGTAAATTTGAAGTAAGGGTTTCATGGGTAAAACACATATAAAAATCAAACTATTAAACAATATGATCTAAAAATTTATAATAAACTAGGAAATGGATCTTATAGCTTAGTAAAAGTATCATTGGGTTGATAAGATGTTTAAAATTGTAGCTACATAGGACTATTATTTTGTATAATAATAAAAGACCATTTTTAAAAAAGTTGTGCATAAGATAAGACAAGTTTTTGGTTGATTTGAGTTCTATAAAATTAGGTAAGGGTTGGAACATGTTATAATTTACAAAATACTACTATAAAAATAATTTTTAAGATCTAAAAACTCTATTTTGATAAATTGACCTATTGGAACAACAACTAGTTCTAGAGACTTAGAAATTTAAAAAGATAAAATTTGAGAATGAAAGCTCAATCTCTTAGAGACCTATAGTTGGTTATTTATTGTAAGATTTTAAACCTAAATAAATCCTAATTTTTTTTAATACCTATCCAAAGTGTGTTACAAAATAATTATTCAAAGGAAGGAGAGCAGATCTTAGATATTAGTGACTAGTTAAGAGCAAACCTAATGAACACTTGACTAGTTTAAAAGAAGATTATTTGAGAGTGGATTTTGAATCAAGTTGAGAAGAAGATTATATAAGTGAGGTTTTAATTATTCATTATATTAGGGCATATGAATATAAATTTAATATCTTTATTAAACATAGAAGAGTAAACTATTCATTAGGTGGTATTAGGGATGATAAAGGGTTTTATCCAAAGATATTGTCTCATGAGTGAATATTTTGTTTCAATTCAATAAGGTTGGATTTATTAGAATAAAGAGATTATAGCCAAGGTCAGGAATAATTTCATGTCTACATTATACAAGTATGAACATGATTGGTTATTGTCATTAAATGAAATCAAATTGCATGCTAATGATCAACTGAAAAGTTGTAAATGGGTCATGAAAAATGCAAAATAGATAAGAGTGTCATTAGTTATTTCCACTACACAATCAAATAAAAACTTTAATTACAAAATATGGAAGATCATATATTTATAGCATTGAAAAGAACAATTTTTAATCCTTATTTGTGTACAACATTAAATATGAGATCTGATAGATAAAAGTTTAGAAGATCAAAACAACATTATACAATAATATTTTAAATTAAAACTAAATATAAATTAGATATATTAACATAATTTATATGAAAACTTCCAAAAAATCATATAGGCACATGTACAATGTCAATAATATACATAGATTACCATGATAAGCATACATAAAATTACAACACCTACCCACATAGTATGTAATGTCAGGTGAATGTCATATACACATATACAATACTAAACATGCGTACGTCACTATATAGGCATAAAAAAAACACTTCTCATGTAGGACATCCTAATCATAAAATAGCCTCCCTCCCTTTGCCTTCCTCAAAGAAGACTCTCCCTAGGATGCCCTCTTGGTAGATGGAGATCTCTCTAATGCCTTGGATTTATCCAAGGTCTAACTATGGGTCCTACGTTCATAGCTCACTTGTATATAAACTTATTAAAATACAAGAATTATTGTATTATTAACATAAAATACATTCAACCATTTGTTAATAAATTAATTTTAAACTAGAATAAAAAATCATTTAAACATGCACTTACTGGAAGGTCACGGTCAAGATCAATCTTTTTTTGACACTCCAACAAGTTAGTGATAGGATCAACTATTTGAATAGGTATCTAAAATAGGGAAGAAACATGAGAAGTGACCATAATAATCATCTGAATAGGACTATCAGATGTCATGGGACAACCCTGCATACACAATACATTCTCATAAGCTATATTTTCCCCAAGTATGTGGTAAAAATATTAAAATAAGTCTATTTTTACAATTTAAAATTGCAAGTTAATATATACCTCTAACAGTGCCTGTACAAATGACATTGTAGCAATAATGCCTATGTTTGTCTTGGCTCACAATGATGTAGAAATGTCTACTTGAGTCATCAACTAAATGTAAACAAGATCTCACTTAATTTTTTATAAAGTATCAAAGATATATGGCAAGTTTTTCTCCTTTATTAAACCAAGAGTGTATTTTATAACATTGTACTTGAATTTTGAGATCCTTGATTGATAAATTTAACTTAAAATTAGAAGGCAAATATCTATAGACTAAATACACATAAAGAATAAGATTAACTAAAAATTTTACCTCTATATAAGTAAAATGTGTCATCCTAATAGAGATAAATGTAGTAGTGGATGAGGCAACAACTAGATCTGAAATTTTAAATAATGGCTTTGTCAAATCAAATGTTATAAATGTTGAATATGATGATGAAGGCACCATCACCTCCTGGAACATAAAAATTACATATCTATCAATTCAATTTATATGTAGATTAATTATTATCAAAATTAAATTTATAATTATACCTTAAATTTAACATGACATTTATGTAAAATATACCTATATTTGTGTAGTGGTTGATATGTGCACACAAAATATACATGACAAAAACTCATCACTCATAATTATATTATTCAAACCCTCTAAACCATAAATGTCATCATCATCAGAAGGTCTAGTGTATATAGCTCCACAAGATCTGTAAGGGTAGGGTCAAGTATGAAAAATAAGTGGTGTATCTCTAGCATCAGTCTGTGGAGCCTACTTGTATGTTGAATGAGTGTATTAGTGAATGGACTAAGTTCATGCAAAGTATTAATCTCCATGGCATACTAAATTGCATAGGAGATTTTGGGTTTAAGTGGATTTTGGATATAGATATTTATAGGTTGATTAGGTGCATGGCATGCACTTGGTAGATCTTATGTAAATCTTTTACCTCAGCTCTGAAACTCACTAAAACTAAAATAGTTCAAAATGTCATCAAGGACAAAGTCATAGTAGAGTTTCTTCAAAAAATACAATGGGACCTCATGGTTGTTACATGATGGATAATAAAACACCATCCACCATCAGTCCCAAAAATTGGTCGTGATTAAATTTTGTTGGCAATGATTGATTAAAAAATGTTTAGCAGTTACTAAAAATGGTGCATTGGTGGTTGTGTTAATGAATAAGGTGAAAATAGAGGATTTTTATATGTCTTTATACTTTATCTCATGTGTTGATATTTTATCAGCCTAATAAGCCCTACAAGTATCTTGATATTAATCCCATATGTCAATTTGACTCATTATATAGTTAATTTGACCTAATAATGTATCTAGGGAATTAGCTAGATAGGTGCGGTAGGTGTTGGTGGAATTGTGATCCCTCAATATCCTAATTAATTTTTCAATTTAAATTTTATTATTCATAATGTGGTCCAATAGACTCTCTTGAAAACTTGGGTTAGGAGGAGGGTTAGGTGGAGGGTTAGGAGGAGGGTTAAGTGGAGGGATAGGTAGAGGAACAAGAGGGTTAGGTGAAAGGTTAAGCTGAGGAACAAGAGGGTTAGGCTAAGTAATAAGAGGGTTAGGTAGAGGAACAAGAGGGTTAGGTAGAGTAACATGAGGGTTAGTAGGATTGGTTGTTAAAAATAAATGAACTACTAATTAAACAATGAAAATAATAAAAAATTAATAAAATTAATAAACAATGAATCAATTTTTAGCATTTACCTCTTCTACATGGTGGCATAATCAATTAGCAATTTTTTTGGATGAAATGTGGTAAGGTTTGGCCTCACTATGGCAAAAAATGATTACGGAGTGGAGGAGAGTAAGGGAAAATATAGAACATGAATGCAAAATGAGAAATTTTTGTGTTCAGTTCAATTTTTATTGAGTGACACAAGGAATGTGATCACATTATTAACTTGATCATGTTATTTATTTTAAATAATGTGATCATGTTATTTAATAACACAATCACATTATGGCTAGGTAATTACTAAGTTATAATTTAAATAATGTGACTGTGTTATTTAAATAACATGCTCGTCTTATTAAATAATACAATCATGTTATGGGAAATGTCCACAAAATTATTCCCTAACTCTGTGCACATACCCTAAAGAGTGTGGTGACGTCACTAGATATTATTATTGATGATTTTAGTGATACAATACTAAAACTACATGATATATGTGTTAACGCATAAGTGGAATTAGATATAATAAATTTACATGTAGATTTGGAACCTACTCATAGCATTATTGATGTTAGCATAAGATTGGATCTGAAATAATAGTAATATTCAGTAAGATCTAATGAACTAAATCCTCCTAAATCAATTTATGTCTCATTTTGATGATAAATTACTTCTCTCAAAATTAATTTCAAGAGAGTTAAAGACAATTAAAAATTTAAGCAATATATAGAGTGTTCTTTGTGAACTCGATAAAATTTTTTTTTGACTTATGCAAAATTATTGATGAAATGACAAAGTTCATGAAGTTGCATTTAAAATATAAAGACTTCAAAATATGATAGTATATTTGGTACTATAACTAAGTTCATAAGTTTTAAATTAAATAAATGAAGGAGGAAGAACAAGGTATTTTTGTGTAGACTATAGAGGGAGTGAAACCTGAAAGTGGGCATCTTTCTCAAGGAAAGTATTCATAATTAGAACATAATCTATTTTCCCATTGTAATTTTTTAATATTCTATGGTTATTAATTTATTACCTTTTTTTAATATTCAAGTCAATTAAATGAGTAAAAAGTGAAGAAGCAAAGAACAAATGTAAGAATAGAAGAAATGTTTGTTGGGAAGGAATCCTACGAGTGACATTCAAAGAATGACCACCAAGTTTGGAAATATTTAAACCTTGTGTTTTATAGTCTTCTATAATTATTTGGGTTTTAACATTTTACACATGTTAAGACCAATTTGATACACTACACTGAAATTAAGAAACTAATAGATTACAAAATCCCACTATCATATATGTGTTGACTAGTGACCGAACATTTATATTTCTTCCTTTTATTCCAAAAATCTTAAAAATATATATTACCACTCCTTCAATCACCAAATTCTATGATTCTTATCTCTAAAGTGGATATTTTTTCAAAGCTCATGTATTTGTGTTTCATTTTTGGAGGCTTAATTATGTGGAAGGTAACTTCCTTAAGCTTATGGGATTTTGATAGGCATAGTTAGAATGAAGATTTTTTTTAGGTGAATGAAAATAAGAGGTTATGGTGGTCATAAATATATTATATTCACCCCTTGAAACTATCCCAAGAGGATACATAGTCTAACCTAAGCTTTGAACTGCTTGAGACACACCAAAATCATGAAATGCACTAAAATGCTTGAAACTAGATTAAAGTTTTAGATAATAGCAATAAAATTATCTATACATTGAGGGTATTTGAATAGTAGTTTTTGGGTGATCAATAAGATTTGAATCAGGTGAAAATAAGGGTAAATATCTAATGTGAATGATATGGTTTTATACTAGTGACCTTAGGGAAAAGCCTTAATTGGAAAGGACATAGGTCAGACTCTAGAATCACATAGTTCTAAATTGGTGCCTTATCCATTAGAATATAGAGTAATAAGTAATTTCATGAGGAATTTAACATAATATAATGAGGAAGGAGAGATAAAACAAAAACAAAAAAATGGAAACAAACCAAAATCCTAACTCACTTATTTACATGTGGGCAAAAACTTGATGTAAGGACATCAAAGGTGTATGAGCAATATTGAATTGCCAAAAAAGGTAGGAGGTTGCATGATTTAAATTAAAATTCCTAGGAAATATTTACTAGTTCAAAAGGGTTTTTGTCTCATAAGAGATCCAATTTTGGTTTAGTAGGAGTTACAATAGTTTTCTAAAATCACTGGGATCACATCGATCACATTGGGGGTCATATAGTCACATTCCCATATAAAAACTCCAAGTTGGTTTGTATTAGTGGTCACATGTATATTCACTCACAACTCAAAGATGTTATGTTTGGATCCATGCACACATCATTTCATAAGTATTTCATTTCATAGGGACTATATAATCTTTGTGTCAATGGCCACATTATTTCCCTAAGTTTTTAAGTCTATGTGGGACTTTATATTTTCTACATTCTTTTTCACAATTAATCACTCTTTCTAAACCCAACAAGATATGCATTAGTTTAAAAACTCTAATGGGTATAGAAGTCAAGTGTCATAGTCATAATTATTCATAGAGGCCTTATCTTGTTTGCAAGTCTAAGTCATGGCAGGGTCATGGGTGCATGACCAATTTCAAATTGGAGTTCATAACTCAAACGATTCTATGACAATCCATATATAAATTTCATGAGTCTAAGAACCTAAGATTTCAACATGTGTTATAATCACGAGGGTCACAAGATATAGTACTAGCCACAATGTAACATGAATGTATTAAAATATTTCAATGGATTTAAATGATTCATAGGTTAGAAAAAATAAAGAGAGGCCACAATGAAAAGAAGTAGAGCATGAGGGATCATAACATAAATTTAATAAATACATGATTCCATAGAGGCTTTTAATAACATGAGAAAATATTAGAAACTAGTAATGCAAGGACCTATGATCTTTCCACATGACACTTATCATGTGCAGTCTATAATCATAATTTTTGATTTGGTCACAACAATGAAAGAACAACATATAGATCTTTGGATGGTCAAAAATTTTGCATTAAAGCACCAAATTAGGAATTTAAGGTCACATTAGAAATATTTAGGAGAGAAATTTTAGTTAGTGGCCACATAAAAGTTAACCTAACCATGTATTAAATATTACAAAAAGATCTTCTAAGAATCACTAATAATTATAAGGAAAGTTCAAGAAAGTAAAAAGCAGGAAAAGCAGTGAAAGGATCTCATGTAATCATTAAATGGGAAATTTTAGGTATTATATATGGGACATAAATAAATCAACTATGGGTCACATTGTAAATGTTAACATTGAAAGATTAAGAGGTCAATATTGAAAGGGTTAAGGAAGTGAGATCTTAGCAAAAAGTAGAGCTTTAAGCCTACAAGTAGAGACCAAAGATTAAAATAAAGGGGCCACATATCATAAAGGGCCATAATAGAGATCCAAAACAGAAGAGTTGTAGAGTCTATAATAGAGAGTGAATGTAAATCCCATAGAGGCTCAGAATTAGAGATAGATGGGGATAGAGTAGGTGCAAAGTCACTATGAATGAAGATGTTATTAAGGATTTATTTCATTAAATAAATAAATAACACATATTTTTTTACATTATGTGAATTTAATTGCATGTTCAAGGGAACCCCTTCACTGAGAATCCTTACCTTGAATTGCACCAAGTTATCTTAGACTAGTCACATGAGTTTGTTGTAGATGTGATAAAGTTTTGTAAGTAAAGAAGATCCATGTGATAAAATTGTGAGACTCTTTTCTTTTAGTTAACTACAAGTTGTGAAAAATAATATCATATTTGTTATAGGTGAGAGAAAGTCTTATAAGAGGAGAGAGTTGTGTTATAGGGACATAAACTTTTGATTGAGTCTATTGTATATTTTAAAAAATAAGCATTACTTATATCAGTGCCAAGTTATGAAACATAAGCTTGCATTTGATAGAGGGTAAGATTATCACAAGTGTGTGAGAATTCAATCAAGTGTGAATAAATTAGTGGAAGTGAATCTCTTATTTGAGTCCAATGTAGGTTTTGAAAGTTAAGATTTCTTAAATCAATTACAATTTGTGAAAGATAATATTATTTTTGGAAATGAAATGGCATATAAAAGAGGAAGTTCACAGGAGTGTAAGACCTAGTAGAGATTTTGAAGGAATTCCATGAAATATTAGGATGTAACAAGTGGAGAATATGTTGCAACTATGAGTAAAGAAGATGAAGAAGAAATGATGATGGGTTGGTTTGCCCTATAAAAAAGGTTAGATGCTTTGGAGAGAGATGTAAGTGAAGTAGAAGATTCCAAAAAAGAAAAGAGACCAAAAAAGGTGAAGGTGAAATAAAGAGTTAAGTCCACTTGAAATATTTTTTTTTTTGTGGTAAAGAGAGACAGAAAAGCTCTTGAAATGGATTGTTGAGTTAGAAATTTTATTTTAAGAGAAAAACATTGTAGATCTGATGAGGATAAAAATTATATGAAAGAAGTTATGTGGACATGCAACTTTGTATTGAAGAGAACTCCAAAATAAGAGACAAGAGAAAGGGAATTTTTTTTGAATAGTTGAAAACATATGGCTTCCAATTTTATGGATCATGTTGTGCATCCAAAATTTTAGAGAGAATGGTGGAATAAGCTCTAATCATTGAGAATTGAGAGAAAGGTGAAGAAGATTACCTTTAGGCAATTGGAAAATGATGTTTCCAAATGATCAACTCAAAGAAGCGAGTGAATAGAATAAGGTTGATTTGAAAATCAATCATAAAATGAGATCTACAAGTGAGAAGCCCAAGTATGTTTTCAAGAGTATCAAAGAGAGAAATTTGTGAGTAGCCCTTAAAGGAAGAAATATTCATGGAAGAGGATGTGGAAGTAATAAATTATTCACCAAAAAAATGAAACCCATTATTTGATGATGGTAAGGAAATTACATAAACCTTTAATTGGGAATAGGTTGTCATCATTAAAGGATAAAGGTACTAAAATTGATATTTCTCTTTTACAAAGAAGAATCTCAGGTTTTCGATGAAGAAAATAATGAAGGTAAAGGAAGTGAAAGTGAATGCACATAAGGAGTGTGTAGATAAAGACCACTATAGAGGAAGAAAATAGTTTGAAGAATGATGTAAACATATTAATGGAGATTTTTGATAATGGACCTTTGGAAGTCCATTATGTGAATGAAATCCAAGAGGAAAATGTGAGCAACAGAGAAAAGTTGGAAAATGTGTCCTTGAGGCATGAAGAAGTGATGGAAAAATTATTTTTAGGATTTATTGAGTCCCTTAATGTGGGTAATTTAAGTGTAGGTCCAACAATGATGAAGATGAAAAAGAAGAGGATAAATTATGGTTTGATCTAGTGTGCTCATATGCATAATATACAACATGAAGAAGTGGAAAAAGATATATTTCACTTAAATAAATTTGATGTGGGAGAGAATACTCACAAAGGATATTGGATAAGTGAAAAATGTCATTCACATGATAGAAGTAAAAAAAGAGAAAGAGGGAAAATGAAATCATCATTGTGCTAATGAAAATGGGATAAAAAACAAAGAAAAATAGAAAGAGTTGTTTTCACCATAAAAACTAAGCATTGTTATGAGAAGTAGGAAAAATGATGAAGGCTTTGATAAGCCTAAGCTTGGGGTAAATCAAGCTTATAATATGAGTATGGATGGAGAACCTATGGGGGTTGTAAATTCTCATGTTTTTAAGGTAATTTATGGCTATAGTTTGTGTCGATGTGGACAAATGAAGAGAAAGGAAACATTCAAAGAGGCCTTTCAAGGTGAATATGTGAAGCCAAAAGTGTAAAATCATGCACTTAATAAAGTGAAAAGGATCAGTTGATCTGTAATTCAACTAGAACATGTGAATAAATAGAGAAATAAGTAGCTTATTTGAGGACTCTAATGAATGAAAGAGATCCAAGCATAATGGTGATGTCACAAATGAAATAAAAGGAAGAGATGACATCTATTAGAAAAGGGGAACTAAAAATAGAGATGAATGACAAAAGGAAGAATCAAATATTAGGTTGGATAGTGAATGGACAAATACAAGAGTCTTTAGGAGTAGGTGGTTGAAAGATAGCCATGGGTTCAGGCCCACTAGAGAAGGTATGATGCAAGAAATATTAAGCATGGGATATACTGAGAAGGGGGGGTGAATCAGTGTATCATAAATATTATAAACTTTCCCTTAATCAAATTACACTTTAACATACATTCAAGATATGAAATAAAACTAATATAATAAACACCACACAAGATAGAGAGAGACACCAGATTTAACATGGAAACCCAATGTGGAAAAAACCATAGAGATCAATCTCAAGTATATGAATGAGCACCAACTCAAACTATAATATTCACAAGCACCAACCTGCAAGAGCACCAACCCCTTTGCTAAGCACCAACGCAACAAATTTTCATGAGCACAAACCCATAAGAACACCAACCCCTTTGTTGAGAACCAACACAATAACAATTCATGAGCCCCAACCCACATGAGCACCAACCCCTTTGCTGAGCACCAACACAATAACAATTCATGAGCACTAACACCTTTTTTTAGCACCAACACAACAACAATCTATGAGTACCAACCCACAGGAGCACTAACCCTTTTTGTTTATACCACATAACTATCTCTCAATGTTGTTATCTCAACAAATGATAGTTCATTACAATATCTCTTTCTTCTCTCACCTTTGCTCTTCTAAGCTAGATATAACAAATACAAATAATTCTCCCTCTCACATTACAAATGGCTTCTCAAGCCTTTATTTATAGCTTTCCAAATGACCTTTGGTCTTCACCCTTTGTGACCCTTCAATCCTCATAGAAAATAGCACCAAACTTGCATGACCCTTCGTATCATTGCATTTGAAAAGTCATATGGTGACCCTTCATAAGTAAAAGCATCCTTTCCTCTTTTGTCTTTATCTTGGTGACTTTTTGTATTCCTAAAAGTGTCCCTTCATGAGAAATTGCACCCTTCCTCTTTTGTCTTTATTTGGTGACACTTGGAATTCCCCATGATGACTCTTCATGGGAAACTACATCCCATTCTTCTTTTGTCTTTACCCTGTGACTCTTTGACTTCTCCATGGGCCCTTCTTTTGTCTTATATGCAACCAAAAATATATTCATTAATATTAAATAAATATTAACACACATTATCCAAGATATAACTATTACAAACATCATTAAATGTAATGGGGCCTTTATCACCAATAATGCTAGACCTTTGACATTAATGACAATATTTCCAACAAGAAATAACATCTTGGTGGACATAGTTGGACAAAGATGAGATTGATCTCACATGAATATGGGGAAAAATTCATTTGGTGAAAGTGGATAGAATATGCCCCAATAGTGAGTAAAAAGAAAGAAATAATTTGTGGATGTAGTGGAACTATGTTTGATCCATTTCCACATAAGGGAAGAAAGTGAATATCAATAGAAGAGGATGGAATCAAAGCCAACAATTTGGAAGTGGAAGAGACAAAAAAGTAGATGAAATATTTGTTGTACTAATAGGGAATACCATAATCATCAATCTCAGTGGCCAAAAGAGTAATTTTTCCATTTATTCCATCTATGTGAGCAAGAATTAATTTTTTAATTACCTTGAGTGTTTTATGCAAGAGCATCCAAGGTGTATGGGTAATCCTACATCACCAAAAATAGGTACGAGTTGGTGTAGTTTCAAAAAACACTTTAAAAGTAAATTTATCAAATCAATAGGGTTCTCAAGTCACATTTTGAGATTTAGTTTTGGTTCATGGACTTGTAGTAGTTTTTGACGTCATAGGGATCACATGGATCACACTCAGGGTCACATGGTCATATTTCAATGTTGTAACTCTAAGTTTTTGTGTATTGGTGGTATCAGATATTTTACCTCATAACTTTAATTTGAAATGTTAGAGGCCAAGTGTACATTATTTATTATGTCTCTTAGTCCATAGGGACTAAATAATATATATGTATTAGGGTCCACATTATTTCCCTAAGTTTACAAGTCCATAAATATTCTTTTTTGTAATTAAGGCTTCTTTCTGGACCTAAAAAATATACATTGGATTATAAATTCTAACATGCCCACAAGACTCTTGGGATTCATACATAGGACCACAATAGTTCACAAAGACAATGGAGGTTAGGTGTCATAGTCATAATTACTCATGGGGCCTTGGTTTGTTCATAAGTCTATGTCATGATAGGGACCATGGGTAGATGTGTGACCAATTTCAAATTTGATTTTATAACTCCAATGGATCTGCAACAATCCATAAAGCAATCACATGACTATGAGAACCTGCATTAAAACACTTGTCATAATCACTAAGGGTCATAAGATATAGTAATAGCCATAGTGTAATGTAAATGTATTACAATCTTTAAATTGATTTAATTGATTAATGGGATCACAAGCATGAAGAGAGGCAATGATGAAAAGAGGTGAATACATGAGGGACCACAAAATGAGAAAGGCTTTAGATCCTGTTATCCAGGGGCCATGGGATCTTGGCACTTGGCACAATCACATGTAACTTATGATCACAATTTCAAATTTGGTCACAACAATGGAATAACATGAAGATCTTCAAATGGTCATAAATTTCATGTTAAAACACCAATTTAGGCATTTAAGGTCTCATTAGAAAACTCTAGAAGAGAACATTGTAGACACTTAAATCTAGCCACTAATGACCATCAATCAAGGTTTTGTCTAATTTCCACCAAAATGCACAATATGGCTTAAAGACACTAAAATGCATTAAAAGAGTTGAAATTTTTATATTCAAGTTTGAATTTTTACTAGGGTATCATTAAATGGGGTAATTCAATTTATGAAGTAGTTAATTTTGATCAAATCATTTTGAGTCAAAATGACATTTTTGCACCTAGGTGTTCTAGATTGCTCTTTTCTATCAAATTTCTTGTACAAGACATATATGTCTTTATTATTTTGCATTGCCAACATCCTAAATGGGATAATGGTTATAACACATCTAAAAACAACTTCCAATTCCAATCCTATCAAATTTTGAGCCAATAATATGACATTTTGACCAATTTGATTAATTTGTGCACAAATTGTCAAGGTTGTGCATCAAAGTTAACTAATCATGTTTAAGGATAATTAAACCAAATCAAGAACTTAATTTAATTTTTCATGGAAAATTTTGAATATTTTTTATAAATTGATATTAAATATCTACATCATCAAATGACATCATTTCTTAGAAAGACATCCCTAGGCCATAAATGCATAAAATATCTCATCAAGTCACCCCATGCCTCATTAAGACCCTCTCATACCTCTTAAATGTCCCTTATTACAAAATATTTATGGGGGATATTTATAAATTTAATTACATAATTTGGATTAATTCATGGCCACACATCTTAGTCTTGATATGGATGGTCATGGTTGATCCTAAACAATTTGAAGAATCTATAAATAGGAGGTCTTGCCTATTGATTTTTAAGATCTTTTATGCCAAACTTATAATGCCAAAATGCATTCAAAAATACATTGCAATTACTATTATAATGTCAAATTATTGAGCCAAGCCAAGCCAATCCAAATCCATCACAAAGGTGCCAAAGAGAAGAGGAGATACCCAAGCCTCCTTTGATGAAGACTCATTGAGCACAAGCCGAGCAAGCCAAATCAAAGAATAATCTTGGAGCATCAATGAAGCTAAGGAATGTTTTTTTCTTTCATTTTTATTGAGATTTATCATTTATTTTCTTCACTAATCTCCCCCATTGAGATAGGCTTAAGGTGTTAGCTATTAGTGTGTTATTTTGAATTTGATTTCATACACTAACACAATACTAATCTCCCTTTATTATAATATTATGTTCACAAATGGCACACTCGATGGGACATAGCTTCACAAATTTGGTCAAATTACACCTAAAAGTAACATACTAACCATTATCATGTAGGATCTTAGAGTGTGGAAGAAAATAAGGCAAAAAAATTGAGTAAAAATCCATTTTTTAGTAAGTCATGGTTTTATTCTCAAGATTGTGTAGCCCAAATCACCTACCAACCCAACTCACCTACCAACCCAACTTAGCTACTAGCCCATCTCACCTACCAACCCAACTTGGCTGCTAACCCAACTCACCTGTGCAACCCAACTTGCCTATCGAGCCAACTTATCTACTGAGCCAACTTGCCTACCAACCTAACTCACCTATTATCCCAACTCGCATGTCTACCCAACTCGCATATGTATCCCAACGCACCTATCAACCCAACTCGATTGTCAACCTAGCTTGCCTATCAACCCAACTCAATTATTAACCCAACTCAATTTTCAACTCGAGAGCTTATTTTTCAAAAGTCCTTGTCTCATCCTCTAAAGTTCTTCAAATCAAGTAGTCCTAATCTTATTTTTGTAGGTTAAAATGATGGTTTGAAATTTAATTTTGGTGTTTGAACTAATCATACACTTCAAGTTGGAATTTTAAAAATAACTTGGTATAAATCATGCACACTTCAAATTTGGTGCTTAAAATGAATCTTTATCATGTTAAGTCTTGAACACTTCAAACTTTGGGTTTAAAATGAATGTAGGTGCTTATTTTTTAATTTAGTATTTTTTGTTGTAATCTTTACATGTTTTTACAACTTAAGACCAAGGGGTCAAAAGAAAATCACCAAACTTTTGCTTTAGTGCTTAAAATTGGACTCATTTGTCAAGTTTGTATT
This sequence comes from Torreya grandis, assembly GCA_037957365.1. Classification (NCBI taxonomy): domain Eukaryota; kingdom Viridiplantae; phylum Streptophyta; class Pinopsida; order Cupressales; family Taxaceae; genus Torreya; species Torreya grandis. Next base: position 2,827,171 of record JARHVA010000910.1, on the reverse strand, counting down.
CAATAGATATTAATTAATTGATTGGAAAAAAGAAGGTTTGTGTGTGTATGCTCTTCCATCCATCCCTTTTAGGGAACTTTTGGAATCAAAAGTTTCGTATTTATTGAAAACATGCCTAGTCCAAGACATAGAAATAATGTTGTCTAAAGCACTCCCTAAAAACTTTAAATAGTTTGGGTGATCTTGAAATGACCCTAAAGTCTTTTTATTAGATATTTATTTTATTATATATTGGCTTGAAAGGGGGACTTCATTACCTCTTACAAGTAATATATGGAATATTTGACTTGGGGTTTCATCTCCCAGCACTGACGTTAACCACTCCCACTAGGATTAGAGGTTTTAGCAGTTAAACCACCTTCTAGTGTTGGAGTTATACATGGGATGTATCTGAACTTTAGACATCATACTACACTAATCAAGTGATGGATGTAGTGGTTTTTAAAAGGATAAGACCTTTTTTCAACAAGCCAAGTGCCACAAACACCTAATTACATGATTTTATTTTGCATCGTGACATGAAAGTCATTGTGTAATTGATTCCTCTAGAAACATTCAAAAACTTGTAGTTCTTAGATAAATCCCCACTTATTATGAAAGTGTTGTTGGTGCAAGGTACATCTCAAGGTCCATGTCATAGTACTATCATTTGAGAGAAGGGGGTGTAAAAACCCTACTATATAATGTGCATTTTACTTTTTGGATGAACACTAAAAGCCTCTCAAATGAAGTGTATTGACGGATTCCAATAATACCAAGAAACCTTGTCAGTTTAGGACCTAAGAGCAATTAATTAGTTAGTTTTTTCTAGATTAAAGTTTTGTTTAGAGTCAAAAAATCGGTGTGAACAAATAATATAAACCAAACACATAGTCCTCATTTTCCTTTGAACAAAGAGGTGTTATGATGCCTATGTGAATCATCAATTTGCCTTGTTCAAAGCTCATCAAAACTTGGAGTCATATCATCCACTTTGGCACAATTATTATACCCAATTGAGTCTATACTTCTACCAAACATTTTTTAAGTCATTCATTTATAACTTAAATTTGAAAAATGCACCTTCATAAGTTCATAGGGTTGATGTGTTAAGTGGGTTCACCATTTGCACTAAACTTGAGGGAACTTAGGTCTAATTTTTAATTTGGTTTAAAGGTCATTTAAGACTCATAATAATTATCAACACTTGATAGACTTAAGTCATTTTATGCTAAAAACTTGTACTTTGAGTCTATGCACCAAAAATTTTTGTGTTACCATCTTATTTCCATTGAGATCATTTGAAAACATACCTTTTTTTCCTTAGAGATATTTTCAAAACTTTGAAGGTATGTATGTCATTTGAGTTAAGAAAGGTAGTTTTATGCTACCAAATTTGGGAGAAACCATTTTTGCCTTAGAGAGTTTTTGAAACAAACATTTTGTCACATCTTTTGAGTAGTCTATCATTGTTATGTTGGTTAAAACATTTCAAACATTGTTTCATAGACCTTTTTGCATAGAGTCCAAATTTTCCAATTTTTTTTCAAGCCTATCCAAGTAAACCTTTGTGATTATTTGTTTAGCGTAGTTATGCCATTCATATTTTTATAGCCTATTTGTCAAAAAACCAAGATTTATACCATTATTACCAAGAAAATAAATTATCTCTTAAGTGCCTTTTGTTTCATACCTTATATCTATTTGATCAAGTTCGTGTTGAAGAGTCAAATGCCTAGTTTTTGTTAAAAGTGTTTCAAACTTGTTAGATTAAAATCTCATCTATTTCAAAGTCTATATTTTGACATCATTTGGCCAAGAGTTATAACACATGCCTTGTTTGAGTCTAGATTTTGATGTTGTGTTTGGCCAAAAGACCTAACAACTATTTATTTCTTATATTATACTGTTTTGAAACACTTTGACCTTAGAGTTTGGAATTTATATTTTTGGTCCATTCACTTAATTTTTTTTGTATAAGATGTGTAATGTTAGATACTTAACATTATCTTTTTTTATCACAAATCATTTCATAAACCTTTCCGTTCTTTTGATGAATCTAGAACAAGTTTGAAAATCATCTTTTAAACATTATATTTTTATCGTAAAACATTCACTATGGATCCCAACATGTAATCCTACACTCATAGTGGATTCATGTACAATCTAGGGATTAGTAATGTGGTTGCATAAGAAGAAATGGTACAAGACCCCTACACAAATAATATTGCTTATGTGATGGATCCTTATCCCTCTTATAATATTCAAATAGGGGCATAAAACCAAGATCTATTGGCTAACTATTTGGTTAATATGCCACCATATTTATAATAGGACCAAGAAAAAATTATACAATACCTAGCTATGATACCCACAGCTAAAGAACCAATTCCTCAACAATCATAGTCTATTAATATGCATTCCATATATGATCCATTTTTATTTTAACATCATTTGTTGGAAAATAAATGTGAGATTTTGGTTAGAGCCATAGAAGTAGGGGATAAATTTCTAATGGACTTCCCTCATAAAGTTTACCAAGCTTAGTAATAATGCCTCACAACATATTGTATAGTCAACATTCTTGTTCTATAAATCCTTTAACTCTAGTCTAAATGATGTATCAAGACCCTAATATGCCTAATAAAGGAAAAAACCTCATCGAAGACCACTTTAATCAAATATAGGTAACATATCAAACCTACCTAAATTTATCATGCAATTTCAATCAGATGATGATGGTGAGTAAACATTTTATTAACTTAATTCCTTCAACAAGATTTTTTATAGAGTTAACAAGTCAAGACAATCAGAGTTTAGACCCATTAAAATAAAACACTTTTGTATAAAACTTGTTGCATACACCAATTATTGAAGAAGTGTCTTCTTATTCTATGTATAATAATGAGCAAAACATAGTGGATAATTCATAAGCAACATCCAATCCAAATCAAAGTGGTACTAATACACAAATAACTAGTCAAAAACATGTGCCTTTAGTTAATACCATGAGTGGATCTATAAACCTAGGAATGGGAGCTTCTTTACCCTAACCTCAATTAGCTACTTATAATCCTTAACCAACTACTTCATCAAGCGTACAACCAATAGGATCAGGTAGTCAACCAAAAATTCAATGTCATGCCTCAACAAAAGAATATGATGAATCTTATTCTTCCTTAATAGGTGATGAGTATCATTCCAAAACAATAGGCATAAATGACTATACTAATATATTAGAGGCCAAATATATTACCACCTCAACTAAGGGAAACTAATGTTCCTCCTCATTAGGTAGTATCAAACATACCTTCTTCACATACCAACATGCCAATTCAAAACCAAATGATGTTTAATCAAAAACATATCATGTTGGTCAGTGACAGGTGCCAATTATCCAACATGCATCCACTTCCCAATCAAGATTAACACAATAAGGGGGTTTCAATGTCTCTCAAATACCTATTAAGAAACAATTGCCTTTTGTACATAACATACCAAAAATTTAGAGAAAGGGTCTTGGTTTACAAGTTCCCTCTCAAAATCAAGGTTTGATTAGTCAGCAACAGATCCGTATTCAACCATAACAGGCACATTATAGTTATATCCATCCATCCCAACCTCAAAATCCTCCAAGTCAAACATTCATTGCCAACCCAAACCAGAATATCACACAACCAAATGTGCAATTTTAACAAACACATCCTAATCTACATATACGTATTCTTGCATTTTCCCAACCAATCCAACATATACCAATAAATACCTCCATCACACTCAGGTCAAAGTGCTCCACTTGTGACCGCTCAACCATCTACCCAAGATAATGTCCCCCTTCAAACCAATGTTCCCTCTAGTTTCTTATCCCAATAATTACAACAAATAAAAGATGCAATAACCACATCCAAGTGAGGTAACAAGTCAAAATGTTTAAGTTGGATGATGTGTGTTCTTATCCTTTCAATATGGACTACTTACATATTCCATTTCCTCTAGGATATGAGCCATCAAATTTTGATAAATACAGGGGAAATGTGACCCCAAAGCACATTTAACCATGTTTTTTTATCATATGTCAGCCAGTGGCATATAAAAATATATACCTTTTATTATTGTTTCCAAAGAGCTTATCTAGACAAGCCTTGGATTGGTTCTTGAAGTTGCCTAAGAATGTAGTAACTAATTTTCATGATCTTTTAGATAAGTTTGTGTAGCCCTTTTCCTATAATCTTGATCATGATATTTCATTGGTTGATTTGACTCAATCTAAACAAAAAGTCAGTGAGAGTTTTGAAAGCTATCTATAGTGATGGACAGTAATCTCACACTAATTCACTCATAGTTTAACAGATAAAAAATTAGCCACTGTATTCACTAAATACTTGCATAATGAGATAGCCTATCATCTAGAACTATAGTGTGCACATACCTTTAAATAAATCATTAACAAAGGTTTGTTGATTGAGTGAGCACTCATTAATAGAGGAGTCATCAAGCTTGATTCAACTAATCAAAACTAAGGTACTAATTAGGGAAGTGGCCAAAACCAACATCCAATCCAAGCGCAAGCATCACAACTAGCACAAGCCAATAACCAAGATAAACCAAAGCAATTCAACCACAATAGGAATGTTGTGGAAAGTGGAGTAATCAAGTCATACCATGTCCAAATAGTCAAAACATCATTTTCTCAATGTGCACCACCTTTTTATCTTATTCATACTTGAGAACCTCTTCAACCAATGTTGCAAGTGCAACAACCAAGACCAGCATAACAAATGCCATAATATTTACCATTTCAAAACCCTCTTTCAAGGAGAACTATGCCTATGAATCATGTTTGTAGTGACCTTGGAGAGCCTATTGATTTTATACTTTGAAAACTTGTTTCTAGTAATTTGATTAGTTGGCCTATACCAAAGCATTATTTTCAAGGCATCCCTTATCCTGATTGATACCATGAAAATGAATTCTATGAATATCATCATGTCAATGAGAATAATTTATGAAGATGTGTGCAAATCAAGCATTTAACTAAAAATATTTTAGAGAATGGGGAGATCACAATCAAAATCTTGGAATCTATCAAAAACCTTTTCCATAGCATGACTAATAGCATCAACAACAAAAATAATAGCCATGATTGGTGTAATAACAAAATCAAAGGCCAGACCAATAGACTCAATAGTAAAACCAACAATATTAGAATAATGGACAAAACTAAAGTCAAAATGGTAACAACCAAAAAACCTACCATGCAGTTTCACATAACTACAAGTTTGTAGGTTATATTTTAGGGGCTTAGCATTAATACCATATCTATTAATCCTAGACCAAGCACTAATCAATCTAGACCATTGATAAACAATGCCACTCGACCAAATTATATGGATAATCCTTCTTTGACTTGGGATTGCATGCAGGCAAACCAAAATATCAATATTTCCATTTTTGGACCTTATACCAATAACTCATCCTTGCCTCGTGACTACATATAAGTGCACTAACAACTGAGACTTATCTTATCTATTCCCACACCATTACCACTATTTTTAAGTAATCATGGTCCTATATTTAATCTCAATTATGTAATCACAACTCAAAGGTCAAGGATTACCATCCTAGGCCCACAACCATATACCACTTTTCCCATTATCCAACTAACCATTTAACTTTTGAATAAGCCATTTACCACTAACCCATAAAAGAAGTTTGATTGTGTGGAACAATTATAGAAGACACCAACCCAAATCTCCATTTTAGATTTGTTGTGAAAGTTGAAAATCCACAAAAAGATTTTTAATGAGTTCTTAACCTAATCCACTATTGTCAGTGACATATCCCATAATAAATTTCAAGCTTTGGTTGGATACCTAGCTCCCACCCAACAAGTCACATTCAACCAAAGTGATATGTCTTCCCTTGGCCTACTCCATAATAATCCATTGTACATAGAAGTTTGTTTAAAGTGGCATAAAGTGAAACGTGTCCTTATAGACAATGGATCAAGCCTCAACATAGTGTCTCTAAAGCTCATCAAGCTTCTTTGGTACATAATGGTAGATCTCTAACCAAAAATGATAACTATCAAAGCTTATGATAATCAAGAGAGAGAATCTCAAGGCACCATTAGCCTACCAGTTATCATTAGGACTTTGACCCATGATACACTTTATCATGTGCTTGATCTTGAGTTGTCATATATTATACTTCTAGGTAGGCCTTGGTTACATGAGATTCATGTAGTCCCATCAACACTGCACTAATGTATCAAGTTCTCCCACTTAGGGATGGAAGTGAACATTTTAGGAGATTTGCACCCATATAAACATTGCAAACATCTTGAGGCTGAGATTTAAATCTATAGTTACTAATACAACATAAATCCAAGTTCCAAGAAAGATACATGAAAGGCCATACTTATTAATTCTCTAGAGGATAATTGCATAGATCCTAATACCTTGGATTCCCTTTCCCATATATTGCTTCCTAAATCTTCCAATCATTACACCATTTTAGATAATAGCCTAGGAGAATATTTAATGCATGGTACCTTTCATATTGTATACCTTCCATAGAATTAAAAGTCCTTTTGAAGACATAAAGCTAATCTATTTCATCTAAAATTGGGAACAAAAGAGCAAAAATAAAGGACCTATCATATTTGTACCAATATCTATCCTAGAAATGGACCCTTTTGAAGGGGATGAATTATAGTTGTATAGTGATAACCAAGTTGATTATTATAAAAATTCAAAGTATATTATTCCCAATAGGATCATGAAGAATCAAGACAATGAAGGAGGAAGCTTCAAACCTAATTAAAAAGGAACGCTTGAGCCAATTTCTATGACCAAATACAAAATACCCTATGGACTTACATTTAAACTACCTAAGGATGACTCCATATATCTTACTCATTTTCCATCCCCATTGACTAGTGATGAGGATGTTGGTAGAAAAGAAAAGTTTGATCAAAGCCTTATCTTTGATGACCTAGCTAAGACTGACCTATTTGATAATAATTCCATATGTACCCTCAGCCTAATCATTGATAATAACCCATTGCCATTATACTATCCCCAACTGATAGATTGGGACCAACAAGAATCTAATTTATCGATTAATGAGTTTCAAAATGATAAGGCATTCTATGATTTTCTAGGCTTTAGAGATAAAATTTCATTGGGAGATCATAAATTAAGGTTCTCAATCACATTAGATCTTGAAGCCTATTTTGGAGAGTGGATGAAAACCCTTAGCCAAAGACAAATAAATAAAACATTGAGGTCCCAAAGAAAAAACCTCTTTGAAGCACTTTCTAAATAGGGAAAAAGTAAAGATAAAGGCTAGTCTAGTGATGAAAACTTGTTTTAGATGCCATTAGATGGGGGTGATCATTCCTCTTTGAATGTATACCAAGATACCACCAATGATGAACTTACTTATGGATCTGAGTTTATTTTTGAGCAATAATAAGTGTTTGATCAAATTATTCAAGAATTTTTGACTATTTTTGCCACATAGATAGATCTCCCATTGGGGGACTCAAATTCATCATGCCTAGGATAAGTTGAAGAGCCAATCTCAACAGAGGACCCTGATATAGTCCAATAGTTCAAGTCTTTGCCTACTATCCTAGAAGATGGTTTGACCCTTCTAGTCAAATATACAATAGAGGTAAACATCGAGACTCTATCAAACCCAAAATGGATCAAATTAGGCATGTCCCTCACTAAGGAATAATGTGAAATCTTTATATCTCTATTGAGAGAATTTGTAGATATCTTTGCATGAGCTTATTTTGACATGCTAGGTTTGGACCCTACCTTGGTTTTACATAACCTTTTAGTAAAGCTTGATTCTAAAATAGTAAAGAAAAAGTTATGACAGATGCATATTCACATTGCTATATTAGTAAAGAAAGAGTTGGAAAAACTCTTAGAATCAGGATGTATTCGATCCATTGACTACTAAGAATGGATATCTAATATTGTACATATTAGTAAAAATCCTGAAGGAATTAGAATCTATACTAATTTTTGAGACATAAAAAAAACTTTCCCTAAGGATGACTTTCCATTGCCTAATATTGACATGATTGTTAACTTCACGGTGGGTTATGAGATTCTTTCACTCATGGATGGCTTTTTATATATAACCAAATCAGAATAGTATTAGAAGACTAATGCAAGACAACATTCACCACTCCATGGGGCACATTCTATTATCAAATAATGCTTTTTGGTCTTAAGAATGTTGGAGCTACATATAAAAGAGCCATAACTATCATATTCCATGATATAGTTCATGATATTGTTGAAGACTACATCGATAACATACTAAGCAAATCAAAAACAAGGGTTGACCATCCAATAGTGCTATGTAGAATATTTAAAAGACTACATAAGTATAAAGTCTAGCTAAATCCAAAGAAATTTGTGTTTGGAGTAACATCAGGAAAATTACTTGGCTTCATTATGTCTCATAGAGGCATTAAAGTCAATCTATCCAAAGTCTAAGCTATAATAGAGATGCCACCACCAACCAATTTAAATCAACTTCATAGTTTGTAAGGCAAGATCTAGCCAATCTGACACTTCATATCTTAGTTAGCAGACAAGTGCCATCTATTTACACATATTCTAAAGAAGGGAGTTGCATTCCACTAGGATAATCACTACCAAATAGATTTTTAGTAGCTAAAAGATTACCTAATAAATCTACATATTTTATTACCCCTATGTTAGGAAAACTATTTTTGTTATACCTATCAGCTACAAGTAATGCCTTAGAGGCACTTCTAGCTCAACATGATGACAATGAAAAATAACATGTAGCATATTACTTAAACCATACATTGGTCACATATGAACATAATGTTAGGAACCCATGTTCTACTCTTTTATTTACATTATTAGCATAGTAGTTGCTTTGGATGCATATGCTTTGTAAGTCATCCCTGGAGCACATTTATATTATCCCACATACATGAGATGAAATAGTTATTAAAATAGAATTATAATTTAAGTCAATGTTAAGACCCAATGAAGACATCCATGAATTGTATTGGATTGAGCTTGCTCAAATGAGGTTACCCCCTCGAAGAGGCCAATGATTCTGTAATTTTGTAATTCTGCTATTGTAACTCAGTTCTATTTGTTTCATTCAATATATTGCTAATTTTTCATAGTTTATTTCTTATATTTGCAATTATATGCTATTCTATTTAGGAAGGATCCTATCATCTAGTATCATAGCATTTTCTAGAGAGATTTTTTTTAACCCACCGTATGCTCCCACCTTGCTATACTTGGACCCTGGTGATCAAAAAGTGGTAATAGATCCATTCCCAGCCCTTCCATACGATAGTCTAGATCTGTAATTTTATTTTGGCAACATGACATCACCAAAGATCATGATTTTCTGCTCAAGTACATTACATTTATGTTCCATTCCATATTTTATCTTCTATTTTAGATCAAGGTAAAACGTATCTACTTAATTGTGGGAAGTGCTTGGGTGAAAGCCCTAAAACTCATTGTGAGGAGTACCATAGGAACCCCAAAGCAGTTGGCCCATTGAGATGACCTACTAGTGAAATGAGCAATGACCCCTTCCTTATTGACTAATTCCCACCCGTGACGAAAACCAAGAGCTATTGTTACGAGGTAAATCTATGGACAACTTTTTTCTGGAGAGTAGTACTTGCTCAGATGGCATTGGTGGCTAGAGTGATTTCTAAAAACCTTTAGGCAACCATTCAAAATTGGGGTACATTTACGTCAAGTAGAATAAAAATCAAAACAATTTATTAAACTGTATAAGTTTCATAAGATTATCAGTAGAACAATAAAAAACTAGAAACTAGAAATCAAATAAATAAAAAAAATAAGTTTGAGCGTCATTTGTTAGAGAACAAAGATGAGATTTTCGCTAGAGCCATAGAAGTAGGGGCTAAGTTTCTATTATACTTCCCTCATGAAAGTTTACCAAGCTTAATAAGAGTGCCTCACAATATATTGTATAGTCAACTTGCTTATTCTAGCAATCCTTTAACTCTAGTCCAAATGACGCATCAGGACCCTAATATGCCTAATAAAGGAAATAACCTAATGAAATATAACTTTACTCAAATATAGGTATCATATCAAACCTACCTAAATCTAGCATGTAATCTCAATCAAATTACCATGGTGAGTAAACCTCTTCTTGAATTATTTCCTTCAATAGGAGTTTTGATAGAGTTAACTGGTCAAGATAATTAGAGTTTAGACCCATTCAAATAAAACACTTTGGTAGACAACTTGTTTCATACACAAATTATCAAAGAAGTGTCTTCTTATTCTATGTAGAATAATGAACAAAGCACAGTGGATAATACACAAGCAACACCCAATCCAAATCAAAGTGGTACTAATACACAAACAACTAGTCAACAACATGTGCCTTTAGTTAATACCCTAAGTGGATTTGGAAACCTAGGAATGGAACTTCTATATCCCAACCTTAACCAACTAATTCCAATCCTCAACCAGCTACTTCATCAAGCACACAACCAATAGGATCAAGTAGTCAACCAACAACCAATGTCACGCTTTAACAACAAAATGTGATGAATCCTATTCCTCTTCAATAGGTGATGAGTATCATTCCACAATAATAGGCACAAATCAATATACCAATGCAGTAGAGGCTAAACATATTACATCCTCAACTAGGGGCAATTAATGTTCCACCTCATCAGGTAGTAGCAAAGGTACCTTCTTCTTCACATACCAACATGCCAATTCAAAACCAAATGATGTTTAATAAAAAACATATTCATGTTGGTCAGTGATAGGTGCCAATTCTATAACATGAATCCACTTCCCAATTGGGATTCATGCAATAAGGCATTTCAATGTCTCTCAAATACCTACTAGGCAATAATTGCCTTTTCTATAGAACATACCACAAGTTCAAAAAAAAGGGTCTTGGTTCACAAGTTCCCATTGAACAATAAGGTTCAAGTAGTGGAAATAAATCCTTATTCAACCACAATAGGCACATTATAGTTATATCCCTCCATCCCAACCTCAAAATCCTCCAAGTCAAACCTTCATCACCAACCCAAACCAAAATATGACGCAGCTAAACATGTAATTTCAACAAGCACATCCTAATCTGTGTATGCATATTCTTGGATCATTTTCCAACCAATCCAACATATACCAAAAAATACCTCCATCATACCCTAGTCAAATTGATCCACTTGTGACCACTCAACCATCTACCTAGGATAATTTTCCCCCTCAAACCAATATTCCCTCTAGTTTCTTATCCTAAGAATTATAACAAATGAAAGATATAATCGCTACCATCCAAGTGGGGAAACAAATTAAAAAGTTAAAGTTGGATGATGTGTGTTCCTATCCTTTCAATATGGAGTACTTATAAATTCCATTTCCTTCAAGATATGAGCCACCAAAATTTCATAAATATAAGGGGAAAGGTGACCCCAAAGCACATTTAACTGAATTCTTTGTCGCATGCTAGCTAGTGGAATATAATGATATATACCTTTTATTATTGTTTCTTAGGAGCTTAGCTGGACAAGCCTTAGAGTGGTTCTTAGGTTGCCTAAGAATTTAACAACTAATTTTTATGATCTTTTATATAAGTTTGTGTATCACTTTTCCTATAATCTTGAGCATGAGATTTCATTAGTTTATTTGATACAAGCTAAACTAAAAGTTAGTTTGAGTTTTACAAGCTATCTATAGTGATGGAGAGCACTTAAAATCTAATTCACTCATATTTTACCAGATAAATAATTAGCCGCTGTATTCACTAAAAATTTTCATAATGAGACAGCCTATCATCTGGAACTGAAATGTGTACATACCTTTAAAGAAATCATTGACAAAGGTTTGTTGATCTAGCGAGTGATCATTAATAAAGGAGTCATCAAGCTTAATTCAACTAATCAAAACCAAGGTACCAATTAGGGAAGTGGCCAAAACCAACAACAAAATCACAAAAAATCTATATTTAGAAGTTAATTGGTCATATATCAGTTACACTAAGCTTAGTTTAAGTAAGTCAGACTTCTTTAGAGGTTCACCTCAATTAGCCAAAGTCTCATAACTTGGAGGTGATCCTATTGTGTGATTAGATTCTTATGTGCTAAAACTCCTACAACATATAACAGGTGAAAAATCTAATTGATAACACTAACTCCACATAATTCTCTTGAATAAGTATAACAACCAACTGTGGTGGCAGTGGGGGAGGAGGAGGTACCACTGGATTAATAGGGTACTCATATAAAATTTCTCAAATTATAACTACCTTGTTACAATGTATATATTTTATTCATCGATGAACTTTAGATGGTATTTCATAAATCTTTTGTATACAAATGTGTTTTAATAACTTTTCAAAGACCTTTGTGCTTGGTAAGACTAGAAATAGTGTAGTAATTATAGTATATCAATGTTGAAGAGGTATCACATTGTGTTGAAGAGTGTTTTATGTGTTTCCATCAAATATCTTAACCATTCTTTTAGTTTCTTATAAATCTTATTATATGTATCTGAGTGAGTTGAGAAGTGTCATTATGCACACCTTCTCAATTGGACCATTGTCAACTAAGACAAGTATTTGGGTTCCTTGTTGACATAAGATCATATGAATAGTGTGTGGAGATCCAATTCATTATATATAATCTCCTTATCATCAAATGTAATCATAGGTTACTACAATAAGATGCCTATAAGTGTGATAATAATCTCATGTATATGGTGATCTTATTTTAGATGTGGAGGATGTGCATTATATTCATGATTTAATTCATAATTATCCTTGGTATTTATTTTCTCATGTTTAGGAAATTGATCATTGAATATTTTCAATTTTCAATTACAATTATGTTGGGGTGTAGACTCCTTCATAGGTTTAGTTAAGTTAATAGTGTTTTCATCAATAAGATCTTGTATCTTATATCTTAACTTGAGACATTTATTTTTAGAGTGTTCAGGTGATCTATGGTAATCATAATATGCATTACTATCATAATTCTTAGGTTTAGGTCTTATTGCATTAAACTCTTGTGGTGGAGGAAGAGAGTCCATGTTAAACTCAAATAACTTATGTAGTAGAACATGAGGAGGTGATAGTAATCATGAAAATTACCCTTTTTATGGAGCACATAATTGAAGTCGACTTTTAGGATGTGATATTGCATTAATTGTTGTCTTTCCCTCACTCTTGTTATCATTTTATTTAACTTTTTAACTTGGTTTAATTTGAAATTTAGTTGTTGAAGTACTTTAAATATTAGGTACATACTTGACTTTGTTTAAAGACATTTGTTCAACTTCTCGATCTCTCAGTAAATGGCATAAATCGTTGAAAGACTTGAATTTATTGAATACTATTGACTAATGCAATGGTGAAAGCAAAATTTTCTTGAATATGTCTTGTAGCTAATTATCTACCATAACATTATTCATCTCATCTATTATGATCTTATACCATAGTACATAATCACTGATTAGATCAGTGGACCCTTGAGTTTGATAATTAGCATATAAAATAGTTTCTCATCAATGTTTATGAAAAGGTATGCATTTTAATTATATAACTAATTGGAGGGGGAGGTCATGAAACCATCACAAAGCATAGTCTTTTAGACTTATTTGGAATACCTTGGTCAATAATCTATCATTGGATATGTAATCTATGTATGTTTTGTGGAAGGATCAAAGGTGTTGTTTAGGATCACCTTTACCATCATAAATTGGAATCTTAGGAGATACAAAGCCTATAGGTAAGGGATAATCTATTATTTCAAGGGATAATAGGTTATGAATCAAGGCATATGAATTATTTGAATGCCTAGATCTAGATGTATGTTTCTCTAATTGTAACACCTTAGCCTATAGAGCTAAAATAATTTGTTTGAGGGAATGTGCAATAGGTGAGGTCAATGATGTAATATTAATAACCATCATAGGAAGGGAATAAGTCATATGTGTTTGAATAGATATGTAAACTTGTGGGAAGCCTTGTGTTGATCCCATACCTTGGGTGGACATCCCAAATATGACTAGAGGTTTAGATGTAGGAATGATACCAATGTCATAAGTTTGAACACCTACGGTTAGGTTGGTAACTTGAAAATATTGGTTGATATCACATAAGGAGTTATATTATTCCACATATGTAATATCTTGAGCCAAAAAAATTATTCATCTCTGACTACATATAACATTACATCAAGCATTTGTGAATTTTTGCTCATATACTTAGTTAATTCTCTTTCATCAACCTCATAAAATATATTCACTGTAGTTGTTTATTTTTCAAAATTATTTTTAGATTAAATATTCATGATAACTACATCAAGGTTAAATATTAGATGTCCCAAAAATGTGGATTAAGTCTAAATAGTTCATTATTAAATTCAACCTTATTAGTTTATAAAGATTTGATCCATTTGCTTACATAGTTGATCCAAATTTCACATATCAAAGTAGAACAATATGAAATGATAAGAATCATGAATTGAGTTAAAAAATATATGATATGTTCATTTATTATGTCCATGCATATTTTGTATTATTAGGGAAAATTAGATATCATGTCCAAAAATGAATCCCTAATGCAACAGTCTAAAAATGCTAGGAGGATGAAACCTTAAAGGATACCTAAGATTTGACACATTTTGATGAATATTCAAGTTCACCAATATGTTTTACCCTAATTTAGATCATGAAACTCTAATTAAGATATAAACTTGACTCTAATTAAAAATGTAAAATATGATAATTAAGCATGATTTTGAATGTAAACTACTAAGATAGATTTGATAAGTGTCATGTACCAAATATGGAGAGTACAAATGAGATCAAGATACTTTGTTTTTCTTATCTATTGATTAAATTATCATAGTTTTAAATGGATGGAAGCATCATTATGAGTCACTCAGATCTAGAAATGGTTGTTTGTGCATGTAGGGTCATTAATGTTAATTTGGAATAGAAACATTGATGATAGTGATTGAGGTTGACATTACTATCCTAGGCAAATTTGGCTTTCTGATGCTATACAATTAACTTTTCTTACTTGAAATACCTTTTTATGTGTGATCTTGATGATTGACTATGTGCTCAACTCCATAGATCAATTTGATTCTCCTTAAAACCCTAAATCAATTTATGAGGGGTAAAAATGAATAAAATTGGGAAATATAATGGGTTGAGCTGACCCCAATCAGCCCCATTGATGGGTGGCCATTGCATACATATCTAATAACTCTAAAAGGTATGTTAAGACACATGTAATTATTCCCCTCTAAATGAATGTGTAACAGTGATAATTTTTTATATGAATGCACATATAATCTATCTTTCAATAGTTGACAATATTCATTGTTGGCTTGGTTTGGTGTGTTTCAGACCTAGATGATGATTACTCCTAATGATTTATTTGCTATTTTTGGGAAGAATTTTTTAGATTTAATTAATGTACAATAGTAAATATATGCTTGATAGATAAGTTCCAAGTGTGTTCTAAGTGTGGGTTTTTTTTTAATTTATATGAGTTTGTTTAGGTAATTTATCACACCATTGACACACTAGGAAAATGGGTCGACCCTTAGGAAAAATTTAATTTTAAAAAATAATAATTGATGGGCAAGGGTCACTAATGTTGGCCTCAACTCAATTCCATTGATGATACTATCTGAGCCTAACATCAGTGTCTAGGATATATGAATATGGATCTAATGATTTGGAGATGTTTGAGTAAGATATTTAACTAGTCTGTCATAAATTACAATGTTTCATATGGGTGATTGAGAATGAAATGGGAGGGTAAATCTCATAACAAGTATGTGTATGTAATAAAATGGTGAATAAGAGGCATATATGTGCAAACAAGTCATGTATGGCAAAGATAGGTCAAAAATGACATTGTCAAGTACATAATACCGGATTTTAATATTTATAATTTATAATACATAGATAAGTGAGTATGTGAAAGATATTAAGAAGTTATTAGTCTTGAATTTTAGATTTTAGGATCAAGCATGTGTATAAATACCTCACATTTATCTTAATAAAATGATTCATTAAAATATTCTTACAATAGGAAAAAAAATATAACTTACATAATTAGATTTATGTTAGGATTTTTGTGTGCAAATTAATCCTAATAGTCCTTACACTTTTGTCAAACATAGTATGCACCACCATGAAGAATCATCACTCATTCCATGCATGTCAGTTTGTGCATTTTGAATGTGTGGCTTGTAGTGTAATGTATTCAATATTGTATACCAGATGACTCTGTCAGTACCTTATGCATCATTTGTCATTTACCAATGCCATAATCTTGTTTGTTTTGCATATGATTTTCTCTGACAAAGATCTAATATACTACCTTCATGTGTATGCTTTGATAAAGTCATGTGTGCTTGCATCATTATCCATTCACATACACTTGTTTAGGCATGTTTGCCACCTACTCTGATTTCTTTGTACACCAAAGAATCATGCAATTTTGCCAAAAAATAACTGATAGTGGCATATGCCTATAATAGCCAAAGCTATTAGGCATTAGTGATAAATTTCATATAGTTTATTTATTTAATATGTTATTTGAGTATATTTGTTTTTTTTTGCTTAGTTTTACATATTTTGTTTATTTTGATTTGTTATTTAGGTGGGTAGGTGGAGAAAGTTGGGAGGCAAAAAAAGAGGTCTTAAGTGGACATTTTTTTATTTTAAAAATGATAAATTTCAACTTCTATAAATTATTTGAGACGATTGCACTCCAAATTTGAAGATCATACAAGACCATGAACTGTAGACTATTATTTGAGATAGCTACACTCTAAACTACTAATATTTATTAAAAATGGTCAATTAAAAGTTAGTCAAACATCTAACATTCGAAGAGGAACTCCTATTTTTTAGAAAAACAAAGAAGATAGTCGATCGTGCGATCCCTCATTTTTTAGTGTCATTTAGTATTTTTTTTAAACCATTTGATGGAAATTTAAATAAGATAATCTAGTTTATGACCTATATTTTTTTGACCTTTTTAATGAATATTTATGTTTTTATTAATTTTACAAGTAAATAGATCTTAAAAATTGAAAAGATGGATAGCCAGCAGTACGGTCCCCTTAACTACCTAAAAAAGTGAAAATTTAGTTTTTTTTATAATGTGTATAAAATTAGGCTTATTTTGTGACCATATAATATTTTTTCATTTAGATGAATGAAAAAATAAAAATAAAAAATAGACATGCATAGTTGCAACATATAGTGGCCTAAAAAGACATACTTAGAAATCAACATAAATGAAAACCTTAAAATAGTCAAAATTTTTAAAAAATCATATATTTGGAAAGAGAAGAGTGTGCTTGACATTATATTAATAGTTTTAATAAATGTATCATTGAAATTAATATTGTTTATGATGGTAGAAGTCAGATTTTTTTTCTAGTCAAAAACACAAATTTGGTTGTGTTTACAAGTTTAGACCTTAGGCTCAGGAATCTAAGATTTTTCTGAGCCTCAAAACATGTTTTTAAAATTATACAAATAAAATATCATATGTATTAGAAAAATGTACAAGATATAATGCACACATATTCTTAACAATATTCAAATATGAAGCCTTAAAAAGTAAAAAGGTGAACGATTAAAAGGTAGAGTGAGGGGTTTACTATAATAAATATTAAGTTATACATTAATTTTACTTTAATAAATATAATAAATTAGGGTCACTGTACATCTTTTAGAATTGGTCTTGTAGCTACATGACTTATGATTTAGAAGATAGTTTTTCAAAATCCAATATGGTCAATACTTAGTCATTTTTTAGGATTTTAGTATTTAACCTAGGGATTTCAAGATGTAATTTTTACAATTGATGTCAATTTTGGGTAAACATATAATATATTTTTACATTTTGGGGCCTTATATATTGCTTGTTGGCATTTTTAGGTGTTCTCAATTTGAAAAAATTAAAGTTTACAAACTAATGCACACCCAACCTCTCCTTTGTGCTAATTTTAATTATGATTAGGTCCCTCATAGGCCAAAAGGAACATAACAACACAATAATCATTTGTGACTAGGGTAAATAGGGATAATTTGACACATATTTATGTGTGGTCACACCAATTAAATTTGAATTCATGCCAAAGTGGTGTGCATAGGGAAACATGGGTTGCCTTAGTGACCCATGCACATCTAACCACCCTTCATGTTGATTTTACTTGTGATTAGGTCCCTTATAATCTAGAAGTGACATAAAAATACCATATCCACTTATGACTAAGGTAAATGAAAGGCACATTTGTACATGACCATCTCATTTCTCTTCAAATTCAATCAAAAAATGCATGATAGTGGAAAAGTAAGTTGCATTGTGACCCTTGCACATACAACCACCAATTTATATTATTTTTACTTGCGATTAGATCCATTATTGCCTAAAGTGACACAACCACACATATACTCTTGTGACCATGGAAATGTGAATAATTTATGGTACATTTATATTTGATCAGACTAATTCACTTTGAATTCAAGCCAAAATGTGTGATTAGGGCAACATAATGTCACATTAATGACCCACATACACCAAATAATTACTTTGTCTTTTTACTTGAAATTTGAGGGTTTATAGGCCAAAATAAACACAACAATACCATATCCACTTGAGACAAGAGGAAATACATACATTTGGGACACATTCATGTATGATTAACTCAATTCACTTCGAATTGAGGTCAAACTAGTGTGATTGTGATAATGTAGGTCCCATTGGTAATCAATATGCACCCAACCACTCCTTTATGATTATTTTATGATACACACTTAACCTATAATGTTTCTAGGGATATGTGTGGTCAACTTGTGGCTTACATATCTTTCATATTATTTTATTACATTTATGTATGCTCTTAGTATGGTTGGACTATGGAGTAATCATAGACAAGTAGAGTATATATAGGAGGTAGTGGTTAGTATTTTATCATCATATTGTGAATTATTCTCTTATTGCATTATTATGGAGGTTTCCTCTTTGAAGAGACTCAATCATAATTATCAAGTATTATGCTCTATTGTCAATTATTATTTTGGATATAATTATTATTCTCTTAATTATGCGATATATTATTTTATTTTTGGGAAACATCTAAGTAATTTCATTTGTTTAAGTCCTAAAAAAATCCAATGACTGTTAATTTCATTTTTGTGATAATCAACATAATAATTGAGCTATTTTCTAAAAAGGTTATTACTCAAGGCACAAAGAAGCTAGTAAAGGGTAAGGTATAGGGGACATACAATATACTAGTATCTATAAGCTCAATGATTTATCCTCTAACCTTGAACAAGAACCCAACTCAGTAGATTTATAACATATCGATTGTGGAATCCTTCATTTAATTATCAACCTAGGAACATAGAACTTTGTAAAGGGTTTACATTGTATATGCAACACTAAGCCATTTTCAAGAGTTAATTTAACTATCTACTAGTTATTAGATATAGGGAATTGAAACTAGACTAATACACACTTGCATTGAAAAGAAATCACACTTGAAAAAATGAAATGACAGGAAAGTGAATTATTTTACCATCATGTGTTGCATGACCCCATTATGTAATATTCATTATTTCACCCAATTATTTGTTCAACTTTGACATGTATTATTTAAACACTACATGTGTATTTTTACATAACCATGTATAGTGATTGACCACAACATATATGTGCACATTTTTATGAGTATGCCATGCACCCCACCCACCCCCCCCCCCAAAAAAAAAAAAAAATTAAATAAAATAAAATTAAATGTGAATTGTTCAACCACTATTCATCAACCTCAACTTGGATTTTTAGGACCATAAAACAATGTGTAACTTGGGAAAGTTTTTTCAACCACCCAATAAGATTTTATCCTAACACTTACTTTGATCATTGTGCACAATGTTCTACATACAACCCTAGTGTGCCTTGTCTAACTTCTATGAGTTATGCAACCTTGAATAGTAATGTTCAAAAACCATGCACCTCAAGACATTGACATGCATTATTGAGCCATTAAATTACACATGGACCCTCATGCACATTGATCAAAAAGTACACAACTTCTAACCCATAAATACATTTTTCAATTACTATGTGCTTCATGACATCATAACACATTATTTGATAACACACACATCATGGCATCATACCACACTTGAATTTTGTAAACCAATGCATGCCTTGAGTCTTTGTACCTATTGTGCATAGTTCAATAATCATGTATTATGAGATCCACATCCAAACATTATGTAACCCCATCATACATTATCTAGCCACATGGCATCATATGACCCTAGCGTTCATTATTTAGTCATCATAAATGTTTAATAAATCTACATCATGAAATCCTAAAAATCACATATTTTGTGACCCTATCATGCATTTTGAAACCAATAAAAATCATGTGACCCATTTTTTCATTATTCAACCATCATATAAGATAATTATTCCACCCCTAGAAGTTACGTAACCTTGCTAATTTTTACCAACTGTGGTTATTCAACCTCTAAACATCATGCAATCGAAACAATCACACATTATATAACCCCAAAATAAATTAATAAGCCATTCAACACCATGAAACCTCATCATGCAATGCTAAACCCTTTGATTTCAAGCAACACCATTTTTTTATATTTAAACACCACAGTTGTGCATCATTTTATCCTTACAGGTTTTATGACTTTAACATGCATTTTTAGACCACCACAAGTGTTTAACCACAATTCATTGAGTTATTATAATGTTTGTACATCATGGGACCCTATCATGAATTTCTCAACCCCTTTGCATCATGTAAATCTATCATACATTATTCAACCACTAGACATTGTACAACCCTATTATATGTTATTCAACCAACATATGTCATTAGATTTTGTTATGCATCAGTCCACCTTGCATATTGTACAACATGATATGAATTTTTAGTCATCAAGAGAATATTTATCCACAACTAAATCAAATGTTTGATGATAACATATATTCATATATTTTGACCAAATAAGACATGCATCCCAATTGTGCATTGTTCAACTGTACTACTCACCTTATAACCTCAACCTAGATTTTTTAAACCATTGTGCAACATATGAACCATGGGTATTATTTAAACATGACATATGATGAAATATTAATATGCAATATTTAACCATTATGAGCCATGTAATCCAACTAGAAAATGTGAGTCGACATGAATTTTTCAAGCATTGCATGTCACGTAATCTCAAGATCGATTTTTTAGCACCATACTCCATTTAGTACCTTCATGTTTTTATCACTACACACCAGGAAAACCTAACATGGATATTAAACCATGACATGTATTATTTCTCCATGACATGTAATGTGGCCCAAACATGCATTTATCAACTCATATGCATTATATGAAAAATGTAAATTGTGTGCCCTTGCATTCATTATTTGACAAGTGCACATTATAAATCTTTGCATGAATTATTAGATATATGTATAATATATGATCTAATATGAATTTATTAACCTATACATGTCATCTAACCCCTAAGTTAATTAATCACCCATTATGTGTTATGCAACCATGAAGTGCATTGGTCACATAACCCATAAACACATTCATCACCCATTATGCACCATGCAACCATGAAGTCTATTGGTCACTATTGAGTGTCATACCACCCTAAAGTGAATTTAAATGTTGTAGTGTGTGATGCAACCTTGAATTCATGGCTAATAACTACACACCATGTTACTCCAAAGTGCTTGATCATATGTTGCACGACACATGACATTGAAGTATATCGATTGATCATTACACACCATGTGACCTTAAAGTATATTGATAAAAAATTATGTTCCATGTGGCATAAAATTACATCATTCATATTTTTCATGCATGCAACCTCAAAGTACATTGATGCAATTGTGGTGGGAATTTTAAAAACATTGTGTGTCATGTAACTCACTCACAATAAGATATGCAACCTTGTTATAAATTTTATAACTATATTAATAAGAAAAAAATGTATTTTAACCCATATCACAATATTGTGTAAGGGTTATATAGAATTTATATATAGATCTAGTAAATATAACTTATAATTATTTTTATAAGACCTTACATTTCATACTGAGTCTTGCATTTTTTGAAGGATCTATAGAATTTTTGTTTAGACTCGCCTAATAAGATTTCTTATAAAAGGTGTATTGCATAATTAAAAGACATTAAAAATATGGAATAAGAAAAAATATAACTATAATTTATAAGATATACCAAAATTTCATTTCACATCTAATTTTTTTTATATAATATAGGAGGGGACATCTATTTATTTGCATTTTGTGTGTGTGTGTATGTATGTGCCAAATTTTAAATTTTATTTAAAACCAAATTATATATGAAATAAATGATTTATAGATAATATTTTATTTTTTCAAAGATTTTCCTAAATATTTAGAGTTAGAAAAAATTTAACATCTAAAAAAATTTATAACCCAAATCATTCAAGAGAAATTTGATCCCACTTAGGTGAGTAGCAATTATTTTATTAAAATTAGAAAATAACTAATAAAAGAGTGAAACTTAGGAAATATTTTTCAATCACATAATAAAATTTTATCCTAACACTTACTTTGATCATTATGCACAATGTAACGTTGGTGTGCACATTATTCTACATACAACAATATTATGCTTTGTCTAACCATAATGCACTACGTGACCTTGACTAGTAATGTTAAAAAACTATGCACCACATGAAATTGACACGAGTAATTGAGGTATTAAATTACATGATCCTCATGTTCATCTCTAAAAAACTACACACCTTCCAACCCATACATACATTTTTCAACTATTGCATGCCTCATGACATCATAACACATTGTTTGACCACATACACATTGTTACATCATACCATACATGTACATTTTTTAGCCAAATGTATGCCTTGAGTCTTATGTATTTTTTGTGCATTGTTCAACAATAATTTGTCATGAAACCAAAATCCACACATTGTGCTACCCTATGGTATTTTATTTGACCACATAACATCATCCGACCTTGTTGTGCATGATTTATCTATCATAAATGTTTAACCACTCTACATCATGTAATTGCAAAAATAATATATTTTATGACCCCATCATGTATTGTGAAACCATTTAAAATAATGTGACCTCATCTTGCATTACTCAACCACCACATAAGTGAATTATTCCATTTATACAAAGTATGTAACCCCATTGTACATTTTTTTACCACTTCAGGTGTTCAACCACTAAACATCATGAAATCCAAACAATCACACATTGTGCAACCCCAACATGCATTACTAAACCATTTAGAATCATTTGACCTCATAATGTATTATTAAACCCTTTACATCATGCAAACCCATTTTTCATTATTTAAATATCACATGTGTGCATCATTTTATCCCTACAATTTTTGTGACTTTTTACGTGAAATTTTTTACCACCACAAGTATTGAATCACAATACATCAATTAATTCTAATGTTTGTACATTTTGGACCCCATCATGCATTACTCAACCACTAGGCATTGTGCAAATCTATAATGTGTTATTCAACCACTAGACATCATGTAACCTTATTGTATATTGTTCAACTAATGTGTGGCATGGGATTTTGTTATGCATTGGTCCACCCTACAAGTTGTGCAAACTTTACATGTATTTTTAGTCATCAAGAGTTCATGGATCCACTATTAAATCTAATGTTTGATGATGCCATATATTGTATATTTTGACCAACATAACATGCAGCCCCAATGTGCATTGTTCAACTAATACTCACCTTGTAACCTCAAACCATATTCTTTGTACTATTGTACCACATATAAACCATGTGTATTATTTAAACATGAAATATGATGCAACCTCGATATGCATTATTCATCCATGAAATCCAACAAGATGATGTGAGTCAACACACATTTTTCAAGCACTACATGTCACATAACCTTGAGATCCATTTTATAGCACCATAATCTATTGGTCACCTAAACCATAAATGCATTAATCACTCATTATGTTCCATGAAACCACAAAGTGCATTATTCATTATTGAGAGTCATGCCACCCCAAAGTGTATTGAATGGTCACAAATGTACGATGTAACCTTGAATTCATGACTGATCAATACACACCACATTATCATTGATCATATTTTGAACACAATGTGACACTAAAGTACATCAATTGATCATTGTATACCATGTGACCTTGATGTGCATTGATCAAGTATTGTGTGCTATGCAACCTCAAAGTACATCAATCATATGTTGCACATGATGTAACCTCAAAGAACATTAATGAAATGTTTCATGGCATGTGATCCCAAAGTCTATATTTCAGCTAAGCTACAAAACCAATACACATTTATTCACCACTACAAGACATGTGAACCCAACATGCACTGGCATGATTCTAAGTACCATGTTAGCATATTGTGCATTGATCACTAATATGCATTGATTGATAATTGTGCATTATGCAAATATAATGTGCATTAGTTGAACAATAAGTATGATATGACCCCTATATGTATCAATCAATTATTTTGCACAACATTGCATACACAAGACAAACATTGATTAGTCAACCAATGTGCACAATATAAACCAAGTGTACATTGGTTGAGTTTTCTACAATATTTAAACCAAATCTTGATTGGTCAATCATTACATAGTATGAAAAATGAGCTCACACACATCTGTATAGTCCATCAATCAACCTCTACATTTTATTTGACCCCTAAATGCATTAGTTGATCATTATTCACTACACAACCTTTAAGTGATTAATCTCTTGTAGTGCACCATGTAACCTAAAACACATCTCTAGTCATTGTACACCATGTGAACATAAATTATATCTTTTTTTTTCATACCATGTAATCTTGAGGTACATCAGTCATTTTTTACAATCCTCATGACCACTAAACAAGTTTTTTAGTGGTATCACTCCACATGGAACCTAAGTACATCAATCATAAATTTCACACCATGCATTGCCAAATTGCAATTGTATATCACTAAGAACCATACAAATCCATCATGCATAGATTTATTGTTGTATACCATTGGACCATGTAAACCTAACATAAATTAGTCACAAACCCAACATACCTCCATAGAGGTTTAGTAGGTAATTAATGTTCATAACTCATGTGATCACAAGATTCTAAATATTACCCTATTTTTGGGATTTATCACTACATTCTATCATTATTAGGACCCAATTTTACACTATCAACGATATTTTTATTGATATAATAATGCAAAGTTTACAAATAAAATTCACTCCTTGTATTATTGTACATGTTATGTACCACCTTACTAAGGTGCCACCCCCATGCATACATCGATCTCATAAATGGCACCATGTAAACCCAACTTGGATTGTTCAATCATCACACACTATGTAAAACCAAACATGCATTGATTGCACACCTAAAAAACTCAATATTCATTATTTATTAATCTCACACCATGCAAATGTGGTGGGTATTTTAAAAACATTTTGTGTCATGCAACACACTCACAATAAGACATGTAACCTTGTTGTGAATTTCTCAAATATATTAATATGAAAAAAGGTATTTTAACACATGTCATAATATTATATCAGGATACTATAGCATTTCTATATAGAGCTAGTAAATATAGCCTATTAAAATTTTTATAAGGCCTTTACATTTCATACCAAGTTTTACATTTTTAGAAGGATCTATGGATTTTTCATTTGAATTGCCTAATAATATTTATAATAAAAGGTGTATTGCATACTTAAAAGAAATTAAAAATATGGAATATGACAAAATACACGTAATCTTTATAATTTATGTTTAATTGATTTTCATTATTTTTCTGCCTTGGTCTAGTATTGCCTCTCTAAGTTTTGACAAGGATGGACTTTGACAAGGCTAACTAGGGGGCTGATCAGGAACTCTTGAAGATTGAGATTGAGGCTATTTTAGGGGAGAGGACACATAATACTGATCTAAATGAGCCTACTACTATTCATAATATATCAACACACTATCTGCATTCTAGATCATGCTTCTCATCATTACTATGTCCTCATTCTTACAAGATGACCATTGTTCACCCTCACAAACTAACCATATATTCTTGACCAACTAAAGAGCACTCATTTCCTCTTATTGAACATGGATAGGGATGATTGGATAAAACTCCAAACCCCTAGAAATCTCCCTTATCAACTCAATATAGACTAATAATGCTTGCTTGAATCCTGACAAGGATATAACAAGTTAACCCTAGTCTTGACAAGGGGAATTAGAGGATTGATTCAAATTCAAAGGAAGCTGACCTTAGTCATATGTAAGGGTGGGAGGAGGAAAAATTCCATGATAGGGTTGATAGGATGTTTGAGGGCCACTTGGGAGGAATACATAAACATTATTTTCTTGATAAGTGTGATGCTGAGGTAGATAATAAGCATATTGATCAAAAGATGGTTGATTGTATATGTGTGTGTGTGTATCAATTTTTATTTATTTATTATTAAAACTAAATTATATAGTAAAAATATTTAATATTAAATATTTTTTACAAATAATATTTTATTTTTGCACAATATTCATGGTTAGATAAATTTTAACATTTAAAAAAAAATGATAATACAAATCATTCAAAAGAAACTTGCTTGGGTTAGAGTTGTATAATATTAACATTATTAATTGTGTGTTTATAATAACATGAAAATTACTCATCTAAATAGTAAATGTAAATATTGTTAGAGTTATTGAATAAACAACTCATATATAAATATTAGTTGTGTGAATTACACCAACTCGTGTAAAATAGTGTAGAGTTATTGTAGGAGTTATTTATGAAGATTCACTCTCCTTGGATATAGGAGCAGGGTCTCCTATGTGTTTGTGTGTGAAATCTTATCTATTGAATATATGAACAAAGCATTATTATATAAAACTCCCTGTGTTTAGCTTTTTAATTATTTATCAGTGATATTAGAGTAAGGACAATATTGTGAGAATATGGGAGTTAATTTGAGGTTGTTTACATTTTTATTAATGCCAAAGTGATAAATTTTGTGAGAATTAAAATAATATATGTAGTGCTTGAGGATTAAAGGGTGAAAATTTGCTTCACAACCTGAGAGGAACACTTTAAATGAAGTAATAGTTATTCAACTAGCTAGGCACATAAAGAATTCATCTTTGAAATGTGTCTTATGACTGAGATATTTACACAAAGTTTGGAAATATATGATCTATGCCTACCAATAAGTCTAAAATGTGTTTATATGATCACTATTTAATTAAGTAGTGAGGATATACCAATTAATAGCGCAAACAGTGGGAGTAGTAGCACATATTTATCATTGTCATCCTTAATAACCAACACTAACAATTTTGATCCTTCTCAATTCTACATTCATGCTTTGTACCCCTGTCATCACTATCAAATTTATTCCTGACAAAATATGCAGTTCTATTCATAAAATCTACCATCGTGTGAGGCCAGTCTGACTTTTCATCATTCCACACTTGAAAGTCTACAACTATATGCATTCTGATTATTAGTTCTTGACAAGGAGATTAGTCTTTTGTATGCATTTACATGTCATTTATACCTTAGTTTTCAGTTGTCTAATAGTTTTATTAGTATTGTGTAGTCAATAATATATAGAGTCTATTTCTTCAGTATTAGATAAGTCTATATATTAAAATAGTCTTTATTTTAGAGTTGAGTCTTTGAATTTAGGTCATAATTCATAGTTTATGATTAGATCTATATAGTTATATTTAATGCCTATTATAACTGAAAGTTTTATGTCAATCATAAAAAATTTAAGTCAAAATTTTCAAAACAAAGTGAGCTAAGTATTAAAATTAAGAGTCATTTTGATGTCAATAAAATGTGTTAAATTTATTAAAATCAAAAATATATTTTATACATATACATTATTGGGTAAATATGGCATCTTGAATCAAAAGTGTCAGTTATGTGTGGGGGGGAGTCTTGTCATAAAAAATGGCATGTAAAGGTTGAGCTTCATCAACACATTCACCGAGTAAACAATTTCACCCATTGGAGGTCAAAAGAAATGGAGGAAGGAGGTTTATAGAGCCTTTCATTAGTCACTAATGACGAGGTCCATATGCTTTGGTGGGGCATTTTATTTTAGTTATATGTTTGATTTGAGTTGTGCATGAATATAAATAAATGTTATATTTTTGTTCATATTTGTAACAAGCAAGCTAAACATTCCTTTGTATTTTCTCCAAATGTAGGATAGTGAAAAGAGCTGATAAATGTATTTTAGATCATGACGTGGTTGGTGGTAAGCCACTTGCAAAACCATATTTTTGTGGTTGTTGGTAAATCACTTGAAAACCATCCTTTTTTGGTTGTTGGTAAGCCATACACAAAACCATCATTAACATTTATGGTTGTCCTAAGAAAATCACCAAATCATGAGCATAGGTGAAATTACAAAATTTATGTTTTCCCCATGTTCACATTAAGGGAGCATATGCTAGGAATTAATAATATTCACAAGGAGTGAATGTTAGAGTTTTATAGTGTTAATATTACTAATTATGTGTTTGTAATAATTACTCACGCAAATAGTAGATGTAAATATTGTTAGAGTTGTTGAATAAACAATTCATATAACAATATTAGTTGTGTGAGTTACAACTCATTTAGAATAGTGTAGAGTTGTCAGATTTATTTATTTATAGAGATTCACTCTCCTCAGATATAGGAGTAGGCTATCCTATATATATGTATGTATGCTTTTCTATTGAATATATGAATGAAGGATTATTATTGAGAACTCTCTATTTTTGTATTCTCAATTGTTTATCATCGTGCACTTAGGTGGGTAGCAAGTACTTTATTTATATTGAAAAATAAATAATAAAAGAGGGCTCTTATGAATCATTAATCCTTGACAAATATTTTAATATACGTATATAGATACATATACCAATATCGATAAATTATCATAAAAGTTTAAATACTAATTTGACAACCTACCTACAAGAAAATATATGTATATAATTGTAAATTATATTTATTAAGTGAATGTTGTATTACAAGAATCGTACCCCTTTTACATTATCAGTTAATAATACAAACTATAGAACCTATAAATTTTAGAGCAAATTGTAACAATTATATTTAATATAAAATAAATTTAAAAAATATATAATTCGAACACAAATTCTATAATCAAATTATTTATATTAAATATTGAATTCAAATAAGAATCCTATAATAAACTTGTCAATATCTAACAATAAAAATAATAAAATTGTGTCTTTATAAATTAAACAAGTACCATTCACCTATCAACCACGTAAAACAATAAGTAAAGACATTGGAAACTTAAAATTAATTGATCATCTATTAGAAAAATACTTGAAACAACTTAAGAACTTCTTTTAAAACCCTATGATATAGAGAGGTGTTTGATGTGGCCATTTGTTATTATTATTTATGACCTTGTTGATTTCATTTTGGCTCATGTCCAATTATTACAGTATAGTTACAAAACATATTTTTTTATTCCTATGAAAGGGAAGTCATAAATACATGACATCTCTGTTATACTTAATGGACAATACCATTTCAAAACTATTATAACCCATTAAAGTTTGAGAGCTGAATAGACTACGCCAAGATATTTATGAATATTTTTTATCTAAAACAAAGAAATTTTTTTAAATGGATGATTATTCACATTGAGTCATGTTATTTTCAAAGTCATTATAAACTAATCACTTGACTGTTGATTCTTTTCATTTATATTTAGGTGTATTTTCCTCCACTACCAATGTCGTTAGACTAGATTTAGTTCATTGAACCAAGGTAAAAAGTTTAATCACTATTATATAATAATCTTCCATAGAAAAATTTCCAAGTTCTCATAGGGATCTTGTTCATTTTTGGATTCACATATAAATATCAAAATTATTCAACAAACTAATATTTTTATTCAAATATAACATACTAGATAGGTTTTGTCATGTTTTTTTCCTTGCCTTTGCCATTAACTTATATATGCTCTTATATAAGTAGTATTATATTTAATTACTATTATTAAAGTAAATGTACCAAAAATTCAAAGAAGAGAACTTTAAAATAAATTCATTATTCTATTTTGGATGCATTCTACACTTTCTAGCCATTTTAAAAACTATCACAATATCATTTATCTACTTATATCACAAAAATATGAAACCTCTATGAATTAAATGTCCTATGATACTTGCAAAGTGATCTATTATAGTGGGAGATAAAAATAAATTATTATTATTCATGAACATCAATATACAAATAAACATCTAATAAACTAACAAACTAGGTAAATATGACTCAAATGTTAAATTAGATAATTATAACAATCTTAGTAAACAAATTCGAACATTGCTAGTTGAACCCAATGAAGGAGAATAGGCAAATTTTACTGTGTTCTTTGCCATTGATGTCTAATTCCATTAAAAATGGCCTTCGTAGTCCCCCCATTAAAAAATAATTGATATTTAGAAGAATTAATAATGATATAAGGAAATCAAATAACTTCTACAATGGACATTTGTTAAATAAGATTGCAACTTGTAATTAATATCTTTTTGTTATTAATTCACGCTTATAGTTTCTCATTTCCACTTTTAAGCTTTGAATTTTAATCAAAAATCACACATCCAATCCATTATATAATTAATATTTTTGTCAACATCTTCATAACTCTGTTGAAAAATTATATGTAGGTATATAATTTTCCCTTTTGATCCATATCCTTTTCCTAACTTGCATTTTTTTAACACCCTATTTATCTCCCAAATAACTCTTATATTGTTATTCACCTATAATATTTATAGCATCTCTTCCTCTAAAAATTATTTTTTTCTTAGTCATCATACTCAAATTCCTCAACTGTGATTTTATAACCCAAATGATTATCATTTACATATAGAATTTGCATGAAGGAATATGGAATATGCTTTATTTAGTCTCCAATGAAGTTGGCAAATAATTGAAATGAGTTTCACTATTAAAAAAAGATTTTACACATGATACAAAGTCTCAATCAGACATACTAATTATATAACCCACTAATTTAATAGTATTCATCAACTATTTTAGTGGGCCAACAAATCATGAGAAACTTTGCTTTGAGCATAAATTCTTGAAGGCTTTAATGAATTGTGATAAGATGTATGCAAAACGGGGACCAATTTTGATGTCACATAAAAATTCCCTTAAAATTAACTTTAAGAAACCAATTATGAACCCATAATACTTTTTTTAAAACCTACATCGTAAAGTAAAATAATATAATTAAAAATATTAGATTGTTAATCTAGAGTTACATGCCAATAAATTATTTTTTTAGCAATGGTCTATACTAAGTTCCAATCTTATTAACAAGAAACCAAACTAGTCTACGCATAGTGTTCCAACCACATTCTTCCTTAACTTATAAGCTTTATGCCCCTTTCAAATTAAATTATAAAAATCCATGCTCAGAGTTCATTTATAACATATGAAATGATTACTATTACTTACAACTAAACTTTCTCCTCTTTTAATAAATCTTGATTAACAAAAAATTAATTGTAATAAAAATATTAGAATTCTCTAAAAACCCTGCATCATTTTATTTAAAAAAGTAATTAAAAATAAATACTAATCAAATTATATTGTTACTCTAAAGTTATATGTCAATAAATATTATTTCCAATAATGGTCCACCCTAAACTTTAGATTTTTTACCAAGAAACCAAATAACTTCATCAAAGGTGCTCCAACCATAACTTACATGCCAAAAACATCCTAATTTATAATTATAAATTTACTTAGTTTATATGGGAAAATATATGGTAGGTATACCACAATTTCTCATTTTAGGTATTCTTCAAAGGCATTTAAAACAATGAGACATTTAAAATTATCACCACATCACATCATGTGCTACAGATATTAATAGATCATGGAAATTATTGATGTAAATTTTGAGGATGTAGAGATTATATGTGGCCAACTAAAAATTGAAATGATGTGATATATACTTACCCAAGATGAAATGACCTTCTTATGACTAAAAGAGTTGAAGTCTTTCAACAAGAGTTTTCCTAGCCTTCAAAAATAAGAGAAGTTTGTAGGGTAAATCAACTCAGATAATATATGATTTTAAACTACTATGAAGACAATGAAATTCTCATAGAAGATGTAAATTATTTTTATGAGCTAGAAGAGTGAATAATTAAATATCAATAATAACTTCAACTATTAGATAGTCATGGTCACTCAATGCACAATAATGAGTAGCAATGGTGTTGCACATTGTATTGAATTAACATCTAATGAAGATTATTAAACCATGTTTCATCGATCTTGATCACCTTTATAGGCTTAATGAACTAGAGTTTATGTAATGTATATGATTTGAAAGTGCATGCTTTATTTTTAAATAATATATTAATAAGGTTATATGAAAATGTGGCACAAGACAAAATGCCTTCTTTCAAAAAAATAGGGTATTTATGCTAATAAAAATATGCTAATGATTTAAGACAATAAAATTGGAAAAAAACCAATTAAAATACAATAAGAAAAGGGTTGAATGTCAAAGGGCTTGTGACCTACTTTTAGAAGTATATAAAATGAACATGCCTTCCTATTTTCATAGTTAGGGCCATGACAAAAGGCTTATTTACTATAAATTAGTTGATGGGGACTAGTAGAACTAGTAATAGATTATCAAGAGCGAAGACATTATGTTGGTGAGGCATTTGGGGGTGTGGTGGAAGAGAGGGAATCTACATTGATAAATTCCACCCAACACTACTAACAATGTATGTCAAAGAGGCAATGGGGGAAATGGGAAAGATTTACAGTTTTGTATTCCATGATAAAAATACGGAATAAAGTGCTACCTAGACTCACGATCTAATGAAATAAGACATTTCTATGTTGAGTAGATGGTGCCAATGATGATATACAATAATCATGGGAGTCTATGGATGGTTTTCATTAAGATTTTATATTTTTGAAATTGGTTTGACTATTCCTACCCCTATGATTACCTCAATGGTGAAGATAGTAACACTGTAAAATAAAAATAATACCACTATAACCATGATCATTACATTATTTTTTCCTTACAAAAATAACTATAATCTAATCAATCTTCCTTAGTACTATTTTATAAGTCACTTGTAAGACATAAAGCAATAAAGGTTATTTTGAACCTCTTCAAACATCATTATACAAAAGGATAACTAATTTATCTATTAAAGGAGGTTTGACTTAATTATTATTTTATCTTAATTTGGATTAATGGGTGAGATTAATCTAATTAATTTAGAAATTTAAAATATAATTTATATTATAAGATATGGAATTCAAGCATATGTTTTAATGTAAGAGATCGATGATTGATTCTTCTAATTTCATAAGTGTTCCGGCTAAATATGGAAATTATTAAAGAGATCATGATACTTTAAATTTTATGGTTGATTATCTAGCTATGATTGTATTTTGGAAGTGGAAATCAAGGATAAACATGATTTTGGTTCACTCTGTTCAAGAACTTATTTGTTGCTTATGTTGGGTCAGTTACATAGGATTGGGTCAATATCATAGGTAGATACTTCTTGCTCTATGGTTTCAATCCCAAAACCTGATGATACATGTAGATCTAAAAATCAAACTCTTTTGCCTTCAAACCCTAAATATGTTTATAAAAATAAGAAACCTATAAAAATGAAGTGTAATGGGATGAGCTAACCCTAATCACTCACATCTAATGATTGGTCACTCCCTACGTATCCAATGCTCCAAGAAGGGAAATCAAGCCATATGTAGTTATTTCACTTGGTGTGATCATGCAATTGTGCTCCTTTGCTATGTGAATATAACTAATTATTGGCTTTGGTACTTTCCAATCCTTTCTTTGACCCAAATTTTAATTATTTTAGACTTGGCTTGTGATTGCTCATAGTGAATATTATATAAATTGGGAAGAATAGGGCAGACTTGCTAAATGTGTAATACTATATGTATGTGTAATAGATAAATGCAAGATAGATATTATATGGGTTTGAAATGAGGCCTAAACTTATTATATATATCAATCCATTTGAATAATTTATCATGCCATCGATAGATAATGCTTATAGGCCAATCCTAAGGATGGGTTTGATTTTATAAAATAGTCATTGTTGGGATGGGGGTGGTTTTATCTAGCCATAATGATTATACCATCAAAATTTACCCATGTATAGGTAGACTACTATAAGAGTCTAGGGATGTCTATATAGGATATTTAATAGGTTTGAAATAGATAATGATGTTCTTATAGGTGTATGGCAATAAAATGTAGGGGTTGATTCATAAGATAACATATAAGGGTGAGATGATGGCAAATTAGGACATTGTTTGGGTGTTCAAGTCATGCATGGTAATTTTAGTATATTTGTATTTAGAATGCAAAAATAGGGTAATTGACATAGAAAAATGTTCCTAAAAAGACCTTGGTTTCTCAAAATTCACCAAAGATAGATGTCATGGTTGTTAAAGAAGTGATGACCATGGAAAATTCAAATCTTAAGAGGAACAAGTTTGTCATAACTTTTGCAATATTGGATTCTACCAACTCAATTTTGTTGGGTTATGATATTGGAATGATGAGTGGGGTCATTTTGGTCATCTGTAAAGACCTACACACAAATGACATGCATGTACATATCTCAATCAACTCACATAATTTAATTTACCTCATTGGGTACACCCTAGTCATTGTTTTCATCTACACAATCGAGGTCACCCCTACTACCACCCAAAGGAACCTCAATTGTTTTATTGAGATATTTGTGCACTCAAGAATATTTTTTGACTACATTTTAATATATGCCTTTCAAGTTTTGTTAGTATAGTACAACTAGTGGGTGATGCTATGAATGTTTCTATGCTCTTCATGCCACATAGTTTACACTAACTAGTGTTCAAGTAGTTTATTTAATACATTTAGTCTTAGCAAGCTATATTAGATATGTTTAATAGGATTTTTAATAATGTTAGTGTTGGATAAATTTTGCCTACATATAAAGCTTCTACGTAGATAGATCAACTAAATAGATTTCTTGATTAACCAAATGATCAAATGACTTGAGCAAGTGAAGAAGATGGACCAGACAATCATCAAACATCATGCAAAAATAGATAGGTCATTATGGTTGCACATTTGATATATGAACTTAGGAGGTCAACCAAAGCCAAATTAATGCATGGACATGATGTATTTCATGTATAGATTATCCTCTACAAATTTCATGTCTTGTTGAGTTGTCTATCTCAATATCTAAGTCCTCAAAGTTCAATAAGTAGAATGAAACATGTGTGGGAATGTCAAGTTAAAGCTACAGTAATTAACTATTTAGATTTAAAAATCCTTAGCATGTAAGATGTGTACATAGATGTCAAGTTTAGGCCTCACAAAATAGCCATGTAGATTCAAAAGGATGAATGTGCAGCTAACATGTGTCAAAATCTCAAGTGATTGGATCAAATATCCAATAGCTAGTGGGAAAAGATGATATCAATGGGCCAAAATAGATCTGTGATGCATGTTTAATTGTGTGATCAAAGATCAACTATGAATAATGGGTCAAAAGGTCAATGGATCCTTAAAAAAAATGCACAAGTGACAAGTGTCTTAAGCACATTAACTTGATAAGAGATCTATGGCTCATGTTCATTGATACATTGAAAAATCAACAATGTGGTCAAGGTCAAGAAGTCAATGAAGCTTAGATCAAGTGTGAGGGTGTCAAGTGTCTAAATTTGATAGTCTCAAATCAATAAGTTGATGGATAATGAACAAAAGTGAGACCAAGAAACTTTTGATGGAGGTCATTAAAGTTATTTTCAAACCAGGCAAGCAAATGTATAGGAGCTAAGTTTGAAGATGATCTGAGTTGAACCAGAGTGGATATTTCAAGGATTGAGCATCACCATTAGAGCTCCATGGAGGTAGAATAGGTCTTGTAGACCTAATATAGATAAAGGGTGGTAACTTGTCAAAATGAGGTCAAACACTTGGTAAGCTTCATTTCATCGATATCATAACTATATGAAAACAAAAAAATGGATTGGTTTTCATCTATAGTAGACCTATGCTCAGATATTGAAGTAAGGGAAAATATGAATGGTTATGAAGGAATGTCTCATCTTCTAAATAGCCATCTTCTCAACAAAGCAAGTAATTACCACTATTAAAAGTAGGCATGATCATGGCTCTGTTAGGTCCATGGGTATGAGGACTTTATCCTCATAGTAAATCCAATTAGAGGGTGGCATAAAAGTTCAAAAAAAAAGGATTTGGGGATTAGAGAAAGTAATTGGAGCATTTAATAAATTTTTATTGTACCTAAAGGTTTTTATTCATAATAATATCATGACTTTTATGGGGTTATCAGAGTCTGTGCAAGTTTAAGAAGATAACATATTGGAATAATAGAGATAAAAGATAGACAACATAAATAATATTTAAACACACTAAAAATATATTATTCACACTCTGATTATTTCAAATAATACATAGGCTATTAAATAGTCAAGACTGACTAACCACTTCCTATAAAATAGGAATTCAAGCTAACAACAAACCCGTTAGCAGAGATATGGGTATAAGTAAAATATATTATTTCTATAAAAAATATTTTTTACAAACTAACTATACGTGATATATTGTTAATATATCAACATAAATAACCACTAACTTACTATACGATAATTACTATTTAGTATATAGTAATTTACCTAATAGTAAAAACACAAATGTGATCACTAATGCTAGGCTATCCCTAACATTCCACCCTTAGTGAGAACACAGGGAAGACATCCTATATTGTAACTTTCATAAAAATAACATGATTTTTCACCTAGATAACCACCAACCTACAAACATCCACATGGTTTTACACTCAATTTACCAACAACCTATAAACTATTGATGGTTAAATTTGCACTTATTTCTAACACCAACAATGTGAAGTTTCAAGATGTGGGACTTGTGACTTGAAACAGCCTCCAGATTTTTAAGAAGCTGGTCTCTTCTTTATATCAAGTGTATACTAGGAAAAGGGATAGGAATTTTAACAGAAACACAAATGCAAGAAAGAAAATCTAACTATGGTGATGTGCCTAAATGTAATTCGACCTTAATCCTAAGCACAGTGAGACTATATGTAAGATTCAATTACATCTAAGAGCAAACAAGTGCATGATCAATGTAAAAGATGGAAACAATAGAAACAAAGGCTCACAGCATAGACTGCTTTTGCAGTGATACAAAAAATATCAATAAAGGCACATGGTTCAATATTATTATTTGAATTCTTCAGTCACATAAGAGGCATAGAAACACACACAATTATATAAACCTTCCAACTCAAGAAAATGAAACAAAGGCAACTGACATTCCTAATCACAACTCTAGAAAGTCTAACACTCTTGACAACATAGCCTAGACTACTTTTGCAATGACACATAAAGTATCAACAAAGGCATAGGATTCAATCTTCTTATTAATTATCCAATCACATAAGAGGCATAGAAACATGCACAGTTACATAAACTTTCCAACTTAAGAAAATAGAACAAAGGCAAATGATATTCCTAGTCATAGCTCTAGAAAGTCTAAACTCTTGACAATAATTCTCTCAAAAAATTCTCTTTGGTATATGATCATTATTTTAGTGATCTCTGCACCCTTATTTATAGCCTTAGATTCACTCTAGATTGTCTGTTTATTCTCAATCTAATAGCCCAACTAAAATCTAACCGAACTGGAAGTGTCTAATAGAAGATATTTCTCAGATTCTAAAATGCTCTATCTTCCGACAGTTCATTGGCTGAAATAGATCGCAGGATGCTTCCTTCTATTCAATGGAAGAGGACACTTAGCAAATTCCTTGAAAACCTTCTTATTACTTAGGAGACATCAGAGAATGACACTTGGCATGTTCTGCAACACTTACCGAAGACACGCGGCACTTTCTGCTTTACCTATACTCTTACTATGTCTTTACTCATGAGTGTTTCACCTTTGACACCTGTCACAATCCGCTTCTTCAAATTTTAACAACTTAAAATAAATAAGACCCATAGCATTTCTTACCCAAACAAATTTAAAAGGGGCATAGGGACAAGTGGCAATCTCTGCTTGACTTAACTGGGGTTATGTGGTGGTCTCCGCTTCTTTTAGCTACCCTTTTAGAAACTTGTAGAAGGTGACACGTGTTGGTCTCTACTTTACTCTATTTATATCATAGAAACAATCGGGTCTCATTTCATATTTATATAGATAGTGACACTTGGAAACTTCTACTTGCTTTAGAAACAAAACTTGAGACCCACCACAGTCTTTGCTATATTGGTGAAGTAAAATGAAGATAATTCAGATCTCGACACGTGGTGGCTTCCACTCTCTTCAGCTGGGATACGTGGCATCTTTGATCATTTTTTAGAAAATCAAATTGAAGCCTTCTATGATTTCCACTTGGTGCTTTCCACTTGATCCTAATACTTAGCTTGAAACCTTTCACTCAAAAGAAATTTGAAACGCGAATGCCAAAATGAAATGCTTGAAATGCAGATGCTGATATGAAATGCAGATGTTGACACTTGTCATGCTCCACTGAGTTGATATGAGTTACATGGAAATCTCCACATCCTTATTGAAATTATGAAAAGTGCCTCAGATGATGACACTTGGCAGCTTCCGCTTGATTTTGACACTTAGACAAAAATGAATCAAAAGGAGAATAGAGCACGTGCTCTGTTTCAAAACTTTGTTATTTCAGACTAAAGTATGTAGGAACAAAATTTTGCAATGCACAACTAAAAAATAGAATGAAACGTAGAGTAATTTTTTACTCTAAAATTATTAGTGACCCCAAGGACTTTTGAGCCTGCTCAAAAAGAAACTACAACTCCTGCATGATCTGAAATTGCTAAAAAACACAGTTTTAACTAAATTTTTTCAAATAGATTCCATTTACAAGAATCTCTTTAGGTTCACCTTCCATCATTTCTAGCTCAAATTAATTTTGCTATTTACATGCCCAAATTTTATAAGGGCCAGTCCATAATGCTTCAAACTTAGTGTGTTGACCTGGTTTGGCGGCTCTTGCATCCCATTTCAAAATAATTGAGCCTATTTTGAAATGGGGATTTAAAGTCCTTTTATCAAAATAGTCTTTAATTATTTTCTAATGCTTTATCAATGAATCATGTGTTGCATCCCTCTTTTCTTGAACTTCTAGAAGTTCTGCGAGTCTGGCCTGCATGGGGCCATTTTCTTTAATTTCAATCTATTTGATCAGTTGGAGAGTAGGAATCTCCAAGCTTAGGGGAATTATAGTAGGTTTCCCATATACCAATTCATATGGGCACATTTTGATCACCTATTTAGGTGTAATTCTATTAGCCCATAGTGCTAAATTAAGCACTTTATGCCACTCCTTGTGATGATTAGCCCCTATTCTTTTGATGAGTCTAATCAGGTTCTTATTAGTTGATTCTACCAAACCATTACCCTGAGGGTAATAATTAGAAGAAGTTTTTAGATATATTCCATGATTTAATGTAAAGTCAGATATTTTAGACCCTAAAAATGCTTTAGCATTATCTAAAATTATGGTGAGAGAAGCCCCAAAATGAGTAGTGATACTCCCTAGAAAATCTAGGATCACATTTTCTATTGCTTCCTTGAGTGGCACTACCTCGGTCCATCATTAGAGGCTCAATCCTTAGATTCACTAGTCTCTATTTATATCTGATAGGCGTAGATCCTTTAGTCAGTTCTATTGTGTGTTGAATAATGTCTCTATTATATCCATGAAGGTCTTCATAGCTCCAGGCTATGACTCTGTCATATTTTTTGCATAATTCAACTAGCCTTTCCTTTTCTACTTGAGTTGTAGAATTTCCAAATTTTAATTTTTTCCCTTCACTTACCTCTATTTCAAAATAATCTGCTTTGTTTACTTGGAATCTTTTCTTCTCCAGGCTTACATCTTCTGGATAAAAAAGGCTCTCTAAAGTGATTAAACCTTTGGGAAGCTTATTATTCTTTAATTATATAATTTGATCCCCATATGCCTCTTCAATATTTGGTTGCAATTGATCAGCAAATTCCCCTAATTATTAAAATAATGAGAGTACTTGAAAGTCATTCTCAATTACTTGCTAATTCTCATCATTATCTGGGATAGTTGGCCTTATTATAACCTTTACTGACTCATTGTTAACTAATAGGCTAGTTGCTGGATCAAACTGTGAACCAATCTGTGCCATCCTATTAGCTTCAAAATTTTGAATCCTAGGAACTACTTCAATATTAAAAGCTTCAAAATCTTCTATTAAGTCCCAAATTTTGTGCTTATAGGATTTCATCCTTACATTCTTTGCTATTGCCTTTTCTCTAATTTGCTTTACTACTAATTCTAAATCTCCTGTTACTATTAGATTCTTTATTCCCTTTTTCTTGGCTAATAGGAGCCCATGTACTAAAGATTCATACTCAGCATCATTATTAGTACAAAAAAATTTAAAATGGATATCCCTTAAAAAAATTTCACCATTTGGAGCAGTAAGACAAATTCCTGCTCCAGCACCATTTTTACTTCTAGCCCCATCAAAATTTAAAGTCCAGATTTCTAAATATTTTTCAAATTATTGAGTAGTTGGTGTCTCTTCCCTTAAAACATTTGAAATTTCATGGTCTTCATAAAAAATAACATAAGTGCCCAGACCAGTAGATTCATAATTTCCATATGGGTCACTTTGCATCATAGCTAACAACTGGTTATTTTCTTTTTCTTGATCATGCTTAGTCCATAATGCTTCAAACTTTTCAACAAAAACCCTTTCTTCCTTATTTATCATAGCATGATCTACCTCTAATTTTGATATTGGTTCATTGGTGATATGATATTTTGATAGTGGTTCAGATAGAATTTCCATCTTTGAACCATATTTAGTTCTTAGAATTAAGTGAGACCAATCAAGAGACATATCTCCTCCTATCTTGGCTGTAAAGTCTCTTGATAAACATAGGTCAAATATAGGAGGTATATCTATCATTACTATATCTTGATTTACAATTATATTTAGATAAGTATATAATTGTAATGGGAATTGTTTAATTATCCCTATTATTTGCACTGGTTTGCCATCTAGCTGCATAACTCCTTTAGTGAGTTGCTCATATTTTATCTCTAAAGCATCTGTTATTTGCTTCGGCATTACTGTAGTACTAGCCTCTAAATTTATCATTACATTATGTAGTAGTTTCTTGCCAACTATCATAGTTAAATAAAAGGGATCCAGTTTTGATTTGCTTACCTCTGGTGCAATGTTCA
The DNA here is from genome assembly GCA_037957365.1 of Torreya grandis. Classification (NCBI taxonomy): domain Eukaryota; kingdom Viridiplantae; phylum Streptophyta; class Pinopsida; order Cupressales; family Taxaceae; genus Torreya; species Torreya grandis. The sequence goes on along the minus strand of JARHVA010000910.1, from coordinate 2,785,656 downwards.
CGAAGGTTGTTGTCTGCAAATGAACTATCTTTGAGCTTTCTTTTATCAGCAAGTCCTTCAGTACATTTGGGCATTACTTGGCTTTGAAGAGCTTCTTGTAATAGTTTCCTTTGTTTAAGAATAGCTAATATGTCCCAAATTGATACTTGTGATGGAGTCATCTTCAGTTGATCCACCACATTCATTGGTCCCAAAGTTTGAATTCTTGGAAAATAAGGATACCTTTCCTTTTCTTGAATTTGTCCAAGAACTTCTTGATTTTTTACTGGCTAAAGTACTTCTTGTCTAACTTCCATGTTTTGATGACCTTGAAATGGAGTATTCTCCATAACTTCATCTTTTACAACTTTAGGCTGTTTCAGCATTCTTCTCTTTGATCTAGTATAGTACTCTGATTACACCACTGGTTTCTTGGAAATAGAAGATTCATTCAAGAATATTGATTCTTCATCTTCAACCCATGATAACAAAGCATATTCTGGGGCTATTTCTTCTTCTTGTTGCAAAGACATCCCTTATAATTGAGCCTTTAAGACTGAATTTTACATACCAGAAGACTGGTAGGCATGATTTTCACTAGAAATTGCAAACTATCTGTCCATTCTTCTTTGGTCTACCACCTTTTGTTGTAGATTACCCATAGGACAATCTCTAGGCATATGAGCATTGTTGTAAGGAAAAATCTAGGCATTAGTGTTATCTACATAATTATTTTGCCCTAGAACAATTTCCCTATTTGAATTGGGTGGAATAGTCTGTGAGGGTATAGGGACTGCAACTAATTGGTTTGCTGGTTGAGGGTTATTTTGCCTTGGAGGACCCTGGTATTGGTTTGGCTGAGATGAAAATCTATTTCCTTGATAGCCCTAGTATTGAGGTTTAGTATAAGTATTCTATTGTCTTTTTATATTAATCAGCTCATTAGAAAATGTCCTCAAGATATTCTTGATATCATCTAGTTTAGATGATTGGGCAGGGACAATTTCTTTAGTAGGTGGTTGAGGATATGTGTACATAGACAAAGGTGGGGTTATGGATTTATGGGCTTCTTGAGGTAATGGTAAGGAAATTTTTAGGAACATGGGCATGGGAGGCCTTGGGGGCAACTTTTTAGCATCTATTAAATTATTCTCTGCTCTGACCACATAGTCATAAGCCTTTGGCAAAGTGTGTCCTCCAAGTGACTAAATCATAATAGATATATCTGCATTCAAAGCCTTAAGATAAAATACTATATCCATACTTGGTTATGGTCTGGCTATAGCAGGGATTCTTTCCCAAGTCTTTTGAAATTTGGAATTGAAGTCAGTCATTACTTCTTGTGGTGCCCTTTAGATGGTAATTAATTGATATAACAAAGAAGACTTATCACCCTTCTCTTTAAATCTTTCAAAGAAAATATCTCTGATCTGATCCCATGTAGATATGGTATTTAGGGTCAAAGACCGATACCATTCTAGAGCCTTCCCTTTAATATAAGTTGATAATAGTCTTATGGCCACATTTTGTTGTGTGATAACATGTATAACACAGACATCTAATACATCTTGTAGATGTTCTTCAGGTGTTTTAAAGTCTTTCCCACTAAATTTGGGCAGAGCTTTTAGGGCATTCACTGGGATAGGGTCCAAAGTGGTTGGTGGTATTGGGAGAATCAATGGACTACCAGTGTTCCAACTTGCATAATTTCTTGGGGGTATAGGGTCTCTTATATTTGCTCTTGGTATTGGTTTAAATTGGTTGACTCTTCTTCTTGGACTATTTACCAAAGGTGGCAAAAGAATAACTAGATTTGTAGCAGATTGTGATCTAGTTACTGGTCCATAGCTCTAACTCCTTGTAGCTCTCTGGTTCATACAATCTTGAAAGAAACTTCAAGATTGATCCCACTAGGCATGCCAAAAACTGTTGATGGTTAAAATTGTGCTTGTTTTTAACACCAAAAATGGGAAGTTTCAAGATGTGGGACTTTCGACTTGAAACAACCTCCAGATTTTTAAGAAGCTAGTCTCTTCTTTATATCAAGTGTATATTGGGAAAAGGGATAGGAATTTTAACAGAAACACAAATGCAAGAAAGAAAATCTAACTATGGTGATGCACCTGAACGTAATTCGACCTTAATCCTGAGCACAGTGAGACTATATGTAAGATTCAATTACATCTAAGAGCAAACAAGTGCATGATTAATGTAAAAGATGGAAACAATAGAAATAGAGGCTCACAGCATAGACTACTTTTGCAGTGAAACAAAAAATATCAACAAAGGCATAGGGTTCAATCTTCTTATTTGAATTCTTCAATCACATAAGAGGCACAAAAACACGCATAGTTATATAAACCTTCCAACTCAAGAAAATGAAACAAAGGCAAATGACATTCCTAATCACAGCTTTCGAAAGTCTAACACTCTTGACAACACAACCTAGACTACTTTTGCAATGACATAGAAAGTATCAACAAAGGCACAGGATTCAATATTTTTATTAATTCTCCAGTCACATAAGAGGCATAAAAACACACACAGTTACATAAAATTTCCAACTTAAGAAAATAGAACAAAGGCAAATGATATTCCTAGTCACAGCTCTAGAAAGTCTAAACTCTTGACAATAATTCTCTCAAAAAAATTTCTCTAGTATATTATCATTCTTTTGGTGATCTCTGCACCCTTATTTATAGCCTTAGATTCACTTCAAATTGTCTACTTGTTCTCAATCTAACATCCCAACTAATACCTAACCAAACTCGAAGTGTCTAATAAAAGATATTTCTTAGATTCTAAAACACTCTGTCTTTTGGCAATTTATTGGCTAAAATAGATCGCAGGACGCTTCCTTCTATTCAAAATAAGAGGACACTTAGCCAATTCCTTGAAAACATTCTTATTACTTAGGAGACATCAGAGAATGACACTTGGCATGTTCTGCAACACTTACCGAAGACAAGTAGCACTTTCTGCTTTACCTATACTCTTACTATGTCTTTGCTCAGGAGCATTCTGCCTTTGACACCTGTCGCAATCTGCTTCTTCAAAAATTAAAAACTTAAAATAAATAAGACCCACAGTGTTTTTTGCTTGAACAACTTTAAAAGGGGCATAGGGATAGGTGGCAATCTCTGCTTGACTTAATTGGGGTTATGTGGTGGTCTCCACTTCTTTTAGCTACCTTTTTAGAAACCTATGGAAGGCGACATGTGTTGGTTTCCACTTTACTATGTTTATATCATAGAAACAATTGGGTCTCATTTCATATTTATACAAATAATGACACTTGGTGGCTTTTGAATGCTTTAGAAACAAAACTTGAGACCCACCATAGTCTTTGTTATATTGGTGAAGCAAAATGAAGATAATTTAGATCTTGACAAGTGGTGGCTTTCGCTCTCTTCAACTGGGATACGTGGCATCTTTCATCATTTTTTAGAAAAGCAAATTGAAGCCTTCCACAATTGCCACTTGGCACTTTTTGCCTAAACCTAATACTTAGCTTGAAACCTTTCATTCAAAAGAGATTTGAAACATGAATGCCGAAATGAAACGCTTGAAACACGGATGCCGATATGAAACATGGATGTCGACACTTGTCACACTTTGCTGAGTTGCTATGAGGTATGTGGCAATCTCTGCATCCTTACTAAAATTATGAAAAGTGCCTCAAATGATGACACTTGACAACTTTCACTTGATTTTGACACTTAGACAAAAATGAATCAAAAGGATAATAGAGCCTGTGCTCTGTTTCAAAACTTCACTATTTCGGACCAAAGTATGCGGGAACAAAATTTTGCAGCATGCAACTAAAAAATAGAATGAAATGTAGAGTAAATTTTTCCTCTACATAAATAATGGATGGTTTTACACTTGATTTACCACCAACCTACATACAAAGGATGGGTTTACATGTGGTTAACCAACAACCAAAACATCTTGAAGGTTTTACAGGTTAACCCACAACCTACATCATGCTACAACATTCTATTGGTCCTCATCACAATTTTTACTTCAAGGGAAAATACAAAAATGTATGCTCATTTATTTCAATAATTGAATAGGTATGTACTTCTATTCTTATTTTCACACACACAACAAAAAAATATGAAAAGGCACACCATACTATATATGTCACCAAATCATTCTGGGCCCTGTCGTTGATGATTGATGAGAGGCTATGAAACTTCCAGCCTCCATTTTCTCCTTCCTCTAGTATCTGCAACTTACTTAGCCAATGTGTCAATGAAGCTCAATCTTTGCATGATTTCATCAAGGAAAAATCCCTCCCCATAGTTTGGATGTATGACTCAATACGTCACGTACAAGCGATAATGCATCCTTTACAAACATTTTTTTATTTTTGACACTTTGACTTTTGACAATAGATGACTTTTTGATTTTGACTAATAACTCAAAAAATACTTTATATGATGTAGAATTTTGATAAATAATATAAACCTTTTCGACTTTGACATAGATATGATTTTGATAATTTTGACACACTCTTTTAAAAAAATGAGTCAAAATAATTTTTGACTTTTGACTCATTTTTAACAAAAAATTGACTCTTGACACTAACACTTGACTATTTACATTATTTTGATGCTTTGGAAAAAAATACCAAATATTTATATTGACTAAGGACCTAAGAATATTATTTTGATACAGACACCTTAATCCTAAAAACATTAAAATATAAAAGACTGACTAACCAATGAATTTTTAATTAAACTAGCTTTGACAATATCTTAATGCCACTCAAATTATCAACGACTTGGAAATGATAAGATATTAAATAATAAATATTTGACCAATTTAATACACTAACCTAAATAAAGATATCAACTTAAAAACACTTAATAAACATCTTGACTTGACTTTAAGACCTAAAGCTTAACAAATTATTAATCACCAAAAACTAATTATGACCCAATAAATTCTACTAACCAAGCATGCACGATAGATTTGGAGGCACACAATACTGAATAAAATGTATGCTTGGGACTTAAAAATGGTGACATGAATAAACATAAAACATGTGGTAGAGCTATCTTTTGTAGTCTGCCAATTGTCAACTTATGAATTAAGGTGAGTCATTATGAAAGGATCTGTGATTGCCATAAGGTGAGGGTCATCTGGACTATATAGTCAATGAAAGAGTATATGTTGTATGAAAATCGTACAAAGGTGTATATCACATGAAGGACAAAGTTAGGCTACACCAATGTAATTAATACAATTTTACAATGTAGGCTAAGTCTTAAATATTACAAATATCTTCAAAGTAATACAATATAGATAGGATGAGTACTATGTAAAATCCAAAATAAGCTTACTCAGTAGACATGTATCTATGCCTTAATTGTTACACAAATACCATGTGACATGCAACACATAATAGGGTGATAGAATCATGAATTCAAATAATAGCTTCGCTTTTTTCTCAACATAGAAACTTCAATTAAAGCTTCACCTTAATCCTACTCCATGTGTATTACTCATTTTATGGATAAAATATAGGGATGCATCTGAGCTATATGGGTAGATATCCATGATCCTTGATGAGGATAAATAGTTAAACGAGCATAAATAAATTATGCCAAGTATAAATTATCAGTATGCTTTGATTCCTTTACCAATACACTACACAATCTGATGAAGTCTCCATGCATTTAACTTTGTAATTGACATTCACTAGCATTTTGAAAATTGATTAAATAACCAATGTTGAACAAATAAATGCAGGTTTGTGCACACACTATGGGTTGAGCATTGCAACTATAAAAACTATTTTTATTTGGAACTTATTAGGTTTTTGGTGAGCAGTAACAACTTTTCATTCACAACCTACATCTAATGACACTAAAAACTTAGATTTTACTAAATTTCTCTCATAAGAGCATAAAGATTCCTTTATTGACTCTCATAACTAGATCCCCCTGCTCTGATACCAGATGATGGGGTTTATAAGAGTCTATGCAAGATTAATCAAATAACATATTAGAATAATATAGCTAAAACACACAATAAAAATAATATTTAAACACACTAAAAATATATTATTCACATTCTGATTATTTTGAATAATACATGGGCTATTAAATAGCCACGACTGACTAACCACTTCTTATAGAATAGGAAGTCAAGCTAAAAATAAACCTATAAATAGAGATATGGATATAAGTAAAATATATTATTTCTATAAACAATATATTTTACTAACCAACTAACTATACATGATATATTGTTAATATATCAATGTAACTAACTACCAATTTACTATATGATAATTACTATTCAATAAATAGTAATTTACCTAATAGTAAAAACAAAAATGTGAGCGCTAATGTTAGCCTATCCCTAGCAGACTCATCATCTTTGGCAAACCATTGTCTTCTAGTGCATTTTTCTCAGCCAATGAGAAGATTGGGGGTCTATTGGGATAAAGGAAAGATACTTTGTTAATAGAGAACTAGTGCTGATTTGATCAAAAGATGGTAGAGCATTCATTGAAAGGTGGTAGTTCATTGATTATTCTTGGTTAATGTGCTCCCTTTTCTCTCTTCTCCCTTTCTCTATATCACCCATTCTTTCTATTTGTAACTCTCACTCTCTCTCGAATTATAGACTCTCAAAAGGACTCTTTGATCTTGAAAAGCAAAGGAATCTCTAAGATATTATAAATTATGCTCATCTTGATTAGGCTAAACCCTACCAAGCATTTTTAAGAACTACCTCTTGATGCAATAAAAGACTTTATTTACCTATCTCTTGCCTTGGATCTATTTTAAAGTTATGCATGATAGCATAGTGAAGCAGAATCTTTCTCATCCATTTTCCTCCTTTCTGACCTCTTTTAGGGTGTTTTCAAGTTATCTAAAAGTTTGGGTTAGTGTTATTTATACCATTAATCTAAGATCTTAGTGAGTCTTAGAACTCCTCTTTTTTTGCATTCATTGCTTCTTGAACCTAGTCTATGAAATACTTATGCAATTATCTTAATTTTGAGGTTGTGTGAACTAGTATTATCTTCTATAGATCTAGTGTGAGTTCAATATTATGGGAGTCTCCCCTTTTATTTGTGCATTACCTTTTAGCCTTCTTAGGATCCCTTTCCCCCTTCCTAACCCTTTTCCTTATGACAACATTAGTTTAGGTGATTTATCAAAAGGAAGTCGACCTTCTCCAAAGATTCAACCATATTATAGGCTACCGATAGCCTAGGTTTATTCCCATAGTGTATCTCAATTAGAGAGGGCCTAAAGAACCCTCTCCAAGGGTGAAAATTGATGCTACAATAGTTTTTTTCATGCCTAATAGGAATTCTACATTGTTCATTGGTGAAGAATTTTGGTGTTCTCTTCATCAATAAGCCTTTGGAGGTAAGTGTTCAAACATCAGTGGTGACTCTAAGCATCTATCAGCTGGTCTAATAAGCCTAACTAAGTGCATAATCATCATAATCTGGTATGTAAAATCAACCATATTTTAATCAATATGCTTATTCTCTACCTAATAATCATACTTATTAGGCAAACAATGTTTATGTATTCCCCCCCAAGTGGCCTTCAAATAGCTTATCATCCCTATCATGGCCTTTGTCCTCCTCCCACCCCTACATATGATCAAGGTCAGCCTCCTTTGCATTTAAATCAGTCCTCTAATACCCCTTGTCAAGAACAGACTTATCTTATTATATCCTTGTCAGGAGTCAAGCAAACATTATCAATTTATATTGAGTTGATAAGCGAGATGGGTAGGGGTTTAGAGTTTTCTCCAATCATCCCTATCCATTTTCTACAAGAGGAAATGAGTGCTCTTTAGTTGGTCAAGAATAGATGGTCAATTTTTGAGGGTGAATAATGGTCATCTTGTAAGAATGAGGGCATATTAATGATGATAATCATGATCCAAAATTTAGATATTGTGTTGATATATTATGAAGAATAGTAGGCTCATTTGGATCAGTCTTATGTGTCCTCTCCCCTCCAAGAGCCTCAAGATCAACCTTCAAGAGTTCCTGATCATCCCCGTAGTCAACCTTGTCAAAGTTCATCCTTGTCAAAACTCAGAGAATTAATACTAGACCAAGGTAGAATAATCATGAAAATCAATGAGGGGGTTAAGCTTCAACATGAATTCCCCATTCATGCTATGGAGGGGATAAGGATATTCTTGAAAGATTTTTAGAACATGTGGACATCCATTGAAGAAGATGACTATCCACAGGTTGAGAAGCAATAATTTAAAAGGTGGGTATTATACATTGAAAAGGTTATTGAGTAGTGGGAGAAAGAGTATGTCAAACCTAAGCTAAGTAGTTTGCCCTCTCCTATCCCTACACCCATTCCCATTTAAGAACATGAATCCATCCCATCATGGATCTTCTCCAAAACATTTAACCTTGGTTATGCCATGCCCTCACTTGTAAGACCACCCTCTCCTATAACCATTCAAAAGGAACAAAAGGTGTCTATTCCATAATCATTTCCATCATGAAATCAGTTCAAAAAGGCATAAAAAAGAAGGAAGAGGTGTTAGTTGAGGCAATCTAAGAACCAATTTTGGTAGAAGAGGAGTTATTATGAAAGAAATGAATCAAGAAACCATAACTTAGCTTAATGACCTTGGTGTACAATATTTTCAAGACTCTCTCTCCTTTCCTCAAGAGCCACCAAAGAGACCCTTTAAGGTACCTAGCTAGAAAAACACTCTTAAGATGCAAGTGGAGTGAACTTCTTCACCATCCCACCATCTCCCTCTTGGAGAAAAAAATTATTTTACAAAGGATAAAAGATAAGCTTGAAATCATAGGTGAGCCACATGAGGATAATGAAAGTGTATATGAGGAAATAATCATGATAGGCACCCCACTTCATAGGGAGGATTATGTTTCAGCTTTCAAATTGTAAGAGCTTGATGATAAGCAATAAGATAGCCTTCATGAACCTATTATAGAGGTCAATGGAAGCTCAAGTGACTTAGAAGATCAATGGAAGCATTAATGCTTGGATTTATTGAGTAAAATGGAACAACTTAGTGTTGAAAACTTTCCTAAAGAAGACAATCCTCAAGTTGAACATGGGGCAGACCTTGAATGGACTACTGAAGGTTTATTCTACATAGATCAAAAAGAGGATTAGAACTAGGTGCCTAAGGTTGGTCTTATTCAAGATGAGGTGTCAATTGAGGATAACCCTAATATGTTAGAGCAAAAGGAAAGTAGATCAGAGCTTGAGCAAGACAGGTGTGGTATTTTAGACCTTGGATGGTTAAGTCAACCCTCATTTACAGTTGAAGATCAAGACGAAATATTGTGTGAGGTTGATGAAAGAGACATTTTAAATGATCAAGAGATGTAGTTTGAGTAACATACCAATGAAAAATTTGAAGGGTTATGGCAATGATTCAATGCCATAACTAATGATTCAGAAGAGATTAAGGGACATACCTTTATTTTAGGAACCTATGAGCATGTTACTCTAAGAATGATCAATCCTAATTTGAACAAGGACAAGGGGGAAGGATATGGTCTTTTTGAACCATCAAGTGAACCAATTGAAATTGTTCCCAAGATCCTAAATGAAGTCTTCAAGCAAGTCTTTCTCAAGAGTGATGAGCAACATCAAACAAGTGCTCATACAATCCAACATGAACCAAGCTTGGAAGACTTGGACCAGTGTCAAGAGCATATCATTAGGATTGGCCATCAATCTTTTTGATTCACCATTTTTGGTACCTCCAAAGCAAGGTTTTTTCATCTTAGTTTGTTATAAGTGAATGATACTAAAAGTTTTCCATTTGACCCAGGGTGGAGGTGATTGTAAATTATTGTAAAATATTATATATATTAGAGTAGATTTCATGTTTTATCTAAGTGCCTATGTTCACATTTATTTAGTAGGTTAGTTTCCCTTACGTTGTTTATGTTAGTTTATTTTCATATTATGTGTTTCCTTTTCCAAAGTGCCTTGGGTACTTTGTTTTGTTTTGCTTATTTTGGTCCTTGTTGTTTCAAGAGAGTTTTTTCAAGAAAGGGATAGCCTTACTCAATTTAGATCAACTTATAAATCCATACCCAATGGATCAGACAAGGTAACTAGTCTAGGTTCTCAAGCATAAAAGGCATGCTTTCCTATGAATCACCAAATATATTGGCCAAATTTGGCCCACATACAAGGATTCTACCTAGATAGATTAGATGATCATATTTCTTGATTGACCAAATGATCAAATGACTTGAGCAAGTGAAGAATATAAACCAGACCATCATTAAACATCATGCAAAAATGAATAGGTTAGTATGGTTACACATTTTATATATGCACTTAGGAAGTTTACCAAAGCCAAAGGAATACATGGAGATGATATATTTTACACCTATATCATCCTCTACAAATTTCATGTATTGATGAGTTGTCTATCTCAAGATCTAAGCCCTCAAAGTTGAACAAATAAAATGAAACATGCACATGGATATCAAGTTAAATCTACAATAATTAACCATTTGGATTTAAAAATAATTAATAAGTAATATGTACATGTGGCTGTCAAGTTTAGGTCTCATGAAATATATATTTGGATTCAAAAGGATAAACATGCAGTTGACAAGTGTCAAAATCTTGGGTGATCGGATCAAAGATCCAATAGTGAGTGGGAGAGGATGACATTAGTGGGCCCAAAAAATATATGGTGCAAATTTAATCATGTGATCAAAGATCAAAAGTAAGTGGTGGTTAAAAAGGTCAGTTAATCCTAAAAGCAAATGTCTATGTGATAAGTGTCTTAAGCACGTTAAACTAGCAAAATATCTATGGCTCGCATTTATTCATATAAAGAAAGATCAATAGTATGAACAAGGTCAAGAAGTAAATAGAGATTAGATCAAGCGTGAGGATACCAAGTGTCTAAATTTTATAGTCTTGAATCAATAAGATGACAACAAATGAACAAAGGTGAGCCTAGGATACTTTTGATGGAGGTCGACAGAGTTGTTTTTAACCTAGACAAGCAAATACATAAGAGTTGAGTTTGAAGATGATTCAAAATGAATTAGAATGGATATTTCAAGGATCAAGCATCACCATAAGATATCCATGGAGGTATAATAGGTATTTTAGACCTAATATAGACAAAAGTGTGGAAAATTATTGTTAAGGTGAGGTCAAACACATGAAAAGATTCATTTCATTGATATTATAGCTATATGAAAACTAATAAATGGATTAGTTTTCATATATAGTATATCTATGCTCAGATATTGAAGTAGGGGAAAATATGAAAGGTTATGAATAAGTGTATCATCTTCCAAATAGTCATCTTCTTGACAAATTAGGTACTTACCATCGCTAAAAGTAGACATGATCATGGCTCTGTCAAGTCCATAGGTATGAGGACTTTATCCTTAGTAAATCCAAGTGGAGGGTGGCATAAAATTTCAAAGCAAAAGGATTTGGGGATTAGAGAAAGAAGTTGGAGAATTTAATAATTTTTTTAGGGTACCTAAGGGTTTTTCTTCATAACAATATCATGAATCATCATATTTGGCAAATTATTGTCTTCTAGTGCATTTTCTCAGCTAATGAGAAGATTTAAGGGCTATGGGACAAAGGAAAGATAGCTTGTCAATAGAGAATTGGTGTTAATTTTATCAAAACATGGTGGAGCATTCATTAAAAGGTGGCATATCATTTATTTTTCTTGGTTAATGTGTTCCCTCTTTTCTCTTCTCCCTTTCTCTATATCACCCATTCTTTCCATTTGTAACTCTCGCTCTCTCTCAGATTCTAGACTCTCACAAAGACTCTTTGATCTTGAAGAGTAGGGGACTCTCTAAGATATTGTAAAATATGATCATCTTGATTAGGATAAACCATGTCAAAAAATTGTAAGATCTACCTCTTGATGCAATAAAATACTTTCTTTACCTATCTCTTGCCTTGGATCTATGTTGAGTGAGTTGTGCATGATGGCATAGTGAAGGAGAATCTTCCTCGTCCATTGTCTTCCTTTCTGACCTATTTTAAGGTGTTTTCAAGTTGTTTACAGGTCTGGGTTAGTGTTATTTATACCATTTTTTTAAACTCTTAATGAGTTTTATAACCCCTCTTTTTTGCATTCATTACTTCTTCAACCTAGTCTATGAAATACTTATGGAATTAACTTGATTTCAAGGTTGTGTGATCTAGTATTGTCTTTTGCACATCTAGTGTGGGTTCAAGCTTATGGGAGTCTCACCTTTTATTTGATGCATCAATTTTTAACCTTATTAGTATCCCTTTTCCATTTTATAACCCATTTCCTTGTGACAACATTAGTTTAGGTGATTCATCAGAAGAAAGTCAACCTTCTCTGAAGGTTCAACCCTATTATAAGATACCCACAGCTTGGGGTTGTTCCCATAGTGTAGCTTAATTTGAGAGAGCCTAAAGAACCATATCTAAGGGTGAAAATTGATGCTACAACAATCATGTTGTCATTATACATTTTATAGTTTTGTCATTATCTCAAGTATGCTCATTTATATAGTTTAAGTGATTTGTTAGTAAGTTTAGATGTTAAAGTTTATATAGTTTGTCATAGTTTAAAAGTTGAAATCTTGAAACCTTAAAATATGTTTAAGTTTGAAATTCTAAGACATTGAAATCTAAGTCTGAAATATGTTAAGATTCTCCAAAATCAAGAATTTGCATCATATCTCCTAGAGTTCAAAAACTACTCTTAAGCATCTTGAAACTATATATATATATATATATATATATATATATATATACACACACACACATATATATATATATATATGTATATATATATATATATGTATATATATATATATATATATGTATATATATATATGTGTATATATATATATGTATATATATATATGTATATATATACATATATATATATATGTGTATATATATATATATATATATTTATATATATGTATGTATATATATATGTATGTATATATATATATATATATATATGTATGTATATATATATATATGTATGTATATATATATATATATGTATGTATATATATATATATAAGTATATATATGTATGTATATATATGTATATATATATATATATATATATATATATATATATATAATATAAATTAAAGTATAATAAACTAGATATACTCAAACACACACACACACACACACACACACACACACATATAGAGAGAGAAAGATTTTGTTTCGAGCTCCTTTGGTACTCGATGAGTATGCATACTATGGTTTCACCTTCATTTTACCTTCCAATATATTTTGATCCATATCCATAATCCAATTTCATTAGGCCAAAGGCCCATGAATTTGCAAATGATAATTTATTCATGGAGGGAGGGCACGTTATCATCCAAAATTCCTTTAGATAACTTGATGTATGTTGCATACCTTATTACAGACATCTATTGGACACCACCTAGTTTGATATGACATTAACTAAACTTAGTTGATTAAATGAAGGGATTGACAACACCCATAACTTATTAAATGGAGGCATGTTTAGGGTCAAAATAATTATTGAATGCATACATAGGGCTAAAGTTTTTGTGAGGTTTCTAACCACATCATCAAAGCAAATAACCTCACTCAATCAATATCTTTTTATGGATGAAAAATTAAAACTAAAAATGAAGGGACCATCCCATAATAACACTATGTGACTTAGTTATTATGATCATAAGAGTGTGATGACTATGGTACATTCAAGAAGCTATGATGCTCTTGAATAAAATAATAATAATGATAAATCTTCGAACAATAATAAGCTCCCCCCCCCCATATGGTTAGGGGAATATGTTTGGAGAAATAAATTGGCATGCACACCAAATTCATGAGTCTTGTATTAAAATTTAGCTTCAGATTCTCTGAGAAAATAGTAAGGAATAAATGTTTTAGATCATGCAATCATAATTTCTCAAAGATGGATTTGGGATCCAAGGATTCACATGGGGTTCAATGTGGAGTGACTGGAGTTGAAACGATATTGCTTGAGGATAAAAAATTTTGAGAGGAGAGGACTGTAATGTCCCCTTTTCAAGTTTAGAGTTGTTAATAACCATTTTATAATATTTACTTAATAAGGGGACTTTATGGTTCATGGGATAGTTATCCCTTAAGTGATTTTATAAGGAAGTTGCTTTTTGGCATATTTGAATTCCTCCCTTAAGTGGAGCACTTCCTTTTGGGAAGGCCTTTTTGGAGGAAAGGTTATAAAAAAGAAAGATGAGGTTCATTTAAAGGATCATGTTATTTTTATCACTAAATTCAAAAATTTAAGTATGATTATTTGGATTGGTAGTCATTGAGGACTAAAACCCTCATTAGATAAATGTTGGGGATGAAAACCTCCTACCACTCCTTGGGTGACTTCATTCAGAGGTCATATTTGAGTAGAAATTGGTGGTTTCAAGATTTTAGGGCATCATTTCAATAAAGCACAACAACTAAAAGGATTATTGAAGTGTGGTAAGTTTGTTATCCACCCTATATAGGGCAACAATCCACATTTGAGGCCATCTTTGATCAATAAATTGATTGGGAAGGCCCTCCTAGGGTAGCAACCCACTTGGGAAGACAAAATTATAGCTTTCGGGTAGCTTTGGATGTTTTCATGGTGTTTCAACATTCATTATATCAGTTGGTATTTTTTATTATAATTTTTAGACCTTGAAATAGTTCAAAAAAATGAGATTTGAGATATTTTTGCATGGGTGTATTTCTATAATTTTTGGAAAGTGTTTTGGTGAATTAAATATTATATTTTTTCCCTAAAATTGGCATATATAGAATTATAAATTTTATTTGATTATGCTTTGAATCATAAAATCAAAAATTTCATGTGTTTATGTTAGGGTTTGTTGGAAAACTCATATTGTTCTAATTATGTCCTAAAAGGGACATTACAACACTTCAAGACATATGGGGGGATTTACCCCTTAAGGAATGAAGGCAGCAAATATCTCATCACTTAGAGGTACTAAAAAATATGAGTAAATCTTAGCAATTTATTTTATTGTTGTATGATACCATGAAAAATCCATCAATGAAGACCATATAAGGTCTCATACACACATGCATTAAACCACATGTGATATTCATAGATTACATTGTGCCACCATAAGAAGTATATGTGATATTTGGTGGATGTAGATTAATGATATTTTAAATATCACAAACCTCTAGAGGTGGTTCAAAATTATTGGGTAGACATAGAGCATGAACCATAAGCCATGAAAATGGGCTTGGTAGTATCACTAGAAATCTCTTATGAGAATCCACCTAGATTAAATCTCATCAATTGATTGAAGAGTTTCCAAAGCTTAAACCATGTTGATAATGCAAAATTGGTATGCTAAAATAAATATTATCTCTTTTTAAATGTGTGAATTAATCAACCCATAACTTTTATCCTCATATTTTGGTTTAGGTTCCTTCTCTTGAGATATACACCAAAATCCTATAATTATCAATAATTCTACCAATACATGTATTGTTCCCTTGCTATTGTAGACACTATTTATAAATTATATAACACCTTAGACTTGTACACTTGGTAAATACATATAATTGATGCACCTTCAACTTTTAGACCCTTCCTACTACCAAAAGGCTTGCATGCACTATTTATCTATGCCTAATTGCTTATCTCTTAGTCCAACCAATATTATTCTAATGACTCAGACATCCTATCTCACCTAAAATGTTATAAACCTATTTATCTTCCATTTTTGCATGTTCTAGACCTACACCTATTTTGTAACTGCTAGGACACTTGTGTCCCAATCAGACACCTATGCAGATGCAAGTGTCTAGTGCCATAAAGCCATCTAATTTACAAATGAAACATATTCCTATGGTCAACCTAAGTGATTTAATGTTGGATATTTTCCAAAGGAATTAATATAAATTCAAGATCAACCTTCTTCATTCTTCACCTAGGAAACACCTATAAAATCACAAGGTAACTTACCAAAGGCATTAAATCAAGCACTCACATGAGAAAAACTTCCCCATTTTCTCCTATTTACATATCAATCATAAGGATAACATATGTACAAGTTTGAAGTACTAAATGAGCACTCCATGAACCACATTTTCCAAGTTAAAATATAGGTCATTGTTGTACTTACTTATCACACATTTCATGATTCACACACATAATTCAACATGTAAGGGATAATTATGCAAGTCTGAGGCCCTATTTAGAGTATTGAATATGTAGATAAGACTCTTTAATATATGGGTATTTGGGGTAGATTGACACTATGTAAACACTAGCATATTTTTCTCACAACCACTATGAAGATGAAAAAATAGGATTTTGTTATTTGACAAGGAGTGTAATTCCATGACCCACATTGAAATGCACCAGAGCAAAGGTGACATAGAACCCATAAGCATCCATATGGTCACATCCAATTTTAGCAAGTATTTCATACTAGATACATGTGTCTAAGTCAAACTGTAGTGCCAACACAACCATCCCAGGTTGACACAAGTGTCCATAACTATATAGGTATAATTTATAGATTAAGATGACTATTATAGAATCTAGATTCAATCCACTTTATGTCTATTCCAATTCTAGATCTATGTTAACATTAGAACTAAGTATCTTGTGTTCATTACCATTACATTCAATATATGTTTTATCTAATTTTCATATATAATTGATATGCTTTAGATATTATCTACCATCCTTGTGCCCTAGGTTATCCCTACCCTTTTAACCCTTGATTCCCCATATCTATATTTTAAGGTTAAACATTTGGTGAACCTGATTTGTATGAATGTAATTTTTTCTAATTATTAGTGTTTCTAGTCAACTAGGGTTTTAGATTGTTATAATTTTTTAGTTATTGCTTATATTATTTTGCATATGACCTAAGCATAGCCCTAGATTAGGAGGTGTGCCTATTAAACACATTGAGCTTCCCCTCCTACCACCTAATACAGATAGAACCAATGAGGACTTAATCATATGGATCATGATGATACCAATATTGAGAATGAAAAACACACTAATGAGGTTATAATAGAAGAAGATTCTGATAATGAAAATGATGTGTCTAAAGAAACAAATGAACATGAGAAAATAGATCATGAGTAACTGCAATTAATTGCATTATTTCATGATCATATTCATCAAAACCCTAAAGATATTAATGAAATCCTAATAACTATATTAGAAACTAAAGAGGAAAAAACATAGCTGAACAAGTAGATCCATCTATTGATCATGTTATTCAAAATATGGGTCATCACCATGTACAAATAACCTTCCCCTTGAGCACATTAGTGATTCATACTTTTAATGGGGGCACATGTAATGTATTTCAACCCTTGTTTCCTAAAACCAGTATTTCTACATCTACCCTAGAAAACCTAAATCCTTCAACTCAAATACCAGTTTCAATGCCTATATCTGCACAACCTATGAGTATACCTCATTTGGTGACTTTTAAATGTCCAACCTAAAATATCAAGAGGTGAAATCCCTTATCTAAACTATAAAACTTTTTAAAACTAAGGTTATAGCTATTAAACAAAATTCTATGAAATCTCCTTATGTTGTTGATTCATAAGAGGTGTTGCATAATCCTCTTGCACTAAATATTCTTTTCACCTCTTGCTAATTGGTTTTTTTTTCACCTAAGTTCACATTTTATAATTTAAAGGGTGATCCTAAACATCTTTGATCTTTCTATGCGGCATGCCTTGATTATACCTCCAATGATTAAATTTTGACCATATTATTTCCAAGGAGTTTAAAAGATTATGCTTTAAGGTGGTTTTATGATTTACCAATTCAATCAGTAAATACCTTCAAACCCCTTGTAGATCATTTTTATCATACTTCTCTATTAACATTACCAAAAAAATTTCCTATGCCCAAATTATAAAAATCAAATAAGGAACCAATAAACCTATCAATGAATATATCTTAAGATATAAAATAATGTTAGTTAAAATGACCAATCCTATGGTAGATAAAGAGATTCAAGATATTTTCAAGTAAAGTTTACTTCCTCCTTTATATGAGTCCATTTTTTTTTTAAAGTTCAAAATTTTTGATGACTTATGTTATATTATTTAAGATCATGAAATGAAACTTATCTCATTGAATAAACTTAAATATGCATAAAATACATCAACTACATCTACATCTACTACTAAGTTTATTATTAAGCCAAGTTATAAGGTAAAACCTCATTTCTCTAAAAAATAAACAACCACCATGGTTAATGTGGTGTCATAAAAACTTAATTGTCTTGTCTTATCCAATGCACCATGAAGACAATTTACATGCTTACCTGAGTCTCCTACTTCATTATTCACATGGATTTTAGAGTGTCATATTATATCTTTCCTTAATCCTATATAGGTTGATATGAGTAGACCTCTACCCAAAGGGTATGATGCACATGATTATTATAGCTATCACCAAGTCCCTAGGCATTTACAAATAGATGTTTTACCTTGAAGCATAAGACCCAAGACCTCATCGATGACCAAAAGATTACATTTAATGATCCTCTAAAGGGATAATATTCACAACCTAATGACCACCCAAATTAAAAATATTTAATAATCCTTTATGAGATCATTCAAAGAAGGATCCAATAATGTAAATGGCATATAATATGTACCCTCCTCCATCTCATCGTAAGTACACATTGGATGAGATTATTGGTACCTATACGCATCATACACCTCCTATGGTTTAGAGACCCTCCATTACCTTTGATGACAATGAAATTATGGATGATGAATTAGATCTTCATTCCTTATTCATTCAAACATACATTGACCACCAACCTATACACAATGTTATGATCAATGATGGTGTAATTGATAATGTTTGTACCATGACATTACTTAATAATTTGGGTTATATAAATCATGATGTACATCCTTTGACTAAATAAATTAGAGCATTTGATCAGACATCATAAAAGGTTCTTGGTGAGATTGACTTACCATTATAGGTGGTTCTTGCATATGTGGTTACTAACTTCTTAGTTATACCTTTCATGGGTGTATTTAATATGTTTTGGGATGACCTTGAATACATACACTTTGAAAAATAACTTATACAATGCATGGGTGTGTTAAATAAATCCATGTCAATCATGTGATTTCAATTTTCATAATTCCATATAAACATCCTCTTAATCAAGAAAAATTTATATCCAGATAGTTAATTATTAAACCTCTTATGGTTAGTCCTTTGAAAAAGGGTAAGAAATAGGCAATTCCATTTACTAGGTAGCCAATACTTGAGATACCTTTGTGTTAGAGATCCATAGTGTGTTTCATAAAATGCTTATATATTTTCCACCATACTTAGGTATTTAGAGCACCTACATATGTTCTTATTACTATTATTTTAAATAAAATGTAGACCATTCAGTGATAGGTTCCATGAATCCCTACTCCTATTTATGTTTCATGACTACAGTCATATTTTACATACACAGAGCATTAAAAATATTATAGTGATAGATATTGCACCTATACATGCTCCTTAGGAGTGCTTTGAATGAATTAATAGCTATTCAACTAACTAGGCACTTAAAGTATTCAGATTTGAAATGTGTCTTATGCCTAAGACATTTTCATGAAGTTTAGAAATCTATGATCTATGCCTACCAACAAGTTTGAGACATGTTTATATGATCACTATTTAATTATGTAGTGAAGATATACCAAGTAATAGTGCAAATGGTGGGAGTAGTATCACACATTTATCATTGTCATCCTAAATAACCAACACCAATAATTTTGAGCCTTCTCAAATCTGAATTCATGCTCTGTGCACCTATCATCATTGTCAAATTTATTCCTAACAAAATCTATAGTTATATTCATAAAATATGCCACCATGTGAGGCTAGTCTGACTCATTATCATTCCATACTTACAAGTATAAAAATATATACACCTTGATTGTCAGCTTTTGACAAGGAGATTTGTCTTTTTTATATATGTGTGTGTCATCTATACCTTGTTTTCAATTATCTAATAGTTTGATTAGTAGTGTGTAGTCAATAATAGATAGAGTTTATTTATTCGATATTAGATAAGTCTATACATTAAAATAGTCTTTAATTTAGAGTCGAGTTTTTGAATTTAGGTTCATAATTCATAGTTTATGATTAGAGCTATATAGTTGTAGTTAATTTCTATTATAACTTAAAGTTATATGTTAATCATAAAAAATTTAAGTCAAAAATGTCAAAATGAAGTGAGTTGAGTATTAAAATTAAGAGTCATTTTGATGTCAATAAAATGTGTTAAACTTGTTTAAATAAAAAATCTCTTTTGTACAGATACATTATTGGGTGAATATGACATCTTGAATCAAAAGTGAGTTGTGTGTGGGGGAGTAAATAATTTCACCTATTGGAAGTCAAAATCAATGGAGGAAGGAGGTTTCCAAAGCCTTTCGTCAGTCACCAATGATGAGGTCCATATGCTTTGGTGGGGCATTTTATTTCAGTTGTGTGTTTGATTTGAGTTGTGCATGAATATGAATAAATGTTATATTTTTTTCATATTTGTAACAAGTGAGCTGAACATTCCTTTGTATTTTCTCTAAATGCAGGATAGTGAAGAGAGCAGATAAAAGTATTTCACATCATGATGTGGTTGGTGTTAATCTACTTACAAAACCATATTTTTGTGGTTATTGGTAAATCACTTAAAAACCATCTTTTTTTGGTTGTTGGTAATCCATATGCAAACCCATCATTAACATTTATGGGTGTCTTGAAAAAATCACCAAATCATGAACATAGATGCATATATAGAATTGATGTTTTCCCCATGTTCACATTAAGGGGCTATATGCTAGGAATTAATAATGTTCACAAGGAGAGAATGTTAGAGTTTTATAGTGTTAATATTACTAATTATGTGTTAGTAATAATGTGAGAATTATTCATGCAAATAGTAAATGTAAATATTGTTAGATTTGTTGAATAAACAACTCATATAACAATATTAGTTGTGTGAGTTACAACAACTCATGTAGAATAGTGTAGAGTTATCATAGTTATTTATTTATAGAGATTCACTCTCCTTGGATATAGGAGTAGGCTCACCTGTGTGTGTGTGTGTGTGTGTGTGTGTGTGTGTGTGTGTGTGTGTGTGTGTGTGTGTGTGTGTGTGTGTGTGTGTGTGTGTGTGTGTGTGTGTGTGTGTGTGTGTGTGTGTGTGTGTGTGTGTTTGTGTGTGTTTTTCTATTGAATATATGAATGAACGATTATTATTGAGAACTCTCTACGTTTGGCTTCTCAATTGTTTATCACTGTACACTTAGGTGGGTAGCAAGTATTTTATTTATATTGAAAAATAAACAATAAAAGAGGGTTCCTATGAATCATTAATCATTGACAAATATTTTAATATATGTATATAGATACATATACCAATATCAATAAATTATCATAAAATTTTAAATATTAATTCGACAGCCTACCTACAGGAAAATATATGTATATAATTGTAAACTTTATTTATTAAGTGAATGTCTTATTACAATAATCATGCCCCTTTTACATTATCAATTATATTTATAATACAAACTATAGAACCTATAAATTTTAGAGCAAGTCATAACAATTATATTTAATATACAAAAATTAAACAAATATATAAGCCAAACACAAATTCTATAATTGAATTATTAATATTTAATATTGAATTTAAATATGAATCCTATAATAAACCTATCAATATCTAACAATAAAAATAATAAAATTGCATCTTTATAAATTAACCAAGTACCATTCACCTATCAACCACATAAAACAATAAGTGAAGACATTGGAAACTTACAATTAAGTCACCATCTATTGGAAAAATACTTGAAACAACTTAAGAACTTATTTTAAAACCCTATGATATAGAGAGGTGTTTGATGTGGCCATTTTTTATTATATTTAATCTCATTTCGGCTCATGTCCAATTATTACAACGTAGTTACAAACCATATTGCTTTATTCCTATGAAAGGGAAGTCATAGATACATGACATCTCTATTATACTTAATGGACAATACCATTTCAAAACTATCATAGCCCATTAAATTTTGAGAACCAAATAGACTACACAAATATATTTATGAATATTTTTTATCTAAAACAAATAAATGTTTTAAAATGGATGATTGTTCACATTGAGTCATATTATTTTCAAAGTCATTATAAACTAATCACTTGATTGTTGATTCTTTTCATTTAGATGTAGATATGTTTCTGCTATGATTTATATGTAAAAATAAGAAAATAGGGAAGATTTGATCATGTAAGTGCTTAATTGAATGCCTTTGATAAGTTTCTAGGTATTTCCCAAGTGAGGAATAAATAAGGGTTGATCTAGTATTTATACCAATCCCTTTGGAGAATATCTCACATTAAAGCACTTAGGTCGACCATAGGAATATGTTTCATTTATAAATTGGATGATTTTATGGCATTATAAACTTACATTGGGATAGGACACTTACGTCGACATAGGCATTTGGGTGGGATGCAAGTGTCCTAGTAGTTAGAAAATAGGTGTGAGTCTAGAACTTGCAAAGATGGAAGATAAATAGGTTTATAACATTCTAGGTGAGATAGAAGGTCTGAGTTATCAAAATAACATTGGTTAGACTAAGAGATAAGAAATTGGGTACAAAAAGATAGTGTGTATGAGCCTTTTCATAGTAGGAAAGGTCTAGAAGTTGAAGGTATATCTATGATATGTATTTGCCAAGTGTACAAGACTAAGGTGATATATAATTTATAAATAGTGTCTATATTTTCCCCCACTTTAATGTAGTAATGAAATTATTAGTTGAAAGGAGAAAAAATGTGTACCTAGGTGTGTATAGCACACTATGTCTTTGTTTAAGTCCAACTTGAGTGTTTTGTTGGTGATTGACATGTAATCAAGAGTATGTTACAGTATATATTTAGTGCATATAATCTAAAATTGAAAAACATTTAAAAGTTTAGAATTGAAAGAGAGTAAGGTTTAGGAGTACATCTGTGTATTGATGCAACTATGTTGCCTTGTGGTAATTTGATTTGAAGATGTATCATTATAAATCACTGAAAATGAGATTAGGACAAAATATAAAATTTGAAAAGTGTGTATATCTAAAGATATAAAGAGAGATTGGAGGACACATGCCCCCAACCTTGAAGAAAAGGTGAGTTGCCACTTGAAAATTGAGATGAGCTCAACCGTGTAACCCAGTCATACTTATAACCTAGTGAGTGTGAGCGAACCAAGTCAACTCAAACTATAAAACTGGTGAGGCTAGATAATGAAATCAAGTCCAACATATAAAGTTGGAAAGATTAAGTGATTTAATCATCTCAACCCTACCAAAAAGTGAACTGACTACTACAATAAATTGACTCAATACAGCCCATAATAGTCCAATGTGGTGGTGGTGATTGTTCTTAAAAGTATTTAAAATTTGAAATTGATTTGATTTTACAATATTAGGAACACATTGCAGAGCATATGCATCTTAGATACATCTCATGCTGAAACTATGTACAATAATGGTACTAATGTATAGAATTCTACCAAAATATGTATATGGATCATATAATTGTGTATCTTAGCCAATTTGAAATTGTGTAAGTATGGAGAATATGTTTCCAAAACATGCCCCCAATATAATATGAAAATTGATATAAGTGTCAATGTGGAAGACATGTTTCCAAAACATGTCCCTAATGTAATCTGGGTATGTTGAATACTAAATAAGTGTGAAGAACATATTTCCAAAGTATACCCCTACTAAATCTAAAATTGTGACAAATATGGACAACATGTTTTCAAAATATGCCCCCAATACAATCTAAATCTATGATGTAATGTGAAATATGGTCCAAGCATACCTCAAACAAGGGGCATGTTCAAATACCACACAATCTAAGGGACATGACTTAGTCAAATGTACACAAATAAATAATTACATATTCTAAAGTCAACATATAATAAACAATGACATATTTAAATATCAAAGAGGTAAACAAAGATAAGGGTCACAAGCAATTTAGTATATTCAAACGCTCAAACATGCAAGACAATATCAAGGCAAGACATTCAAAGAAGTGCATAAATGAAAGCATAAACAACTAACATAATCATATCATACTAGTCCCTAAATATATGTGTTAGCACAAAACATTAAGTACATAACATATCAAGTACACTATAAAATATATAAGCATAGATAAAGGTATGTATAAGTACATATATAGGCTCAAACATGATAAAAAAAAGTGACCATAGAATGATATAAATTGGATGTATCATGATCATAGAAGTGGATGTTGCCAATGTCTTGATGACATGAGTAGAGGGAAAACCCAACATCCAAAAGTACATGGATCATGTATCTATTTATGCTTAAATCACAATCAAAAGATGTGTGAAACATGTGTATCTAATAAATATTGATATGCCATCTACCAACATGAAACTAAAAACATATATGCCAAGGAGCTAATATAATATGTAAATGTTGATTTTTTTTTGAATTTTTAAAGTTTTTTCTTTGTTTTTTTTAAAATTTATAAATGTCTCCCCAACATGAACTTCATGTAATAAACTAGTGATGCTACCAAGGAGCATGTATATGTGTAATATCTATCTTTATATCATTTTTTATGCTCTGTGTATGTAAAATATGACTGTAGTCATGTAATATGTATCACTATAGTCAACTTGCTATCTGTTCTAAATCCAAAACTATGTTGGTATCAAAACCAACTAAGTATCTTATGTTCATTATCATTGCAATATTTAACATCGCTATACTTTCTATTGTTAACATGTATTAACATAATAAATTCAATATATAGTTTATCTATGTTTCATAAATAATTGACCTACTTTAAAGATAATATACCATCCTTGTACCCTAAACTATCTCTACCCCTTTAATCTTAGATTCCCCTTATCTAAATTTTAAGGTTAAACAACTAGATAGTCTTACCCATTGTAAATAATAAGAATCATAAAAGAGGTTATTTTTTGATGTAGGTTTTCCCAAAAAACCATTCCAAAAATTTTTCAAGCATGTTCCATTGGGTAAGAATCATTTAAAACTTCTTGATGACATAAATTTTTAAAACTTAATTATATAAACTTAGGTTATGGCTATTGGAATATTTTTATATAAACCTTAAATAATTGTAATTTAAAATTGTTTTTTTAATATAAAAATCATATCCAATGTAGCCTCAACAAGTAGCACATCCTAATTCAATACTTAGAATTCATGGAAATTTTAAAATCCAATCACAACTTGGAATGATTAGCCTCTACGTATTTTTTGAATTTTTTTGTTCATCATTGCATCATATAAATCCAATTGCCTATTTCCATGTGTTAGAACCATATTCATTTTATGGAGAGGGTCCATGATGAAGGTGTAAGTTTGAGATAAAATTATTGAAAAATATTGAACAAAAATAGAAGTTACTTCACAATTATAGCTTGAAATGACCCCCCAATGAATTATTGAAAAGATTAGAATTTTAGATTTCTAAGGTATAATAATGGAAAATTAAAATTATAATCTGAATTTGGGTATACATTCTTGACTTTACTTGTCCATATCCACTAATCTAGTTTGTCCTCATCCAAGGGTAATAGATGAATTATTAGACTTCCAAGGTGGATTACTCCATCTTCCCTTTTGAGTGATTTCATTTCTTGTTGTAATCTGGTTGTATATAATGGGTTGTTTCACTCTAAAGAGGGTAGTGTGATGAAAGAGGGTGGTGTATTTACATTTTAACTATATTATTTGATTTTTTTGGTTTCTTTTTTTTTTTTTTGATTTTTTTTTTAATATCATATAAGTAATTTATTCAATTTAGAGTATTGTCCATTGGATTTTCTATTAAATTTAGATTAGCTCAAGGGAATCCAACCCCAAGACATCCAAGGCTAACTATCTTAGGAGGGGTAGGGTAGCCAAGAGGGTTATCTCACTTATATTGAAGAAGGGACTGTTGAACTTTATTAAATGGTATCGACCCTCCATTAACAATGTTGTGTTAGAATTTCTTGTTGGTATGTAGCCCATTGAAACCCCTTCGATGGGGATTTAAGATATACCACATGGGATTAATATGTCACCTCTAACTAATGTTATGGGATATGGTTTCCACCCTCTTTACTTATGAGTGCAAGCTTTCAATCCTTCGTGTTGCTGGTGTACCATTAACAAAGCTTTGCTCATAAGAAATTCCTTGGAATATTCCAATTTTAAAATTTTGAATTTTGAAAAATATTTTTTGGATGAAAATTAGGAAACATTTTGATTGCAAAAATGAGGGAGTAAATGAAAAAATTGGAAAAAGTGTGAAACTTCTCCCATTTATTACACAAGTATTCCGTATCTAGAATTATATTTGAATTTTTTTTATTGTAGTTCTTGAAATTGGGGTTTTATAAAAAAAACTAGATATAAAATCAGCTCTCAATCAAGATGATTTGGGTCACATCATTAGAACCCTATCTTTATGTAAACCCCCTCTATAATAACCTCCATATATGAAAATTTCCTCACCAAGATTCCAAATCTGAAAAAGTTGACAAAATATATGCTAGTGTCTTTTATCATTGTTGACCTTACAAATACAATCCAAATTCCTAGGGGCTAACAAAAATATTTTGATACCATGTTAGAAGATAATTTTGGATTTAGTTAGCCCTATAAAAACATCATTGAGGGATGAATGTAACAACTAATTTATTCTATCATGTAAAAGGTAATAAACAATTACCCTAAAAATAAAATTAAGAGTGCAACAATTGTCCAATCTTTAGTGGTGTTGATAGAAAAAGTAATTATGTAGAGATAATGATGATACAAATGAAGGCACTCATTCCTTCTATTTAGTGTACATTTTAGTTAGATGCATAATGAAATAAAAGTGTCAAACCCACACCTTACAAAGAAATGGTTAAGTGGTTAACCATCACTTATGAAAGGGTTATAACTGTCACATTAAACCCACTTACTAAGCACAATCGTGGGCCCCCACTTTTATGGATATGTCATTGAACAAAAAAACCCATTAGCTAATCCAGTGACTTACTATAATGTTTCCTAAAAGGTCAAGTTATAATAGCCAAAGGGTCAAAGACTCTAGATTGTTTTGGTTTTTTTGAGCTTGTTGTTTACATTATTGTTGTTGGATTTAGTTCTTCTCATAAGCTCTTTGTTCCCAAGATTTGTTGGGTGCATCATTTTATTCATCAAGACCTTAGAATTGGAGAATAAGGAGGTTAGTTTAAAAGGTGGATCAAGGGAATTTTAGTTTAAGATGTAGGATAATAGGAAGAGTAGCTTGTGCTTAAAATAACTTTGTGCCTCCAATTATTAAACTTAATTTTTGAATAAAGACTAACCTAAACAAACAAAAATCAATCACACAAAAAAAACTCCATAAAGAACTCAAAAAAACTATAGTAAGAGTAAACAAATAACAAACAACCTATCTAGCTACTAATTAAAACAATGAAAGGAAAGAAACAAACAAAATGTGTGATTAAGTTATGCCTCAAATTCATTCAAGAAACAAATAATCCTATATCTACTTGCTAAAATGATAAAGGAGGGTACCAAGATGTACATGGAAGTTTTAGTTATATTTAGCGTACCATTATTGATACGCTAGTTACTTGAGTTTTCTAAATATGTCTCCAATAACAACTATAATACCTCTAAAGTACAAAAATAATAGCTCAAAATAATAATATAATTATACTATGGATAATAGAGCTATGATGAATGCCAATAGAGACTAAACCATCAAGATATATGATGTACACCTTGATCTATGAAATTGCAAGTGATGGTAAGATTATATGAAAGCTAAGAAAATATATTATGTGCAAGATTGTGAGTGAAGCTAACAATCATAAAATCAATTAACATGACCAATTTATGTGTAGATGATGAAATAACACTAATGCAATGTCCTAAATGATGCAAAATCAAAATAAATGCAATTAAGAATATATGAAAATCACCAAGCAAGATATATGCACATATACGTAGAATGATGGTATTATTAACATATATATGCAATGCAAGAGTTATGAAAACATCACTAAAATGATGAAAGTACAAATAGTGATGCACAAAATCAAAATCAAGATTGTGACTAAAATCAATGTAAAAATTACCAAAATTATCACAATTAAGAATTCAATGTTTTAGTATGAAAATGTGGATTCTATATGCAATATAAGGGATAAAATATGATGTCAATGCAATTAAAACTCAAAAGATATACACTCAAGGAATCAAAGGTAAAATTAGAATCTAAAAGAAACAAAATATACAATAATAGAATCAAGAGAAGACAAAGAAAATTTTTATCCTTAGGTTGATATGAATGTAAGAACAACAAAGAAGATGTGAAATCAAATATATAAAGTAGGGAAGACCACCTTGAGAGGTCATAACTTGTGTATTAAAAAATGTGGGTACCTAATGGGTACCCATGAAAAACCAGTAAACATTTCCCAAATGGTTAGATTACCCATTAACCGCGATCCTGTTAACAGGGAAAAAATTGCAACTAATGACAAGTGGTTACTTATCGTTAACCATGGTTTTTGACCTATTAACTGCTGCTAACCACCAAATGTAAAAACATATCAAAACTAAAAAAAAATATGTCACATTTTGTTTCATTTCCATCAATTTTTTCTTGCCTCTACTCTGCTTGTGTGTTGTGAACCTATGCATGTGTGAGTTGAAGCTTGAGGGTCTCAAAAAGTTAAATACTACTACTAGTAGCCATGGCCCATAATACCCATCTTGATCACAGTTCAAGCCTCATCATGGCCTTGGCCCTTAGAGTTAGGTATAATCAATAATATAGCAGCCACCACTAGTAGGTTTGAGGCCGTTGACTATCTAACCATTTGGGAATTTTTTGCATTTCACTATTATGGCCTTCGAGCTATATATGTTTTAAAATTTATATTATAATTTCTAGCCCCTATAAACTATTTAATAATATTATAATTTATTAATACAGTGACCACTAATCAATTTGAGTCTTGGATAATTCTATAGTTGAAATTCTATATCAAATACCAAAATGGCAAATAGTAAATAATAAACACTAAATACTAAATACAAATATTGTAATAAGTATTGATTATCAAAATAGAAAGGAAGTAAATAATTCAATAATGTATTTTTAAGAATACATTAGATATAAATTCATCACATTTAATCATATTGCTATCTTATTCTCTCAATTTTTTAAAGTTGAGTATTTAATTAAATATTTTATCATACTATAACTTCATAATCACTAGTCCATATTGTATACTACTATAACTTGCTAGGTTTGAGCTCCAACTTCTAAGACTGTTTAAAATTACATATTGAGATATTTTAACTTCAAAATCACATCTGATTCTCATGGTAGTAGTCAACTAAAGAAGTTTGATGATCTAACCTAGAAACATTATGTTGATAACATAGAACTCAACTCCGTGATGTGTAATTACCATGGGTTTAAGATGAGTGCAAGGGTGAATCACCTCAAGTACCACATAGCATAGATTCCTAATAATGATGTGTGGCTATGTGATAAAGCATGACATGATGCTCAAATGGAGATGTTTATTGTCATAATAGTGTATGAGGATAAAAAAATTAAAAAAACATTACTAATGAACTTGCAACCATATCAAATAGGGGACACAAGAGAAAAATCTGATGAGTTATCAACCCATGGGTCTTCTATTACCTCAAGGGTGATTTGAAGATGGTCCTTGCGTAGTGAAGAGAGTGTAAGTTCACATTTACATGGTTTTTTGGTTCCTTGAAATACTCTTAGAGCACAACCTTCATTTGAAGGTACAATTTAAAACAAGGAACTATATAATGAATCAAGGGTGGTAGTGGCAAAATTTTGGTACTATAATAACATTCCATTCAATGTGGTGAGAAGATCATACTAAGAGAATCTGGTAATTTCTTTGACTATTGTTGTAAAGGGGTTCAAAGACCCTATTCCTCATGACTTGAGAGGCCCACTGTTAGAGGATGTTATGAAAGATACATATCTCATTGTAGATGAGCAAAAAAGAGTATGGCATAAGAAGGGTTGTAAAATTTTATTTGATAAGTAGATGGATGGAAGGAACCATACCTTGATTAATTTTCTAGTGGCTTCAAGTGGATAATTAGTGTTATTAAAGTCCATTGATGCCTTTGAAAAATACACAAACTTTGTGTGATATGTTGTATAAGGTGGTCATGGAGGTGGGTGTGAAGAACGTCATCCAAGTTATGATCGATAATGCAAAAACATATATAATAGTGGGGAGACTTCTTGAGGAGAGACACCCATCACTTTTTTGGAGCCCATTTTCAACACATTGCATTGATCTCATAGTTGAGGACATAGGAAAGATGTCATGGGTAAAAATATGGTTGAAGAGGTGAAATATATCTCAAAGTACATCTACTGTAACAACCTTGTTGGGTTAGACATAGAAATGCATGCTTTTTTTAAAAAATAAAGAAAATATATATAAGTAAAATAAAATTTGAAAGTCTAACATAGATCACATATATACTCAAGTGATAAAAATAAGTACACATTACATTTTATATCACAAAACTCTAATGTCATGATAATGCTTCATAAAATGGATATAGAAAGTAATGCAACAACTCAATGATTGATACAACTCTGTAATCACCACTGTCAATAAATAATAATAATTAATTATAATTCTTCATGAAAATATTCAATATTCATATTCAATCTAATACAATGTACATAATTTAGGTACTTGGTTCCTTAGAGCATGAGTTCCTTGAACTTTTAGTATCTATGACAATCTCAAGGGTTTGTCTCGATAAGTAGTACTATTGTGGGGAGGTAAAGCATCATCCAAAAAAAATTATACACCAACCACAAACCAACAATCCCCCACACTAATCCCATCAGGATATGTCCCTCCCTTCATATATGACTAGATAGTGATGGCATGAGAATCCAGAGAGAAGCTAGTACCCATGTGTTGTATGATTTATAACTAACTAAACATGCAGTGTATCATATAAAACTTGATCTATTACAAGATATCACACATACATATAAAACATATTCATAAAATGATAATGCATCACTAAACACACTTTGGCCCAAAGTTTTATAGATAATTTATAATGATCTAAATCAATCAAGTTTATACACACCACTTGATAGGACTACCTTCATCTAACATTGCAATGCCAATAAGCCAGTGAAGTCTATCTCACTCCTTACTCTGCATTAGCCATTTAGATTTGTCAAATAAAATTCAAACACAAGATTCATCAACCTACATCCTACTATGACATGCTTATACATAGGAGTAATAACATCATACACTAAGTTCATTTAACATATGCATGAATCTTTAATTATATTATATCCCATACTAGAAATAATAATTACAAATGTATCACCCAAGTAAACATACAATTTACTTGTATAATTCAAACAATGTAATTGGTTTCCAATTATCTACACCCTATGACAACCCATATTATCATAGTCTAGTGTTCTAAGATTTAACTACTAGTTTTCCACAATCAATCATATGAAGTAGTCTTAAATACACAGAAGCACAAGCATTATATCCTTAACTATATATAATAAAACAAGTCATTTTTCCCACTAAACATGATAACATTTCAACACAACATTTTCTAAATTCTTAGAGTTTGCATGCACACATACACAAGTTTACCTACTACAACAACACACACTTTCCACAACAATAACTAGTATGTATATAGTATACAAACAAATGTAGA
This sequence comes from Torreya grandis, assembly GCA_037957365.1. NCBI lineage: Eukaryota > Viridiplantae > Streptophyta > Pinopsida > Cupressales > Taxaceae > Torreya > Torreya grandis. The sequence goes on along the minus strand of JARHVA010000910.1, from coordinate 2,753,776 downwards.
TATGAGTTAGGTATAAAAACTACAATAAGTGCCATTCGGGTAAAACATACATTTATTTTATAGTACCCTATGATATTCCATACTATCATAGGTTCCTAACTACATAACACATAAACCAAACTTATGAACTTCAAGACTCAATTGGCCCATGCAAATAATAACAAGCAAACAATTAAGTATTATACCACTCGGGTATGTTTTGCATACAAACGTATCAGGGTATGTCAACATAAAAACATGAATCATGATACACCATTATTTACTAAGTATAACTATATATTTAACACACTTATAGTATGCAATTCTCACAAGTATCTCATACTAAATGAGTATGACTAATAGTTCTTCACAATACTAATAGTGAGTTAGATAACACTGTTATCCTATTAACTCATTTTCTTCTAAGAGATTATTTTAAGGGTTATAGTTCCTTATTCTTATGAAACTTAATAAATTTTTTATATCATCTAATAAATTATATGTTTAATGCCTATATGCCAATACTTTCACATCCTAATGTGCACCATATATAAATATTCTATTACCATGCAATTTTTAAACCACAGTTTAGCATTTTAGTTGTAACTACTAACCATAAAAATCAACAAATGAAGTAGTTATAAATACATAAAACATACTTTACATACCACATCTAGAAGAACATGAACTTCATTTTTATGAAACACGAGTAATCTATTTTCACAATCAATTTATATTGGGGATCTACGAGCAATCATTTTGCTAAACTAACTTTAATCGATCTTTTAAATTTTTAGTTAATATTTCATCAAGGAATATTAATTAAAGGAATCTACCCCAAGATTTGATTGTATTATAAGTCATAAACACATAACTTGATATATTTTCAAACTTTATGTAATGATTTTTTAATAAATAAGATATTTAAAACCTCTTCAAGGTTTAACTCTCAATAGAGGGTAATTATGTTTGACCATTCAACTCTAAGGTTTATCCACTCTACGTTTGACAAAACTAATTTATGAAATCAATTTTTATGGATTAGAATGTTCTACGATTCTTTTATATCCCAAGTGATAAGTAATCTAGTGAAATATGTCAAATTAGATATCGACAAAATACATATATATTTTAATAGAAATATATTTAAACATATGTGCCTTGTTATGTACCAAATTTATGACCAACTCCGGTGGTAGAATAATTATCAAAAAGATGAATCCAATAAGATTCTTCATGGATATATATATCATAGAGAGATATTAATTAAAATTTTAATATAGTATACATATTAATAAATTTATTAATATATATACATAACTTATATCCTTCCGTAATTCTATATATATTAAAATATATAGACTAGTATATATTTACCCAGTGTTTAAAATAGGTTAGTTACATATATAAAATCTATATTGGATATTGGTATACTATATTATACCGAATTATATTATTCTATAAGCCATTTTGTTCTATACTTAAACAATTTGTTATTCACGATTTTCATTATACAATAGATGGACATTATACATATTACAACTTCCATATTTTTTGGTTAACACTTAAAAATAATTATTTCAAAATCCACAAATTCATAATTTAGCAATCCTCTATTAACTATCGGTTTATGTATTTTATATATAAACATTTTAATATTACAAAAGGAGATTTCACTCTAATATATATATGGTTTATATATAATTAGGTGTTTTTAGAGACTCAATGATAAAGCAAACTTGATTTATTTATTCCAAAAATCTAGCTATGTAACTAAATCTAATTTACTCTTATCACTAATAAAGAGGATTAAGAATGGTATATTTATTCTGAAAGTCCCAACATTAAGGTAAAGGGTGACACCTTCTAGAAAATAAGAGCATTAATATAAATAATTAGATATATTAATAATTATCTAAAATGCTCAATTTGTTAGAAAATAAAACATCAGACAATATAATGACACCTTAGATAAAGTAGATAGACTAGTTTAAGTGTGACACCATCTATATGGCTATAAAATGTAAAGTTAGGAGATGTCATGCAGGGAACTTCCAACTTTTAGCAAAAGACAACAGGGAGATCATATATATGGGTTGACACCTCAATTACAAATTCCCTAGCTGAATAAATATAAATATATTGGGAAACACCTATAGATATACAATGACCCTATAAAAATAATAGCTATTTATTAATTTCTCAAACCATGTCTCAAAAGGATGATGCTATAACTATTTTGAGCTAATATTATTAGCAGACTTTAATATAATAAAGCATGTTTAATAATAGTTCAGAAATTCTTTTAATCATTACCATCTAATTTAAATATCCACCTTATTCATGGTGGTGTTGGTTTTCTACAGATGAATTCTCACTAAAATTTTAATCTATGAGTTGGTAGTTTGACGCCTAGGAACAAAGGAAAAAATATATGCTACAGACTTAATGGAGTTTAAGTATTTATTTTTATTTTCTACTCAAACATGCAGTGAGCAAACATTCAATCATTATGATAAGGATAAAATTAATGGACTGAGTGATTAATTGGAAATCAATTTACAACACCTACCTAGTAATCCTATCTTCTTATGAAAACCTTGTCACTTGCTTCCTTTCTGGTCTCCTCTCCAAAGTTGCATCCCTCTTCTCTCACCTCTTCCTCTCTAATTTTTGATACTTATTATGTTTCCTTCTATATCATTTCCCCCCCTTAACTCTCCACCTATATATGATAGGTGTAGACCTTCCTTTTTGTTTTTAAGAGAGTTTTATTTATTTTTATACTTTTCCTTTTTCTTTTCAAAAAAAAATATTTTATTTATGTGTTTTTTTTTTTTGTCTTTTTATTTTAATCATTTAAATGTATTTATTTCTTTTATCTTTTCTTTTTATATTTAATCTCTAGTTTTGTTTTTTATTTTATTTCATAAAAAATAATTGTTTATCTATTTATTTAGTTTTCAAAATAATATGTAATTTTAGATAAACATATTTGGTAACCCGAACTCAAATAATGCTTACCCACTATGCCCCAATTAAACATTTAAATTTCTCTAGGTAATTAAATGGGAATCGCTAAAGTATAAATACTCCATATTTTAAATTTTTACCTTTATATGTATTAATGGCACGACATTTACTTATACTATAAATCCATAGAAAATAATATTCTAATCAAGAATTAAACACATGATAATCAATTAAATGCATTTATATCATGACTAACTACTATGTGTACGCAGGGTTCTGCCAGCTCTCTATCGACCTTCGATGTCTCCATCTACAACACCCTTGTCAATGATGCTCTCCCTCTGGTATGCTCAAGGGAAGAATTCTCCTACGTCCACCTCATAATACGTAAATTAGTAGAACTTATCACATGATAATCATAAACAACAATATATATAATTGAATCAATACTTTAATGTGCTTAAAATATACACATAAACATAAACTAGTTCACAATAAGCAATCATGTATTAACATCTAACTAAGCAACATTCTATTATCCCAAAATAGCATAAATCTCAAGCTTAGTCATAAATATTTCTAAATCTAAATTTATTAATTGCAGTTATCCATGGATAATCTAGCAAGTTTATCTGATGAGGAATTGGGATGTAACATCTATAATCATCCTTGGGTGCTAAGTTTGATGAGAGAGATTACCAACTAAAAAGAGATAGTGTGATCAGGAGTCATGAGATTTACTATGTACTTCATCACATAGAAAATCATTTCAACCTCTCTAACATCTCTTAGGCTAATATCTATGAGCACATGCTGGATGAAATCTCCATATAACAAGAACGCCAATGGACAAAAGGTCAAGAAGACCAAATTTTGTGATGGCTTTGAAAAAACCATGGATGAGATCATAAAGGTAAATTTGGAATTAACTTTTTTTAGTTAAGATTTATTTATTTTTAAATAAATAACTCAAATTTATCTTAATTTAAATTTTAAAATTATACGGTAGTTGCTTTTAGGTGTCAAAGCCTTTGGTTAGAGTTATCTGTTTGGTGGATGGAGAAAAGAATCTGATGGGGTATTTATATGAGGCCATGGACATGGCCAAGGAGAGCATAGAAAATTTTTATGGCCAAAATAAAAAAATACATGAGCCCATTTGACTCTTGATTGATTGTAGATGGAATAAGTAGCTCCATCAACATATACATGTAATGGCCTCCTATTTAAACCCTAAGTTTTTCTTTACAGATTCATTTAAGGTGCATGAGGAGGTCATGGATGGTTGAAATACATGCATAGAGAGGATGGTGGTTGACAAAACCATTAGAGACATAATTTTGGATGAGCTGCATATTTACAAGAGTGCATATGGGATTTTTTTCACCTCTATGCATTTGAAGGAGAATAATCCATCAACCGAGTAACAAAACAAATTCAAATTTAGTCATTTATGTTTGTCATTGTATCATTATAATTGATTGTCATTATATCATTGTAAAGTCATTATTTATTTATAAATTTACACCTAGTTGACTAATAAAGTTATAAATCTCTGATTATAGATTTGTGGTGGGAAGATTATGGTGCAAGGACACCAAATCTTAAAAAATTAGCCATTTGCATCTTATCCCAACCATGTAACACTTCTAGGTGTGAAATAAATTAGAGCATGTTTGAGGCCATTCACATAAAATAACACAATAGGTTGACAACACAATGCCTCAATGACCTTGTGTTTGTGTGGTATAATCTTCACCTTCATGTGAAACAAGTGGAAGGGACAAATAGTCAGAGGCAATGGATTTGGATGATACTAGTCCATATTTAGATTATATCATTGAGTATAATGATGTGCCCTAGTAACCTATGTTTCTTGAGGAGGAGATCATAGATTTAGAGAGGGAATCAGAAGAAGCTATAGCAGTAGGGGAAGCAGAAGCATTTGGAGGGGTTAGTGAGGATTTGGAGTTAGATGATATGTTTATGGATGATGGTCTAGTGGAGCCGTCTTTACCTTCTATTTTTAGGGGTAGTAGAAAAGGATTTGGAGAAAAGAAATTATATGATCCATTTTAGTCATTTTTTAATTTAAAATAGAGCATTCAGCATTCACATCGTACTCTTATTTGCTTAAAAACTAATATAAAACATGTTTATGACTTTGAGTTATGTGTTCTCACTTATTTGAATCTCTATAATAATTTCTCTAAATTAATTTCATTTTCTTATATATTTCACTATATTTTATGAATTTATATATATTTTTAAAGTGGTGATAAAAGCGCTGAGTAATTGTTGAGTCCCAAGTATGGGTCACAATTTTTGGCTATCGAGTAACTGCAATTCCCATATTTTCTAATATGATCCTAACAATAACCAATGAATCCAATATAGGCCAAGGGAGGGGAAAGAAATCAAATTATAAACTAAAATAAGCAAAAATAGGATGTATGGAAGTCTCAAGAGGTAAGGAGGATGGAAACAAAGATCTATCATAGCAAATGCTAAGAGAAATTACTAGAGTGAAATAAAGAGGATAATAATAATGAAAAGTATTTAGTTTAGATTCCAAATACAAATAATATTGAGATAAAGACACCTTATAAATGAAAAAACAATTGAGAAACAAGATCATGGAAATGATGTAGAACCCTTGAGACACTTCTAGAATGTGAAAAGAGAGAAGGCTTAGACACATTTTCAAAACAAGCAAATAAAGCTTGCAAAGCTCATGGAAAACCCATGAAAATAGTAAGGTTGAAGATGCTAGAGGGAGATGCAAGTGGATTTTCATCAACACTTTGTGTACTACTTACAATCAATCTATGAATACAAACTTAACAATCTAAATCATATCTATTGATTAAGTGATTGCTATGAGTTTGAATGAAGTAGGGTGTGTGCATCTAATCATAATATTCTTTGAATGGATTAAGTAGGTCTCAAGGGTGGAAGGGAACTATGTCACGTCACCTTGTAAGGTGGTAGTAGGTGTGCATCTGATTATAATATTCTTCAAATAGATTAATTCAATCTCAAGGACGGAAGGGAGCTATGTCATGTCACCTTGTAATGTGGTACATATAAGAGGGCAATTTTTATTTTAAAGCCTATAAACATATTTTTCAACATTAGGTACAGAGTCCATATTTAGGAAGCTTCTTCATCACTTATTAGACATAATGAACCTTGAACAACATGTCATGGAAATAGAATATTTCCTCAATCAATATGAAATGGATCATTAGAACAACATATGTATATGCCAACAAACTTTATTTTTCAACCATACTTCTTTGCCCTGTTCACTTAATTGAGAGCATTTTAAGTAGGTTGAAGTATCAATTATTATTTTTTTCTTTCTCAACTTATATCTTTCTTTAGTTGAAGAATTTGTTCTACTATAATATTCTATTTTATAACTTGCAAAACCACTTTTATGTTCATCGAGTTTCTAGTATATTCTAAAAAACAATCTTTGTTAGTTATGAACTATTTTAGAAAAAAAAAGTAACAACATGGTTTTCATCTTCTTAGATCGGTGTTATATCCAGAAACACTGGTGATTGTTACAAACTTGTAACCTCTTTTTAAAATAAACTTAAAATGTAGCATTTTTTTTCTTTAAAATAACCTTTCCTTTTTGAACCCATCCTTCAAGATATATACTTTAATATTTGGTTGTGATTTTAAGATAGGAGACCAAGGTTATAAGAATAATGTATGGTAGCTATACAACTAGCTATTCATCTATAATTACTAAATATAATGAAAGCAATTTCAATAGAAAAATTTGGGTGTCATTTATTTTTATTATTTTCCACTAATGACATAAACAATGAGGCAAAAAAATTGTCTATAGAAACTTCACGATGAGAGAACATGTGGAAGACATGAATTTAACATGTACTTTCTATCCCATATGAAGAAGTGTTGTTATTTATATAATAGATGATCATCTCTACAATATATAAATTGTTACAAGAGGAATTCTTTGTATGAATAAGACTTCATAAAATATCAAGTTTAGAGTCAATCTTTGTGACCCATCATTAGGATGAACCATAATGATTAACATAACCAACAATGCATTCTACTCTAGACTCATCTTCCCTACCCCTAATGTAAGGGCTATATACAACAATTGGGCTTCTCACATTATACTTGTCATAGTTCCAAGTTAATACACCTACTAGCATAGTTTCCTTAGGTAGACCTCCACCTTGAACTTTCATGGTATAGGACAAATTTTGGTTTAAGGATGTGAAAGATAGAGTATCTGGTGTTACCTCCACATCCACTCTAGAGGCTAAAATTATCATAGACTCATATGCAAATTTTGTTGATCCAACATTAGTCATTATTCTAGGAAATACAATAAAAATGGCTTTCTTGACTTAACAAGAGCCATCATGGAAGGATAATTGAGTTGCCTCACTCTTCTAAAATTGTTCTTAGTCACATTGGAGTAGCAAGCACTATTGTCCCCTATCACTAATCATGGATTTGTAGTGTTGTAACCTTGGATGCACATCATATTGATGTAAGAATTTACATCTACATCATACATAATCCTTGGGTCCATGGCCCTCACTGGATCAATGAGGTCAGAGCCATATCTAAATTCTGCATCTTCATTTCCATTGATCTTATCATTCAAAGGATGAGCTGCAAAACATATTGATGATGATTTAACTTTCATCATAACATATTGATGATTATTTTACTTTCATCAATATCTACAAGAGTGGGTTATTCTAGAGTGTTGTGGTCCATGGCATAAATCTCTGATGTGATACAAATATAAGGTATACTATGATTCTTAAAAACCTTCCTTGTATAACTTTTGTTCAAGCTCAATCCCACTTATCTAGACTCAAGTTTTTTTATAGTCAAGTTTTCTTAAATTGTTAATCTATTTTCAAAACCTTAGTAATAAATACATGAACCATTCATTTTAGATATCTTTTAAAACATTTTGTTTAATTATTTAATTCTTTTTAAGGAAGTACAAACCTCAATTACATAACCTCTATCTACTCATAGGGCCCATACCTTAAATTTCCTCATGGCTAATGCAAGGTGCCCAGGAGCCTTTGAGGAAGAAACCTAACTTATGGTGTAAAACTCAATATTCTCTTTGGCTCAAGATATCTAATAATTAGACTCAAGAAAACTCTAACTACAGATCTGGAAAAATATGATTTTTCTAAAGCCCTTCCTTTATCAGACCTATTAGGTGGAGTATTTAATCCTTTGGTTCTTTGAAAACTCAAAAAATTAAACTTGAGAAATAGCCAAAAGATTTTTATAGATCCCCCATTCATCATACCAACTAGGTTGAGTTTTAATCCTTTTGGCTCTTTGAAAACTCTAACAATTAAGACTTGAGAAAAGTCTAACTATAACTCTAAAATAGTTGATTTCTATAGACCCCATTTATGAAACCAAATAGGTAGAGTATCTAATCCTTTGATTCTTAGAAAACACTTTACATTGAAAATAATTGATAATTTAACTCTAGAGAAGGGATGCATTGCTATGATACCTTTGGTATTGAGAGTATACTTAATAACAGTTGGAGACCAATTGGGATGAAAGGAGTTTACATAGGTTGTAGCTCCAGTGGCATGAGGACATGCCCTGGATGTTCCAAAAATTATATTATAATCTACAAGTCTTGTATCCCCAGAGTCCCTTAAGGGTGGCACAACCCTTGATCAGGCAACCAGGATACTCACTCTAGGGGTAGTGATGTTAGGCTTGCAAAAGTAAATATGAGATAAACTGTTAATGTAATCATAGTAGACAAAAAATAAAGATTATCAAGTTTTAAGAGTGTTACCTTGAGAAGTCTTGGTGTAACTAGACTTAGACCTTAGGAGGAGAAATAAGCTACTATAGCTACAAGTGAAACATTGGGAGTAACACTTATTAATATTTTTTCAAGAGGTGTGTTGCAATTGGACACTAATAAAATTCAAAATTCAAGAAAAAGAAAGCCCATCAATGTAAAAAATATTGAATTTCTAAAAAAATAGCTTGCTTAGATCCATGCCTACAAACTAAAAAAGTAGAAAGTAGATATTGACTATGGAATCTGGCATTCTTGGGGGAGGAAATGGTTACGGATATAATTATACTATTTTCCCATTTAAATTATGAAACAATTTTAGTGTCCATTATATTCCAAGTTAAAACACTCGCATGTGTGCACATTCACATACTCCATTTGAACAACTAAAACATGAGGATTGAGCTAATAAGGGCTTATATTTCTTAAAAACAACCTAGATGTTTAACACAAATAGTCTAATTATAGAGGGTTCTTAAGCTTTCCCATGCTTAGCCATTATTTTGCATTATTTGATTATATTTTGTTAACACCACATTATGCCTTGCATCCTTAAGATTGATTGTGGTGAATTTAATAGAGATACATAATCTTAGTACTTCATTAGAACTTATATATATGATAAACATACTATTCCTTAAAATAGTTAGAAATTGGTGGTTTTACATTTATTTTATAGTGACCACAAGCTGGGGGAGTCCTAATTTCCATATTTTCTTAGGCTTTATGGGATAATAGGTTAAAACATGAAACATGCTAAAAATATGCGACAGGCATCAAATTTTTAGTTGGTGGAAATTTTATGTAGAATACTTAATTTTGGCTTTACTATGCAATGGTTGACCTCTTTAAAATCCTGGTTTAGTCTTTTAGAAAAATTCTAAGCAAACAATACACAAATTTATATGCCCCAAGATTGGGCTAAACTAACATTTATTACTATCTTATCACGTCCAAGAACTTACTTCAGTTATGGCATGGCATTTTACTTCTTAGTAGTTAGTTAAGGGGTGCATTAAGTTAATTAAAGTTTTATCCTGGTTCAAAATTGTTTAGAGTGAGATTGGATAATGTAATTAGCTTGTAGAGTTGATGTAGGACTTGATCATGTTTGCTTCTGTAGATGGAAATATTGTTGCAGGAAAAAGGAACATTTCAGCCTTCTGAGTGTAAAACCAATTGAATATGACACCAACACTTCTAGTTGAGAACACTGCTAAATCATCATCCATCTCATCACAAAGTACTATCTTTCCTTTAACTTTGATGGGATCCAAATAATCTGGTAAACATTGGCTAAGAAATGCACAAAAAAAAATCCAGAGTGTTAGTTTCAAGAAAAATACATCCCAACTACTTGAAAAGTATTTCAGTCTTTCAGACAACTATAAAGGCAGGTATTCTATAAACTATGTTTTATTTTTATTTTTTGGAGTTAATGTGTCCTATGATTTTATTACCATTGATTCCAAAAATGAAAAACTTATTCTAAAAAAAATTCATGAAGACTAATAATATTGACATATAAAAATTGAAAAAACTAGTGTGTCACCTCGCCTCCTTTGAAGAATAATATCCATAGGTATTGGGGGCATTACCAACATATATTAAAGGATATAGTTGTATCACATATAATAAGTATTTATAGCCATTCCCTATAATTAAACCAGATTTAATTTGTTAGCTCAGGGTAAACACCCATCAAGTATGTTCATCTAACATATAGATCAAATAAAATGGAATGTGTCTATCACTAACTAGTCATGTCTTTATATGCTATGAAACAAATGAGAAGACAAGAATGAAAAAATATAATACTTTACTCTAATAGGTATGAGAAATGAAGGTTCTTAAGCACAATGAGAACAATCTTATAATTTGTTGAGCTTTGTTGTTATGCCACTAGGTAATTAAATTAAACATGTCTTAGAAATTAAAATATGATTCAAGTCACTTGAAAGTGAATATAGTAAAAATATGCTTTTACAAAATAAATTTATTTAACTGGTAAATTTTTTGCAAAGCTTTCTATATTTAGCAAGGGTGGAAATCAATGTTCTATACACCCAATTTGTCAAGTAGCAGATAAGACATGAATACTTATAATAATGACTTTCTCAATTATTATCAATGGACTGTCACAATTTGGTCCACCATTTTATTACTTTTATCTTGAGCATCTCTATGACTAGTTAGAATTGAATGCCATAATAATTATTTGTTAACTATGATTAAGAATTGGTAGAGATAGATATGATGTAAGTACCATCTTTACGAGGCGTCTTTTAATCAATTTTTTGGTTCAAGGAAAGTTTTGACAACTTTTTTTAATAAGTGTCAATTCTGTAATGTTTGCTTACCAAAATTTTTAGAGAAGATCAAAATTACAGTTATCAAGTTTTCTTCAGCATCAAAATGTATTTGAAGATGACCTTGTAACATCCTTATATTGTTAATTTCTCTCTATTTTTGCATATCTCAGACTTGTTATCATATGAATTAGAGAAATTTTGATCTAGCTACTACTAATGGAGGCACATTCAGAGGCTAAATTTAAAAAATACTTTAATATATAATGAATTATGATTATTTCTTACAGACACTTCAATTTTCTTATAATTATATAATTACTATTTCATTGCATTCTTTTCTGATCAATTAAATCTTAAAATTTCAGCTGAGAATACTTTGAAGATGAAATTAGTTAATCTAAAAATATTATGCCTCATATTGTATGCATATTATTATGGTCCATGGATATCCATGTAGATCCTATGATGAGGTGGGATATGGTATATATGGTAGCAACAACCTAATTAGCTGACTGATTATCCTCTCATCTATCAAAACAACCAGACTTCTAGAATGAGGGAGTGAATCTACCCCATTGCTTAGGGGGTAATTGGTTGTCTACATACTTGCCTCTAGGTATGGTATGGTTGCAGTGCCCTTAGGTTGGGGGGGAAGAGATGAGTAGATGTCTAGTTTTTCTTTGCAAGAAAGGAGAAATTGATGATAAGTGGCATGCGATATTACATTATTTTATGCATGAGCTAATAAGTCATGAAGCACTCAATAAATATTTGAATAGTAATATTAACTAAGGATGTTTTAGAACATAATTTGACATTAATAGATTACATATATCTTTCACTCACAACTCTGTTCTAAATGAAAGCTAAGATATAAAAAGACAACTATATGAAGTCTATTGCATATTTTATAATATCATAGATCCTACAAAGCCTACCATAGATGTAAAAAAAGCATTCTATTTGATTTTGATCTATGGTACAAATTCTAAAAGTCTAAATATTTAAATGATAATATGGTAACTAAGGGATGCTTACCTTCAAAGACATATTATTCCCTAGAAGAAGTGGGGATATGAATTGATGATCAGTTTTGCTTGCAGCCATGGTCAAATTTTAGGGAGAATAGTTTTCAAGTCAGTTGTGCTTGCAGCCATGGTCAAATTTTAGGGAGAATAGTTTGTTGATGAGGCCTTGAGTTTGCCATTATAGTTGATACTAAACTTCCTTTTTTCATGGCATGAAATGACCCAATTTCAATATTATCTTCAAAATATTCTAGACATGCTTATGGCCATCCAAGAGAAACAAAAATGACATCCACTCCATCATGAATGGCATCATCAAATGTATCAAAAATATTGGCATCTTGCATTAGGATCCCAATAGACCTTGTACATAGAAATCCTTGCACTTGGGACCCCTCCACGGGCATCTCTTTGGCCCACTCCAAGAAGGCTCACATTTTTCACAACATTCCTAGCTGTTGTGGATGATGTGTGAGATCCATGACCATGATCATCTCGTGGTGACAAAAATTATTTTCATGGATCACTAAACATCCCTAGATCATAAAATATTACTCCAATATTTTTTTTGCCAAAATAGCACTATTTGAAATGGTCATGTAATGATAGTTGCAATTAAGCAAATATCAACTTCTATATTGAAATATCATTACTATAGGCTTGAGATTTGGTAATCAACTTTATTAGTCCATTAATAAGTAATGATATCTTACATTCTTGCAAAAATATGAAATGTATGGATCATCACAAAAATCCAAAAGTAAATAAGAATTTGAATTATAAAGTATTACCTTACTTATCATCTATCTTGATATTAGTCTCAGTTTTATAAACATTGTGGATGATGACACCCATTTACCCTTCATTTTTGGAATGATTTTACAAGGTTTTAAGAAGATTTATTCCTCTTTACTTATCTTGGGTAAATATATGTTTGAGAAATATCCCTAAAATAAATGCACATATCCCCAAACTAAGTGTGGGTGGGGATGTGGCAACATTAGATAAGCTTGGGAGTTTGTATAGGTAAAACCCAAGCTACCATTTAGTAAGGCCAAGTTGGTGCCATTAAACCTTGGGATCAACTTAACAGATAAGCCAAATAGCTTATGATGGCATCATAGCCAGACTCATTTACATTCCATTAAATCTATCCTAGGATCAACCTAATGGTAAAACTAAGCTACCACATAATAACAATAGATAAGTTGGACAGTTTGTCCTAACATCATAGGTGGACCCATTTATGTGCATTGAGATTTCCAAGATTAATGGTCATAAATTATGATCACCAACAACAAGAAAAGATTAGAAAATACATGGTGAGTGTGAAATCACTCTCCTAAAGTGAAGATTTTAATAATGTCTATTGTAACAAAAGGGTTATGGGCTAAAATGAAAACATTACAGGGAGAGATTTTCAAGGTTAATAGTAATTAAAATTTTCATAGAGGTGTCAAATCCCTTGTTTAATTGGAATGAATAAAATATTTTAATGGTGTTTAAGGGAAAAGTTATAGATATCGAGTATATTTCAATTATTGAATGGTGTTATTATTAAAGTGTGGTTTATTGATGTAACATAGTACTATAAATATATAATATTTTATTGTGATCATATAGTATCTAATACTTATCCAATACTTGATAATAATTTAAAGTAATCAATCATGTCATTATATATAATATTTAAATATTAGAACTCCATAAGTCAAATATTGATATTTCAAAAATTGAGTTTTGATCGCAGCTTAAAAATTATACATAATGACCTCTCATCATAATATTGATTATGTCTTAAAATGTAAAATGAGTTAGACATTCAAATATTAATTATAAGTAGTTAAGGAAATATATTAAAATAGGTAAAATTTTTAAGGTCTGATGTGATACCATTATTCATTTTTAAGCCTTTCCCCAAAAAACTTATAGACAATGACCAATTTTTATATAATATTAAGTCAATTTTTTAATCAGGCTACACTTTTTAGTATTAATTTTGGTGAGAATTTTTGATATTAATAATTTAGATCCTTCAAAGGAAGTCTCTATCTTTAAAGTCACCCTGAATTCTTTTTGAACTATTGGGAAAGTCTCCACCCCTTCTCAACCAATAAATACAAGACCAAAAGTTAACTTGGGCTTTATGACTAAAAGGGAAAGATGAAGAGAAAAAAGGTTGAGATTGGAAGAAAAGAAACTGGTGAAAGATGACTTTCAATAGATGATAGAGGATCTCCCACCCTAATCAGAGAGAAGATTGATTACTACCCATAGTTAACTTCTGCTCCTTAGCTTGGGGCACTTTGGTCTTTGGTGGGATAGATTTCCCCTTTGTCTTATCTCTTGGTTGTTGGAAGTTTGTTGTCTTTTTGTTGCTCTTTGGCTACATGATAGAGGTGTTATTTCAGCACGTATTTTTTTTTTGCTTTTATTTTAGGTCTTTCTTCTATGGTTGGGGTTTTCTCTTCATCTTTGTTGTTTTGGTTATTTCAGCACTTATTTTATAGGTATTTCTTCTATGGTTGGGGTTTTCTCTTTGTCCTTGTTGTTTTAGTTGGTCCTTTGTATTATTTAGTGGTTTAGGCTCTTCTAGAGACTGGGCCACTTATTTGTGTCCCAAAGCAAGGTCATAGCTCTAGTCAAAATCATTTTCCTGATTCATATAAAAAATGTTTACCTTCTATAAAAAGAAAATTTATTTTATTTTAAAAAAGTAAAGAATGGGTCAATTTAATTGTGTCCATGTAATTGATTTTATAGCTCTATAAACTAAACATTCTATACTATTAATCTCACTCTGACTCCAATAACTTGAACTACAAAATATACACATTCTCTTTTCTTATTTTTCTTTTGAGATTGTCTATCTCTCCATCTTACACCTAAATTGATGAGAGCTAATTCATAATTAAACTATCAATATATTTAGTTTTCACTTCATTTTTTCCACTTACCTCTGTAAAATTTTGCTGATGATTCTCATATATAAAGTTGATGGTGTTCATATTAAAAAAAATAAGACCCAAGTAAGAAAAATAGTTGAATTTGTTCCATAAGAAAAAAAATTGACCTATTACAGGCTTTGAAATATGATGTGGTTTGACACTTACCCTTCCATTTCGATGAACTAGCCTGAATCCCAAATCATCAAAACTCTCTAATTCTGGCCATTTTCCTATAAAATACATTCACATGAAAGCTATTTTACATGATACAAGTGTTAACTATAATAAATTATTCAAAGGGGATGTTAAAGTAAAGAGAGTATATATGAAAATATCATCACTAAATTGAAATAACCGTCATACTTATATTCAGGAGTGCAATAATAAATCCACTTTCATAAGACAAATTTCTCTTGGCAGTTTGCAAAAAGTCTATAAAATCCCATGTTCTTGTTGTAAAAAGTATATTTTATTTGTTTTCAAATATAGAGACAACTCCTTCCATGTCTACATTTCAAACAAAAAAAGTTTATTCAATAAAAAGGAATGTCTATGGTTCTTTGGAAAAAAAAGCTTTAACCAAGAAAAAAAAATAAAGACATTGAAAAATATCATCTAAAATACCTAAAAAGTCGATTCAATCTATAATATATTCTAAAAATCATTTAAACACTAACTTTTAAATAAACAGTATTATTGTCAGTATTATAAAATATTGTAAAATACATCATCCCATTACTAGCCAATTCAAAATATTGTAAGCACCGAAACCTTTGATTATATATATTTAATAAATTTATTATTTAATAAATGAAATCTAAAAATTAAAATAAGTTATATTTTATGATTTTTAAAATAACCAAGCAAAAATCTATCAGCTGCTAAATTTATTAAGTTATTATCACATTGCCATTACCTTATTTCAATGCATATTGAAGTTACTTATCAACAAAAAAAACAAGAATTACTTTAAATTTTTGAGGTTTCACAATAGTCAGTTCCATATAGTCACACCTAAAATCTCTTCCCATAGTTGCAAATCCATTAAAACTCTTCCCATAGTTGTATGTCAAATGTTGTGCTGATTCATGGCTGGAAATAACATTATGAAACTTATTATACATGGTGTTATGTTTAAGCTTACCTATATATGCTATAACTAGGACAACCATTGTAGTCTGGAAATATCATTTTTAGGTGCAATGGTTAAGTTTATAAGCAGAATTTAAATTGTTTATTGAGATTTTTTGAATAGATCATTTAAATGGGAATTGAATAATGGGATGCATCAAATTGTGTGGAGTAACATCAGAAATAAAATGAATAAATAAATGAATAAAGATTTTAAAATTATAGAAATAATTTCAAGAAATAAATAAAATGAACGAATGAATTAAAATTTTAAAATTATAAAAACAATTTCAATAAATATTGAAAAGATGCATCATAATTTAATAATATATATATTAGAAATATTTAAATAGAATTTATTTTTAAAATTATTAAATCACAAAAATAAAAATAAAAAATATTACCTTCTAAGAACAAACTGGAGCATATCAATGTGAGATGCAATAACTACCGTGTGGAATTTTCCTTCAACATTGGATGGAATTTCACCCAAATACACCATATGAAGATCCAAATAAATTTTCTAATAAGTAAGCATTAATTAAACAAAATATTTATAATTAAAATTTACATGAAACCATACATTGGAATAGGACATTTTTTAGATTAATCCATGTATAATCCAACCTTTTCTTCATAATTCAATATCTTTTGATCTGATTCTTGATGGCTACACAAGCCCTACTATTCAACTACACTAGAAATAAGATGATTAATACTAGAAAATGGCTTTTGCTTATTTTTGTCATTACTGAAATGGGCCTTTTCAATTCAGCATACTATGTTGAAGGAAATAGCTTCTTTTATATAGATAATATTTCATCATAAAACATCCAAACACATAATTTCTTTTTTTAAGCATCTTAGTATGATTTTTTTATATGATTGCAATCGTTCGGCTAAATAAAATCTAGACATACCACATTGGAAGTTTAAGAACACCCCTCAATTGTGTCAATTATATCTGGAAGTAATGTCATATTATCTTTGGAAGAAGTGTGTCACTTATTAAACTTTTACAATTAATTAATAACTACTAGTTTTATACAGATTTGTAAAATCATGAACTCTTATCCTATAAAGAGATTTTGTGGGTCTCATGTTAGAGTTCATTTTATGATTTTAGAATCTTTTAAGATCCTTTTAGCAGTAGGTCTATTCAAATAAAAAAATATTTTCATTATGTTATAGGTGGTTTATCTTAAAACTTTAAATTAAAAAATGTAATTGCAGTTAACATGATTACAACTTAAAAATTTGAAGTTGATTAGAAATGGTTGTTTCAATTACTTTGTTTTTAATGAAATTTAAATAAATTTATAATCTAGGAAAAAGTTTTGAAACTGAAATCTTATAAACTTATTTTATATATATATATATATATATATATATATATATATATATATATTTCAAAAAATCTTGTTTTGCAATCTATTTTCTTTTTTATAGTAATAAAAGCTAGATGATGATCTTTTTATTATTATAATCTATGTTACTAGATATGCCTATAAGCCCTAGATGGTATGGGTACAATACATTTGGGTATAGGTACAGGGGTGGTACATCATCCCTATGCCTAGGGTATGTCTCAGCCCCTACAAGTATGATTGGGTATTGGTGACAGCCTTAAACAGTTACAGCTCTGATACCAAAAATGATGTAAAAAAAAATTTGACCATAGACAGTTCTGGGATTTAACTGCACTACTATTTTCTGATTTAGAGTTTTCTGCTCTACTTATGCCAATTTCGACTTTGACATCAATTTGTCGAACCGTTTCACCCCACAATATATATATATGTATTAGATCACTGTCAGGATACAGATCTGTATATCTTTCCCAAAGTCCAGATTGGCGATACTTTTCAATCTGCAGATACAGTTTATTGACATATTTTGGTGTCGGATTTGGAATATAGAATTCTGTTGCAGTTCTGTCAGGAATGTCAAATTCCCATATTGTAGGACCATTTTCTTGGTGGTTCGTATACCAAATCACCAAGATCAATCGATGAACCTAGAGACAACTTAAGGAGAGTCTATACTCTCGAACTGAACTACGTGGCTACAAAGCCATTATATTTTATCCTCCACCCAAGGCTATAACAGCCTTTACAAATAGACTTAGATCACTCTTTTCGGGGACCACATGCATTGCTTATAAACTCAATCTTTTCTACAAAGAAACAGACTTCCTCTTATTTCCTCAGGACTGTATCTAAATTGAAGAATCGTTTCACCTAAATCAAGAGCAGATAAATCTCCCTCTAGAATTCTGTGAATATTATGACTTATGGTACGAAACGCACCAGTTCTTCCTATACTAGCGCTGCCATGTACAACAAATGGACCCAAATTTTGGGGTATCCGATATAGCAATTTAACAAGTTCCCAAACCGAGTTAGTGGATTCAGGCACTCCGTGCTCTTATGAACTTATACACAGGCGTTTCATTTAAATTTCATCTATACGCTCTAACACAGACTGGTCTTTTCGTGCCCTGATCCGACTGACTCCACTTCCATTTAATGCTCAAGTTGTTACAACTCTTTAACTCTCAAATCTGAAATCTATTCTCCCATCATGTGTTTTTGCCATAACTGCAACTGCTCGACCTGCTGCTCCAACCTCACAAATAGACATAAGCAATTCCAACGCCTTCATTTAAGAGCTTCTCAGTATTTTGGTGCATTTTCAAATACGTATATAGAGGCCCAACATTGATATGCGGCCCAGCAGGAGACTAAACCAATCGCTGGACTTCAACGCATTACAACGTCAACATAACATATATCTTGGAATGATCAGAATTAAAACATTGAAACGTCCTGACCGTCCTAGGTGACTCAGAAAGAAAACTAAACAGAAAACTTTTTAGAGGAGTTCGATTTGTCACAGATCAAACATTCGTTTAGTTTTCCACTCAATCCTTGCGTATCAATAGTAAAACAACAATGCCCTTTCATATATTCAGTCTCAGAAAACAATTACACATACACAGAACAAGAGGATATAGACTTTAATACCATTACATACACGATTCTGTCAAACATTGATAAATACCTCTTGCAACTTGCTTGAAAATGCACCACAATCATTATCTCCCCTGTTTTGTTTTCCTCTTCGTCCCTCTTCAACCTCTGGCATGGATTTGTTTTATATTCAGTCTCAGAAAACAATTACACATACACAGAACAAGAGGATATAGACTTTAATACCATTACATACACGATTCTGTCAAACATTGATAAATACCTCTTGCAACTTGCTTGAAAATGCACCACAATCATTATCTCCCCTGTTTTGTTTTCCTCTTCGTCCCTCTTCAACCTCTGGCATGGATTTGTTTTTGTTTTTTTTTTTTTTTTTTTACTCTCCAAAGGAGATCTTCGTTTTCTCTTCTACCTTTCTGCACCCTTGTTCTCCTCTCTCTTCTCCTCTATATTTAATTTTTTTTTCTTATTTTTGCTATATTTTGTTTTTAACAACCTCCCCTCTAACTTCTACGCCAACTTGGGCTGAAGGAAAACAAAATACAGTTTTTCAATTACAACCACATGCCCAGGTTGAAAGAATTTCAACCATTCCTTGATTTTCTCAACAGCCCACAATAATTTACCTTTTTACTTTTACTAATTTATTTATTTTTATAATTACCCCTCAATTTCAACGTTTAGGAGGGAAAATACAATAAATCAAATTTTAATGCCGATGCTCCTGCATCAGGTATATCTAAGGATGTACCTGAGTGTACTTGCAGGGATAGGGGCATACCCTAGGTGTAGGGATGGTTTACCTCCTAAAAAAGCATATTTTTAAATTTTTTCCTCCTTATTTTATCGTTCAAAATCAAATATAGACCTCAAAAAAGATTTAAAACCATTTAAAAGTGAATTTGCAACCCTAAAAGCATGAATCACACTCATTTTATCAAAAGATAACAACACATTTACTTGTCATTACATCTTTACCTCCCATTGCATATTTGTTCACTCTTATTGTTTCAATGGTTGGTTGTGTTTTCAAAACATGAGCCTTAGTCGATTCATCTGGGTTGTATATAATAACTATGAAGGTTTTCCAGAGCAAGTTAGCAAGTCTTCCAGTTATTTAATCATGTTTCAGCCTTGCCAAAATATAAGGAATAAATTTATGTAACATGATCAAGATGAGGGAGAGGTTGAAATCAATAATGTATTTTTTTGCTTATCCGCTATGTCCTAAAAAAATGGTTCTCCAAGACTCTTTTTTTGTATTACATATAGTAAGATCATTTTCATAGGTATAATATAAAATCTCAACTCGTGAAAAAGCTCAAAGAAGAGAATAGGCCATGGTCTTAAGTTGATTTAACACCAAGTCATCTCATTTTAATCTTCAGCAAACTGCAGAGAGTGCATTTTCTTTTGTCTTTATTTTTGTCCATACATTGTAACATTTGTCCTATGTACTTGTAATAAGACCAATCTATGTTCGACAATTGAATATTATGATATTTGGCATCGAATTATTAGTATTTTTTGTGGTTATTTAACTTATTATATTTCTGCTATGCATATTATGTGGTTAATTTTTCTTATATGGCTATATTTTTATATTTATATTATATTATATTATATATATATATATATATATATATATATATATATATATATATATATATATATATATATATTTGTACGACCATACCCAACCATATCAAAACCCCCCAAAAAAATCCCTTGTATCCATGTACCTGATACTTGTACCCATACCTGCACCTATATTGGCTACCTAGATTATAATCAAATTGATTGTTATTTTATTAATCAATTATAAAATTATTAATTATATTAGATAGTGTATATTATGATATTAAAATAATTAATTTTTTTATATTTTATTGACAGGTTAAATTATCACATTTTGCTCTACTATATTTTAGTGTGAAAACAACACTAGAGAGTGGTCATCCCAAGGAATGGACCTTGCAACCTTCTATTTCTAACATTCAACTCACTCTCTGCTAGTTTATTATCATTGAGTTCAATATAAAGCTATTTATTATTCTTATACTATTTATTATTATTATTATTATTATGAATAAATTTTCTATTTAATTGTTTAATATTTTATTAACTTTATATGACTTTTTTTTTTGTTTTTTTCACTTTGCATATATTTATAATATGTTTATACTTGTCTTACTATATTTAATATTTATTTATTTACAATTTTTAGTTTGATGTAATTTATATAATATTAGTTTAAAAATTAATGAAGAAATATATAAATTTATTTTAAGTCATTTATCTTAATTTGAATTATATATGTGAAATAGAGTTAGTTGACATTTTTTCTAAGAAAGTTAGTATTATAGAATTTTAATCATTCTATCATTTCAACCACTTGTGTATTTTGAAAATATTGTTTTATTTGAAATATTTGACCACTTATTAAATTTTAAAGTATACCAATTATTCAAATTATACAACATTAAGAATGTCTACTTTGAAGTTCTTTTTTTATTTACATATTATATGAAAGTTAACTTTTAAAAAATAAATTTACTTTCATAAACTATAATAATCATATTCAAAGTATTTAAGAAATATAACTATTTTGACAAAATTTGGACAACTAATTATATATATTATGATACAAATTAATCACTTTGTGACCCTTATTTTAAATTAGTTCTATCTATATATAAATATGTACAATTATCCAAGTTAAAAAATAAAATCCTAATACTAAAGTTGTGAAAAGTTAGTCTCTTATAAAGCTTAACTTTAGTATTATAAATAAGCCTCTCAATGGGATGACTTCATGATGTATATATTTGTGAATTCTTTGAGAGGTAACTTTAGTATTGCAAATAAGCCTTTCAATGGGGTGATTTAGTGATATATATGTTCATGAACATATTTTTTTGGTATTTTTTGAGACATATCATGTTAGATGATATCCATTTAATTTTCACATGATATGGAGAATAATGAGATTACATTAAAAGTTCTTATTTTTGTTATTGTTATTGTTGTTGAGTAGGTCCTCCTATTCATCAACAACATCACACCACCCAAACTTGTTGTTACTCTACCGTGTCACCTGACTTCCAAGGCTCATCCCATGACCTTCCTACTCCACATATATGACCTTTCCAACCCATCATAATTGATTTATTTGCATATAAATGGACATATGTTTGTAAAAAGTTGTTTAAATAATTTTTTCTAGAAAACATTTGTATGCACGTACAATAGAAATGCATTGGACCATTCCCATCATTCCCATTTTGAAAATGTGAGTTTGATCCTCTATAAAAACCTCTATAATTCCAATCCTCTCACCTAGATGAATACAATGACAAGTATATTAAATGTGCATAGTTTGAGTCTAGGAATTTTTATCGAGGGGAACATGGTACACTTATAATGCAAAATTCCTCTCGTTTAATTAAAAAATTACCCTTAATTTTAGTTATTGTGACCCTTGAAAATTAGATATGACTACAATAAGGTATCTAAAATATAATAGGAAGTTATTAGAAGGTAAACAACAAATATATACTTCATAATGAAAAACATTTGAGGAAAACATTACTTGGAAATTTGTTAATGTTTTCTCAAAATAGATTACTTTATTTCCTTAATATACAATTGAATCATTCTATGAAAAATATGATTAAGATGTGATAAATAATCTAATCCATTAGGTTCCATAAGCATACACTTCATAGTATAGTTTTTGACATGTTGTTTAATAGAGATAAAATATGGATGGTACACATAATTTACCAATCATCACTTTATAACTTTGAATAATGAATGCTGGATAGAGATCCATCCACCTCTATTTGTATACATATTATTAGTGGTCTATTTGGCACAACTAAACCAAATTTAGGGATTAGATAGGAGAGAGAAAAGTCTCAATTGATGAGGATTCCCCCTCCTTCCCTTCACCCTCTCCTAAAAGGAAGTAGGCTATTAGTAGCAACTTCCCAAAGGTCTCTGTCTATTAGGGCATGACATACGAGATATATTAGTTGGTTGATGTAGTCTATTCCATAAAATGGGAATATTTGGAGTACTTCTCAAATACTTATGTAAGAGATTTAAGTCTATCTTATGTCCTGAGGAACCAACTAGTTCAGATTTATCAATGAACTCAATATTGGTTGACACCTATATCTAGTCTACTAATTTTAACCATGCATAAAAATACATGTGAAAGGATGAACATATATTCTAGATAAATATTAAAAAATTAACTAAGATTCAAGATAAACTAACAAACATACAAATAGAGCAAAAGAGACTGAGGGTAGAGAGAAAGGAAAGATGAGCTCATTTTCTAATGAAAATGTTTCTAGTTTTGCCAAACAAAAAAATCTCTTGAGAAACTAGTATTTTTTTGGATAGCATAGCACAACCAAAAGGTAAATATGGTGTAGGACTCTAAGGATCATGTATTTATGTAGAATAGGGAAGCAAATTCACCATAAACATGCACAAGCAATGGATATCATTCATAAAGCTTTCATAATAGAAGATAATTCATAAGAAAAAAATTCAAGACTTGTCAGTGTTCAAATGAACTACAAAAAGACCTTCAAACAGCCTCAACTCATGCTAAAATAGAATTTAATATAATAAATAAATAAATTTTAAGAAAATATGTATGGTTTTATACTATATTCGAACACTAATAAACTAGCCCTAATTCAGTCTCATGGCTAACCTTATATAGATTTCTAATAGTCTTCACCCAACATCTAGGTGATTGAAAATATTCAATGAAGGCACCAACTAAGGCATAAATTAAATGTGTGCCTATACTCAAAGATAAAAAAAAAATCATTAGATCACTAGTAATATGACAATATTGGACTGATGCATTATTTCAACTGAGACATGATCAAATTGAATTATACTATAATTGATGTAGTACTACTATATTAAATGCAAAGGGCAAACATTCTTTATCTTTTTGTGATGCTTGGCTCACTTGATCCTAATGGGCACACTATTGTATGACTTATCCTAGTATCTGATTTATTTTGGTATCCACTTCCATAATCTATTTGCACTAGGTGACAAAATATTCAATAACTACATAAATTTGATTAGACCCATAGTCTAATCCCTAGATTCTAATAATCTAGACAAGCTAAAATGAGCATCATTTAAAAATTAGCTTTTGAATCTATTCATAGAGGTCCATGTGTTAGCCTTCAAAAGGCTGCCCTACGTGTATATTTATCATTGCTTGAGGAGGCCAAGGTCTTGCTACATGTCAACTTATCTATATTTTATAGCTTATTGCTTGGGCCTTTAACATGGTAAAATAGGATCTTGAGAAGTGGTAATATCCATTTCACTCAAAGCTTTATAGTCCCTCAGTCTCTATTATATCTCTTGATTGACCTAGAGTCATGAGAATATGCCACATGGCATGATCTCAAGGACTCACCTAATCCATGTTTTATTGTACTACCCTCATTTAGTCTAGAGGAGTGAATAAGAGGGACAATTCCACATGACATCATCTTATTTATTTAGGAAGTTTGTTGCTTACTCACTTTGTCTCGACCATCACGAGGGCTAGAGAAGCAAGATCATACCACAAGGCATGATCTTGAGAATCTAGAGGGTCAAAGGGCTTGAATTTATGTCCAAAATCTTTTAGAGTTATATATCTTTGATATGTTGACAAGTGATGACCACTTGGCAAATCTAGACTTATGAATAGAAAATGATCATTAGATTTCAAATAAAAATACTATCCATTAGAGTTTAAATTCATAGAATAGCCATTAGATACTCTATGAAAATTGAATAAGGCACACAAACTTGAATAAAAGACTCATAAAAATATCAATCTAGAAGGAAATTTTTTCCACTAACATGATTATTCCTTTCAATCAAATAAATTATTAGGTCTTTTGGATCAAAAGAACAAACAAACTCATCAATTTTGGATCTTTCAATCCTTTTAAGTAATCAAATTAGACTTATAATCCAAAGACTTCAGCACATTCAAAAAATAAAGTTCAATGCAAAAATCATGTTAAGTCTATGATTGTCTTAATGGGATAAATGACCATCAATTTTAAACAAGTGAAAAGTTGACATGTGTTAGTGCTTTGTCCATTTGGCATTTGATGCCATGTGGCATCCATTCAATCACTTTGGGTCTACTTAGGTGTATAACTAGGGTGATGACCTATAAGCTCATGATGAAATGATATCTTAACACACATCTAGATCTTGATCACACGATGCTTAACATGAGACTCACAAAGATATAAACCACCTTGGGGGCTTGTAGAAATGGGATTGTGTCACATGACATGATCCTGGGCATCTAGAGATTGATGAATATAAGAAGCATAAAGACTAGATCTAAGGGCCTAGGGACATGGAGTCATGACATGAAACATGATCTCATGCATCTAGGGGTCTAAGTCCTATTAAGAAAATTGAGGGGACATAGGGAAGCACATAAAATAAGATCATGCCACTTGGCATAATCTTAAGGACTCAAAAATATTAGGCAAAAATGGCTAAGGCAAAAGAGTCTAAGGAAAGTGAATGAGCGAAAAGTAGTAGATCTAAGCTTTCTGAGAGACTCATAAGGAAATTTAGATAATAATTGGCCTACAAGAAATCAAATAGCCACTATAATAAAATATGAATTTGAAAAATAAATGGCTAAGAAGTTTTAACCAAAATTGGTTAAGTTTGAATGACTTTGCAAAGACTAGAACATTGGATTAATCCCAAAGCCAAATAATCCTAATTTTATGACAAATGACTAAGTAAATGAATGAAATTATATGAAAACCTAACCACTTTATATGGAAATTAGGTAGAAATGGACTACATTATTTGGGAAAATAAGTAGCAAAGCTCTGAAATAAGTAAGTTGTAGAAATATGAGGTGAAATACCCTAAAAAGAGAACTTTAATGCAATTTAAAACATGATACAAAATAGACCAAGACTTATCAAATTTAAACAAACTTTGAAATTTAAATCAATACAGATCCAATTGCCAAAATACTTCAAAGCCAAATGCACACATTGGATACTTTAAGTTCAGACCTGCTCAAAGAGTAAATCCAATGCAATGTCAAACATGTAACTTATCAATAACTTTTTCAATTAGACCATGAATGAAAATATACCTAGGCTTGCTTAGACCAGATGAAATAACCCTAAATATGTTGTGTTACTAAAATCTAGAATTTTTTAAAAACCCTAGCCAAGATAAATATTTTTTTATTTTTTAGCCAAACCCTAGATGCCAAAAACTCATAAGTTACTTGAAATAAATTGTGAAATCCTAGAATAAAATTTATTGAATTATGTAATCATTTTTAAGGCATTAAATCACTCAATAAACTCAGCCACATTGGTGCCAAATATACATAAAATTACAACAAATTAAATGTTGATTTATAAGTGCTTTTTCCAAAGTAAAGATGTTGGTAATTATCCTTAGAAATAAAGATAAATACATAAATAAATATAGGAAAATTCAGAATATTAAATAGGCTTGAAATAGGCTCTCAAACTCTCTCAAATAATTCCCCAATCAAGTTACCCTAAATAGAATTAATTATTTTCAACCCTAAATCTAACACAACCCTAAAATTAGGGGTCTTCAAATATGAGAATCTGACTTTGGGTCTCCAAACCCTAGTCACCACTCTCCTAGAGTAATTCTCTAACCTCCCAAGAAAATCTCCCAAATTGAAAACCCTCTTTTTTCTTTTTTTTTTTTCTTTTTAACTTGATGATCTATGGTAACTCCAAGGTGAAGTTACCCCATGGAAAGAATTAGGGTTTTCATCCTCAATCTCTTTGCTTGAAGGTTTTCATCTTCAATTTAAAAACCCAAGTTTTTTTGTGCTCAAAACTATAAATTTAAAACTTGATCCAAGATGCCTTTCAAATGAACCCTCAAATGCTTTTATACTCCTTCCCAAGTCAAGTGCCCAATTTGGAGGGAAATACTTTTTCGATCTTTTTTTTTTCAATTTATAAAAAGAACAACTCCAATAATCCACTTAAATAGATTAGTACCCATGACCCTAAAAAAAGCCTCAACTTAAGTGAAATTATAATAATAAAGTGATTTTACAAGTGATCTTAATACAACTAAATGTTTCCCTTTTTTTCTTTCTTTTTCCCTTAACCCTTAGAAAACTAGGCAAGGCTAAAGGTCTTCAATAGTGTCATGTCCAAAAGGGGGCATGACAATCCTACCTGCCCAAAATTTCTTGTCCTCAAGTAATTGAAACAACCAATGGGTTATCCTAACCATGGGCTTTAATAAATTATTGATCCTTGACTCTTCCCATGGGAATAAAACCCCTTGATGAAGCTCTTTGCTATTGTATATGAAGATTTTTGGCTACTTACATAATTTGAAAATAAAATAACAACTTCTTCCAACCTTCCTTTCCCCTTTCATGGAGGTCCCATACCTTAGATGTGTTAAAAGGAAACAACCTATATAAAATGATAATATTGTGGTGGATGGAAAAGTGTATTCTAGTAAATAAATATTTAATTTTTTGGGTTTTGATTGCCCCTATATCAACATCTATACAAGATACAAACACATTTGTCAAAACAAGAGTTCTTCACTTCTCTTCAACATTTTCATATTTTATAATGCCATCCATGTGTGAAGGTATTAGAAACCTATGTGTGGCTACCTTTGAGAACATATAAGGGATGTTATTGTTACCCACACACCCAAAAGTGACCTCAAGACTTAGAAATATTCCAACTAGAGGAGATGGAAGTCTTCTTATCATGATTGAAATCCACCCTTCAGCAAAAGACCACCAACACATATCCATAAACATCAAAATAAAGGTAGAACCAACCACTTCTCTCTTGATTATTTGGTTGTGTGTCAAAATTTTAGACATCTTATGACTCCAAAACAAGAATTTATTCCTCCATAACTCATCCTTAGGGCGTAGCATTATGCAGTCAATCTTCTACAAACTTATGAAAATATTCAAACTCACCATTTCATGCCTCAAACTCACATGTTCCCTTAACTTAGAGGGAATTACTTCAAAAAGAAACATGTAACTTATGTTTTGAGGGGTGTTTTTGTACATTACATCCTTGCAAGTATCCTAAAAAATCATTTTTTTTCTCCCAAGTTGCTCCATGATGAACCTACAACATTTACAATTCCAAGAGGGGTCAAAGTGAAGCTATGTACCACCTTAAAAGAGCTATAAATGTCATAACTAATGATACCCATGATTATATTTCTCCTTTTCATCTATACATTAGAACATGGGTTCCCTTGGAATGCAACCCAATACCCTTTAGGGCCCTCATCATGCCTTGACACTTCATTATAAAACCAAAAATATGGATCACTAGTTTGAATTAAGGAAACAACTTGGAACAACATTGGAAACATACCTTTTGTGTCACAATTCTAAATTATTTCTTCCATTATAGGCTCTTGGAAGGGTTTCCCTTCTTTTTAAAACTTCAACTCCCTATCACAAGGAGAAATCCAACTCTCTTTTGCATTTCATGAATTTATTAGGGTTTGTAACTTACCTTTTTCCATGAATTTTTATAGTGTGCCATATTTAGATTTGGCATGAAAGACTCAAAAATTTTAGAATATAAATAATGTTGGTTATTCACATAAATTATTAATTTTTTTAAGCAACAACAATTCTAATTTTTTTCATAAAATTCTATTTTTTTTAGCAACAAAGTTCTAATTTTTTTGAGTGTACCCTAGGTCTTTTCACAATGCAAAATTTAGACCTACTTTCCTTCATTATAAATGGAAATTTACCCTCTTCATGGACTTACTTAGCATATTCATTTTTATAATTTATTAGGCTAAAAAAAAAAGGAAATAAACAATCTTTTGTATACCTTAGTGGTTGTCCCACATTAGAAGAAACATTTTTTCTTGTTGTCCCTGATTATCCTTAGGAAAGACTCCTTCCATTGTCTTTGAGGTCACCTCCAAATGTACCTTATCACTCAAACCATGTAAGATAACTTTTTTACATCCATTTCTAATTTAAGATCCATAGTTTGGTAATTTTTTGTGTACTCTCTAAGTGAGTGTAACCATTGGATGCCTAGGACAAGGTTGGTCTCTCCAATGCCAACCACATAAAAATCATCCTCAATGGAGTGTGTCTCCAACATGATGCTAAGCTTGGGAACCTTGGTGGTGTAAAGGATAGTGAATCGATCCACAAAAATCATACAAAAACCTTTGAATTTAATAGGTTGAATCCCACATGTAATAATCAAGATTTTATCAATGAAATTATAGGTGGCCCCACTATCAATGAGAATAGTAACATCCTTACCTTTCAATTTTTGCTTCACACAAAATGGGTAGTATCTAGGAGTCCCTGATAATGAATCAAATGTGCCACTCATGTCCTCTCCTCAAAATATATCCAAATACGTTTCCTCATGGGTGGTTGCCTCTTCCTCTTATTCTCCATCTGGATGCACCTCAATGTAATGCACTTGCCCTTTCCCATGGTAGTGATGACCTAATTTCCAAGGGTCTCTACAATCAAAACATAGTTTTTTCCTCTTTATCTCATTCCTTGTCTCATTTTTCCATCTTGATAAATCCCTTTGTTTCCCCAAACCCTATTGGTTTGGCTTACCAAACCTTGTTGATTTGGCCTATCAAACTACCCCAAAGAAGCTAGTTTTTGTGGCCCAAAAGAGGTTACCCTTGGATTCCTCTATTTATTATCTCTTTACTATCTAAAAGGTCTAATATAGTTAGTTTTTTATTGAACAAAAGGCATAATTTTACCTTGGGGTGTTTAAGACTCAAGATCAAGGGCCTTTTGAATGGCTTCTTAAAGAGAAGGGTCAAAATCCTTGACTAAACCTTGAATGAAATCAACCAATCCTTCCATGAATAAAACTACCAATATCCTCTATAAAACATCCATTACCATGATAAAATTCCTCTAAAGTTATGTCACATACTCCTCTACTGTGCCCTTTTACCTCGATTAAGCCAACTCTATGAAGTGTAATTCCATATCAGCCCTATCAACCCTCTTAATGATCCTTTTACTAAATTCCTCATAAGAATGAATGAGTTGATGTCCTTGGGTGATTAACACATGATACCATCATTCATGGGTAACCCCTATCTAAATGTAAGGTGGCAAACTAAATAGCCTCCTTTTCCATCATAGGCCTAGGTGAAAAGTAAGTGTTTACCTTCTAAAACCAAGCCCTATATGAACTCTTGGAAGAAACATCAAAATTGGAAATTAAAAGCTTTCCCAAGGCATGATGAGGTCTTCCTTAGTTTCCCCTATGCCTTTGGCCAGCCCTATTACCACCATGTAACCCATGCTTCCAAGATGTGAATGCAAAAAAATCCATTTGATCCTTGAAAGGAGTAGGATAAGTCATGTACTCATTATAATCTTTCAATAAGTTATCTCTCAAGGTGGGTTGCTCTTCCCTTTCTAAAATGGCAACTTATTCTTGTAACAAATTAGGTTGGTTACATCTACGTGTGGCTCTTCCATACATTTTATGGGGCTGATGTGTGAGGTTATGGCTTTTAGAAGCATTACCATCCCCATTGGATGGTTTTTCACCCCTCATTTCCTTTATAATATGGAAAAATTTTGCTATCATAGCTGTCATCTGTTCTTGAGCTTATGTGTATCTATCAAAAATTTGCTTCTCTCTATGTTTAGCATCATTCATTGGTTGATCCAAGGGACCCTTTTGTTCTTGTTGATTTTACTTAACCTTATTCTTGCTTATAGGGTAATACCCTAGTTATTTGTCACCCTTGGGAATGTATTACTTCAAAAACCCATGGCTAGCCAAGATATGGCTTTAATAAAATTGAAATATCCAAAAATAGGTTATATTACTAATGTTGTTCCCAATGTTTGTCACTCATTTTTTGGGACAACACATGAACTCTTTTTGGTCTTATAAGCCAAAAAATTCTCTCTTCCCTTCTCAAAAATTGTTATGAGCCTTCAAATTCTCTATTTTTCAAAACTTTTTCAACTAAGGGGCTCTACAGGTTCATTTCTACAGACTCCATAGGCATAATTCTACGGACTTTGTAGGTTCATATCTATAGACTTTGCAGGAAGAAATCTATGGACTCATTTCTATGGACTCCCCCAGTTCTACAGACTTAAACTACAGACTCTCAAGGCCTCAAATCTATGGACTCTGTAGGCAAGCTCAAATATACAAACTCTCAAGGCCTCAAAACTATAGACTCTGTAGGCTGATTTCTCACTTCTACAAACTCCCCTAGATCTATGAACTCACTTCTATAGACTCTACAGATTGTTTTCTATGGACTTTATAAGAAAAAAATAGGTTCAACACTTAGCCATTTTTTTAATCAAAAAGTTCAAAGGGGTCTTCCAAGAGCTCAAAGGATAAGTGCCCTTGCGGAGGGCACTTGGAAACCAAAGAGGACCATTGAAAAAATATGAAAGGCAACCTTAGAGCTCAAACAACCCTTGCAGAGGGCAAGTGGGGAGCAAGTGGACTGTTTTGAAGGCTGAGCGAATAGGGAATTCCTTTAGAAAAGTTCCCATGACAAACTTGTTAAGGACCATTTCCTTCAGACAAAAATTCTAAAGGAATTCCTTCAGACTTTTGTCTGAAGGAAATAAGCCCAATTAAAGAGAAAATCCTGTGAAAAAATGCCTGACAAAAAAAGACAAAGCGAGGGAGTTCCCTCAAACTTTTGTCTAAAGGAAAATTCCAAATGAAAATGGATGAAACCAAGAAAAGAATTCCTTCAAACATTTTTTTTGAAGGAATTAACCCAAGGACTCTCCGAGAGAAAGAAGCTCGAAGGCCATCTGAAGAGTGCTCAAAGGGTAGGTACCCTTACGGGAGGCTCCCATCGACCCAAAAATAGGCCTTTCTTAAGATCTCGAAGGGATTCTTCCCCTTTGGGAAGGACAAAAAAAGAAAGCTAAAGGAATTGTCAAGGAAAGTGACAGGCCCGCAGACATCAAAATTGAATGTCGTGAACTAGCTGTTGAGATCCAAAAGTCTGATGACGTCCCCATAGCCATCAAAATTAGGGAAACCAACTAGCCATTAGCTTTCAAATGAGGACAAGCCCATAGACATCAAATTCATGGCAATGGAATAGTCATTGATCTTTACAGACTTAAGCGTGGACCCAAATGCATTCAAAGGCCTTAAGGTGAAGGCCAAAAGGGAGAACTGCTGAGAAGAGGAGCCAAAAGAGCCAACCAAGCTAGAGAAAAGGTAGCCTAAGGGATTAAATTGTATCAAGAAGAGACAAAGAGGGAAATATCTATAGTAGTTATTTTAGTAGCTAGAACAGTGCACAAAAATTGATATTTGAGCCCTTAAACATTGAAGATGCTGCCTGTTTGTCTCCCTTGGAAAAAAGACAAAGTGGGTAGCTGCACAGACAAGAGGAGACAGACCAGATGATCTAGACCTAGAAAAGACATGTGAAATGAAGGGACATGCCATAGTCAAGGTAGACACCCTATTTTATCATGTCCCTTTGACAAAATTGAAGATGCATTCAAAGAATTAAATGCAACATGGGTCACTCCATGGAGAAAAGCATCAGTCTTTTCTAGGATGCTATATATTGTAAAATCCATTTTTATTCAAGGGAGACCTTTTTGATAAAAAGAAGCAAAAACTCTACCCAAATTGAAAGGTGAATACTAAGACTTTGAGCTCAGATTATTGTTCATATTATTTTATCTGAATGAGAAAGTAAGTTCCTATAGACTTTATGTTGTTATAGCTTATATCATTTTAGGAGATTGTTCTTATGTCTATCTTCTAAATGTGTTCTTGTTTATTTAATCTAACAAGCAAAACTTGTGGAAGTAATCAAGAAGGTATCCTGAAGCTAGTTGTGGAATGACTTTGTCTTGACTACAATTACCTTTAGTCTGTTTGTCTATTTTGTGTTCTATGTGAGGGATATTGGGATGACTTTATGCCCCCTATTATCCTTTGTTTTTCACTCTTTGGGCAGCTGAGGTGGAGACTTTGTGCTACACCTCATTCTATTGGTTGCTACACTTTGTTACTAGTTACTTATCATACCTAAAAGAACTCTTGTTGTTCTCTGTAAGGTCACTTCTAAAGAAAGAGAAGTGCCTTCAGTCTCTTCACCAAGATTTCTCCTTTGTCTGTGAGCATCATCTCTAAAAAAAGAGAGATAGATGATGATACCCTATCCATGAGTGTTATTTTTTGCTTATATCTATAGTATATAGCCCCTTTATACTTATAGGGAACCTCCCCTTGCTGAGAGGAGAGATTTGTCCCCTTTGTATGTGGTAAACCTACAACTTTGGCTGACCAATCTCCCTTTCTATGGATGATCAAACCTATTTTGCTCATCAGTACGTCGGTGACAAAATATTCACCCTATAGTTATTGGTGACTCCACTAGGGATGTTACATGCAATCTGAAGCCTCAAGCCTCGGATTGAAGTAGTTCCTATCCTTATCCATTATATACTCTAGTGACTCTCTCATTTGGGTCTTACCCATTATCATTATAGCCTTGTCCATTCCCATTATATAATCTAGTCTGCAAACTAGATCCATCAAGGAAGAATAGTAGTTTGAAACCTCAAGCTTCAAGCTGAAGTAGGACCAGTTCTTCTCATTTTTATTCTACAATCTAGCAACTCCATGTTATACTAAAAGTAAGAGAACCCAATGTGTTATTGACCTGGTCTTTGAGTTGGTGTAGTAAGGAAATTTTGATTTGCTTCCTCCACAACCCCAAGTTCAAAGATCTAGGAGTGTTCCTCCCATTCATACCAGGTCACCAATACAAGGTAGATCTTCTTTTTTTACTATCACCAAAGCTTTACCTATACATACTCCACCTAGATTTGTTATCCCTACCTTATATAATCTAATCATGGTGGTTCAAGGCCCCTGGGGTAACTCTTTTGATCCACTTAATCTAACTCCACCCCTACATGAGCTTCCACGTAGTTCAAGGAAGAATTTCCCCAAATTCTTTGGTGATGGGAGAGTTTACCTTAATGAACACATTTCAGCCTTCAGCATAGCCTATGGTGTGATAGGGATGGAATTTGAGGATGTGGCAGTCAGGCTTTTTGTGGAAAAATTGCAAGGCATTGTTGCAGACTGGTTCTACCATCTGCAGGCTCGATTAGTAACTGATTGGAACACACTCAAATCCAAATTTGAAGCAAGGTTCAAGCCTATAGAAGATGCACATGCCTTGCTGGCCTAGCTCACATAGATGAAGAAGGAGCCTCATGAACCTATGAGGGATCTCATAGCAAAGTTTGACAAGCTGAGGAACATGATTTCTACTATTACTCAGCCAACACCTGAATACCTCAAATGTTTCTTCATCAATTCATAGCTACCTAAAGTGAGTTTTCTACTAAGATGTGATGGCCACATAGACCTTACTACTGCTCAAGACTTGGCTATTGAGGTAAAAGATGACCTTATCTTAGCAAGAAAGATAAGGAGAGGTCCTAATAAAGGTAAATCCTCTTCATCTTTAGAATACTCACCTACAGCCACTACTGATCCAATGGTGCAGAAGTTGGCCAATGAGTTACTTGCTCTTAGAAAGTAAATGGCACAAGGGATGTCATCCACTCCTACATACAGAGATATGCCAAGGAGGACATTTCAGAATCAAGCATACCAAGGTAATGGTACAAGGAATCAAGGGCAACCAAACCATTTTCCTCTCCCACGAGGGAACCTGGCCATTGAAGCTCCTCCAACCAACTTAGCAGTTAGATATCTAGAAACAGAACATGATTCCTCTTTCCAACCTAATTTTGATCAAGAAAATGATGCTGATCTCTTCACAGAAGACCAAGAAGAATCAGCTAGCGACTCCAATATTGGTTTCCTAAATTATCAGGATGAACCCAAAAGTGAAGGTGAAGCAGCTAAGGGATCATATGTTGTGTTTACCTAGTCTAAGAATCAGTCAGCCCAGTAAGATGATAAATAAAAGATAGAGGAGTGACCTTAACCAACAATCTCAATTGCTAAGTGGGGAACCACTCTACCCTTTGAACCAAAGGACTTGGTGCTTGCTAAAAAGGTGAATACATCAAACATCCCTACACCTTCTACTTCCAAATCATAGACCAATCCTCTCCCTCCCAAAAATCAAAAGGATGAGCTCCCATCCTCTATTCCCAATTCATTTTAAACATTTGATATAATTGACCATATAAAGAAAACCAAAATTCAAATGTCTAAATTTGAATTCCTGCAGTCAAACCCTGATTAGTTGGATAAGTTGGTTCAATATGTGAAGAACCAAACCATCCCTACAAGACAAGAAGCTAAGAAGGTAACTCATGATCCCCCAAGGAACATGTCTATCCCAAACAACCTTGTCATTACCCCTCCTACTGCCCCTAGGAAAATAGATCCTTTCTATGTTTCCCTGTTGATAAATAGTCACAAGCTGAGAAATTGAATCATTAATTCCAGAGCTTCAAATAATGTCAAAATTTATTGGTCTCACATTGACCAAGACATTTGGGAGATGTTTATCCATGGAGAACAAACAAGTTCCATTATTGGGACAAATCAAGGATGCTTAATTTGCATTTGCAGCATTCCTAGACAAAAGAATCAAGATGACTGTCCTGGTGGCCGATGTCCTAGCATCTTACGGCATCCTTCTTGGCCAAAATTTATATAAGGATGTTAGTGGTGAGTTGAGTATGGACTTATCCAAGGTGAGAATCCATATCAAAGGCATCATGAAGAGGCTGCTTCCTGAGTAGGAAGTGAAATACGTGGTTACTTAGACATCAGTACCTGAAGCTCAAATTCTGTTTGTGTCTTCAGGCATGGGTAATTATTTATTAACCACAGAGGAAGTCTATGATGCACTTAATGAAACTCCTGAATGTGATAGCCTAAAAATACCTTCAACTAGAATAGCAGAAAGGATGGTAAAATGTAGTATAAGTACTGAGGAATCTCCTCCTCCAAAAGAAGAAGAATCCAGGGAAAAATCAATGTCTGAGAAGTATGGATTCTAGAATTTGATGAAAGCTACTCTTTTACTGGTTCAGGAGTCAGGATTATGCTGATATCTCCTCAAAGAGATATTTTTCCTTCATCATATAAGTTACAACTCAACAACACCAACAACATAGCTGAGTATGAATCTCTTTTACTTGGATTGAAGGTTGCTCACAATAAAGGCATCAAACTCCTTCATGCCAATGGAGATGCTGAATTGGTGGTTTTTCAGGTGAGGAACCTGTATCAAACCAAGAATGAAATATTGTGCCACTACTAAAATCTAGTCTAGGATCAACTTGAATACTTTGATGCTTTCAACATCTCTATAGTTCTTAGGGAATTTAATGATAGATCTGATGTTTTGGATATTTCAACAACTCTTTTGATCCCTCACCTTGACTTCATATGAGATAAGTACACCATCAAGCTAGTCCTTCAACCAAGTGTACCTAATAATGCCAGTCATTGGAAAGTATTTAATGGTGACTACCAAATCATTACCTTCCTAGAACAAAAAGGTAGCTTCAAACAGATCCACTTTGAAGGCAGTGAACCAGCCCCTGAATCAAATTTAGCCACAAGTGAAGAATTACTACAACTTCAAGGGAATAAAATTCCCAAAGGCCTGGTTTCCCTTGAGAAGTTGTTTGACTAGCATGATAGATTCATCAAACAACAACAAATAGATTCAAGCTCTTCTCATGAGTTTGATCAAGTAAATTTGGGTACCAAGGATGATCCCAAGATGGTGAACATTGGAAAGTGTTGCACTCCTAAGGAGAGATTCAAATTCACTATTCTTCTTTGCCAGTATATGGATGTCCTAGCATACTCTTATGATGATTTGAAGTCACTCAAGCCTGA
Source organism: Torreya grandis (assembly GCA_037957365.1). Classification (NCBI taxonomy): domain Eukaryota; kingdom Viridiplantae; phylum Streptophyta; class Pinopsida; order Cupressales; family Taxaceae; genus Torreya; species Torreya grandis. The sequence goes on along the minus strand of JARHVA010000910.1, from coordinate 2,716,592 downwards.
AGAAATCTGCCATAAAATTACTCTTAAGGATGATTCAATGCCTTACAAGCAAAAATCTAGGTAGTACAATCCAAAGATATCAGGTACTATTCTATCCAAAATATAGAAAATATTAAATTCTAGGATAATCTTCCCAATCCATCATTCCACATGGATTGCCAACATAGTGCCTGTGAGGAAGAAGAATAGAAAATTTTTCCTTTGTGTGGATTTCAAGAATCTGAATCAGTCATCCTTAAAAGATAACTATCCTTTGCCCATCATGGATCAAGTGCTTCAGACAGTGACTGGTTTTGAGATGTTATCAATGCTAGACGGCTTCTTAGGATACAACCAAGTTAAAGTTGGTGAAGTAGACCAACACAAGACTGCCTTCACCACACCATGGGGCAACTTTGTCTATTAGAGAATGCCATTTGGCTTGATAAATGATGGTTCCATCTTTTAGAGAGAAATGGACCTTGATTTCAAAGATGAGATGGGTAAGTTCATTATAGTGTACCTAGATGATCTAACCATCTTTTCCAAACATCACCTAGATCATGTACACCACTTGCAACAAGTGCTAGAATGCTACCGCTAGAATGGCATTTCTTTAAACCCCAAGAAGTCTATTTTTTGGGTGATAGAAGGGAAACTTCTTGGACACATTATGTCTAGAGAAGGCATAAAGATTGACTCAGACTAAGTCAAGTCTATCCAAGAGCATACTCTACCCATGAGTAACACTGCAGTTCACTCTTTCTTTGAAAAAGTGAATTTATTATGAAGGTTCATCCTTAAGTTCACTGAGAAGACTCATCATATTATGGATATGATGAAAGGAAAGGCCACCTTTATCTGGACTGAAGAAGGAAAATTAGCATTCTAGGACATCAAGATAGCCATTACTCATGCCCCAATTCTGGTTTGTCTAAATTATACCAAGGATTTCATCATGTATAGTTATGCTTCTGAACACACACTTTCAGCCATTATGGTTCAATAGAATGAAGAAGGTGTGGAATCTCCCATATCCTTCATAAGCTATCCTCTCAAAACTCATGAGATGAAGTATTCAAACATGGAGAAGCATGCCTATACAGTGGTCAAGGTAGTGAAGCATTTCCATTTCTACATCTTTAATTCACGCATTACTACCCTGGTTCCTAATACCACAGTCAAATCCACACTAACTCAACAGGAGTTTAGAACCAAAAGAGGGAATTGGATTGCTAAAATCCAAGAGTTTGATCTAGTCATCAAACTAATGAAGATAGTGTGGGGAAAGGGCCTTTGTCAATTGATTGTTGACAACAAACCCAAAAAAGTGGGAAATGAAGAAAAAGGAGTGGAAGTCATGCCAACAGTCCTCTTTGTCTCCACCATGAATGAGTGGTATTCAAATATTGCTTATTTCCTTACTTACAGTGAGTGTCTAGCCCACCTATCTCATAAATAAAGGAGGACTATCAAATTGAAAGCTGCCAATTTTATCCTCTGGGATAACGGCCTATACAAAAAGAGCCTTGATGGAGTACTCCTTCGTTGCATGGATAAAGAGTAGTAGAACCAACTTTTGAGGTCCTTCCACAATCTGGCCTATGGAAGATATTTTTCTACTCTTGTAGCTGCCCACAAGATTCTTAGAGCTAGGTACTATTGACCTACTTTATTTTAGGATGCATACAAGTGGGTACAAAGGTGTGAACTGTGCCAATAGTTCATGGGAAGACCCAAGCTAGTTGCTCTACCTCTCAAGCCAGTGGTCATAAAAGAGCCATTTCAGCAATGGGGAATTGATTTCATTGGTGTTGTAAACCCATCTTCAAGTGTTAGACATGATTATGTTCTCATAGTGATAGATTACTTCACCAAATGGGTGGAAGTAATTCTAACAAAGCATGCTACTTCAGAAGTAGTATGCAATTTCCTCAAGGAAAACATCAGTTCCAGATTTGGGGTCCCAACCAAGATTGTGATAGATAATGCTGCATGTTTTTCTTCTCATGAGATCACTCAATTTTTTTTTACTATGGGATTACCCTCTCTCACTCCTCTGATTATTTCCCATAAGGGAATGGCTAATCAGAATCAAGCAACAAGAACCTAGTGACCATCATTAGGAAGCTGGTGGATGACAACCAATAGACATGGCATAAAGTATTGGTTGATGCTCTATGGGCAGATAGAATTACACCAAAAAGGGCAATTGGTATGTCTCCTTTCCAACTTCTTTATGGTCTCAATGCTGAGATACCAATCACCTTGGAATTGCCAGCATTGAAATTGGCCAAGGTAATTGAAGATCAGACATATGAAAGCTCCATTGATAAGAGGATCATGTGCCTAACTGAGCTGGATGAGTAGAAAATCGTGGTGGTGGACTGAATTGTTGCCCATCAAAGTCTAGTGAAGAAGCTCTTCAACCAAAAAGCAAAATACCATGAATTCTAGATTGGAGATTAAGTCTTATTATGGGACAAAAGGAGAGAACCAAAGGGAATGCATAGGAAATTTGATTCCTTTTGGAGAGGCCCATTCATTATCCATGAGCTCAATGGGGAAAATAGTTTCCTATTGAAGTATCAAGATGGCACGCTCTTTGCTCTACCTCACAATAGGTAGCATCTAAAGCACTTCATGAAGTATCGGATAAGATCTTATGTATATATGTATATTTGTATAGTCTTTAGTTATATTTTTGTGCTTTTTATTTTCATTTTCATTTTTGGTACCTTGCTTTCTTTTTGGTTAGCATGAATCCATAGCCCAATGGCACACTTCAAAGGCACTAGAGATTCTGGTCTCTACTCCCCTCAGTTGTTCAAAAATTTCAATTGAAAGAAGTTCCCCAACTGGAGCCAGCTGTTATTCCCAAAGTTTGTCACTCATTTTTTGGGACAACACATGAACTATTTTTGGTCTTACAAGCCAAAAAATTCTCTCTTCCCTTCTCAAAATTTTTTATGAGCCTTCAAATTCTCTATTTTTCAAAACTTTTTTAGCTAAGGGACTCTGTAGGCTCATTTCTACATACTCCACAAGTAGAATTCTACAGACTCTGTAGGTTCATATCTATGGACTTCATAGGAAGAAATCTATGGACTCATTTCTACAGACTCCCCCAGTTCTATGGACTCAAACTATAGACTATATAGGTGGAACTACAGACTCTCAAGGCCTCAAATCTATGGATTCTACAGGTAGGCTCAAATCTACGAACTCTCAAGGCCTCAAAACTATAGACTCTTCAAGCCAGTTTCTCACTTCTACAGACTCCCCTGGATCTACAAACTCATTTCTATGGACTCTACAGGTTATTTTCTTTGGACTCTACAGGAAAGAAATAGGTTCAACACTTAGCCATTTTTTTAATCAAAAAATTCAAAGGGGTCTTCCAAGATCCCAAAGGACAAAAGCCCTTATGGAGGGTACTTGGGAGCCAAAGTGAACTATTGCAAAAATTTGAAATGCAACCTTGGAGCTCAAAAAGCCCTTACGGAGGGTAAGCGGGGAGCAAGTGGACTATTTCAAAGGCTGAGCAAATAGGGAATTCCTTCAGAAAAGGTCCCATGGCAAAGTTGTTAAGGCCCATTTCCTTTAGACAAAAAGTTTGAAGGAATTCCTTTAGACTTTTTTTTGAAGGACATAAGCCTAACTGAAGAGAAAATCCCATGAAAAAACACCTGATGGAAAAAGACAAAGTGAGGGAATTCCTTCAGACTTTTGTTCGAAGGAAAATGGATGAAATAAAGAAAAGAATTCCTTTAGACATTTTGTCTAAAGGAATTAACTTGAGGACTCTCTAAGAGAAAGAAGCCCAAAGGCCATTCAAAGACCACTCAAAGGGTAGCTACCCTTGCAGGAGGCTCTCGTTGACCCAAAAATAGGCCTTTCTCAAGACCCTAAAGGGATTCTTCCCCTTCGGGAAGGACAAAACAAGAAAGCCAAAGGAATTGTCAGACAAAGTGATGGTCCTGTAGATGTCAAAGTTAAATGTCATGAACTAGCCGTTGAGATCCAACAGTCTAGCGACATCCCCGCAGTCATCAAAATCAAGGCAACCAACTAGTCATTAGATTTCAAATGAGGATGGGCGCATACATGTCAAATTCATGGCAATGGAATAGTTGTTGATCTTTGTAGACTTAAACATAGACCCAGATGCATTTAAAGGCCTTAAGGTGAAGGCCGAAAGGGAGAACCAATGAGAAGAGGAGCCAAAAGAACCAATCAAGCTAGGGAAAAGGTAGCCTGAGGGCTCAAATCATAGCAAGAAGAGACAAAGAGGGAAATATCTATAGTAGTTATTTCAGTAGCTAAAATAGTGCGTAAAAATTGATATTTGAGCCCTTAAACATTGAAGATGCTCCTGATTTGTCTCCCTTGGAAAAAAGACAAAGTGGGTAGCTATGCAAACAAGAGGAGATAGACCAGATGATCCAGACCCAGAAGAGACATGTGAAATGAAGGTACATGCCATAGTCAAGGTAGTCACCCTATTTTAGCATGGCCCTTTGACAAAATTGAAGATCTATTCAAAGCATTAAATGCAACATGGGTCGTTCCATGGAGAAAAGTGCCAATATTTTTTGCACTACTATATATTTTAAAATCCATTTTTATGCAAGGGAGGCCTTTTTGATAAAAAGAAGCAAAAACTCTACCCAGATTGAAAGGCAAATACTGAGACTTTGAGCTCAGATTGTTATTCATATTATTTTATCTAAATGAGAAAGCAAGTTCTTGTAGAATTTGTGTTGTTATAGATTGTATAATTTTAGGATATTTTTCTTATGTCTATCTTCTAAATGTGTTCTTATTTATTTAATATAACAAGTAGAACTTGTGGAAGCAATCAGAAAGGTGTCCTGAAGCTAGATATGGAAGGACTTTGTGCTGACTACAATTGCCTTTAGTCTGTTTGTCTATTTTTTGTTCTATGTGAAGGATCTTGGGATGACTTTGTGCCCCCATTATCCTTTATTTTTCACTCTTTGGGTAGATGAGGTGCAGACTTTATGCTACACCTCATTCTGCTAGTTTTTACACTTTGTTACCAGTTACTTATCATACCTGAAAGAACTCTTGTTGCTCCTTGTAAGATCACTTCTGAAAAAAGAGAAGTGCCTTCAGTCTCTTCACCAAGATTTCTCCTTTGTCTATGAGCATCATCTCTAAAAAAAGAGAGATGGATGATGATACCCTATCCTTGAGTGTTATTTTCTACTTATATCTATAGTATATAGCCCCTTTATACTTATAGGGAACCTCCCCTTGGTGAGAGGAGAGAGTTGTCCCCTTTGGATGTGGTAAACCTACAACTTTGGCTGACCAATCTCCCTTGCTATGGATGATTAGACCTATTTTGCTCATCAGTATGCTAGTGACAGAATATTCACCCAACAACTAAAATATATAATTTATGCAAAACCCTAGCCAAAATAATTTTTTTTTGATTTTTTAATCACTTTGACGTTGATCAGGGTAGTATAATTTTTATTATGCATAAGGAAAAAGAGTTATTACTGATTGGGAGAAAAGTAGGAGACTGATAGCCTAAAACTAAATAAGAATAATGACTAAAGGGGATATTAATCCAAGAACATAGAGGGAATTATGAGACAATAAAGTAACAAGAAAATGTGGTAGTCAATGGACCCCATAGATATTTCCATACCACAAAGGGCAAGAAGCAATGAGAAATGAAATACAAAGGAAATTCAAGAACAAGACAGACATACCTTATAAGAAACACATGGAAGAATAAAATTCAATTATACCTACTATTCATAAGTGACATAAGAGAGTGCACATAATAGAGGAGAAGTGAAAGGCACACAAAAAGAAGGAAAGGAAAGCAATGAAGACATTTTGGAGGAGATGGATGAATAAGAATGGGCATAAACCCATGAGAGACAATAGTTGGTGCAAACCCATAGGGGATAAGACTGTGCATAGACTCATAAGAGACAAAGGTGGGCATAGGCAAATAAGAGAAGAAGGTGGGCATAGGCCCACAAGAGTAAACAAAGGTGGACATAAAACCACAAGGGGAAGGAAGATGAATCATATCAGAGCTAGGTAGAGGAGGACAATTTATGGACCAAGGAGAGTCTTGAAAAGAAGAAAACACTAAGCAAGACCACATGGGGCCACATCAAGTGAATGGGAACACTGTAGTCAAGGTAGATGATTAGAAAGATAATTATACCACTCTAACACTATTTTTAAGTAGGAGCTCATATTTTAGTTACCTAAAGAGTTTTATGGAGGAACATCATAGGTGAATTTAAAATCTTTCATCAAAAAAAATATAATCAGTCAAGTGAGAAATAAACCAACTATACTTATGCATAGTTACATGGACCAAAGAAGAATCTACTTGTGTGGAATGAAGCTAGTTGAGAGTTTTACAGGGAGTAAAAGAATAAAAAGGGTTACAGGTTTTGGCTAAGCTAAGTAATACACTCACACAGATACAAAGTGTATAAAGTTGCATTAGGGATAGGAAGCAAGGTGCAGAAGTAAAGGGTCTCTCAATAGTGCATGAGGTAACTGAGGCCTACAAAGTTGGAGTTGTGCACTGAAGGTGTGCTTGATAAGAACAAGGAAAGTTTCAACCAAAGATAAGTTCAAACTTGAGGAAGTTGCATTTCCTTGAGGGAAAGAAAATTTGGGAAGGGTGAACTATAGTTTTCCTATTTATAAAAATAAATTAATATTATTATTAAAATAAAAAGTATTTTTAAATACTTTAAATAAAAGTAATAATATACTTTAGTTGTCAAAAGTGAATATGTCGGCAACTCCTTTTCAAATTTGATATTTCATAAATGGATATTTCTATTGTGATATACATCAACTTTAGTTATGATCTATTTTGGGGTTGGAGTGGTAAAGGTTATAAAAATAAAGAGGAGGTTCATTTGGAGATGGTTATGATATTTTTCATAATTGAAATTCTAGAGTTTTAGCATGATTTGTTAAAATTCATGCAATTAAGGACAAAAACCTTGATTAATTTGGTTGTAGTAAGGATGAAAACCCTTATCTAATAGCTAGTAGCCTTAATTCTAAGGTTGTATTGAGCATCATTTGATATTTTAAGGAGTTTTGAACACCATTGCAGATTTGATATGGCAAAGAAAGATAGTTTGAAGAAGGGTGCATCTGATTTGAAGGGCAATGAGCTGGTTTGAAACCCTATAAGTGAAAAAAGTGGTTGAAGAAGGTAAAAGACTCATTGTTAAGGTAGTGACCCTCCCTTGGGGTTTGGGACTACAATTTTTAAGGCTAAATAAATCCTAATTTATAGGGAATGCATATTTAGTTGGTATTTTTAGTATATATTCTAACCATTCAATTGATAATAAAAATTAGATTTGAAGGTATTTCAGTATGCTATATTATTTTTTGAATTATTTGGTGAATATTTGAGTGGAAAATATTACAAATTATGCCCTAAATGTGCATTTATTCTAGGGTTTGTTGGGAAACCCAAATCTTTGCAATTATATCCAAAATGGGATATTGTAGGGTCTGAAACATGCTAATAATAAACTTGAAGTTGAAATGCAAAGGTTCTCCAAAAAAAAGGCCCTACATAAATGGAGTGGGTCTTAGATGTCTAATGTTATTTTGCATTGAAGGATGTACAACAATCCATAGAGGTGTAGTATGCACAAAAAAATGCTATGTGATAAAACAATAAATGGTTGCATAGATCTCCAATAGAGGAGGAGATAAAAGTGAAACAAGAGGGTGAAAAGTTGGTGATAGATAGATTTCAAATAATGCATCCAGAAGGCCATCTCAAATGGAGGAGAAAACTCAAAAGCCACATAAGGTAAGCCTTCAAATCCTCACCCCTAAAGTAAAGAAGAGACTGTTTCCATGAAAGGGCATGTGCAAGAAGAGCCAGCATGGGCACTGTACGAAGGTTAGAAACAAACATTTGAGAAGATAAAAGAGTAGGAGCTAATGTTGATCTAAAAAGGCATTGAGGAGAAGGCTGAAAAAATAAGATGTGTTAGACATATAGGCAAAGAAGGTTATTTCATCAAAGCAACATTAGAGAAAATCCAAGAATAAATATGATTTTAGCGTAGTGAAATGAGTGAAGGCAAGGGCATATCATTCCACATGAGACATTGAGAGAATGTTGAAAAGATTCAAAGTGGGAGACAACACTGATCTTGAAAGGCAAGGAGCATAACATTGGGTAAAGAAGTTTCATAAGAATCAATGGTAAATAAGGTTGTCATCCCAAAGTAATAATAGAGGAGTGAAGCAAAGAATAAACTTAGTTGTAATAAGTTGGATATCATTCCACAAAATCCAAAAAGAGTGCAAGAAGGTGCGCAAGGTGTAGGATCAACCTGCACAAAGACAAGGGCACATAAGAACCCTTAAGATATCACAAGTGTTATTATGCTCAAAATTGAGGATGCACTAAAGGAAGGGTTGAGAACCCTAGATCCCTATTAAACAAAGGATTTTTTCATAACAACAAAAACATAGAGTGATGCTAGAGAAATTATCCATATGTAATGGTTTGTGATGGATACAATATAAATTTTGACACTAGATGTAAAGGAAAATGACTGTGAGGAAGAGGAGGCTCTAGAGGACCTTCAACTAGGAGAAACTTCCCTAAATGAAGCACCAAAAGAAGAAACAATGGTATATGTTATAAAAAGAGAAGAGTTTCCTAAAGATAAACTGGGATTTTTTGAGTGAAGGAAAAATGAGAGTGAGGTGCATGGGTCTAAATGTGCACCAAAGGAAAAAGAGGCATTAGTGCAAGCACTAGTTGAATAGAGCTTGAGAGAAAATGCAAAAATTGTGTTAAAGGATGAGGAAGGTGAAAGAGAAGCTGTACAATTGAAATTCAAGCACAATAATCATGTAAAATAGATGTGTCCTTCATAAGGCACAAACATATAGAACACATGAGGTGCAAAGAGTTGAGCTTATCAAGGAAACACATTTGACCATTATGTAATCAGAGTTGAGGGGCACGCAAATGCACCTACAACATAATCAACTTACAAAGGATCTCTAAGGTACATAATGTGTGATGATGATGGATTGTGAAAGGAGAGTCTGAAGCACAAAGGTACACAAAATTCCAAGTGTAAGGCATTAAACACAAAACATGAGGAAGAAAAATAAAGTTGGATGACTAGTTAGTTATGAGGACCTAAACTTACCTTTCCTTAGACTAGGTCATTACTACAACTGAGATGACAACTTAAGGGACAACCAACAAGATCAAACTTGTTTGGTTTAGAGTCTGAAAAAGGCTATGATAATTCTAGCATAAGTTTATAGACTTGTACAAGCTCCCATAAAATGAAGTTGTAGGCCAATTGCATCAAAAATAAGCGAAGCAACCAGAGCTCAGGCACCTATAAATAGGGGTTTTGGTCTAGCATTTTAACACTCCAAAGTCAAGGAGCTTACTTTATTAATGATATACCATAAAGGTATAAGGAAAATTTGTCTAAGGCTAGAGAGATAGAAATGGATCTCACATGATAGGTGAAGGCTCCTAGTCATGTACGAATGGTAGTCTATCAACACCATAGTAAAGAGAGAAAAACATAGATCTATATTTAAGGATTGGACTAAGTAGATTTGAAAGCTCAATGTAAAATTACAAAGCTTATATTGTCTTGTAACTCCTAAAGTTAAGGAATAAAAGCCTTTACAAACATGATCCATTCCATGTAAATATGAAGGTTACATGGTTAATGCATCCCTCATGATGTATCCATTTATTAGGACTCCTCATCTAGACAAGCACTATTTTCATATCAAACCAAGGTCATGAACCTTGAGGGATGCAAGAAGATATGATAAACCTACAAGTGAGATATGAACTAGCAGAGAAATAGCTAGAAAATGGTTGAACATGAGGCAACTAGCATAGCATGGTTCATCAATGTGAGGGAGGTAGGTACATATCAAGTAGGTGGAAGATAAGAAAAGAGAACCCTCAGAAGGTATGAGTATATAGGATCATGAAGGGAGACTTGGAGATAATAGTTAATAAGTTTAAGCACCTATGAAGGATTGTGATGGAGAGTATAATAACATATAGTCTAAGAATTTGTGAGGTTATAAGTAACCCATAGGAGTGTTATGTGAGAATTGAGAGATAGCTAAACTTGACATCATCATCATCATTGGAAGGGAGAGGTAAAGCATTGACACATTTTTATAAGTGATTTAGTTGAGCACAAAAAGGATAGATCACCTTATGTGAGGTGGTCCAAAGGTATGGATGAGGAGAAAGCATAGACAAATTTTTGATCATGTAGTTCATATGCAAAGATCAAATGTGTTGATAATGAATCATGTAAAATAGATGATAGGGCCAATAAATCATTAACCATAAGGTAATCAATCTGTAAGAGCATATTCTAATAAGTTTATCAAGTAGAAAGTAAAAAATAAATATGTTTTCCATCAAGCATAGATGGATAGAGAATTAAAATCACAAAAGTTGGCTTAGCAAAAAGTAAAAATGAGACATGACCTGGAATCACATATCTTAAGTAAAATGAAGGAGCTAGCCTCTACGTTGCTAGCATTATAGGAAAGGAAGGAGGAAGTTAAAACCATAGGGATGAAGGATCCCAAAGAGAAATAGGGAGAGACCTATGGGCGGAAGGAGCCCTCAAAGGTTCTTAGATAGGCCAAGAATAAACTTATAGATGAAATGCAAAGCTTCTATATAAAAAAGGCCATATGCAAATGATCTAGTGGGTATTATATTTCAAATGTTATTTCATGTTGAAGGATGTAAAGGAATCCATAAAGGTGGAGTATGCACAAAAATGCTTTATGATAATGCAGTAAATGGTTGCAAAGATCTCCAAGAGAAAAGGAGATAGAACGGAAACAAGAGGGTGAAATTTTGGCAACAAATTGTTTCCAAAATATAGAACCAAGTAGTGCACCCAGAAGACCATCTCAAATGGAGGAAAAAACCTAAGAGCCATATAAATTAACCTTCAAAGCCTCACCCCCAAAGTAAATAAGAGAGTGTGACATAAAAGGTGATGCACAAGAGTGAACTAAGTGAAGGCAAGGTGGATATCATTCAACGTGAACAAACTAGAGTGCATGAATGTGTGATAGGTGCCACAAATAAACCCATTCATGGTGGAGTGAAATTAGTGAAGGAAAATTGGATATCATTCCACATGAGACAATAAGAATGCATGAAGGTATAACACCAGTCTACAAAAAGATAGGGGCACATAAGAACCCTAAAAATAACATAGGTTTTATTTTTCTCACAGTGGAGTATGCACCAAAGGATGGGCTGACAAACCTATACCCCCATCAACTAATGGATTGTAGCACAACAATGACTATAGAGAGGGATTTAGAGTAATTCTTGATATGCAGTAGCATATGATGGATAGAAGACAACCTTTAACACTAGAGATAAGGAAAAGGATCCTGAAGAAAGAGAGGCTCTAGGAAACCTTTGACCAAGAAAAACTTCCTTGAATGAATTACTAAAGGAAGAAGTAATGAGGGATGCTACAAGAAGAAAAGAGTTTCATAGAGAATAATTAGGAGTTATTAATTGTAGTTGAAATGAGAGTGAGGCACATGGGTCCAAAGGTGCACGAAAGGAAATAGAGGCACTAGGGTTAGCACCAGTTGAAGAAAGCATGAGTGCTAATGAAAACAACATTAACCCATTGAAAGAGGAAGGCAAAAGAGAAGCTATGCAGGATAAATTTGAGCATAGCAGCCATATGGAAAAAATGTGTCCTTCCAAATTCATAAATATGGAGAGATGAAAGAGTGCAAGTTTATTTGTTGTGAGTATTTAGATAAATCCTAAGGGGATCATGATAGAAAGGTAGTGCACAACTGATCTAAAGTTATTCTAAAGACAATAGAGAATTACACCATGGAGAGAAATGAAAATGGAAAGAGAAGTGGAGATAAATCCACATAAAGAATCTAAAGATGCATGAGAGAAGAGTTATCCTATATCTAACAAAAACACAGCATAGTTTACACATGGCCCATAGGAGCTACCATGATGGGTTAGCCAAAATAAGCATGAAGCAGATCAAGGAAGTGAAAATTTCATTACACATAAGGAAAATGAGTTATTTTTGATTGGGAGCAAGGTGGGAGATCATCAACTTGAAACTAACTAGGAACAATGACTAAAGAGGATATCAATCCAAGCATGTAGAAGGAAGTGCATGACATTAAAGGAAGAAGAAAAAGTGGGAGTCAATGGACTCCATAGAGACTTCCATGCCACTAAGGACATTAAGTAAATAAAAATGAAGGACAAAGGTAGTGGAAGAAGCATGCAAACACCCATAAGAAACATGTAGAATAATAACACATAAGTATACCTACTTTCCACAAGTGATATAAGGAACAAAGTGCACATTACAAAAGATAAGTGAAATACACATAGAAGGAAGGAAAGTTAAGGTATGAAGACCTTTTGGAGGATATGGATGAACAAGAATGGGCATAAACCCATGAGAAATAAAAGTGGGGGAAAAGCCACAGGAGATGGAGGTGGGCATCAACCCACAAGAGTAAATAAAGGTGGGTTCAAAACCACAAGAGAAAGAATGGGAAGGAAGATGAAGTGTATCAGATATAGGCAAAGGAGGATAGTTTATGGCCCAAAGAGGGTCTTGAAAATAAGAAATAATTGAGTGAGCCTATGCAGGTGCCACATCAGATGGATGGGAACACCATGGTCAAGGTAACCAACTAGAAAGATAGTTCTACAAATCCAACACTATTTGTAAGCAGGACCTCATATTTTAATTAACTATGGTGTTTAATGTAGGAACATCATAGAATAATTTGCAATCTTGTATCAAATAATTGAATAATAAAAGGGGGTATAATTTTTGGCTAAGCCAAACATTACACTTGTAAAGATATAAAGTGGATAAAGATGCACTAGGGACAAGAAGGAAGGTACAGTAATAAAGGGTTAATCAACAATGCATGAAGGAACCATGGCACAAGAGTTGTTCACTAAAGGTGTGATTCACAAGAACAAGGAAATTTACAACCAAATTTAATTCAAACTTGAGAAATAGATGCACAAAAAGTTGAGATTATCAAGGGAACACATTAGAGTAGTTCACAATCATAGTTGAGGGGTGCAAAAATGTGCCTAAAAAGTAATCAACTAGTAAATGATCTCTAATATAGCTAGTGTGTGATGATGATGGCACATGGAAAGGAATAGATTTTGAGGTACAAAGGGACGTAAAAATCTTGTATGGGGCATTCAACACAAGATCGAGGAAGTAGAAGATAGATGGATAAACAATAGTTAGCCTTTGGTTAAGCTAGGTTAGTGCTATAAATTACATGACAATAAAAGGGACTGGTAAGATCTACTTGTGCCAGTCAAGGTCCATAAAAAGCTATGCTACTTCTAGGGTAGGTTAGTAGACTTGTGTAAATCCTTATTAAATGAAGTTGGCCAATTGCATGGTAATTTAATGAAGTAACCAAAGCTTAGGCAACTATAAAAATGGGTCTTGGTCTAAAATTTGTAATGCTTAGAAGCTAATAATACATTATTAGAGTGATCCCATAAAAGGACAAAAAAAATTTTGAGGTGAGACAAAGAGAAAAGGAAATTTTTAGATAGGTGAGGGCTCACAGTCATGAGCGAATGGTAGTATAAGGACACCAAAATAGAATGAAAGAGAGATACCTATATCTATGTCTAAGGACTAGATTAAGTAGATCTAGGAGCTCAATATACAACTATAAATCTTATATTATCTTGTATCACCCTAAATAAAGGAATAAAATGTTTTATTAACATGATCCAATATGTGGAATTTTAAGAAAATCAAGATATCCTAGTTTAGAAGCCAAAATGAGACATGACCCAGAGTTGGAAAAATTGGAGAAATTGGAGATATTCAATGTTGAAGATGCTATAGGAAAGGATGGCACCACTAAAAATAAAAATTGTTTGGAGGAAGCATATCATAGAGAAGAAAAGAGAGACCCATGGGAGGAAAGAGCTCATAGAGTATCTAATGCGAATCAAGAATTAGCTAAAAGTAGAATGCAAAGGTTCTCTAGAAAAGAAGGCCCTAAAGAAATGATGGATTGGATTGGATATCAAGTGATATTTTGCATTGAAGAGTGTAAATGACTCCATAAAGGTGGAGTATGCATAGAAAAGGCTTTTTGATAGTGTAGTAGATGGATAGAGAGATATTTATTAGAGAAGAAGATGGAAATGCAAGAAGATGTTTCACAATGGGGAATATATGTCTTTCTAAACTCTTGAACCAAGTAGTGAATTTAGAAAGCCATCCCAAATGGATAAGGCTCGAAGGTCACAAATATTAACCTACAAAGCCTTATTGTGAAAGTGAAGAAGAGAATGATCCTATAAAGGGTTATGCACAGGAGTTGCTAGCATGATATCAACATAGAGGTTAGATGGATCCCTTCATCATGACATTAAATAGATTAAAATGATTAAAAAGTGGGAGTCATCACCGATCTTCAAACACATTGAGAATGTTTGGTAAAGAAGTTGCATAATTAGTAAAGGTGAAGAAGGTTGTTGTGCCAAAGTAACAACAAAGGAGTGAAGACAAGAATAAAAATGGTTAGAGTAGAACACAATAGGTGAATCAAGGTGGATATCATTCCATAAGAGCTAGCAAGAGCACAAGAAGGTTCACAAGGTGTAGGAGCAACCTACATAGAGATAAGGGCACATAACAAGAACCCATACGATAACACAAGTGTTATTATGCTCAAAGTGGAGGATGTAATGATGGAAGGGTTGAGAACCCTAGATCCCCATAAATCAAAGTATTGTTTCATAGTAAGAACATCAAAGAGGGATGTTAGAGAAATTATCCATATTTAATGGTGTGTGGTGGATACAAGATAACATTTATTCTTGAATGCAAAGGAAAATGAGAATAAGGAAGGAGGAGAAGAGTTTCCTAGAAAGTAACTGGGCATTTTTTAGTAGAGTAAAAATTAGAGTGAGGTGCATGGGTCCAAAGGTGCACCAAAAGAAATAGAGGCATTGCTATAAACACCAGTTGAAGAGATCTTAAGTGCCAATGCAAAAAACATTGTGCCAAGGGATGAGGAAGGTAAAAGAGAAGATACATAGGTGAAATTCAAGCATAACAACCATGCAAAATAGATGTGTCCTTTGTAAAGCACAAATATAGAGAGACAAAAGTGGGTACAAACCCACAAGAGATGGATGTGGGCATAAGCCCACAAAAGTAAACAAAAGTGGGCATAGAACCATAAGAGGAAGAAAGGGAAAGAAGATGAAAAATATAAGAGCTAGGTAGAGGAGGGAAGTTTAAGGCCCAAGGCGGGTCTAGAAAATAAGGAAGCATTGATTAAACCTGCTTACATGTTAGATTAGGTGGATGAGAATAATATGGTTAAGATAGCAAACTAAAAAGATAGTTCCACTACTCCAACACTATTTGTAAGTAGGATTTTAACTAACTATGGAGTTTAATGTAGGAGCATCACATGTGAATTTTTAATCTTGTATTAGATAAAATTAGAGTCAATCAAGCAAGAAATAAACAACTCTAGTTTTGCATGATTACATAGACCATGTAAGAGTCCACCTGCATGGAAGGAAGGTGGATGAGAGTTATGCAAGGAATTAGAAAATAAAATGGGGATAAAACTTTTGGATAAGCCAAAAAACACACTTAAAAATTTACAAATCACACAAAGATGCACTAGGGACATGAAGAAAGGTGCAAAAATAAAGGCTCATTAAATAATGCATGAAGGAACCAAGACCTACAAAGTTCCAAGAACTATGGCATAAACAGAGATATTCACTAAATGTGTGCTTCACATGACCAAAGAAAGTTGAAATCAAAGCTAAGTTTGAACTTGAGAAATATGTACAAAAAGAGTTGAGCTTATCAAGGGAGCACATTAGAGTAGTTCACTATCATAGTCAAGGGGTGCTCAAATGTGCTTAAAACATAATCAGCCAATGAAGGAGTTCTAAGGTACCCAATGTGAAATGTTGATAGTGCATCAAAAAGAGGAGATTTTGAGGTACAAGGCATGAAAAAATATTGGAAAAGGGAATTCGATGCAAACCTACATAGGTAGAATATACTTGGATAAGCAATTAGTTATGAGGGCCTATAGTCAGCATTTCCTTTGGCTAGGTTAGTACTACAAATGATGTGACAACAAAAGGGACAGATAAGATCTACTTATGTAACTCGAGGTCCATAAAAGGTTATGATACATATAAGGTAGGTTTGTAGACTTGCATAAAGCCAAATTAAATGAAGTTGGCTAATTGCGTTGGAATTCATCAATGCAACCAAAGCTTAGGTAGCTATAAAAAGGGGTCTTTGTATCAAATTTGTAATGTTCATAAGCCAAGGAGGAACTTTGTTAGAGTGATCCCATAAAGGGATACAAAAATTTGTTTGAGGCTAGATAAAGAGAAAAAGAACTTCTTGGATAGGTGAAGGCTCATAGTAATGAGTGAATGGTAGTCTAAGGACACCATTTTACAAAGAAAGAGAGATACTTATATCTATGTCTAAGGACTAGACTAAGTAGAGCTAAGCACTCAATATACAGCTATGAAGCTTATATTATCTTGTAACACCCAAAGTTGAATAAAATGCTTTATTAGCATGATCCACTATGTGGAATTGTAAAGGTTGCATGGTTAATGTATCCCTTCACTGGGACCCCTAATGCAAAGAAAAATGATCCTAATGAAGGGGAGGCTCTATAGGAACTTGGACTAGGAGAAACTACCCTAAAGGAAAAATGAAAGAAGCAGAAGATGTTGTATGAGAAGTAGAGCTACTTAGAGACCAATTGGGAGTTGTTTAATGAATCAAAAATGAGAGTGAGGTACATGGAACCAATAGTGTGCCAATGGAAATAGAGGCATTGGTGAAATCACCAACTAAATAGAGTTTGAGATCCAATGCAAACAACATTGTGCCAAGGGATGAGGAAGGTGAAAGAGAAGCTACACAGGTGAAATTAAAACACAACAATGATACAAAAGAGAGGTGTTCTATGTAAGGCATAAACATAGAGAGGAAAAAGAACCCAAGTCTATTTATGGTAGGTATTTGACTAAAGCATTAGGGGAAGAAAAGAAAGAGGTAGTAGCTTGTAGTGGATCCTAAGTTTTCCCAAATACAACAGAGCATTGCACCATAGAGAGACACACAAAGGGAAGGAGAAGTGGGCATAACTCCATAAAAGGCATCTAAAGATACATGAGGAGATGATAAGAGTCAACTTATACATAACAAAAATGGAACATTGTTAGCACACAACATGGATGAGCTACTGGGAGGGGTTAGCTAAAATCAGACTGAAGCTAATAAAGGGAGTGCAATATTCATTACACAAAAGGAAAAGGAGTCACTACCAATTGGGAGTAAGGTAGGATGACATCAACTTGAAAATAACTAGGAACAACACTTGAATGGGATATCAATCCAAAAACATAGATTGAAGTGCATGACAAGAGATGAAGAAAGGGAAATAAGGAGATTATATTTTAATTACCTTGAGGAAATTGACCAGATAGGTGGTTATACCACTCTAGCCCTTCTTGTAAGAAGGAGCTTATATTTTAATTACATTGTGAGTCTAATGGAGGATCATCTTAGGTTAATTGGCTATGTTGCATTAGACAAAAATATAGTCAAACACCTAAAAATAAATGAACTATAGATATGTAGGTTAAATGGTAGAACATTTTAAAAGGTTGTTATAAACTACATAGAAGGAATATGATTGATAGTTGTCCAAGGAGTTAGAGAATAAAAAGGGGTGCCTATTTTTATTAAGGTAAGCAACATGTACATAATGTTTTGAAGTATATAAAGACACACTAGGGATAAGAATCAAGGTGGAAAAGTAAAGTCTCATGAAATAATGCATGAAGTAAATGATGCCTATAGATCATAAAGGAATATGGAACAAAAAAAATTATTCATTGAAGGTGTGTTACATGAGAACAAGGAAAAGTTACATGAATGAGGTGCAAAGTGTTGAGATTTTTAAGGGAACATATTAGAATACTGCATAATCACAATTGAGGGGCACATAAATGCCCTTACAATGTACTCAACTAGCAAAGGAGATCTAAGGTATATAGTGTGCGATGATCATGGTTCATGAAAGAAGAGTTTAAAGCACAAGGGCAAGCAAAAAGATAGGTGTAGGGAAATAAAATGATAAGATATGCTTTGTGAGGATATCTTCTAATAACACTCAGACTTGCATGGATCAAGGTTCGTAAAAAGCTATGCTAATTCTAGGGTCTACATACTTGTGTAGACTCCCATTAAATGAAGTTGTAGACTAACTACATGGGAAATAAGTAAAGCAACCAGATCTTAGGAAACTATAAAAAGGGTCTTGGTCTGACATTTTTAATGCTCTAAAGTAAAGAAGGATACTTTATTAGACTAATGGTCATGGTCATGAGTGAATGGTAGTCTATGGACATCATTTTAGAGAGAGGGACTTAAAGGACTCGACTAAGAAGAGTCGAGATATCAATGCACACTTGCAAAGCTTATATTATCTTGTAACACCTAAATTTAAGGAATAAAAGCCTTTACTGCATGATCCACTACATATAACTCTAAAGGCTACATAGTTAATGCATCCCTTCACCAAAATAATTGATCTCAATTGGCACTATTTTGATATTAAATATAGGTGGTGAACCTTGAGGTATGTAAGAAGAAAGGATAAACCTAAAAGTGAGATATGTAGTAGTAAATAAAAATCTAGTATATGGTTGAATGTGAGCTAACTAGCATAGCATCACTCACCAATGTGAAGGTAGGAAGATAGTGAGCAGGTGGAATATAAGCAATGAGAACCCTCAAAAGGGATGAGTACATAGGATCACAAAATGAGACTTTAAGAAAATAGTTCTTAAGTTCAAGCACCTATGTAGGATTATGATGGTGATAGAAAATATAGGTAGTATGAGTTATGAGGTTATAAGAAACACTCATAAGTGTTGTGTGAGAACTGAGATATTTCAAACCTTGACATGATCATTATTGGAATGGAGATGTGAAGCATTGATAAATAATTGTAAGTGAGATAGTTGATCATAAAGAGGACATATGATAGAATGTGAGGTGGTTTAGAGGCATGAATGAGGGAAAAAAAACTAACAACTATCAATCATGAGGTAGTTTATAGGTAAAGATCAAATGGGTTGACAATGAATCATGCAAAATAGATGATGATGTTGACAGATCAATCGTGAGGCAGTCAGGGTGCATGAACATATTCCAATAAGTGTATTGGGTAGAAGTTACCAAATAAAGTTGTTATCTAATAAGTGTAGATGGATAGAGAATGAGGAGCATAGAAGATGGCTCAATAAAAATCAAAATTGAGACATGACCTCGAGTCACAGGTATCGATGAAAATGGAGATAGCCTCCATGTTACAAGTACTATAGGAAAGGATGGTACAGGTAGAAAGAAAATTCATTAGGAGGAAAATTCCTAAAGATTAGGGAGAAAACTATAGGAGAAATGAGCCCATAGTGATTCTGAGGCATGCCAAGGATAACCATGAAGTTAAAATGCAAAGGTTCTCTAGAAAAAAGGCCATGAGTAGATGGAGTGGGTCTTAGATCTCGAATGTTATTTTGCTTTCAAAGATGTAAAGGAATCCGTAAAGGTGGAGTATGCACAAAAAATTCTCTATGATAACACAATAAATGGCTACAAAGACGTCCAAGATAGGAGATAGAAAGGCAATAAAAGGGTGAAATGTTGGTAGCATATAGATTCCAAACTATATAAGCAAGTAGTGTATCCAAAAGACCATTTCAAATGGAGGAGAAAACACAAAATCCATATAAAGTAACCTTTAAATCCTCACCCCCCAAATAAAGAAGAGAGTGTTTCCATGAAAGGTGATACACATGAAGATCCAACATGGGTGTAGTGCAGAGGTTAGAAAGAGACCTTTGAGAAGATGAAAGAACAGGATCTAATGGTGATCTTATAAGGTGTTGAGGATAAGGCTACACAAAAAAATATACATAAGATGTAAAGGTAAAGAAGGTTATTTCACAAAAGTAACAATAGAAGAGTGAAGCCAAGAAGAAACCCAATTGTAGTAGAGTAAAATGAGTGAAGGCAAGGTGGATATCATTCTACAAGCCAATGAGAGTGCATGAAGGTGTGCAAGGTGTAGGAGTAGTCGACACAGACACAGGGTCACATAAGAAGACCCCTAGAGACAACACATGTGTTCTTATGCTCACAATGGAGAATTTTCCAAAGGAAGGGGTGAGAACCCTAGATCCTAATAAAGTAGTGCACTATAGTTCAACAATGATGATAGAGAGGGATGTTAGAGTAATTTTCAATATGTAGTAGTGCATGATGGACATAACACAACCTTTAGCGCCAGAGACAAAGGTAAATGAGCTTGAGAAAGAAAATGTTCTAGGGGAATTTTGACAAGGAGAAGCTTCCCTAAAATAAGCTTAAAAATTATAATCCAACATTAAAAATATTTAAATAGGAAGCCACCACCGATATCAAAAGATGATGAGAATATTGAGTAAAGAAGCTCCATAAGAATTAAAGGCAAAGAAGGTGGTTGTGCCAAAGCAATAACAAAGGAGTGAAGCCAAGAAAAAACATAGTTGTAATGAAGTACAATAGGTGAAGGAAGGGTGGATATCATTCCACAGATGGATAGAGATATCTCTATTAGAGAAGGAGATAGAAAGGCAAAAACAAGGTGCAAAATTGGGAATAAATGGCTTCCAAACTACTAAACCAAATAGTGCATTTAAAAGGCCATATCAAATGGAGAAGATTTGAAATCCACAAAAATTAACCTATAAAGCCTCATCACCAAATTGAATAACAAAATGTTTTCATGAAGATTGATGCACAATAGGAGCCAACATGGGAGCAACATGGAGGTTTGAAGGATCCCTTCATGGCAACATTAAAAAGATTAAAAAATGGGACCCAACACCGATCTCAAAGGCCATAGAGGATAACACTAGATCAAGAAGCTTCATAAGAATCAAGGTAACAAATGTTGATGTACCAAAGCAACAATAAAGGAGTGAAGCCAAGAAGAAACGTAGTTGTAGAAAAATGCAATAGGTGAAGCCAAAGTAGATATCATTCTATGAGAGCTAGTGAGAGCATATGAAGGTGTGTAAGGTGTAGGATCAACCTACATAGAGATAAGGGTACACAATAAGAACATTTAAGAGGGCACAAGTGTTATTGTGCTCAGAGTGGAGGATGCATTAAATTAAAGGTTAATAACCCTAGCCCATAAAGTAAAAGATCATTGCACAAAAATAATAACATAAATGGATGATGGAACAATTATCCATATTCTATGACATGTGATGGATAGAAGATAACCTTTATCCCTAGATGCAAAGGAAAATGAGCTTAAGGAAGAAGAGGCTCTAGAGGACATTTAACTAAGAGAAACTTACCTGAAGGAAGCACTGAAAGAATAAGCAGTAGGACATGTTGTAGAAGGAGAAGAAGAGTTGACTAGAGATCAATTTGGACTTGTTAAGTGAAGAAAAAATACAAGTGATGTGCATGGGTCCAAAGGTATGCCAAATAAAATAGAGGCATTGGTGCAAGCACTAGCTGAAGAAAGCTTGAGCATGAATTCTTACAACATTGTGCCAAGGGATGAGGAAGGTGAAATAAAAGTTTCACAGGTGAAATTCAAGCACAACAACCTGACAAAAGAGATATGTCCTTCTTAAGGCACAAACATAGAGATGCAAAAAAGTGAAAGTCTATTTGAGGTAGGCATTTACCTAAACCAGTAGAGGAGGAAGAGAAAAAGGTAGTGGCTCATTGTAGAACCTAAGTTATCCCAAAGGCCATAGAGTATTGTGCCATGGAGTGACACATAAAGGGAAGGATAAGTGGGAATAACTCCATAAAAGGCATCTAAAGATGTATGAGGATTAGAGAAGATTTGAATTGTAGATAACAAAAATACAACATTATTTACACATGACATGGATGAGTTAATAGGAGGGGTTATCCAAAATCAACCCAAATTCGATCAAGGGAGTGAAATTTTAATTACACAAAAGGAAAAGGAGTCACTTCCAATTGGAAGAAAGGCAGGAGGCCATTAGCTTGAAACTAGCGAAGAACAACACTTGAAGGGGATATTAGTCTAACCACAAATAGTGAAGTGTGTGATAATAGAGGAATAAGAAAAGTAGGGAGTTGATAGACCCCATAAAGACTTACATACCCCTAAGGGAATCAACCAAAGGTAAATTAAGGACAAGGGTAGTGGCAAAGCTACATAGACATACCCTGTGAGAAACATGATGAAATATAGCATGTAAGTATACCTACTTACTATGAGAAATAGAAGAAATAAAGTATACATAATAGAGGAGAGTCAAAAGGCTCACAAAAAGATTCAAATGAAAAGTATGAAGACCTTTTGGTAGATTTGGATGGACAAGAGTGGCCATAGATCCATGAGAGATGAAAGTGGGTGCAAAACAATCAGAGATGAAAATGGGCGTAAACCCAGAGGAGACAAAGGTGGTAATAGGACTACAAGAGTAAATAGAGGTGGGCATAGACCCACAAGAGGAAGAAAAGGAAATAAGGAGCTTAAATTTTAATTTCCTTGAAGCAATAAACCAGAAGGGTGGTTCTCCCATTATTTCCCTTCTTGTAAGAAGTAGATTACAATTTAATTACCTATGGAGTCTTAAGCTGGAGCATCATAGGAAAATTGGTTAAAGGCATGCCTGAGGAAATAAAAGCACTAGAGTGAGTACCAGCTAAAGAGAGCATGAGTGCTAATGGAAACAACATTGTGCCAAGGAAGGAGGAAGGTAAAGGAGAAGCTGCATAAGAGAAATTCAAGCATAACAGTGAAGAAGAAGAGATGTTTCCTTTCAAAGGCACAAAGATGGAAAGATGACAAAGTGCAAGTTTATGTGTGGGAGGTATTTACCTATATCCTGAGAGGATTAAGATAAAAAGTTAATGTGAAATTGAACCTAAGTTATCCCAAAGACAACATAACATTATGCCATGGAGAGATGTGAGAAGGGAAGGAGAAGTGGACATAAATCCATAGAAGGCTTCCAAAGATTCATGAGGAGAGAAGACGAATCGACCAACAACTAATAAAAATGCAACATTATTTGCACATGACCTAAAATAGCTACCATGATAGGTTAGTCAAAATCACTTTGAAGAAAATCGAGAAGTATAATTTTCATTGTGCATAAGGAAAAAGAGTTATTACTGATTGGGAGCAAGGTAGGAGATTGGAAACTTGAAACTAACCAGGCATAATGACTAAAGGGGGTATAAATCCAAGTACATAGAGGGAATTGTGTGATAATAAAGGAATAAGAAAATGTGGAAATCAATGGACCCCATAGAGATTTTCATACCACATAGGGCAAGAAGCAAAGAGAAATGAATGACAAGGGCCATAAAAGACCTAGATAGACATACCTTGTGAGAAACTCATGGATGAACAACACACAAGTATACCTACTAGCCTTAGATCACATAAGAGAGTGCACATAATAGAGGATAAATAAAAAGTGTACAAAAGGAAAGGAAAGTTATGAAGACATTTTAGAGGTGACAGATGAAAAAGAATGGACAAAAACCCATGAGAGACAAAAGTGGGTACAAACCCATAGGGGATAGAAGAGGGCATAGGCCCATAAGAGATACAGGTGGGCATAGGCACACAAGTGATGAAGGTGGGCATAGGCCCACAAGAGTAAACAAAGGTGTGTGAAAAACTACAAGGGGAAGAAAGGGAAGGAAGATGAAGCATATAATAGCTAGGTAGAGGAGGATAATTTATGGCCCGTGAAGAGTCTCAAAAATAAGGAAGCATTGAGAGAGCCCACTTAAGGGCCACATTGGGTGGATGAGAATACCAAGGTCAAGGCAACAGACCAAAAATATAGTTCTACCACTCCAGCACTATTTTTAAGTAAGGGCTCATATTTTAATTACCTAGGGAGTTTGATGGAGGAGCATCACAATTCAATTTACCTATTCAATCAAGTGAGAAACAAACTAACTCTAGTTCTGCATAGTCACATGGACCATGCAGAATCCACTTGCATGGAAGGAAGGTGGTTAATATTTTCAAAGCAAGTTATAAAATAAAAAGGGGTAAAAGTTTTGTCTAAGCTAAGTAGCATAGTCACAAAGAAATAAAGAACATAAATATTCATTAGGGATAAGAAGCAAGGTGATAAATTAAAGGGTCGCTAAATAGTGCATGAAGGAACTGAGGCCTACAAAGTTCCAAAATTATGCTACAAAAGGAATTGTTCACTAAAGGTGTTCTTGATAAGAATAAGCAAAGTTGCAACCAAAGCTAAGTTCAAACTTGAGGAAAGTTGATTTTTCTTGAGAGCAAGCAAATTTGGGAAGGCCAAATTGTAGTGTCCTTGTTTCTAAAAATAAAGTAATATTATTACTAGAATAAAAAGTATTTTTAAATACTTTAAATAAAATTAATAGTATGCTTTAGTTACCAAAAGTGAGTATGTTGGTAACTCCTTTTCTAATTTGATATTTCACAAAGAAGAGGGCTTTTTATTATGATTTAGGTCAACCCTTGGTTAGGAGCTATTTTGGGGTTGGAGTGGGAAAGGTTATAAAAATAAAGATGAGATTAATTTGAAGAGGGTTATGTTATGTTTTGACATGATTTGTTGAACTTCATGCAATTGAGGACAAAACCCGTCATTAGTTTGGTTGTAATAAGGATGAAAACACTTATCTAACAGCTGGTAGCCTTAATTAAAAGGTTTTATTGAGCATCATTTTATAGTTCGAGTTGTTTTGAACACCATTACAGATTTGATGTGGCAAAGAATGATAGTTTAAAGAAGGGTGTAGCTGATTTGAAGGGTAGTGTGCTGGTTTGAAACCCTATAAGGGTAACAAAGTGGTTGAAGAAGGTAAAAGACTCATTTTTATGGTAGTGAACCCCCTTGGCAAGTTTCCAAACAATAGATAGCAATAGATAGTTTTCAAACAATAAAACCAAGTAGTGCATCTAGAAGGCCATCTCAAATGGAGGAGAAAACTCAAAATCCACAGAAGGTAATGTAAAATCATCACCCCAAAAGCAAATAAGAGAGTGTTTCCATGAAATGTGATGTGAAAGAGGATCTAGCATGGGCATCGTGCAAAGGTCAAAAATAGGCCTTTGAGAAGATAAAAGAGTAGAAGCTAATGTTGATCTCAAAAAGCATTGACGAGTAGGATGCACAAAGAAGATGTGTAAGACATAGAGTTAAATAAGGTTATTTCATGTAAGCAACAATAGAGTGAAGGAAATAAGAAACCTAATTTTAGTAGAGTAAAATGAGTGAAGGCAAGGGGGTATCATTCCACATGAGCCATGGAGAGTGCATGAAGGTTTGCAAGGTGTAGGAGTTGTTTGCATAGAGACAATGGAAATTTATAACCTAGAAGAGAGCATAAGTATGATTGTGTTCACAATGGAGGATGTGCCAAAGGTTTGTTTGAGAACCCTAGGTTACCATAAATTAAATGATTGTAGTATAATAATGATGATAGAGAGGGATGTTTGATCAATTTTTGATATAAAATAGTGCATGATGCATCAATGATATTATTTAGCCCTAGAGATAAAGGAAAAGTAGCATGCATAAGAAAAATCTCTAGGGGAACTTTAACTAGGAGAAACTTCCCTAAAGGAAACACTAAAGGAATAAGCAATGGGAGATTCTATAAAAGGAGAAGAAGAATTGCGTATAAAACAATTGGGAGTTGTTGAGTGCATTTGAAATGAGAGTAAAGCACATGGGTCTAAATGTGTGATAGAGGAAAGAGAGGAACTAGAGCAAGCACTAGTTGAAGATACCATGAGCACTAATGTAAATAACATTATGCCAAGGAAGGAGGAAGGAAAAAGAGAAGCTACATAGGATAAATTCAAGCATAACAATCAAAAAGAAGAGATGTGTCCTTTGAAAGGCATAGAGATGGAGAGATGAAAGAGTGAAAGTTTATTTGTGGGAGGTATTTACCCATAAATTGAGGGGATCAAGATAAAATGGTAGTATGTAATTTAACCTAATTTGTCTCGAAGATAATAGATCATTACTCTATGGAGAGATGAAAGAAAGGAAGGAGAAGTGGACATAACTCACAAAAGGCATTTGAAGATGCATGAGGAGAGGAGAGGAGGACATAACTATTTAAAAATAGGATATCATATTTTAATTACCTATGGATTTTGATGTAGGAATATAATAGGTGAATTTTAGATCTTTCATCAGAAAAGTAGAGTCATTCAAGTGAGAAATAAACTAACTCTATTTGTGCACAGTTACACGGACCATGTAAGGGTCCACTTTCTTGGAAGGAAGGTGGTTGAGATTTGCATATGGAGTTAGAGAATATAAAGTGGACACTTTTTTTTGCCTAAGCCAAGTATCACACTCATAAATATACAAAGTACATAAAGTGTACAAAGGATAAGAAACAAGGTGCAAAAGAAAAGGGTCACTCAACGGTGCATGAAAGAATTGAGGCTTACAAAGTTATAAGAACCTTTGCATGGAAGCATTTGATCACTAAAGGTGTGCTTTACAAGAATAATGAAATTTGAAACTAAAGATAAGTTTGAAATTGAGAAATAGATGCATAAAGAGTTGAGCTTATCAAGGGAGCACATAAGAGCAGTGCACAGTCACAATCGAAGGGCACTCAAATGTGCCTAGAACATAATCTACAAATGAAAGAGTTGTAAGGTACTTGTTGTGTGATGATTATGATACATGGAAAGGAGGATAATTTGAGGCATAAGGGTGCATATAAATCCAAGCATATGGCATTTGACTCAAACCCAAGGAAGTAGAAGACAATTGGATAAGTGATTAGTTGTGAGGACCTTTAATTAGTCTTTCCCTAGTTTAGTACTATAAATGATGTGACAAAAAAAAGGAATAGCAAGATATACATGTGTATCTCAAGGTATGTAAAAGGATATGCTACTTATAGGTTATGTTTTTAGACTTACATAAAGCCACATTAAATGAATTTGTCCAATCGCATTGGAATTTGGTGAAGCAACCAAAGCTCAAGAAAATACAAAAAGGTGTTTTGGTCCAAAATTTATAATTCCTAGAAGCCAAAGAGGAGACTTTTTATAGTGATCCCATAAAGGGACAAAATAAATTATCTAGGGCTAAACAAAGATAAAATAAACTTCATAGACAATTGAAGGATTGTAGTCTTGAGTGAATGGTAGTCTAAGGACACCATAGTAGAGAGAAAGAGATATACTTATATCTATTTCAAAAGACTATAATAAGTAGATAAGATAAGATAAATATATTAATGTCTAACTAATGACCACAAAATTAGGTCAAAGGGACTATAGGTTACAAAAATGTGTCAGGGAAAAGCAAGAAAAAACAATACTAAAAAAATAGTATAAAATAAGTAAAGAGTGACCACGTTTAGAGCCAAACCACCAAAGGACCCAACCACACTCAAGTCCAAAAAAGGGAGAAAAATAAATGAGTAATCTCCAAGAATATGTAAATATCAAAAGCACAAGGATGATCCCTAAGAAAGAAGAACTAGGGGGGAACCCATCAAGAGTCAAGAGCTCAATATACAACTATGAAGCTTAAATTATCTTATAACACATGATGTTAAGGAATAAAATGCTTTATTAGCATGATCCACTACATGGAATTTTGAAGGTTGCATGGTTAATATTTCTCTTCACTGGGACCCTTGATCTCAGCTAGCACTAGTATGATATCAAAGTAAGGTTGTGATCCTTGAGAGATGCAAAAAGAAAAGATAAAATTGTAAGCAAGTTACAAACTGACAGAAGGAAAGCTAGCATATCATTGAACATGAGGCACCTAGTAGAGCATCGCTCAACACCATGTGGGAGGTACGTAGATAGTGAGGGAGTGAAACATAGGTAAAGAGAACACTCAGTAGGGATTAGCTACTTAAGACAATGAAGGGAGAATTTTCTAGAGTGATTTCATAATATGAAGTCCGTACATAAGATTGTGACGGAGAGCGTCACACTAGGTAGTGTATGAAGTTAGGAGTTTGTAAGTATCCTGAAAGAGTGTTGTGTGAGCATGAATAGATGGTTGATCATGAGGCAATAATTTCACTAGAATGGAGAGGTGAAGTGGTAATAAATTACTATAAATGAGGTAGTTGATCAGAATATAGATAGATCATCGAATATGAGGTAGTCTAGATGCATAAATTAGGAGAAACCATGGATAGATTACCAACCATGAGGCAATTCACATGCTAAGAAAAAGTGGGTTGATAATGAATCACATGAAATTAATGAATATTTTGATAGATCATCAAACATGAGCTAGTTAAGGTGTTGGATTACCTTATAATCAATGTATTGGGTAGAAGGTTCTAGAAAAGGTTATTCTCCATCAAGTCTATATAGATAGAGAATGAAGAGCACAAAAGATGGCTTAACTAGAAGCCAAAATGAGACATGACCCAAAGTTTTGATGTGAATTGACAATTAACCTTAAGCTGAAGCAAAAGGTTCTCTAGAAAAAAAGGCTATGAGGAAATGATGGAGTGGATTATATGTCGAGTGTTAGTTGGCTTTGAAGGGTGTAAAGAACTCTATAAAGGTGAAGTATGCACAAGAAAGACTCTATGATAGAGTAACATATGGCTAGAGAGGGAATGTATGGCTTCCAATTATTGAACCAAGAAGTGCATTCAAAAATCCATCTCAAATGGAGAACACTAAAAAGCCACATAAAGTAACCTATAAAGCCTATCCACCAAAGTGAAAAATAAAAATTCATCATGAAGAGTAACACATAAGAGGAGCTAGTATGGGAGAAACGTGGAGGTCATAAGGAGCCCTTCATGGCCACATTAAAATATTAAAAAGTGGGAACCAACACCTATCTCAAAAGTCATTAAGGAGAAGGTTGGGTAAATAAGTTGCGTAAAAAGCAAAGGCAAAGAAAGTTGTTGTGCCAAATCAACAACAAAGGAAAGAAGTGTAGAAGAAACTCAATTATAGAAAAGTGTAACAAGAGTGGATATCATTCCATAAGATTCAATAAGAGTGTAATAAGGTGCATAATATGTAGGAGCAACCTTGTGAGAGACAAGGGTACATAAGAAGAACCCTTAAGAGAACACAAGTGTTATTTTGCTTGTAGTCGATTATGCACCAAAGAAAGTGTTGAGAACCCTAGATCCCCATAAACTAAAGCATTATTGAAAAATAACAACAAAAATGAGGGATGTTGGAGAAATTACCCATATGCAATGGTGTGTGATGGATAGAAGATAACCTTTAGCCTTGGATGTAAAGGACAACAAGTCTAAGGAAGGAGAGGATCTAGAGGACCTTTGACAAGGAAAAACTTCCCTGTAGGAACACTAAAACAAGAAGTAGAGAGAGATGTTACATAAGGAGAAGAAAAGTTTCCTAGAGAATAGCTAGGAGTTGTTGAGTGAATAAAAAATGAGAGTGAGGTGCATGGGTCGAAAGGTGTGCCAAAGTAAATAGAGACATTGGTGCAAAAACTAGTTGAAGAGATCTTGAGCACCAATGCCAACAACATTGTGTCAAGGGATGAGGAAGGTGAAAGAGAAGCTTCACAGGTGAATGTATCCTTTGTAAAGCATAAACATAGAGAGGCAAAAGAGTGTAAGTCTATTTGTGGCATTCATTTGCCTAAAGTATTATGGGAAGAAGAGAAAGAGGTAACATCTTGTAATGGAACCTAAGTTGTCCCAAATAAAAGAAAGCATTGTGCCATGGAGATACATGCAAAGGAAAGGATAAATGGTCATAACTCCACAATAGGCATATGAAGATGCATACAAAGAGGAGAAGAGAAACTTGAAGCTAACAAAAATGCAACAACATTTATGCATAATATGGATTGGCTACCAGGAGGAGTTAGCCAAAATATACCCAAAGCTGATTAAGGGAGTGAAATTTTCATTTCATGGATAGAAAAGGAATAACTATTGATTATGTGTAAGGCAGAAGGCCATCAATCTAAAGCTAACCAGGAACAATGCTTGAAGGGGATATCAATCCAAACACATAGACCAAAGTGCATGATAATAAAGGAAAAGAAAATATGGGAGTCAACATGTCACCATAAAGACTTGCATGTCACAGAGGGCATCAAGTAAAGGTAAATGAAGGACAAGGGCATCAGTAAAATCATGTAGACATACCTTGTGAGAAATACATGGAACTATAACATGCAAGTATTCCTACTTGTCATGGGTGATAAAGAGAAGAAGTGCATATAAACAAGGAGAATTGAAAGGTGAACAAAAGGAAGGAAATGAAAGGTTGAAGACGTTTTGGTGGAGGTATATGGATAAGAGTCGGCATAGACCCATGAGAGACAAAAGTGGGTATAAAACCATGAGAGATGAAATTGGGCATAGGCCTGGAGGAGATGAAGATGGGCATAGGACCATAAGATCAAATAGAGGTGGGTGTAGACCCATAAGAGGAATAAAGGGAAAGGAGCTTACATTTTAATCACCTTGATGAAATTGACTAGAAGGGTGGTTCTACCACTCCAACCCTTCTTGTAAGAAGGAGCTTACATTTTAAGTACCTTAGTAGTCTGATGTGAGAGCATTGTTGATGAATTATCTATGTTGCATCAAACAAAAACATATTTAAACAAGGGAGAAATAAACCAAATCTCACTATGCATCTTAAATGGAAAAACATTATTAAACATTGTTATACACTATACATAAGGTAGATGATTAAGAGTTATTCAAAGTGCATATAAACACACACACAAAACTACAAATATTTCTACTTCATAGGGTTATTTTGAGTGTTCTTTTTTCTCCATTTCAAGGTCTTTAAGAACCTCATTAATGTATTATTTTGACCTCTCTTCTTCATTTTTATCCATATTTGACATCTCTTTTGCTGCCCTAAACCCTACTGATAGCACTCCTGTTGCCCCAAAGTGACTAATTTTTTTTGTTCTGAAATTGCAGCTCTATGATGCCCTAAAGTGTTGCACCTTTGTTTTTTTTTGTTTTTTGAGATTCTTTCATTTCAACCCTCTATCTTTCCCCTTCACAATTACTTGGAATTTAATCTTTTAATTTTTTTCCCTACTGTCAAATAAGGCATCAACTTCTCATATTTTCTAACAACATTTTCAATCAACAAAGATGTAGCTAGAGAATTTTTTTTCTTGCCTCACATTAACCCCTAAGATAGATAATAATTATTGAGAAATATTATCACTCTCATTTAGAGTAAAATTCATAATTGTTTACATAGAAGTTACAAGATTTTCTGCATGATTCTCATTAACAACTGTAAGGAAATGTTGAAACATTTCAATTGTAAGATCATCACATTTCAAATACAATATCAAAACACATGACCTAATTTTTTTCATAGTTTATAGAATTATAACCCTCTTAGCTAAATCCTAAGGGGATCAAGACAAAAAGGTAGTGCACAATTGAACCTAAGTTATCCCAAAGACAACTATGCATTATTCCATGGAGAGACACGATAACGAAAGGAGAAGTGGAGATAACTCCACATAAGGCATCTAAAGATGTATGAGGAGAGGAAAAGACTATAACTAAAAAATAGGCAACATAGTTTGTGCATGTCTGATAGGAGATAACATGATGGGTTAACCAATATTAGCATGAAGTAGATCAAGATAGTGCAATTTTCATTACACAAAAGGAAAAAGAGTTAATGATATTTGGGATCAAGGCGGGAGACCATCAACCTAAAATAAGGAAGCACCAAGTGATCCTACATGGGTGACACATAGGATGGATGGGAACACCATGAACAAGGAAACTAACTAGAATGATAGTTCCATGACTCCAACACTATTTGTTAGTAAGAGCTCATATTTTAATTAACTAGGGAGTTTGATGTAGGATCATCATAGATGAATTTGTAATCTTGCATCATACAGAGAATAAAAGGGGGTACAAGTTTTGGCTAAGTGAAGAAACACACTTTCAAAGCTATAAAGTGCATAAAGATGTACTAAGGATAGGAAGTAAGGTATATAAGTAAAGGGTTTATCAATAGTGCATGATGGAATCAAGGCCTCCAAAGATCCAACAATTGTGGTACATAAGGAGTTGTTCACTGAAGGTGTGATTCACAAGAACAAGGAAAGTTACAACCAAAGATAACTCAAACTTGAGCAATAGATGTACAAAGAGTTGAGCTTATCAAGACATCACATTAGAGCAGTGCATAGTCATAGTCAAGGGGTGTATAAATGTGCTTAGAATGTAATCAACCAGTGAAGGAGCTCTAAGGTTCCTAATGTGTGATGATGATGGTAAATGGAAAGGAGGATATTTTGAGGTACAAGGGTTCATATAAAGCAAAGTAAAATGAACCTAAGAAATGAGAGGCTCTAAATGACCTTTAACCAAGAGATACTTCCCTGAAGGAATAACTTAAAATAAGTAGTGGGAGATGTAGAATGAGAAGAAGATTTACCTAGAGAGAAACTAGGAGTTTTTGAGTGAAGTAGAAATGAGAGTGAGGCGTAGGGGTCCAAAGGTGTTTTGAAAGAAAAAGAGACATTGGTGTGAGCACCAGGTGAAGATATATTGAGCACCAATGTAAATGACATTGTGCCAAGGAATGAGGAATGTGAAAGAGAAGATACACAGGTGAAATTCAATCATAATAACCATGAAAAAGAGATGTGTCCTTGGTAAGGCATAGGCATAGAGATTCAAAATAATGCAAGTCTATTTATGGCAAGAATTTGCTAAAATCATTAGGGGAAGAAGAGAAAGAGGTAGCATTTTTTAGAAAGGGAAGGAAAAATATACATAACTCCATGAAAAGCATCTAAAGATGCATGAGGAGAGGAGAAGAGTCAACTTGTAGCTAAAAAAATGTAACATTTTTTGCAAATGACATGGATGAGCTAAAAAGATGGGTTAGCCAAAATCAACTCGAAGTTGATCAAGGTAGTGTAATTTTCATTGTGAAAAAGGAAAAGGAGTTACTACTGATTAGGATAAAATTAGGAGGCCATCAACCTAAACTAATGAGGAATAACATTTAAAGGGGATATCAATCAAAGAAAAAGGTACACAAAAGAAGAAAATGAAAGGTATGAGAACCTTTTAATGGAGATGAATGGATAAGAATGGGCATACACCTATGAGAAAAAAAAGTGGGTGCATAACCATGAGAGATCAAACTAGACATAGACCCAGAGGAGATGAAGGTGGGCATAGGACCATAAGATAAAATAGAGGTGGGCACAAACCCACAAGAGGAAGAAAGGGAAAGAAGAGTAAGGGTATTGGATCTAATTGAAGGAAGATGGTATATGTCCTAATGACAGTGTACAAGAAGAGGCACCAAGGGAGCCTACTTGGGTGCCACATCTAATGCAGGAGAACACCATGGTTGAGGCATTCAACTAAAAAAATGGATCTACCATTCTAATCCCACTTTTATGAAAGAGTTTACATTTTAATTATCATGAGGGTCTGATGCAAGAGCATCACATGGGAATCAAAAATCTTGCATTAGACAAAAATAGAGTCAATTAAGGGAGAAATAAAACAACCCTAGTTATGTACAGTTGCACAATGTAACATTTTAGAAGTTTGTTCTAGACTATGTAAGAGGCCACTTACACAAAAGGAAGGTGGTTGAGAGTTATGGAAGGAGATAGAGAATAATAAAGGGGTACAAGTTTTGTCTAAATTAAGTAATGCACTTGTAAAATTGCAAAGTACATTGTTGAACACAACTATCTACTGAGAGGGGGTGAATCAGTAGATCAGCTAAAACCTAGTTATTTAACCTTTTAATGAAGATAGAAAAACATATTCATATCAAAGAAAAAATATAGAGAGCACACACACACAAAATCATAGTACACCATATTTATACATGGAAAACCCAAAGGGAAAAACCATGGTGAGAATAGATGCTAGAATCTACTATTCTAATCCAACCTCATAGTTAAATCACCTCACTAGTAAAACTACACTAGTTACATTCAAGGGACACCTATCCTTAGGATACACCAATAACCTAACTAAGCACCAACTGAGTTTAACCTTACTAGTTACAAAATTTAAGGGCACAAACCCTAAGGAGACTCTAATCCCCTAACTAAACACCAAATCTTTTTAACCTTAATGGTTACAAGATTTAAGGGAACCAACCTAAGGAGACTCCAATCCCCTGATTGAGCACCAACTCAATTTTTATAATGGTACCAACTAATCATAACTATGGATCTACAACTCTAGTATATAAGATAGATTCACAAATGAATCTAGATCAATTTCTTTATTACAAGTCTAGTCTATAACTGCTCAATCTCTGCACATTCTCTGTGTGTTCTTTCTTCCTCTCTACCTCACTCTTTTTTACTCTTTCTTTTAACCTATGTTTGTATACATTTCAAAGTGATACTCTTCGAGTTGATTTATGGCACTCTCTTAATTGTAATGTTAGCAACTTCTTCACAATGAATATGATGTGTATATATATTAAGTTTTAGGGTTTCATCTATGCAACATGTTCACACTTCAGCTCCTCTTAACTAATCTATCTATCTATTCTCATTCAATGAAACTTTGACAAATGAAAAATCTCATGTCTTAATTCATACATCACACTTTAATGCTTAAATCTCTTTTCTATATTTGAAAACTATTAGATTTTGGTCATAATTGCATCATTTCCTTTTTTCATTTTAACTCCCCTTTTTTGGTTCTTCATTCAATATGAATTTGACATATACCCTTTTTTTGTCTTAGTCCATACATCACATCATAATGCTTTTGTGTCTTTACTATGTTTGGCAATTGCTAGATTTATTTCATAAATGTACAACCTCCTTAATCAATGATTGATCCATTAGATCGATTAATCTCAAGTTCCATGTAGACTTTTTGAGCTCACCACTTATCTAGTCATATTTTTAAATGAGGATTATTCATCTTGTCTTTGGTGCCAATCACTGTCTATCTTGAACCATCAGATGTATGCCCTATTTCAATAGAACCATCAATCTCTCTTGTATTAACTATCGACCTCTTTCTCGCATCTCAATATATTCTATAATATTGGTTAACTTTCACTCCTTTTGATTATATTTGATATGCTCAACATTTACCCTTTATATTATATCATTAAACTCTAACATGTTGATGTGATCTCATTTTCTTCAACATTCTTGCAATGCTTTTACACCATTGATCCTTTTAGACTTGATTGATCGTTAACATGCCTTGTCCCTTTGAGAATGCCCCATAATACTTCCACACTTTATCTTTGAAAAAGTTGCAAGTGACTTTAGGAAAATTTCCCTAGATAATTTCCCTGAAGGAATTATTGCAAATAATTTCCCTAAAGGAATTGTTGTGAACAATTTCATTGATGGAATTTTTATAGATAATTTCCTCAAAGGGGTTATTGTGGATAATTTCCCTGAAGGAATGTTAAGTGCCCTTCATATTTTATTTAAGGGTCCACATACCCTTCAACTTTTATGTAAGGGTCCACATACCCTTCATCCTTTTTAAAATATCCTTTCTCACTTTTTGTAATGGTCCACTTTCCCTTCAAAACTTTTGCAATGGTCCACTTACCCTTCAAAAAAAATTCAATGGTCCACTTGCCCTTTAGAAATTTTGTAAATGTCCACTTACCCTTTAGAATTTTTGAAAAGATCCCTTCAAACATTTTACAATGGTCCACTTGCCCTTCATACTTTTTACAAATTATCCTTTAGAAATCTTGTTTGGGTCTACTTTCCCTTTAGACTTTTTGCAATGATCCCTTCGGCATTTTGTTTGGGACAATTTTTTGGACAAAGACTTATATTTTTTTTCAAAAGAATTATCCAAGACTAATTTAGGTTCTTCACATTTCATGACTTATAAGATTGAAAG
This sequence comes from Torreya grandis, assembly GCA_037957365.1. Taxonomy (NCBI): domain Eukaryota; kingdom Viridiplantae; phylum Streptophyta; class Pinopsida; order Cupressales; family Taxaceae; genus Torreya; species Torreya grandis. The sequence continues at coordinate 2,680,518 of JARHVA010000910.1, read as the reverse complement.
AAGTTAAGTCACTTTGGAAACCTGATCAACTCTTCCTTTAGCCATTTGGGTTCTTGAGACTGCTTAACTTATAAACATGAGAGAAGTAAAGTCATTTCAGAAACCTGATTAACTCTCCTAGACCCATTCAGGTTCTTGACATTGCTTTACTTATTTTATAAGTAGAAGAACTTTGTAGACCTAATTTACACCACTAGACCAAGTTGGGTTCTTGACCTTGATTTACTTATTTTATAAGTAAAATCACTTCACAAACTTGATTTGCACTATCTTGACTCAGTCAGATTCTTTGCATTGCTTTAACTGTGAAACTTTATGAGTCAAAGCAACTAAAGTTCACAAACCCAATTTACACTCTCTTGACCCAATCAGATTCTTGACATGACTCAACTTATAAAATTGAACTAAGTTAAGTCTTTTGAAAAACTTGATCAACTCGTGAGGCAAGACTCATTCGGATTTATCAACATGCTTGATTGAAAAGATATAGAGAAAAGAACTAGTCTTACAAACCCAATTTACCCCATAAATATATGCAATGCAACACATTTGTCATTAATGTTTGATATATAGTTCATCATTTGACATCAATGACAATATTACAGACAATAATCTCCTTGTACACCATGACACTCAAATTGCCAATGTACATAAGGATGCACTAGGGATAAGAAGAAAAGTGAAAAATTTAAGGATCACACAACAACACATGAAAGAACTAAGGCCCAAAAAGTACCAAGGAACATGGCATAAAAATAATTATTTGATGAAGGTTCCCTTTAGGAAAACAAGGAAAGTTACAACCACCCATGAGAGAAAAAAGTGGGTGAAGAACCATGAGAGATGAAACTAGGCATAGACCCAGAGGAGACAAAGGTGGGAATAATACCATAAGATCAAATAGAGGTGGGCACAAACCCACAAAAAGAATAAATGGAAAGAAGAGGAAGTGTACTAGATCTAGGTGAAGGAGGATGGTTTATGTCCTAATGATGGTGTAGAGGAGGAGGTGTCGAGTGAGCCTACTTAGGTGCCACATCCAATGCAGGCAAACATCATAGTCGAGGTAGCTGACTAAAAAAATGGTTCTACCATTTTATCCTACTTGTATACAATATAATAGATTTTAATTATCATGAGGGTCTAATATAAGAGCATCATAGGGGAAATGACAATCTTTCATCAAATATAAACATAGTCAATTAGGTGAGAAATAAAACAACTCTAGTTATGCACAGTTGAATGACACAACATTTTGGAAGGTTATTATGGACTATGCAAGATGCCACTTTTATGGAAGAAAGGTGGTTGATAGTTGTTCAAGGAGTTAGATAATAAGATAGGGGTATAAGTTTTGGCTAAAGTAAGTAATGCATATGTAACACTACAAAGTACATAAGGACACACTAGGTATAAGAAGCAAGGTGAAAAAGTAAAGGCTCACGTGATAGAACACAAAATAAATGAGGTCCATAGAGCACCAAGGAACATATCATAAAAGGAGTTATTCACTAAAGATTTCATGAAAGAAAATAAGGAAAGTTGCAACCAAAGCTAAGTTTAAACTGGTTTGTCTACAATGTGATTATGGTTGCATGTAGAATGTTAACAAGTGGATATATTTGAACGTATATATTTGTTTGAAGAGATGATCCAAAATAGTGTCCAACTTCTAATTGGGAGAAAATTTTGGGGAGACTTGAAGACTTTGAACTTAACTATTTTCAATGCTTTAGATGTTGAATTCCACAATTGTAGTATTGGGAGTCACCTTTGATGAACAACTATGAAAGATGATGTTTTTTTTATTGATAATCTCTCTTGTACAAGTACAAGTGTTGGGAGAAATTGGTATTTTACTTGCCCAAATTCTTGCATATTGGGGAAAACCAATGATTCTTCAAGATTCCATATTATTCCACTAGCAGTGCCCAAATTTTATCTAGCAGATCCATCGAAGTTGATTTTGTGAAATCTTAGAGGGGGCACATCCATGCATGCTTAAACATATTGATGAATCTTTTTTATTTGTAATGGAATGGCAAGCCAAAGATTTGGAAAGTTTTGAGATCCTCCATTCTGAGTGAGGAGAAGGCTACAAAGATATTCCCCTCTTGAATCATAGTTGTGCTTCTAACTTGAAGTGAGACTTTTCATATCTTAATTAAAATAGATTGCTTATCATTTAAAATACTAGCACATTTATTCTAGGCCAAATACACTAGAGTGCCAAAATTGAAGTGAGATTTTGAGCACAATTTGAGTTAAGATCAACTTAGAGAATAATTGATGTATATGTTTGATCTCTAAAAATACTATGCTAAAATCCACCAAATTTGACAAGCATAAATGGTCCCAATCTATAAGAATAAGTGCACTATGTTCTCCCCTTCACTTTAATAATGTTATCAACTAAATGGTCCCAATCTAATATTTATGCTATAAATTTTCTTCGTGAGAATCATATTTTTTAATGAGAACCACGATGACATGATATTTGTCCAGCCTACTCAAAAATTAATTTTTTCTAATGTCTACTTTACATTGACTAACTCAAGGTTGAGATAGACCAAGGCCCCTTTGTAGTGTCCCCTAGTTTGGGAGGACTAAATATGTTTAATAAGGATATCTGATATAAATATGGAGGTATTAGATGTCTCATCAATCAATATTTACACTTAGATAAGGGATGCTCCCCTATGTTTTTCAATTATTGCTTGCTTTATTGTTTGGTAGTTTTACATAGTAGCTTACATGATAAAGTTTCCCCAAAATTGTAATTTTTTTTGATAGAATCAAATATCTATGAAGAGAGAGGTGGGTAGCCATTCCAACTTGATTCTTAGTAGGGTATTGCGTGCCCATTTCCAACTTGTAATATTATCATCTATGAGAGGATCTAGCACCAAATTTAATGTGTTGGGTAGTTTAAGAGTATGGAGTCTTCCATTGGTTAGGATCTAGATAATTCCCAAATAAAATTTTACTCCATCGAGAGATGTTTGAAACTTTGAGCCTCCAAGTTGATCACATGGATACAATGTTGTTGAATTGCAAATTGTTTTTGACATTTAATCCCCCTGAACATTTGGCCCTGCAAATCTCATCCCAAGAAACCAAGTAATACTTATGTTGTTAGTTCATACCTTATCAAAAAAATTTACATTGTAAAGTTGTGAATGTTTCCCATATATACCTAGGGAGTTTAATAAGACTGAGAGTGTAAACCAAAACACCTGGAGTATAACCTTCAATATTTGAAGTCAATGTGTAAAGGAAATCCAACTATGGTTTCATTTGAAAAAAAAAAAAAATCAAACTATGACTTGAGAGTATGCCAAAAGGTCAAGTGAGGTTTATCATCCAAAGGGGATCTAAAATAAGTTAAGGGAATGTATCCTTTAGAGAATCCCTAAGCCTAAACAATATATCTTTTTTTGGCAATGTAGAAATTAACAAATATTGCCTTGGATTTGTGCCTATTAATTTATTGACCAAAGGCTTCTTGAAAGTTGTCAAATATAACACAAATTTGTCAAGATTCAATAATAGGATTTATTACAGAGGAAGAGTGTTGTATGTAATTTTTACCTTTTTATTTTAGCATCTTGTAATGACCTACATAAACATTATCCAAATATAATAAAAATTATGGGCTTATCAGATCACTTTGTCTAAGGCCTCTAGTGTAAGTGAATGAGAGGTCAATATCCCCATTAATGTTCACAAGCGACAGTGTTATGATACAAATGTTAATCAATTTAGTTAGATGCTTGAGAAACCAAAAGCAATAATAGTCTAGAAAAGGAGATCTCATTTTCATTTATTAAAGGTTTTTGACATGCCAAACTTAATAAGGATTCCTTACCTTTTTTATATCTTCAATGAGTGTAGAATCTCCTGTGTGGATATGATATTGTTAATGATTTGCCTTTCATGCGTAAATGTTAACTAGGTATTAAAAAAAATTATAACAAAGGTTTGAATCATAAAGTGATGAGTTTATATAATTTTGTAGATCATATTACATAGAATTTTAAGCTTGAATTGGTCCATTTGTACATCTTGAGCTTCTTTTGGGATGAGGTCCAATTTAGTGGCATTCATAGCTTTGAGAATATATTTATTTCTTAAGAATTCTTAAAATGACTGCAAAAAGGTATTCCTTTATCACAAGACAATAATATTTGGTAAAAAATATCAAGAAAACATTTGTTTCCAAATCTTTATCCTTGTGAAAGGAACAAATGAAATGTTTCAATTTTACTTTCAAAATTGGTCTAACAATTTGATCATTGTCTTCCTATGTGATATGAGATAGATGTGTTTAAAATCCTTGTTTTGGTTTATGATTTGTTTCTTTGTAGTGGGGATTTAACTATAATAAGGTCTTGAAAATACTGAGAAGCATCTTGGAGTATATTTTTTGAGGAAGTGAGTGGTTTTCCATCTCCCATCACAATTGGTTGTTGAGAAACTATAATTTATTAAATATGGACCAATTTATGAAAGCATCAACCATTCGTGTTTCCCTTCCTAAGCCATTGGTCCCTTAAAACTATTTATATTTATAATTACATATATAATGTAAAAATAATGGTGTGACCTCTTCATTTTAACATGTGTTTATATAGTGTTCCAATATAGTTTATGATTTAGGTCAAATGAACTATTATATTTCATAAGGAAACCATTTAAAAATGCTTCCAATTAAATTTCTATAAAGTTCACTAATGAAAAATATAGTCAATAGCAAAATGATTTAGCATTTATCTTTGAAAATAATTAAAATTGGCTTAGAGACATTCGAACTACATGTAAGTTCTAACTTTACGAAGCTAACTAATGTTGGACTTGGTTTTTAAACCTTCTAACACCATGCATGCACACATGCCACATATTCTACTTATGCACCTCTATACAAGTGGCATGGCATGTCCTCTCACATTATATATTTTTATCATTGTATTCTATTTAAAAGCGCTTATGAATAATTTAAAACTATTTACTAGTGCAATAAAAAGAGTTGTTACTAAATGACAATAACTTAAGAGACTATCAACCTAAAATTGACTAGGAATAAGGCCTGAAGGGGATATCAATCTAAGTGCATAAAAGTGTGTCATAATAAAGTAAGAAGAAAAGGTGGGATTCAATAGACCCCATAAACACTTCCATGCTATTGAGGACATCAAACAAAGAGAAATGAAGGATAAGGGAAATGGAAGATCCACATAGAAATACCACATGAAAAACACATGGAATAATAGCATGCAAGTATACCTACTTGCCAAAGGTGACATAAAGAAGAGAGCGTGCATAATAGAGATGTGAAAGGAACATAATAGGAAGGAAAGGAAAGGAAAGGTATAAAGACCTTCTGGAGAAGATGGATGAATAAGAATGGGTACAAACCCATGGGAGATGGAGGTGGGCATAGGCCCATAAAAGATGAATGCTGAGTATACACAGAAAATATTATGTGATAACATAATATAAGGATGAAGATTTTTCAATAGAGAAATAGATGGAAAGGCAAGAAGAGGGTACAGAGTTGCAAAGCTAGGAAAAGATTTTTTCCAAACTACTTAATTGAGTAGTGCATCTAAAAGGCTAGCTCAAATGGGGGAAAAGAATTAAAAGATACAAAAGGAAACCTATAAAGCCTCACTTCAAAATTAAAGAAGGTAGGGTTACGAAGAAGGGTGACACAGAGGAGGAACTAGCATGGGATAAACACAGAGGTTAAAAGGTGCCCTATTAAAAAATGGTAGAGTGAGAGTGAATACCAATCTTGGAAGTTGTTAGTGAAAATATTACACAAAGAAGATGCATAAGCAATTGAGGCAAATAATTTTATTATATGGAAGCAACAATAGATAAGTAAAGACAATAAAAAACCTAGTTGTATGGGAGTACAATAGGTGAAGGTAAGGTAGCTATCATTCCACAAGAGCCAGCAAGAGCACCAGAAAGAACACAAGATACAACATTAAGATACACATATCCTAGAGCATAGAAGAACCCTAAAGAGATCATGTGTTCTTATGGTTATCATGGAGGATGTGATAAAAGGAGGGTTGAGAACCCTCGATGCCTATAAAGTGAAGGATTCTTGCACAGTAGAAATAAGAAAGAGGGATGTTGAAGCAAATATCTATATACAATTATGTTCGATGGTCATAAAATAATGTTTATCCCTAGAGGAAAAGGAAAAGGATCTTGAAGAAGGAGAGGCTCTAGAAGACCTTTGACTAGGAAAAACTTCCTTAAAGAAAGCATTGAAGGAAGTAAAAGTAAGAGATATTTTTGAAGAACGAAAATCAAAGTTGCCTAGAGTGGAATTGGGAGACGTTGAGTGAAACATAAATAAGAGTGAGGCCCGTGGTTCCAAAGGTGTGCTAGAGCAAAAAAATGAACTAGAGTGAGTACTAGGTAAAGAGAGCTTGAGCACCAATGTAAACAACCTTACACCAAGGGAGGAGGAAGGTGAAAGAGAAGTTTCTCAGGATAAATTTGAGCACAACAACCAAGTAAAAGATATGTGTTTCACAAGGCACAAAGATGGATAGGTGGAAGAGTGAAAGTTTATTTGTGTGAATAATTTTCCTAAATATTAAAGGGAAGAATATGGAGAGGTATCCACCTACAATTAAACTTAAGTTATCTAGAAAACAACATGATATTGCACCATGGAGAGATGAATGAAAGGAAGGAAGTGGGCATGTGTAGTTCTCTAACATCTTCAACTCTTCATGACATCAAAACTTAGTTGTGGCACCAATATACCTTAGTATATCAATCAAGAAGTATAGACATTTCCCACAAATCATTGATGCCCAAGAGCATAAAGGCCACAAAAAAATAATAAAACTAGTTGGTTTATGAAAAACCTCACGACAAATCTTAACTAAATCATCATCCTTCCACATGTCTTTGGCACATGGGTCTAAAGGTGAGCCAAAGGAATTAGAGGAGCTAGACTGAGTACTAGTTAAAAAAACCCTTAGCACTAATGCAAACAATATTCACCATGGGAAACTCACACACAATAGCCAAGCAAAAGATATTTGTCATTCAAAAGGAATAAAGATGGAGACATACAAAAGTGCAAGTCTATTTGCATAAGGCATTTTCCTAAACCCTAAGAAGAAAATGATGATGAGGTATTGGATTATAGCTGAACCTAATTTTCCTCAAAGACAACACAACATTGCACTAAGGAGAGATGTGAGAAGAGAGGGATAAGTGCTCATAACTCCACAAAAGGCATCTAAATTTGTGCAAGCAGAGTAGAATATTTGGCCTAAAACTAAAAAATATGCAACATTGTATACGCAATCCTAGAGGAGCTATTAAAATGTGTTAGACAAAATAAACCCAAAGATGATTAGGGGTGTAATTTTCATTACACAAGGAAAAGGATTCATTGCCAATTGGGAATAAGGTAGGAAACTGTTAGTCTAATATTGACTAGGAGGAGGAACTGATTAGGATATGAGTCTAAGTGAGCAAAACATACTTCATGAAAAATAGAGGAAGAAGAAAAGTTGGGAGTCAATGGAATCATAGAAACTTTCATGCCACTCAAGGCAACAAGTAAAGGGAAATGTAAAAGGATAATGGTAGTGGAAGATTTATGCAGACATACCCCATGGTAAATAAATGAAAGAATAGTGTGCAAGTATGTCTATTTACATGAGCAACATAAGGAAGAAAGTGCAGATAAAAAAGAAGCAAAAGGCACAAAAAATAAAGGAAATGAAAGGTATGAAGACATTTTCATCGATATGGATGGATAATAGTGGGCACAAATCCATAAGGGACAAAATTTATCTCAGGCCCATGAGGAATGAAAGTAGATGCAAAACCATGAAGGATGAATGTTGGCACAAACCCACGAGAGATGAAGGTGGCCATTTTCCCACAAAAATAAATAGAGGTGGGTGAAAATCCACAAGAATAAGAAAGGAAATAAAATGGAAGGGTATTAGAGCTAGGCATAGGAGGATGAGGGCCAGGAGAAGGAGGAAACATCGAGTGAGATTGCTTAAGTGCCACATCAGGTGGAGGGAAATACCATGGTTTAGGAAACCAACTAGAAGGGTGGTTATACAATTCTAGCCCTTATTGTAAGGATATTTGAAGGGAAAACTAACAATATCTACTTTGTGAGGATATCTTCTAACAAGACTCATACTTTCAAAACTCAAGATCTATCAAAAGGCTATGTTAATTCTAGGGTAGGTCTACAGACTTGGAAAGATTCCCATCAAATGAAGTTGTATGCCAATTGCATGAGAAATAGGCAAAGCAACCAAATCTTAGGAAACTATAAAAAGGTGTCTTGGTCAAACATTTTTAACACACTAAATCCAAGGAGGTTACTTTGTTAGGTTGATCTAATAAATAGACAAGGAAAATTTGTCTAAGGATAGACAAATAGAAAGGGAGCCTCACATCACAGGTGAAGGCTCATAGTCATGAATGAATGGTATTTTATGGACACCATAGTAGAGAGAGACACTTAGATCTATATCTAAGGACCAAACTAAGTAGATTAAAGATCTCAATGTACATTTGTAAAATCTTATATTATCTTGTAACTCTCAAAGTTTAAGAATAACATCCTTTATTAGCATGATCCACTAAGTGGAACTATGAAGGTTGCATGGCTAATGCATCACTTCACTAAGACTCCTAATATTGAATGATACTAGTTTGATATCAAAACAAGGTTGTGAACCTTGAGGGATGCAAGAATAAAGGATAAACCTACAAGATAAATATGAACTAGTAGATAAAAATATAACAAATGGTTGAACATGAGGCAACTAACATAGCATCACTCACTAACATGAGGAAGGTAGGTAGATAAAAATTAGGTGGAAGATAAGAAAAGTAAAACCTTAAAAGGAACAAGTACATATTATTATGGATCAAGACTTTACAACAATAGTTCTTAAGTTTAAGCACCTATGTAGGATTACAATGGCACCGTAACAACATGTAGTGTAAGAAGTTGTGAGGTTGTAAGCAACCCATAAGAGTGTTGTGAGGGGAATGAGAGATCACCCACATTGAGGTAGTCATTACTAAAAAATATAGGTGAAGCATCATCAAATTTTTATAAATAAATTATTCAAGGATAGATCACTGAGTGTAAGATGGTTTAGAGGTACAGATGAGGAGAAAGCACTTATAAATTATCGATCATAAGGCAATTCATAAGTAAAAATCAAATGGGTTAAAAGTGAATCAAGTGAAAATACATAATTAATAATGAGGTAGTTAGGGTACATGAGCATATTCCATTCATTGTATTGGTTAAAACATAACAAATAAAGTACATATCAATAGAGAATGAGGAGTAAAGAAGATGGCTTAGTGAAAAGAAAAAATGAGAATTGACCTAGAGTCACAGATCTCAATGAAAATGGAGGAGATGGCCTCTATATTACAATAACTATAGGAAAATAGGGTGAAATGGAAAATAAAAACCATTAGGAGGGATGATGACAAAGATAAGTAGGCAGAGACCTATGAGAGGAAAGAGCCTACAGAGGTTTTGAAGCATGCCAATAATAACCCTAAAATTGAAATGCAAAGGTTCTAAAGAAAAAAGGCCTAGACCAAATAATGGAGTTGGTCTTATATGTCAAATGTTATTTTGTGTTTAAGTATGTTAATGAATCCATCAAGGTGGGTTATGCATAAAAAATGCTATGTTATAATGCAATAAATGGTTGTAGAGATCTCCAAGAGAGAATGAGATAGAAAGGCAATAAAAGGGTGAAAAGTTGGAAACAAATAGTTTACAAACTACATAACCAAGTATTGTATATATAAGGCCATCTCAAATGGAGGAGAATACTTGAAATCCATAGAAGGTAACCTTCAAAGCCTCACCCCCAAAGTATATAAGAGAGTGTTTCCATGAAAGGCAATGTGTAGAAAGAGTCAGCCTGGGAGCAGCATGGAGATCAAAAAAATCCATTTAAGAAGATGAAATAATGAGAGATAATACTAATATTGGAAGGTATTGAGAAGGATACACAAATAAAATGCATAATACATAGAGGCAAAGAAGGTTATTTCATAGAAGTAACAATAGAGGAGCAAGCCAAGAAGAAAACTAGTTGGAACAAAGTGAAATTAGTGAAATCAAGGTGTATATCATTCCACATGAGCCAAAAAGAGTGCATAAAGGTGTGTAAGGTGTAAGACCAGTTTATACAAAGATAGGGGCACATAAGAAGAACCCTAAAGAGAACACAGTGGAGGATGCACCAAAGGAAGGGTTGAGAACCCTATAACTCCATAAAGTAATGGATTGTAGCACAATATCAATGATAAAGAGGGATGTTCAAGAAATTATCAAAATGTAGTAGTGCAAGATGGAAAAAAGACAACATGTATCCCTAGAGACAAATTAAAAGGATCCTAAGGAATGAGAGGCTCTATAGATATTTTATCAAAAGAAACTTCCCTTAAGGAAGCACTAAAGGAAGAAGTAATGGGATATACTATAAAAGGACAACTGTTACATAGAAAAGAATTGGGAGTTATTGAGTGTAGTTGAAATGATAGTGAAGCACATGGGTTTAAATGTGTGCCAAAGTAAATAGAGATACTAGAGCAAGAACCAATCGAAGAGAGTATGAGTATTAATGCAAACAACATTTCACCAAAGAAGGAAAAAGGCAAAAGAGAAGATACATAGAAGAAATTCAAGCATAGTATCCAAACAAAATAGATGTGTCGTTTAAAAGGCACAAAGATGGAGAGATGAAAGAGTGTGAGTTTATTTTTGGGATTTATTTACCTAAATCCTAAGCGGATCAAAATAAAAAGATAGTGAAAAATTGAACCTAAGTTGTCCCAAAGATAATATAGCATTACATCATGGAGAAATGAGCAAAGGGAAGGAAAAGTGGACATAACTCTAAATAACACATCCAAAGATGTGTGAGGAGAGAAGATGAGTTGACTTGTAGCTAATAAAAGTGAAAAATTATTTGTGCACATCCCATATGAACTACCATGACATGTTATCCAAAATTAACATGAAGCAGATCAGGGGAGTGTAATTTTCATTGCACACAAGGAAAAGGATTTTTTGCTAGTTACGAGTAAGGTGGGAGACTTTTAGCCTAAAACTAACTAGGAATAAAAATTTAAGGGGATATCAATCCAAGCACGTAGAAGGAATTGCACGATAATAAAGGAAGAAGAAAAGGTGGGAGTCAATGAACCCCATTAAGACTTTCATGCCATTGAGTGCATCAAGCAAAGAGAAATGGAGGACAAATGTAGCTAAAAAACCATGCAGACATTCTTCATGAGTAAACATAATAGAGTACACATAATACCTACTTAAAATTGAGGACCCCATTATACCTACTTACTGAAAGTGACATAAGGAAGAGAGTACACATAATAAAGGAGAAATGAAAGGTACAGAGGGAAATGGAAGGAATGAAGACCTTTTAGAGGAGATGGAAAAATAAGAATGGGAGAAAACCTGTGAGAGAGGAAAGTGGGTGCAAACCCACAAGAAAAATACGTGGGCATAGGCCCACTAAGAGATGAAGGTAGGCATAGGCCTACATGATTAAACAAAGGTGGGTGAAGAACCACAAGAGGAACAAAGGGAAGGAAGATGAAGCATATAAGAGCTAGGTAGATGAGGAAAGTTTAAGGCCCAAAGAGGGTCTATAAAAGAAGGAAGTACTTAGTGAACTTGCTTAGGTGCCACATTGAGTAGATGAGAACACCATGTTTTAGATAGCAGACTAGAAATATAGTTCTACCACTCCAACACTATTTATAAGCATGAGATAACATTTTAATTACCTAGGGAGTTTGATGGAGGAGCATCACAGGTGAATTTTTAATCTTGCATTAGATAAAAATAGAGTCATTCAAGTGAGAAATAAACAAATCTAGTTGTGCATGGTTACATGGACTATGCAAGAGTCCACATGCATGGAAGGAAGGTGATTGAGAGTTGTGCAGGGAGTTAGAGAATAAAAAGGGGTACAAATTTTGGCTAAGTCAAGAATCACAATCAAAAGGTTAAAAAACACACAAAGATGCACTGGGGATAGGAAGAAAGGTGTATAAATAAAATCTTGTTCAATAATGCATGAAGGAACTGAGCCCTACAAAGTTCTAAGAACTATGGCATGAATGGAGTTATTCACTAAAGGTGTGCTTCACACAAACAAGGAAAGTTACAACTAAAGTCAATTTTGAACTTGAGAAATAGTTGCACAAAGAGTTAGGCTTATCAAGGGAGCACATTAGATTAGTACACTGTCATAGTAGATGGGTGCTCAAATGTGCCTATAATGTAATCAACCAACGAAGGAGCTCTAAGGTACTCAGTGTGTAGTGATGATGGAATGTCAAAAGAAAGAGATTTTTAGGTAAAAATCATGTTAAAATTTTGACATAGGGAATTTGATGTAAGCCTAAATAAGTGTAAGAGATTTGGATAATCAATTAGTTTTAGGGACCTATAAATAGCCTATCATTTGGCTAGGTTAGTAATACAAATGAACTAACAACAAAAGGGACTGATAAGATCTACTTGTGTAGCTCAAGGTCCATAAATGAATATGTTACTTATAGGGTAGGTTTGTAGACTTGCATAAATACAAATTAAATGAAGTTGGCCAATTGCATTACAATTCAATGATGCAACCAAAGCTTAGGCAACTATCAAAAACGGCCTTGGTCTAGAATTACGTTTTCTCAGAAGCCAAGGAGGAACTCTGTAAGAGTGATCCCATAAAGGGAAAAAAATTGTTTGAGGCTAGACAAAGAGAAATAGAACTTCATAGATAGGTGAAGGCTCATAGTCATGAGCAAATGGTAGTCTAAGGACACCATAACCCAAAGAAAGAGAGATACTAATATCTATGTCTGAGGACTAGACTAAGTAGAGTTGAGAGCTCAATATACAACTACAAAGCTTATATTATCTTGTAACACCCAAAGTTAAGGAGTAAAATACTTTATTATCTAATCCATTACATGGAATTCTGAAGGCTATGTGGTTAATGTATCCCTTCATTAGGACCCATAATGCAAAGGAAAATGAGCCTAAGGAAGGAGAGGCTATAGAGGACCTTGGACTAGGAGAAAATTCCATGAAAGAAGCACCAAAAGAAGAAGCAAGAGATGTTACAAGATAAGTAGAGTTGACTAGAGAGCAATTGGGAGTTGTTTAGAGAATAAAAAATGAGAGTGGGATGCATGGGTACAATAGTGTGCCAAAGGAAATAAAGGCATTGGTGCAAGCACCAACTAAGGTGAGCTTGAGTGCCAATGTAAATAACATTGTTCCAAGGGATGAGGAAGGTGAAAGAGAAGCTACACTAGTGAAATTCAAACATAAAAATAATGCAAAAGAAAGGATGTTTATGTAAGGCAAAAACATAGAGAGGCAAAAGAGCCCAATTCTATTTACGGCAGGTATATGCCTAAAACATTAGGGGAAGAAGAGAAAGAGGTAGTGGATTGTAGTGGATCCTAAGTTATCCCAAAGACAACAGAGCATTGCACCATGGAGAGACACGTAAAGGCAAGGAGAAGTGGGAATAACTACACAAAATGCATCTGAATATACATAAAGAGAGGAGAAGAGTTGACCTATACCTAACAAAAATGTAACATTATTTTCATACATGGATGAGCTATCAAGAGGTGTTAGCCAAAATCAGCCTGAACTTGATCAAGGGAGTGCAATTTTCACTACAAGGAAGGGAAAGGAGTCACTAAAAAGAGAAATCAAGGCAGGAGGCCATCATCTTGAAACTAACTAGGAAAAATGCTTGAAGGGGATATCAGTCCAAACACATAGAGTGAAGTAAATCATAAGAGAGGAAGAAAGGGAAAGAAGGAGCTTACATTTTAATTACATTGAGGCAACTAACCATATGGGTGCTTATACCACTCCAATCCTTCTTGTAATAAGGAAATTATATTTTAATTACCTTGTGAGTCTAATGTAGGAGCATCGTAAGTGAATTGGCTATGTTGCATCAGATAAAAACCTAGTCCAACACCTAGAAATAAACCAACTCTAGCTATGGAATTTAAATGGCAGAACATTTTTAAAGGTTATTATAGATTACATGGAAGAAATATGATTGATAATTGCACAAGGAGTTAGAGAATAAGAAGGGGGTACATGTTTTTTATTAAGGAAAGAAATGTGCACATAAAGTTTCAAAGTACATAAAGATGCACTAGGGATAGGAATAAATGTGGAGAAGTAAAGGTTCGTACAACAACACATGAAGGAAATAATGCATATAGAGTATAAAGGAACATGGAATAAAAGAAGTTATTTATTTAAGGTGTGCTACATAAGAACAAGTAAATTTGAACCCAAAGTAAGGTTTAAAATTATACGAATGAGGTACAAAGAGTTAAGATTTAAAAGGGAGCACATTAAAATAGTGCATAGTCATATTTGAGGGGAAAACAAATACCCCTAAAACAAACACAATTAGCGAAGGAACTTTAAGGTACATAGTGTGCAATAATAATGGTGTGTGAAAAGAGAGTCTGAAACATAACATCAAGCAAAAAGATAGGCACAGGGCATTCAATTGATAAGATCTACTCCCATTAAATGAAGTTTTAGACCAATTTCATGGGAAATAGGTGAAGCAACCAGAGCTTAGGCAACTATAAAAAAAGGTTCTTGGTCCAACATTTTTAACACTATGAATCAAAGAAAGATACTTTGTTAGGCTTATCCCAAAAAAGGATAAGGAAAATTTATCTAAGGCTAGATAGATAGAAAAGGAGCTTCACATGACAAGTGAAGGCTTATAGTCATGAGTGAATGGTAGTCTATGGATACCGTAGTAGAGAGAGACACTTAAAGAACTTGACTAAAAAGAGCTAAGATATCAATGCATACTTTCAAATTTTATATTATCTTGTAAAACCTGAAATTAATGAATAAAAGCCTTTATTGGCATGATACATAGTGTGGAACTCTAAATGTTACATGGTTAATACATCCATTCACCAAGACAATTGATCTCGATGGGTACTAGTTTGATATCAAATAAAGGTGATGAGCCTTTAGGGATGTAAGAAAAAAGGATAAACCTGTAAGCGAGATATGAAATAGTAAAGAAAAAACTATTAGATGGTTAAACATGAGGGAACTAGTATAACATCACTTACCAATATGAGGGAGGTAAGTAGATAATGAGTGGGTACAATATAAGAAATGAGAACCCTTAGAAGGGATGAGTACATAGGATCACAAAGTGAGACTTTGTGACAATAGATCTTAAGTTCAAGCAATTACGTATGATTATGATGGAGAACACAAAAATAGGTAGTGTAAGTTATGAGGTTATAAGCAACATGCATGAGTCATGTGTGAGAACTAATAGATCACCAACCTTGACTTAGTCATTGATGGATATGAGATGTGAAGCATTGACTAATTATTGTGAAATAATAAATCACAATGAGGATATATCATATAATGTGAGGTAGTCCAAAGGTATGAATGATGAGAAAACACTAACAAATTATGGATCATGAGGTATTTTATAGGTAAATGTCAAATGGGTTGATAATGAATCAAGTGAAATGGATGATGATGCCAACATATCATCAATTTTGAGGAAATCAGGGTGTACAAGCATCTTCCAATTAGTGTATCGAGTAGAATGTATAAAATAAAGTTATTATCTATAAAGTGCAAATGGATAGAGAATGAGGAGCACAAAAGATGGCTCAGAGAAAAGCAAAAATGAGACATGAGCTAGAATCACAAGTCTCAAGGAAAATAAATATAACCTCCATGTTATAATAACTATAGAAAAGGATGGTATATGCTGAAAGAAAATCCATTGGAAGTGAGGATCCCAAAGATAAGCAGGGAGAGATCTATGGGAGGAAAGAGCCCATAGAGGTTCTAAGTGATGACGAAAATAACCTTGAAGCCAAAATGCAAAGGTTCTATGGAAAAAAGGCCCCAATTAGATGGATTGGGTCTTAGATATTGAATGTTATTTTGTGTTGAAAGATGTAAAGGAATCCATAAAGGTGGAGTATGCACAAAAAATGCTTAGTGATAACACAATAAATGGCTATAAAGACCTCCAAAATAGGAGATAGAAAGGTAATAAAAGGGTGAAATGTTAGCAACATATAGTTTCTAAACTATAAAAGCAAGTAGTGCATTTAGAAGGCCATTTGAAATGGAGGAGAGAACTCAAAATCCACAGAAATTAACCTTCAAATTCTCAGCCTCAAAGTAAAGGAGAGAGTGTTGCCATGAAAGGAAATGTACAGGAGGACCCAATATGGTTACAATGCAAAGGTCAGAAAGATCCCTTTGAGAAGATGGAAGAGTAGGAGATAATGATGATCATAGAAGGTATTAAGGAGAAGGATACACAATAAATATGCATAAGACATATAGGCAAATAAGATTATTTTATAAAAGTAACAGTAGAAGACTGAAGCCAAGAAAAAACCTAGTTATAGTAGATTAAAATGAATGAAGGCAAGGTGGATATCATTCCATGAGCTAATGAGATGCATAAAGGTGTGCGAGGTGTAAGATTAGTATGCATAGATAAAGGGGCACATAAGAATTCTGGAGAGATCATAGGTGTTATTATGCTTATAATGGAAGATGTCCCAAAGGAAGGGGTGAGAACCTTAGATCCCCATAAATTAGTGGATTGTAGCACAACAACGATGATAGAGAGGGATGTTGGAGTAATTATTGATGTAAAATAGTGTATGATGGATAGAAGGCAACATTTACCCCTAGATACAAATCAAAAAGAGCCTAAGGAAGGAGAGGATCTAGGGTACTTTTGACTAGGAGAAGCTTCCCTGAAATAAGTTTAAAAATTAGAAGCCAACATTAAAATTATTTAAAGTGGAACCAACCATCGATATATAAAGGTGATGATGAGAAGGATTGGTAAAGAAGTTCCATAATAATCAAAGGCAAAGAAGGTGGTTATGCCAAAGTAACAACAAAAGAGCAAATCCAAGAAGAAACTAGGTTGCAATGAAGTAGAATGGGTGAAGGAAGGGTGGATATCATTCTAAAGATGCATAGAAAGATCTCTATTAGAGAAGGAGATTTAATGGAAAGAATAGGGTGAATAGCTGGGAATAAATGGATTACAAACTATTAAACCAAGTAGTGCATTTAAAAGGCCATCTCAAATGAAGAAGATTTGAAAGTTGTAAAAAGTAACTTTTAAAGCATCGTCACCAAAGTGAAGAACAAAATGTTTCTATGAAGAGTGAAGCACAACAAGAGCCAAAAAGGGAGCAACACAGAGGTTAGAAGGATCCCTTCATGATAGAATTAAAAATAATAAAAAGGGGGACCCAATACCAATCTCAAAAGGTATTGAGGAGAACATTGGGTAAAGAAGTTTCATAAAAAGAAAAGGCAAAAAAGGTGGTTGTACCAAAGCAACAACAAAAGAGTGAAGCTGAGAAGAAATTTGATTGTAGAAAAATGCAATAGGTGAAGTCAAAGAAGATATCATTCCATAAGAGCCAGTGAGAGCATGAGAAGGTGCACAAGGTTTAAGATCAACCTACACAAACACAAGGGTGCATAACAAGAACCCTTAAGAGAACACAAGTGTTATTATGCACATAGTGGAGGATGTACTCAAAAAAAGATGAAGAACCCTAGATCCCCATAAAGTAAAAGATTATTGGAAAATAATAACATAAAGGGATGATGGAGAAATTGTCCATATGTAGTAGCATGTGATGGATAGAAGATAAATTTTAGCCCTAGATGTAAAGGAAATTGAGCATGAAGAAGGTGAGACTCTAGAGGACCTTCAACCAAGAGAAACTTAAAGAAAGAAGTAGTAGGACATGTTGCAAAAGGAGAAGAAGAGTTGAAAATTTATCATTTGGGACTTGTTGAGTGAAGCAAAATTGTGAGTGATGTGCATGGGTCAAAAGGTGTGCCAAAGTAAATAGAGGTGTTGGTGCATGTACCAGCTAAAGAGAGCTTGAATGGCAATGCTAACATTATGCCCAAAGGTGAGGAAGGAAAAAGAGAAGTTATGTAGGTGAAATTCAAGCACAAAAACATTATAAAAGAGATATGTCCTTTGTAAGGCACAAACATAGAGAGGTAAAAGAGAGCAAGTCTATTTGTGGTAGGAATTGGCCTAAACCATTAGATGAAGAAGAGAAAGAGGTAGCAGTTTGTAGTAGAACCTAAGTTATCCCAAAAATAATAGAGCATTGTGCCATAGAGAGACATGAAAAATGAAGGAAAAGTGGGAATAACTCCATGAAAGTAATGCAAATATATATGAAGAGAGAAGAAGAGTTGACTTATAGCTAACAAAAATGCAACATTATTTGCACACGACATGGATGAGCTACAAAGAGGGGTTAGTCAAAATCATCTCAAAGCTAATCGAGGGAGAAGAAGAGTTGACTCGAGAGAAACTGGGACTTTTTGAGTGAAGAAAAAATGTGAGTTATGTCCATGGGTCCAAAGGTGTACCAAAGGAAATAGAGGTGTTGGTATAAGCACCAATTGAAGAAATCTTGAGTGCCAATGCAAACAACATTGTGCCAAGGGATGAGGAAGGTGAAAGACAAGTTACACTGGTGAAATTCAAACACAAAAAACTTGAAAAAGAGGTATTTCCTTCATAAGGCATAGACATATAGCGGCAAAAGAGTGCAAGTCTATTTGTGGTAGGCATTAGCTTAAAGCATTATAAGAAGAAGAGAAAGAGGTAGCAGCATGTAGCATAACGTAAGTTATCCCAAAGATAATAAAGAATTACACCATGAAGAGACACACAAAGGTAAGGAGAAGTGGGAATAACTCCATAAAAGGCATTTGAAGATGCATGAGGAGAGGAGAAGAGTTGATTTGTAGCTAACAAAAATGCAACATTGTTTTCACATGACATGAGTGAGCTACCAAGAGGGGTTATCTAAAATCAGCCCAAAGTTGATCAATGGTGTACAATTTTCATTACATGTAAGGAAAATGAGACACTATCGATTGGAATATGGCAATAGGCCATTAGCTTAAAACTAACTAGGAATAAGGCTTGAAGGGGATA
The DNA here is from genome assembly GCA_037957365.1 of Torreya grandis. NCBI lineage: Eukaryota > Viridiplantae > Streptophyta > Pinopsida > Cupressales > Taxaceae > Torreya > Torreya grandis. Next base: position 2,661,391 of record JARHVA010000910.1, on the reverse strand, counting down.
TCAATCCAACCACAAATAGTGAAGTATGTGACAATAGAGAAAGAATAAAAGTTGGGAGTTGACAGACCACATAAATACTTGCATACCACTAAGGGCATCAAGCAAAGGTAAATGAAGGACAAGGATAGATCACCAAATGTGATTTAGTTGAGAATAACTAGGATAGATCACTCAATGTGAGGTAGTGTAGAGGCACATATGAGAATAAAGCACTGACAAATTGTTGACTATGAGGCAATTCATAGGCAAAGATCAAATGGGTTGATAATGAGTCAATTGAATTAGATTATAGTGGCAAAAAATCATCAATTATGAGGTAGTCAAGGTGCATGATCATTTTCAAATTAGTGTATTGGGTAGAAGGTACCAAATAAAGTGGTTCTTCATCAAGTGCAGATGAATGGAAAAATAAGAGCACAAAAGATAGCTCAATAAAAAGCAAAAATGAGAAATGACCTAGAGTTGTAGATGTCAAAGAAAATGGAGAAGATATATTCCACATTTTAAGCACTATAGGAAATGATGGTGTAGGTGAAAATTTTATTTTTGAGAGGGATGATCCCAAAGATAAGTAAGAAGAAACCAATGAGAGGAAAGAGCCCATAGAGGTTTTGTGGGATGCGAAGAATAAACCTAACATTAAAACATAAAGGTTATCCATAAAAAGGGCCCTCAATAAATGGAGTGTCTTATATGTCTAATGTTATTTCATGTTGAAGGATGTAAAGGAATATATAAAGATAGAGTATGCATAAAAAATGCTTTTTGATAACACTAGTAAATGGTTGTAGAGATCTCCAAGAGAAGAGATAGAGGAGAAGACTCAAAAAAAGTAGAAGGTAACATTCAAATCCTCACCCCAAAAGTAAAGAAGAGAGTGTTTCTATGAAAGGTGATGCAATGGAAGAGCTAGTGTGGGAGAAACATGAAGGTCAGAAAGAGACTTTTAAAAAGATGAAAGAACAAGAGATAATACTAATCTTAAAAGGCATTGAGGAAAAATTTGCACAAAGAAGATGTGCAAGACATAGAGGTAAAGAATGTTTTTCCATGAAAGCAACAATAGAGGATTGAAGCCAAGAAAAAACACAATTACAATGGAGTGAAATGAGTGAAGCCAAGGTGGATATCATTCCACATGAGTCAATGATGTTGTATGAAGGTGTGCAAGGTATATGAGTAGTTTGCATAGAGATAGAGGCACATAAGAAGAACCCTCAAGAGAGAATAGGTGCTATTTTTCTAACATTAGAGGATGTGCTAAAGGAAGGGTTGAGAACCTTAAAACCCCATAAAGTAATGGATTGTACCACAATAGTGACTAAAGGAAGAAGTTGTGTGACATGTTACAAAAGGAGAAGATGATTTGCACAGAGAAAAATTGGGAGTTTTTGAGTGCAGTTGAAATGAGAGTGAGGCACATGGGTCTAAAGGCATGCCTGAGGAAATAAAGGCACTAGAGTGAGCACCAGGTGAAGACAACATGAGTCCTAATGCAAACTACATTACACCAAGGAAGGAGGAAGGCAATGAAGAAGCATCATAAGAGATGTTCGAGCATAGAAATGAACAAGTGATGTTTCCTTTGAAAGGCATAGAGATGGAGAGATGAAAGAGTACAAGTTTATTAATGGGAGGCATTTATCTATATCTTGAGGGGATCAAGATAAAAAGGTAGTGTGTAATTGAAACTAAGTTGTCCCAAAAACAACATAGTATTATGCTATGGATAGATGCAAGAAGGGAAGGAGAAGTGGACATAACTCCACAAAAAGCATCCAAAGATGCATGAGGAGAGAAAAAGAATCAGCCAATAGCTAACAAAAATGCAACATTATTTACACACAACCTGAAGGAGCTACCATGATGGGTTAGTCAAAATCACTACAAAGTTGATAAGGGTAGTATAATTTTCATTATGCACAAGGAAAAAGAGTTATTACTGATTAGGATCAGGGTAAGAGATTGACAACCTAAAACTGACCAAGAACAACAACTAAAAGGGATAAATGAAGGACAAGGGTAATGACATAACTGGGAATACATACCTTTTAAGAAACACATGGAAGAATAGCATACACATATACCTACAACTCATAGGTGACATAAGAGAGTGCATGTAATAGAGAAGTGTAAGGCTCATAGAAGGAAGGAAAGGAAAGCTATGAAGATGTTTTGGAGGAGATGGTGAACAAGAATGGGTGAAAAACCATGAGACAAAAATGGGTGTAAACCCATAGGGGACGAAGGTGGGCATAGGCCCACAAGATTAAACAAAGGTGTGTGCAAAACCATAAGAGGAAGAAAGGGAAGGAAGATGAAGCATATCCAAGTTAGGAAAAGAAGGATAGTTTATGGCCCAAAGAGAGTCTCAAAAAAATGAATCACTGAGAAAGCCTACTCAAGGGCCACATTAGGTTGATGGGAACATTCCCTTCAAGGAACCCAACCAAAAAGATAGTTCTACCACTGCAACACTATTTTTAAGTAGGATCTCATATTTTAATTACCTAGGGAGTTTGATGGAGGAGCATCACAGGTGAATTTACAATCTTGCATAAAAAAATAGCCAGTCAAGCAAGAAACAAACCAACTCTAATTGTGCACAGTTACATGGACCATGCAAGAATCCACTTACATGGAAGGAAAGTGGTTGAGAGTTACATAGGGATTTAGAGAATAAAAAGGGGGTACAAGTTTTGGCTAAGCCAATCAACACACTCATTAAGATAAAAAGTGCATAAATATACATTAGGGACAAGATTCAAGGTTCAAAATTAAAGGGTCGGTCAAAAAAGCATGAAGGAACTAAGGCCTACAAAGTTACAAGAACCGTGTCATGGAAAGAGCTGTTCACTGAAGGTGTGCTTGATAAGAACAAGGAAATTTGTAACCAAAACTATGTTCAAACTTGAGTAAAGTCACATTTGTTTGAGGTAAATCAAATTTGGAAGGGTGAACTGTAGTTTTCCCTTCTCTAAAAATAAATTAATATTATTACTAAAATAAAAAATGTATTTTTAAATACTTTAAATAAAATTAATAGTATGCTTTAGTTTCCAAAAATGAATATTTTGGCTACTCCTTTTCTAATTTAATATTTCATAAAGAAGGGGTCTTTCTATTGTGATGTAGGTCAGCCCTTAGTTAGGAGCTATATTGAGTTTTGAGTGAGAAAGGATATAAAAATAAAGAAGAGGTTCATTTGAAGAGGGTTATGTTACTTTTTATAATGGAAATTCTAGAGTTTTGGCGTGATTTATTGAACCTCATTCAATTGAGGAAAAAAAAACCTTCATTGGTTTGGTCGTAGTAAGGATGAAAACACTTATCTACCAGTTGAGGAAAATTTCATTTGCTTGAGGGAAAGCAAATTTGGGAAGGGCAAACTGTAGTGTCCCCTTTTCTAAAAATAATGTAATATTATTATTAAAATAGAAAGTATTTTTAAATACTTTAAATAAAATTAATAGCATGATTTTGTCTCCAAATGTGAATATGTCGGCAACTCCTTTTCTAATTTGATATTTCATAAATAAGGGGGCTTTCTATTGTGATGTACGTTAGCCCTTAGTTAGGAGCTATTTCGGGCTTGAGTGGGAAAGGATATAAAAATAAAGAGGAGGTTCATTTGAAGAGGGTTATGTTATTTTTATAATTGAAATTCTAGATTTTTGGAATCATTTGTTGAACCTCATGCAATTGAGGATAAAAACTTTCATTGGTTTGGTCATAGTAAGGATGAAAACCCTTATCTAAAAGCTAGCAACCTTATTTCATAGGTTGTATCTAGCATCATTTGACAGTGTGACATGTTTTGAACACCATTAAAAATTTGGTATGGAAAATAAAGATAGTTTGAAGGACACAACTGATTTGAAGGGTAGTGAGCTAGTTTGAAACCCTAGAAGGGCAAAGAAGTGGTTGAAGAAGGTAAAAAACTCATTATTAGGGTAGTAACCCCCCATTAGGGTTTGGAACAACAATTTTTAAGGATAAACAATGCCTAATTTATAGGGCATGCATATTTAACTTATATTTTTACTATATTGCCTTGCTATTGAATTGATAATAAAAATAATATTTGAAGGTATTTTAGAAGGCTGCATTATTTCTAGATTATTTGGTGAATATTTGATTGGAAAATATTACAAATTGTGCCATAAATGTGTATTTCCAAAATTCTAATTTTTTTATGGTTAGGGCTTGAAATGAAGAAAATGAAAAAAATGCATTTATTTTAGGGATTGTTAGGAAACCCAAATCTTTCTAATTCTATGCCAAATGGGGCATTACAGGGTCTGAGGCATGTTGAGAATAACCTTAAAGCTACAATGCAAAGGTTCTCCATAAAAAATGCCCTAAGTAAATAATAGAGTGGGTCTTAGATGTTGAATGTTATTTCACATCAAAGGATGTATAACAATCCATAAAGGTAGATTATGCACAAAAATTCTTTGTGATAAAGCAATAAATAGTTGCATAGATCTCCAAGAGAGGAGTAGATAGAAATGCAATAAGAGGCTAAAAAGTTGGCAATAGATAGCTTCCAAACAATAAAAGAATGTAGTGCATCTAGAAATATATCTCAAATGGAGGAGAAAACTCAAAATCCACATAAGGTGACCTTCAAATCATCGCCCTCAAAGTAAAGAAGAGAGTGTTACCATGAAAGGTGATGTGTAAGAGGAACCAACATGGGTATAGTGTGGAGGTCAAAAAGAGACCTTTGAGAAGATTAAAGAGTAGGAGGATGGGTCAAAGTAAGGTTTGGGAACCCTAGGTCACCATAAAGTAATGGATTGTAGCACAAAAATGATGATAGAGAGGGATGTTTGAAAAAAAATTGATATACAACAGTGCACAATCCATAAAATATAGCCTTTAACCCTAGAGATAAAGGAAAAGGATCCTAAGGAAGGAAAGGCTCTAGGGGACCTTTGACCAGGAAAAAATTCCCTAAAGGAATCACTAAAGGAATAAGCAATAGGAAATGTTAGAAAAGGAGAATGATAATTACATAGAAAATAAATGGGAGTTATTGAGTGTAGTTGAAATGAAAGTGAAACACGTGGGTACAAATTTACACCATAAAAAATAGAGGCACTAGAGAAAGCACTAGTTGAAGAGAGCATGAGTGTTAATGTAAATAAAATTATGCCAAGGAAGGAGGAAGGTAGAAGAGAAGTTGCATAAGATAAATTCAAGCATAATAGTCAAGAAGAAGAGATGTATCCTCCGAAAGCCATAGAGATGAAAGAGTGCAAGTTTATTTATTAGAGACATTTACCTATAACATGAGGGGATCAACATAAAAAGGTAGTGTGAAACTGAACCTAAGTTGTCCCAAAGACAATAGAGCATTACTTCATGGAGAGATGCGAGAAAGGAAGGAGAAGTGGATATAACTCCATAGAAGGCATCTGAAAACGCATGAGGAGAGGAATGGAGGACATAATTATTTATCAATAAGATATCATATTTTAATTACCTATGGAGTTTGATACATGAGAATCATGGGTGAATTTTTAATCTTGCATCAAAAAACTAGAGTCAGTCAAGTGAGAAATAAACTAAGTCTAATTGTGCATGGTTACACGGACCATGCAAGAGTCTACTTGATTAGAAGCAAGGTGGTTGAGAGTTACATAGGGAGATAGAGAATAAAAATGGGGTAAAAATTTTGGCTAATCCAAACAACACACTCTTAATGCTAAAAAGTTCATAAAGATGCACTAGGGATAGGAAATAAGGTACAAAAGTAAAGGGTCACTCAATAGTGCATGAAGGAACCAAAGCCTACAAATTTATAATAACCTTTGCATGGAAGGAGTTATTCACTAAAGGTGTGATTCATGAGAATAGGGAAATTTATAACCCAAAATAAGTTTGAACTTGTTAATAAATACACAAAGAGTTGAGCTTATCAAGGAAGCACATTAGAGCAGTGCACAGTCATAGTCAAGGGGTGCTCAAATGCACCTAGAACATAATCAACCAATGAAACAGATTTAAGGTACTCGATGTGTGGTGATGATGGCATGCGGAAAGGATGAGATTTTGAGGTACAAGGGTGCATAAAAATCCAAGAATAGAGCATTTGACTCAAGCCCAAGGAAGTAGAAGTCAATTATATAAGCAATTAGTTATGAGGACCTATAATTAGCCTTTACCTAGTTTAGTACTGCAAATGATGTGACAACAAAAGGGACTAAGAAGATCTACTTATGTAGTTCAAGGTGTGTAAAATCCTATGCTACTTCTAGGGTAGGATTTTAGACTTTCATAAAGACACATTAAATGAAGTTGACCAATTGCATTAGAATTCATTTAAGCAACCAAAGCTTAGGGAAATATAAAAAGGTGTCTTGGTCTAGAAGTTATAATACTTGCAAGCCAAGGAGGAGAGTTTTTTAGAGTGATCCCATGAAGGGACAAAATAAATTATCTGAGGCTAGACAGAGAGAAAATAATATTCATAGACAGTTGATATATTGTAGTCATGAGTGAATGGTAGTTTAAGGACACCATAGTAGAGAGAAAAAGAGATACTTATATCTATGTTAGAGCACTAGACTAAGTAGATCCAAGATCTCAATATGCAACTGTAAATATTATATTATCTTGTAAAACCTAAAGTTAAGGAATAAAATGCTTTATTATCATGATCCATTACAATGAATTCTAAAGGTTGTGTGGTTAATGTATCCCTTCACTAAGACCCCTAATCTTGGCTAGCACTAGTATGATATCAAAGCAAGGGTGTGATCCTTGAGAGATGCAAGAAGAAAAGATAAACTTACAAGTGAGATACAAACTAGCAGAAGGAAATATAGCATATCATTGAACATGAGGCACCTATTAGAGCATCATTAAACACTGTGTGGGAGGTACACAGATAACAAGTGAGTGAAATATAGGCAAAGAGAACACTCAGTAGGGATAATCTACATAGGATCATAGAGGGGGAATTTTCTAGAGTGATTCCTTAGTACAAAGTGCCTATGTAGTATTTTAATGGAGAGAACAATAGAAGGTAGTATAATAAGTTATGAGGTTGTAACCCAAAGGATTATTATGTGAGTACTAACATATGGTTGACCATGAGGTAGTGATTGCACTAGAATAGAGAGGTGAAGTGTTGATAGATTACTAGAAATGAGGTAGTTGACTGGAACATAGATAGATCACCAAATATGAGGTAATTCAGATGCATGGATTAGGAGAAACCATAGATATATTATTGACCATGAGGAAACTCACATGCTAAGAAAAATTGGGTTGACAATAAATCACATGAAAGTAATGAAGATACCAATAGATCATCAAACATGAGGTAGTTAAAGGATGGGATCACCCTCTAAGAAATGTATTGGTAAAAGGTTTCATAAAAGGTTGTTCTCTATCAAGCATAAATGGATAGAGAATGGAGACCAAGGCCACTTTGCATTGACTAACTCAAGGTTAAGATAGACCAATGCCACTTTGCAGTGTCCCTTAGTTGGGGAGGACTAAATATGTTTAATAAAGATATCTAATATAAATATGGAGTGATTAGAGATCTCATCAATCAATATTTAGACATGAACAAGGGATGTTCCCCTATGTTTTTAAATTGTTGCTTGATTTACTGCTTGGGGGTTTTACATAGTAGCTTGCATGATAAAGTTTCCCCAAGATTGAAAAATGTTTTTTATAGAATCAAACACCTATGAAGAGAGAGGTGGGTAGCCATTCCAACTTGATTCTCAGTAGGGTATTGTGTGCCCATTTCCAACTTGAAATTTTATCCTCTATGAGAGGACCTATCACAAAATTTAATGTGTTGGGTAGTTTTGGACTATGGAGTCTTTCATTTCTTAGGATCTAGATAATTCTCAGATAAAATTTTACTCCACTAGGGAGATGTTTGAATCTTTAAGCTTCCAAGCTGATCTCATGGATAAAACTTTGTTAAATTACAAATTATTTTTGACATTTAATCCTCCTAAACATTTGGGACTACAAATCTCATCCCAAGAAACCAAGTAATACTTGTGTTGTTAGTTTATGCCTTGTCATAAAAATTTACATTGTAGGGTTGTGAATGTTTCCCCTATGTACCTAGGGAGTTTAATAAGGGTGAGAGTGTAAACCAAAACAACCTAGAGTACAACCTTCAATAGTTGAAGTCAATATGCAAAGGAAATTTAGATATGGTTTCATTTGAAAAGTTCTTTTTTTTAAACTATGACTTGAGAGTATGCTAAGAGTCAAGTGACATTTATCATCCAAAGAGGATCTCAAATAAGTTAAGGGAATGTATCCTTTAGAGAATCCCTAAGCCTAAACAATATTTCTTTTTTTGGAATGCAAACATTAATAAATATTTCCTTGGATTGTGCCTATTAATTTGTTAACCAAAGGCTTCTTAAAAGCTATCAAATATAACACACATGTGGCAAGCTTCAATAACAAGGATTTATCAGAGAGGAAGAGTTTTGTTTGCATCTCTTCCCTTTTTATTTTGGCATGTTACAATGACCTACATAAATTTTTCATCTTTTCCCTTTTCATTTTGGCATGTTAAAATGACCTACATAAACATTCTCCCAATATAATAAAAAGTATGGGCTTATCAGATTAGTTTGTCTAAGGACTCTAGTGTAAGTGAATGAGAGTTCAATGTCCCCATTAATGTCCACAAGGGGATATGTTTTGATACAAATGTTAATCAATTTAGTTAGATGTTTTGAGAAACCAAAAGCAATCATAGTCTATAAAAGGAGATCTCAGTTTCATCTATTAAAGGCTTTTGACATGCCAAACTTAATGAGGATTCCTTACCTTTTTAGGATCTTCAAAAAGTTTATAATCTCCTGTGTGGATAGGATATTGTTAATGATTTTCCTTTCATATATAAATGTCAACTGGATATTAAAAAAAATTATAACAAAGGTTTGAATCATAAAGAAATGGGTTTATATAATTTTGTAGATCATATTACATAGAGCTATAAGCTTGAATGGGTCTATTTTTACATCTTGAGCTTACTTTGGGATGATGCCCAACTTAGTGGCATTCATAGATTTGAGAATAAATTCATTTCTTAAGAATTCCTAAAATGACTACAAAAAGATATTCCTTTATCACAAGCCAAAAATATTTGGTAGAAAAAGATCAAGAAAACATCTAGTCCTGAAGCTTTATCCTTGTGAAAGGAACAAATGAAATGTTTCAATTCTACTTTCAAAATTGGTCTAACAATGTGATCATTGTCTTCCTTTGGGATATGAGATATATGTGATTCAAATATTTGTTTTGGTTTATGATTTATTTCCTTGTATTGGGGCTTTAACTATAAGGAGCTCTTAAAAATATTGAGAAAGATCTTGTAGCATATTTGTTGAGGAAGTGAGTGGTTTTCCATCTCCCATCAAAATGGGTTGTTGAAAAACTATAGTTTTTTAACTCTGGACCAATTTATGAAAGCATCATGCATTTGTATCTCCCTTCCTAAGCCATTAGTCCCTTAAATCATAGTATATTTATAACTACATATATAATCTAACAAAAAAGATTTGGCCTCTTCATTTTAGCATGTGTTTATATAGTGTTCCAGTATAATTTATGATTTAGGTCAAATGATCTATTAGATTTCATAAGGAAACAATGTAAAAATGCTTTCAATTTAATTTTTATAAAGTTCACTGATGAAAACTAATAGCTAATAGTAATATGATTTAGCATTTACATTTGAACATTATTAAAATTTGTTTAGAGACATTCTAACTACCTATAAGACCTAAATTTTCCAAGCTAACTAATTTTAGACTTCGTTTTTAAACCTTCTAACACCATGCATGCTCCCATGCCACATATTCTAGTCATGCACCTCTATACAAGTGGCATGGCATGTCTTCTCACATTCTATATTTTTATCATTGTATTCTATTTACTAGTGCTTATGAATAATGTAAAACTATTTATTAGTGTGCAAGGAAAAAGAGTTATTACTAATTGGGAGCAAGGTGGGAGACCATCAACTTGAAAATGACCAAGAATAAGCACTGAAGGGGATATCAATCCAAGCTCATAGAGGTAAGTGTGCAATAATAAAGCAAGAAGAAAAGGTGGAATTCAATGGATCCCATAGAGACTTTCATGCCATGGAGGGCATCAAGCAAAGAGAAATAAAGGACAAGGGCAATAAAAGGTCCATGTGAGAAACACATGGAAGAATAACACACAAATATACCTATTTGCTATAGGTGACATAAGGAAGAGAGTGCACATAATAGAGGAGAATAAAATGTGCACAAAAGGAAGGAAAGTAAAGGTATAAAGACCTTTTGGAGTAGATGGATGAACAAGAATGGGTGGAAAACCATGAGAGATGAAAGTGTGTACAAACCCACAAGATATGGAGGTGGGCATAGGCCCAAAAAAGATAAAGGTGGGTATATGCCCATAATATTAAATATAGGTGGGCATAGAACCACAAGACAGAGAAAGGGAAACACAATAAAACATATCAAATATAGGCAAAGAAGGATAGTTATGGCCCAAGGAGGGTCTATAAAATACGAAAGCATCAAGTAAGCCTATTCAGGTACCACATCAAGGGGATGAGAATACCGATGTCAAATCACCCAAATAGAAAGATAGTTATACCACTCCAACACTCTTTGTAATTTGGAGCATAAGACAAAAATAGAGTCATTCAAGTGAGAAATAAACCAACTCTACTTATGCATTATTACATGGACCACACAAAAGTCCACATGTGTGGAAGGAAGGTGACTGAGAGTTGTGTAGGGAGTTAGAGAATAAGAGAGGGTAAAAGTTTTTCCTAATCCAAGAAACACACTCATAAAGCTACAAAGTGCCTAAAGATTCATAAGTGATAAAAAACAAGGTGTAGAAGTAAAGACTCGCTCAATAGTGCATGAATAAATTGAGGCCTACAAAGTTCTGAGAATCATAGTATGGAAGGAGTTGTTCACTGAAGGTGTGATCTTCACAAGAAATAGGAAATCAACAACTAAAAGTAGGTTTGAACTTGAGCAACAAGTGCACAAAGAGTTTAGCTTACCAAAGAAGCATAATAGAGTAGTGTACAATCATAGCTGAGGGGTGCTCAAATCTTCCTAGAACTTAATCACCCAATGAAGGACCTCTAAGGTACCTAGTTTGTGATGATGTCATATGGAAAGGAGAAGATTTTGAGGTACAAGTTTTCACAAAAGGCCAAACATATGGCATTTGATTTAAACCTAAGGAAGTAGAAGATAGTTGGATAAGCAATTAGTTGTAAGGACCTAAAGTTAGCCTTTCCTTAGGCTATGTTAGTACTACAAATGATGTGACAACAAAATGGAATGACAAGATCTACTTATGTAGATCGAGGTTCGTAAAAGGTTGTGTTACTTCTAGGGTAGGTTTTTAGACTTGTGTAAAGCCACATTAAATGAATTTGGCTAATTGTGTGGGAATTCAACAAAGAACCCAAAGCTCAGGAAACTTTAAAAAGGGGTCTTGGTCAAAAATTTATAATGCTCAGAAGCCAAGGTGGAGACTTTGTTAGTGTGATCGCATAAAGGGACAAAAAAATTGTTTGAGGCTAGATAAAGAGAAAAGGATCTTCGTAAATAGGTCAAGGCTCATATTCATGAGTAAATGGTAGACTAAGCACACCAAAGTAGAGATAAAGAGAGATACTTATATCTATGTCTGAGGACTTGACTAAGTAGAGCATATATCTCAATATATAGTTGTAAAGCTTATATTATCTTAGAACACCTAAAGTTAGGGAATAAAAGGCTTTATTAGCATGATATACTACATGAAATTTTGAAGGATGCATGGTTAATGTATCCCTTCACTAGGACCCATGATCTCAACCAACACTAGTATGATATCAAAGCAAGGTTGTGAACCTTGATAGATTTAGAAGAGAAGATAAACTTGCAAGTGAGATACAAACTAGTGGTTAGAAAGGTAGTTAATCATGGAATATGAGGAAGCTAGATGAGCATCATTTACTACCATGAGGGAGGTAGGTAGATAGTGAATGAGTGAAACATAAGCAAAGAAAATGAGTGTAAAAAGTTATGAGGTTTTAAGAAACCCTTAGGAGTATTGTGTGAGCACTGACAGATGATTATCTATGAAGTAGTCATTGCACTAGAAAGGAGAGGTGAAGCATTGATAGATTACTAGAAGTGAGGTATCTAAGTAAAAAATAGATAAATCATTGAATGTGAGGTATTCCATATGCATGGATTAGGAGAAACCACTGATATATTTCTGACCATGAGGTAGTTCACATGAAAATAAAAAGTGGGTTAACAATGAATCATGTGAAAGCAATGAAGATGCTAATATATCATCGAACATGAGGCAATAAAGCTATGGGAGTATCTTCCAATCAATATATTGGGTAGAAGGTGCCAAAAATGTTGTTCTCCATAAAGGACATATGGATAGAGAACAAAGAGCATAGAAAATGGCTTAACTAGAAGCCAAAATGAGACATGACCCAGAGTTGCAAAACTCAAGTAAAATGGAGATAGTTTTCATGTTTTAGATGCTATAGGAAAGGATGGCACAGATAGAAAGAAAAATGGTTTAGAGGAAGCATACCATAGAGAAGCAAGGAGAAAACCATAGGAGGAAAGAGTGCACAAAAATCCTAATGTGAATCAAGAATTGGCTTGAATCTTAAGCCCAAAGGTTCTATAGAAAAGAAGGCCCTGAGGAAATGGTGGAGTGGATTGGATGCCAAGCACTACTTCACATTGAAGGGTGTAAAGGACATGATAAATGTGTATTATAAATTGAAAAGGCTCTATGATATCATAGTAGAGGGCTAGAGATATCTTCATTCGAGAAGGAGATGGAAAGGCAAGAAGAGGCTTCAGAGTTTGGAACATATGACTTTCAAACTACTGAACCAAGTAGTGCATTTAGAAGGCCATCTCAAATAGAGAAGACTTGAAAGCTAAAAAAATTAACCTGTAAAGGCTCACCACCAAATTGAAGAAGAGAATGTTGCCATGAAGGATGACACATAAGAGGAGCCCTTATAAGAGTAATGTAGAGGTTAGAAGGATCCATTCCTATCCACATTAAAAATATTAAAAGTGAGAGCCAACACCAATCTCAAAATGCATGGAGGAGAATTTTGGGTAAAGAAGTTTCATAAGAGATAATGATATAGAAGGTTGTTGTGCCAAATCAATAATATAGGAGCAAAGCTAAGAAGAAACTAGGTTACAATAGGGTGGATATCATTCCAAAATAGCCAATGAGAGTGCAAGAAGGTACACAAGGTGTAGGAGCAACCTGCACAAAGACAAGGGTGCATAAGAACCCTTAAGAGATAATAAGTACTATTATGTTAGGAACAACATTCACAAAGACAAGGGTACATAAGAACCCTTAAGAGAACACAAGGTTGTTATGCCAAAGCAATAATATAGGAGTGAAGCTAAGAAGAAACTTGGTTACAACAAGGTGGATATCATTCCACAAGAGCCAACAAGAGCACAAAAAGGTGCCCAAGGTGTAAGAACAACCTACACGATGACAAGGGTGCATAAGAACCCTTAAGAGAGCATAAGTGATATTGTGTATTCAACATAATCTAAAAGAAGTAAAAGATAGATGGATAAGCAATAAAAGGAGGATATTTTGAGGTAAAAGGGTGCACAAAAATCTAGTTGTAGGGTATTCAACATAAGCTCAAATAAGTAAAAGATAGATAGATAAGCAATAGTGAGCCTTTCCTTAGGCTAGGTTAGTACTGCAAATGACATGACAATAAAAGTGACTAAAAAGATCTACTTGTGCAGCTTAAGGTCCATAAAAGGCTATGATACTTCTAGGGTAGGTTAGTAGACTTATGTAAAGCCACATTAAATGAATTTGTCCAATTGTATGGGAATTTAGTGAAGCAACCAAAGCTTAGGAAGCTATAGAAAGGGGTCCTGGTCTAGAATTTGTAACTCTCAAAAGCCAAGGAGACATTGTTAGAGTGATACCATAAAGGGACAAAAAATTATCTGAAGCTAGAAAAATAAAAATGAACTTCATGGATAGGTGAAGGTGGGCATAGGACCATAAGATAAAATAGAGGTGGGCACATATGCATAAGAGGAAAAAAGGGAAAGAAGGAGATTACATTTTAATTACCTTGACAAACCAACTAAAAGGGTAGTTCTACCATGCCATCCATTCTTGTAAGAAGTATCTTATATTTTGATTACCTTATGAGTCTAATATAGGAGCATCACAAGCAAATTGGCTATGTTTTATTAGATAAAAATATAGTCAGACAAGGGAGAAATAAAACAACTCTAGCTATGTAGCTTAAATGGTAGAACATTTTTTAAGGCTATTATAGATATGCAAAATGAAGATGATTGAGAGTTGTACAAGAGTTAGAGAATTAAAAATGGGGTACAATTTTTTATTAAGGCAAGCAATATGCATGTAAAGATGTAAAGTGTATAAAAATGCACTAGGGATAGGAAGAAAGGTGTAGAAGTAAAGGCTCATGTAACAACACATGAATTAATCAATGCCTATATAGTACAAATTAACATGGAACAAAAGAGGTTATTCATTGAAGGTGTGTTACATGATAAAAAGGAAAGTTACAACTAAAGTTAAGTTTGAACTTGTGTGAATGAGGCACAAAGAGTTGACCTTATCAAGAGAGCACATTAGACCAGTGCATAGTCACAATTAAGGGGTAAACAAATATGCCTACAAGATAATCAGCTAGTGAAAAATCCTAAGGTACACAGTGTGTGATGATGATGGCGTGTGAAAGAAGAGTCTAAAGTGTAAAAACACATAAAAACTAAGTGCATGACATTCAATACAAAACCCAAGGAAGCAAAAGAAATTTGGATGAGCAATTAGTTATGAGGACCTACACATAGCATTTCCTTAAGCTAGGTCATTATTGTAAGTGAAGTGATAACTTAAGGGACAACTAAAAAAATCTACACTGTGAGGACATCTTCTCACAACACTCAGACTTGGGTGGCTTGGGGTCTATAAAATTCTATACTAATTCTAGGCTAAGTCTACAAACTCACACAAACGAACATCAAATGAAGTTATAAGCTAGTTGTATGGAAATAGGCACAACAACCAGAGCTTAAGAACCTATAAATAGGGGTCTTGGTCTAGTATTTTTAACACTCTAAAGCCAAGGAGGGTACTTTGTTAGGCTGATCTCGTAAAGGTATAAGGTAAAATATTTTAAGGGTAGAGAGATAGAAAATAAGCTTCATATGATAGGTGAAGGCTCGTAGTCATGAGCGAATGGTAGTCTATGGACACCATAGTAGAGAGAAAAACATAGATATATATCCAAGGATTGGAATAAGTAGAGTTGAGAGCTCAATGTACAATTGTGAAGCTTATATTATCTTAAAACACCAAAAGATAAGGAATACAAGCCTTTATTAGCATGATCCACTGTATGGAAGTCTGAAGGTTGCATGGTTAATGCATCCCTTCACCAAGAATCCTAATCTCAATGGCCACTAGTTTCATATCAAACCAAGGTCATGAACCTTGAGGGATACAAACAAAGGATAAACTTGTAAGCATGATATGAACTAGTAGATAAAAATATAGTAGATGGTTTAACCTGAGGCAACAAGTATATCATGGCTCACCAATGCATGTGAAGTAGGCACATAGCTAGCAAGTGGAAGATAAGTAAAGAGAACCCTTACAAGGGATGACCACATAGGATCATGAAGTAAGACTTTACAATAATAGTTCTTAAGTTCAAACACCTATGTATGATTATGATGGAGAGTACAACAATATATAATGTAAGAAGTTATGAGGTTGTAAGCAACCCATCAGAGTGATATGTGAAAATTGAGAGATCACCAACCTTGACATAGTCATTATTGGAAAGGAGAGGTGAAGCATTGACAAATTACTATAAGTGATGTAGTTGAGCACAAAAAATATAGATCATCGAGTGCAAAGTGGTCCAAAGGCATAGATGAGGAGAAAGCATAGATAAATTGTCGATCATGAGGTAGTTTACAAGTAAATATTAAATGGGTTAACAATAAATCAAGTGAAATAGATGACAATGTTGATAGATAATCAATCATGAGATAGTCAAGGTGTGTAAGAATCTTCCAATTAGTATATCAGGTAAAAGGTACCAAATAAATGTATTCTCTGTAAACTGAAAATAGATAGACAATAAAGAGCACATAACATGGCTTAGCAATAATGAGATATGATCTAGAGTTGTAGATTTTGAGGAAAATAGAGAGGATATCCTTCACATTGCAAACACTGTAGGAAAGGATAGCGTAAGAAAAAATAAAAACCATTGGCAAGGAGCTTCCCAAAGAGAAGTAGGGAGAGACCTATGGGAGGAAAGAGGTTGCAAAGGTTCTAAGGCAAATCGAGAATAACCATGTAGCAGAAATGCAAAGGTGTTCTAGAAAAAAGGCCTTAAGTAAATGATGGAGTGGGTCTTAGATGTCAAATATTATTTCAAGTTGAAGGATGTAAAGGAATATATAAGGGTGCAGTATAAACAAAAAATGGTTTGTGATAACCCAAGTAAATGGATACAAAGATCTACAAGAGAAAAGTAGATAAAAAGGCAATAAGAGGGTGAAAAGTTAGCAAAAAATTATTTCCAAGCTATAAAACCAAGTAATGCATCCAGAAAGCCATCTCAATTGGAGAAGACTCAAAATTCATAGAAGGTAACTTTAAAAGCCTCACCCCCAAATTAAAGAAGAGAGTGTTTCCATGAAAGGCAATACACAAGAGGAGCCAATGTGGGAGTAGCATGGAGGTCAGAAATAAGCCTTTGGGAAGATGAAAGAGTGGGAGATAATGCTCTTCTCAGAAGGCATTGAGGAGAAGAATACACAAAGAAGATGCATAAGATGCAAAGGAAAAGAAGTTTATTTCATGCAAGAAACAATAGGAGAGAAAATCCGAGAAGAAACATGGTTACAATAGTGTCAAATGAGTGATGAAAAGGTGTTCTTGTGCTCACAATAGAGGATGTGCTAAAGGAAAGGATGATAACAATAGATACCCATCATGTAATGGATTATAGCACAATAGCAATGATAGAGAGGGATGTTGGAGTAGTGCATCATGGGAAGAAGATAACTTTTGGTCTCAGAGGCAAATAAAAAGGAGCCTAAGGAAGGAGAGGCTCTATGAGACATTTGACCAGAAGAAACTTCCCTAACGGAAAAACTAAAGGAAGTAGTAGGATATGCTACAAAAGAAGAAGAGTAGTTGCATAAAGAATGATTAGAAATTTTTTAGTGTAGTTAAAATGAGAGTGAGTCACATGGGTCCAAAGGTGGGATAGAGGAAATAGAGGAGCTAAAGTGAGAACCACTTGAAGAGAGCACGAGCAATAATGCAAAAAACATTGCACCAAGGAAGGAGGAAGGCAAAAAATAAGCTATACAAGATAAATTTGAGCATAACTGTCAAGAAAAAGAGATGTGTCCTTCAAAAGGCATAGAGATGGAAAGACAAAAGAGTGTAAGTTTATTTATGGGAGGTATTTCCCTAATCTTGAGGGGATCAGCATAAAAAGGTAGTGCTTAACTAAACATTTATTATCCTAAATACATCAGTGCATTATGCCATGGAGAGACATGAGAGGGGAAGGAAAAGTGGACATAACTCCACAAAAGGCATTAGAAGATGCATGAGGAGAGGAGAAGAATCTGCCTATAGCTAACAAAAATGCAACATTATTTTTGCATGGCCTATAGGAGCTACCATGATGTATTAGTCAAAAATAATGTGAAGCAAATCAGGTGAGTACAATTTTCATTGCATATAGGGAAAAGGAGTTATTGTTGATTGGGAACAAGGCAGGATATTATCAACTTAAATATGACTATAAATAACAACTAAAGGGGATATCAATCCAAGTGCATAAAAAGAATTGTGTGAAAATAAAGGAAGAATAAAAGGTGGTGGTTAATAGACCTCATAGATATTTCTATACCATTGAAGGCATCAATCAAAGAGAAATGAAGGACAAGGTCAGTGGAAAAACCATGCAGGCATACCGTATGAGAAACACATGGAAGAATAACACAAAAATATACCTACTTACTACAGGTGACATAAGGAAGAGATTGTGCATAACAAAGAAACAAAAGGCACATAGAATCAAGGAAAGGAAAGGTATGTAAACCTTGTAGAGGAGATGGATGAACAAGAATGGATGTAAAGCCATAAGAGATGAAATTGGGTACAAATACATGAGAGAAAGAGGTGGGCATAGGCCTATAAGAGACAAAGATGGGCATAGACCCACAAGAATAAACAAAGGTGAGCAAAAAAATATAATAAGAAAAAATTGAAGGAAGATGATGTGTATCAAAGCTAGGTAGAGGGGGGGAGTTTATGGCCCAAAGAGGGTCTAAAAAAAGGAAGCACCAAGTGAGCCTGCTTAGGGGCCACATCAGGTGGATAGGAACATCATGATCAAGGTAGCATACTATAAAGATATTTATACCACTCCAACACTATAAGTAGGAGATCATAATTTAACTACCTATGGAGTTTGATGCAAGAGCATCATACGTAAATTTTTAACCTTGCATCAAACAAAAATAGAGTCAATCAAGTGAGAAATAAACCAAATCTAGTAGTTCATGGTTACACGAACCATAAAATATTCTAATTTCATAGAAGGAAGGTGGCTGAGAGTTGAGCAAGGATTTAGAGAATAAAAATGGGGGTACAAGTTTTGGCTAAGCCAAGTATCACACTCAAAAATCTACAGAGTGCATAAAGATGTACTAGGGACAAGAAGAAAGGTGCAAAAGTAAAGGCTTGCTCAATAGTGTATGTAGGAATTGAGGCCTACAAAGTTCCAAAAATCATTACATGGAAGAATTTGTTCCATAAAGGTGTGCTTCATAAGAAGGAAAGTTATAACCTTAGCTAAAATTTAACTTGACCAATAGATACACAAATAGTTGAGCTTATCAAGGGAGAACATTAGAGCAATGCATAGTCATAATTTAGGGGCACTCAAATGTGCCTAGAATATAATCAACAAGAAAAAGAGATCTAAGGTACTGACTATGAAATGATGGCATGTGGAAATGAGGATATTTTGAGGTATATGGATGCAAAAAAAACTAGGTGAAACATATTTCACCTGAGCTTGAGGAAGTAGAAGAAAATTAGATAAGTAATTATTTGTGAGGACCTATCGTTAGCCTTTCCTTATGCTAGGTTGGTACTACAAATGACGTGATAACAAAAGGGATTAACAAGATCTACTTGTGCATCTTGATGTAAGTCAAAGGCTATGATACTTCTAGGGTAGGTTTGTAGACTTGCATAAAGCTAAATTAAATGAAGTTGGCCAATTGCATGGGAATTCAGAAAAGCAACCAAAGCTTAGGCAACTATAAAAAGGGGTATTTGTCTAGAATTTATAATGCTTGAAATCCAAGGAGTTCACTTTGTTAGAGTAATCCGATACAGGGACAACAAAAAATGTCTAAGGCTAGACAAAGAAAACGAACTTCATAGATAGGTGAAGGCTTGTAGTCATAAGTGAATGATAGTGTAAGGATAACATAGTAGAGAGACTTGACTAAGTTGAGTTGAGAGCTCAATATACAACTATGAAGCTTATATTTTCTTATAAAATTCAAAGTTAAGGAATAAAATGCTTTATTATCATGATCTAATACATTAAATTCTAAATGAAATGTAGTTAATATATCCCTTCACTAGGACACTTGATCTTGAACAACACTAGTATGATATTAAAGAAAGGTTGTGAACCTTGAGAGATGCAAGAAGAAAAGATAAATTTATAAGTGAGATATAAACTAGCAGAATCAAAGCTAATAAATCATTGAATGAGAGGCAACTATTAGAGAATCATTCACTACCATGAGGGAAGTAGGTAGATAGCAAGTGGGTGGAATATAAGTAAAGAGAACACTAGGTAGGGATGAGCTACATAGGATCATAGAGGGAGAATTTTCTAGAATGGTTCCTTAGTGAAAATCACCTATGCAGGATTGCAATAGAGAGCACAATAGTAGGTAGTGTAAGAAGTTATGAGGTTGTAATTAACTTGCAAGAGTGTTATGTGAGCAATGACCATGAGGATTTCGCTATGCTATAAAGGAGAGGTGAAGCATCAAAAAAATTATAGAAGTGAGGTAGCTAAGTGGAATGCAGATAGATCACCGAATGTGAGGCAGTCCATATGTGCAAATTAGGATAAACCATTGATAGATTGACAACAATGAATGCCTAGAATCGTAAAGAAAAAGTGGGTTGGTAATGAATCACATGAAGTAAATGAAGATGTTGATAGATCATCAAATATGAGGCAATAAAGGTATAGGATCATATTCCAATCAACATATTAGGTAGAACATACTAGAAAAGGTTGTTCTCCATCAAGCACAAATGGATAGACAAGGAAGAGCACAGAAGATGGCTCAGCTAGAAGACAAAATGAGAAATGACCTAGAGTTATAAAAATCAAGGAAAATGGAGATAACCTCCATGTTGTAGATGCTACAAGAATGATGGCATAGACAAAAATAAAAATGGTTGGGAGGAAGCATACCATATAGAAGTAGGGGTAAATCCATGGGAGGAAAGAACCCACAGAAGTTATGATGTGAATAAAAAATTAGCTTAAAGCTAAAGTGCAAAGTTTCTATACAAAAAAATGACCTGAGGAAATGATGAGTGGATTTGATGAGCACTATTTCATGTTAAAGGGTGTAAAGACTCCATAAAGGTGGAGTATGAATAAAAAAGGCTCTATGATAGCCTAGAAGATGGCTAGAGATATTCCCATTGGGGGAGATGGAAAGAAAATAAAGGGGTTCACAAGTGAGAACAAATGGCTTCCAAACTACTAAACCAATTAGTGAATTTATAAGACCATCTCAAATGGAGAAGACTCGAAAGACACAAAAATTAACCTACAAAGCCTTGCTACCAAAGTGAAGAAGAGAATTTTTCCATGAAGAGAAATACATAGGAGGAACCTGCATGGGAGCAATATGAAGGTTAGAAAGATCTCTTCCTGTCAAAATTAAAAAGATTAATAAGTAGGATCCAACACCAATCTTGAAAGGTGTTGAGGTAAACACTAGAAAAAAAAGTTTCATAAGAAGCAAAGGCGAAGAAGGTGGTTGTGCCAAAGAACCAATATAAGAGTGAAGATAAGAAGAAACTCAATTGTAGTAGAGCACAATAGGTGAAGGAAAGGTGGATATCATTCCACAAAAGCCAGTAAGAGTACAAGAAGGTGCATAAGGTGTAGGAGTAGCCTTCACAGAGATAAGAGCACATAAGAACCCTTAAGAGAACACAAATGTTATTATCCTTAGAGTGGAGGATGCACTAAAGTAAGGGTTGAGAACACTAGATCCCCATAAATTAAAGGATTGGTTCACAACAAAAACAACATAGTGTAATGTTGGAGAAATTGTCTAGATGTAGTGGTGTGTGATGGATAGAAGATAACCTTTAACCCTAGATGCAAAGCAAAATGAGCCTGAGGAAGGAGAGGCTCTAATGGACTTTTGACAAAGAGAAACTTCCCTAAAGGAATCACCCAAAGAAGAAACAATGAGAGATTTTTCAAAAGAAGAGTTGCCTAGAGTTCACTTAGGAGTTGTTGTGTGAAGAATAAATAAGACTGAGGTGAATGGGTCCAAAAGTGCACCAAAGGAAATACTAGGGTTGGTGAAAGTGCCAGTTGAAGAGAGATTATGTGCCAATATAAATAGCATTGTGTGAATGGATGAGGAAGGTAAAAGATAAGTTGCACAGGTGAAATTCAATCACAAAAGCAATGTAAAAGAGATGTGTCCTTCAAAAGTCACAAACATAGAGAGGTAAAAGAGCACAAGTCTATTTGTGGCAAAAAATTTCCTAAAACATTAGGGAAAGAAGACAAAGAGGTAGTAAATTACAATGGAACCTAAGTTGTCATAAAGATAATAGAGTATTGTGATAAGAAGAGACATGCAAAGGGAAGGAAAAGTGGGTATAACTCCAAAAAAGTCATATAAAGATGCATGAAGAGAGGATAAGATTCAACATGTAGCTAACAAAAACAAGACATTGTTTGCACATAACATAAATGAGCTACTGAGAAGAATTAGCAAAAATCAACCCAATGCCAATCAAAGGAGTGTAATTTTCATTGTACAGAAAGAAAATGAGTCACTACCAATTGGGAGCAAGGTAGGAGGCCATCATCTTAAAACTAACCAGGAACGATGCTTGAAGGGGATATCAGTCTAAGCATGCAAAGTGAAGTGCATGAAAAAAGAGGAATAAGAAAAGCAATAAGAGGGTGAAAATTTGGCAAGAGATAATTTCCAAACTATAAAACCAAGTAGTAACCTAGAAGGCCATCTCAAATGGAAGAGAAGACTCAAAATCCATTGAAGGTAAACTTCAAAACCTCACTCCCAAAGGAAATCAAAAAGTGTTTCTATGAAAGGTGATGTGCAAGAGGAGCCAATATGGGAGCAATGTGGAGGTTAGAAAGAACCCTTTGAGAAGATGAAAGAGTGGGACCTAATGCTAATCTTAGAAGGCATTGAGGAGAAGGTTGCATAAATAAAATGCATAAGAGGCAAAGGAAAAGAATGTTATTTCATAAAAGCAACAATAAAGGAGCAAAGCTAAGAATAAGCCCAGTTGTAGTTTAGTGAAATGAGTTAAAGAAAAGTGGATATCATTCCACATGAGCCAACAAGAGTGCATAAAGGATTTAAATGTATAGCACTAGTCTGTATAAATATAGGATCACATAATAAGATCCCTAGTGAGAGTAAAAGTGTTCTTGTGTTCATAATAGAGGATGCACCATAGAGAATTATATATCCCCATAAAGTACTAGATTGTAACAAAATAACAATGATAGAGAGGGATGTTATAACCATTGTGGATATCAATTCACAAGAGCCAATGAGAGTGCAAGAAGGTGCATAAGGTGTAGGAGCAACCTGTATAGAAATAAGGGTGCACAAGAACCCTTAAGAGAGCACAAGTTTCATTGTGCTCAAAGTGGAGGATGCACTAAATTAAGGGTTGAGAACACTAGATCCCCATAAAGTAAAGGATTAGTTAACAACAACAACAATAAAACCATAGATCAATCTTGGATTAATTATCCATATTTAGCAGTGTGTGATGGATAGAAGATAACCTTAAGCCTCAAATCTAAAGCAAAATGATCTTGAAAAAGGAGAGGCTATAAAGGATCTTTGACTAGGAGAAAATTTCTTGAAGGAAGTACCCAAAGAAGAAACAATGAGAGATGTTGTAGAAGGAGAAGAGTTGATCTAGAGATCAACTATGAGTTTTTTAGAGAAACACATATAAGAGTGAGGTGCCTGAGTCCAAAAGTACACCAAAGGAAATAGAGGCAATGGTGCAAGCACTAGCTAAAGAGAGATTGAGTACCAATGCAAACAGTATTGTGTCAATAGATGAGGGAGGAAAAATAGAAGTTACACAAGTGAAATTCAAGCACAAGAGACATGCCAAAGAGAAGTGTCCTTTAAAATGCATAGACATAGAGAGGAAAAATATTTCAAGTCTATTTATGGCATAAATTTGCCTAAATCATTAGGGGAAGAAGAGAAATAGGTAGCAACTTGTAGTGGAACCTAAGTTGTTATAAAGATAATAGAAAATTACACCATGGAGAGATGCACAAAGGGAAGCAAAAGTGGGCATAACTCCACAAAAGGCATCTAAAGATGCATGAGGAGAGGAAAAGAGTCTACATGTAGCTTACAAAAACAATACATTAGTTTCACATGACATGGATGAGCTACCAAAAGAAATTATCCAAAATCAACCTGATGCAAATCAAAGGAGTGAAATTTTCATTACACAAAAGGAAAAGGACTCACTACTAATTAGGAGCAAGGTAGGAGGGCATCAACTTAAAACTAACTCAGAACAATTCTTGAAGGGGATATTAGTCCAAGCACACAAAGCGAAGTACATGACAAAAGAGGAAGAAGAAAAGCAATAAGAGGGTGAAAATTTGGAAACAAATAATTTCCAAACTATAGACCCAAGTACTACACCCATAAGGCCATCTCAACTAGAGGATAAGACTTGAAATCCATTGAAGGTAACCTTCAAATACTTGATCCCAAAGTAAATAAGAAAGTGTTGCCATGAAAGGAGATGCATCGGAGGAGGCAACATGAGAGTAATACAAAATTTAGAAAGAGCCCTTTTAGAAGATGAAAGAGTTGGAACAAATGCTGATATCAAAAGGCATTGAGGAGAAGGATGCATAAATAAGATACATAAGAAGTAGAAGAAAATAAGGTTATTTCATGGAAGCAACAATAGAGGAGAAAAACAAAGAATAAACCCAGTTGTAGAGGAAGGAAATGAGTGAAGGAAAAGTGGATATCATTTCACATAAGCTAGCAAGAATTCATGAAGGTATGGAAGGTATAACACTAGTTTGCACAAAGATAGGGGCACATAAGAAGAACACTAAGGAGAGCATAGGTTTTCTTGTGCTCATAGAGGATGATTAACCAAAATAAGGGTTGAGAACCCTATATCCCCATAAAGTAATGGATTGTTTCACAATAACAATGATAGAGAGGGATGTTAGAGAAATTGTGGATATCATTCCACAAGAGCCAATGAGAGCACAAGAAGGTGCACAAGGTGTAGGAGCAACCTCCATAGAGATAAGGGCACAAAATAAGAACTCTTAAGAGAGCACAAATGTTACTGTGCTCAAAGTGGAGGATACACTGAAGAGTTAAAAACACTAGATCCCCATAAATCAAAGTATTGGTTCACAACAACAACATAGAGAAATGTTGGAGCAATTGTCCGTATGTAGTGGTGTGTGATGGATATAAGATAACCTTTAGCCCCAGATCCAAAGAAAAATGAGCCTAAGGAAGGAAAGGCTCTAAAAGACCTTTAACTAGAAGAAACATCATATAAATAAGCACCCAAATAAGAAACAATGAGAGATGTTGTAGAAGGAGAAGATTTTCCTAGAGATCAATAAGGAGTTGTTGAGTGAAGCATAAATAAGAGTGAGGTGCATGGGTACAAAAGTGTGCCAAAGGAAATAGAGGCATTAGTGCAAACACTAATTAAAGAGAGATTTTGTGGCAATGCAAACAACATTGTGTTAATAGATGAGTAAGGTGAAAGAGAAATTTCACGAGTGAAATTCAAGCACAACATCCATGAAAAAGAGATGTGTTCTTTGAAAGGCCTAGACATAGAGATGCAAAAGAGTACAAGTCTATTTGTGTCATAGATTTGCCTAAAGCATTAGGGAAAGAAGAGAGAGAAGTTTGAATAAATAAGATACATAAGAAGCAAAGGAAAAGAAGGTTATTTCATGGAAGCAACAATATAGGAGTGAAACTAAGAATAAACCTAGTTGTAGTGGATGGAAATGAGGGAAGGAAATGTGGATATCATTCCACATGAGCCAGCAAGAGTGAATGAAGGTGTGGAAGTTATAGTACCAGTCTACACAAAGAGAGGGACACATAAGAACCCTAAATAGATCACAAGTTTTCTTGTGCTCATAGTGGAGGATGTACTAAAGGAAGGGTTGATAATCCTATGTCCCCATAAATTAATGGATTTTATCACAACAATGATAGAGAGGGATGTTAGAGAAATTATGGATATCATTCCACAAGAGCTATTGACAGCAAAATAAGATGCACAAGGTGTAGGAACAACCTACATAGAGATAAGGGTGCACAAGAACAATCCTTAAAAGATCACAAGTCTTATTATACTCAAATTAGAGGATGCACTTAAGGAAGGGTAGAGAATACTAGATCCCCTTAAAATAAAGGATTGGTTCACAACAAAAACAATATAGAGTGATGTTAGAGCAATTGTCCATATTTAGTGGTGTGTGATGGATAGAAGATAACCTTTAGCCATAAATGCAAAGCAAATGAGCCTAAAGAAGCAAAGGCTCTAAAGGACCTTCAATCAAAAAAAAACTTCTCTAAATTAAGCATCCAAAGAAGAAACAATGAGAGATGTTGTAAAAGGAGAAGGGTTGCCTACATATCAACTAAGATTTGTTGAGTGAAGCATAAATAAGAGTGAGGCACATGGATCCAAAAGTGCACCATATGAAAAAGAGGTGTTGGTGCAAGCACCAACTGAGGAGAGATTGAGTGCCAATGTAAATAGCATTGTGTTAATGGATGAGGAAGGCAAAAAAAAAGTTTCATAGGTTAAATTAAAGCACAATAGCCATGCAAAAGAGATGTGTCCTTCGAAAGGCATAGACATAGAGACTCAAAAGAGTGTAAGTTTATTAGTGGCATAAATTTTACTAAAGCATTAGGTGAACAAGAGAAAGATGTAGAAATTCGTAATGAAAACTAAGTTGTCAGAAAGACAATAGAGCATTGTGCAACAAAGAGACATGAAAAGGGAGGGAAAAGTGGGCATAAATCCATAATAGTCATCTAAAGATGCATGAGGAGAGGATAAGAGTTGACATGTGCCTAAAAAAAAGACATTATTTGCACATGACATGGATGAGCTATCAAGAAGAATTAGCCAAAATCAACCTGATGCCAATCAAAGGAGTACAATTTTCATTACACAAAATGAAAAGGAGACACTAACAATTGGGAGCAAGGCAAGTGGCCATCAAATTAGAACTATCTAGAAATAATGCTTGAAGGGGATATCAATCCAAGCACATAGAATGAAGTGCATGATAAAAGAGGAAGAAGAAAAGTGATAAGAGGGTGATAATTTGGTAACAGATAATTGCCAAATTATAGAGCTAAGTGGTGCACCTAGAAGGCCATCTCAAATAGAGGAGAAGACTTGAAAACCAAATCAGGTAACCTTCAAAGCCTCACTCCTAAAATAAATAAACAAGTGTTGTCATGAAAGGTGATATATAAGAGGAGCCATCATGGGAAGAATGTAGAGGTCAGAAAGAGCCCTTTGAGAAGATGAAAGAGTGGGAGATAATGATGATATCATAAGGCATTAAGAAAAAGGTTGCATAAAGATGCATAATAAGTAGAGGAAAAGAAGTTAATTTAATGGAAGCAACAATAGAGGAGTGAAACCAAGAATAAATGAGTTTTAGTGGAGTGAGATGAGTCAAGGAAAAGTGTATATCATTCCACATGAGCCAACAAAAGTGCATGAAGGTGTGGAAGGTATAACACCAGTCTACACAAAGATAGGGGCACATAAGAACCCAAAAGAGATCATAGGTTTTCTTTTCCTCACAGTGGAGGATGTGTCAGAGGAAGGTTTGAGAATCTTATATCCCCATATAATAATGGATTGTAGTAAAAAAATGATGATAGAGAAGGATGTTAGAGCAATTATGGATATCATTCTACAAGATCCAACAAGAGTGAAATAATGTGCACAAGGTGTAGGAGCAGCCTACACAAAGATAAGGGTACATAATAAGAACCCTTAAGAGAGCACAAGTGATATTGCTCTCAAAGTGGAAGATGCACCAAAGGAAGGGTTGAGAACACTAGATCCCAATAAAGCGAAGGATTGGTTTAAAACAATAACATAGAGTAATGTTAGATAGAAGATAACCTTTATCCCTAGATGTAAATAAAAATGAGCCTAAGGAAGGAGAGGCTCTAAATGACCATTGACTAGGAGCAACTTCCTAGAAGGAAGCACCTAAAGAATAAATAATGAGAGATGTTACAGAAGAAGAAGAGTTGCCCAGAGTTTAACTAGGAGTTGTTGAGTGAAGTATAAATAAGAGTGAAGCTCATGGGTCCAAAAGTGCACCAAAATAAATATAGGCAATGGTGCAATCACCAGATGAAGAGACATTGAGCACCATTTCAAACAAAATCATGTTAATGGATGAGGATGGCAAAAGAAAAGTTACAAGGATAAAATTCAAGCATAATAGCCATGCAAAAGAGATGTCCTTTGAAAGGCACATACATAAAAAGGCAAAAGAGTGGAAGTCTATTTGTGGAAGATTTTTATCTAAAGCATTAGGCAAAGAAGAGAAAGAGGTATCAACTTGTAGTGGAACCTAAGTTGTTATAAAGACAATAGAGCATTGTTCCATGTAGAGACACATAAATAAAAGGTAAAGTGGGAATAAATCCACAAAAGGCATCTGAAGATGCATGAGTTGAGGAGAAGAGTTGACATGTAGCTAACAAAAATAAGACATTATTTTAACATGACATGGATGAGCTACTCTAAGGAATATGCCAAAATAACCCTAATGCCAATCAAGGGAGTGTTCAAAGCACAAAATTAAAAAGAGTCCCTACTGACTATGAGTAAGGTAGGAGGCCATAAGCTTAAAACTAAATAGGAATCAAGCTTGAAGGTGATATCAGTCTAAGTACATAGAGAGAAGTGCATAACAAAAAAAGAAGAAGAAAAGCAATAAGAGGGTGAAAATTTGGAAACAGATAATTTCCAAACTACAAAACCAAGTAGTACACCCAGAAGGCCATCTCAAATGGAGGAGAATACTCGAAAGCCATTTAATGTAACCTTGAAAGCCGTATTACCAAAGTAAAGAATAAAGTGTTGCCATGAAAGGAGATGCATAGGAGCAGCTAACATGGGAGCAATGCAGAGGCCAAAAAGAGCCCTTTGAGATGATAAAGAGTGGGAGCTAATGCTGATCTTGAAAGGTATTGAGGAGAAGGATAGATAAGAAAGATGCATAAGAAGTAGAAGAAAAAAAGGTTACTTCATGGAAGAAAAAATATAGGAGTGAAACCAAGAATAAACCTAGTTTTAGTGGAGTGAAATGGATGAAGGAAAAATGGTTATAACTCTATATGAGCTGACAAATGTGCATGAAGGTGTGGAATGTATAACACTAATATACATAAATACAGGGGCACATAAGAAGGACCTTAAAGAGAGAACATGTTTTTCTATGCTCACAGTGGAGGATGCACCAAAGGAAAGGTTGAGAACCCTATATCCTCATAAATTAATGGACTATATCACAATAATAATGATAGAGAGGGATGTTACAAAAATTGTGGATATCATTCCACAAGAGCCAATGAGAGTGAAATAAGGTGCACAAGGTGTAGGATAAACCTACATAAAGATAAGGGTGTACAAGAACCCTTAAGAGAGCATAAGTGTTATTGTGCTCAAAGTGGAGGATGCACCAAAGGAAGCATTGAGAACACTAGTTCTCTATAAAGCAAAGGATTGGTTCACAACAATAACATAGAGTAATTTTACATATGCAGTGGTGTGTGATGGATATAAGATAACCTTTAGCCCTAAATGTGATGAAAATGAGCCTGAGGAAGGAGAGGCTCTAAAGGACCTTTAACCAAGAGAAAATTCCTTGAAGGAAGCATCTAAAGAAGAAACAATGAGAGATGTTGAAAAAGGAAAAGAGTTGCCTAGAGATCAACTAAGAGTTTTTGAATACAACATAAATAATAGTGAGGTGCATGGGTCTAAAAGCATGCCAAAGGAAATATAGGCATTGGTACAAGCACCGGTTGAATAGAGATTGAGTACTAATGTAAACAACATTGTGTCTATGGATGAGGAAGGCAAAAGAGAAGTTGTACAGGTACAATTCAAGCATTATGGTATAAATTTTCCTAAAGCATTAGGGGAAGAAGAGAAAGAGGTATAAACTTAAAGTGAAACCTAAGTTGTCCTAAATATAATAGAGCATTGCACCATGTAGAGACATGCAAAGGGATGGAAAAGTGGGCATAACTCCATAAAAGGCATCTGAAGATGCATGAGGAAATAAAAAGAGTCAACATATAGCTAAAAAAATAAGACATTATTTGCACATGACATGGATGAGCTTCCATGAGGAATTAGCTAAAATCAACCTGATACCAATCAAAGGAGTGCAATTTTCATTGCAGGGAAGGAAAAGGAGTCACTATCGATTGGGAGCAAAGTAGGAGGACATCAGTTTAAAACTAATTATAAATAATGCATGAAGTTAATATTAGTCTAAGCACACAGAGCAAAGTGTGTGTTAAAAGAGGAAGAAGAAAAGCAATAAGATGACAAAATTTTGGCAATAGATAATTTCCAAACTACACAACCAAGTATTACACCTAGATGGCCATCTTAAATGGAGGAGAAGACTCAAATGCTATTGAAGGTAACCTTCAAAGCCTCGCTACCAAAGTAAAGAATAAAGTGTTACCATGAAAGGTGATGCACAAGAGGATCTAACATGGGAGAAATGTAGAGATCAAGAAGATCCCTTTGAGAAGATGAAAGAGTGGGAGATAATGCTGATCTGGCAAGGCATTGAGGAAAAGGATGCATAAATAAGATGCATAAGAAGTAGAGGAAAAGAAGGTTATTTCATGGAAGAAATAATAGAGGATTGAAACCAAGAATAAAACCTATTGTATTGGAGTGAAATGAGTGAAGGAAAACCAAATATCATTACACATGAGCCAACAAGAGTGTATGAAGGTGGGAAAGGTATAACACTAGTCTGTATAAAGATAGAGACACATAATATGAACCCTAAAGAGAGCACAGGTGTTCTTGTGCTCGCAATGGATGATGCACCAAAGGAAGGGTTGAAAACCCTATATCCCCATAAATTAATGGATTTTAGCACAATAATAATGATAGAGAGGGATTTTAGAGAAATTTTGCATATCATTCCACAAGAGCCAGTGAGAGTGAAAGAAGGTGTACAAGATGTAGGAGTAGCCTACATAGAGATAAGGGTGCACAAGAAGAACCCTTAAGAGAGCATAATTGTTATTATGTTTGAATTGGGGGATGCAATGAAGGATGGGTTGACAACACTAAATCCCAATCAAGCAAAGGATTAGTTCACAAAAACATAAAGTAATGTTAGATTAATTATCCATATGCAGTGGTGTCCAATAGAATATATCCTTTAGCACTGGATGCAAAGAAAAATGACCCTAAGGAAGGAGAGGCTCTAAAGGACCTTTGACCAAGAGAAACTTCCCTAAAGGAAGCACCCCAAGAATAAATATCAAGAGATGTTGTAGAAGGAGAAGAGTTTCCTAGAGATCAACTAGGAGTTGTTGAGTGAAGCATAAATAACAATGAGGCACATGGGTCCAAAAGTATGCCAAAGGAAATAGAGGCATTGGTGCAAGCACCAACTAAAGAGAGATTGAGTGTCACTACAAACAACATTATGTCAATTGATGAGGAAGATGAAAGATAAGTTGCATGGGTGAAATTCAAGCACAACAACCATGTAAAATAGATGTTTCCTTCCAAAGGCATAAATATAGAGAGGCAACAGAGCGCAAGTCTATTTGTGGCAAAAAATTTCCTAAAGCATTAGGGGAAGAAGATAAATAGGTATAAACTTGTAGTAGAACCTAAGTTGTCATAAATACAATCAAGCATTATGCCATGGAGAGACACACAAAGGGAAGAAAAAGTGGGCATAACTCCACAAAAGGTATTTAAAGATGCATGAAGAGAGGAGAAGAGTCAACATGTAGCTAAAAAAAATAAGACATTGTTTGCACATGAAAAGGATGAGCCACTGAGAAGAATTAGCCAAAATTATCTTGATGCTAATAAAAAGAGTGGAATTATCATTCCAAAAAAGGAAAAGGAGTCACTACCGATTGGGAGGAAGGTAGGAGGCCATCAACTTAAAACTAACTAGGAACAATACTTGAAGGGAATATCAATCCAAACACACAGAGTGAAGTGCATGACAAAAGAGGAAGAGTAAAAGTAATAAGAGGGTGAAATTTTGAAAATATATAATTTCCAACCTACAGAACCAAGTAGTGCACCCAAAAAGACATCTCAAATAGAGGAGAAGAC
This sequence comes from Torreya grandis, assembly GCA_037957365.1. NCBI lineage: Eukaryota > Viridiplantae > Streptophyta > Pinopsida > Cupressales > Taxaceae > Torreya > Torreya grandis. The sequence continues at coordinate 2,629,510 of JARHVA010000910.1, read as the reverse complement.
TCAAAAGCCATTGAAGGTAACCTTTAAATCCTCACTCCCAAAGTAAAGAATAAAGTGTTTCCATGAAAGGTGATGCACAGGAGGAGTCAACATGGGAGAAATATGGAGGTTAGAAGGATCCCTTTGAGAAAATGAAAGATTGGGAGTTACTACTAAACTCAAAAGGCATTAATGAGAAGGTTGCATAAATAAGATGCATAATAAGCAGAGGAAAAGAAGGTTATTTCCTAGAAGCAACAATAGAGGAGTGAAACAAAGAATAAAACTAATTGTAGTAGAGGGAAATGAGTTTAAAAAAAGTGGATATCATTCCACATGAGCCAACAAGATTCTTTAAAGGTGTGGAAGTTATAACACTAACCTGCACAAAGATAAGGGCACATAGGAACCCTAAGGAGAGCATAGGTGTTCTTTTGATCATAGTGGAGGTTGTGCGAAAGGAAGGGTTGAGAACCCTACATCCCTATAAATTAATGGATTGTATCACACCAATAAGGATAGAGAGGGATGTTAGATAAATTTTGGATATCATTCCACAAGATCTAGCGATAGCACAAGAAAGTGAATAAGGTGTAGGGGTATCTTGCACAAAGATAAGGATGCTCAAGAAGAACCATTAAGAGAGTATAAGTTTTATTTTTCTCAAAATGGAGGATGTACCAAAAGAAGGGTTGAGAACACTAGATCCATATAAATTAAAGGATTGGTTCACAACAACAACATAGAGTAATGTTGAATTATTTATATCTAGTGGTATGTGATGGAGATAACATAAGATTTATCCCCATATGAAAATCAAAATGAGCTTGAGGAAGGAGAGTATCTAAAGGACATTTGACTAGGAGAAACTTCCCTGAAGGAAGCACCCAAAGAAAAAAAGTGAGAGATGTTGTAGAAGGAAAATAGTTGCTTAGAGATCAATTGGGAGTTTTTGAGTGAAGCATAAATAAGAGTGAGGCACACTGATCCAAAAGTTCACCAAAGGAATTAGAGGCATTGGTGCAAACTCCAACTCAAGACATATTGACAACCAATGCAAACATCATTGTGTCAATAAATAAGGAAGGCAAAAGAGGAGTTTCATGAGTAAAAATCAAGCACAAAAACCATGTAAAAGAGATGTGTCCTTCAAAATACATAGACATAGAGGGGTAAAAGAGCACAAGTCTATTTGTGGTAGAAATTTGCCTAAAGCATTAGGGGAAGAAGAGAAAGAAGTAGTAACTTGTAGTGGAACCAAAGTTGTTATAAATACAATAGAGAATTGCACCATGGAGAGACATACAAAGGGAAGGAAAAGTGGGCATAACTCCACAAAATGCATCTAAAGATGCATGAGAGGAAAAGAGTCTACATATAGCTAACAAAAATAAGACATTATTTGTAATGACATGCATGAGCTACCAATAGGAATTAGCCAAAATCATCTCGATGTCAATCAAAGGTGTACAATTTTCATTGCACAGAAGGAAAAGGAGTCACTACCAATTGGGAGCAAGGTAGGAGGCCATCAAATTAAAACTAACTAGGAATAACGCTTAAAGTGGATATCAGTTCAAGCACATAGACCGAAGTACATGACAAAAGAGGAAAAAGAAAAGCAATAGAGGGTGAAAATTTGGAAACATATAATTTCCAAACTATAGAAGGTAACCTTCAAAGCCTTGCTCTCAAAGTAAATAAGAAAGTGTTGCCATGAATGGTGATGCATGGGAAGAGCCAACATGGGAGCAATGTGGAGGTTAGAAAGAGCCCTTTGAAAAGATGAAAGAGTGGGAGATAATACCGATCTCAAAAGTCATTTAAGAGAAGGTTGCATAAAGAATATGCATAAGAAGTAGAGGAAAATAATGTTATTTCATCAAAGAAACAATAGAAGAATGAAACCAAGAATAAACTTAGTTGTAGTGTAGTGAAATGAGTTAATGAAAAGTGGATATCATTCCACATGAGCCAGCAAGAGTGTATGAAGGAGTGAAAGGTATAACACCAGCCTGCACAAAGATAGGGGCACATAACAACCCTAAATAAAACATAGGTGTTCTTGTGCTCATAGTGGAGGATGCACCAAAGGAAGGGTTAAGAACCCTATATCCTCATAAAGTAATATATTTTAGCACAAAAACAATGATAAAGAGAGATTTTATAATAATTATGGATATCATTGCACAAGACCTAACAAGAGTGCATAAAGGTGCACATGGTATAGGAGTAGCCTGCATATAGATAAGGGTGCACAAGAAGAACCCTTAAGAAAGCATAAGTGTTATTGTGCTCAAAGTGGGGGATGTATCAAAAAAAGTACTGAGAACACTAGATCCCCATAAAGTAAAGGATTGGTTCACAATAGCAATAATAACATAGAGTAATGGTGGAACAATTATCCATATCTAGTAGTGTGTGATGGATAGAAGATAACCTTTAGCCTCAGATGTAAAGAAAAATGATCCTAAGGAAGGAGAGAATCTAAAGGAACTTTGACTAGGAGAAAATTCCCTCAAGTAAACACCTAAAGAAGAAACAATGAGAGATGTTTCAAAAGGAGAAGAGTTACCTAGAGATCAATTGGGAGTTTTTGAATGAAACATAAATAAGAGTGAGGCACATGGGTCCAAAATTACACCAAAGGAAATAGAGGCATTGGTGCAAGCACCAATTGAAGAGAGATTAAGTGCTAATGCAAACATCATTGTGTCAATATATGAGGAAGGCAAAAGATAAGTTGCATGGGTGAAATTTAAGCACAACAACCATGCAAAAGAGATGCATCCTTCAAAAGGCACAGACATAGAAGAGGCAAAAGAGTACAAGTCTATCTATGGTAGACTTTTTCATAAAACATTAAGGGAAGAAGAGAAAGAGATATCAACTTGTAGTGGAACCTATGTTATCATAAAGAGAACAGAGCATTGTACCATGGAGAGACATGCAAAGGGAAGGAAAAGTGGGTGTAACTCCTCAAAAAGCATCTAAAGATGCATTAGGAGAGGAGAAGAGTCTACATGTAGCTAATAAAAAAAAGACATTGTTTGCACATGACATGGATGAGCTATCAAGAGGAATTAGCAAAAATCAGCTTGATGCCAATCAAAGGTGTGAAATTTTCATTGCATAGAAGGAAAAGGAGTCACTACCGATTGGGATCAAGGCAAGAGGACATCACCTTAAAAATAACTAGGAATAATCATTAAAGGGATATCAGTCCAAGCACTTAGAGCAAAGTGTGCAACAAAAAGAAGAAGAAGAAAAGCAAAAAGAGGGTGAAATTTTTGTAACATATAATTTACAAGCTACAGAACTAAGTAGTGCACCCAAAAGGCCATCTCAAATGGAGGTGAAGACTCAAAATCCATTGAAGGTAACCTTTAAAGCCTCACTCCCAAAGAAAATAAGAAAGTGTTGTCATGAAAGGTGATGCACAAGAAGAACCAACATGGGAACAATGTGGAGGTCAAAAAGAGCCCTTCAAGAAGATGAAAGAGTGGGAGCTAATGTTGATCTTGGAAGGCATTGAGAAGAATGCATAAAGAAGATGCATAAGAAGTAGAGGAAAAGAAGGTTATTTCATGGAAACAATGATAGAAGAGTGAAACTGAGTATAAAACCAATTGTAGTGGAGTGAAAAGAGTGAAGGAAAAGTGGATATCATTCCACATGAGCCATCAATAGTACATGAAGGTGTGGAAGGTATACCACCAATCTTCACAAAGATAGAGGCATATAAGAAGAAACCTAAAGATATCACAGGTGTTCTTGTTCTCATAATTGAGGATGCACCAAAAGAAGGGTTGAGAAACCTATATCCCCTAAAGTAATGGCTTATAGCACAATAACAATGATAGAGAGGGACATTAGAACAATTGTGGATATTAATCCACAAGAGCTAGAAAGAGTGAAATAAGGTGCATAAGGTGTAGGAGTAGCCTCCACAGAGATAAGGGTATATAATAAGAACCCTTAAGTGATCTCAAGTGTTATTATGATCAAATTAGAAGATGCACTGAAGGAAGTGTTATGAATACTATATCCCCATAAAGCAAAGGATTGGTTCATAGAAACAACATAGAATAATGCTAGAGAAATTATCCATATGCAATAGTGTGTGATGTATTAAAGATAACCTTTAGCCCTAGATACAAAGTAAAATGAGTCTGAGGAAGGAGAGGCTCTAAAGGACCTTTGGCTAGGATAAATTTTCCTAAAGGAAGTACCCAAAGAAGAAATAATAAGAGATGTTGCATAAGGAAAAGAGTTGCCTAGAGATCAACTAGGATCTATTGAGTGAAACATAAATAAGAGTGAGGTGCATGGGTCCAAAAGTGCACCAAAGGAAAAAGAGGCATTGGTACAAGCACCAACTAAAGAGAGATTGAGTGCCAATGAAAAATATATTATGTCAATGGATGAGGAAGGTGAAAGAGAAGTTGTATGGGTGAAATTCAAGCACAACAACCATGCAAAGAAATGTTTCCTTATAAAGGCACACATATATATAGGCAAAAGAGTGTAAGTTTATTTATGGAAAAAAATTGCCTAAATCATTAGGGGAAGAAGAGAAAGATGAAAAAACTTGTAGTGGAACCTAAGTTATCATAAAGACAATAGAGCATTCCACCATGAAGAGACACCCAAAGAGAAGGAAAAGTGGGCATAACTCCACAAAAGACATCTAAAGATGCATGAGGAGAGGAGAAGATTCAACATGTAGCTAACAAAAACAAAACATTTTTTGCACATGATATGGATGAGCTATCAAGAGAAATGAGCCAAAATCATCCTGATGCCAATCAAAAGAGTGCAATTTTCATTAATCAAAAGGAAAAAGATTAACTATGGATTTGAATCAAGGTAGAAGGCCATCGACTTAAAACTAACTAGGAAGAATGCTTGAAGTGGATATTAGTCCAAGCACATAAAGCAAAGTGCATGATAAAAGAGGAAGAAGAAAATTAACAAAAGAGTGAAAATTTTGGAATAGATAATTTCCAAACTATAGAACCAAGTAGTGCACCTAGAAGGCCATCTCAAATGGAGGAGAAGACTAAAAATCCATTAAAGGTAACCTTCAAAGCCTCACTCCCAAAGTAAAGAAGAAAGTGTTGCCATGAAATGTGATGTAAAGGAGGAGCCAACAAGAGAGCAATGCAGAGGTTAGAAATATCCCTTTGAGAAGATGAAAGAGTGGGAGCTAATGCTAATCTTAGAATGCATTGAGGATAAGGTTTCATAAATAAGATTCATAAGAAGTAGAGGAAAATAAGGTTATTTAATGGAAATAATAATAGAGGAGTGAAACTAGAAATAAACTCAGTTGAAGTGGAGTGAAATGAGTGAAGGAAAATTAGATATCATTCCACATGAGCCAATAAGAGTTCATGAAGGTATGGAAGGTATAGCCCCATTATGCACAAAGATAGGGGCACATAAGAAGAACCCTAAAGATAACATAGCTTCTCTTGTGCTCACAGTGGAGGATGTGCCAAAGGAAGGGTTGAGAACCATATATCCCCATAAAGTAATGGATTGTATCACAAAAACAATAATAGAGAGGGATGTTAGAGTCATTTTGGATATCATTACACAAGAGCCAATGAGAGTGTAAGGTGTAAAAGATGTTGGAGAAACTTACACAGAGATAAGGAAACACAAAAGGAACCCTTAAGAGAGCACAAGTTTTATTCTACTCCAGTGGGGGATGCATCTAAGGATGGGTTGAGAACATTATATCTCCATCAAGCAAAGGATTGGTTCACAACAATAAAAACATAGAGTAATGTTGGATTAATTATCCATATCTAATGGTGTGTGAGTGATAGAAGATAACCTTTAGCAATGGGTTTAAATCAAAATGATCCTAAGGAAGGAGAGTCTCTAAAGGACCTATGATCAGGAGAAACTTCCCTAAAGGAGTCACTCAAAAAATAAACAGAAATATATCTTACATAAGTAGAAGAGTTACCTAAAGATTAAGTGGGAGTTGTTGAGTGAAGCATAAATAAGAGTGAGGTGCATGGGTCCAAAAGTGTGCCAAAGGAAATAAATGCATTTGTGCAAGCACCAACCGAATAGAGATTGAGTGCCACTACAAAAAGAATTATGTCAATGAATGAGGAATGCAAAAGAGAAGTTACACGGGTGAAATTCAAGCACATAAAGACATAGAGAGGAAAAAGAGCACATGTTTATTTTTGGAAAAAAAATTGCCTAAAGTATTAGGGAAAGAAAAGAAATAGGTAGCAACTTGCAGTGGAACCTAAGTTGTCATAAAGATAACAGAGCATTACACCATGGAGAGACATTAAAATAGAAGGAAAAGTGGTCATAACTCCACTAAAGGCATTTGAAGATGCATGAGGAGAGGAGAAGAGTTGACATGTAGATAATAAAAATAAGACATTGTTTGCACACAACATGGATGAGTTACCAAAAGGAATTAGCAAAAATCAGCCTGATACCAATCAAAGGAGTGTAATTTTCATTCCATGGAAGGAAAAGAGTCACTACCAATTGGGAGCAAGGTAGGAGACCATCAACTTAAAACAAAATAGGAACAATGCTTGAAGGGGATATTAGTCTAATGATCCATTTGATAAGATGAAAGAGTGGGAGTGAATGTTGATCTCAAAAGGCATTTAGGAGAAGACAACATAAAGAAGATGCATAAGAAGCAGAGGAATAAAATTTTATTTCATGGAAGCAACAATAGAAGAGTGAAACCAAGAATAAACCCAATTGTAGTGGAGTGAAATGAGTGAAGTAAATGTGGATATCATTCCACATGAGTAAGCATCCTGCATAAAGATAAGGGCATAGAAAAATAATTAAGAGAGCATAAGTGTTATTATGCTTGAAGTGGAGGATGGATCGAAGGTTTGAGAACACCATATCCCCAAAAAGCAAATGACTAGTTCACAACAACAATAACATAGAGTAATGCTAGATAAATTATCCATATCTAGTGTGTGTGATGGAGATAACATAAACTTTATCCCCAGATGCAAAGAAAAACAAGATTGAGGATGGAGATGCTCTAAAGGACCTTCAACCAAGAGAAAATTCCTTGAATAAAGCACCCAAAGATGAAAAGGTGAGATATGTTGCATAAGGAGAAGAGCTACCTATAGATCAACTAGGAGTTGTTGAGTAAAGCATAAATAAGATGAGGCACATGGGTCCAAAAGTGCACCAAAGGAATTAGAGGCATTGGTGCAAGCTCCAACTCAAGAGAGATTGAGAAAAAATGCAAATAACATTGTGTTAATAGATGAAGAAGGAAAAAGACAATTTGCACGAGTGAAATTTGAGCACAACCATGCAAAAGAGATGTGTCCTTAAAAATGCATAGACATAGAGGGGCAAAAGAGTGTGAGTTTATTTGTGGCAAAAAATTGCCTAAATCATTAAGAGAAGAATAGAAAGAAGTCACACATTTTAGTGGAACCTAAGCTGTCATTAAGACAATAGACCATTGTGTTATGGAGAGACACACAAAGGGAAGGAAAAGTGGGCATAAATCCACAAAAGACATTTTAAGATGCATGAGGAGAGGAGAAGAGTCTACAAGTAGCTAACAAAAAAAAACATTGTTTGTACATGACATGGATGAGCTACCGAGAGGAATTAGCCAAAATCCTCTCAATGCTAATCAAAGGAGTGCAATTTTCATTACATGAAATGAAAAGGATTCACTATAAATTGAGAGAAAGGTAGGAGACCATCATCTTAAAACTAACTAAGAACAATGCTTGAAGGGGATATCAGTCCAAGCATACATAGCAAAGTGCACAACAAAAGAGGAAGAAGAAAAGAAATAACACGAAAAAAATTTGGCAATAAATAATTTTCAAACTACATAACCAAGTAGTTCACCTAGAAGGCCATCTCAAATGAGAAGACTTGAAAGCCATTGAAGGTAACCTTCAAAGCCTTGATCCTAAAGTAAATAAGAGAGTGTTGCCAGGAAAGGTGATGCACAAGAGGAGCCAACATGGGAGTAATGTGGAGGTCAGAAAGAGCCCTTTGAGAAGATGAAAGAATGGGAGGTAATGTTGATCTCAAAAGGCATTAAGGATAAGTTTGCATAAAGAAGATGCATAAAAATTAGAAGAAAAGAAGGATATTTCATGGAAGCAAAAATAGAGGAGCAAAACCAAGAATAAACCTATTTATAGTGCAATGAAATGAGTCAAGGAAAAGTGGATATCATTCCTCATAAGCCAAAAAGAGTGCATGGAGTGAAAAATATAGAACTAGTCTGCACAAAGATATGGGCACATAAGAACCCTAAGAGAGCATAGGTGTTCTTGTGTTCATAGTGGAGGATGTGCCAAAAGAAGGGTTGAGAACCCTATATGCACATAAAGTAATGGATTGTATCACAATAATAATGATAAAGAGGGATGTTAAAATAATTATGGATATCATTCCACAAGAGCCAACAAGAGTGAAAGAAGGTGAAAAGGGTGTAGGAGTAACTTGCATAGAGATAAGGTTGTACAAGAAGAAACCTTAAGAGAGCATAAGTGTTATTGTGCTCAAATTGGAGGATGCATCAAAGGAAGGGTTGAGAACACTGGATCCTCATAAAGCAAAGGATTTATTCACAATAATAGCATAGAGAAATTTTGGGAAATTTTCCATATGCATTGGTGTGTGATGCATAGAAGATAACCTTTAGCCCTAGATGTAAAGGAAAACAAGCCTAAGGAAGGAGAGGATCTAAATGACCTTCAACTAGGATAAACTTCCTTGAAGGAATCACCTAAAGAAGAAACAACTAGATATGTTTTATAAAGAGAAGAGTTTCCTAGATATCAACTGGGAGTTGTTGAGTGAAACATAAATAAGAGCGAGACACAAGGGTCCAAAAGTGCACTAAAGGAAATAGAGGCATTGGTGCAAGTACTAGTTGAAGAGATATTAAGCACCAATGCAAACAACATTATGTCAATAGATAAGGAAGGTGAAAGAGAAGTTTCACAAGTTAAATTCAAGCACAACAGCCATGCAAAAGAGATGTGTCCTTCAAAAGGCACAAACATAGAGAGGTAAAAGAGCACAAATCTATTTGTGTCAAAAATTTTCCTAAAGCATTAGGGGAAGAACAAAAAGAGGTAGCAACTTCTAGTGGAACCTAAGTTGTCATAAATATAATAGAGCATTTCACCATGGAGAGATAGGCAAATGAAAGGAAAAGTGGGCATAACTCCAAAAAAGGCATTTAAAGATGCATGAAGAGAGGATAAGAGTCTACATGTAGCTAATAAAAATAAGACATTATTTTCACACAACATGCATGAGCTATTGAGAGGAATTAGCCAAAATCAACTTGATGCCAATCAAAGGTGTGCCATTTTCATTACAAGGAAAAGGATTCACTTCTGATTGGGAGCAAGGAAATAGCCCATCACCTTAAAACTAACTAGGAAAAATGCTTGGAGGGGATATCATTCCAATCACATAGAGTGAAGTAAGCAACAAAAATGGAAGAATAAAAGCAATAAGAGGGTAAAAATTTGGCAACATATAATTTCCAAATTACAGAACAAAGTAGTGCACCCAAAAGGCCATCTCAAATGGAGGAGAAGACTCAAAAGCTATTGAAGTTAACCTTCAAATCCTCATTCCCAAAGAGAAGATGAAAGTGTTTCCATGAAAGGTGATGCACAAGAGGATCCAACATGGGAACAATGTGGAGGTCAGAAAGAGCCCTTTGAGAAGATAAAAGAGTGGGAGCTAATGTTGATCTTAGAAGGCATTGAGCAGAAGGATGCATAAATAAGATGCATAAGAATTAGAGGAAAATAAGGTTATTTCATGGAAACAACAATAGAGGAATGAAATCACAAATAAAACTAGTTCTTGTAGAGTGAAAAGAGTGAAGGAAAATTGGATAGCAGTCTACATGAGTCATCAAGAGTAAATGAAGGTGTTGAAGTTATAGCACCAGTCTGCATAAAGATAGTATCATATAAGAAGAACCCTAAAGAGAGCACATGTGTTCTTGTGTTCATAGTGGAGGATGTGCCAAAGGAAGGGTTGAGAACCCTATATCCCCATAAATTAATGGATTGATGCACAATAACAATGATAGAGAAGGATGTTATAGAAATTATGGATATCATTCCATAAGAGCTAGCAAGAGTGCATGAAGGTGCATAAGGTGTAGGAGTAGCCTGTAAAGAGATAAGTGTGTAAAAGAAGAAACCTTAAGAGAGCACAAGTGTTATTATGCTCAAAGTGGAGGATGCACTGAATGAAGTGTCGAGAACATAAGATCCCCATAAAGCAAAGGATTGGTTTAAAATAAAAACAACATAGACTAATGTTGGAGCAATTATCCATATGCAGTGGTGTGTGATGGATATGAGATATTTAGCCCTAGATACAAATAAAAATGAACCTGAGGGAGGAAAGGCTCTAAAAGACCTTCGATCAGGAGGAACTTCCTTGTAAGGAAGTACCTAAAGAAGAAATAATGAGAGATTTTATAAAAGGAGAAGAGTTACCTAGAGATCAAATTTGAGTTGTTGAGTGAAGCATAAATAAGAGTGAGGCACATGTGTCCAAAAGTGCACCAAAGGAAATAAAGGCATTGGTGTAAGCACAAACTAAAAAGAGATTGAGTGCCAATGCAAACAACATTGTGTCAATGGATGAGGAAGGTGAAATGGAAGTTGCACAAGTTAAATCCAAACACAACAACCATGTAAAAGAGATGTGTCCTTCGAAAGGTAAAGACAAAGAGAGGTCAAAAAGAGAAAGTCTTTTTGTCATGCAAAGATAGGGGCATATAAGAAGAACCTTGAAGAGAGCACATGTGTTCTTGTTCTCACAGTGGAGGATGCACCAAATTAAGGGTTGAGAACCCTATATCCCTATAAAGTAATGGATTGTAGCATAAGAAAAATGATAGAGAGGGATGTTAGAGAAATTATGGATATCATTCCTCAAGAGCTAAAAAGAGCACAAAAAGGTGCAGAAGGTGTAGAAGCAACCTCCACAAAGATAATGTCACATAAAAAGAACCCTTAAGTGATCACAAGTGTTATTATGCTTGAAGTAGAGGATGCATTGAAGGAAATGTTGTGAATACTAGATCCCCATAAAGCAAAAGATTGGTTAATAATAATAACATAGAGTAATCATGGAGTAATTATCCATATGCAATGGTGTGTGATGGATATATGATAACCTTTAGCCCTACATATAAATCAAATCAAGCTAGAGTAAGGAGAGACTCTAAAGGACTTTAGACTAGGAAAAACTCCCCTAAAATAAGCACCCAAAGAATAAATAGTGAGAGATGTTGCAAAAGGAAAAGATTTGCCTAGAGATCAACTGGTATTTGTTGAGTGAATCACAAACAAGAGTGAGGTGCATGGGTCCAAAAGTGTGCCAAAGGAAATAGAGGCATTGGTGCAAGCACCAACTGAAGAGATATTGAATGCTAATACAAACAACATTGTGTTAATGAATGAGGAAGGTGAAAGAGAAGTTGCACAGGTGAAATTCAAGCATAATAGCCAATTAAAAGAGATGTTTCCTTCAAAAGGCACATATATTAAGAGGCAAAAGTTTCTAAGTATATTTGTGGTAAAAAATTTCCTAAACCATTAGGAGAAGAAGAGAAAAAGGTAGCAACTTATAGTGGAACCTAAGTTGTGATAAAGATAATAGATCATTATGCCATGGAGAGACATGCAAAGGGAAGGAAAAGTGGGGATAACTCCACAAAAGGCATCTAAAGATGCATGAGAGGAGAAGAGTTGACATGTAGTTAAAAAAAACAAGACATTATTTGTACATGACATGGATGAGCTACTAAGAGGAATTAGCCAAAATTAGCTTGATGTCAATCAAAAAAGTGAAATTTTCATTGCATAAAAGGAAAAGGAGTCACTAACAATTTAAATCAAGGTAGAAAGCCATCAACTTAAAAATAACTAAGAATAATGCTTGAAGAGGATATCGATCCAAGCACACAGAGTGAAGTACATGATAAAAGAGGAAAAATAAAATCAATAAGAGGGTAAAAATTTGGCAACAAATAATTTTCAAAGTACAAAACCAAGAGGTACATTGAGAAGGCCAACTCAAATATAAGAGAAGACTTGAAAGCCATTGAATGTAACCTTCAAATCCTAGCTCCCAAAATAAGAAAGTGTTGCCATGAAAGGTGATGCGCAAGAGGAGCTAATATGGGAGAAATGTGGAGGTCAGAAAGAGCTCTTTGAGAAGATGAAAGAGTGGGAGCTAATGCTGATCTCAAAAGGCATTGAGGAGAAGGGTACATAAAGAAGGTGCATAAGAAGTAAAGGAAAAATAGGTTATTTCATGGAAGTAACAATAAAATAGCAAAACCAAGAATAAATCCTATTTTAGTAGAGTAAAATGAGTGAAGGAAAAGAGGATACCATTTCACATAAGCTAGCAAGAATGCATGAAGGTGTGGAAGGTATAACACTAATCTACAAAAAGATAGGGGCACATAAGAACCCTAAAGAGAGCACAGGTGTTCTTGTACTCACAGTGAAGGATGCACCAAAGAAAGGGTTTATAACCCTATATCCCCATAAAGTAATAGATTTTAGCACAATAATAATGATAGAGAGGGATGTTAGAGAAATTATGGATATCATACCACAAGATCCAATGAGAGCAAAAAAAGGTGCATAAGGTGTAGGAGCATCCTGCATAAAAATAAAGGTGTACAAGAAGAGAAATTAAGAGAGCACAAGTGTTATTATGCTATACGTGGATGATGCACTGAAGGAAGGCTAAGAACACTAATCCCCATAAAGTAAAGGATTGGCTCACAATAACAACATAGATTAATTCTAGAGAAATTGTCCATATGCAGCAATATACAATGGATAGAAGATAACTTTTAGCCATGGATTAAAAAAAATGAGCTTGAGGAAGGAGAGGCTCTAAAGGACCTTCAAATAGGATAAATCCCTAAAGGAAGCACCAAAAGAAGAAATAATGAGAGATGTTACAGAAGGAAAGGAGTTTCCTAGAGATCAATTGGGAGTTTTTGAGTGAAGTATAAATAAAATTGAGGTGCATGGGTCCAAAATTATGCCAAAACAAATAGAGGTGTTGGTGTGACCACTAGTTGAAGAGAGATTGAGAACCAATGTAAACAACATTATGTCAATGGATGAGGATGGTGAAAGAGAAGTTACATAGGTGAAATTCAAGCACAACAACCATGCAAAAGAGATGCATCGTTTGAAAGGCAAAGACATAGAGAGGTAAAATATCACAATTTTATTTATCGTATAAATTTTCCTAAAGCATCAAGGGAAAAAGAGAAATAAGTAGTAAATTTCAGTGGAACCTACATAGTCATAGAGATAATAGAGAATTGCACCATGTAGAGACACACAAAGGGAAGGAAAAGTGGGTATAAATCCACAAAAGGCATCTAAATATGCATTGGGAGAGGAGAAGAGTTGACATGTAGCTAGTAAAAAAATACATTATTTACACAGAACATAGATGAGCTACTGAAAGAAATTAGCTAAAATCAACCCAATGCCAATCAAAGGAGTGAAATTTTCATTTCATGGAAAGAAAATGAGTCACTACCAGTTTGGAGCAAGGTAAGAGGCCATTAGCTAAAAACTAACTAGGAACAATGCTTGAAGTGGATACCAGTCCAAGCATAAAGAGTGAAGTGTGTGACAAAAGAGGAAAAAGAAGAGCAATAAGATGACAAAAATTTGGCAACAGATATTTTCCAAACTATATAACCAAGTAGTGCACCTAGAAGGCCATCTCAAATGGAGGAGAAGATTCAAAAGCCATTAAAGGTAACCTTCAAAGCCTCACTCCCAAAGTAAAGAATAATGTGTTGCCATGAAATGCAATGCATAGGAGGAGCTAACATGGGAGAAATGTGGAGGATAGAAAGAGCCCTTTGAGAAGATGAAAGAGTGGGAGATAATGCTAAACTTGGAAGGCATTAAGGAGAAGGATGTATAAAGAAGATGCATAAGAAGTAGAGGAAAAGAAGGTTATTTCATAGAATCAAAAATAGAGGAGTGAAACCAGGAGTAAACTCAATTGTAGTGGAGTGAAATGAGTGAAGGAAAACTAGATATCATTCCACATGAGTTAGTAAGAGTCCATGAAGGTGTGAAAGGTATAATCCCAATCTGCAAAAAGATAGGGGCATATAAGAAGAACCCTAAAGAGAGCACATGTGTTCTTATGCTCATAGTGGAGGATGTGCCAAAGGAAGGGTTGAGAACCCTAGATCCCCATAACATAATGGATTATCACACAACAACAATGATAGAGAGGGATGTTAGAGAAATTGTGGATATCATTCCACAAGAGCTAGCAAGAGCACAAAAAGATGCACAAATATGTAAGAGCAACTTACCCTGAGATAAGGACACACAAAAAGAACCCTTAAGAGAGCACAAGTGTTAATATGCTCAAGTGGGGTATGAACCAAAGGATGGGTTCATAATAACAACAACATAGAGTAATGCTAGAGTAATTATCCATGTGCAACTATGTGTGAGAGATAGAAGATAACCTTTAGTATTTAATGCAAAGAAAAATGACCTTGAGGAAGGAGAGGCTATAAAGGACCTTCGACCAAGAAAAATTTCCTTGAAGGAAGCACCCAAAGAAGAAATAGCAAGATATGCTGTATAAGGAGAAGAGTTACCTAAAGATAAATTGGGAGTTGTTGAGTGAAGAATAAATAAAAGTGAGGCACATAGTTCCAAAAATGTGATAAAGGAAATAGAAGCATCGGTGCAAGCACCAACTCAAGAGAGATTGATCACCACTACAAATAACATTGTGTGTATGGATGAGTAAGGCAAAGGATAAATTTCATGGGTGAAATTCAAGAACAATAGCCATGAAAAAGAGATTTGTCTTTAGAAAGGCAAAGACATAGAGAGGAAAAAGAGTGCAAGTTTATTTTTTGCAAAAACTTTCCTTAAGCATTAGGGGAAGAAGAGAAATAAGTAGCAACTTGTTGAGTTGTCATAAAGCTAATAGAGAATTGCACCATGGAGCGACACATAAAGGGAATGAAAAGTGGGCATAACTACATAAAAGACATGAAAATGTATGAAGAGAGGAGAAGAGTTGACATGTAGCTAACAAAAATAAGACATTGTTTGCACACAACATGGATGAGCTACCGAAAGGAATTAGCTAAAATCAGCCCAATGCCAATCAAAGGAATGCAATTTTCATTCCACAAAAGGAAAAAGAGTCACTAAAAATTAGGAGAAAGGTAAGAGGCCATCAACTTAAAACTAACTAGGAATAATGCTTGAAGGGGATATGAGTCCAAGCATACAGAGCAATAATCCCAATAAAAGAGGAAGAAGAAAAGCAATGAGAAGGTGAAAATTTGGCAACTGATAATTTCTAAACTATAGAACCAATTAGTTCACCCAAAATTCCATCCAAAATGGAGGATAAGACTCAAAATCCATTGAAGGTAACCCTCAAATCCTAGTTACCAAAGTAAAGAAGTATGTGTTTCCATGAAAGGTAATGGGTAGGAGATGTTAACATGGGAGCAATGCAGAGGTCAGAAAGAGCCCTTTGAGAAGATGAAAGAATGGGAGCTAATGCTAATCTCATAAGGCATTGAGGATAACACTGAATAAATAAGATGCATAAGAAGAAGAGGAAAATAAGGTTATTTCATGGAAGCAACAATAGAGGAATAAAACCAAGAATAAACCGAGTGGTGGTGGAGTGAAATGAGTGAAGGAAAAGTGAATATCATTCCACATGAGCAAGAAAGATTTCATGAAGGTGTGGAAGGTATAACACCATCCTGCATAAAGATAAGGGCACATAAAAAGAACCCTAAGGAGAGCATAGGTGTTCTTGTGATCATATTGGAGGTTGTGCCAAAGGAAGGGTTGAGAACCCCATATCCCCATAAAGTAATGGATTGTAGCACAACAAAAATTATAGAGAGGGATGTTAGATAGATTGTGGATAACATCCCATAAGAGATAGTGGGAGTGCAAGAAGGTGCATAAGGTGTAGGGGAATACTACATAGAGATAAGTATGCACAAGAAGAACCCTTAAGAGAGCATACATGTTATTATAATTGAATTGGAGGATGCACCAAAGGAAGGGATGATAACACTAGATCCCCATAAAGTAAAGGACTAGTTCACAATAACAACATAGAGTAATGGTAAAGTAATTGTCCATATCGAATAGTGTGTGATGGAGAGAACATAATCTTTAGCCCCAGACGTAAATAAAAATGAGATTGAGGAAGGAGAGCTCTAAAGGACCTTTGACTAGGAGAAACTTCCCTGAAGGAAACACCAAAAGAATAAAAAGTGAGAGATGTTGCAAAAGGAGAAGATTTGCCTAGAAATCAATGAGTTGTTGAGTGAAGCATAAATAAGAGTAAGGTGCATGGTTATAAAAGTGTGCCAAAGAAATTAGAGGCACTAGTGCAAGCTCCAACTCAAGAGAGATTAAGCAAAAATGTAAATAACATAGTGTCAATGGATGAGGAAGGAAAAAGAGAAGTTGCACAGGTGAAATTCAAGCACAAAACCATGTAAAAGAGAGGTGTCCAAGGCATAAACACAGAGGGGCAAAAGAGTACAATTCTATTTGTGGTATAAATTTTCCTAAAACATTAGTGAAAAAGGAGAAAGAGGTAGCAAATTGTTGTGGAACCTAAGTTGTCATAAACATAATAGAGTATTGCATCATGGAGAGACACACAAATGGAAGGAAAAGTGGGCATAACTCCACAAAGGGCATCTAAAGATGCATGAGGAGAGGAGAAGATTTGACATGTAGCTAACAAAAATAAGACATTATTTGCACATGACATGGATGAGCTACTAAGAAGAATTAGCCAAAATCATCTCGATGCCAATCAAAGGAGTGTAATTTTCATTACACGAAAGCAAAAGGATTCACTATCAATTGGGAGCAAGGCAGGAAGCTATCAACATAAAACTAACTAGGAATAATGCTTGAATGGGAGGTGTGTCCAAGAACATAGAGTGAAGTGCATGATAAAAGAGGGAAAAAAAAGCAATAAGAGGGTGAAAATTTGGTAGCAGATAGTTTCCAAAATATAGAACCAAGTAGTGCACCTAAAAGGCCATTTCAAATGGAAAAGACTCAAAATTCGTTGAAGGTAGCCTTTAAAGCCTCACTACCAAAGTAAAGAAAACATTGCCATGAAAGGTGATGCATAGGAGGAGCCAACATGGGAGCAATGTGGAGGTCAGAAAGAGCCATATGAGAAGATGAAAGAGTGGGAGCTAATTTTGATCTCAAAAGGCATTAAGGAGAAGGTTGTATAAAGAAGATGCATAAGAGGTAGCGGAAAAGAAAGTTATTTCATGGAAGGAACAACAGAGGAGATAAACCAAGAATAAACCCATTTGTAGTGCATTAAAATGAGCTAAGGAAAAGTGGATATCATTCCACATGAGCTAGTAAGAATAAATGAAGGAGTGAAAGGTATAGCACCAGTCTACACAAAGACAGGGGCACATAGGAACCCTAAAGAATGCATAGGTGTTCTTGTGCTCATAGTGGAGGATGCACCAAAGGGTTGAGAACCCTATATTCCCATAAAGTAATGGATCTTAGTATAACAACAATGATAAAGAGGGATGTTAGAACAATAAATATCATTCCATAAGATCTATTAAGAGCACAAGAAGGTGCATAAGGTGTAGGAGCAGTCTAAATAGAGATAAAGGAACACAAGAAGAACCATTAATAAGAGAGCACAAGAGTTATAATGCTGAAATTGGAGGATGCATTGAAAGAAGGATTGAGAACACTAGATCCTCGTAAAGCAAATGATTAGTTCAAAACAACAACAATAACATAGATTAATGTTGGAGAAATTGTCAATATGTATGGGTGTGTGATGGATAGAAGATAACCTTTAGCCCTGAATGTAAAGAAAAACATGTCTAAGGAAGGAGAGGCTCTAAAGGATGTTCGACCAGGAGAAACTTCATTAAAGGAAGCACACAAATAAGAAATAATGAGTGATGTTTTAGAAGGAAAGGACTTGCCTCGAGATCAACTAAAAGTTATTAAGTGAAACATAAATAAGAGTGAGGTATATGGGTCCGAAAGTACACCAAAGGAAATATAGAGATTAAGTGCCAATGCAAACAACATTATGTCAATAGATGAGGATGGTGAAAGAGAATTGCATAGGTGAAATTCAAGCACAACAACCATGCAAAAGAGATGTCTCCTTCAAAAGGCAAAAACATAGAGAGGTAAAAGAGCACAAGTCTATTTGTGATAGAAATTTTCTTAAAGCATTATGGGAAGAAGAGAAAGACAACTTGTAGTGGAAACTAAGTTGTCATAAAGATAATAGAGCATTGAGCCATGGAGAGACATGAAAAGGGAAGGAAAAGAGGGCATAAATCCACAAAAGGCATTTGAAGATGCATGAGGAGAGGATAATAATTGACATGCAACTAATAAAAATAGGACATTATTTGCACATGACATGGATGAGCTATTGACAGGAATTAGCCAAAATCAACCTGATGATAATCAAAGGTGTGCCATTTTCATTACACGAAAAGAAACTGAGTCACTACTGATTGGGAGTAAGGAAGGATGCCATCACCTTAAAACTAACTAGGAACAATGCTTGAAGGTGATATCATTCCAAGCACACAAAGTGAAGTGCACAAAAAAAGAGGAAGAAGAAAAGCAATAAGAGGGTGAAAATTTGGTAACATATAATTTCCAAACTATAGAACCAAGTAGTGCACCTAAAAGGCCATCTCAAATGGAGGAGAAGACTCAAAATCCATTGAAGGTAACCTTCAAATCCTTGCTCTCAAATAAAATAAGAAAGTGTTGCCATGAAAGGTGATGCACAGGAGGAGCCAATATGGGAACAATATAGAGGTCAAAAAGAGCCTTTTGAGAAGATGAAAGAGTGGGAGCTAATGATGATCTTGGAAGGAATTGAGGAGAAGGATGCATAAGAAGTAGAGGAAAAGAAGGTTATTTCATGGAAATGACAATAGAGGAGCAAAACCAAAATAAAACTAATTTTATTAGAGTGAAAATAGTGAAGGAAAACTGGGTATCATTCTACATGAGCCATCAAGAGTACATGAAGGTGTGGAAGGTATAGCACTAGTCTACACAAAGACAAGGTCATATAAGAATAACCCTAAAGAGAGCACAGGTGTTTTTATGCTCATAGTGGACGATATGCCAAAGGAAGGGTTGAGAACCCTATATCCCCATAAAGTAATATATTGTACCACAATAACAATGATAAAGAGGGATATTAGAGAAATATAGATATCATTCCACAAGACCCAATGAGAGAATAAGAATTTTCACAAGGTATAAGAGTAGCCTCCATAGAGATAAGAGCACAAAATAAGAACTCTTAAGTGAGCACAAGTGTTATTGTGCTTGAAGTGGAGGATGCACTGAAGGAAGTGTTACAAACACTAGATCCCTATAAAGCAAAGGATTGGTTCACAAAAACATAGATTAATGCTCGAGTAATTGTCCATATGAAATAGTTTGTGATGGATATAATATAACCTTTAACCCTAGATACAAAGCAAAATGAGCCTAAGGAAGGAGAGGCTTAAAGCACCTTTGAATAGGAGAAATTTCCCTAAAGGAAGTGCCCAAAAAAGAAATAGTGAGAGATATTATATAAGGAAAAGAGTTGCCTAAATATCAACTGGGAGTTGTTGAGTGAAGGACAAATAAGAGTGAGGTGCATGCATCTAAAAGTGCACCAAAATAAATAGAGGCATTGGTGTAAGCACCAACTAAAGATATATTGAGTGCCAATGCAAACAACATTGTGTCAATGGATGATTAAAGTGAAAGATAAGTTGCACAGGTGAAATTCAAGCATAATAACAATGCCAAAGAGATGTTTCCTTCCAAAGGCATAGATATTGAGAGGCAAAAGTGCACAAGTCTATTTGTGGAAAAAAATTTCCTAAAGCATTAGGGGAAGAGGAGAAAAAGGTAGCAACTTATAGTGGAACCTAACCTAAGTTTTCATAAAGATAATAGATCATTGTGCCATGGAAACACATGCAAAGGGAAGGGAAAGAGGGCATAACTCCACAAAAGGCATCTAAATATGCATGAGGAGAGGAGAAGAGTTGACATGTAGCTAACAAAAATAAGACATTATTTGCACATGACATGGATGATCTACAGAGAGGAATTAGCCAAAATCAACTCGATGCCAATCAAAAGAGATAAATTTTCATTGCATAGAAGGAAAAGGAGCTTATCAGTCCAAGCACAAAGAGCATATCAGTCTAAACACAAACATAAAAGTGAGTGATACAAGAGGAAGAAATATATAAATAAATAAATAAGAGGGTAAAATTTTGGAAATAGATAATTTCCAAACTATAGAACCAAGAGGTGCAATAAGAAGGCCATCTCAAATAGAAGAGAAAACTGGAAAGCCATTAAAGGGAACCTTTGAATCCTATATTTCAAAAGAATAAAGTGTTGCCATGAAAGGTAATGCATAGGAGGAGCTAACATGGGAGCAATTCAAAAGTTAGAAAGATCTTTTTAAGAAGATGAAAGTGTGGGAGCTAATGCTGATCTCAGAAGGCATTGAGGAGAAGGTTGCATAAAGAAGATGCATAAGAAGTAAAGGAAAAGAAGGTTATTTCATTAAAGCAATAATAAAGGAGTGAAACCAAGAATAACTTCAATTTTAGTGGACTGAAATGAGTGAAGTAAAAGTGGATATCATTCCACATGAGCTAGTAAGAATGCATGAAGGTGTGGAAAATATAACACCAGTTTGCACAAAGACAGGGGAACATAAGAACCCTAAAGAGAGCACGTGTTCTTGTCTCATAGTGAAGGATGCTCCAAAGGAAGGGTTGATAATTTTAGAGAACCTCCTATCCTAAAACACATTTTTTTATTTAATTAATGTTTTTTTTTGAATATAACTTGGGTATACTTTATCCTATCAGATATCCTTTGCCAAATGGAAAAGCATCTAACCTTACAGGTTAGGTATTCTTTTTCCAAATGTACAACATATAACCATATGGGTTAGGTATTCTTTTTCCAAATAGGCAAGCATCTAACCATATGGGTTAGGCATCTACACATGAGTAGGTTATGCTCTGGCTAAAGACTTGACTCATTAGGATCAACCAGATCCTAAGTCGCTCACTATTCACCACTCATCTCTACTAGATAATCACTGAGGTCATCATGACAAGAGTATAAAACATATAAAAAATAATCATATTCCACCTCAAAATTTAGCCTAAAGCCTCAAGAACTATGATGATCTAATCAAGATCCTTCTGATTATATCACAGAGTTCTTATCGTTGTTTTGTTTATCTAAACTAGGGTCGCATTATAATGGTCTTACCTTTTCATTTAACTTTAATATTGTTTAGCACACCAACCCCAACCCCATCCTAATTACCTATGTAATAAAAGCATCCTTTGCTTCCCAGACTACCTACATACCTACTTTAGAATAGGATCAAGGTGTAGTGTGCATGTAGTTTTGTTCCATATTCTATGTTTTATGTGAATTGTAAGTTTGGGTATACAGCCCTTTCTAAGCCCCAGTTCTTTAGACAATTCCTCTGTGATAGCTACCCAAATGGGAGTGTAAAAAGTATCAATCTAATTAATCAGATACTTGTTTAACTAAACTAACTCTAAATCTTAACAAGAAAGAGAAATTAACATTTGTAAGCTACATCCCATCTCCACTTTTATTTGCATCAATAATGTTTTTGATCCTTGATTCAGATAACCTAATCTATACAATTGTTATTGCCAAGGTTTTGTTATTTGAGAGCCATTTGGTTGGTGGTTTCTTGATAATAATTGGTTTAACATTCTCAGTTTGGGTTTTATTTACTCATTTTCAGTGGTACTGAGTTTTGAGTAAGAAATGTACTTTCTCCATCTCTGTTTCATAAGTTCACAAGTCAGAATCATTGAAGGTAGTTCAATTTGTTTCCTTATCTTCATTAGTGTTATTGAATAAGAGGGATTATCCCACCCCTTGGTCTTAATGACATGACATGGTCCTTATTTCTTCTTGATGGTTTATAGGGATGATGCCTACACATCATTTTTTTAGTTGTGTTAGGCTATGGATGCAATAGCTCAAGCATGACAACATTACCTGTAAATGTGAGCCAGAAGCACCGCTTATACTTAAAGCTACGTAGTTTTGTTTAACCTTAAATTCTTGGTCTAAGTTGAGATTTAAAAAGTAAAGAATGTTTGAAGTCAATTAATTTATTTTATTTCAAAAGCAAGTTCTTGAGTAGAAAGGTAGAAATTAATTCTGTAACATAATCTCCTAGTTTAGTCATCATGTCAATTTTCAACAACATTATTTTTCTTTGACAATTATACCTTTAGTCTACTTTGGTAAACTTTTCTATAAAATGACTTATACACAAAGAGTTTAAGAATGTGATAATGAAATTGAATTCAATGTTAAATAAATCTCTTTACACGCTTGAAAGGAGGGTTTTGAAATTGAGGGATCAACCCTAAAATGAAGAATAGTTATTATGCTATTTTCAATGATAATAAATGAAAATTTTAATTCCAATATATAATGAAACAAAAAAATAGATTTTTCCAACTGTGCAATTATAAATATAAAAAATTTCAATAGTTTTCTATGTACACAAGTATAATATTAATTATAATGAATCTCTAAGGAATGCATTGAAAATTTGAAAAAGAAATAACTTCTATATACACCTATATGAAATTGAGAATTGTTTCACCACATAAGATAGGTTAGAATATCATTTAATTATAAATATGGAATTGAAATTTATTTCTTTACGTAACATATCATAAAATTGATTGGAATATTCTTCTAATCATAAATAAGAAATTTAAACTTATTCTAAGTAACATGATGAAAGTTTTTTTTAAATATATTACCATTATAATTATAGATATAAATTTCATAATTTTATGATCTAATCATAGATAGCTAAAAACCACATCAAATATATATTATTAAGATAATTACATCACATATTAATTATTACTTAACATAATAATTAAGTTATGAAGACACAAATGTGGTCAAACATTTTATATGGACATCTATGTTTATATCTGTTAATATTATTAATCAAAGGAATGAATTAAGATATTTAAAAGTGACTAATACATTAATAATACTACCATTACACACAATGATAAGTAACATTATGTGCATTGTATATTGTTCATGTTACTTTCATATTCATTTACTATAATATATTGTTAGTTAGCACTTAAAAATCTGATGCAACATTTATAACAACTAACATTTTATTTAATGAACTAGTTTAATATAATAATCATACTTTAATGATATTGCATAAAATTATATGAGCCATGGCAATTCAGTTAAAATTAATTCCACATATATGGAAAAAAATATGAGAAACATTCCAATAGAAGATTTATTGAACAAAACTTCATCTCAAGGCAGAGCTTAGGGTGATAGATAAAACATGAAAATATTAGAGGTAGATCTTTAAATGCTTAAATGGATCGAAGTTACTCACTTGGTTCTTGATGCCTCCCCTCGGCTCATTGAAGCTTCTATTCAAACATCACTGATTTCCTCCTTTTTTCCTTAAGTGTCAGTCTACTACCATATTTAAGCATTAATCTACTCCAGGCATCGATCCCACTCCCTTCTTCCTTCTAGGCATCAGTTTTTCCTCTCCCTTCCAGGCATCATTCCACTCATTCAAAGCATTGATAATTCTCCTCCAACTTTCGTGTCGATCTCCTCTCTTCTACTCTCTCGATCCACTACCCCCTTCCCTTAAGCTTCAATTTTCACACATTTATAATTTCCTTCATGCAAATTTTCTTCCATTAATGTTTTATTGACTATTACTTATGTGGCGGTGATGTTGCAGTGATCCCTTTCTTTGCATGAATGAAGCATGAGTTAAGGTGGGCGTAGAACTTAGGGAGGTGGAGTGGGTAGATTTAAATGGAAAGAAGATATTTTAGAATATAAATTTATGATTAAATTTAAGTGTTAGTTGATTTCCACAATTTTGGCAAAAGCTTCATTCACAGGACTTGCCTTTGCTAAGATATTTTCATGTTAATAATAGAAGATTTTATTTATATATTTTTTTGAATAGTGGTTTATTAAAAATAATTAATAATCCAAAATTATATATGATAATATAATTTATTAAAAAAATTAAAATCAACAATAAAAGAAAAAATCTATTAATTCAAACAACCTTTATTGATTTCTAAATATTAATGCATAGATATTAAATTCATTCATTATAAATGTGAGTATTAAGATAAGACTAAATATCATCAAATTAAATTTTCCCTCATTCACAATTGTAAATTATGACAACATTTCATATATCTCTATGCAAAGAAATAACTTTAATATTTTAATGATTTGATTTTCTACTCTTTTGGAATTTGAAAATGAAAGTAAATTATACCTTGCTTTTTCATGAAATCCTATTGATGACTTGATAGACTTTTGAAATCACCACAAGAGTTAAGTTATCTTGAAAATCAACTTATCCTAACACAAAATACTAAATGAGGTCCAAATCAACTTAAAGTATGAGCACTAGTCCATAGTGAGGGAAGAGAGGTTGTGGCAATAACCCTATATCCCCATAAAGTAACATATTATAGCACAATAACAATGATAGAGAGGTATTTTAGGTAAATTTTGGATATCATCCCATAAGATCCAATGAGAGAACAATAAGAATCATAAGGTGTAGTAACAGAGTGCATAAAGATAAGTGAAAATAAGAAGAATAATTAAAGCAAAGGATTGGTTCACAATAACAACATAGAGTAATTCTAGAGCAAAAATCTATATGTAGAAGTTCATGATGGATAGAAGAAAACCTTTAGACCTAGATGCAAATCTAAATGACCCTGAGGAAGGAGAGGCTCTAAAGGACCTTCGACCAGGAGAAACTTCCCTAAAGGAAGCACCCAAAGAAGAAATAATGAAAGATGTTGTAAAAGGAGAAGAGTTGACTAGATATCAACTAGGAGTTTTTGAGTGAAGCATAAATAAGAGTGAGGTGCATGGGTCCAAAAGTGTGCCAAAGTAAATAGAGGCATTGGTACAAGCACCAGCTAAAGAGAGATTGAGCGCTAATGTAAATAGTGTTGTGTCAATGGATTTGGAAAGTAAAAGAGAAGTTTCATGGGTGAAATTCAAGCACAAAATCCATGCAAAAGAGATGTGTCATTAAAAATTCATAGACATAGAAAGACAAAATAATGCAATTCTATTTATGGTAGAAATCTACCTAAAGCTTTAGGGGAAGAAGAGAAAGAGGTAAAAACTTATAGTGGAACCTAAGTTGTCATAACGAGAATAGAAAATTGCACCCAAGAGAGACACCCAAAGGGAAGGAAAAGAGGGCATAACTCCACAAAAGGAATCTGAGGATGCATGAGGAGAGGAGAATAGTTGACATGTAGATAACAAAAACAAGACATTATTTGCACATGACATGGATTAACTATCAAGAGGAATGAACAAAAATCAACTTGATGCCAATCAAAGGAGTCCATTCTTCATTACATGGAAATAAAAGGAGTCACTACAAATTTTGATCAAGATAGGAGGTCATCAGCTTAAAACTTACTAGGAACAATGCTTGAAGGTGATTTCAGTGCATGCATATAGAGTGAAGTGCATGAAAAAAGAGGAAGAAGAGAAGCAATAAGAGGGTGAAAATTTGGAAATAGATAATTTTCAAACTCTAGAACCAAGTAGTATACCTAGAAGGCAATCTCAAATGGAGGAGAAGACTCAAAATCCATTTAAGGTAACCTTCAAAGCCTCACTCCCAAAGTAAGGAAGAAAGTGTTACCATGAAAGGTGATGTATAGGGTGAGCCAACATGAGATCATTGTAGAGGTCAGAAAGAGCCATTTGAGAAGATGAAAGAGTGGGAGCTAATGCTGATCTCAAAAGGCATTTATGAGAAGGCTACATAAATAATATGCATAAGTAGAGGAAAAGAAGGTTATTTCATGGAAAAACAATATAAGATAGAAACCAAGAATAAACCTAGTTATAGTGGAGTGAAATAAGTGAAGGAAAAGTGGATATCATTCCACATGAGCCAGCAAAAGTGCATGAAGGTGTGGAAGGTACAGCACCAGTCTGCATAAAGATAGGGGAAAATGAGAAGAACTCTAAAGAGAGCACAATTTTTTTTGTGCTCACAGTGGAGGATACACCAAAGTAAGGATTGAGAACCCTATATCCCCATAAAGTAATGGATTACAACACAATAACAATGATAGAGATAAATGTTAGAGAAATTGTGGATATAATTCCATAAGATCCAATGAGAGCCAAATAAGGTGTAAAAGATGTAGGAATAACTTGCATAGAGATAAGGATGCACAAAAAGAACCCTTAAGATAACACAAGTGTTATTGTGCTCGAAGTGGAGGATGCATCGAAGGATGGGTTGATAAAACTAGATCCCCATAAATCAAAATAATGTTTCACGACAACAATATAGAGTAATATTAGAGCAATTATCCATATGCAGTGATGTGTGATGGATAGAAGATAACCTTTTTCCCTAGATGTAAATCAAAATGAGCATGAGGAAGGAGAGGATCTAAAGGACCTTTGACCAGGAGAAACTTCCTTGAAGGAAGCACCTAAAGAAGAAACAATGAGAGATGTTGCAAAAGGAAAAGAGTTTCCTAAATAAAAATTAGGATTTTTTGAGTGAAGCATAAATAAGAGTGAGGCACATGGGTTAAAAAGTGTGCCAAAGGAAATAGAGACATTAGTGCAACCACAAGCTGAAGAGAGATTGAGCACCAATGCAAACAACATTGTGTCAATGAATAAGGCAAAAGAGAAGTTACACATGTGAAATTCAATCACAATAGCCATACAAAAGAGATGTTTCCTTCAAAAGGCAAAGACATAGATAGGAAAAAGAGCACAAGTCTATTTATGGCAAAAATTTACCTAAAGCATTAGTGAAAGAAGAGAAATAGGTAGAAACTTACAATGGAACCTAAGTCATCATAAAGATAATAGTGCATTATGCCATGGAGAGACATAAAAAGGGAAGGAAAAGTTGGAATAACTCCACAAAATTCATCTAAAGATGCATGAAGAGGAGAAGAGTAGACATGTAGCTAACAAAATCAATACATTATTTGCACCTGACATGGATGAGCTACCGATAGGAATTACCCAAAATCAGCTCGATGTCAATCAAAGGTGTGTAATTTTCATTACACAAAAGGAAAAGGAGTCACTACTGATTGGGAGTAAGGTAGGAGGCCAGCAGCTTAAAACTAACTAGAAACAATGCCTGAAGGGAATATCAATCCAAGCACACAAATCAAAGTGTGTGACAAAAGAGGATGAATAAAAGAAATAAAAGGGTGAAATTTTGGTAATAGATAATTTTAAAATAATAGAACCAAGTAGTACACCCAAAAGGCCATCTCAAATGGAGGAAAATACTCAAAAGCCATTGAAGGTAACCTTCAAATCCTCACTTCCAAAGTAAATAATAAAGTGTTACCATGAAAGACAATGCATAGGAGGAGCTAACATGGGAGCAATTCAGAGGTCAGAAAAAATCCCTTTGAGAAAATGAAAGAGTGGGAGCTAATGTTGATCTCAGATGGCATTAAGGAGAAGGTTTCTTAAAAATCAAAGGAAAGGAAGGTTATTTCATGGAAGAAATAATAAAGGAGCAAAACCAACAATAAACATAGTTGTAGTGGATTGAAAAGAGTGAAGGAAAAGTGGATATCAATCCACATGAGACAACAAGAGTGCATGAAGGTGTGGAAGGTATAGCTCTAGTCTACACAAAAATAGGGGCACATAAGAAGAACTCTAAAGAGAGCACAAGTGTTTTTGTGCTCATAGTGGAGGATGCACCAAAGAAAGGGTTGAGAACACTATATCCCCATAAAGTAATGGATTATAACACAACAACAATGATAGAGAAGGATGTTATAATAATTATGGATATCATTCCAAAAAAGATAATAAGAGCACAAGACAAGGTATAAGAGAAGCTTGAACAAAGATAAGGGTGTACAAGAAGAACCCTTAAGAGAGCACAAGTGTTATTGTGCTCAAAATGGAGAATGCATCGAAGGAAGGGTTGAGAACACTATATCCCCATTGTCCATATGCAACATAGAGTAATGCTAGAGCAATTGTTGATATGTAGCATTGTGTGATGGATAGAAGATAACCTTTAGCCCCAAATGCAAAGCAAAATGAGATTGAGGAAGAAGAGGCTCTAAAGGACCTTTGACTAGGAGAAACTTCCCTAAAGGAAGCACCCAATGAAGAAACAATGAGAGATGTTGTAGAAGGAGAAGAGTTGCCTAGAGATCAACTGAGAGTTATTGAGTGACGAATAAATAATAGTGAGGTACATGGGTCTAAAAGTTTTCCAAAGGTAATAGAGGCATTGGTGCAATCACCAACTGAAAAGAGATTGAGCACCAATGCAAACAACATTGTGCCAATGGATGAGAAAGGTAAAAGAGAAGTTGTAAGGGTAAAATTCAAGCATAATAGCAATGCAAAAGATATGTTTCCTTTAAAATTCACAAACATAGAGAGGCAATAGAGTGATAGTATATTTATGGTATAAATTTTCATAAAGCATTAGGGGATAAAGATTTATCAACTTAAGGTGGAACTTAAGTTATCATAAAGATAATAGAGCATTATTACATGGAGAGACATGAAAAGGGTAGGAAAAGTGGGAACAACTCCATAAAAGGCATCTAAAGATGCATAGGGAGAGGAAAAAAGTCAACATGTAGCTAAAAAAAACAAGACATTCTTTGCACATGGTATGGATGAGTAATTGAGAAGAAGTATCCAAAATCAGCCTGATGCCAATTAAAGGAGTGCAATTTTCATTGCACATAAGGAAAAGGAGTCACTACCGATTGAGAGGAAGGTAGGGAGCCATCAACTTAAAACTAACTAAGAATAACACTTGAAGAGGATGTTAGTATAAACACATATATCAAAGTGCACCACAAAAGAGGAAGAAGAAAATCAATAAGAGTGAAAATTTGGCAATGGATAAATTCCAAACTATAGAACCAAGTAGTACATCGAGAAGGCCATCTCAAATGGAGGAGAAGACTCAAAAGCCATTCAAGGTAACCCTCAAAGCCTTGCTCACAAAGTAAAGAAGAAAGTGTTGCCATGAAAGGTGATGCACAGGTGGTGCCAACATGAGAGCAATGCATAGGTCAAAAAGAGATCTTTGAGAAGATGAAAGAGTGGGAGCTAATGCTAATCTCAAAAGGCATTGAGGAGAAGGTTGAATAAATAAGATGCATAAGAAGTAGATAAAAACAAGGTTATTTCATGGAAGCAATAATAGAGGATCAAAACCAAGAATAAACCCAATTATAGTGGAGTGAAATTAGTGAACGAAAAGTGGATATCAATCCACATGAGCCAACAAATGTGTATGAAGGTATGAAACATATAACACCAGTCTACACAAAGATAAGGGTACATAAGAAAAATCCTAAAGAAAGCATCGTTATTCTTGTGATCACAGTGGAGCATACACCAAAGGAAGTGTTGAGAACCCTATATCCCCATAAATTAATAGATTGTAGCACAACAACAATGATAGAGAGGGTTGTTAGAGAAATTGTGAATGTCATTCTATAATAGCCAGTGACAGTGCAAGAAAGTGCACAAGGTGTAGGAACAGCCTACACAGAGATAAGGGCTCACAAGAAGAACCCTTAAGAAAGCACAATTATTATTATCCTCGAAGTGGAGGATGCATCAAAGGGTTGATAACACTAGATCACCACAAAGCAAAGGATTGGTTTACAACAAAAATAACATAGAGTAATGCTGGAACAATTATCCATATGTAGTGACATGTGATGGATAGAAGATAACCTTTATCCCCATATGTAAAGAAAAATGAGCCTAAGGAAGGAGAGGCTCTAAAGGACCTTCAACTAGGGGAAACTTCCTTCAAAAAAACACGCAAAGAAGAAACAACAAGAGATGTTGTAGAAGGAGAAGAGTTGCCTTGAGATCAACTAGATTTATTGAGTGAAGCATAAATAAGAGTGAGACGCATGGGTTCAAAAGTGCATTGAAGGAAATAGTGGTGTTTTTGTAAGCACCAGTTGAAGAGAGATTGAGTGCCAATGCAAAAAACATTATGTCAATAGATGAGGAAGACGAAAGATAAGCTACATAGGTGAAATTCAAGCATAAGATGCATGTAAAATAAATGTTTCCTTCTAAAGGCATAGACATAGAGAGGCAAAATAACACAAGTCTATTTATGGTATAAATTTTCCTAGAGCATTAGGGGAAAAAGTTGACATCTAGCTAAAAAACTAGATATTTTTGGCACACAACATGGATGAGATATCGAGAGAAATTAGCCCAAATCAACCCAATACTAATTAAAGGAGTGAAATTTTCATTGCATGAAAGGAAAAGGAGTCACTACCGATTGGGAGCATGGCAAGAGTTTGTCAGCTTAAAACTAACTAGGAGAAATCCTTGAAGGTGATATCAATCAAAGTACATAGAAAAAATGGCACAATAAAAGATGAAGAAGAAAAGTAATAAGAGGGTGAAAATTTGGCAAAAGATATTTTCCAAACAACAAAACCAAATAGTGCACCAAGAAGGCCATATCAAATGGAGGAGAAGACTTGAAATCTATTGAAGTTAACCTTCAAATCCTCGCTCCCAAAGTAAAGAAGTATGTGTTGTCATGAAAGGTGATGTGTAGGATGAGCCAACATGAGAGCAATGTAGAGGTTAGAAAGAGCCCTATGATAAGATGAAAGAGTGGGACCTAATGATGATCTTGAAAGGCATTGAGGACAAGGCTGCATAAATAAGATGCAAAATAAGTAGAGGAAAATAAGGTTATTTCATGGAAGTAACAATAAAGGAGTGAAACCTAGAATAAACCCAATTGTAGTGGAGTGAAATGAGTGAAGGAAAAGTGGATATCATTCCACATGAGCTAGAAAGAGTGCATGAAGGTGTGGATGGTAAAACATTAGCCTACACAAAGATAGGGGAACCTAAGACGGACCCTAAGGAGAGCACATGTGTTCTTGTGATCATAGTAGAGTATGTGCCAAAAGAAGGGTTAAGAACCCTATATATCCCCATAAAGTAATGGATTGTATCATAACAACAACAATAGAGATAGATGTTAGATTAATTATGGAAATCACTCCACAAGAGATAGTGAGAGCACAAGAAGGTGCACAAGATGTAGGGGTAGCCTTCACAAAGATAAGGATGCACAAGAAGAACCCTTAAGAGAGCACAAGTGTAATTATTCTTGAAGTGGAGGATGTACCAAAGGAAGGGTTGAGAACACTAGAGTAATGCTAGAGCAAATATCCATATGTAGTGTGTCTAATGGATTAAATATAATCTTTAGCCCTAGATCCAAAGAAAAATGAGCCTTAGGAAGGAGAGGATTGAAAGGACCTTCGACCAGGGGAAACTTCCCTGAAGGAAGCACCCAAAGAATAAAGAGTGAGAGATGTTGTAGAAGCAAAGATTTTATTAGAGATCAACTAAGATTTGTTGAGTGAAGCATAAATAAGAGTGACGTGCATGGGTCCAAAATTGCACCAAAAGAAATAGAGGTATTGTTTCAATCATCGACTGAAGAGAGATTGAATGGAAATACAAATAACATTATGTTAATGGATGAAGAAGGTGAAGGAAAAGTTACACAAGTGAAATTCAATCAGAATATCCATGTGAAAGAGATGTTTCCTTCAAAATGGATAGGCATAAATAGGCAAAAGAGTGTAATTCTATTTGTGGTATAAATTTTCCTAAAAGATTAGAGGAAGAAGAGAACTAGAAAGTAACTTATAGTGGAACCTAAGTTGTCATAAAGACAATAAAAAATTGTACCATGTAGAGATAAGAAAAGAGAAGGAAAAGTGTGTATAACTCCACAAAAGGCATCTAAATATACATGAGGAGAGGAGAAGAGTTGACATGTAGCTCAAAAAACAATACATTTTTTACACATGACATGGATGAGCTACCGAGAGGAATTACCCAAAATCAGCATGATACCAATCAAAGGAGTGCAATTTTCATTGCACAAAAGGAAAAGGAGTCAATACCGATTGTGAGCAAGGCAAAAGGCCATCACCTTAAAACTAACTAGGAATAATAATTGAAAGAGATATCGATCCAAGCACATAGAGTGAAGTGCACAATAAAAGAGGTAGAATAAAAGCAATAAGAGGGTCAAAATTTGGCAACAAAAAATTCCAAACTATAGAGTCAAGTAATGCATCAAAAATTCCATCTCTAATGGAGAAGACTCAAAAGACATTGAAGGTAACCTTCAAATCCTCACTCTAAAGTAAATAATAAAGTGTTATCATGAAAGGCAATACACAAGAGGAGTGAAGATGGGAACAATGCAGAGGTCAAAAATATCCCTTTGAGAATATGAAAGAGTGGGAGATAATGTTGATCTCAAAAGGCATTGAGGAGAAGGTTACATAAAAAATATGCATAACAAGCAAAGTAAAGAAGGTATCTCATGGAAGCAACAATAGAGGAGCAAAACCAAGAATAAACCTAGTTGTAGTGGAGTGAAATGAGTGAAATAAAAGTGGATATCATTCCACATGAGCTAGTAAGAGCGCATGAACATTTAGAAGGTATATCACCATTTTGCACAAAGAATGGGTCACATAAGAAGAACCCTGAAGAGAGCATAGGTGTTCTTGTCCTCATAGTGGACAATGCACCAAAGGAAGGGTTGAGAACCCTATATCCCCATAAAGAATTTGGTTGTAACATAACAATAATGATAGAGAGGGATGTTAGAGAAATTGTGGATTTCATACCATAAGAGCCAATGAGAGTGAAAGAAGGTGTACAAGGTGTAGGAAAAGCCTACATAGAGATAAGGGCCCATAAGAGGAACCCTTAAGAGATCACAATTGTTATTGTGCTTGAAGTGGAGGATGTACCGAAGGAAGGGTTGAGAATATTAGATCCCCATAAAGTAAAGTATTGATTCACAAATACAACATAGAGTATTTTTGGAGAAATTATCCATATAAAGTGATGTTTGATGGATACAAGATAACCTTTAGCCCTGGATGTAGATAAAAATGAGTTTGAGGGAGGAAAGACTCTAAAATACCTTCGACCAAGAGCATCTTCCCTAAAAGAAGTACCCAAAGAAGAAACAACATGAGATGTTGTTGAAGGAGAAGAGTTTCCTAGAGATAAAATGGGAGTTTTTGAGGGAAGCATAAATAAAAGTGAGGCACATGGGTCAAAAAGTGCACCAAAGGAAATAGAGACATTGGTGCAAGTACCAACTAAACATAGATTGAGTGAAAATGAAAATAACATTATGTCAGTGGATGAGGAAGGCAAAAGAGATGTGTCCTTAAAAAGGCATAGACATAGAGAGGTAAAAGAGCGAAAGTCTATTTATGGAAGAAATTTGCCTAAAGCATTAGGGGAAGAAGAGAAAGAGGTAACAACTTGTAGTGGAACTTAAGTTGTCATAAAGACAATAGACCATTGCACCATGGAGAGACACACAAAGGGAAGGAAAAGTGGGAATAACTCCACATAAGGCATATGAAGATGGATGAGGAGAGGAGGAGAGTCAACATGTAGCTAACAAAAACAAGACATTATTTTCACATGACATAGATGAGTTACCGAGAGGAATTAGAAAAAATCAGCCCAATGCCAATAAAAGGAGTGAAAATTTCATTGCATGAAAGGAAAAGGAGTCACTATCAATTAGGACCAAGGCAGGAGGCCATCAGTTTAATACAAACTATGAACAATGCTTGAAGGGGATATCAGTCCAAGCACACATAGCAAAGTACATGACAAAAAAGAAAGAAGAAAAGTAATAAGAGGGTAAAAATTTGGAAATAGATAATTTCCAAACTACAAAACCAAGTAGTGCACCTAGAAGGCCATCTCAAAAGGAGGAGAAGACTTGAAAGTCATTAAAGGTAACCTTCAAATCCTTGCTCCTAAATTAAATAAGAAAGTGTTTTCATGAAAGGCGATGCATAGGAAGAGAGAACATGGGAGAAATATAGAGGTCAGAAAGAGCACTTTGAGAAGATGAAAGGATGGGAGTTAATGCTGATCTCAAAATGCATTGAGTAGAAGACGCATAAAAAGCATAGGAAAATAAGGTTATTTCATGGAAACAACAATAGAGGAGCAAAATGAAGAAAAAACCTAGTTATAGTGGTGTGAAATGAGTGAATCAAAAGTGGATATCATTCCACATGAACCAGTAAGAGTGCATGAAGGTGCCAAAGGTATATCACCAGTTTACACAAAAAAAGGCCACATAAGAAGAACCCTAAAGACAGCACAGGTGTTCATGTGCTCACAGTGGAGGATGCACAAAAGGAATGGTTGAGAACCCTATATCCTCATAAAGTAATAGATTACAGCATAAAAATGATGCTAGAGAAGGATGTTAAAGTAATTATGGATATCATTCCACAAGATCCAAAGAGAGCACAATAAGGTGCACAAGAAAAACCATTAAGAGATCACAAGTGTTATTGTGCTCGAAGTGGAGGATGCATCAAAGGAAGAGTTGAGAACAATAGATCCCCATAAATCATAGGATTGGTTCATAATAAAAACATATAATAATACTAGATAAATTATCTAAAAGTAGTGGTGTGTGATGGAGATAAAATAAGCTTTAGCCCCTGATGCAAAATCACAATGAGCTTGAAGAAGGAAAGGCTCTAAAGGACCTTCGACTGGGAAAAACTTCCTTGAAGGAAACACCCAATAAGAAATAGTGAGAGACATTTTAGAAGGACAAGAGTTGCCTAGAGATCAACTAAGAATTATTGAGTGAAGCATAAATAAGAGTGAGGTGCATGGGTCCAAAACTATACCAAAGGAATTAGAGGCATTGGTACACACTTCAACTCAAGATAGATGGAGCACCAATGCAAACAACAAAAATAGATATCATTCCACATAAACCAATAAGAGTGCATGAAGGTGTGGAAGATATTGCACCAGTTTGCACAAATACATGGGCACATAAGAAGAACCCTAAATAGATCATAGGTTTTTTTGTGCTCACAGTGGAGGATGCACCAAATAAAGGGTTGAGAACCCTATATCCCCAAAAAGTAATGGACAATGGAGAAAAGATAAAATTTATCCCAATACAAAGGAAAAGGATCCTGAGGAAGGAAAGGCTCTAAAGGACCTTTGACCAGGAGAAACTTCCCTCAAAGAAACATTAAAAGAAGTAATAGGAGATGATAAAAAAAGGAGAAAAATTACATAGAGAAAAATTGGGAGTTGTTTAATGCAATTAAAATGAGAGTAAGGCACATGGGTTCAAAGGTATGTTAGAGGAAATAGAGGCACTAGAGCGAGCACTCATTAAATAGAGCATGAGTGCTAATGCAAACATCATTAGACCAAGGAAGGAAGAAGGCAAAAGAGAAGCTATATAGGATAAATTCAAGCAGGGTAGTCAAGCAGAAGAGATGTGTCCTTCGAAAGGCACAAAGATGGAGATATGAAAGAGTGCATGTTTATCTATGGGAGGCATTTACCTTAGCCTTAAGGATATTAAGATAAAAAGGTAATGCAAAATCGATCCTAAGTTATCACAAAGATAACAAAGCATTACACCATGGAGAGACATGAGAAGGGAAGGACAAGTGGACATAACTCCATAGATGGGATTCAAATATGGTAAGGAGAGGAAAAGAGTCATCTTGTAGCTAACAAAGATGCAACATTGTTTTCACATGACCAGTAGGAGCTAGTAGGATAATTTAACCAAAATCATCACGAAGTAGATCAAGAATGCAATTTTCATTATGTGCAAGGAAAAAGAGTTATTTTTTATTAAGATCAAGGCAAGACACTATCAACCTAAGATTGACCATGAATAATGATTGAAGGGAATATTAATCCAAGCACGTAAAGGTAAGTGTGTGACAAGAAAGGAAGAAAAAAAGGTGGGAGTCAATGAACCCCATAGAGACTTCCATGCCATTGATATCATCAACCAAAGATAAATGAATAATAAGGGTAGTAGAAAAACCACATAGACATAACCCATGAAAAACACATGGAATAATGGTACACAAGTATACCTACTTTCCATAGGCCACATAGCAAAGAGAGTGTGCATAACAGAGAAGTGAAAGACACACACAAACAAGGAAAGGAAATGTATGAAGACATTTTATAGGAGATGGATGAACAAGAATGGGAATAAACCCATGAGAAACAAAAGTGGGTGCAAACCCACAAGAAAAAAGGTGGGCATAGGCCCATAAGATATGAAGGTGGGCATAGGGCCACAAGAATAAATAGAGGTAGGTGCAGAACTACAAGAACAAGGGAAGGAAGATGAAGTGTATCATAACTAGGCAAAGGAGAATAATTTGTGACCCAAGGAGGATTTTAAAAAGAAGGAAGCACCAAGTGTGCCTGATCAGGTGCCACACTAGGGGGACAAGAACATCGTAGTCAATGCAGCTAACTAGAAATATAGTTTTATGACTCCAACACTATTTATAAACAAGAGTTCATATTTTAATTATCTAGGGAGTTTGATGTAGGAGCATCATAGGTGAATTTACAATCTTGCATAAGACAAAAATAGAGTCAGTCAAATGAGAAATAAACCAACTGTAGTTATGCATGGTAACATAGACCACACAAGAGTCCATTTGCATGGAAGGAAGGTTGTGCATGGTGGCTGAGAGTTACGTAAGGATTTAGAGAATAAAAAGGAGGTACAAGTTTTGGTTAAGCTAAATAACACACTCACAAAGCTAAAAATCACATAAAGATGCACTAGGGATAGGAATTAAGGTGTATAAGTAAAGACTTTCTCAAAAGTGCATGAAGGAATTGAGGCCTACAAATTTCTAAGAACCATGGTGCAAAAGGAGTTGTTCATTAAAGGTGTATTTCATAAGAACAAGAAAATTTGCAACCAAAGCTAAGTTTGAACTTGAGAAATAAATGTACAAAGAGTTGATCTTATCAAGGGAGAACATTAGAGTAGTGCATATTCATATTCAAGGGGTGCTCAAATGCAACTAGAACATAATCAACCAACAATTGAGCTCTAAGGTACCCATTGCATGATGATGTTTGTGCATGGAAAGGAGGAGATTTTTAGGTTTAAAGGCACACAAAAAAGCCAAGTTTAGGGCATTTGATGCAAGCCTAAGTAAGTAAAAGATATTTAGATAAGTAATTAGTTATGAGAACCTATAGTTATCCTTTCCTTAGGCTAGGTTAATACTAAAAATGACATGACAACATAAGGGACTAGAAAGATCTACTAAAGCTCAGTGAAACAACTAAAAATCCACATTAAATGAAGTTGACCAATTATGTGGGAATTTAATGAAGTAACTAAAAAAAGGGTCTCGGTCTAGATTTTGTAATGCTTAGAATCCAAGGAAAGACTTTGTTAGAGTGATCCCATAAGGGAAAAAATTGTCTGAGGCTAGACAAAGAGAAAAGGAACTTTGTAGATAAGTGAAGGCTCATAATCACGGATGGATGGTATTGTAAGGATACCATAGTAGATAAAAATAAAGATACTTATATCTATGTCTAAGGACTAGAATAAGTAGATCCAAGAGCTCAATATATAGCTACTAAGTTTATATTATCTTGGAATACTCGAAGTTAAGGAATAAAATGCTTTACTAGCATAATCGACTATGTGAAATTTTGAAGGCTACATGGTTAATTTATCTCTTAACTAGGACCCCTAATCTTAGCCAACAGCAATATGATATCAAAGTAAGGTTGTGAACCTTCAGAGATGTAAGAATAAAAGATAAACTTGTAAGTGAGATACAAGCTAACAAAATCAAAGATAGCAGATTGTTGAACATGAGGCAACTAGTAGAGCATCATTCACCACTGTGAGGGAAGTATGCATATAGCAAATGGGTGGAGCATAAACAAATAATACACTTGGTTAGGATGACCTATGTAGGATCACAGAGGGAGAATTTTATATAGCAATTCCATAGTACAAAGCACTTACATAGGATTGCAATGGAAAGTGCAACAATAGGTAGTGTAAGAAGTTATGAGGTTGTAAGAAACCTATAGGAGTGTTGTGTGAGAACTGACAGATAGTTAACCATGAGGCAATCATTACAATAGAAATCAAAGGGGAATCATTGATATATTGATAGAATCTAGGTATCAAAGTGGAATGAAAATAGATCACTGACTGTGAGATAGTCTAGATTTGTAAATTAGGAGAAACCATCGATGGATTGCCAATCATGAGGAAATTCACATGAAAATAAAAAGTGGGTTGAAAATGAATCATTTGAGAGTAATGAAAATGAAAATAGGTCATCAAATGTGACACAATTAGGGTATGAGAGCATCTTTAACTTAACATATTGGTATAAGGTGCCAGAAAATGTTGTTCTCCATCAAATGCAAATGATTAGAGAATGAAGAGCATAGAAGATCGCTTAGATAAAAGACAAAATAAGAGATGACCCAAAGTTACAAAAACAAGGAAAATGAAGATAACCTCCATATTATAGATGTATTAGGA
Organism: Torreya grandis; assembly: GCA_037957365.1. NCBI lineage: Eukaryota > Viridiplantae > Streptophyta > Pinopsida > Cupressales > Taxaceae > Torreya > Torreya grandis. The sequence continues at coordinate 2,590,795 of JARHVA010000910.1, read as the reverse complement.
AAGGATGGCATGGATAGAAATAAAAATGGTTGGGAAGAAGCATACCATAGAGAAGTAAGGAGAGAACCATGGCAGGAAAGAAGCCACAGAGGTTTTGATGCTAATATAGAAATAGATTAAAGCTAAAATGTAAATGTTATCTATAAGATAAATCCCTAAGGAAATGGAGTACATTGGATGTCAAACACTATTTCACATTGAAGGGTGTAAAGGACTCAAGGTGCTAGTCAACAGACAGAGCACTATGTCGAACACTATATCTAAGTAGACATAGCAAAGTGCATGATAATAGAGGAAGAAGAAAAGGTGGAAGTTGACAGACCCCATAAAGACTTGTATGCCACTAAGGGCATAACGTAAAGTCAAATTAAGGATAAATGTAGTAGCAAAACCATGCAGATGTACCCTATGAGAAACATGAAGAAGGATAGCATGTAAGGATACCTACTTGTTGCAGATGACAAAAGGAAGAAAGTGTGTGTAACAGATGAGAACTGAAAGGTGCACAAAAATAAGGAAATGAAAGGTATGAAAACCTTTTGGTGGAGGCGAATGGATAAGAATTGGCATACACCCAAAAGAGACAAACTTGGGTGCAGAACCATGAGAGATGAAATTGGGTGTAGACCCAGAGGAGATGAAGCTGGGCATAGGACCATAAGAGAAAATAGAGATGGGCACAAACCCACAAGAGGAAGAAAAGGAAATAAGAGGAAGGGTATTGGATCTAGGTAGAAGAGGATGGTTTATGTCCTAATGATGGTGTAGAGGCACCAAGTGAGCCTACGTAGGTGCCACATTGGATGTAGGAGAACATTGTATTCAAGGAAGTTGACTAAAAAAATGGTTCTACCATTCCAATCCTACTTGTATATAGGAGCTTACATTTTAATTATCATGAGGTTTTGATGCAAGAGCATCCTAGGGGAATTGATAATCTTTAATCAGATAAAAATAGAGTCAATCAGGTGAGAAATAAAACAACACTAGTTATGCATAGTTACACGATGCAACATTTTATAAGGTTGTTCTAAACTATGCAAGAGTCCACTTGTGTGAAAGGAAAGTGATTGAGAGTTGTGCAAGGATTTAGAGAATAAGAAAGGGGTATAATTTTTGACTAAAGTAAGAAATGTATGTATAAAACTACAAAGTACATAAGGACAAACTAGGGATAAGAAGTAAAGTGCAAAATTAAAGGCTTGCACAATAACACATGAAATAATAGAGGCCCATGAGAGACAAAAGTGGGTGCAGAACCATGAGAGATGAAACTGGGTGTAGACCTAGAAGAGATAAAGTTGGACATATGACCATAAGAACAAATAGAGGTGGGCACAAACCCATAATAAGAATAAAGGGAAAGAAGAGGAAGGATATTAGATCTAGTCAGAGGAGGATGATTTATGTCCCAATGATGGTATAGAGGAGGAAGTACCAAGTGAGCCTACTTAGGTGCCACATCTAATCTAGGGGAACACCATAGTCGAGGAAGCTGACTAAAAAAATTGTTCTAACAATCCAATCCTACTTATATGTAAGAGATTACATTTAAATTATCATGAGGGTATGATGCAGGAGCATCACAAGGGAATTGATAATCTTGCATCAGATATAAACAAAGTTAAACAGGAGAGAAATAAAATAACTCTAGCTTTTCATAGTTGCACAATGCAACATTTTGGAAGGTTGTTTTGAACTATGTAAGAGACCACTTACACTGAAAGAAGGTGGTTAAGAGTTTTTCAAGGAAGAATAATAAAGGGGTACAAGTTTTGGCTAAAGCTAGCAATGCACATGTAAAACTGCAAAGTACATAAGGATACACTAAGGATAACAAGCAAGGTGTAAAAGTAAAGGCTCACACAATAGCACATGAAAGAAACAAGGCCCATAGAGCAACAAGGAACATGGAACAAAAGGATTTGTTTGTTGAAGATGCCCTAAATGAAAATAAGGAAAGTTATAACCAAAGCTAAGTTCAAACTAGTTTGTCTATAATGTGATTATGGTTGCATGTATAATATTAAGAACTAGATATCTTTGAACTCCTAGAGTTGTTTAAAGAGATGATCCAAAATAGTTTCCATCTTCTAATTGGGAGCAACTTTTGGGGAGACTTGAAGACTTTGGACTTGACTATTTTTAATGCTTTAGATGTTGAATTCCATAATTATAGTATTGGAAGTCACCTTTGATGAACAACTTGAAATATGGTGTTTTGTTTCTAGATAAGATCTCTTTTATAAGTACAAAGGTTGGGAGAAATTAGTAATTTGATTTCCTAAATCTCTACATATTAGAAAAAGCCAATGTTTTTTCAAGATTCCACACTATTCCACTAGTATTTCCCAAATTTTGTCTAGTAGATCCATCGAAGTTGATCTTGTGAAATATTATGGGGGGGGGGCATCTAGGCATGATTGGAAATATTGATGAATATTTGGTATTTATAATGGAATAGCAAGCCAAATATTTTGAAAGTTTTGAGGTCCTTCATATTGAGTGAGGAGAAGGCTACAGATCTATTCCCCTCTTGAACCATTGTTGTGCTTTTAACTTGAAGTGAGATTTTTCAAAAGTTAATTAAAGAAAATTTCTTATTATTTAAAATACTATAATTTATTCTAGGCCAAATATGTTGGAAGGCTAAAACTGAAGTAAGATTTTGAGCATAGTTTTAATTAAGATCCACTTGGAGAATAATTGAAGTATATGTTTGATCTTTAAAACTACTATGCTAAAATCCACCAAATTTGATGATCATAGGGGCACTAGAATAATTAGTGCATTGTGTTTTCCCTTTCCATTTAACAATTTAATCAACTAAATGGTCCCTATCGAACCTCTACAATAAAATTTTTCTCCATGAGAATCATATTTTTTAATGGGAACCACAATGGCATGATATATGGCTAGCCTACTCAAAATTTATTTTTTTCCAATGTTTGCTTTACATTGACTAACTCAAGGTTGAGATAAACCAAGGCCACTTTATAGTTTCCCCTAGTTAGGGAGGATTAAATATGTTTAATAAGGGTATGTGATATAAATATCAAGTGATTAGAGATCTCATCAATCAATATTTAGACTTGGGCAAGGGATGATCCCCTATGTTTTTCAATTATTGTTTGGTCCCTAATGGATTCACTGCTTGGGGGGTTTACATAGTAGCTTACATTATAAAGTTTCCCCAATATTGTAAAATATTTTTGATAGAATCAAATACCTATGAAGAGAGAGGTGGGTAGAATTTTCAACTTGATTCTCGGTAGGGTATTATCTACCCATTTCTAACTTATAATGTTATAATTTATCAGAAGACCTAGCACCAAATTTAATGTGTTGGGTTTTTTTGGACTATGGAGTCTTGTATTGGTTAGGATTTAGATAATCCCTAAATAAATTTTACTCCACCAGGAGATGTTTGAAACTTTGAGCCTCCAAGTAGATCTCATGGATAAAACATTGTTGAATTACAAATTGTTTTTGACATTTAATCCTCCTGAACATTTAGGCCTACAAATCTCATCCCAAAAAACAAAGTAATACTTGTGTTGTTAGTTCATGCCTTGTCACAAATATTTACATTGTAGGGTTGTGAATGTTTCCCCTATGTACCTAGGGAGTTTAAGAAGAATGAGAGTGTAAACCAAAACCACCTAGAGTATAACCTGCAATAGTTGAAGTCAATGCACAAAGGAAAAACAACTATGGTTTCATTTGAAAAGTTTTTTTTCAAACTATGACTTTAGAGTATGCCAAGAGGTCAAATGAGGTTTATCATCCAAAGGGGATCTCAAATAAGTTAAGGGAAGGTATCCTTTAGAGAATCCCTAAGCTTGAACAATATTTCTTTTTTTGACAATGTAGACATTAACAAATATTACCTTGGATTTGTGCCTATTAATTTGTTGACCAAAGGCTTCTTGAAAGTTTTCAAATATAATACAAATGTGTCAAGCTTTAATAACAAGGATTTATCAAAAAGGAAGAGTGTCCTATGCAACTTTTCTCTTTTTATTTTGGCATGTTGTAATGACCTACATAAACATTCTCCCAATATAATAAACAAGTATGGGTTTATTGTATCAATTTTTCTAAGGCCTCTAGTGTAAGTGAATGAAATGTCAATGTCCCCATCAATGTCCACAAGGGTCAATGTTGTGATACAAATTTTAATCTATTTAGTTAGATACTTTGAAAAACCAAAAGCAATCATAGTCTAAAAAAGGAGATCTCAACTTCATCTGTTAAAGGCTTTTGACATGCCAAACTTATTGAGGATTCCTTACCTATTTTGGATCTTCAATGAGTTTATAATATCCTATATGGATAGGATATTGCAATGATTTTCCTTTCACACACACATGTCAACTAGGTATTAAAAAAATTAAAATAAAAGTTTGAATCATAAAGCAATGAGTTTATATAATTTTATAGATCATATTACATAGAGCTATAAGCTTGAATTGGTATATTTTTACATCTTGAGATTCCTTAAATATGATTTCCAACTTAGTGGCATTCATAGCTTTGAGAATAGATTCATTTTTTAAGAATTACTCAAATAACTGTAAAAAGGTATTCCTTTATCACAAGCCAAAAATATTTGGTAGAAAAAGGACAAGAAAACATCCATTCCCGAAGCTTTATCCTTGTGAAAGGAACAAATTAAATGTTTCAATTATACTTTGAAAATTGGTCTAGCAATTTCATCATTATCTTCCTCTTTGATATGAGATGGATGTGCTTTAAATTCTTGTTGTGGTTTATGATTGTTTCCTTGAAGTAGGGCCTTAACTATAAGGAGGTCTTGAAAATACTAAGAAGCATCTTTGAGTATATTTTTTGAGGAAGTGAGTGGTTTTCCATCTCCCATCACAATGGGTTGTTGAGAAATTATAGGTTTTTAACTATGGACCAATTTATGAAAGCATCAGGTATTTGTATCTCCCTTCCTAAGCCATTGGTTCCTTAAAACTAAGTATATTTATAATTGCATATATGATGTAAAAAAAAAGGTGTGGCATCTTCATTTTATCATGTGTTTATATAGTGTTCCAATATAATTTATGATTTAGTTCAAATGATCTATTAGATTTCATAAGGAAACAATGTAAAAATGCTTTCAATTTAATTTCTATAAAGTTCATTGATGAGAACTAATAGTCAATAGAAAAATTATTTAACATTTATCTTTAAAAAATATTAAATTTTGTTTAGAAACATTCTAACTACAAGTAAGACCTATCTTTCCCAAGCTAACTAATGCTAGACTTGGTTTTTAAACCTTCTAACACCATGCATGCTCGCATGCCACATATTATAGTTATGCACCTCTATACAAGTGGAATGGCATGTCTTCTCACATTCTATATTTTTATCATTGTATTCTATTTTCTAGTGATTATGAATAATGTAAAACATATATAGTTCTAAACAACTCTATTGTTCTCTCTTACTTCATGATACTATGTTTCACATCAGTTGATATTATAGCCTAATTATCTACATTGTTTCCCAATTAATTTTGGTTCAAAGTCTAGTTGTGCATATCTAAAATTCGACTAGATATCTGAATAATATTATATAAATGTCTCCTTACTAGATCTAATTTATTAGGAAACACAACTAATTTGATTGCTTCCATTACGAGTTGAGCCTACAAACTAGACATAGCTTACATAAGTAAAAATTAAATGAAATACCATGGGTGATTCCTAGTTAGTTAGGTAGATCTCTAACTCTCGTGTTTATCTTTCTATGAAAATATTATATTAAAATAAATACAACATTTATATATTGAAAAAAAAATTGTCCGCCACTAACTGTATAACCTAAATGTCATATATGACTAATAGATTGTACAATTGATGCATTAATGGAAACATTGAATGGGCATTTTATTTAGTTTGTAAATCGATACAAAATTTCACAAGTAGCAAAAGATAGGTGGTAACAATTATGTATCATCTCTTAAAGATGTACATTGTGCCTACTCTCTGCTAACTAGGTTTTGGAAAAGGAAAGAAAGAAATAGAATATATTTTTAATATTGTTAGGTTTGTGGGTATTCGTATTGTTAAATCTATGTCTAAAGACTTATAAGAAGATAATTTTAAATTAAAATCTAGCATGTTTATTTATTTAAGACACTTTGAGTGCCAAAAACATGTTTACTTGTAATTTGAGATAAGTCTATCATAAAAGGCAATATAGAGGCCAGGTTAGTTAAGCTCTATAATCCACCTAAACTCATGGCATTGTAGTAATGTTTGTTGTGATTGAGACTATCAAAGTAGTGAAATTTCATTACTATTTAAGGTGAGTGTGATGTATTTCTTAATTATAGTAGCATCATAAGCCCTATTTAAATGTTGAAAATAATTAAAACCAAAAACAAAACCTACTTCTCAACCAAAAATCTTAATTAAATACTGATATCAAAAAATTAAAGAACTTAATTCAAATTAATATAATAAATTGATTACTACCAATTAAAAAAAATGAGAATAAACTATAATGTTAGTTTTCCAATTTATAATTATTTTTTTTAAAAAAATTATTAAAAAAAATATTATTTATAAAATTTGTCTAAATATCTAATAATTTAAATAATTATTAAAACAACATACAACATTTTTATAATATCATTCAAAATGCAAATAATAAATAATAGATATATTGATGTGTTCAATAGACTTACCTGGTTGAGTCAGGTTGGTATAACGGGTTAAATTTTAATCCATGTAGACTACACCACTTTTTTAGCAAGAAATAAATGTTCATGGCAGTTGTGTGGCAATAAGTGTCTGTGGTAGTGGAAATATTATTTATTTTTGTAATGGCCAAAAATATGAAGAGGCATTCCAAAGGTGGCAACCAGGGACAACCCAATGCAATCGACAAGTTCTGAAGCCAAGTAAACTATTTTCAATTAATAAGATTGATTAGGGCATTTGGTCATTATAGCACTCAATGTCTGTAATCATCACCATGGATCAGAGATTCTTTATGGCTGCCTCCATTATGAATAAGACACAAAAAAATTGCTTGCATTCAATGATAGTGTAAAGTGAACAACATCATTTCCCCTTCAGCAAGTGAACCAAATTCATCCCAATCATGTTGATCTAATATTGGAGACAAATAAGACTATTTATTTCTCAAAATGACAAATATTGCATCATATCATGAGCTAACATCATTTTATGATGTTTTCCAAGAAACTAAGATATGAAAATATGATTCAAATAATGTGAGCTATCCATTTTATTAATTAATACATCATAAACAAGCTTATTAATATTTTTTAATGCAGTCACAAAGACAGGGTTTACAACAAAGGAAATCCCTAACCCAATAACAAGTAAACACACTTAGAAAAAAAAACTCAAATATTTATATATACAACAATTTTGTATCGCACAAGTTATATGTCGTGCTTCATTAAAAACTACTAAATGCAAGATTATACTAGCTATTACAATGAATTCTACTTAGATCTCCTTTTATCACTCTCTTATTAAACTTTTGAATGAAGAAGACAATCCTCTTGATCTTGATATCTCCTCTTGTACCTCTTCCTTGCTCTATATGTATTTATATAGCCTTTCCTAAATGATACATGTCGATTCATATCCATGCACGTTCATGTAAGTTGCCACACTTCCTAAAGATAATTGTGCCTTTCACTCTAACTCATGTATAATAGACGCATTCCTTCTTATCTATCTCTAAGAGTCTCATTATCAACGATCATATTTTGAACCTTTATACAAATTATTCCATCTACGTGCTAGCCTTCCTAAATCCATTTGCATCAATACCTCTACGTAATTATTTGACTTCCTTCATCAATGTATTCATCATGAGCACAAGTTGGTGCATCCTAGTCCTAACTTGTTTCTTATATTACCCTTTCATTTTCACACAATAACATCTACATGCATTGACCAACTTAATTTTTACACAATCAAACCCTTGAGTGCCATAGTAAGTGACCAAATCCTTTGGGCAATCTCATGCAATTTTTGATTTCTTTCTCTAAAATCCATGTGTAGTTCTCTTATGAATACTTCTTGTATGTTAGACAACCCTCTGTACTAACTCTCTCTATAGACCTTTTCTTAGAGTTAAAACTCATTGAAACCTACCTCAACTGACTCAAATACCTTTCAAAACCATTCTACTACATTTTTTTGCATGTACCCATATGCAATCCTTCAACCCAAAGATTTATACACCTACATGCAACATGCATCATGTTATAAATTTATTCAAAAATAACTTTAGATATTTGGTGATGAAAGATTATATTAAGCTTGGGATGTTCCTCCATCAGACACCCCAAGTAACTAAAAATGTGAGCTCTTACTCATTGTTGGTTAAAATCTTCAAGAGTATGGCCTTAATGACCAATCATTGCAAGATCCAACCAAGTAGAGTGTTCTTTCTTTTTTTTTCTTTCCATTTCATTATCTATTGATTATATTATCTTTTATGTGCCCTCTAAACAATCTTAAAGTCCAAAATGGTCTTTATTTCTTATTTCTTCTTCTTAGGTATTTTCTTCCTCTAATTGAGAACCTAATTATTCTTCCTCATCAATATTTTCCCCCCATGGAACATATACAAATATGCAACATTAAATATTAGAGATATACCCATATTCAATCTCATATGTATTTGTCTAACACTTCCTCAATACTATTTGTGCTACTTCTTCCACTTCAACTTGTTATACACTCTACACAAGAATCTCTCCCTACATAAATGTGCAAACACTAACTTGTCAACCTAGAAATACTTATATTTACATCTAATATATTGGTGTTGCTTATACTATTAATTTATCTACTCCAACTTCTCCTTTATATGTTTATGTATTTCATGCATACATTATGCATAATATTTTTCTTCAACACTCCTTTCATTCATCCCTTTGATATTTCTTAACTATGTTAACTCATCTTGGGTTACTTGCATACATAATTTAGAAAGGTGATTTTTCCCATGCTTCTATTTACCATTTTTTTATAAGTGAACTCTACCTATTTAATGTTTGGATCTAGTCCCCCTAACTATATTTCAATATTTCATAATTTTTTTATGTAAAATTATATGAAATTTTAAAGGCACTAGTGAAGGGCTCTTCAAATGTCATCCTTCCAAAACTCTCCTTGAACATGTGGCTTAAACCTCTACCCTCCATGGCTCCTTTCATTGGCATATTTAACTTTGAGCCTTTAACATTTGTAGCACAACTCCTTGTGTACTTCTAATCTAGTAGAGGAGTTTTAGTTACCACGGAGGAGGAATCTACCAGGATGTCTGACAACAACCATTCAAAGGAATATAGGGTTATAGTTTCTCGACTCATACATGATAATTTGTAGTAGATGGTGGATGTCATTGGTTTGGGAGGTGTTTTCAATCCTAGAAAACATAATAGGGATGATGAATGTATTTTGGGACCTAATCATAAGTCCACATATTTGAATTCTCTCTCACCCCTCTAGGTGGTTTTATCAACTCTTTTTGGATAATCTTACTATAGTTTTTTTCTCTTTGTTCCCAAGGTTTGTCCATCGATGGTCTGTATCTCTCCCTTTGGGACTTGCTCTTGGTTGGATGTCTCCACCTCAACCAGAACACCACTTATTTTGTGTGTACTTTTTCTTCTTCTTTTATATGAGTGAGGGCCATTATCCTCAATATTTATAAAAAAATCAAATTTCATTGCATTAGTTATTTCCAACCAAGCATCTCAACAAATTTCTAATGTTACTATTCATAACTTTTGTCTATCCATCTATTTATAGATGTAATACTAAAATAAAACTCAAATGTGCCTAACATCATCTATAAGTTCCTTCAAAAATAAACTCAAACTTAATATCTTTTTCCAACATTATGTTGTGAAGTAACCCATATAGGCTTACCACCTATGTGAAGAATTGTTTTTCAATATTTGTGGCATCACTATCCAACACTATGTTGTGCAGTTACTCTCTTCTGTATCCCTTCTCTTATATTAAGCATGTGTTTTATGCCATATATCCATACATAATATTTATATGTTTTTTAATATATTCCCTATGATAAGGTTCCCCCCCCCATGGAACTTTTATTCTTAGTTGCAATGAAAATATCCATTAACATTGAGTTTGGTCTAAACGTATACAAAAACATTAAAGAAACTAGATTTAATTACATTGGATTTAATTATTTTATATTTAATAAGTGATAAAAAAAATTTAAAAGAATATTTTGATTTTTAAGATATTTAAAAATAAATGTTAAAATTTAACAGTAAAAAATTGGGTTTTGTGGTAAGACAATCAACATTTTCAAATTGTCAAGTTTCATCTCTTGGTACTAGAAGTGTAGTGAGTATGGTTCAAAGAATTGTTAAGTAGGTTCAATTTTTTAAAAATATTATCAACACCATATTCAAGGCTCCAAAAACCTCATTTGATTTTCTAAAATTATTGACAAATTACACTTCTTTTCCAAATCCTAACTAGACAACTAAACCTAAAATGATAAAGAAAACAATATGTTTTGGAGTCTAAATTACACCAAAAAGAAGCCAAGCTTCCTCAATATTTTATAATCCCCTAAAAAATGTACAATATTGAAAACAAACATGACAATGAATGAAGTGGTTTTTTAGCCAAGTAAATTAGTGTAATACAATGTGTCATTACTATTAACTTCGGTGTTACAATGAATGTTCTATAAATACTTGTTAAATTTCTCTAGAATGCTTTTAAATTTTCATTAGATCATTGTGATAATAAACGTTAAAATACTATTCATTAAAAACTACCAAATGCAAGATTATACTAGCTATTACAATTAATTCTACTTAGATCTTCTTTTCTCACTCTCTCGTTGAACTTTTGAATGAAGAAGACAATCCTATTGATATTGATATCTCCTCCCATACCTCTTCCTTTCTCCATATGCATTTGTATAACCTTTCCCAAATGATACATATAAATTCATATACATGCACATTCATGCAAGTTACCACACTTCCCAAAGACATTTGTGTCTTTAACTCTAACTCATATATAACGGATGCATTATTTTCTATCTATCTCCAAGAGTCTCGTTGTCAATAGTCATATTTTGAACCTTCATGCAAATTTTTCCATCTACGTGCTATCCTTCCTAAATCCATTTGCATTAATAATTATACATAATTATTTGACATCCTTCATCAACATATGCATCATGCACACAAGTTTGGCGCATTTTCACGTAATAACATCTACACACATTGACCAACCTAATTTTTATAGAATCAATACTTATTTGTAAATATTTTCAAGTCAAACAAATAAAATATTATTTATTTGTAAGATCTGGTATGAGAGCCTGAGAGGTTTCTGACCTTGTGAGGTATTAAATAAAGAGGGAGGAGCCTGAGTACTCCCACACCAGTTTGAAACATCCCATAAATCTTAGACTAGTTTAAATTTATGCATGTATTTAAAAAAATATAACCTATTCTAGATAACCCATGGTTTTGGATTGTGTTGAAGACATGTCTTAGGACATTAGAGATTGACATTGGAAGGTTATTAATAATGTTTCTATACAAAGCAGAATACTACAGTGATGTAGTCCATAAAAATTTGCAGATATTTAATATTTTAAGTTGAATTATAAAGGGGTGTATTCCAAAATTAAAGTAAAAATCTATGTTCTAAAGTTAATATCTCAACCAAGAGCACCACCTCAAACAAAAGAGTACCAATTTTGGTGGTTTTACTAGTGTTTTTAGTTCATGAATTTAAAAAATATATAGCTTATGAACTTTAAAATTGTACAAAAATCAAAACAACCATTTTTTTTATAAAACCACTATTTCCTATCTCAAAACTACCTATAAAATGAATCATTTGCTTTAGATTATCTCAAAAACCACTTCTTTTCCAAACTCATGGTATTGGGTAGGGTGGTTTTCATTAAAAATCAAGATTTTTTAAGCCTTTAAATTTACATTTTATCTCTTATAAACTTGATATGATGCATACACAAGATGATATGATTATGTTTTATCAAATAATAGGTGTGAGGTTCAATTACCCTAAAATAACTTTTAGTAGAATTTTCCTTTTTGCTATCTTTGGCAATTTTGCTAAATTTAGTCATAACTAGGTAAAGTTAGATAGAAAAGTCTTTAAAAAAACTCAAAAGAATGCAATTTAATTTTTATTGCATCTTATATTTCACTTACATTTTATTTTTTTCATTGTATTTCATAAAATCATGTGTTAAACTCGAACATAACATTCGATAAAAGTTATGCCTCCAACTCATGTTTACAGGTAAAGCCATTGTGTTTGGGTTACTGCATGCATAGCCTAATATAGATACAATAATGAAATCTGAGCATTGAACCTATAAATAATCAAGGATTAATAAGGGAACATGTACTCATATCCATCCCTCCATTACCTGTTTGTTATAATCAAAAGGTATAAATCTTAAAGGTGGAATTTCCAAGTATATAGAGAAGTTACGCTTGCATATGAAGAATTCTATATAATCAAGTGATAATGATTGAATGAACCCATTTTATTAATATATAGATACCATGTACTAGATTCTTTCACATATTTTAAAACCTATTACATGTACCGATGAAAATATATAAAGGATGAGCTTCTTTCATGAATTAACGAGTATATAGGAAGGGTACATGTATAAAAAGGTAGAGTATATCAGTCTGATGCTATATATAAAGGGAGATATAAATACTTAGAGTGATAAGGAACTATTCCATCATCCACAATCTTGATCATGGTTGTATAAGCACCAAAGTTATTTTTATCAAATTCTTAGTTACTCAAAGGCAAAAACTACTCTACTTGGAAGACAAAGATACAACTCAACTAGAATTTGAATAAATTTGGCTTATTATAGATGGCTCCTACAACCAACATACATCCAACATTTACCATCAACATAAATATGACAAAGCCAATCAAAATTCAAAATTGATCATAATGTGTGGGGTATCAGATGAAGGGAAACCACACATCTGTGAAATAAATAATATAAAATAAGATTGGGACAAACAGTATATGAGGCCAAAAAAGATAGTACTATTTTACATCTATAAATAAAAATTCACTCTCTCAAATTAAGATTGGGTGAAAAAGTAGTAGGTTTTTCTTAGACATGTTGTAACAGTAAGGGCATCACTCCAATCTTTGGTGAAATAGTCTCATATGACTCTCGTATACCCATTGCTTTTAGAGTTTTCCACCCTCATACAAAATATTTGTGACTACTTTAACTATCATATAACAAAAACCAAGTTTTGAAAAATTGGTAAATATTTTAAAATAAGAAGAGTCTTTTAGTACTCAAGAATAAGAAGAACATGTTCTCACATCTTAGAAAGGCAATAAACCCATCAAGTCTTCAAATCCATCATCAAAATAGAGTCTTTAACAGAATCCACAAAGAAGTAAATCACAAAAATAATGTCTCATTTCTGGTCATAAGGGATATGAACTCAAATATTTTTGTTATAATACATTACAAAAGGGTTATTCAAGTGGTCAAAGGCCCACTATCTAGCAGTTATCCCCAATAAGTAAAATTAAATCACATGGATAGAAATAAAAAATTTGGTAGAAGAAAACAAAGCACATGGTAATATTGCTAAACATGAAGACACTGATGAAGATGCAAACTTCTTGTACTCTATTAATTTTCATATATAATCCTAATAAATTGATATCTGGTGTGTTGATTTGGGTGCAACCTAACACATGATAGGATGAAAAGACTAGTTTTTCACTTTTAAGGACACACTCAAAAATAATAATGTTTCTTTGGGTAATGATCCATCATACAATGTACAAGGAATCAATAACATTTCTTTGCCTCTTGGTACATAAACCTATAGAATCACAAATGTATTAACCAAGAATCTCTTATCAGTCAGTCAACTCTTAGACCATAATATGAAGATTGAATGATCTAGAAATCCAAGTTATAAAAAACCTTTATAGCCTGCTTCGATCAGATTTAAAATAAAATAAAATATTTTAATTTCCAATTTTCCCTTTAAATAATTCTAAAAAATTAATTTATAAAACTTCCATAATTTAATAAAGGAAATTGAAAGGATTTCTAATCATAGAGAGGAAATTAAAAACAAAATATAACACATAAGATTTATTTATAGGGTTCACCAAATGGCTAAGTCCTCAGGTCCACTATATGAGTGTTTTAATATTATTAAAACTCTTTGAGACTAATTACAAAAATTTCACTAAGTAAATAATTTATTTTCATACCAAATATCTATCTATGCAATAAAATAAACCTCTCAAAGGTTTTGCTACCTCTATATCTAAATATATTTATCTGCACTTTCCTTTGTACAAATCCACTTCTTCTCTACCAAAATCCTCTTACTTCCCCTATAAAATAACCTGTAGTTATATATTTCTCAATATTATTTGGCATTGGCTAGGCAATAACAAATTCCCCCAGGGTACTAATATTTTCCTTGAATTGAGATTTTTCTTATTTTGACAACATGGCATTGGCTCTCTAAGATTTCCTACAACATGTATTCAGTTTTTCTCTACAACTGATCAAAACTAAAATCTCAAAATTGAATTCAACATCATTCACGTATAGATGAGGGTGGATAATGGTGTAGAAATAGAGCCAAGGTGATCCATGCTATCATAAATAACAAATAATTAAACTCCCCCACATAGTAATAGGTAATTTGCTGAATAATCTTTACCAGCTATAAACCCTTTGTCGTCAATGTTTTTGCATACCATATCTATCAAAAATATTCCAGAACCTTTAAAGAATTAAATTACCACATATTTTCCAATGTAGTGATAATAATAATTATTCCCACTTGAATGTAGAAATAATGTGTTACATATAATTCTTTAAAAAGATTCCACACCAAGTGCATGCCAAGATTCCTTAAGCCAAGAACTATATTGGCACCAAGATCAAAAACAAGATTTACATTTCTTGATTAATTCAAGATTACCATGTGATACAAAAATAATCAAGATTCCAATGCATAAAGACTTGAGTTCCATTAAACATGCAATGTTTATTTGAAATTGTTTCATGCATAAAGTTTCAATGCCATACTTTCCATGTAACTTATTTAAATAATATCACCCCACATTTAGCTTTGGCGTTAAAACTTAGAATTCCATGCCATTAAAAACATGTGCCCACATAAAATATTTTAAAACTATTTATGTGCATGGAGTTAAAATTAAGAGATATACAAATTCTTTTTTAAATAAAGATTTAAATATGCATGTTTTAATAAAGACTATCACCTTTATTTTAAAGATAATCTTTATAAAATGGCACATATTTGTTTAAAATAAAATATATTTATTAAATTATTAATAAAAATATATTAAAATATATTTATTAATTCTTAATAAATATATTAAAATATATAAAGATTAAATTAAATATCTTAATAAAAATATATAAAAATATATTTATTAATAAATAATAAATATATTAAAATATGTCTTATTGGTAGCAATTTTTCAAAATTAATTATAAACATTATGGGTGGAGGTGTGGCATTATTGGCCACATAATGCCCCACCTACATTCGCAATAATAATTAAATATTGTCATTATTGATCTAAATCATTGGGTGGAAATCCCCTAGGTCATTCCTCCCCACTGAGAGCTTTTGAAGCTCTAAAAGTTGAATTTAATTATTAACCAGGTGAGGGTATGTTTCTTGTAATTTCTTGATTTCCATCCATTTTGCCTTATTTAGATGTATCCCTTTCAAACCCACATGAAGATATTCTATATCACCCTTTCGTGTAGTTCTAGTTTTCCTATAAATAATAACATCTTCCTGCAACTCATGAAGAGACTCAGGAGGAAAATCATCAAAATTAGGAATTTGAATACCCTCATCTTGATCCAAGATCATAGGAGGTTCATAAAATTTAAATTTTTCCACATTAACCACTAAATAAATCTACATATAAGAAGTCAAATCCAATCAAAAATCATTTATCCCAATCATTTCCAAAATCCTAAAAGACCATACCTAATTGGTTTTCATTTTCTACCTTCACCTTTCAGTCTTTCTTTGTTGATGTGAAACCAAACCTGATCATCTACTTTGAATTGATTATCAACTCTGTGTTTATCATGAATATCCTTATGTTTAGTTTGGTTCTTCTCCAACTATTCTTGAATAAATTTCTGAATCATTTAAATCTTCTGAATAAACTTTTTAGCCTTCTCGACATCACTGTTTCCATTCACCACTGAGTTAGATTATTTTTCAAAAGAAAAGTCCAAAGGAGAGATAGGCAAATAACCAAAACAAGTCTCAAAAGGAGACTTTAATGTAGAATAATATAAATCATGGTTATAAGAATGGTGCACATAATATAAATGTTCATCCCTTAATTTAGGATGTTTACCATAATAACCCTTGAGTAAATGTACCACTATTCAATTGACCACTTTTATTTATCCATCGGTTTGTGGATGAAAGGTTGTGATTTTCTTTTAGCTTAGTATCCATCAAGTCCCACAAAGCTAACCAAAACTCACCAATAAATTCAGCATCATGATCGGATACAATATAAGTGGGTAACCCAAAATGGATCCAAACATTCTTGAATAATAAATGTGTAGTATCCTCACCTGTAACTTATTTAGTACAAGGAAATAAAATACACATTTTTTTGAACCTATCCACAACCACATACAGATAATCATGTTTTCTTCATGACATAGGTAAACCTGCTACAAAATCCATATAAAGACTTTCCTAAGGATGGTTAGGAACAGGAAGAGGTGTATACAATCCTAACTTCTGGTTGCTAGGTTTACTTATGGAACAAATAATGCAACCTTTAATATATTTAGATACATTTTCTATCATACAGGGCCAATAGAAATATATTTGTAACTATGCAACTATTTTACCAATGCCAAAATGACCTGAAATAAGAGAAGTGTTTGCTTCTCTAATCATGTGAACTCTTTCATCCTATGGAATACATATATTTCTAAGATGATATAACATTTTTTTATGCACATGATAGTCAAATGATTATACTAATTTATCATTCATCAAATCTTCATAGACATCCTTAAAATCAACATCTCTAACATATTGTTCCTTATAACTTTCATTAACAAAAGGAATATGCTAAAAAATAGTAGATGTTACAATAAGAGGTCTAGAAAGCATATCTACAACCTTATTATGTGTTCCCTTTTTATAACTTATAACAAGATCGAACTATTTCAAAAATCCCATCCATCGGAAGTGTCATGATTATTGTAGCTTGGATTTTGATTGAAGGTATTGCAAAGGTTAATGATCTCTATAGATGATTGTCTCTTTGCCCATCAAATAGTGTTTCCACTTTTTCACACTCTAAACCAAATCATACAACTCTTTATCATAAGTAGGATAATTTTTAACTACACTTGTAAAATTTTCCAAATAAAAACACACCATTTTTTGGTTTTTCATTAATATTACCCCCATTTCACACCCACTAGCATTAGTTTCTATTTCAAAAGATTGTTGTAAATCCAGAAGTGCAAGAATTGGGGTTGTACTTATCTTTTCTTTCAAGGTATTGAAAGCTTTTTCATGTTTTCTTCCCCATTGAAAAGTTGCTTAACACTTGTTAAATCATGTAAAGGAGATGCAATATAAGAGATGTTAGAAATAAATTTTCTCCAAAATTTAACTACTTTGAGAAAACTTCTAACTTATGTTGCATTATTAGGATTTGGCCAATTTACTATGGCTAAAACTTTTGTAGGGTCTATTTCTAATGAGCCATTCCCTACAACATAGCCTAAGTAAACCAAAGATGTTTTTACAACTTCACATTTTGACATCTTAAGGAAAAATTTCTCCTTTTACAAAGTATCTAAGACTTTCTTAATGTGTTTAAGATGATCTCCCATGTGTTACTAAAGACTAAAATGTCATCCAAATACACAATTATAAAATCATCAAGAAATAGTCTTAACACATCATTCATAACCCACATAAACGTAGCAGGTGCATTACAAAGCCCAAACGACATAACAAGCGATTCAAAAAGACTTTACTTAGTTTTTAAAGTAGTTTTCCAACTATCACCATCACTTATTCTTATTTAGTGATAACCACTTCTCAAATCTAAATTGGTAAAATAATTTGCATGTTTTAATTGATCTAACAAATCATCAATATGAGGAAAAGGGTAGCGGTTTTTAACCATGATTTTATTCAAAGCTCAGAAATCTACACACATCTACCATATACCATTTTTATTTAGTAACAATACAATAGGTGAACCACATGGAGAGGTACTTGGCTGCATAACTCATTTCTCAAATAACTTCATCACTTACTTCTTTATTTTTTCATTCTCTACTACTCACAACCTATACATGCCAATATTAGGGAGAGAGGCATCTTGCTATAATTGAATCTCATGTTGGATTTCCCTCTTAGGGGGTAAACCTTGTGGTTCCTAAAAAACACTATTATAGTTAGAAATAATATTTTCTATTTCAAATTGATGCTTAGGATCACAACCCTCTAAGGCCTTGGATTTTTCACTATCCTTGGCTTTAACAATCATGAGAACAAAACTTTTACTTGAGTTTACAAGTCTTTTAATTTGTCCTGTAGAGACAGGTGTCAAATTAGTTTTGACACAATGGGATCTTACTATGTAATCATTCCCATCTTTTACAAGCACATATTTATTCTCTTCTCTATAAAATATTGATTTTCTATCATATAAGTAAGGACTTACCAAAATAATTCTATAGATATCCAAAGGAACTACATCTAACTCTACTTCAAGGTGCATGTTTTTGTGACCTATAATTTTGCATCATCACACACCCATCCTAAAGGATATGATTTTGGATGTGTTTTAGTTTTAAGTCCTAACTTTTTAACAACTTCTTCAAAAATAAGATTAGCTTATGATCCACTATCAAAAAGAGTAGGTATTTTAGTATCCTTAGATATGACTCTTATGTGAAGAATCTCATTTTTTTTTCTTAAAACATGTTTAAATTTAGTTTTAGAAGATGAAACAATAACATAAGGTTTAGGGTTATAAGAGGAAGAAGTTAAATCTTGTAGACCCATAATAGTCACTTTTGTTTCATCACCAGAATCTAATCCCAAGTCTTGTTGGATTATAACATTATCCTTCTTTTCCTTTTTATTCCACAACCTCTTTGGCTTGAGTTCTGGATGGGGTTTCCAACACTTAACCTCGTCATTGTTCTTCTTGTAGTGATTATAGAAAGGTTTTCCTTCCTCTTTATTAACAATGTAAGTAAACTTACCCTTACCCTTTCCTTTACCTTTTCCTCTATTTTCAACTAGATAATGAGATTTCTTTCCATAGCCTTCCTTGGTCATCTTACCCCTAGATTCTATATGGGTAGCTTGCACATAGACTTCGTCAAGGTTAGAAGGATTAAACATGAGAATATTATGTGTAAAATAACTATTCAAACCTCAAATATATTTCAACAATGTTTCTAAACTATACAAAGGAATCCCTAACATTAATGTCTTCTTTATAAACTCCTAAGTATAATCTTCCACACTCTAATCTTTATTCTATATTAAATTATACCAATCTATAGTATCTTGATACATATAACCCAAAGGATAAAATTACTTTCTCAACTCAAACATAAAATCATTCTAGGAAGAGATTAACTTACCATGTTGCTTAAGCTCTTCCTGAATCTTACTTTTCCACCAGATGAGTGTTGTGCCTCTCATACAAAGAGTATCCAACTAAATCTTGGATTTCTCACTAAGGATGTTCTGAATCTTACAATATATCTCAATTTTCTTGACCTAGTTATCCAATTTATCTGCACTAAACTCACCATTATAAATTGGCAAATCAAATTTAACATCTAATTTCAAATGTGGGATAGTTTTATTGTCTATAAAAAAGGAGGCCTTCTTGGAAGATGAAGGTGAAAGAGGAATTCATTCTCTTTCATCTTGATCTTTCTTTGTTTCTTTCCCCTTTCTATGTTCCTTATAATATGTTCAACCATATTTTTTTATGTTGAGTAAGGCACGTTAGAATTCTACCAAAGACATATTTACTTCCATACTTAATTGTTGGCTTGCATGTCTTGCACCAATTTCAAGATCAAACTCTATAAGTTCCCCTTCACCACATCTTCATCAAGACTTAGTTAACATACAAGAATATTGCAATTGCCAAACAATGTGTTAAATGGCCTTGATCATAGGCTCTGATGCCAAATTGATCCAAAAATCTAAGTTATAAAAAACTTTTATAATCTGCTTGGATTAGATTTTAAATAAATCAAAATATTTTAATTTCTAATTTCCCCTTTTAATAAATCTAAAAAATTAATTTATAAAACTTCCCTAATTTAATAAAGGAAATTGAAAGGATTTTTTTTCATAAATAAAAATAAAATATAACACAAAAGATTTGTTTATGGGGTTCACTAAATAGTTACATCTTGGAGTCCACTCTATGAGTGTTTTGATCTTATTAAAACTCTTTAAGACTAATTACAAAAATCTCTCTAAGTAAATAATTTATTTATGTACCAGATATCTATCTTTGCAATAAAATAAACCTCCTAGAGGTTTTGCTACCTCTATATTCAGATATCTTTGTCTATAATTTCCTCTATTCAAATCTACTACTTCTCTACCAAAATCCTCTTACCACACCTATAAAACAACCTATAGTTACATATTTCTCAATGTTATTTGGCATTGGCCAAGCAATAACAAATTTCCTCAGAAACTAACAATTTCCTTGAATTGGGGTTTTTCTCATTTTGATAGCATGGTGTTGACTCTCTGGGACTTCTTACTACCTGTATTTGGTTTTGCTCTGCAACTGATCAAAACCAAAATCCCAAAATGGAATTCAACATCATTTGCATAGAGCTACGAATGGATAATGGCATAGAATTAGCACCAAAGCTAATCCACACTATCATAGATAGCAAATAATTAAACTTCCCCACATATTAATAGGTAATATATTGAATAATCTTTGCCAGCTATAAACCCTTTTCTGTCAATGTTTTCGTATACCATATCTATCAAAAATCTTCCAAAACCTTTAAAGAATTAAATTGCCACATATTTTCCAATGTATTATTATTATTATTATTATTATTATTATTATTATTATTATTATTATTATTATTATTATTATTATTATTATTATTATTATTATTATTATTCCCACTTGAATGTAGAAACAATATGTTGCATATAATTCTTGTAAAAGATTTCATGCTAAGTGCATGCCAATATTCCTTAAGCCAAGAATTGTATTGGCACCAAGATCAAGAACAAGATTTGCATTTCTTGATTAATTCAAGATTACCACGTGATAAAATAAGATTCAATATTCTAACACATAAATACTTGAGTTCCATTAAACATGCAACGCTGCTTTCCAAGAAAATATTACAACATCAAAAAGGTTTCACGCATAAAGTTTCAAATCCATACTTGCCACTTAACTTCTTTAAAGATTATTACCCCACATTTAACTTTGGCGTTAAAACATAGAAGTCCATGCCATTAAAAGCATGTGCCCACATAAAATCTTTTAAAAATATGTAGATGCATGGAGTTGAAAGTAAGAGATGCACGGATTCTTTTTTAAATAAAGATTTAAATATGCATGTTTTAATAAAGAGTCACCTTTCTTTTAAAGATAATCTTTATAAAATGGCACAATTTTTTTTAAATTAAAAGATATTTATTAAAATCTTAATAACAATATATTAAAATGTATTTATTAATTCTTAACAAATATATTAAAATATATAGAGATTAATTTAAATATCTTAATTAAAATATATATAAATATATTTATTAATAAATAATAAATATATTAAAATATATTTTATTGGTAGCAATTTTTCAAAGTTAATTATAAACTTTGTGGGTGGAGGTGTGGAATTATTGGCTAGATAATGCCTCACCTACATTCACAACAATAATTAAATATTGCCATTATTGATCAGAATCATGGGGTGGAAATCCCCTGGATCATTAATTTGACTATAAAGGTGGAAATAAAACATGTTTGATTAGAGATAAATCCAAAAACTCAAAACATTTTGCATGAGCATCCAATGTGATTTGAATTTTCCATTTAGATTTCATTTTAAAAAATAATCAAGCACTTGTTGTAAAGGACACAAACTTAACACAATTGTGGCACAAAATATTTGGCCACATTAGTTTTGGATATCTTGATACACTCTGTTATTTTGACATGGTAAGATGGTTACAACCTCTTAAAAAAGGTATAGGAAAATTTCAAAATTACTTAGTATACAAATAACATAGAGCTCCTATTTAGAAAACTACATATCAATCCCATAGAAAACATGATCTGGTACAACTGATCTATGTGAACCAATGACACTTAGTCATGTTGGGTTCAAGTATGTCATGATTTTGTTGATATTTATCCATAAAAATGTGGGTTTACTATCTAAAAATAAAAATTCAAGCCTTTCAAACTTAAGTTATTGTTAAAACAAAGACTGGTTAGAAAATCAAAATCCTCCACTTAGATCTTGGGGGTAATTCACCAATAATGAATTCAAAGTTTTTTTACTATAAAATGGCATTCATCATCAAATGGCACCTCCACATACACCATAAAAAAATGATGTTTCTCAATAAATAAATTGTATTATCATGAAAATGGCATGATTTATGCTACATCATTTAAGCTTGACAAAGGCATTTTTGGGTAGAAGCAGTCAAACCATAGTATATCTTCTTAACAGATTTATCACTATAGCTCTTGATGGGTTAACACCATAAAAAGCATGGTCAGAGTGAAATCCACATATAACACATCTTTCCATTTTTAGATGTCAATCAAGTATGCACATTCCAAAAAAGGAGAGGACTAAACTTCACATGAAAATAGAAAACTATATTTTATTATGGTATAATGAATAAGCACTTACCTATAAAATAATGGATCCACTAGTAGGGATGTTGAGTTTTTTGAAAATAAAGAAGCATAAATTACTTATACAAGCTCATCTAACTCCATATAAAATGTAGAAGATGGGAATCCCCTAGATGAAGACAGTAATGGGATTAATGGTTCATGTACACCACTAATAGGTGCCACTCAATATATTATTCAATAGTATATAAGTACACTAAAAGATCATAAACTGAATGGTGTTATAAATACTTTTACTATTGGAATAAGGACTCATTGTATGGCTTGAGGAGAGATCAATTTGGCCTTAATGAGTATACTTGTTGAATCTATTAAGCCCTCTATAGTTTAGGAAGCCCTACAATCAATACCTTGGAAAGATGTCATGGATACATAATATAACTCACTGATAAAGAATAAACCATGGCATCTTGTAGAAATTACAATAGGAAAGAATCCATTCAGATATAAATAGATCTTCAAAATAAAGTACAAAGTAGATGGAATTCTCAACAAGCACAAGGCAAGGTTGGTTGTAAATGGGTATACTCAGAAAGAAGGCATTGATTATGAGGTGACATTTGATCCCATAATTAAGATCAAAATTATTAGGATGATTTTTTCTCTAGCTACATAGTTTGGTCAAAAATTTCATCAAATAGACATAAAAAGTGTCTTTCTTAATGGAGACTTAAAAGAAGTAGTCATGACTCAACCATAAGGTTTTATCATACTTAGAAAACAAGATAAAGTTTGTAGACCAATCAAATTAGAAAATGGAGACTTACAAGAAGAATTCTACATGACTCAACCATAAGGTTTTTTCATAATTTTAAAATAAGATAAAGTTTGTAGACTTTTAAAATCAATGTATGGTCTTAAGTAGGCTCCCCAGGCATGGTATATCACAATTGATGAGCATATCTTAAAACATAGATTCAAAAGGAGTCTATATGATCCCAATATCTACCTCAAACAATAAGGTGGGAGATAATCATCATTTTATATATGTTGATGATTTGGTCATCACTAGTAGTTGAATAAAGATGATTGAGTCAACAAATAAAGAGAAAACTGATCATTTGACATGGCATATCTTGAACTTATACATTATTGTCTTGGTTTATAAGTTTGGCAAAGAGAAAAGCACATCTTTATATCTTATCTCAAATATGCAAATACAAAGCTTGATAAGTTTTGCATGATGGATTTCAAACCAATTACAAGGATTTCAAACCAATTACAAGACTTTAGTTATCTTGAGTATATCCATCACCATAGGTAAATGCAACTCTATATTGGCAGTTTATAGGGAGTCTCATTAACCTAGGGGTGATTAATTAATTCACCATTATTAAATAAATGTAAATGAGTAATTTATTATTATTCATTATATTAAATTAAATATCTAATTTTTTATTCTGACTATTTATATTATTCATCTTAAGTATAGTTTAATTCCCACATCATATTTGGGAAGATTATTATTTGTAACCCTATTTCATAAGGATCATAGAATAATGCCTTCCCTATTATATATGGAATAGTTTTGGCATATAGTTATGTATAAATACTTTTTTAATAACTTTTCAAGTTGAACAAATAAAATATTTTTTATCTATAAGATTTATCACTAAATTTACAGAGTTGAAAGGTGTAGATCCATCATTGGAGGAGATGCAAATTGAACTCAAAGAGTGTGCATGATCTATCAAGAAGCACCCATATAGAATGAATACTAGCATGAATTTAATGGTGAAATATAAGCTAGATCACATGCAAGAAGAAAGTATCATTTATCTGGTCAAAAAGGTGTATTACATTAGTCTTATGGTTGTACAATCTAAAAATTTAGGTGAGATCAGGACATGTGAAGATTATCATGCATTGAATGATGCTTGCATCAATGATCCCTTTCTAATACCTTTTACTGATGAGTTTATGGAATAAGATGTAGGACATGAAGTATATTCCTTTATGGATGGATTTAATGGCTATCATCAAATTCCCATCATATAAAAGGATCAGATCAAGACAACATTTACAACTGAATGGGGATATTTTGCATATAGAGTAATGTCATTTGGTCTAATGATATTTTACATATAAAGGATTAGGTATTGCACATGTGGTAAAGGACTTTATGTATTTAAATAAATCAGCGTTGACATGTGGCTAGAAGAATTGCTTATACAACACTGAAAGAGTCTATTCAAATCTAAAATGTCTTACAACCTTGCTAAAATGATCCCCCCATATTAGTTTATGTCTCTCTACCTCATTTAGAATGCACAAGTGCCCAAGGTGATATAAGAGTCCATCATGGAATTATAAATCTAAAACTAAATTACCATAGAGCAAATTCTAATAGGTATCTATAAAATCCATGTCTAACAGTTATAATTATGACCATGTGCTAAATTTATGGTGACATTCATCAAGTATAGAAAGGTGAGATTAAAAAATTAGATAGTTCAGATAATTTATGTGGTCCTTCCTTCTTATGCTTGATGTTTAGGTGTAACTACTGAAGATAAGAAGACCATTTTTGAAGTCATTCTTGCCACAACTTATTTTGAGTCTACAAAAATTGAAGTAGATTGTGCTATGTGTGGATCAAAATCTCCTTTGCTAAGATATGATTCTTCCAATGCTTACATGATTGAACAATGGCATAAATATCATGATCATAAGTTGGGCACTCTATTACTGATGTGGTGAATATTTTGCTATGTTAAGTAACCAGATGAGTTTATTGAGTTGTGACTGCTCCAAGTGTGAATTTAGAGGTATCTATCTCAAGTTTAATTGGTAGTTTAAGATCTATTAACACAAGTACTAGTGCAGAACAAAGTCTATAATTCAATTATTTGAATGCTTTCTATTGTGTGGCTTCCTAGGTGAACTTTGATTTAGCACCACCTTTGATAACTTGCTTCAAAGGCCAAGTCACATGAGAAAAACCAAGTATAAATCTCTTGTAAAAATTTGTCATTCCCAAGAAATTTTAAAGCTCTATGATATTTTTTCATTGTACACATTCAAAAATGACTCAAATATTGGTTTGATCCACATGTACTCCTTAGGCATCTACTATGTATCCCAGATACTATATCTCCCATATAGGAAATGAAAATGTCTCCATTTTTGCATACAAATTTTGTTTTTGTAAAGTGTCAATCACTTACTCTTTATAGCAAAGATGTTCATCCCATATTTTTTTAAAAATTAGGATGTCATCAAGACTATAAAAAACATAGTGAATGGCCTAAGAATTTCATTCATTATCTGTATGAATGTAGTTGGTGTATTGGTCAAATCAAAGGGATGACTAACCATTCAAACACACCTTATTTTTCCTTGAAGGTTGTTTCTATGTATCCATAATTTCAATAGGGACTTGATGATACCTAGACTTAAGATTGATTTTGGTGAATATTTTACATTGTTGGACTAGTCCCTCAAATATTCAATCCTTGAAAGAGGATAACATTTCCTCACTGTGATATTGTTGAGAGCCTTTTAATCAATTCACATCCTCCATGTGTCATATATATTTGGCATAATCATAATGGGGATATCAAAAAGGTAATGAATTAGGCCTGATATGTCCTTTATCCACAAGTCATGGATTTGTCACTTGATTGATTTATTCTTTAGAACTGATCTACGATATAAAGAGGAATTAGTTATAACTAGTGCAGGGATTAAATCAATAGTGTGCTTTTCCACATAGTGTAAGCACTTCCCTTGGTAGCTAAAAAATATCCTTGAATTCTTCCAATGAGTGGCTCAAATTTGAGGTTTTATACTACTATTATTGGAGGGACTATAATATGGATTGGTATCATAAAGACTTTTCTACATTTAGACCTTATCATCAAAAGCACAAACTTCTTACTAGATGTGACTAGCATCTTACATTTCATGGTGATGATGAGTGATAACTTAGGGACTACGTTTGGTATGTGATATCTCTTATTACCAACATCTATGACAACACATTTGGTATTTTTCCCATAGATTGCATGCCAATTATAAATATATGGCTGACTAATTAAAACATCACATACCTATGAGACATCATAAAGGACTATATCATAAAAAGGCTTGATGGTTTACACCAATTGACATTGCTAGGTAACACATTTCTCAAATATTGCACTAAACCATTTGATAGTGTATGGTTTTGGGTGAAGCATCAGTTGTAATTTAAATATGAGAACTAATTTAGGGGAAATCAAGTTATTCTAACATCTATTGTCAACAATGAAGTGTATTGGTTGAGTATTGATCCATATTAGAGAATGGAACAATATTTTTACTTTTTTTTTTCTACAGGGGTAATAGATCTGTTTATGATACCCACTATGGTGATAGGTTCAAAATACATGATCTACTTACCTTTCTCTAATGATGTTATATCTACACATATTACTTCAATTTGTGTAAATAGAGTCTCCTTGGGAACAAAACACCACTTGATAGCCTTGACTAATTATCCTGATCATTTGATGATTGTTGCTTCCTATATGGAGGGTGTTTGGTCTTATTTATTAGTTTGGAATTTGGCTTAAAAGATTTAAATTATTGCTTGGTTTGAGATTTATAATATTCTTTATTAGTCTTAACCTTGGCCTTTGCTTCAAACTTGCAATCAAAGTTGTAGGATTCTCCAATTAAATATATTTGTAATAAATCTATATTTGATTGGATATGTGGTCTCAAACTTGACCTTACTTTAAAACAAGGTTTTGGTTTAATCTTGAATCCTGAGTTTGGACACCAAAGTTTGAAATGTATCTATGTATTGTTGCACATGTTGTTCCTTGCCTTGGGCACAGCTAAGATAACTTGATGTATTGTTATCATAGTTTTTTATAGCATAATAGGTTTCTTTGAGTGTTTCTATGAAACCATTTTATGTGTTTACAGATGTGTCTAAGTTAACTTCATGTTCATGATTCTTATGTGAAGTGTAGTAGTTTTCCCATAATTTCTTTACTGATAATGATTTTTTTAGAAGATCAAATGTAATCTTTCTTTTTGTACAGAATTGACTGACTACTTAATATGAATAGATAAGTTTAAGTTAGTTATCTCATGTATCTACATATATTTTGACTTAAAAATAAGGATGTTTAGATTTACTTTTAAGTTGTATGGAGTCTGACCAGCAAATGGCTGGAGAAGTAATGACAAGTGATCAATAATACTTGCTCAGTCATGTACATGACATTCTTTTAAATATTTTGTTGTCTTTGTAATGCATCCTCTATAATCTTGAAGAACATTTATGAAGTTATCATCAAATATTTATCTCCCATTTGAGGACATGAAGGAAGGTTTAATTAAGGGTCTTAAATATCTAGTCTTAACCTCATGTAATTAGACCTCATATGAGTCAGCATATAAACAAAGACAAAGTTAGATATAATAAATACCACTTGAAAATGATTGGTGTGTATACTTTGATACCACATATGTAAAGCCCAAAAGGAGATCCATTGGATAACCTACATAAATGGATTTAATATGGTTATAAACAAAAATGAATTTATGAATGACAGAGAATATGAAATTGTAATGCATTCAAAGAATAAAGAACATAATAAATAAATGACAACTAATGTAGAACTATAATAATAACATTTTATTATCTAATAGATTAGATGTTTGGTGTCTATGTACTTCAAAAATTCATTATTTTTGATCTCTCTATATAAAAATAATGTAAGTATAAAATATTATACAAAGAAGGAAGATGAAGCATCAATTGAACCATTACAATAGTTGGTAACAATCACTTCATAACTAAAGAGTGTGGTGACATCACTTGATATCTTTAATAATGAGTTAGATGCTACAATAGTGACACTATAAGAGCTATGCGATAATGTATAAGTGAAAATAGATCTAACAAATTAGCATGTAGGTGTATAACCTATTACCATTGCTACTGATGTTATCATAATCTTATATGTGCAATAGTGTTAATATTTATTAATATCTAGTCATCCATATCCTTTTGGATCAGGGTATCTCTTATTAATGAGAAATTTATTCTCTTAAAAGGCATTTCAATAGAGATAAAGACAATGGACATGCTAAGCAACATAAATAATAATTTTTGTGAACTCAAAAAAAAAATTCCCAACTTCTACGATATTGTTGATGAAATGACAAAGGCCATAAACATATGGTTAACCTGCATTTCAAATATAGTGATTTATAAAGATGATAGCATAGTTGAAACTTAGTGCTATAACTCTGTTATAAATTTTCAAATTGAATAAATCACATGAGGAACAAAGTATTTTTGTGTAGACTAAGAGGGAATGAACCCTAGAAGTGGGCATATCTTTTTAAGAAAGTCTTCATAATTAAAACATAATATATTTTCACATTGTAATTTTGTAATATTCTATGCTTATTATTGGGAAATAATCACATGTCCTAAATATAACATATTATAAATTCAAAATTCACATTTAGACTCTTATACAAAGAGTGTTTGTTGCCCCAAAATTCCCAACACTATGTCCAAGTGTTGAAGATGTTCCTCCCATGTTTTATTATACACTAGGATGTCATCAAAGAAGACCAACACAAACTTCCTTAAGTTTTTTCTAAATACATTACTCATAAAAGATTGGAAAGTTATTGGAATATTATTTTTTTTTAAATGAAAATTTTAGAGGAATGCTTGGTCTGATAAAGGGTGATATAACAATATTGTATATATTCATTATTATCCTAGGTGTCTTTTGCGTCATTTAGTAATTTATTTTTCATTCCCATAGGAATATGAAGTCTCTTTGTGAATGTGAAGTGAAAAACCATTTTATCTTATATATTTCTAAGGTTTTTCTTCCAAACTTAATGTGAATACAATTTTGGCTTGCACCAATAATTATTAAATCATGGACTTGATCCTAGTATTTTTTTTCTTTTGTCATATCCTTGCTAGTTGTGTGGGATTGAGTTGTTGGTAGAGTTACCTACATCCTAAAAAGTGATAGAGAGGTTATGTATTATGAAAGAGAAAATAAAAAGGGTCAAGAACAATAAATATAAGGGTTTGATTATCTAGTTCACAAAGATATGGATGATCAAGATCATGTTTGGCTTGAGAAATTTGCTCAAAACCAAGAGGGTATGATTGATATGATCACTAAGTTTAATCACACCATGCATGGCATAATTGTAAATCATCCTCCCAATGGTGAGGGGAGTGCTCCAAGAACCAATAATAACCCTCCTCCTACATAAAAGGCAATCAAAGGAGTTTTAGCTAGGCCTTTCTAGCCTAACTTCATATGTAGATAAAAAGTCATTCTTGAGGTGGGGTTTCAGCATCTAATGATGGATGATATCATTACCAGGGTAAATGTCCCTCACTAAATTAATGCAACTGAGGAGAAATAAAGAGGGACCTAGGACTGATCCTATCCCTTAGTATAATTAGAAGGATCTTCAACACATAGTGGAAAAGGTTACTCTATCTACATTTGATGGATCTACCAAGAGTACCATTCAAGATTATATCTAAGAGGTGGATACATAGCTTTCCCTCTAACCTATGATGAAATATGAAGCCATCAAATCTACTAATTTACATCTTGAGGGCATAACACATGAGTGGTGGTACTTTAGTCACATAAGGGCATAACCTAATCCACTCTTATGATAAGTTCAATAGGAACTTGATAGAGAGATTTGATATGGCTAATATAAAATTCTATTCCTTATCAGCATCAAAAGAAACTATTCTATCAAGGAGGGTTTTAACAAAAGGAGATGTCAAAAGAAATAGGGAATGAGATTAGAAGTAAAAAACTATGCTTCACTTGCAAGGATCCATGAGAGCCTTGAAATAGATGTCTTGGGCATGATCAAGTTATATTAAGGTGATATCAGATGTTGAATCAAAATTAGAAGAGTTTGAATATGAAATTGAATAAAATGAACCAGAACCAAAAAGAAAAGTGGAATAAAATACTTTAGGAGGCACACTTGCCACACTAGTTAGTGCTCTTATATATACTCCTTTTAGATTTTAGGGAGTTTTGGAAGGGAAAAAGGTCACAGTGTTGATTGACAGTGGGGAAACCCATAATTTTATTGATGAAGGATAGGTTACAAGGATGGGTTTGAAACCAAAATATTTCAAGGGATTCAATGTGATTGTAGCTGATGGATACACCCTTCCATATACCAAGAGAATTAAATAACTTAATCCTACTTTTGGGAGACATAAAGTAAGTGATGACTTCCATGTTGTACACAAAAGAGAAACATGTGTGGTACTTGGGGTAAAATGGTTAAATAATTTGGGATAATTCACCCTAAATTATCAAACTATGGAGCTAAAGTTTAAAATAGATGGGAAAGAGGTTGTGTTTTAAGGCATGGCCAATGGTGCTCCTAGAGTGGTCATAACTAAGAAGATGGAGAGAGATTTTCATAAAGGACTTATTTCTTGGGTATCCCATTGTTGGATTAACATTATAAATTCATACATAGATAATAAATCCTACCATGTGGTCATTCAACCTATTTTAGATAAGTATGACACATTATTCAATGTATACCTCCAAGATTACCACTAGATAGAGGATTTCAGCACATAACTGAGTTAGAATTAGGTTCTAAACCTATATTTATTATTACTTATATCCATCCATGACCATTCAAAGAGTAAATTGATAAGGAAATCAAGGAATTATTAGAGATGGGACATATCTAACCTAGTTCTAGTTCCTTTGCTTCTTTTATTGTTTTGGTGTAGATAATACATCAACGAAATTATCCTTCCCTTTGACATAATCAATATAAAATTCATAGGATTGAAGTTTGCTTATCCACTTCTATTTCATATCACTCAAATTAGTTTGACTAAGAAAATATTTCATACTATTATGATCCGTTTTGACTACAAACCTACCATAAATCAAATATTGTCTAAATTTGGACAAAGCATACATAATGCCCAACATTTATTTATCATAAATAAGGAACCTACGCTCCACCTATTTGAGTTTATATATTTCAAAGGCTATAGGGTTCCCATTTTTCACTAAAATATCCCCTATACCTTCCCTTAAAGCATCACATTCTATCATAAAAGGAAAGGAGAAATATGGAACAATAAGTACCAAGCACGAACTCATACCTCCTTGAATTTATCAAATTGGGATATTTTAGGCTAGATGAAAGTCCCCATTTTGGTTAAATATGTCAAAAAAACAAGTTGAAAAAATCCCTTGATAAACTTATTATAGTAGCTGCACAAACCCAAAAACCCTCTCAAATGTATCATGGTAGTAGGTGGAGGCCAATCCATGATTGCTTAGAATTTTTGTTGATACAAATGGACCCCTTGGTAAAAAATTACATGTCTTAAATATAAAATTTTTTAAATTCAAAATTCAAATTTATAATCTTATACAAAGAGTGTTTTCTATCCCAAAATTCCCAACACTATGTCCAAGTGTTGAAGATATTCCTCCCATGTTTTAGTATACACTAGGATGTCATCAAAGAAGACCAACACAAACTTCCTTAAGTGTTTCTTAAATACATTATTCATATAATATTATTAATTTATTGGAATATTATTTAATTTAAAGGGCATAAAAAAATTCATGGTGCCCATAATGACATCTAAAAGCAGACTTTGGACCATCCTCTTCTCTTACCCAAATTTGGCGATATTTAGTCCTCAAGCCAATCTTGGAAAAGTGGACATCCTCATGTAGCTCATAAATTAATTAATCAATCCTAAGTATGGGATACCTATTTTTTATGATAATTTTTTTCAAAAGGCATTATTTTATGTACATCCTCATAGTTCTATCTTTCTTCTTCACTAAGATAAATGAAGAAGCAAAAGGACTAGAAGTAGGACTTATAGGACCCATATCCAAGTGTTATTTGATGTATTTCTCAATATCTTCCTTGTAGAATCTAGGATGTTGGAATCACAATGATTGAGATGGGAGGGGGGGTGAATTAGTCTTCAAAACTATTACAACTTTACTTTATCATTTATGAACTATCAAAATAATATAGTGAACTAACAACACATTAAGAGCCATGAGCATGAGACAAGAGCATAACACATAGAACACTTATTTGAGTGGGAAACCTTTAATGGGAATAAAACCAAATAATGATGAAAATAGACTAAAATACTATAAGATAAACATCAATATTTAGTGAAGCGCCAACTTCACTTGGATCACCAATCCCAACTAGCCAAACACCAACTTGACTAGGCTTTAGCAAGTACCCACTTACAAGGAGATACCAACCCCCTAGATGACTTAGCACCACCTCATCTAACTCAAAATATTTTTCAACTTTACAAAAAAATATTCTCATACCACAGATTATTATCTCCTTTTTTATATCTTCACACACTTTTATCTTTCTCAAACTCATCTTTAGCCTTCTTCACTCAATTAGCCCTCTTCTTGACTTGATTAGGCCATATGACCTTGATAATCATCTATAATACCCATATAATATATTCATTATGTTTTATATTCACCCTCATAATTGTCTTCAATACCTCTTTTATCTCTTCAAGTTTTTGTCTCATTCGCTTCAACTCTATCAAAATCTAACTAGACAATTAGGCCTTATCTTATACTAGGCTCTTGCACATACACTCCTTAGTTAGCCATAAAAACTTAAAAAATTATATTTCCAATAAAATTTGACTTATGTCATGTAAAAAACATTAATAAAACATTACAATAGGTCGGTCATAGAATATAGGACCAAAAACCTCTTTTAGGCCTTAAGGAGACCTAATTCAATTAGGCCTTCATTAGCACACATTACCCTTTGAAGTCCTTATAACACTTTAAAACTCCTAAAATGAAAATAAAATATCATATATCACTCAAATATATCCCTGCCAATCTCATCTTAGTTCCATGATACCTTTTAGCTCCAACCACCACTTGAAGCATGCCATTATCAATGTTCACATTAGGCCTATGCATACCCATAAAGTCTATCTTGAAAAATTGAAGTAAAAACACAATTTTATCAAAAAACCATGGAAAAAATAATATAAACTTAAATAATTAAACAATTTTACCAATTTATTATACTTCATTACACAGGGTAAAAGGACTCAAACCCTTCTTTGCAAGTAGCCCACTTAATACTGCCAACTAGCCTCAAAACATAGTCATGGAAATAATGACCTAAAACACCTATATAACCACTTTTATAAAATTAAAATTCATGTATATGATCCTATGAGTTCATTATAATATTACCAAATAGATAGATAATATGGTCAAATGGTAATATTGGACTTACAAACCAATCTCATAGTCTTGTATTTTCATGTCTCTTCTGAACTAGATAGGTCAACTTATGAGCAACATTTTCATCTTATTCGCTAATATAAAAAACATATATCAAAAATTAACATTTATCATAGGTAATTAATAATGTCTCCATGTAATTTTATTTATCCCTAATCCATGATAACACATCCCTAATCACCTTTTCACTTCTACTTGGGTTTCTCACTATTTACATCATTAGGCCTATTAGTGATTGATCAACTTGTAAGTATAGTTTATAACCCTTGAGGTATTTAATATTCTCATAAACCACCATGGACATAAAATAAAATTCTCAATATTCAACCTTCATCCATTCGGTAACTTTGGCTTGGTCAACTCTAACTATTACATCAAATCTTTGAAAAATAAGGCCTTTCCTATAGAGTCCACTCACTCACCTAAAAAATAAATCACACTTTAACGTGCATAATAAAGTTGGATACATGATATAATCACTTAAATATCCATACCAAACTATTATGAACATTTTATAATAGGATCTATCACATCGAGTCATTGTTAGGGTTTTAGAGAGGGTTAACACTATTTTTGGTGTTAATGATTATTGATAAAGGATTACCCCTCATTTCCAAAAAAAATGCATGGAGATAATTTTTTATGAAAATTATGAATCTCTCCTCAACATATTAGGTTCACATGTAGAGTTTACACATGCCAATGAACACTTGAAAGTCCTTTTCAGGTTGAGAACCCTTCCTTTTATGCACTCAAGAAACCTGAAAACCACTTTTCATGCCTCTTCTTGAAAATTTTGACCTTAGACTTAATAAACACACCTTTTAAAACCTATCAAACCACTAAAAAGTATCACATGATCATTCTTGAATTATAAAATGATCTTGATACCCCATCTAGTCACCATCTCTCTCTTTACTCTCTAGGCCTTGATTTACAAGTCATATTAGGCTTTGAAACTTACCTTATAGTGACTGTCCAAGATGTAAAAACCTCATATAAATTTCATAAAATATTTTACAATTCTCAATCACTACCATACAATCTTCATATGACTTGACGATACCACATAAGACCTCATTAGGTCAGACAGAGTCTAAAACTAGTCTAGTTGCATGTTAGGTCTGTAGGTCCTACCACTATAGGCTCACCTTGAGAGTCTCATGAGTGATCCAATGTTTCATATTAATGATCCAAAAACCTCATATATATTATTATGACTATATGCATCCATCTCACTAGGCCACCAAACTCATACCTTCTCACAAGGTCTCTTTATGTAATGACTAGTGTCATGACTAGGCTTCTTGAAACATGACAACTAACCTTGAAACACATTTTGAAGCTATTGTAAATTGATCATGTGTCTTACATGATCCTTATAAAATTTCTTACCTATCAATGATGCTATCAAATAATAAAATTATTTAATGACCTCGTGAACACCTTCCTTAAGAATCTTTGACATCAATGCCAAACTTCAACAATAGAAACAATGCTAAACAATATCCCCCTTTGTCATTGATGGAAAAATATACTATATGTTAATTTTTATTATTATTATCTCCCTATTCCTTTATTTCTCCCACTTTGACATAAACAACAAAGTGATGTTTGTAACTCCTTAGATCACACTCCTTGCAATCAAAATACTCATCATACAGGACTTATGAGTTTATGAGACATAACACAAACATGCCCCCCCATATCCATACATAAATTATTTTAAAAACTCACTTGTTCTTGGAACTAATGATCATGATTATCTCCCCCTCAATAATTGAATTTTTAAATGATTTCTAGGGGTAGGAATTACACCCTATTCATGTCTTAGGTGTTCAAAAGTTACCTTTGGAAGTGGTTTGGTCAAGATGTCTGCAATATGATCCTGTGTAGAAACATATTCAAGTTTTAAAATTTATTCATTTACCTAATCTCTTATAAAATGATACCTGATAGGAATTTGTTTGGTCCTTGAGTGCATAATGGGGTTCTTTGATATGCTTATAACACTTGTATTATCATAATAGATAGGGTTAAGACCATCATACTCCACCTTGTAGTCTTTTAGGGTCTGTATCATCCATAGGACCTAAGTGAAACATTAATATAATACAATTTAATCATCCTAAAAAGTGTAAAAATCTATCGATGGTTACTTTTTTCTTATCCATGAAACTAGGCACCTGCCTAGGAAGAAGGCTCCTCCACTAGTACTTTTCCTATCATCTATACTTCCTACCCAATTTGTATATGTGTAGGTTGTCAAACTGAACTCATTAATAATTAGATACCACAATCCATACTCAATAGTCCCATTGATATACTTGAGTATCCTTTTAACTTATTGCATATGATTCTCCTTTGGATCTTCTTGAAACCTTCCCACAAGACCTACTACTTGCATTATGTCAGGTATAAAGGTAGTGTGTACAACAAACCTATAATCATTGACCTATATGATGTTTGATTGAAATTTAAAGACCCATCTTCCTTACTCAAATTACATCATGTTTTCATGGGTGTACTAACTACATTACAATCTTCCATCTCAAACTTATTCAACATCTCTCTTATGTACTTGGATTATGAGATGAATATACCTTTTTTATATTGAGTGATTTTTAACCCAAGAAAGAATGATAGTTATCCTAGCATGCATATATCAAACTCTTTATCCATCACCTCTTTAAAGGCCTTTGTCATTTTCTCATTGTTTCCACCAAAGATGATGTCATACATATAGATAAATACTAATAGTTGATGTTCATCTTTTGTCTTGATGTATAGATTATTGTTTGTAACTCCTCTTTTGAATCCTTGATCCAACAAATACTTGTCCAACCTAGCATACCAAGATATAGGAGCTTGATTTAGACCATAAAGATCCTTTCTCAATTTGCTAACATAGTATTTATCATCTTATAATGAGAACCCTTTAGGTTTCTCAATGTAAACTTCTTCCAAATATCCATTTAAAAAGGTAGATCTAACATCCATCTAATATACCTTGAGTCCTTTTGAATCTTGCATAATATATAAATAATCTAATGACCTCCAATATTTCTAATAGCATAAAGGTATCCTCAAATTCTACTCCTTAAACTTGTGCATGTCCCTTACATACTAATCTAGCCTTGTTCCTAATGAATTATCCATCTTTATTCAGCTTGTTTATAAACACCTATTTTGTGCCAATGACAATCTTGTCTTTAGGCTAGGAACTAGTTCCTAAGTCTCATTCTTCTCTGTTTGGTATAACTCCTCATTCATAACACCTATCTAAAATTTTTCCTTTCTTGCTTTTATAATGCTCTTAGGTTCAATATTGGATAATAAAGCAACATTCTCTTGATTTAGATTACTTACAAGTCTTCTCCTTATTTTCATACATGCATTCTTGTTTCCAATGATTTGATATTCAGGATGATCTCTTTGAATATACCTTAAGGATAATTTTGATTCCTATCTCTCTTTAAATTCTTCTTCTTTCCCATCAACATTATAGTTCCCTCTTCATTCTTCAAGTCTAGATTCTCTAAAATGTTCTTTGTCTATAAGTGAGATTTCCTTGTCTCATCAATCTTCACATTTATGTTTTCCACTATCTTTTGTAGTCTCTTGATATAACATCTATAGGTTGAGATCATTGATGAGTATCATAAGAATATGCCTTCATTAGATATGGAGTCAAAATTTCCCAACTTTTCATTATCTTTTTTGATGAAACATTTACTCCTAAACACTCTAAAGTGTTCAACATTGGTAGGTCTACCCTTTCATAATTCATAAGGAGTCTTGTTTTCATTATTACTTATCTATCATCTATTCAAAATGTAGATAGAAGTACTTACTACCTCTTTCCAATAACCATTAAATAATATAGATTCATTTAGTATAGTTTTATCCATTTCTTGAATTGTCCTATTATTCCTTTCCATTACCCCATTTTGTTGAGGTGTCCTAGCTACTAATAATTATCTCCTTATTCCATAAAACTCACAAAATTCATAAAAATCATTAGACCAAAACTCTCCTCCACTATCATATCTTAGGCACTTGATCTTCCCATTCTTCTCATTTTTAACAAGATCCTTGAATGCATTGAACTTGTCAAGAGATTATGATTTCTCTTTCATGAATGCAATCCAAGTCATTTTTTTGTAATCATTAATGAGTAACATGAAGTATCTATCTCCTTGAATTCTTTGAATTCTTGTAGGCCCATAGAGATCAGTGTATATTAACTTCAAGGTTCTTGTAGTAGAGTACTCCTTGGACTTGAACCTTCTTCTAGTCTGCTTACCATGTTGACATTCTTTATGAAGTATGTTTGTAGGTTTAATGATATTAAACATGTTATTTAAAGACTTTTTAGTGATAATATTGACCATGTTGTCAAATTTTAGGTGACCTAAAATTTTTTTCCATAACCAACTTTAATCTATCTTGCTCATGAAACATCTCTCCTTTTTTATTTCATTCAATACATATAGGTTGTTCTCAATCCTTTTAGCATTGGTATTTAGCCTTCCTGATTTAGATCTCCTTATCTCACACCCTTTGTTATGAAAGTTTAGTTTGTGTACTTGATTTCACATTTGACTTAAACTAAGAAATTTATGTTTCAAACCTTCCACATACAACACATTTTTTGTCTTGGTCTTTCCATCATCCAAAACTCAAGACACCCTTGAAAATTATATTGGTGGTTGTGTTGTCTCCAAACCTCACTGTTCCTATAACATTATTGTTTAATGAGATGAACTTATTTATGTCTCCTATAATGTGGATTGAGAAACCACTATTAATATACCATTTCATGCCTTCATCTTGAATATGAAAGGTAGTCTGAGGTAGTATAAAGTCATCTTTGGTCTTCTATTCCTCTTTAGCAAATAGTCCATCTTGCTTCTTGAGCTCAATCTGATCAATCCTAGCCTGATTCGGTTTATAAACCAATGTTTGATCCTTATTATACATTATAGTATCTTCATATGTCTTTTTTAATATTATGGACCTTCTAACTCTATTAGAGTAGAAGCTTGTAATGTGTCTTATATTATGATAGATGTAGCAAATAATATTTTTGTACTTACTATAGCTATATGATAACTTATCCTTTATAGATTTAGGTTGCTTGATTGGTCTTTTCATGTTATTAATACTGACTTGTTCTAACTTCTCATTATCTCTCTAAAACTTGCTTAATTTTTCTATGAGTTATTCATGTTCAACCTTTAAGGAATCTAGATCTATCTTCAACTGGTCATACTTAACTTCCTTTGAATTACACCTTATGTTTACCTCTTCTAACTAACCCCTAAGATCCTTTAAAGTATCCTTTTGACGTTTCAAATCATAAAGGGTACTTATGATCTCAATTTTAAGGTCTAATTCAACTTCTCCTTCTTCATTGTCATAGCATACTTCATCATAATACATGGTATCTTATTCCTATTGATCACAAGACATTTGTGTGCTTCTTAGGATCACCTTCAAGATGTTAGACTTGCCTCAAAGGACTAGGATCTAATACCTATTTTTGTAAGAATAATTATTGATAAGGGGGGTGTATTAGTATTCAAAGCTTTTACAAATTTAATTTATCATTAATTAACTATCAAAACAATATAGTGAACTAGCAACACATTAAGAGCCATGAACATGAGACAAGAACATAACACATAAAACACTTATTTCAATGGAAAATCCTAAAAGGGAAAAAAACCCATTGATGATGAAAATGGAATAAAATCCTATAATACAAACATCAAGATTTATTGAAGCACCAACTTCACTTGGAGCACCAACCCCAACTAGCTAAGCACCAACTTCACTTGGAGCACCAACCCCAACTAGCTAAGCACCAACTTGACTAGGCTTTAGCAAGCACCCACTTGCAAGAAGACACCAACCCTCTGGATGACTCAGAACCAACACAACCATGTCAAACCCTTGATAAAATTTATAAAACTATGTTTCTCATACAAATATGATGATATTATTCTTCATCTCTTCACACACTCGTATCTTTCTCAAACTGGTCTTTATCCTTCTTCGCTCAATTAACCCTCTTCTTGACTTGATTAGGCCATATGACTTTGATAATAATATATAATACCCATATAAAATATTCATTATGGTTTATATTAACTCTCCTAATGGTCCATAATACCTCCTTTATCTCTTCCAAGTTCTATCTCATTATTTGCAACTCTCTCAAATTCTAACTAGATAATTAGACTTATTAGGCCTTGTTCTTATACTAGGTTCTTGCCATACACTCCTTGGTCAGCCATACACACTTGAAAATTTATATTTAACATAAAATGGGAATTATGGAATGTAAAAAAATTAATAAAACATTAAAATAGTTTTATCATAGCATATAGGACCAAAAACCTCTTTTAGGCCTTAAGGAGACCTAATTCAATTAGGCCTTCATTAGCACACATTACCCTTTTAACTTTGTAGAACACTTTAAAAATAGTCACAAAATAATAAAATATAATATTTAATTCAAATATATCCATAAAAATCTCATCTTATGTCCATGACACCTTTTAGCTCCAACCACCACTTGAAACATGCCACTAACATTGTTCACAATTAGGCATGTTCAAACCCAGAAAGTTTATCTTGAACAACTAAATCAAAAACACAATTTTGTCAAAAAACCATGGAAATAAATCATATAAATATAACCTTCCATAACTAAAAAAATTCACAAAGTTTGTTATACTTTATTACACAGGGCAAAAAGACTCAAACCCTTCTCTGCAAGTAGCCCACTCAGAACTACCAACTAGCCTCAAAATATAGTCATGAAAGCAATGAACTAAAATACCTATAAAACCACTTTTAAAGACTTAAAATGCATTTATATGATAATATGAGGTAATTATACTATTCTCATATAGATATATAATATGGTAAAATGGAAATATTGGTCTTGTAGATCAATCTCATAGTATTATATCTTCTTGTCTCATCTGAACTAGACAGGTCAACTTATGAACAACATTTTCATCTTATTCATTGATATCCAACATAAACATTTATTATATTCCATGAAAAAATTATCCATACACTTTTATTCATCCTTAATCCATGATAACACATCCTTAATCACCTTCTCACTTTTGCCTGGGTTTCTCACTATTTGCATCATTAGGCCTGTTATCGACTGGTCAAATTATAAGACCAGTTTAGCACTCTTGAGGGATATAATATTATAAAAAACCAACATGGACATCAAATATAAGTCTCAAGCTTCAATATTCATCTATTTTACAACTTTGACTTGTTCAATTCTGACTGCTACATCAAATTTGTAAGAAATAAGGCCTTTCCTGTAGGGTCCACTCACTCACCTGACAAACCAAGAAGTGATTGAGAGAGTTGGATAAATTATTAAATCACTTAACTATCCATTCAAAACCATTTTGATCACTTTATAACAATATATTTCATGTTGGGTCATTGTTAAGGTTTTAGAGAGGGTTAACACTATTTTTGGTGTTAATGATTATTCATAAAGCATTGTCCCTCATTTACAAAACTAATCCCTGGAGATCTTATATAGGACCCTTATGCATCTATAATCAATATCTCAGGTTCCAATACATAGGTTACATGTTCCAATGAAATCTTGAAAGTTCTTCTCAAGTTGAGAACCCTTCATTTTATGCACTCGAGAAACCTCAAAACCACTTTTCATGCCTTTTCTTGAAAAATTTGACCTCTGACTTGGTCAACACACTTGGGAAAACCTATCATGTAATTAAAAATTATCACATGCTCTTTATTTCCTTTTAAAATGATCTTGACACCCCATTTGTTCACCATCTCTCTCTTTACTCTTTAGGCCTTGGTTTACAAGTTATATTAGGCCTTGAAACTTACCTTTTAACCACTATCCAAGATGTCAAAACCACATATACATGTCATAAAAGATCTTAACATGATAAAACACTATCATACAATATTCATATGCCTTGATAATACCTCATGACACCTCATTAGGTCAGACAAAGTATAGAACTAGTTTAGTTGCATGCTAGATCTATAGGTCCTAACATTATAGGCTCACCCTGAGACTCTCATGAGTGATACAATGCCTCATATTCATGATATAATAACCTCATAAAACTTATTATTCCTTTGTGCATCCATCTCACTAGGAAACCAAAATCATACCATCTCACAAGGTCTCTTCAAGCAATGATCAATGCCATGACTAGGCTTCTTGAAGCATGATAATTGACCTTGAAACACTCCTTAATGCTCTTATACCTTGATCATATGTCTTACATGATCCTCAAATAATGTGATACCTCTCAATTATGATATCAAACAAGAAAATTCCTCAATGACCTCATGAACTCCTTTCTTAAGAATCTTTGACATTAATGATAACATCAATGCCAAACTTCAATAAAAAAAATAATGCTCAACATAGGATGGTAGTATGGAGTGGTTATTACCACTTTAGTTTTAGGTTCCAAATTAATGATATACTAAAAACCCATTTTTGGTGGTAATCCATGTGGAATGATAATGAAAACCTTAAAATGCTTATCAAGGATGGGTTGGATATCCTTCTGATGTTTTTTATTGTTTGAAATTTTGATTTGTATAACTCACAAGACACTCAATTGTCCAAGTAATATACCCTCTATGAAAATCTCTTTCCATCCTTTTCACTATCACTACCATAGGAGATCTATCAGCCATACCACACAACACTCTTTCCTTACCTACTAATTTGAACTTGAGATCCACAGTTTGGTAGTTTTGAGTGAGTTTTCCTAATGAATGTAATTGTTTCACCCCAAGGACTAGGTTAGTTTCACTAATACTAACCACATAGAAATCATCCTCAATCTTATGCCTTCTAACAATAATATTTAGTTTTTGAATTTTCTTTGTGCATGGATTGGTATATCCATCTACGATTGTTACATTAAATATTTCAAAATATATAACTTGTATCCCACATTTATATGCCAAGATTTCATCAATGAAGTTATGGGTTGCCCCACTATCAATTAACATTAATAATTTCTTGCCTTACAACACTCTTCACTCTAAAAGGGTGATATCTAGGAGTAGTAAATAGTTTCAAAAGGGTTATATCCATGTGGTCACCCTCTTATTTCCTTTATTACTTATGTTAATTATGGGTTTCCACTTCTTCTTATTCTTCTTCTTCTTCTTCTTATCCATCCAATACTACCTCAATTTAATGAACTTTCCCTTTTCCAAGGAAATGATGACCCAGTGTCCAAGGATCTTTGTAAGTGAAGCATAAATTTCTCTTCCTCAACTCATTTATTGAATCCACTTCTTTGTTTGTCTTTGGTATCTCCCTTTGTTTTCCATTACCTTTTTTGATATGCCTTCTTTTTTGTCCATATATGGTTATCCTTGGCTACATATAAAGTGTAGTCCTTGGCTATCCAAAAGAAGGTGTCCTTTGTTATCTAGAAGACATAAATTTGCCTTTAAGTGATTTTTTTCAAGATAAAAAGCCCTTTTTATGGATTATTAGATGGAATAAGGGTTGAAAGCCTTGACCAAACCCTTCAGGGGGTCATCCAACCCTTCCATAAACAAAACCATAAGTCTCCTTTCAGAAACATCTAGTACCATAATGGAAACTCTCTAAAAATAACTCACATATTTTTTGTCTCAACTTTTCTAACTCCCTAAAATGGACTTCCGAATCAACACTATCAAAAATTGAGAATTAACTTCCTATTGAACACATCATAAGAGTGGATGAGGTTGTGCCCTTGTGTGACAAAACCATGGTACCACCACTTATGTGATATTCCTTTAAGATGTAAATTAGAAAAATTGATGGATTTATCTTCCATTATAGGTTAGGGGAAAAGGTATGTATCCACATTTTGGATCCAACCTCAATTGGTACCCTTGGTAGATCTACTAAATGTAGATAGAGTGAGCTTTCCTGATACATGTTGAATATCCCTATGATTATACCAAGGTCTAGGATCAGCCCTAGGTCCCTATTTATTTCTCTTTAACTACATGAAGTTAGTGAGGGACATTTCCCCCTTGATTTTAGGTGTATGAGTCCAATATTATTCATAATTGGCAATGATAGCATTCATCACTAAAGGATGAAACTCCACCTTAGAAATGACTTCCTCTCTATGGATGAAGTTAGGTTGGAAAGGCCTAGTTGAAGCTCTAATGGTTGTTCTCTATGTAGGAGGTTTATTATTGGTTCTTGAATCACTCCCCTCACCATTGGGAGGATGGTTTACACTCATGCCCTGCATGGTGTGAATAAACTCAACCATCATATTAGTCATACACTCCTAGTTTTGAGAAAATTTATTAAACTGAACATGATCTTGATCATCCATATCTTTGTGCCCTAGTTGCT
Organism: Torreya grandis; assembly: GCA_037957365.1. Classification (NCBI taxonomy): domain Eukaryota; kingdom Viridiplantae; phylum Streptophyta; class Pinopsida; order Cupressales; family Taxaceae; genus Torreya; species Torreya grandis. The sequence continues at coordinate 2,545,976 of JARHVA010000910.1, read as the reverse complement.
TAAACCCTTTTTTTGTTGTTTTAGACCCTTTTTATTTTATCTTTCATAATACCTAACCTCCCTATCACTATTTGGCATGTAGGAAACTCCTCCAACAACTCAATCCCCCATAATTGACAAGGAGGAAGCTTAGATACCACTAAAATATCCCTTTTAGGACCAAATTAAATAATTTTAGAATTTGTAGAAACCCTAACCAAAATTATATAATTATGAAAAGATCTAATTAGGCATGAAAATGAAATTTAGACCTCATTGAAACCCTCACAAAAATATAAAAATTCAATAAATTTATTTAACACATTAAATCTAATTTTTTAAATAATTTATAGGTCTAAAAATTAGAATAAATTACAACTGAGTGTATGAATGATGAAACATAATAATTAACTAGTCAAACAATTCTCCAATTAAAATATGGCACTATGTGAAAGATGGAAATGTCAATAATAAATTTTATTTGAATCGGCACTATGTGAAATATGGCAATGTCAATACTAAATTTCATTTGAATCAACACTATGTGAAAGATGACAGTCAAATTTTGTTATTGCCCTACAATAGATTAACTAGAAAACATCCTGACAAAAGTGCTTTGATGAGAAAAAATGAAAATTTTAGAGGAATGCTTGGTCTGACAAATGGGAATCTAACAATAATGTATATATTCATTATTATCCTAGGTGTCGTTTGCCTCATTCAATAAGTTGTTTTCCATTCACGTAGGAATAAGAAGAGTCTCTTTGGGAATGTGAAGTGAATAACCATTTTAGCTTATATATTTGAAAGGTTTGTTCTTCAAAATTTAATGTGAACATAATTTTGGCTTGCACCAATAATTATTAAATCATGGACTTGATCTTAGACTTGAGAATAACTTAAAGTACTATGGTTAATTTATTTCACTAACTCTATCCCTTAGTCTACAAGAAATAATGAATAGGATATGGTTCTTCCAATTTGATTAATTATGGAAATGAGACATGTTATCATATGAATGGGATTAAAAATATAGATAGATCTTAGATACACCATGATACCACTCAAATATGATATTAATTGTGTATGCTCAGATACCACTGATCTAAGGCCCAAGAGGAAACATGATAGTCAACCTAATTAAATGGATTTAAGAGGGTTATGAATGGAAACAAATTTATGAATGAAAAAAATATGAAAGTGTAATGCATTAATAGAATAAATAACACAAGAAATAGATGACAAATAATGTAGAACTGTAAAATCAAGATTTTATTATTTGAGAGATCAGACATCTAGTTTCTATGTACTTTCTAAATTCATTCTTCTGTATCTCTATATACAAAGAATGAAAGTGTACATTATTATAAAATGAAGGATTAAGAAACATCAGTTGAACATTATAATAGTTGGTAATAACATATTCATAATTAAAGGGTAATTTTACAAAGTTAGGGGAATAAAAAGTGGCCTACCTATGGACATGATTTTCCTAAAATTTAAAAAATCTGAACTTTTGTAGATAATTTGAGATATCTACAATCTGAATTTTAAGATGGTGTAAGAATATGAAATGTATAATTTTGAGTCTAGTTTCCAAAACACTATTTATTTTAAATGGTTAAGTATAAATAGGTCAAACATCTTAAATTTGAAGAGGAACTCCTATTTTTTTTGAAGAAAATAGAGTAGATATATGCTCGTGCGGTGTACCATTTTTTGAGTAGCATTTAATATTGTTTTAAACCCTTTGGTGAAAATTTAGATAAGATCATCTAATTTGTGAATTATATTTTTTGATATTTTTTAAATGAATAATTTTTTTAATGAAATTTTCAAGTAAATAGATCCTTAAAATTGACAAAAAAATAGATAGTCACCCATGCAACGTGCCTAATTACCTCAAAACAAAATAAAAATCAGTTTTTTTAAATGTGTGTATAACTATGCCTAGTTTGTGACCATATAATGTTTTTACACTTGGATCAACTAAAAACAAATTACATGAACATGTATAGTCATGTATGTTTGTGGCATGTAGTGGCCTAAAAAAGGTATTGTTAGAAAACAACATAGCTTTAAACCTTAAATTAATCCAAAAATTATAAAAATCATATTTTTTGAAAGAGGAGAACATGCTTCTCATAATGGTATTAATTTTTTAAATTTTAATGTTTAAATTATTAGTGTATTTGGTAATCAAATTTCAATTTTGTTTTTTATCAATACTTTCAGACTTGGTTGTAGATTGACAGGTCCAAGCCTTTGGCTCAAGAATCCAAGCCATTCCTGAGCCAAAAGCATTGATTTTAAAATTAAAATTCAAATAGTGTGATCATATTAATAAAGTTACCATGTTATTAACCATGTTAATAACTTAATCATGTTATTAACCACATTAATAATATAATCGCATTATATATTCATAACTCCCAAAAATGCATGTTTACTCTTGAGCTCAAATTTTATATATGTTCTTATATGTTATTGAGCTCCCCAATAGTGGTGTTATTTCATGTGACATGGGAAAGGTACCTAACCTTGGATAGTGAATTAAGGTGTCATGGTATCACATTAGAATTCAAAAAAATTATGTGCATTTTAATATGTTGACTTGAATAATAATTAATTGGTTTTAAGGTGTAACTCATTATACATTTTATGATATAATTGGTTTTATCACGAGATGTCATAAAATGAATTTTTTAAACCTATGGCCAAAACTTAGCACTTGGAATACCAATCCAACTATGAATCTGAAATAAATTGGGCTATTTTGAGCCCCTTCAACCTAATTGTGTAACTATAAAATGTGATCTTTGGGGGTTGATCAACTCCAATTTCATTTGCTTGATTGAAGCAAAGAAATATTATTTATTTATATGCAAGTTTTACATGTATATAATGTGGTTTTGAGATCAATAAACTTGAATTCATCAGTTAATGAATGAAAATGTTTATTAGTTCAATTGTGGAAGTAATTAGGGTCAAATTGAGCCACATGAACCATTTTTAAATCATATATGATGTGATTTAGATTGAAATTAACCCTAATATCATGTCACATATAATTAACCAGAGACTTGATTCATTTAATTGAGGAGGCATTTGAGGCAAATTTGAAACCCTTAAATTGTAAGATATGATTTGGGGCAAAATTAAGTTTGATTCTATCATGAATTGATCCAGTTAGTCACTTTATGTAATTATGGGTGTGATTTGGGAAAAATTGATCCCCTAAACCAAAATTATGGCTCAATTGATTGTATAATGTATGCAAAATATATGGTTTAATTGACCCTACTTTGATCATAAATGCAAACATGAAGGCAATTATCACAAATAGGTGAACAAGTAGCTCAAAATTTATTCAATTACCTTAGTGATTAGACCCTATATTTAATATATGAAACCTTAAAACCTGTACCATTTACCTTAAACTCTTAATCCTATATAGTTTACCTTAAACCCTAATCCATAAGCCCTAAACCCCAAACCCTTTAAATTATAGAACCTAAACCCTAAACTAATCAATTTAACCCTAATTAACACCATTTATATAATAATAATTAGGTTCACATGGATCAACTTGGTCAAAATTACATCACTCATTACTGTAATTGACTTAACTGGATAAAATTATGATGATGTGGGGGCTAATTGAGGCCAAAATCACATTATTTACTCACATATATAGGTTCACAGAGCTCAAAGTGCCCCAATTAACTTCATAATTTTACCTTATACACCCTAAACCCTATACCATAAGCCCTAATCCCTAAAATTCCTAATCCCAAAACTCTAAACCATAAATATAAACTCTTTAAAACCCTAAACCAATCATTTTAACCCTAATTAACATCATTTAGACTAAGAATTAAGTTCACAAGGCTTAGATTATCCTAAATCACATGAATTATTACCCCATTTAACTAATTCACTCAATATACATGATGACATTGGGTATAATTACATCTTAAAAACACATTTTATAGTCACAAATAGGTCTAAGTGATTTAAATTATCCTCAATTATCTTTGTTATTGGACCCTGTGTACCCTAAACCCTAAACCTTATAGGTCTTAAACCTCAACCCCTAAACCATAAACCCTATACCCTATATTTTAAACCTTAAACCAATTATTTTAACACTAAATACCAACATTTAGAGTAATAATTATGTATATGCATTAATTAATTTAACTTGAATTGCATTACTCATTATCTCAATTAACTAATTGGCTCAATCTATGATGATGTGGGGGATAATTTATCCCAAAAAAACATTGGACCCTATGTACATCCTAAACCATATATACAGTAAACCTTAATCCCTAAACCATAAACCCTAAACACTATACCCTAAATTGTAAACCATATACTTTCCCTATTTTCCAATCAATTTATCCCCAATTAACATCCTTTGTAGTAAGAATTAGGTTTACATGGCATAGAGTGATTAGAATTTATATACACCCTTAAACCTAAACCTTATTCCCTAATCCCTAATCCATAAGTTACATAAATTGTAAACCCTATTCCCTAATCCTTAATTAGGGTCAAAATGAGCCACACGAACTAATTCTAAATCATATATGATGTGATTTGGAGTTAAATTAATCCTAATTTCATGTAATATATAATCAACCATTTAAAGATTTGATTGATTTAATTGAGGAGGAATTTAAGGTCAATTTGAATACCTTCAAGAGAAAGATATTATTTAGGGTAAAATTAACTTTGATTCTTTCATAATTGATCCAATTAGTAAATTTATGCAATTAGGGGCATGTTTTGGGAAAAATTGAGCCCCTAAACCAAATTTATGGATTAATCAATTATATAATGCATGAAAAATGTATTGCTCAATAGAGATTGACTTCCAAAAATCTATTATGTGGTGGTTTATGAGAGGATCACAGAGATAAAAGGTAAGGTTAACTCCCCACAATAGAAGAAACTCAAGGATGAGTCAAATCTTTTCATCCAAGGAGGATAATTTTTTTTAGAGTTTATCATTCAAGGTGAATCTATTAGAACAAAATAATGAGAAAATTTGTAATAACATAGGTTTTTTAGTGAATTATAGAAAAAATGCTATGTATGAGGGCATACAAAACATTGAAAACCTATAAGCTCACTTTAGTGAGATTTTTGAGCCCAGTGTTAGTGGTAAAAGGAAGGGAAAGAAGAGGAAGTGTTATGGATCTCAGTATGGCATGGACCAAGATAAATTATTACTCCATATTGATATGAACCTTAAAAAGATTAAATATTATTGGGAGGATGTTTTTGGTAGATTATAATTAGACTAATTTCTTTGGTTTTTCTTTGTTGGTTTTGGGGTTATTTTTTAGTTGTCTTGAGACCTGTTTAGTCCTATTTATTGTTTGGTCATTGGTAGACCATGGTTCCTTTTTTTTTTACTTATCCTAGGGTCTAAGACCCTAGTTCACAAAACTACCCCCTTTAACTTGAATAAAAAAAACATGTATGGCTCAACTGACCCTACTTTTATCAGAATTGCAAACATGAAAGCAATTATCATAAATAGGAAAATATACAACTCAAATTTTCTTCAATTACCTTATTTATTCAACCCTATATCCTATAACTTAAACCCTAAAACCTATACCATTTATCTTAAACACTAAAACATAAGCCCTGAACCCCAAACCATTTAAATTATTGACATTTTAACCCTGAACTAATTGATTTAACCCAAATTAACATCCTTTATAGTAAGAATTAGGTTCACAAGGATTAAATTGGTCAAAATCACATCAATCATTACTGTAATTGACTTAATTGTCTCAATAAATGATGATATGGGGACTAATTAAGCCCAAAATCACATTCTTTACTCATAGATCTAGGCTTAAGGAGCTCAAATTTTCCCCAATTACCTTCATGATTGTAACTTGTAGACCCTAAGCCCTAATCCCTAAATTTCATAATCCCTAAACTCTAAACCATAAATATAAACTCTTTAAACCATAAACCAATCATTTTAACCTAAATTAACATCATTTAGACTAAGAATTAAGTTCACAGGGCTTAGTTTGGCCTAAATCACATGAATTTTGCCCCATTTGACTGATTCCCTCAATTTGTATGATGACATGGGGTATAATGACAACCCAAAAACACATTATATAGTCATAAATAGGTCCAAGTGATTTAAATTATCCTCAATTATCTTTTTTATTGGACCTTATGTACCCTAAACCTTATAAGTCTTAAACATTAAGCCCTAAACCATAAAACCTATACCCTATATTTTAAACCATAAACTAATTAGTTTAACACTAATTTAAAAAATCTAGAATAATAATCATTTATATACATTACTTAATTTATCTTGAATCAAATTACTTATTATCCCAATTAACTAATTAGTTCAATTTATGATGATGTGGGGGCTCATTGAGCTCAAAAACACATTGGACCCTATGTACACCCTAAACCATATATATATTAAACCATAAACCCTAAACACTATATTCTAAATTTTAAACCATAAAATTTCCCTATTTACTAATTAATTTAGCCCCAATTAACATCCTTTATAGTAAGAATTAGGTTCACATGGCATAAAGAGATTAGACCTTATATACACCCTTAAACCTAAACCATATGCCCTAATGCATATTCCATAATTTCCTTAAAATATAAATTATAAGCCATATTCCCTAATTCCCTAATCCATAAAACTTATGCACTAATGCCCTAATCCTTAATTAGGGTCAAAATGAGCCACATAAACCACTTTTAAATCATATATGATGTGATTTGGAGTGAAATCAACCCTAATTCCATGTCATATATAATCAACCATTTGAAGAGTTGATTTAATTAGTCAAGGAGGCATTTGAGGCTAATTTCAACCCCTTAAAGAGAAATATATGATTTAGGGTAAAATTAAGTTCAATTCTATCATTAATTGATCTAATTAGTTAATTTGTGCAATTAGGGGCATGATTTGGGAAAAATTATTCCATAAACCAAATTTATGGATTAATAAATTGTATAATGTATGCAATATGTATGACTCAATAGAGATCAACATCCAAAAATCTATTATGCAGTGGTTTATACAAGAGAGCATAGAGCTAAAAGGTAAGGTTAACTTCCTATAGTAGGAAAACTCAAGGATGAGTCAAATATTTTTAGCTAAGGAGGATAAAAAAAATTAGAGTTTATCATTTAGGGTGGAGCTATTAGAATAAGATAATGGGAAACTTTTTAATAACATAAGTTTTTTAGTGAATTGTAATAAAATTGCTATGTATGATGGCATACAAAACATTGAAAACCTATAAGCTCATCTTAGTCAGCTTTTTGAGCCTAGTGTCAGTGGCAAAGGGAAGGGAAAGAAGGGGTAGAGTAATGGATCTCAGTATGGCATTGACCAATATAAATTATTACTCCAGATTGATATGAACCTTAAAAAGATGAAATCTTATTGAGAGGATGTTTTTGGTAGTTAATATTTAGACTAGAATTTTTTATTATTCTTTGTTGGTTTTGGGGCTCTTCTTTAGCTGTCTCTAGGCCTATTATTTAGCTATCTCTGGGCCTATTTGGTCATGTTTCTTGTTTGGTCATTAGTAGATCATGATTCCTTTTTTGTGTGTACTTATCATAGAGTCTAAGACCCTAGTTCAAAAAAATCTACCCTTTAACCTGAATAAAAAAACATGTATGGCTCAACTAACCCTACTTTTATCAAAATTGAAAACATGATGCCAATTATCACAAATACGTAAACAAACAACTCAACATTTCTTTAATTACCTTAGTGATTCGACCCTATATCCTACACCTTAAACCCTAAACCTTGTAACATTTACCTTAAATGCTACACCATAAGCCCTAAACCCCAAACCATTTAATTATTGACCCTTTAACCCTAAACCAATCGATTTATCCCCAATTAACATCCTTTATGGTAAGAATTAGGTTCACATGGATCAACTTGGTCAAAGTCACATCACTCATTACTGCAATTAACTTAATTGGCTCAATCTATGATGATGTAGGGGCTAATTAAGCCTAAAATCACATTCTTTACTCATAGATCTAGGCTTAAAGAGCTCAAATTTTCACCAATTACCTTCATGATTGTACCTTATATACCTTAAAACCTATACCCTAATCCCTAAACTCTAAACCATAAATATAAACTCTATAAACCTTAAACCAATCATTTTAGCCCAAATTAACATCATTTAGACTAAGAATTAAGTTCATACAGGTTAGTTTGGCCTAAATCACATGATTTATTTCCCCATTTGACTGATTCACTTAATTTTCATAATGGCATGGGGTATAATAACAACCTAAAAATACCTTCTATAGTCACAAATAGGTCCAAGTGATTCAAATTGTCCTTAATTATCTTTGTGATTGACCCTATGTACCCTAAGCCTCAAACCCTAAATCTTATATGTCTTAAACCCCAAACCCTAAACCATAAACCCTATGTACCCTATATTTTTAACTTGATCAATTGGTTTAACACTAATTAACATCATTTATAGTAATAATTAGGTAAATACATTACTTAATTTGACATGAATTACATTACTCATTGTCCCAATTGACTAATTGGCTCAATCTATGATGTTGTGGGGGATAATTGAGCCCAAAAACATAATGGACCCTATGTACACCCTAAACCATATATAAATTAAACCCTAATCCCTAAACCATAAACCCTAAACACTATACCCTAAATTATAAACCATAAACTTTCTCTATTTACCAATAAATTTAGCCCCAATTAAGATTATTTGTATTAATAATTAAGTTCACATGGCATCGAGTGAGTAGACCCTATATACAAAGTATAAACTAAACCTTATGCTATAATCCCTATTCACTAAGTTCCTTATAACATAAATTATAATCCTTATGCCTTAATGCCCTAATGACCTAATCCCTAATCCCTATGAACGAATGCCCTAATCCCTAAACCCTATGCACTACTACACTAATCCCTAATACCTAATCTATATTAATTATAATGTGATTGTGTTATTCTCAATATATAAAAAACTTTCTTCTCAAAGTCTATGTTTAAATCAAATCAAGTATTAAGAATAACATGATCATATTATTGAATAACTTGATCACATTATATAACATGATCATGTTATTGCATAACATAATTTCATTATTATTAATATAAACAAAACTTGATTTTCAATATTTATTTTAACCTAAATCAAGAATTTTGTCCCCATAAACATTATCTATGTACTTCTATGGTACTTTTGGTACCTACGTACTTTTGACCCCACCTTTAAAAAGTTGTCAATTGTCCTTGGTGGGTGGCCAATCACGTTTGAGGAAGAGAAATATATTAAAGAAAAACACTAGAGTAATTAGAAGATTTGAGAGATAAACACAAGATATGAATGCAAAAAATTCATGGTAGACAAGGTACAAACCTTAATCTTGATGAATCACATGCCATAGATAATGATCTAATTGATAATAATGAATTAAACAATGATGAAATTGACCATAATGAATTGAATAATGATGAAATTTACCATAATGAAATTGATAATAATGAATTAGATAATGTTGGAATTTTACATTCAAAGTTCCATGTTTTCTATTTTGTTGATGATGAGTCTATGTATGATGCTTCGCCCCCCATGAATGAAGAAAATTTAATGGAAACAAATAGTGATGAAATTGACAATCAATAAAACTTCATGGAAACATATAATGAAGAAATAAACAATGAATAAAATGTCATCCCAGCTCTAAATAATGAAAGTAATAATAATTTTCAAACACTCTCTCAACAAATTTCACCATTAATAACACCTCCAAGAATTGTGCGTAGAAAAGACAAGTACTTAATTGAAGTCAAAGAAAATATTTTAGAACCAATGCATAACAAAATGTTTGATCACCATTCAATAAGATTGGTTCAACAAATTTGGGATAGTTTCTTTCATAATTTATATTATGATAGTCAAAGATGTCAATTATTTGTTTCATTGATAAAATTGATTAAGATGAGACCTATAACGTACACATTAGGACTGAGAACATCTAACATGAATAATGGAAATAATGAAATTTTTGAAAATATACATGATGCATATCATACTATAGGCTTAAAATCATGCACCCAATATTGTAATGCTACCTAGCATTTAATTACAACTTGTGCAGTAAGTGGCCAAATAGGGAAAAAATGAATGCTTTTAAAAATAAGCCAAACACTTAATATAAATAGAAAAACATTAATGAAAGTAATCTAAAGACATGAAATAATTAATGAACCTAATACCAAAAATCTCTAGGCATTCTATGGTATAATTACACAAAAGGACAAGTCTATATTTGATGCTTTCAAAAAGTTACTTGCTCGATTTTAGAAATACATCACAAGAATTTTGCCCAATGTAAGAGATGTAGTGAAAAGAAGAGTTGGTTATCATAATCATGAACCACATCCAAAAAATCTATTGGATATGACTCAGACACTATTGTACTCTAATTTTTTGTAAAAATATCCACAAATTTCTATTTGTCAAATATATTTTAAGATGGCCAAACCTTTTTTTATAAAAATAAATCACACACACACCACTTGTAGAAAACATGTTAACTTTTTAATGCACTATGATGTATTTTTTCAGATTCATTGTACTTTAAATACTAGTAACATTTAACAAGAGTGTGGTATTTAATTTCTACCAAAATTATCCAAATAATTTATACCATCTATTTTTTGCAAAAGACTAGATGGACAATTTTTTTTAACAAATCATGTTTAGATGAAAATTTTAGCATTTGTGGTGGATTGCCAATATTAAAAAATTGTATCCATAAGGAGATAACAAGTGAAATTGGACATGCATTAGTTGGTTTAAGTAAATATAAATAATTAACTTATCTATCAGATTGGATGCTAAGATCTTTAGATCAGGTGAATGCATAGGTTTGTGATAGGCACAAGTCAAGCACAAGCATGTACACAACACAATAACTACAAGAAAATTAAATAAAAAATATGAGAATATTTCATAAAAAAGATAAGATTAAAACTAATCTTACATATAACAATAGCTCACCAAGAGAGATGTGCATATAGGATTTAATGAGTTACTCATCCCAAGATAAGTGGTCAGAGAGCCAATAATAGAAGAGTAAATCCCATACCTAAAATAACTGATCAAGGGAGTTCTTCCTATTCATCTGACCAAAATGAAACTTCAAGTATACCTAAGCAAACTTATCCATGACAATAGGAAAATTACAAATAAGGGGGAAAAGCACATAATAAATAAATATGGGAAAAAATAAAATCCCTACTCTCACACTACCCATAAGCATAAATTTTATGTGTAGTGTACAAAAAAGAAATGGGTCCTGACAACTAGGCTTGATCAGGTACCCAATACAAAGCAATCTCTCATAAATTAGAGAAAGGGAGAAAATCCATAGGAAAAATTCCCATCAAAAAGAGAGACATATAAGAAAAGAAGAGGCTAAAAGGCTCCCTCGAAAAATATGTTGTTATTGATGTAGACCACACCTCAAAAAGAGGTCATAAACAAATTAATTTTTTCTTAGTGAATGGTTTGATAAAGATATCTATAACCTACTTTGAATACTAGAAAAATATCAATTCAATGACTTGAACATGAATAATCTCCCAGATAAAATGCATGTGAATCTCAATGTGTCTAGTCTATTGGTGTTGAACCAAATTCTTGCATATTTATATGTTACTCTGGTTGTCATAATAGATGATGGTGCACTACTTGAAAGGAATGCCAAACTCAAATAGAATCCCCTAAATCCATATAGATTCAATAGTTACATTATCATCTCCCTTATACTATGCCTCTATGAATGTTATAGAAATAGCATTTTGCTTATTGATAGACCAACTAATGGGACCAAAACCTAAAGAAAATTTGTAACCTAAAGTGGACTTTTGATTCTATGTATCACCAATGTAATTTAAATCTATACAACTAGCCAAGTCAACCTCTATACCAAATCTATATTGAATCCTAAATCTATAAGATCCTTAAATGTAGTGTAAGATTCTCTTAGTTATTTTTTAGTGTAACTCATGGGGTTTCTATGTGAATATAGATAAAAGGTCCACTGGTTTTGAAATATCAAACCTAGTATGATTCAGATAAATGAGGCTACCAAAAAAAATTGATACCGAGTGACATCAACTAAAGGTGTAGAATAGTAAGCCTCAAGTTGGACTCCTAATAGAAAGGGAGTCAAAGATGTATTTTAATCATCCATGTGAAATTGATCCAAAATATCAAGATCATACTTGGGTTGTGGAAGTGAAAACCCTAAATCAGACTTTGAAATCTCAATGTCAAGGAAGTAATGTAAAAGACCCAAGTCTATCATGTCAAATCTATCATGTAAAGCTATCTTCACTACTACAATAGATAATAAGGAAATCCTACTGATCAAAATATCATCAACATAAAGCACTAGTATCAATAAAGAATCATGAATTTTTTTCTTGATGATGAATTATAGATCATGATTCAAAATCCATTGAGCAAAAATAAAACACATAGTTTTGCCTAGAAATAAGCACTACTCACTCTAATATACTATAGAAACATCAAAAATATTATTAATAATCATCCTTATATAAAAAATATACATTGGGATCTGAATGACACTTGGCAAAACCTGAAGTAAGGAAGAAGGAATCCATCTTGGCATACCAAGCCTGAGTGGCCTATTTGAGGCCATAGATGGATTTCCTAAGTCTAAAAACTAAGGATGAATCCTGAAGAAACATATGTGGCTACTCCATGTAAATTTCCTCCTTAAGGTCTTAATAAATAAAGGCACTCTTCACATCTATTTGGTACACATTCCAACCATGTGTTACAGCTATAGCTAGTGTGAGTTGGATCGAATTCATCTTTGTAATAGGTGCAAAGGTCTCTGAGTAGTTAATGTTGACTACCTATGAAAAACCCTTGGTGACCAATCATGCCATATACTTATCAACTGACCCATATATTGCAAACTTGGTCCAATATATACACCTACATTGAACAATATTCCTTATTTTAGGAAGTGAAGTCAAATCCCAAGTGTGATTTTTTATCAAGGAAGAATATTCTTCCTGCACAAAACTATCCCACTTAGGTATGAAAGTAGCCTCTCATAATGTCTATGGATCCAAAATTGAATAAAATAAAACATGTGGATTACTCTAATAATCTAACTAAGTATGTCTATCATTTACTAGATCCCCTACCCATGTGATTACACTGTAAAGTGTCTGCCTAGCCCAAAGGGGCCTAGATGTGGGTGAGCTAGGTGATGAATCACCATCCTCTAAAACATGACTAGAGGTGGATGTATAAGACTCCCCATGACTTCCCTCACTATTATAATTGGTAGAATAAGAAGACCTTATCTCAAGAACCTACTCTAGATGATCTAAGTTAGAAGAAGAATCATCAACTCTAAGTGAATCTAATGAAAGAGAAGAAGTGTCAAGTGTTGAATATTTGGACTCTCCTAAAATTGAAAACTTCTCTCTATTAATAACTCATGTGTGGTTGGATTTAGAAGGTTGTGTCCTTTAACACCATCTAGATAACTTATAAAGATGCAAGGTTTGGATTGAGGTTATATAGATTTGTGTATCTTCTTTAGTATATGTGTCATAACTTGAGATACAAAAACAATAAGATGTTCAAAATTGGGTTTCCTTCCATTCCAAGATTCAAAGGGTGTTATACCTTTCAAATATTTGTGAGGAACCCTATTTTGAATTTAACAATCTCAATTAATGGCTTAGGCCTAATATTCAGTTGCCAAGGACTTAGAGTGAATCATACAACTAGCCATTTATTTCAAGGACTTGTTCTTGCATTCTTCAATTTCATTATATGAAGGAATGTAAGTAATTATCCACTTCAAATCAATTCCTCTATGGTACAAAATTTCTCAAATCTATTGCTAACATATTCAAGTCTATTTTTAGTTTGAATAACCTTAATGGATTTCTTAGATTATTTATCAATAAGTGCCTTGAAGTCTTGAAAATATTAAAACACTTTAAAATTTTGATTAAGAAAGTAGACCCATGTATATCTCAAAAAATCATCAATAAAAGTGATAATGTACTTAGTCCTTGTAAAAGATAGATTGGGAAAAGGCTCAAATACATCACTGTGTACTGATTCTAATACTTATGAATCCCTCCAAGCTTTGAATTTTTCAAATTTTTCTTCAAGATGATTTCCAAGAGAGCACCCCTCACAAATTCCCTTAGAGAATTAGACTTGAGACAAGTCTATGACCATGTCATTTTTAATAAGTTGTTCAAGGTTGTAGTATTTAAGGTAGACAAAATATTCATACCATAATTTTTTAACTCTATTTAAATGGGTCAACAATTCTATTAGAGAAGAATCATGTATAAAATATGATAAGGTGTATAACCTGGCTTGGTGATCTACCCTGCCCACTACCACTGTAGTATCACTATATAACTCCTTGATGATAAGTGAATTTGGTAAAAACTCAACCCTCATGCCTTTACTAATATGAGTGATTTTATACACTAATAAGAGATTAGTTGAAAAGTAAGGGACACTTATAACATTATTGAATTTTCCTCCTTCCATTTTAATAGACCCTCTCCCTAAAACTTGTACAAAAGTGGCATCACCGAAACTAATAGAAGACATGTTCCAAGTCTATAAGGAATAAAACTCAACCAATGAATAACCCATGTGGTGAAAAGCACTTGAGTCAATGACCCATGAATATTTTGAATCTATAATTTCTACAAGAGCCTTGACCTTTTCTTTCTCTTTCCCCTTAACCTTTGCCTTAGTAGAAACTTGGGTAGATGAATTCTGCTTGATGGACTTAAAAATACCTATGTTGTTCTTCTCTAGGAGATGAGTTAGGTGATCTATTTTATTTTTCATGAACTTACTTTCATCATGTCCATTTTTCTTATAGTAGGCATACTTAACCTTCTCTTTCTTAAGTTTTTCATTAGAATATGAGGCTTCATTATTGGTTTTGGCAGAGTTTTATTCTTTCTTCTTCTCTTGATCCTTATTCTTCTTCTTCTTCTCTTTGTTTAAAGTCTTTACTTTCCCATTCCCAATAATTAGGGCTTGAGGTTTTATAGACTTAAATGTACCCATCTAAATCGACTTGTCTTATTCCATAATTAAGTTGGAAATGAAAACATCTAAAGAGGGTATTTTCCATGTAATGCCTAAAGCATTTTTTTATGGCATGGAAAGTGGAGACAAATATTGAATAGTTAGGACATAGTTTAGAGAGTAAAGAAAGAACAATTTGGTCATATTCTTTATTTATCCCACATTCTTTCAACTCTAAAATTAAGGACTTGAACTTGGTAAAGAAATCTTTAAGGATGTACAATTTAAAAAGACTTAGGCAAATGAGTTCATTCTTAATCTCATGACCTCTCATCACATCAAGTTCCCTAAATAATTTACCCATAATGTTCCATACATCTTGAGGTGATTTGGTAGGCTCTAAGTGAAATAAGAGACTAGGTGCTACAGAATGACATAATAACCCATAGGCTTCATCATTACGATTATACCATTTAACTATATATGCATCTATGTTAGGTTTAGTTTCATCACCCATAATTATCCTATACAAACCCTTAATCCTTATAATTATTGTCATCTTGATTTTACATTCATGATAGTTAAAGGGAGTTAGTGGGTTGGTTGAATTTGAATCCATTAGTGCAAAAATGAGATGTAGTCGTATTGCAAGTTGAAGTTGTTACAAAAATGAAAGTGCAAGTAGAATGTAAAGAGAGACTAAAAAGGCATAGTACACCCCCCCTAAACTATGAAATGGTAAACCCCCAATAAATGTTACAAATACATGCTCAAAAGATGTCAGACTCAATCGATAGTGCGTCTATGGAAGCAAGTACAATCTGTGAAAGTAAAAAAATGAATAAAACCTTCTTTTTAAATATTGCCCAAAATATATTATCTTTTTTTAAATAATAAAAAATATCCACTAACAATGTTAAATTTGACCAATATTCTTATGCATTACTAGTGCATTAAAATAAAAGTAGCCTATTTTCCCTTGTTTTAAATCAAGCTATTAAAAACTATTAACATGCTAAAATTTTTAGGGAAAACTTGAATAGACTTAACATGTTTTGAAAGAAAATTTCAATCCTTTGAAATGGTAAGAGTCTTTTTTTATGCTTATTTACTTACTCACATGTGAATCATATGAATTAGGTATCGCTCAAGGCCTAGCCAGGGGGTTTCAAGGGTGGTAGGTTGTAGCCCCCTCCTACAACCAAAGGTTGTTTGCGGTGAGACCTTTAGGTTGAGCCAACCAATTTTGGAATAGAGGCTACATATATTGGTATTTTTTATTGGTCAATAATGAGATTAGTCTTAACAGGTGAAAATGTTGTTATCATGATCCATCTAAAAGAAATAAAAAACTAGGGTTGAACATGCATAACCAATTGAGGCTGAACACAAGTCGATACCAAACAAAGGAGACCAGACTCAAGGCTATATGGAGGCACACAAATTTTTTATAGAAAAAATACACCAAGACAAAATGAACATGCCATCAAAAATAAACCACAAAAACTATGGTAATGGCTACCAATGAACTAGTTTTGAAAAAAGATGACTCCACCAAAGACAAAAAAACTCCCACAAATGGACTATGAAAATTAACTTTTATTTATAAATAACAAATATGAATATTTGAAATAAAAATAACAATAATAAAAAACTAGACAATCAAATACCAGAGTGGATCTGATACCATATCAGAGGGAACAACAAGATCTTTGGATCAAATAAATGCACAGGTTTATGATACAAATAATTCAAGCATGTACACAACACAATAGATGAAGGAAAATGAAATCACAAATATGAGAATATTGCATAAACAAAATAAGAGAAAAACCAATCTTCCATAGAATAATATCTCACCAAGAGAGATGTACATATAGGAGTGCATGAGTAACTCTTCCCAAGATAGGTGGTTAGAGAGCCAATAATAGAAGATTAACTCTCATATCTAAAATAGATGGTTAGGGGAGTTACTTCCTTTTCATCTGACCAAAATGTAACTATTAGTAAACCTAATCAATATTATCCATGAAAGTAGGAAAACTTCAAATAAGGGTAAAAATGCCATAATAAATAAATATGGGAAAAAAAACACTACTCTAACATTATTAAGCAAAAGATGGCAAAGAATCTAAAAGGTGTGAGCTTATTATAAAACATATACCCATTTTTGAATTTTTGGTCAAATTTAGGGACAATATTATTTGAGTATGTAAGGCACACACATAGGATAGATGGTGTGATGAACATTTCAAGATAAACAAGAATACATTCTAACTTGGTTCTTTTGTTTTAGTAGTTGACTTTGCTGAAAATTACACATTCAAACCCCAAATAGAATTTCAATCACAGTATTAAAAATCATCATAAGTTGTCATATTTATGTATATAACATTCATGCATGCACCTAATAATACAGAGTAATAATGTAAAATATTATGGGAGTGTCATTTCTATATCAGCGATGATTGACCACATTGTTCAGAGTATGTGCAAAGTTATTTTTAGAAGTTCTATGAATAGTTGAGTCAGAGGAACATTATTTCAAATCAGAATTACATTTGGTTAGACAATTAAAAATCATAATTAAAAAAGGCACAGATGTTTTATTAGTTGAATGGGATGCACATTAACACTAGTGTAGAACACATTTAGATTTTCACTAAGGTTGGCCATAGAAAAGGGGAACATGACAGTGCTAGAGCATGTGTAAAAAGAGTTGTTGATAGGGAGGAGTTAAAATTTGAATAGGGTGTTGATTTGACAGATGAAAAAACCATGGTTGAATGGTGTAATGTGAACATGTGTCATGATACTCAACCAAATTATATTGTTCTTAGACATTTCTAATTAATTTAAGAACACTTGGCAAATTATGAGTATTATATGACTCTAATGTTGGATGGTGGGGCCTAATCTTATTTTAATGCCCAGTTCTCAATTAGGGTGTGTGGGGGGGAAATGACCCCCCACTAGGGTTACCATGGGGTATAGTAAAGGTGATGTAGGAGAATCAACAAATACATGTAGACTCTATGTTAACAATATTCTTAGGTAATTATTAAGACCTATAAACTAGGTTAGTTTACAAATTTTAATTTGAATGAGTAAGAGATAATATGAGAAATTTTAGTAAATTACCAATCTTTGTTTAGAATCTAAAAAAGAGATAATCCTAAATCTTAATTAGGAGTAACCAGACAAGACCAACCAAAAATCTTTAAAAGATTTAAAAAAAAAAAATCATTTTTGAAAAGGTTAGAGAATATGTTGTAGGTATGTCTCAATGGAGGAGGACTATGTAAATGTTTTCTTGTTGAACATAATAAATATTTTTGAGTCTTATTACATGTTTTCCATTGTATTATCCTTTTATAAAATGATTTTAATCCTTTTATATTGACTTCAAGCTTAAATCTCAGTTATATTCGTGAAACCCTCAAGAATTCTATATTTTTACTATTACAGTCATTTTTAGAGGCTTATTTACATGTGGAAACTATTATATGAACTCAATATGAGTATTTTAATAGTTTAATAGGTTTATTAATACATATATACATGTGTTAGATCATATAATAGCTTAATTATCTCTATGAACTATCAATAATTAGCTCTCCGCCTATAGAAATTTTGAGTAAATCTGAAGTAAGGGTTTCATGAGTAAAACACCTCTAAAACTCAAATGATTAAAAAATAAGGAATAAAAATTTGTAATAAGTTTTGTAATGGATATTATAAATTATTCCAAGTATCATTAGGTTTATAAGAGATTTTAAATTGTAGGTACATAGGACTATTTTTTTTACAACAATAGAAGACCATTTTTGAGAAAGTCATGTATAAGATAAGATGAGTTTTTGGTTGATTTGAGTTATATAAAATTGGGTAAGGGTTGAAACATGTTATAATTTATAAATTAATAATAAAAATATATTTTTTAAGAGCTAAAAACTCTATATTGATAAATTGACCTATTGGAGCAACAACTAGGTCTAAAGCCCTAGAAACTTAAAAAGCTAAAATTTGAGAATGAAAGCTCAATCTCTTAGAGACATATAGTTGGTTGATTTATTGTAAATTTTTAAAATTACATAAATCCTCAATTTTTCCTAATACCTATCCAAATTGTCTTAAATAATAATTATTCAAAGGAAGGAGAGCAAATCTGAGAGATTTGACTAGTTAAGAACAAACCTAATGAGTAATTGACTAGTTTAAAAGAAGATTATTTGAGAGTGGATTTTGAATCAAGTTGAGAATAAGAGTATATAAGTGATGTTGTAATTATTCATGATATTAGATCATATTAATATCAATTCCATATCTTTATTAAACATAGAAGAGTAAATTGTTCACTAGGTGGTATTAGGGATGATAAAGGGTTTTAGCCAAAGATATTGTCTCGTGAGTGAATATTTTGTTTCAAATAAATAAGGTTGGCTTTTATCAGAATAAAGAGATTATATTCAAGGTTAGGTAGAAGTTCATATCTGCATTATACAAATATGAATATGATTGGGTATAGGCCTTAAATGAAATCAAATTGCATGCTAATGATCAATTGAAAAGTTGTAAATGGATGATGACAAATGAAAATTAGATAAGAATGTCATTATTTATTTCCACTACACAATCAAATAAAAACTTTAATTTAAAAAATATGGAAGATCATAGATTTATAGCATTGAAAATAATAATTTTTTAATTGTCATTTGTGTACAACATTATATATGAGATCTAATAAATAAAAGTTTAGAAGTTGAAAACAAAATTAAGCAATAATATTTTAAATTAAAATTGAATATAAATTAGATAGATTATCATAATTTAAATGAAACCTTACAAAAAATCATATAGGTGCATGTACAATGTCAATAATATACATAGATTGCCATGATAGGCATACATAAAATTACAACATCTACAAACATAATAAGTAATGTTAGGTGAATATCATATACACATATATAATGCCAAACATGTGTACCTTGCTACATAGGCATACAAAAAATCACTTCTCATGTAGGACATCCTAATCATAAAATAACCTCTTTCTCTTTGCCTTCCTTGAAGAATACTCTCCTTAGGATTCCCTCTTGGTAGATGGAGATCTCTATAATGCCTTGGATTTCTCCAAGCTAACTATGGGTCCTAGGCTCATATCTCACTTACAATTGAACCTATTCAAATACAAGTATTATTACAAAATTAACATAAAAAACATTTAACCATTTGCTAAGAAATTAATTTTAAACTAGAATAAAAAATCATTTAAACATGCACTTACTACAAGATTGCAATTAGGATCAATATTTTTTTGACACTCCAACAAGTCAGTGGTAGGCTCAACTATTTGAATAAGTGTCTGAAATAGGGAATAAACATGAGAAGTTGCCCTACTAATCATCTAAATAGGACTATCAGATGTCATGGGATAACCCTACATACACAATACATTCAAATAATTTATATTTTCCCCAAGTACATAATTAAATTATTAAAACAAGATTATTTTTACAATTTAAAATTGCAAGTTAAGATATACCTTTGTCAATGCCTGTCCAAATGACATTGTAGTAGTAATGCATATGTTTGTCATAGCTCACAATGATGTAAAAGTGTCTACTTGAGTCATGAATTGAATATAAACAAGGTCTCACTTGCTTTTCTTTAAAGTATCAAAGATATGTACGGCAAGGTTTTCTCTTTTATTAAACCAAGAGTGCATTTAATAACAATGTATTTGAATTTTGAGATAATTGATAGATAACTTTAACTTAAACTTAGAAGGTAAGTATACATAGATTAAATGTACATAGATCATAATATTAACTCAAAATTTTACCTCTATATAAGTAAAAGGTGTGATCCTAAAAAAGATAAATGCAGTAGTGGATGGATCAATATTTGGATCTGAAAATGTAAATAATGGCTTCTTCAAATCAAATGTTACAAATATCGACTATGATGATGAAGGCACCATCACTTCCTAGGACATAAAACATGACATATATATTATTAAATTTCTATGTACATTAACTATTATCTAAATCAAATTTACAATTATAACTTAAATTTAACATGACATTTATATAATATATACTTACATCTATGTGGTGGCTGATATCTACACATCAAATATATGTGCCAAAAACTCATCACTCATAAGTATATTATACAAGCCCTATAAACCATCAACATCATCATCATCATAAGTTCTAATTAATATAACTCCAAAAGATCTACAAGGGTAGGGTTGAGTATGCACACTAGGTGGTGTATCTCTAACATCAGTCTATGAGAGCCTACTCATATGTTGAATGAGTATATTAGTGAATGAACTAAGTACATGTAGAGTGTTAATCTTCATGACTTATTGAACTATATACAAGATTTTAGGATCAAGTGTATTTTGAATATGAATCTTTGTAGGTTGATTAGGCATATGGCATGCACTTGGTAGATCATGTGCAAATCCTCTCCCTCAACACTAAAACTCACTAAAATTAAAATAGTTCAAATTTTCATAGAGGAAAAAGTCATAATAAGTTTCTTTAAAAAATACAATGACACCTCTTGATTGTTACATGATGGATAATCAAACACCATCAATCATCACTCCTAGAAATTGGTTGTGATTAAATTATCTTGGAAATGATGTATTGGAAAACATTCAACAGTTACTAGAAATGGTGTATTACTATTTGGGTCAATGAATAAGGCACAAATAGAGGGTTTTATATGTCTTTGTTTTTTACCTCACATGTTGATAATTTATGAGCATAATAAGCCCTATAACTATCTTGATATGAAGCCCATCCATTAATTTGACTTGTTGTAGATTCAATTTGACCCAATAATGTCTCTAGGGAATTGGCTAGATAGGTGCAGTGGGTATTGGTGGAAGCGTAATCCCTCATTCTCATAATTAA
Organism: Torreya grandis; assembly: GCA_037957365.1. Classification (NCBI taxonomy): domain Eukaryota; kingdom Viridiplantae; phylum Streptophyta; class Pinopsida; order Cupressales; family Taxaceae; genus Torreya; species Torreya grandis. The sequence continues at coordinate 2,523,898 of JARHVA010000910.1, read as the reverse complement.
TTATTCAATTTAAATATTATTCTCCACAATGTGGTCAAATAGACTCTCTTGATTACTTGGGGAATTTTTTGGAACTATAGGAGGGTAGTTAGGTGGAGAATTAGGAGGAGGGTTAGGTGGAGGGTTAGGTGGAGAGTTAGGAGGAGGGATAGGTAGAGGAATAAGAGGGTTAGGTGAAGGGTTAGGTTGAGGAGAAAGAGGGTTAAGAGGGTTAGTCTGAGGAACAAGAGGGTTAGGTAGAGTAACAAGAGGCTTAGGTAGAGTAACATGAGGGTTAGTAGGATGGGCTATTAAAAATAAATAAATTACCAATTAAAAAATTAATAGATTTGTAGCACTCATCTCTTCTACATGGTGGCATCATCAATTAGCAGCTTCTTGGGATGAATTGGGGCAAGGTTTGACGTCACTAGGGAAAAACATGATCATAAAGTGGAGGAGAGTGAGGGAAAAGATAGAAGCCAAGGCAAAAAGAGGAATTTTTATATTTAGTTTGATTTTTATTTTTGGATGACATAGGGAATGCAATCGCATTATTAATGCAATCACATTATTTATTTTAAATAATGGGATCATGTTATTTAATAACATAATCACATTATTTCTAGGTAATTACTGATCCATAATTTAAATAATGTGATCATGTTATTTAAATAGCATGCTCGTATTATTAAATAATGTGATCACATTATGGGAAGTGTCCATGGAATTATCCACCAACACTGTGCACATACCCCAAAGAGTGTGGTGACATCACTAGATATAATTACTAATGACTTGGGTAATATAATACTAAAATTGTAGGAGTGATGTGTTAATGCATAAGTAGAATTAGATATAACTAATTTTCATGTAGCTATGGAACCTACTCCCAACATTATTGATGTTAGCACAAGCTTGGATGTGAAATAACAGTAATCTTCAGTGAGATATAATGAACCAAATCCTCTTGAATCAAGATATGTCTCATTTTGATGATAAATTACTTCTCTTAGAAGGCATTTCAAGATATATAAAGATAATGAACAAGCTAAGCAACATATAGAGTGCTCTTTATGAACTCAACAAAAAAATTCTTGACGTGTGCAAAATTGTTGATGAAATGACAAAGGTCATGAAACTGTATTTTAAATAAAATTATTTTGAAATATGATAGTATATTTGGTTCTATAAATAATTTCAAAAGTTTTAAATAAAATAAATCAAATAGGAAGAACAAAGTATTGTTGTGTAGACTACAGAGGGAAAGAACCCTTAAACTAGGCATCTTTCTCAAGGAAAGTATTCACAATTAAAATATAACATATTTTCCCATTGTAATTTTTTAATATTCTATGGTTAAGAACGTATTACCTTTTTGTAATATTCAAGTCAATTAAATGATTAAAAAGTGAAAAAATAAAGAGCGAATATAAAAATAGAAGAAATGTTTATTGGGAAGGAATCCCAAGGGTGACATTCAAAGAAAGACCACCAAGTTTGTAAATTCTTAAACCTTGTGTTTTGTAATCTTCTTCGATTATTAGGGTTTTAATATTTTGCACATGTGAATACCAAGTTGATACATTACACTGAATTTAAGAAACCAATAGCTTGTAAAATCCCACTATCATATATGTGTTGACCAATTACCAAATGTTTATATTTGAATCACCAAATTCTAGGATTCTTATCTCCAAAGTGGATATGGGTTCAAATCTCATGTATTTGTGTTTCATTTTTCGAGGCTTAATTATGTAGAAGGCAATTTCCTTAAGCTTATGAGATTTTGATAGGCATAGTTAGGAATGAGATTTTTTTAGGTAAAAGCAAATACGAGGCTTTAGTGGTCATAAAGGTATTATATTCACCCCTTAAAACTATTCCAAGTAGATACATAGTCTAACCTAAGCTTTGAAGTGCTTGAGACACACCAAAAACTTGAAATGCACTAAAATGCTTGAAACTAGATTACATTTTTAGATAATAGCAATAAAATGCTCTATGCATTGAGGGGATTTGAATAGTAGTGTTTTAGGTGATCAATAAGATTCAAATCAGCTGAAAATAAGGGAAATTTTCTAATGGGAATGATAGGGTTCTATAATAGTGCCCTTAGGGAAAAGCCTTAATTGGAAAGGACATAGGTTAGACTCTAGAATCACATAGTTCTAAACCAGTGCCTTATCTATTGGAATATAGAGTAATAAGTAATTATAGGAGGCATTTAACACAATTCAATGAGGAAGGAGAGATAAATAAGGGAAACACACCAAAATCATAACTCACTTATATACATGTGGGGAAAAACTTGATGTAGGAGCATCTGAGGTGTACAAGCAATCTTGCATCACCTAAAAAAGGTAGGAGTTAGCATAGTTTCAATTAAAATTATTAGGGCATATTTATTAGTTCAAAAGGGCTTTTCGTTCATAAGATATATAATTTTTGTTCAGTCAGAGTTACAATAGTTTTGTAAAATCATAGGGATCACATCTCTCATATTGGGGGTCATGTGGTCACATTCGCATATCACAACTCCAAGTGGGTTTGTATTCGTGGTCACATGTATATTCACTCATAAATCCAAGTTATAATTTTTGTATCTATGTGCACATCATTTCATAAGTCTTTTAGTTCATAGGGACTATATAATCTCTTTGTCAATGGCCACATTATTTCCCTACATTTCTAAGTCCACATGAGACTTTATATTTTCTATATTCTTGTTCACAACTAAGCACTCAATCTGAACCTAACAAGATATTCATTATTTTAAAAAGTCTAATGGGTATATAATACAAGTGTCATAATCATAATTATTCATAGAAGCCTTATCTTTTTTGTAATTCTAAGTCATGTAAGGGTCATAGGTGCATGACCAATTTCAAATTGGAGTTCATAACTCAAATAGATCTGTGACAATCCATATATAAATTGAATGAGTCTAGGAACCTAAGATTTTAACATGTGTCACAATCATAAGGGTCACAATATATAGTACTAGATACAATATAACATGAATGCATTGAAATCTTTTAATGGATTTAAATGATTCACAGGTTAGCATAAATAAAAAGAGGCCAAAATGAAAAGGAACAAAGCATGAAGGACCATAAGGTAAATTTAATAAATCCACGAGTCCAAAGAGACTTTTAAGACCTTGAGAAAAACTTGGGAACTATTTATATAGGGACCCATGATCTTTTCACATGGTACTTATCATGTGCATCCTATGATCACAATTTTAGATTTGGTCTCAACAATGAAAGAACAACATATAGATCTTTAGATGGTCACAACTTTTACATTAAAGCACTAATTTAGGCATTTAAGGTCTCATTGGAAAGCTATGGAAGAGAAAATTTAGTTCATAGTCAAACAAAAGTTAACTTGACCATGTAGTAAATATTACAAAAATATATTCTAGGAATCACCAATAATTATAAGGAAAGTTTAAGAATGTAAAAAGTCAGAAAAAGTAGTGAAAGTATCTCATGCAATCATTAAAGGCAATTTTTTAGGTAGTATATATGGGACATAAATAAATCAACTGAGGGTCATATTGGAAATGTTAACATCAAAAGATCAGGAGGTCAATATTGAAAGGGTTGAGGAAGGAAGGGATATCTTAGCAAAAAGTAGAGCTTTAAGCCTGCAAGTAGAGAACAAAGATTGAAGTAGAGAGGCCATAGATGATAAAAGGGCCATAATATAAATCAAAAAGAGAGGATTTGTAGAGTCTATAAGAGAGAGTGAATGTAATGCCCATAGAGGCTCAGCGTTAGAGATAGGTGGGGATAGAGTAGGTGAAAAGAGTCAATATGAATGAAGATGTTATTAAGGCTTTATTTCATTAAATAAATAGAGAATAAAAATTATTTTACATTGTTTAACTTTGATAGCATGTCCAAGAACACCCCTTCACTAGGAATCCTTACCCTGAATTTCACCAAGTTGTCTCAGACTAGTCACATGGGTTTGTTGTCGATGTGATAAAGTCTTGTAAGTGAAGAAAATCCATGTGATAAAATTATGAGACTCTTTTATTTTAGTTAACTACAAGTTGTCCAAAATAATCTTGTATTTATTATAGGTAAGATAAAGTCCTATAAGAGGTGAGAGTTGTGTGAAAGAGATAGAGACTCTTGATTAAGACTATTGTAGTTTTTAAAAAATAAGCTTTGCTTATATCAGTGCAAAGTTATGAAATATAAGATTACATTTGATAGAGGGTAAGATTTTCACAAGGGTGTGAGAAGTCATGGAAGTGTGAATAAATAAGTGGAAGAGATGCTCTTATTTGATTCCAATGTAGGTTGTGAAAGAGAAGCTTGCTTAAATCAATTACAAGTTGTGAAATATAATCTTGTTTATGGAGATGAAATGGCATACAAAAGAGGAAGTTCACAGGAGTAGAAGACCTAGTAGAGATGTTAAATGAATTCCATGAAAGATTGGGATGGAACAAGTGGAGAAGATGTTGCAATTATGAGTAAAGAAGATGAATAAGAAATTATGGTAGGGTGGTTGTCCCTAGAAGAAAGGTTTGATGCTTTGGAAATATATGCAAATGAAGTAGGAGATCCCAACAAAGGTGAAGGTGAAAGAAAGAGTTAAGTCCACTTGAAATATTGTTTTGTTTTGAGGTAAAGAGAGCTAGAGAAGCTCATGAAATGGATTGTTGAATAATAATTTTTTTTAAGAGGAAAACATCTTAAATATGATGAGGATAAAAATTGCATGAAATAAGTTATGTAGACATGCAACTATGTATTAGAGATGCCTCCAATATAAGAGATAAGAAAAAGGAAAGAAAAATTTGAGTAGTTGAAAACATATGGTTTCCAATTTTATGGATCATGTTGTGCATCCAAAATTGTAGAGAGAATAGTAGAAGAAGCTCCAAGCATTGAGACTTGAGAGAGAGGTGAAGAAGATTGCCTTTAGGCAATCAAAAAAAGATGTTTCCTAATGAACATCTCAAAGATGTGAGTGAGTAGAATAAGTTTGCTTTAAAAATCAATAAAAAAATAAGATTTGCAAGTGAGAAGCCCAAGTATGATTTTAAGAGCATCAAAGAGATAAATTTGTGAGTGGCCCTTAATGAAAGAAATATTCATGGAAGAGGATGTAGAAGTAATAAATTATTCACCAAAATAAGAAAACCCATTATTTGATGATGGGAAAGAAATTATATAATCCTTTAAGTGGGAAGAGGATATCATCATTATAGGATAAAGGTACTAAAATTGATAGTTATCTTTTGTAAAGAACTCAGGTTTTTAATGAAGAGAACAATGAAGGTAAAGGAAGTGTAAGTAAATGCACATAAGGAGTGTGTATTTGAAGAGCACTATAGAGGAAGAAAATAGTTTGAAGAATGATGTAAAAATAGAAATGGATATTTTTGATAATGGACCTTTGGAATTCCATCATGTGAATGAAATCCAAGACAAAAATATGAGAAATAGAGAAGAGATAGAAAATGTGTCCTCCAAGCATGAAGAAGCACTGGAAAAACTATTTGTGGGATCTATTAATTCCCTTAATGTGGGTGATTTAAGTGCATTTCTAACAATGATGAATATAGAAAAGAAGAGGATAAATTGTGGTTTGATACAATGTGCTCATATGCATAAGAGACAACATGAAGAAGTGGAAAAAGAGATATTTCACTTAAAGCAGTTTGATGTGAGAGAGAAGAATCACAAAGGAGATTGGATAAGTGAAAAATCTCATCCAGGTGACATAGAAGCAAAAGAAGAGAAAGAAACAAAGAAAAATAGAAAGAGGTGTTAACACTAAAAAAAACTAATCATTATTTTGAGAAGTAAGAAAAATGATGAAGTCTTTGATAAGCCTGATCTTGAGGGAAATCAAGATTATAATATTAATATAGATGAAACACCTATAGGGGATATAAATTCTCAGTTTTTAAGATAGTTTATGGTTATAGTCTGTGTCGATGTGCATAAATGAAGAGAAAGGAAGCATTCAAAAAGGCTTTTTAAGATGAAAAGGTGAAGCCAAAAGTGAAAAATTATGCACTTAAGAAAGTGAAGAGGATAAAATGATTTTTTATTCAACTAGAACATATGAATAAATAGAGAAATAAGTAGTGTATTTGAGGACTCTAACGAATGAAAGAGCTACAAGCATAATGGTGATGTCACAAAGTAAATAAAAGGAAGAGATGGAATCTATTAGAAAAGGGTAGCTAAAAATAGAGATGAGTGACATAAGGAATAATCCAATAGTAGTTTAGATAGTGAATGGATAAAGACATGAAGTATTTAGGATTAGGTGGTCAAAAGATAGCCATGGGTTCAAGCCCAATGGATAAAATATGATGCAAGAAAGAACATATTGGTGGACATGGTTAGACAAAAATGATATCAATCCCACATGAATATGGGGAAAAAATCATTTGGTGGAAAAAGACATATTGTGCCCAAATAGTGGGTAAGAAAAAAGAAATAATTGTTGATGTGGTGGAATTATGGTCGATCCATTTACACATAAGGGAAGAAAGTGAATATTAGTAGAAGAGGATGGATTTAAATCCAACAAGATGGAAGTGAAAGAGAGAGAAAATTAGATGAAATATTTGGTGTGCATAAAGGGAATACCATTGTCATCAATCTAAGTGGCCAAAATAGTAATTTTTCCATTTATTCCATCGATATGAGAAAAATTCAATTTTTTAATTACCTTAAGTGTTTTATGTAGGACCATCCAACATGTATGGGTAATCCTACATTACCAAAAATAGGTGCGACTTGGTGTAGTTTCAAAAAATACTTTCAAGGCAAATTTATCAAATCAATAGGGTTCTCAGGTCAGATTTTGAGCTCCAATTTTGGTTCATGGATTTTCAATAGTTTTTGAGGTCCTAAGGATCACACATATCAAACTCAAGGTAACATGGTCATTTTTCAATCTCTCAACTCTAAGTTTCTTTGTATTGGTGGTCTCAGATATTTTCCCTTGCAACTTTAAGTTATAATGTTAGAGGCCAAGTGTACATTATTTCTTAAGTCTCTAAGTCCATAGGGACTACATAATATATATGTATTAGGGTCCACATTATTTACCTAAGTTTATAATTCCACAAATAATATTTTTTTAATTAAGGCTTCTTTTTGGACCTAACAAATTATACATTGGTTTATAAATTCTAACAAGTCTACAAGACTCTTAGGATTCATGCACATGACCCAAAAAGTTCACAAAGACCACGAAAGTCAGGTGTTATAGTCATAATTACTCATTAGGCCTTAGTGTGTTCATAAGTCCAAGTCATGATAGGAATGATGGGTAGACGTGTGACCAATTTCAAAATTTATTTTATAACACCAATGGGTCTATAACAATCCACAAAGCAATCACATGACTCTGAGAAATGAAATTACATGTGTCATAATCATTGAGGGTTACAAGATATAGTAATATCCATTGTGTAATGAAAATGTATTAGAATCCTTAAATATATCTAATTAATTAATGGGTCCACAAACATAAAGAGAGGCACCCCTAGGGTTATACCTCAATGGTAAGCCATTGTAATGGTGACCACTAGGTCATAGGTCTAGCTCATAATTAATCCATGAGAAACATGTGGGGCACAAAAATAATATTAAGGGATTATTATTTTGGACTCTCCCTATGATAGCATGGTTAACTGTGTTCTAGGTCATTGGGTCCAACATGGTGATAATGCAGTGCCATAAAAGTTGTGGAACACCCTCAATCACAAAAAAAAAAAAGAGAAAGGCAACAATGAAAAGGGGTGAATGCATGAAGGAAAATAAAGTGGATTTAATAAATCCATGGGTCCACAAAGTATTTGAAGACCACGAGAAAGGATTTGGATGTTATTATCTAGGAGCTAGGAGATCTCGGCACTTGGCATGATCATATGCAACCTATGATCACAATTTCAAATTTGGTCATAATAATGGAATAACATGAAGATATTCTAATGGTCACAAATTTCATGTTAAATAACCAATTTAGGCATTTAATTTATCATTGGAAAACTCTAGAATAGAACATTTCACTAGTGTTCACTGTGAAATAGTTAACCCAACTATGGATCCACTATTACAAAAATATCTTTTGAGAATCATAAGCAATTACAAGAAAATTTTTAGAAAGGAAAAAGCAAGAAAGTGATCTCATGCTATTGTTATAGTAATTTTTTCAAGAAGGATATATAGGATATAAAGATATAAAACAAGAGTCACATTGGAAGGACTGAGGAAAGACCCAAAGATTTAAACTTACAAATCAAGAGCCAAGAGGCTACAGACCAGAGAAGGGCCAAAATAGAGATCAAAGAGAGAGAGAGAGAGAGAGGTATTAGAGAGAAGTTGAAAATTTTGAATGATATAGAAGCATCCAAGGGTTTGATTAATCTTAGATCAACCAAAAAAAAAACACTGAGAACAATAATTTGATAGCAAATTGATAATAGAATAACACATAACAACAAAAAAAATTAATATTTTTTGAAGAAAAATGCATGGGTTTAGAGAGTTTTATGGATTTAAATGAATGTGAAGAGACATGGTACATGTTATAAAGGGTAATGTAAATAATCTCATGAAGTGGGGAAAATATTAGAGGATAAAAATGTGGTGCAAAAGGGGGAAAAGAGGAGTTGCAAGAAAAGAAATAGAAAAACAACAAGCTCTAGAGGAATCAGTCAGATTTTAGACTATGTTGGTGATGTTTTCCTCCATTTTTACATTCCAAAACATATAAGGCACAAGTTTATAATGTGTTTATTATTTTAAAAAAATTAATGTCTTCAACTCAATGAATATAGTGTGTTCCTTCTGGTAAATGTCTACAAATATAATTTTCTTTATGTGTGTGTGTGTGTGCACATTAAAACTAAGCATAACATAATTAAACTTTGTGCTTAATTTTATAATATCTCTATTATATCACCATTTGGTATCATATCCATATCTTTCCTTGTTGATTTGGGTGTGTGAGGTTCTACTATGACTCAATTGTAGGCTATGTAAAGTAAGTTGTGAAAAAGGAGCTTGCATTGGAGAGAGGATAAGTTTGTTGCAGGTGTGAAAGAATTCATATAAGTGTTGAGGAAGTGAGATAGACTCTTTTCTAAGTCTATTTATGAAAGAGAAGCATGATTTTTTAGGAGTATATGGCACATAAAGGAAGAAGGTCACCATAGGTAGAATACTTGGTTGATATGTTGAATGGAGTCCAATAAATATTGGACATGATGGAAGATGCAAAAAGTGAAGATGTTTCAAGTGTGAGTATAGAGGATGAAGAAGAAATGATGATATGGTTATTGTCCCTATGAGAAATTTTAGATGATTTGGAGAGATACCAAACAAGTGGAGGAAAATATCCCAATAGAAGAAAGATCGATAAAGGTCAAGTTGAAGAAAAGAGGTAAGACCACTATTAATATTGTTTTTTTGTGGTAAAGAAAGCCCAAATGTGCTCATGAATTGGATAGTGGATCTATAAATGTATTTTTAATATAAGTATGTTGAAAATACCATGAGGGTATAAATTGAAAGAGATTATGTGGATTTGTAGTTGTGTATTGTAAAGATATCCCGTAGAGGAGACAAGGGAAAGGAAAGAATAAGGTAAGGAGTTGAGAACATATAGTTTATAACTTTATGGGTCATGTTATGTACTCAACAATGAGATTAGAATGTTTATATAATATTCATGTCTTGAAGCTTGAGATAAAATAGAATAATAATAATGTTTCCATAAAATTCAATATGAGAGGGAAGTTTTCATGTGAGCAGTTCAAGTCTACTTTGAGAAGTATCAAGGAGATGGATAAAAATGAGGAGAATAAGGTTGTCTTGAAAGACAATAAGAGAGTGAGGTTTCCATAAAATAAACTCAAATCTTATTTTCAAAACAACAAATAGAAATAGGTTTTTGAGTCACACATAAAGGAAGAAATCATCATGCAAAAGGATGTGGATGTGATAGTTGTTGAACTGGAAGAAGGAGACCCATTGTTTGATGATGGGATTGAGTTTATGATATCCAATAAGTGGAAAAATTCAGAATTTTCCTTGGTAGGAAATTCATTTTTCTTTTCTATTTTGGAGGAAAGAAGGGATGAGAATAACCAAGGAATGTTACATGTTTTCTTGAAGGAAACAATAGATGTGAATGAATAAGCCAACCATGAAGAGTTGTAAATTTCCATGAAGAAAACAATATAGATTATTGATATGCAAGTTAATGTACATAAGGAGAGTATGGTTGAAGACCAACCATGTGAAGAAGAATGAAATAGAAATAAGAATGAGGAGAGGACAACTGTGGAGGTTTTGAGAATGGGCCTTTGGGAGTCCATCATGAGAGAAAAAGTTGTGAGGAGAATGTGAGCATCAGATAAGCATTGGGAAACATGCCCTTGAGGCATGATGAAGAGTTGAAAAAAATATTTGTGGGAAATATTTATTCCATTAATCTATTTATTTAATGTGAAATTCTAAAAAATATGGAGATAGATATGGTGGACTTGTTTCTACAAAGAAGAATGAAGAATAAAAGTGATGTTGCATATGTGGTATCATCCCACATAGGTATTGGAGAAGAAACTATTATAGGTGAAGGTATGAATTATCCTTATATAGACAAAGAGAGTGAAAATTTATTTTCACATGGCATGGAAGAGGAGAAAATAATCAACCAAGAGCTAATATAAAGAGGATGAGAAATGAAGAAAAGTAATTGGTTTTTGAATCAACTAATAAAAACCAACACGATGAAAATAAGCAAGAGATAATTATTATATCAGCCAATAAAATTGTGAAGATAGATGAAGAACCTATGGGGACTATTAAGTCATATGTTTTTAAATTAATTTATGACTATAGTTTATGTGCAAGTGCAGAAGTAGAGAGAAAGGAGGAATTCATAGAGGCCTTTCAAGGAAAAGAGGTGAAATAAGATGTGAAAATTTATGCACTCAAGAAAGAGAGGAGGAACAACTAATTTGTATGTCATTTGGAGCATGTAAGTAATACATGAAGGAATAATAAGACTCTTATAAATGAATAATCCATAAGAAAGACGGTTGCAAGAGAGGAGATGGTAGCCATGAGGGAAGAGGAGCTATAAGTAAAAAAGAGTGAAGAATAAAGGATCCAAAAATAGTTTGGATAGTGAGGAAATAAATCTAAGAAGGATTTAGGAGGAGGTGGTCATTTAGTGGTGTATTTCATCCCACAAGAGAAACTAAGATGCTAGAAGGGGCATCTGGGTGGAGGTAGTCAGATGAGGGTGGGTTTTAGCTAACATGAAGACTAAGATAAAAGAGTATAAGCCCTTAGCAAAGGAAGATATAATATGGTGGGTCTAAACCTCAACTTTAGCATTAGTTTTTACTTTTTATTTATTGGCATAATAATGATATTCTCTATATGTTATATATCTCCCTTGGAAGTGTATAATTTTGAAGTTACTAGTTTTTTCAAGGAAAATTATGATCTATTTATCATTATTAAACACACGCCAATGCTCTAAATTATTGGGTGAATTTTGTCCATAGATAATTTCTATGGTGTAATTTTCCTCATCAATCCTTAAGTGAGGAATTATCAAAGAGGCAAATACATCTAAGGCATTGGCCTTGGAATTATTTTCTCTAGGTACCACGACTGCATAAAAGGCCTCCAAAACTTCAATGCAATCCCACACTTTATTCCAATAGTTCCTCAAATGGTCATTTTTCACTTGATATTGATTTCATATTTGTTTGATAATTATTTCAACATCACTTTGAGCCCTTATATTCCTTATACCCATCTCCTCTACAACTTGAAAAACTTCATATTTTACTATGTTGTTTGTGCACTAAAACAATAACTTGTGGGAAAAAGGAAATAACTCATTAGTAGGGGAAATCAAAACAACTCCAGAACCTACACCAATAAATAAATGGCTACCAAAAAATTTTAGCATCCATGTATTATTGATATTGACTTAATTGAGTTTGGGAATATTCAGGGCTCCTCTAACACGATCATATATTTATCGTGTCATGTCTCTTCATATAACATATCATCAAGAAGATCAATTAATTTTTATACTGTGTATATGCTTTAAGCTTAGGTTCTAGTCCTTTTTTAATAATTTTCATCATAGTCATAGCTTGAAACCAATCCATTTGTATTTTGCCTCCTACATCTCTACAAAAGCTTTTGTTTAATAACATTCCCTAGGTTACAAGAATTTCTACTATTAGGAGTTAGTCATTTTGACTCTCTTTTGAAGATAAGCAGCCAAATGTACCTGGACATTTTTAATGTTCCCAATAAAAGGTACTATCTTGGTCTCCATTAAAAAACATCAACCATAATTTTTTCTACATGTAAGCCCAAGTGCGTGAACAACTTTAGTGGACATTATATTATCAAAGTATCCAGTGTCTATGATATAATTATTAAGCACAAGACCTTAAATATAAAGGAAAATATGGAAGGGTTCTAAATTTTCAATATTAGGGTAGAGGTAACCATTACATTTTGATAAATTGAGATATATTGGACTATGGGGATACCCTTGGAGTCATGTCCAAGGCTACTAGGATTATCTCCTCTAATGAATTTGACTAATCTATCAAGATGATCTGGAATAGACTTTAGGTATTCATTTTGAGACATCTAAATTTTAGATTTATTCACATGATCAATTATGTGAAATGTAGGCAAACTAGAAAAGGTTAAAGCTTAATAATTTGTATTAGTTTGAAACATATTTTTATCATGTTTTGGTGAGGAACTGGGGTTTTAAATATTTGCAACATGAGATGAAGATTTAGTGATTTACCCTTCAAGGTGAAGACTTCTATTATTCTTGTGGGATTAATTTTAATGTAATTAGTAATGGCTTAATAAAATCATTAAAAAATACATGTTGTATAAGGGAGTGATTTTGAGTAGTACATCAATAAGCTCAATGTGTAGGGGTTCAATACAAGTAGTTTATAATTAAACTATCAATTCGGCAAAGTATGTATTTTTTTTTTTTTTAAATCATTTTCATGGTATGATATATGGCAACAACATAGGTTGTTGATTGACAATAAAGTATATGATGGATATTTTATGGGAGCATAAAACAATCCAAATTACAAAAAGAGTGTGCATAATGCAATAAGATTTCTCTTGCCATTTTCCAAATTAATCTAAAGTTTAAAAATTTCACTTATTGATGATAAGTACACCACCAAGGTGAAAAACATGTGGTCTTCAAAAGTTAGAGGGTATTTCAAATTTCATTATCATGTCCAAGAATGGAAATTATCCTCAACTAACTCATTAAAAATAATATGTTTTCAAGTTTTGGAACATTGTCATGGACATTATTTGTAGTTGAAGTGATGCTCCTTGTGACTTACATAAGGATGTTATTTAATGGGATAGAAGTAAATTTGTATTAACCCTGAATATCACAGATTATAAAATTATGCCATTGTTTGGCTATAGAAAAGGAGCCACCCTGCTGGTTTTTTAGAGACATTTTTGTTCTACATGTCCTCTATCTTCATAATATATATAAAATCAAAATATTTGAGAAATATAATGAGGATTATTTTAATACTGATTTGTTAATTGTTTCAGCTACAAATAATGATAAACATGCAACATGTTTTGTTAATTAAATAATTTATAATCTCGATAAAATGACCAATCAACCAATTTCAGTAGACTCATTTCCTATCTTCATCTACCATTTAATCATTGTTGGGATTCCCTAAGGATATGTAGACATTTTATTATGGATGTAGGATAAGGTAATCTTGGGGCATTAGTAGGACAAGACAAGAAAAAGCCTTTTGAGGAGCTCTTATCATATTTTCCTATTGAGGAATACAAGATTTTTCTACCCGACTCCTTCAACTTCCAAAGGCATTATAACCCACAATGTAAAATTTGTAATCAACCAACTTAGTGTGATGTTTGGTTAATATTAGTTTCTATTCAAACCACTCAATTTCAGAGGAATTCATAACTAACATAAATATACTCATGATCAATAGTTTTTTAATGGGATGATAAGCCAATGTAAAGTAGAAGAGAAGGCCACATATTGAAATTAGGATTGTTATTGCCATAGCATATCCACATCCTAAATACTATGAATACACCTATTATGGTATTTTAAAAATTCCTTGACATTATATAAGTTCATTACTAAACTGACAAACTTTGATCTTCAGAAGTTAAAGATTACTTTAAATCCCCATGGTAGATCTAACTAGTGCAATTTTTTTATAAAAAAATAACTCCTCGAGAATAGGATGTTTCAATTTTGTTGTGTATGTAATGGAGATTTATAATGCTTACAAGTAGTTGAATATTACATCACTAAAGGATATGGACATTGTATGTAAGCATATAAAAATATATGAGAGGGTTCATCTATAAAGCATTGTTGATACAAAAATGAAAGGAAATTTTTTATTGAAACAAGGTAGATATGGCTATTATAATTACAATTTGGTGCTTGTACTAGAAACCATACTTCAAACCTCCTATAAATAAGTTAATTTAGGTCATTGATGGAATTATACAAGTGGGACCTCCTCTCATGACATCCCATCTTGGTGCACTCATAATGAGGTGTTATATGTCAACATGGAAAAGGTTTGAGAAAAGTAAATAAATTGGTGATCATTTATTATGTTATTACTACCCCTTTAGAATATTTTATTAAATATATGGCACAAGAACATTATCTTCTTGGCCCCAAATTCTGCATTATTTTTCTCCTCAACTTAGTCACATTGATTTTTTCTAATTAAGATCAATCAATATAATTATTTAGATAAAAAACTTCAATGATCCAAGACTTTGGAAATATTTTCTAAGTTCATATTTTCTTGTGATTGTAACAAGTTGTCATACTCAATGATGTATGAAACATACCTAGATCTAGATGTATCGATCCATTTAAATTGTGAGCCACCCCTATATATAGGTGTTTTAATTTAGACAAAATTCACAAACTAAAATGATTCTCAACATGGTCTCATCCCTTATTAAGTATATTTTCTAGTGACTAAGCATTGGAACCAATTCCTCAACATACCCACTAAAGACAAAAATAAGATAGTTTGTAACTGAAGGGCAGTAAACTTTGAATGGTTTTAGACAAATCTCAACACAAATCTTGTGGATGAGCTTAAAGATTGAAAGGATATGAACATATGTTTCAAATTCACTCATTTTAATTATTCTATTGGTTATATGACATGACAAGTATGACTGAAACCATTTACTACACTGAAATTCAATTGTAGAAAGAAATTTCATTTTACTTACAAAAATTCCTTAGTCTTTTGTTGAAGATAGTAAGTTTATCTTTGTTTGTGAGAAAAATCATGGGATCTAAGATTTTTAGGGGAATATTAATTGTTAGGTGGGAAATGTACACTTTAGTGAGTAAGGGTTATATAATAATATCTAGTTTGATCATGACAAAACATTTTGTGTTGAAGTGATAATCATGGGGTTATTTTTTATTTAATTATTTGTAAATGTAACCTCCAGGGAGTTATGGCAAAGAAGGTATAACTCACATACATGTTGATGTTAATCACCAGACAATTGCTAGGTCAATTTTGGTCCTAAGTCAACCCTGAGTCTAAGGGGAAAGCCTTTAACTTGGCCTATATGACATGTAGGTCTTGGAAGTAGAAATGGAAGTTGGAGCTCAAGAAGTTGCCTATTCAATGTTAAAAGTTGCATTTTTGGACCCATCACTACAATTTGTATAATGAATTATTATTGAAGGTTCTACTTGAGTGATTCAAGGTGAGATTAGAGGGATTAAAGAGGTAAGGGAAGGATATGCTAGTTCACATAAATGAATTACAAGTTTTAATTTATTCATGTTTGAAATTAGGCTAAAAAAATCACTTTTATTATATTGGGAAGGGCATTCATGAGGTTGGAATGGGTGGTTAGCATATCGATTGAGCCAATGGGAGGTCAATAACATGGTCCTAGATGTTATCTACCTCATAAAACATGTTGGCAATGATAATTTTTAGTTTAGATGAGGTATTTACATATTGTAACTTTGTTTAGAACTAATATTTTTTTCTTGAACTTATTGTTAATCTTTGTATGGTTGAATGGAAATTAATTATTTTTTTCACCTCTTGAAACACACTCTCTCTCCCTTTTATCACCTAGTTTTGCATGAAATTATATTTTAAGCATTCAAGGTGATTTAGAGGATAGAATAGGTTTGTGATATTATAAAAAATTAGTTGTTCAAGATCAGTTATAAGAGGCCTAACACCCTTAAGGGATAGGCCTAGAAAGCAATGGAACTATTAATGGACATTGACTTGGGTCTAGAGACCTCAATAGGGAGTTTGAAGGTGTTAGGAATTAAGTGAATGTAAATCATATTTATTAACACCATAAAATCACAAAACTAGATTTTAATTGTGTGAAAATCATATTTAATTATGTGGAACAATTCCTTCAAACCATAGTTTAATGAAAGCATAAAAGGAGAGAACAAATTTAGAAATAACACATACCACAAATATAATGTGGTTCACCCAATGTGGGTTACATCCACCAAGAAATTCCTCAAATAAATCAGTAATCTAAAATAAGATTACAATGAACTCTCATAGAGATAGAATATCTCGTCCAGAATTCACAAATGAATTTTTTGAATTGCTGATCCAAATCTGAAACCTATCAACAATAATCCACAAATACTCCACCACACCTATACCTATATAAAACAAACATTCACAAGATGTTATACCACACCCTACAAAAATATCTCACATGTCATGTCTTGTTGTATCTTTCATATCTCCAAATCCTCACCACCACTTGTATATATCTCAAATGAGGAGAAAACTCACCAAATAAAGGAGATACATGTTATCCTTATCCAAAATATCCTCATCCACAAAGGAGATCACCATTTCCATATAACCATGCTTATCCATAATCCCCACAAAGTAGAAACATGCCATTCTCCACCAAATGGCACAACTTCCAATGAGGAAGTCTAACCCACTTCCATAATACATCAAGAAATTATTAAATACATCATTTGATAATTTTTCTCCTCCTAATGCATCATATAAATAATTAAATACATCATTTAATAATTTATCCTAATGCATCATGAAAATTATTAAATACATCATTTAATAATTTTCTCCCAATGCATTATAGAAATATTAAATAAATAATTAATTCCCTAGAATGAGGAAATCAATCCCACTTCCAAAAAATATGGAAGAATACATGAAAATTATTAAATAAACATTTAATAACTTTCACCCACATGAGGAGAAAAGGAAAATGTGTTCCCCACATCCTTGGAGCTCTCTAGGCCCCCAAGTGTACCAAAAAGGTCATGTGATAGCCCCAAAGGGCTCCACACTCAATAAAAGGTTGTGAAGGAGTGAGGTGTTGAAGGGTCAGACACTAGTCTCAAGAATGTGTACTATGCCATTAGGCCAAATAGCCCTTAAGGGTCAAAAGTGAAATAAATTGTAAAGTAGTGTGGAGGCCTTTGAAATTAGATTGAGTGGGTTGAATGAAGGTTGGATAGGTGGATCTACGAGCTAGAGGAAGTGTTATTGAAATTATTAAAGAAGAGGAAGGCATATAGGCATAGCCAAGCCTAAGGAATGTATAGTGAGAGAGGTGAAAAGTGAATGACAAAATGGGTAGGTTGGAGATAGTAAAGGTGATGCATGAGCATCACTAAATACATGTAGAATCTATGTTGACAATATTCTTAGGTAATTATTAAGACCTATAAACTAGGTTAGTTTACTAAGTTTAATTTGAACAAGTAAGAGAGAATCCGAGCAAGTTTAGTAAATTACCAATCTTGGTTTAGAATATAACAAAGTGATAATCCTAAATAATTATGAGGAGGAACTATACAAGACCAACCAAAGAGCTCGAAATGACAAAAAATATCTTTTTTGAAGAGGTTAGAACATATGTTGTAGGTCTGTCTCAATGGAGGAAGACTGTGTAAATGTTTTCTTATTATACATAATAAAGATTTTTGAGTCTTATTTCATATTTTCCATTGTATTATCCTTTTATAATATGATTATAATCCTTTCATATTGATTTCAAGCTTAAATCTCATTTATATTCGTGAAACCCTCAGGAATTCTATATTTTTACTATTACAATCAGTTTTAGAGGCTTTTTTACATGTGGAAATTATTATATGAATTCAATTACAGTATTTTAATAGTTTAATATGTTTTTTAAGACCAATATACATGATTTATATCATATAAAATCCCAATTATCTCTATAAACTATCAATAATTAGCTCTCACCTTGTAAATTTTTTGAGTAAATCTGAATTAAGGGTTTCATGAGTAAAACACCTCTAATACTAAAATGATTGAACAATAAGGTCAAAAAAATTTTAATAAGATATGGAATGGATCTTATAAATTATTAAAAATATCATTGGGTTGATAGGCACTTTTGAATTTCAGGTACATAGGAACTTTTTTTTGTACAACAATAGAAGACCTTTTTTGAGAAAGTTGTGCATAAGATAAGACAAGTTTTTGGTTGATTTGAGATCTAAAAAATTGGGTAAGGTTTGGAACATGTTATAATTTATAAAATAGTACTATAAATATAGTTTTTAAGATCTCAAAATTCTATTTTGATAAATTGACCTATTGGAGCAACAACTAGGTCTAGAGACCTAGACACTTAAAAAGATAGAATTTGAGAATGAAAGCTCAATCTCTTAAAGACCTATAGTTGGTTGATTTATTGTAAGTTTTTAAACCTAAATAAATCCTTAATTTTTACTAATACCCATCCAATTTTTCTTAAATAATAATTATTCAAAGGAAGGAGAGCAGATTTGAGAGATTAGTGACTAGTTAAGAGCAAACCTGATGATAAATTGACAAGTTTAAAAGAAGATTATTTGAGAGTGGATTTTGAATAAATTTTAGAAGAAGAGTAGATAATATATGTTGTAATTCTTCATGATAGTATATCATATGAATAAAACTTTCATATAATTATTAAACATGGAAGAGCAAACTGTGCATTAAGAGGTATTAGGGATGATAAAGGGTTTTGGCCAAAGATATTGTCTCATGAGTGAATATTTTATTTCAAGTTAGTAAGGTTGTATTTTATTATAATAAAGATATTATATTAAAGGTAAAGTATAATTTAATATTTACATTATACAAGTATGAACATGATTGGGTATGGGCCTTAAGTGAAATCAAATTGCATGTTAATGATCAATTGAAAAGTTGTAAATGGGTGATGACAAATGTAAAATAGATAAGAGTGTCATCATTTATTTTTGCTACACACAATCAAATAAAACCTTTAATTTAAAAAATATGGAATATCATATATTTATAGCATTTAAAAGAATAATTTTTTAATCTTCATTTATATACAACATTAAATACGAGATCTGATAGATAATAATTTAAAAGATTGAAACAACACTATACGATAATATTTTAAATTAAAATTTAATATAAATTAGATATATTAACATAATTTAGATGAAAAATCTAAAAAAATCATATATTCACATGTACAATGTCAAAAATATACATATATTGTCATGATAGGAATACATAAAATTATAACATATACCAACATAGTATATAATGTTAGGTGAATGCCATATACACATATACAATGCTAAAAATGTGTATGTTGACATATAGGCATAAAATAAAGAACTTCTCATGTAGGACATCCTAATCATAAAATAGCCTCCCTCTCTTTGCCTTCCTTGAAGAAGACTTTCTCTGGGATGCCTTGTTGGTAGATGGACATCTCTCTAATGCCTTGGATTGTTCCAAGGTCTTACTATGGTTCCTACACTCGTAGCTCACTTGTAGTTGAACCTATTCAAATACAAGTATTATCACAAAATTAACATAAATTACATTAAACCACTTTTTAATAAATTAATTTTAAATTAGAATAAAAAATCATTTAAACATGCACTTAATGCAAGCTCACAGTTAGGATCAATATTTTTTTGATGTTCCAATAAGTCAGTGTCAGGCTCAACTATTTGAATAAGTATTTGAAATAGGGAAGAAACATGAGAAGTTTTCCTACTAATCATCTGAATAGGACTATCAGATGTCATGGGACAACCCTACATACACAAAATATTCACATAATTTATATTTTCCCCAATTATGTATTAAAATTATAAAAATAGGTCTATTTTTACAATTTAAAATTGCAAGTTAAGATATACCTCTATCAGTTTTTGTGTAGATGAC
This sequence comes from Torreya grandis, assembly GCA_037957365.1. Lineage (NCBI taxonomy): Eukaryota > Viridiplantae > Streptophyta > Pinopsida > Cupressales > Taxaceae > Torreya > Torreya grandis. Next base: position 2,503,581 of record JARHVA010000910.1, on the reverse strand, counting down.
ATTATAGTAGTAATGCCTATGTTTGTCTTGGCTCACAATGATGGAGAAGTGTCTACTTGAGTCATCAACTGAATGTAAATAAGGTCTCACTTACTTTTCTATAAATTATCAAAGATATATATGGCAAGTTTTTCTCCTCTATTAAACCAAGAGTGTATTTAATAGCACTATACTTGAATTTTGAGATCATTGATAGATAAATTTAACTTAAACTTAGAAGGTACATATACATAGACTAAATTTACATAGATCATAATATTAACTCATAATTTTACCTCTGTATTAGTAAAAGGTGTCATACTAAATGAGATAAATGTAGTAGTGGATGGGCCAATAGCTGGATCTAAAAATGTAAACAATGGATTCTTCAAATCAAATATTACAAATGTTGACTATGATGATGAAGGCACCATCACCTCCTAGAACATAAAAAATGACATGTGTTATTTAATTTCTATGCAAATTAATTGTTAGCTAGATTAAATTTATAATTATAACATAAATTTAACATGAAACTTATATAAAATATACCTACATTTGTGTAGTGGATGATATCTACACACCAAATATATGTGCCAAAAACTCATCACTCATAAGTATATTATCCAAGCCATCTAAACCATTAACATCATCATCATCAAAAGGTCCAATGTATATAGCTCCACAAGATCTGTAAGGCTAGGGTCAAGTATGCACACCAGGTTGTGTATCTATAGAATCAGTCTCTAAGAGCCTACTTGTATGTTGAATGAGTGTATTATTGAATGAACTAAGTATATACATAGTATTAATCTCCATGAACTACTGAACGATAACGGAGATTTTGGGTTCAAGTGGCTTTTGGAAATAGATCTATGTAAGTTGATTAGGTGCATGATGTTCACCTTATAGATCTTATGCAGAGCCTTTCCCTTGGCCTTAAAGCTCACTAAAATTAAAATAGTTCAAAATTTAATAGAGGAAAAATTCATAAAATAGTTAGTAGGATGGGTTATTAAAAATAAATAAACTACCAATTAAACAATGAAAATTTAAAAAAAAAATAGCACTTACCTCTTCTACATGGTAGCATCATCAATTATCAACTTCTTGGGATGAAATAGGGAAATTTTTAGCCTCACTAGGGAAAAACATGATCGTAAATTGGAGGAGAGTGAGGGAAAAGATAGATCATGAATACAATATGAGGAATTTCTACTTTTGGTTCAATTTTTTTGGGTGACACAAGAAACACAATCACATTATTTATTTTAAATAATACCATCATGTTATTTAATATCATAATCACATTATTTATAGGTAATTATTGATCCATAATTTAAATAACATGATTGTGTTATTTAAATAACACACTGGCATTATTAAATAATGCAATTGCATTATGAGAAGTGTTCAAGAAATTATCCACCAACTCTGTACACATACCCCAAAGAGTGTGATGACATCACTAGATATAATTACAAATGATTTTGGTGATATAATATTAAATCTATAGGATCTATGTGTTAATGCATAAATGGAATTAGATATAACAAATTTACATGTAGCTATGGAACCTACTCCCAACATTATTGATGTTAACACAAGCTTGGATGTGAAATAACGGTAATCTTCAGTAAGATCTAATGAATTGAATCCTCCAGAATCAATCTATATCTAATTTTGATGAGAAATTACTTCTCTTAGAAGGCATTTTAAGAGAGCTAAAGATAATGAACAAGCTAAGTAACATATAGAGTGTTCTTTCTGAACTTGACAAAAAAAATCTCAACTTGTGCAAAACTGTTGATGAAATGACAAAGGTCATGAACTTGAATTTTGAATACAATGATTTTTAAATATGATAGTATATTTGGTGCTATAACTAATTCAATTTTTTTAAATTAAATAAATCAAGGAGTAATAACAAAGTATTGTTGTGTAGACTACATAAGGAGTGAACCCTGAAAGTGGGCATCTTTCTCAAGGAAAGTATTCACAATTAAAACATAATCTATTTTCCCATTGTAATTTTTTAATATTCTATGGTTATGAATGTATTATCTTTTTTTAATATTCAAGTCAATTAAATGAGTAAAAAGTGAAGAAGTGAAGAGTGAATGTAAGAATAGAAGAAATGTTTGTTGGGAAGGAATCCCAAGGGTGACATTCAAAGAATGACCACCAAGTTTGAAAATTTATAAACCTTGTGTTTTCTAATCTTATTCAATGATTGGGGTTTTAAAAATTTTCATATGTGAAGACTAAGTTTATACACTACATTGAAGTTAAGAAACTAATAGCTTTCAAAATCCCACTATAATATATTTTTGACCAATGATGGAACATTCATATTTATTCATTTTATTCTAAAACTCTTCCAAATTTACATGACCACTCCTTGAATCACCAAATTCTAGGATTATTGTCTCCAAAGTGGATATTGGTTTAAATCTCATGTATTTGTGTTTCATTTTTTGGAGGCTTGATTATGCGGAAGGCAACTTCCTTAAACTTATGAGGTTTTGATAGGCATAGTCAAAATGAAGAATTGTTTTAGGTGAATGTAAATAAGAGGCTATCATGGTCATAAATATATTATATTCACCCCTTGAAACTATCCTCATAGGATACATATTCTAACTTAAGCTTTAAAGTACTTGAAATACAATAAAAACCTAAAATACACTAAAATACTTGACACTAGATTAAATGTTTATATAATAGCAATAAAATGCTCTATGCATTGAAGGAATTTGGATATTAGGTGATTAATAAGATTTGAATAAGGTGAAAATAATGTAAAATATCTAATGGTAATGATATGGTTCTAGATTAGTGCCCTTAAGGAAAAGCCTTAATTGGAAAGGACATATATTAGACTCTAGAATCACATAGTTCTAAACTAGTGCCATATACATTGGAATATAAAGTAATATGTAATTTCACAGGTCATTTAACATAATTCAATGATGAAGGTGTGATAAAAAAACAAAAAAATGGAAACAAACCAAAATCCTAACTCACTTATATACATGTGGGGAAAAACTTGATGTAGGGATAGCCTAGGTGTACGAGCAATATTGAATTGACAAAAAAGGGTAGGAGTGTTTCTACTCATTTTTGCTTATTACATTCAGAAGAAAGAAGAAACTAAAGATAATGGTCAGGGGTTTGTACCTTACCCAAATTAAGTTGTGCACCGTATCCAGATGTTGTAGGAGCTCCTCTTTGGCTATGGAGGAAGACACCTATTGAGAGAAAGAAACTCAAACAAAGAGATTATTAGATAAAGATATGGTGGACTACCAAGCGATATGCTTGGTCCCAGAAGTGCAAAGACTTCCTTGAGGGATGACAGTCCACTTATTTGACAAAAGAGTGTTTAATAAAAGAAATGGTGAAAGACTAAGAAAGAGAAATAGAGATAATGCATACCTGATTCTTGCAATCTATCTGTCACAGTCACCAACGTCGGTAGTCCTACCAGCATCGGTTGGTCAATGTTGCTATCATCAGTTATGATGTCGATGTCGGTAGGGGCAATGGGCCTTGGACGAGTTTTAGGGTTATGTTTGTGGTTGACAGAAGGGTCTGGGAGTTTAAAGGTCTGTGCAGGGTTGTAGGGAGATGAATAAGGTCCGCAAAAGGGCAAAAGTAGAGGATAGGTTGTCAAAAAGGGTAAGGGTAAGAGGAAGGCTTTTCAGCCTCTCTAGAAGATGTTAGGTTAGGTCTGGTTGATAGTATTTAGAAATAGCAAATAGAAACTAATTACTAATGCCTTCTAAAATACTGAAATGAAATAGAAGAATACTTAGCTCTGCTTGGTGGAGAACCAGAGTTGTAGAACGCAAATTCCCGTTGTGGCTGATGTCAAAGACCTCATGCAATATTTTCAATCCAATGTTTGGAGTTATTTCTATAGATTTTCTGTAGCATGGAGAGCATTGGTCGAAGTCTCATGCTTGGTCTCAAAGTGTGTGTGTTTGGGAGAGAGAGAGAGAGACTGAGAGGTCAAAGAGAGTCTAAGAGATTTTGGGGAGAGTCTGAGAGAGAATTCAAGGGGCTGACTCAATGGGAGATGTCAGTTTATGTAATTGACGTTGGTGATCCTGTCGGCGTCAGTCGATAGATGACCGATGTCGATGGCTGGAGAATGGGTAAAAGGGCTAATAGCCTATTCTCTATCCACCAAGTGCATTTGCCATTGGAGAATGGTCAAAAGGTAGGCTTATTATGCACGACACTTAGTTAGGAGGTTAGGAAGGAGTGAGAATAGGTCTTGGGTGACTCATAGGATGAGAAATGGTCTAAGGGTGAGGTGTCCAAGGTGAGGTGTCTAGGGTCATGTCATTAATTCAAAATAAGTAGTTTATTTTAAATTAATGAAGTGTGTAAGTGTTTAGGAGGGGACTAAGGGGGAGTCGACACAATTTTGGTGTCTACAAGGAGCTGGCATAATTTCAATTAAAATTCTTAGGGAATATTTATTAGTTCAAAAGGGTTTTTGGTTCATAAAATATCCAATTTTGGTTTAGTTGGAGTTACAATAGTTTTCTAAAATCACAGGGATCACATCGATCGCATCAACTCCAAGTTGGTTTGTATTGGTGGTCACATGTATATTCCCTCACAACTCTAAGTTGTACTATTGGGAGCCATGCACACATAATTTTATAAGGCATTTAGTTCATATGAACTATATAATATATATGTCAGTGGCCACATTATATCACTAAGTTTCTAAGTCCATAGGGGAATTTATATTTTCTACATTCTTGTTCACAACTAAGCACTCTTTCTAAACCCAACAAGATATGCATTAGTTTACAAAGTCTAATGGTTATAGATGCAAGTGTCATAGTCATAATTATTCATAAAGGCCTTATCTTGTTTGTAATTCTAAGTCATGGTAGGGTCATGGGTACATGACCAATTTCAAGTATGGGTCTATTATAATCCATATAAAATTACATGAATCTCATACTAATCACATGAGTTTGTTGTAGATGTGATAAAGTCTTGTAAGTGAAGAATATCCATGCGATAAAATTGTGAGAATCTTTTCTTTTAGTTAACTATAAGTTGTGAAAAAGAATCTCATATTTTTTGCAGGTAAGAGAAATTATTTTAAGAGGAGAGAGTTATGGGAAAGGGATAGAGACTCTTGATTGAGTCTATTTTAGGTTCTAAAAAATAATCATTACTTATATTGGTGCCATGTTATAAAACCTAAGATTGCATTTGACAGAGGGTAAGATTGTCACAAGTGTGTGAGAAGTCATACAAGTATGAATCAAGTAGTGGAAAAGAGGCTCTTATTTGAGTCTAATGTAGGTTGTGAAAGATAATATTGCTTATATAAATTACAATTTGTTGAAGATAATCTTATTTGTGGAGATGAAATGGCATACAAAAGAGGAAGTTCATCAGAGTAGAAGACCTAGTAGAGATGTTGAAGGAATTCCATTAAAGATTGGGATGGACCAAGTGGAGAAGATGTTGCAACTATCAGTAAATAAATTATGATGGGGTAGTTGTCCCAATAAGAAAGGTTGGATTCTTTCGAGAGAGATGCAAGTGAAGTAGAAGATCCAAACAAATAAAATAGACCAACAAAGGTGAAGGTGAAAGATAGAGTTAAGTCCACTTGAAATATTGTTTTGTTTTGTGGTAAAGATAGCTAGTGAAGCTCATGAAATGGATTATTGAGTTAGAAATTTTCTTTGAAGATGAAAACAATGTTGATCTTATAAGGTTAAAATTGAATGAAAGAGTTATGTGGACATGTAATTATGTATTGGGGAGACCTCCAAAATAAGAGACAAGAGAAAGGAAAGAAGAAGTTGAGTAATTTAAAACATATGGTTTCTAATTTTATGGATCATGTTGTGCATACAAAATTATAGAGATAATGCTAGAAGAATCTCCAAGCATTGAGACTTGAGAGAGAAGTGAAGAAGATTGCCTTTAGGCAATCAAAAAAGGATGTTTCCAAATGAGCAGCTCAAAGATGTGAGTGAATAGAATAAGGTTGCTTTGAAAATAATTTAGAAAATGAGATATACAAGTGAGAATCCCAAGTATTTTTTCAAGAGCATCATAGAGAGAAATTTTTTAGTAGCCCTTAAAGGAAGAAATATTCATGGAAGAGGATGTCAAAGTAATAAATTATTCACTAAGATAAGGAAACCCATTATTTGATGATGGGAAAGAAATTATAGAATCCTTCAAGTGGGAAGTGGTTATCATCATTAAAGGATAAAGGTACTAGAATTGATATTTCTCTTTTGCAAAGAAGAAGCTCAAGTTTTTGATGAAGAAAATAATGAATGTAAAGGAAGTGCAAGTGAATGCACATTAGGAGTCTGTAGTTGAAGACCACCATAGAGGAAGAAAATCATTTGAAGAATGATGTAAAAATAGTATTGGATATTTTTGATAATGGACCTTTGAAGTCCATCATGTGAATGAAATCCAAAAGGAAAATGTGAGCAATAGATAAAATATAGACAATGTGTCCTCGAGGCATGAATAAGTGCTAAAAACTATTGTGGTATCTATTAATTCCCTTAATGTGGGTGATTTAAGTGTAGGTCCAACAATGATGAAGATAGAAAAGAAGAGGATAAATTGTGGTTTGATCCAGTTGCTCATATGTATAAGAGATAATATGAAGAAGTGGAAAAAGAGATATTTCACTTAAAGCAATTTGATGTGGGAGATAAGAATCGAAAAGGAGATTGGATAAGTGAAAAATGTCATTCTTATGACATAGAAGAAAAAGAAGAGAAAGAGGGAGAATGAAATGAACATTGTGCTAATGAAAATGGGATAAAAAATAAATAAAAATAGAAAGAGGTGTTGTCACTAGAAAAACTAAGCATTATTATGATAAGCAGGCACAATGATGAAGGCTTTGATAAGCCTGAGCTTGTGGGAGATCAATCTTATAATATGAATATGGATAGAGCACCTATGGGGGCTATAAATTCTCATGTTTTTAAGGTAATTTATGGCTATGGTATATGTTGACATGCATAAATGAATAGAAATGAAGCATTCAAAAAGGCCTTTCAAGTCAAAGAGGTGATTCTATAAGGGAAAAATTATGCACTTAAGAATGTGAAGTGGAATACTATTTTTTACTTCAACTAGAGCATGTGAAAAAATAAAGAAATAAGTAGTTTATTTGAGGACTGTAATGAATAAAAGAGATACAAGTATAATGGTGGTGTAACAAATGAAATCAAAGTAAGAGATGGCATCTATTAGAAAAAGAGAGTTGAAAATAGAGATGAGTGATAAAAGGAAGAATCCAATAGTAGGTTGGATAGTGAATGGATAAAGATAAGAAGTCTTTAGGTGTAGGTGGTCGAAATATAGCCATGGTTTCAAGCCCACTTGAGAAAATATGATTCAAGAAAGAAAATATTGGTGGACATGGTTGGAAAAAGATGATATCAATCCCACATGAAGATGGGGCACAAATCATTTGGTGTACATGGACAAACTATGCCAAATAGTGGGTAAGAAGAAAGAAATAATTTGCGGAAATGGAGGAACTATGGTCCATCCATTTCCACATAAGGGAAGAAAGTGAATATCAGTAAAAGAGGATGGATTTTAAGCCAAAAAGTTAGAAGTTGAAGAGAGAGAAAAATATATGAAATATTTGGTGTGTTAGAAGGGAATACCGTAATCATCAATCATAGTAGCCAAAAGAGCAATTTTTCCATTTATTCCATCTATGTGAGCAAGACTCAATTTTTTAACTACCTCAAGTTTTTTATGAAAGAGAATCCAAGGCATAAGGGTAACCCTACATCACCAAAAATAGTTACAATTTGGTGTACTGTCAAAACATATTTTCAATACAAAGTTATCAAATCAATAGGGTTCTAAGGTCACATCTTAAGATCCAATTTTGGTTCATGGATTTTTAGTAGTTTTTGAGCTCCCAAGGATCACATGGATCATACTTAAGGTCACATGGTCATACTCCAATGTCTCACATCTAAGTTTCTTTGTATTTGTGGTCTCAGATATTTTCCCTCACAACTTTAAGTTTCAATGTTGGAGGCCAAGTGTACATTATTTCTTAAGTCTCTAAGTCCATAGGGAATACATAATATATATGTATCAAGGTCCAAACTATTTCCCTAAGTTTATAAGTCTACATATATTCTTTTTTTTAATTAAGGCTTCTTTTTATACCTAACAAAATATACATTAGTTTATAAATTCTAATAAGTCCACAAGACCCTTGGGATTAATACACAGGACCATGAAAGTTCATAAAGACCATGGAGGTTAGGTGTCATAGTCACAATTACTCATGAGGCCTTGGTGTGTTCATAAGTCTAAGTCATTATAGGGACCATGGGCAGACGTGTGACCAATTTCAAATTTGAGTTTATAACTCTAATGGGTTTGCAACAATCCACAAAAAAATCACATGACTCTAAGAACACAAATTACAACACATGTCATAATCACTGAGGGTCACAAGATATAGTAATAACCATAGTGTATTGAAAATTTATTATAATCTTTAAATGGATTTAATTGATTAATGGGTCCACAAGATAAAAGAGAGGCAATGATGAAAAGGGGAAAATGCATGAGGGACCATAAAATGGATTTAATAAATCCGTGGGTTCATGAAGTCTCTAAAGACCATGAGAAAGGCTTTAGAGCTTGTTATCTAGGAGCTACAATATATTTTCACTTGGAATGATCACATGTAACCTATGATCACAATTTCAAATTTGGTCACAACAATAGAACAACACGAAGATTTTTGAATGGTCACAAATTTCATGTTAAAACACCAATTTAGGCATTTAAGGTCTCATTGGAAAACTCTAGAAGAGAACATTTACCTATTGTTCACCATGAAATAGTTAACCCAACTATGTAGCCATTGTTACAAAAATATTTTTTTAGAATCATAAGCAATTACAAGAAAAGCTTCAAAAAGGGAAAAGCAGTAAAAAGTAAGAAAGTGATCTCATGATATTACTAAAGGAAATTTTTTAGGTGGGATGTACTGGAGTTCAAGATATAAAACAAGAGTCACATCATAAAGGTCAAAATTGAATGATCAATAGGTCTACATTAGAAGGATTGAGGAAAGACCCAAAGATTTAAACTTTCAAATCAAGATCCAATATCAAAGTAGAGAAGCTACAAAACCAGATAAGGACCAAAATAGAGATAAAAAAGAGAGGTATCAGAGAGATGTTGAAATTTTGCATGATATAAGATAATTCAAGGGTTTTAGTAATCTTGAATCAACCAAAAAAAATAAAAAATAAACAATTGGGAACAAAAATTTGACAATGAATTGATAGTAACGAAAACAACACAAAAACAAATGAAAATTAATAATTTTTTAAGAAAAATGCAAGGGTTTGGAGAGTTATATGGATTTAAATGAATATGAATGGACATGGTACATGTTATAAATCTTAATGGAAATAATCTCATGAAGTGGGGAGAAGAGAGGAGGATAAAAACATGATGCAAAAGGGGGAAAAGAGGAGCTGCAAGAAAAGAAATAGAAAAGTAACAAGCTATAGAGGAACCAGTCAGATGTTGGACTATGTTGGTGCTGTTTTCCTCAATTTTACAGTCCAAAACATGTAAGGCACATATTTTATAATTTTTTTATTGTTTTAAACATTGTAATGTCTTCAAATCAAGGAATATAGTGTGTTCTTTGTGGTAAATGTCTACAAATAGAATTTTGAGTTGTTTTTTATATGTGTGTGCACGCTAAAACTAGGCATCATAGAATTAAATGTTATCCTTAATTTTATACTCTCTCTATTATTTCACCATTTGGTATCAAAAACTTTCCTTGTTGATTTGGGTGTGTGAGGCTCTTATATGAGTCAATTGTAGGCTATGAAAAGTAAGTTGTGAAAAAGGAGCTTGCATTAGAGAGAGGAAAAGTTTGTTGTAGGTGTGAAATAAGTCATGTAAGTGTTGAGGAAGTGATATATAATATTTTTCTAGTCTATTTGTGAAAGATAAGCCTTCTTGTTAAGGAAGATATGGCACATAAATGAAGAAGGGCACCAAAGGTAGAAGACTTGGTTGATATATTGAAGGGAGTCCAAGAAATATTGGACATGATGGAAGGTGCAAAAAGTGAAGATGTTTCAATTGTGAGCATAGAGGATGAAGAATAAATTATGATAGGGTTATTTTCCATAAAATAAAGGTTAGATGATTTGGAGAGAGACCAACTAGGTAGAGGAAAATATCACAATAGAAGAAAGAGATCGATAAAGTTCAAGGTGAAGACAAGAGGTAAGCCAACTATTAATATTTTTTTTGGTAAAGAGAGCCCAAACATGCTCATGAATTGGATATTGGAGTTATAAATGTATTTTTAAGATAAGTGTATCGAAAACCCCATGAGCGTATAGATTAAAATTAAGAGATTATGTGGAGTTGCAGTTGTGTATTGGAGAGATTTCCTAGAGAGGAGATAAGGGAGAGGAAAGAATAAGGTAAGGAGTTGGGAACATATATTTTATAACTTTATGGGTCATGTTGTGCACTCAATAATTAAAAAAGAATGATTTTATACGATTCATGTCTTGAAGCTTGAGACAAAAAAGAATAAGAATAAGATTTACATAAAATTCAATATGAGAGGAAATTTTTCATGTGAGCAGTTCAAGTCTACTTTGAGAAGTAGAAAGGAGATGGATAAAGGTGAGGAGAATAAATCTATCTATAAAGGCAACAAGAGAGTGAGGTTTCCATGTGAGAAACTCAAAATCTTATTTTCAAAACAACAAACAGAAAGAGGTTTTTGAGTAGTACATAAAGGATGGAATCATCATGCAAGAGGATATAGATGTGATAATTGTTGAACTAGAAGAAGGAGACCCATTATTTGATAATGGGATTGAGTTTATGATGTCTCATAAGTGGGAAAATTCAGAATTTTCCTTGGTAGGCAATGCATTTGCCTTTTCTATTTTGGAGGGAAGAAGGGTTGAGAACAAACAAGGAAATAGATGTGCAAATTTATGCACTCAAGAAAGAAAGGGGGAAAAAATAATTTGTATATTAGTTGAAACATGTGAATAAAATATGAAGGAATAATAAGACTCTTATAAATGATTAAGTCATAATAAATATGGTGGAAAGAGAGGAGATGACATCCATGAGAGAAGAAAAGTTGTAATAGATAAGAGTGAAGAATGAAAGATCCAATAATAGGTTAGATAGTGAGTAAATAAAGTTGATAAGGCTTTAAGAGGAGGGGCTGATTCATTGGTGTGTTTCATCCCCCAAGATAAGTTAAGATGATAAAAGGAGCATTTGGGTGGAGGTGGTCAAACGAGGGTGGGTTTTAGCGCACATAAAGATTGAGAAAAAAGAGGATAAACCTTTAGCAGAGGAGGATAGACTATAGTGGGTCTAAATCCATAAAAAGAAGAGTAGTGAGAGATAAGAAGAAGAGGATATAATTAAAAACAAAAAGGAGGAGCTATCAATGGAAGAGAAAGATTGACATAAAACTATAAGTACTTAGTGTGTTGGAAGAAAATGCTATGGCCATTATGCTTCATGGTCAAAAGAGTCATTTTACCACGTATTTCATCCATGTGATTAGGCTTTCACATTTTAAAAACCTTCAGTGTTTGAAGTAGGAGAATCCAAGGGTTTGAAAAATCTTGCATCAACTAAAAAATAAATAAAAATAAAAAAGAAATAGTTGGGAAGAACATTTCAATAACGAATCAACAATAAAATAACACAGAATAGGTAATAAAATGTAATGGTTTTTGAAAAAAATACATGGGATTAGAGTGTTTTATGGACTTAAAGTAATTTAAATAGACATGTTATGTATCATAAAGTGTCAAGGAAAGAATCTCATGAATTTAGGAGAAGAGAGGAGGATAAAAATGTGATGCAAAAGGGGAAAAAAGATAACTACAAGAAAAAATAGAAAAGCAAGCAATTATAAATGAACCAGTCAGATGTTAAACTACATTGACAATCATTTTATCCATGTTTACAATCTAAAAATATTGAGGCATATAGTTGATAGTGTGTCTATTGGTTTAAACATTGTAATGTCTTTAAATTAACAAATATAGTGTGTTATTTGTGTTGAATGTCTGTAAATAGAATTTTGAGTTGGTATTATGTATATGTGTACCCTAATTAAGCATCACATAATTATAGATTATCATTAATTGTATACCTTATTTGTTATCAAACCACTGTAATAGAGAATTAAAGGCTTAGAGTTAGAGACAAATAGGGATAGAGTAGTTGTAGAGAGTCCCTGTGAATGTAGATGTCATTAAGGAATTATTTCATTGAATAAACATAGATTGTATGTTGTTTTAAGCTATATGACTTTAGTTATATGGCCAAAGGCATCCCTTCACTAGGAACCCTACTATGAACTGCAGCACAACCTACTCTCATTGTTTGAACTGTTTAAGATATTTCCCACTACAAGGAAATAGGAGATGAGTTTCATATCCATAAGACAAATAATATGTATCATCTCTACAGAAAGGATAGACTTTGGAAAATCCAATCCATAGGAAGTAAAATTTTCCACCTCTTATCCTAAAGGATAACCAATTCAACAATTTAAAGTCTCTTTCTCTATCGTTCTTATCAAAGAGCTTCCTCACTTTGATTAATTACATGATTATTTTTCTTGTCTTCTATCAATCTCACCACTTGAAAAATAAGGAACTCTGAAGAAATGGGAACTACAACATCTATACAATAAAAAACATAAATGGGGAAATTCCAATGACTCTTTTTAAAGTGGTGCATTTTTCTCACAGTGCATCATCTAACCTTTTATTCCAATTATTTTAATTTTCATCCATTAGTTTGCAGATGATGGTAAAAAAATTTGTTACTTCATTTTATTTTATCATTTCCTTGGTGGGTAGTAATCTGAAGAGTGAAATAAGGATATCACATAACTGTAGTAGGAAACCACAAGTTTGAAAGAAGATAAATTAGAAGCATTGTTTATCAAAAAAATCTATACTCAAAATATAAATATAATTTTCTCTTTAATGAAATTGCATCTCTTTAAATGTAGTCTTCTTTATAGGAATAGCCTCAACACACTTTGTGAAATAGTCCATTGTGTTGAGGACATGAGTGTGACTTGCATTGGAATGTATATTCAATGTACCAATGAAATTCAAACCCCATTGTTAAAAGGGATATTATATTACTACATGTCTAAAGGGAAGTGGGGAAAGTTTCATTCTTCTAACAAAATTCTAGCATGCTTTACACATTGAGTCCTATTCTTGAGAGTTTTTGAATTATAGGCTAGTATTGGTGAGCTCTTAGATTCTTAAATGTCATGACAAGAAAAGAAAAGTTACCACCACATATTTGATTATGGAAATATTATATTAATATCTTATTTTGTTCCTTATAAACATATCTCAAAAATAAAACATATAAACCTTTCTTTAAAAGAGTATTATCATAGATTACATACATATTGGCTCTCAATTTAACCACTCTTTTCTCTTTAGAATTTATATGCCTTGGGAACTCTCCATGGGTCAAGAATAAGGTAATATTTTAATACCATTCATCAATAGATACAATGAAGACTACCAATGAAATCTCTTTAAAATATTCTTTAGTAAGGCCTTTTGTGCATCCTTTTTCTAATCATCAACTCCCTTTACAATTAGCTGACATAAACCTCTACCTTTGTATCACTTAGTGGGCTTTATTTCTAAATCATATTCTTGGACTTTGGTAATCCATCCACTCATTTTTGAACCAAGATATTATTGCGTCAACATATTCTTGACTACCATATATGGTACCATCACCTATGTGTGGGAATCCAAGATGTACAATCTAAAATATTTCATACCTTTGACCACAACAAAAGATTTTTTATTTATGGGAGAATACTTGAGCTTTTGAACATTCAAATAATATATCATGAAATTAATATATTATTCTATACAATCTTCATTCTTTTTCATGAAATTTTTTGACAACATATGTTAAGAATAGTAGCTATACACAATGACGTCTTTCTAAAAGTCTAGCCACACTAGCATAAAAGCATTAGCATAGAATATGTAATCTTATCAAAATATTTATTACCATAACCATTAAATTTTAAAGACACATTACCTCTCATCATCTAGGTGATGTGTCTATAAGTTTATAAAAATTAGGTATAAATATTTGCAATAAATTTGCCTTATTGAGGAGTTTGTTCCAGGATTCTTGGTAGGAAAAGATAGTTGTTGAATTGCCTTTACTATTTCAGAATGAATCTTACTTATTTCCTTCAAATTTATATGGATTTCCTTCAATAATTTATAATATGGAATTTTTTTGATTCATTGATATTCCTTGAGCTTGACACCTTTCAAAATCCATCTTGAGGTGCTCATAATGATCTTCTCACTTTTTCAAAAACAATGTGAGATCTTTGAGATATACCCCTGTGATTTTTTTCTTCATGTCACTCAAAGGTAGGTCCATACCCCTATGAAATGTGGCATCAATATACATGAGTACAAAAAACATCTACTTATATGAAATGGTGCCCCATGAAGGTGTGAACGCAATCTTGTGTTGAACTTTAAGAATCAGTTCTATGTGATTGTATCTAAATAAATTGTCAAGCATAGAATCATTTTATACCAAGCTACTACTTCTAAAACCTGATCTATTTTATACAATGGATATTTGTCTTTGACATATGTCCAATTTAGATTATGGAAATCAAGAGGGATTTTAATTTTTCAACTCTTATTTCTCATAGGTACAATCTTTGCTATCTACATTAAGCGATGGATTGGTAAAATGATCACAAATTTTGAAATATTCTTTGTTTCTTCATAGATATTACCAATGATCTTGGGATTTTAAAGCCTTTGCTTTTGCTTACAAAGGTTAACACTAGGTCTTAATGATATATTACACCTCATCTCTTTAGGTCTAAGAAACATCAAGTTGGCATATCACCAAGCGAAAATATAAGAGTACAAGTTGAAAAGACTCACAAATCCCTATCTTTCTTCTTGATAGAAACATTTGCCAATGTTCATAGATATCTACCCTTATTTACTACCGATGCTTACTTTTTCATATTTGAGATATCCATTTGGTTCCTCTTGAATTCTACTTTTGATGTACATGTCATGCTTATAGAACAATTTTTCAAGTGAGACCAAACGTGTAAGAATATTAATTCCCTTGAGTTCAATAGCCCTATCATCCTTGTTTCCATCCTTGACTTCATCTTTAGTTCTAATTATGACCCTAACTTCAACATTAATTTTGAATTTTTATTTATTGGCATAAGAATGATATTCTCTATACACTATATATCTCCTTTGGAAGTATATATTTTTAAAGTTACTAGTGTTTTCAAGAAAACTTATGATCTATTAATTATTATTAAACACATGTCAATGCTCTAAATTATTGGGTGCATTTGGTCCATAGACAAGTTCTATGGTGTAATTTTCTTCATCAATCCTTAAGTGAAGAATTATCAAAGAGGCAAATACATATAAGGCATCAACCTTGGAATTATTTTCTCTAGGTATCGTGATTACATAGAAGGCCTTGAAAACTTCAATGCAATCCAACACTTTGTTCTAAAAGTTCTTCAAATGGTCCTTTTTCACTTGATATTGATTTCACACTTGTTTGATAATTAGTTCAACATCACCTTGATCCCTTATATTCCTTATACCCATCTCCTCTATAAATTGAAAAACTTCATATTTTACTATGTTGTTTGTGCACTAGAATAGTAACTTGTTGGAAAAAGGAAATAACTCATTAGTACGGGAAATATAAAAAATTATAGCACCTACACCAATAAGAAAATGGCTACCAGCAAACTCTAGCATCCATGTATCATTGATATTGACTTTATTGAGTTTGGGAATATTTAGGTCTCCTCTAACATCATCATATATGTATCATGTCATGTCTCTTCATATAAAATATCATCAAGATTATTGTCTAATTTTAATACTATGTATGTACTTTGACCTTAGGTTCTAGTATTTTTTTTATCCCTTTCATCAAAATCATAGCTTTAAACCAATCCATTTGTATTTTTCCTCCTACATCTCTACAAAATATTTTGCTTAATAACATTCCATAGGTTATGGGAATGTATGCCATTAGGGTTAGTGATTTTGATTCTCTTTTGAAGATAAGCAGCCAAAGGTACCTAGGCATATTTAATCTTCCTAATAAAAGGTACTATCTTGGTCCCCATAAAAAAATATCAACTAAAATTCTTTGTACATATAAGCCTAAATGTGTGAACAACTTTAGCAGACATTAAGTTATCAAAGTCTCCAGAGTCTATGATATAGTTACTAAGCTTGAGACTTTCAATATAAAGGGAGACATAGAAGGGTTCTAAATTTTCAATATTAGGGTAGAGGCATCCATTAAATTTTAATAAATTGAGATATATTGGATTGTGGGGATACCCTTGGATGCATGTCCAAGGTTACTAGGATTATTTCCTCTGATGAATTTGACTAATCTATCAAGATGATATGGAATAGACTTTAGGTATTCATTTTGAGACATCTAAATTTTAGATTTATTCACATGATAAATTATGTGAAATGTGATCAAACTATAAAAGTTTAAATCTTAAGAATTTGTATTAGTTTGAAACATATTTTAATCCTATTTTGGTGAGGAACTGGGCTATTAAAGATTTACAACATGAGATAAAAATTTGGTGGTTTAACCTTCAAGGATAAGACTTTTATTATGCTTGTGGGATTCATTTCAATGTACATGGTAATGCATTAAGAAAATCATAAAAAATTACATGCTTTAAAAGGTAGTGTTTTTTAGTACTACATCAATACATTCAATGTGAAGGGGCTAGATACAAGTAGTTTATAATTACACTATCAATTCAAAAAAGTATGCATTATGTTTTAAGAATAATTTTCATGGTATGGTATATTGCAACAACATATTTTGTTGATTAACAATAATTTATATGATATATATTTCATGGGAGCATAAAATAGTCCAAATTACCAAAAGAGGGTGCATAATGCATCTAGGTTTTCTCTTGCCATTTTCCACATTAATCTAAAGGTTGAAAATTTCACTTCTTGATGATAAGTACACCACCAAGGTGAAAAAAATATGGTCTTCAAAATTTAGAGGCTAGTTCAAATTCCATTATCATGTCCAAAAACAAAAATTATCTTCAACCAACTCCTTAAAAATAATATATTTTCAAGTTTTAGAACTTTATTATGGAGATTACTAGTAGCTGAAGTGATGCTCCTTGTGAATTCCATAAGGATGTTATCTAGTGGGATATAAGGAAATTTGAATTAGCTCTAAATATCATAGACTATAAAATTATGCCATTGTTTAGTTTTATAAGAGGATCCACCCTTTTGGTTTTGAAGAGACATTTCTATTCTATATGTCCTCTATCCTCATAATATATATAAAATCAAAATATTTGAGAAATATAAGGAGGATTCTTTTAATAATGATTTGTTTATTATTTCAACTGCAAAGAATGACAAACATGCAACATGTTTTGTTAATTATAAAATTCATAATCCGGATAAAATGATCAATCAACCAATTTCAGCAAACTCATTTCCTATCTTCTTCTACCTTTTATTCATTATTGGGCTTCCATAAGGATATATATACATTTTATTATGGATGTAGGCTAAGTTAATCTTGGGGACTTAGTAATACAAGACAAGAAAAAGTTTTCTGAGGAGCTCTTATGGTATTGTCCTATGAGGAATACAAGATTTGACTAAGATATTTGGGTAGAAACTGGGTCCTTCAACTTCTAAGGGAATTATTCTCCACAAGGTAAACTTGGTAATCAACTAAATCAATGTGAGGTTTGGGTAAAATTATTTTCTATTGACACCACTCAATTTCATAGGAATTTGTAACTAACATAAATATACTCGTGATCAATAGTTTTTTGGAGGGATGATAAGCCAATCTAAAGGAGAAGAGGAGGCCATATATTGCAACTAGGATTGCTCTTGCTATATCATATCCACATCCTAAACACTAGGAATACACCTATAATTGTATTTGAAAATGTCCTTGATGATAAGTTCATTACTAAGTTGACAAACTTTGATCTTAAAATGTTAAGATTAGTTCAATTCCCCATGGCACATCTAAGTAGTGTAATTTTTTTTATAAAAAATAACTAATCCAAAATAAGATGTTTCAATTTTATGATGGATGTAATGGAGATATATAATGCTTTAAAGTAGGTGAATATTATGTCACTAAAGGAAATGGACATTGTATGCAAGCATATCATAAAATATGATAGGGTTCATGTATAAAGCATTGTTGATACAAAAATGAAAGGAAAAATTATTGAAACAAGGTAGATATGGATATTATAATTAAAATTTCGTGTGTGTACTAGAAATCATACTTCAAACCTCCTATAAATAAGCTAATTAAGGTCATTGATGAAATTATACAAGTGATCCCTCCTCCCATGACATCCCACATTGGTGCACGTAATCTGAGGTACAATATGCCAGCATGGAAAGGGTTTGAGAAAAGTACATAAAATGGTGATCATTTCTTATTTTTTACCACCCCTTTAGAATATGTTTTAGAACATATGGCATAAGAACATTATATTCCTAGCCCCAAATTCCCCATTATTTTTCTCCTCAACTTGGTCACAATGATTAATTTTTGACTAAGTGCAATTAATATAGTTCTTTAGTTTAAAAACTTAAATGTTCCAACACTTTAGAAATATTTTATAAGTTCATGCTTTCTTGAGATTGTAACAATTTATCATACTTAATGATGTACGAAACATGCCTAGATCTAGATGTATTGATCCATTTAAATTGTGAGCCACCCATATATATAGATGTTTTAGTTCAGTTAAAATTTACAAAATAAAATGCTTCTCAACATGGTCTCACCCAAAATTTATTAAGTATATTTTCTAGTGATGAAGCATTGGAACTAATTCCTCAACATAACCACTGAAGACAAAAATAAGATATTTTGTAACTGAAGGGTAGTAAAATTTGAATGGTTTTAGACAAATCTCAACACAAATCCTATGAAGGAGTTAAATAATGAAGGGAGATCAACAAATGTCTCAAATTCACTCATTTTAATTATTCTATTGTTTATATGCCATGACTACTATTACTGAAACCATTTACTCCACTGCAATTCAATTGTAGAAATAAAGTTCATTTTACTTATGGAAATTCTTTAGTCTTTTGTTGAAGATAGTAACTTTATCTTTTTTTGTGAGCAAGATCATGGGATATAAGATTTTTTGGGGAATGTTACTTGTTATGTGGGAAATTTACACTCTAGTGTACAAGGTTTTTACAATAATATCTAGTTTGACCATGACAAAACATTTTATGTTGAAGTGATAATCATGGGGTTAGTTTTAATCTAATGTATTTGTAAATGTAACCACCAGGTATTTATGGCCAAGAAGGTATAACTCACATACATGTTGATGTTAATCACTAGATAATTGCAAGGTCAACTTTGGTCCTAAGTTAACCCTAAGTCTAAGGGGAAAGCCTTTGACTTGACCTATTTGACATGGAGGTCTCAGAGGTAAAAATGGCAGTTGGAGCTTAAGAAGTTGCCTATTCAATGTCAAAAAGTTGCATTTTTGGACCCATCACTGAAACTTATCCAATAAATTATTCTTTAAGGTTCCACTTGAGTGCTTTAGGGCATGATTATGAGGTAGGGGAAGGATCTGATAGTTTGCATTAATGACTTATAAGTTTTTTTATGCATGTTTGAACTTAGGCTAAAAATTGCATTTTTCTTATATTGGGAAGGGCATTCTTGAGGCTAGAATGGGTGGTTAGCTTGTATATCAAGCCTAATTAGAGGCTAATAATAAGGTTAAAAGTGCCAGTTTCAATCAAGATCAGGTATTTGCATATTGTCACTTTACTTGGAACTAGTATTTTCTACTTGAAGTTATTGTTAATCTTTGTATGGTTGAATGGAAATTAATTGGTTTTTTCACCTCTTACAACACTCTCTCTCCCTTTTTTCACCCACTTTGTATGAAATTATGTTTTAAGTGTTCAAGGTGATTTAGAGGTTAGAATAAGTTTTTGATACTATCAAAGATTAGTTGTTAAGATAAATTATAGGAGGCATAACACCCTTAAGGGATAGGCCTATAAATTAATAGAACTATTAATGAGAGTTGAATTGGGTCTAGAGACCTCAATTGGGAGTTGAAGTATGTTAGGAGTGATGTTTTGAAGGAGCTAAATAAGTGAGGTATTGAAGGGTTAGAAACCAGTCTCAAGAACGTGTATTAGGCCAAATAGTTGTTGAAGGGAAAAAGTGCAAGAAAGTGTAAAGGAGTGTGGAGGTATTTGAAATTATATTTATTGGGTTGAATGAAAGTTGGATAGGTGGATATAGAGGAAGTGTTTTTGAAATCATTAAAGAAGAGGAAGGCATCTAGGCATAGCCAATACTAGGGAATGTATAGTGAGAGAGTGTGAAGAGTGAATGAGAAAACGGGTATGTCTGAGAAAATAGTAGACTTATGATTCTTTAGTTAATGGATATGCCTAATAACAAAATCCTTAACTAGAAGTCATCTCACTTGTATTTTCTACAAATAATATTTAGATTGGTGTTGCTTTTATCCTTTTTGTGTTTGATGCTTATAAACGCATGTTTTGGCCTTTATACATCTTTTGATTATATGATGAAAAGTTGCTTACATAAATGAGAAATAAGAATGTGTTGTCATATTATGAAGAAATAAATATGCAAACATTTATCAATTGACTTGCTTAAATGTGGTCAAAGTGCAAAGACCTCGCAAACCAAGGATTTTATTTTTCTAGCATTATTGGTTGAGCCTAACATAGATTGTGTTAATAATTATTTTGTTTTAAGTTATTTTTACATCTATGTCATGATATCCACACATTACATAGATATAATTTTGTCCCTTTATATTCTACTTTGAAATTCACACAAAGCTACTTTGCTTGAAGAATGTTGAGTCTAGTTCAAGTCATTATTTATGCCTTTTTATCATTAGCACTATGTTTATTGAAAATGGATTTATAGGTTGAAAATAGTAGATACACACAAAAAATATGTTGTCAAACTAGTTGTCAAATCTATTTTTGAGACATTAGTCAAACATGTTATTACATATACAAGTGCCCCAAATCCTATTGTGTTGAATGTCAACCTAAAAGATATTTAATCTATTATTTATAAACTTGAGGTTGTTCAAATGAAGTATAAACTAATTTATGGATAAAATACATGTTTTTACTCATATTGTCAAGTCTACATCTCTTGTGTGAATCTGGAAGACAATGAAACTCAATAAACATCATGTTACTCTAGGGTTTATAAGTAGAGGCCTTATAAATAAATGTCAAGCTGAGTCTTTACCTATTGGTTAATCATGTGAAATCCAAACCTCAAATTTATCAATTCATCCAAAATCACCTTGTACTAAATCTAGTGAAGTCTAAACTTGTTCTCATTGTGTACATCAAGGTCATCCATATACCCATTGCTTTGACCTATATCCTTTTATATAATGGAATTGATTAGCTTACTCAATGTTCAATCATTTTTATCTGTGAGATCTACCTACAAAATTTATAATCCTTATAGATAGTGATTTAAGGTTTGTTTATTGTCCAAATCCTACAAGAGAGACCAATCCACTATTTGAGATGGTGATTTTTCTACTCACGATGTTATAGTTTATCATGTTAGTGTTGACCTTGATTCTCAATCTAAAATATGGATCTACTTTACTAGATATTTTGTTTAGTTCATTTCCACTATACTTAATTATGTAGTTCCTGCATTTAAAACATTATGTAAGACATTTACTCAAGCTTGTTCATGTAAAATGAATAATTTAGTTAAGTTATAGTGGTATAATTGGTTTTGAGATGGTAAAAAGGCCTATTGTATTGATGAAGTTAGCAACTTGTAGCCTTTGAATCTAAGGGTTTCACCATCAAATAAAATGGGTATACAAGTGGTTACAAATACTTATTCTTATTGGCAATTATTTTTTGAAGTATTTGGTGGGTTCTAAGGTGAAAAGGCATAAATTAAATATCTATAAAAATTAAATATCATCAGAGAAGTTGATGATAAATTTTGAAGTTGGATAAACATTGTAGTTTGCAAGTTTGGCTAATGTTGTCTCATTGTATCCTAGTTTGAATGGTTGTTCTAGTTAAGTTGGATCACTGCATGAGGTGTATAAGAAGTAAATATGAAATATCTATCCATGAATACCATGTTTGGTAGTAACTTATATAATTTTTGAATTAAATAGTATAAGAGAAGTACAATTGCCTCACCCACTAGAGTTTTTCCCACTCCAGATTTTTCCAAGTCATATAGTGTTTTCATTTTATGCTTTGGATTATCTTAAGCTTCCATTTATATATTCTAAAAATTATTTATTTATTTATGCTTTGTATTCTCTTAAGCTTCCATTTATTTATTTTATTCTTACATTGCATTTTTAACACTTATTTATCTTTATATTAGCATTGAAATAGTCTAGAACACTCTTCTATTAATCATATGTTGAACTAGGAGTACATGATTTGTGTTGGTGAATATTAGTGTGGAATAACAACCTAGTTTATGAGTCACATTGTTATCACAATTAGTTTAGTATTAGTGTCATTTTATGTGTTAGTGACTATATTGTAGTATATGCATGTCACAATAATAAGAGGAGCTAGTGGTCACACTATCCTAGTTCTATTTGAAGAAGTAATTTCCATAACAAAGTGGAAGTAATGGACTCGAATTCTGGTTCATTATAGTATTAGTGTCACAATTATTTTAGTATTAGTGTCATTTTGTGTGTCAGTGACTATATTGTAGTATATACCTATCACAATAATAAGAGAAGTTAGTGGTCACGTTATCTTAGTTCTATTTGAAGAATTAATTTCCACAACAAAGTGTAAGTAAGAGATTATAAGTATGGTTCATTATAATGCAAAAAATACCTATATAGTAGAAGAGAAATTTCAAAATATCGAAGGAGTGGCTACAATTTCTTTTTTTATGAGCAAGCTTGATCAGTTTTAGTCCATCATGGGTATTCTCATGGAGAAACTTCATGTTTTTATAGAGACATTGAAATCAAGTAAGGAGGACGCTCCCAAGCATGATAAGATGGAATAACAACCCCATGCCAACTAAGATCGACCTTCTTTCTAGGCTAAGGCAAAGTTAGATATTTAGCCATATGACAAACATATAAACATGGAGAGGTTAGTCCATTATCTACCCCAACTATAAGTATATTTTAGTTTGAATTAGATCAATGAAAGAAAAAAAAATATTTTTCAAGGTTAAAATTAACCAATCATGATTTGACTTAATTTAAAATTTATGTTCATACCTTGGTTCTTAAAAAGCTTCTTCCTATTACTAAGTGGGTTTATTTTAAAATACTAATCAAGAAGGATCTTTATCTTATTTATTATGAGGAAGAGAGTACCATGTATGGTAGATATATTAGGTAAAATTAAGGCCCAAGCGTGCAGGAGTACATAAGTGAGGTCCACAAGAAGATTGTCCAAATAGGAAAAGATATAGGGGACCATGACATCTTTATGAAGTATGTTGGTGGGTTTCATAGCCTTTTGAGGAGACTTATCCTCTTGGCCTAGTGTACGAGTGTAAATGAGGCTTGTTTTGAATCTCACTACTTGAATATGGAAAAGAAAATAAGGCTACATCTACCTCTCAAAACACTCCAAAGAAACAAGTGGTTTTAAGCATAAGGGTAAAGGAAAAGGTCAACCTAATGCTACATTTGTTTCTAAGAAGGATACTACAATGCATTGTGGGCATTATGATGTTGATAGATATTTTGAGGAAAATTATTAAAGTTACATCCAAAATTGCATTTTTTTACAATAACAAAAAGAATAAGGCCATGACCACACTCAAAGGTGAAGACATTGGTTGTAGTTCTAATGTGGATGAGAGTTTGTGTTGTACTTTTGTCAATAAAGAGGTATGTTTGACTAGTATTAATTCTAAAAAAAGTGAACTTTATAATATTTTCCATATTAAAATTTAGATGAAAAAAAAGTGGATGCTCTTTTTGATACTTGCTCACTAAAAAAAATAAGCAAGGAGTTAGTTGTCAAATTGAGGATAGAGAATTACAATCATCAAAGCTTGTATACTTTGGGTTTATTGAATAAAAGTGTAGACATCAAGGTAACTAAGCAATGTAAAATTAATTTTGGTGTTAATGCACATTTCATTAATGAAGTTCTAGTGGACATTGTGCCCCTCGATGTGTGTGGTGTAGCATTTGGTATTCCTTATTTGTATATCTAGGATGTTATCTTCATGAGGAGAGCCAATCAATACCATTTAATAAAAAAATGTGAGAGGTACATCATTTTATCCTACAAAGGTGATTCTAGTATATCTTTGGTAAATTCCTCTAAAGATAAAAGGCTTGTTATGTAAGTGGGAAGTTTTATTTACTTCCTTTGAGTTATATTCAAGATAAAGAAGTGGTTGAACACAACTTATTATAGCATGTTTACTAACAAATAACACAATAATATGGGAAAATTAGTGTAACAGTTCAAAGAAGTCTTCTATAATCCCATGGGGTTGTCAATGGTGAGACCTATTGAGCACAAAATTCAAATGCTACCGAATAATCTACCTCTAAATCGTAGGTTGTATAGGCCGTCCTTGAAGGATGTCAATGAGGTAAAATGAAATTTACAGTCTTTAATTAGTCAAGGAGTATATCCTAATACTTCTCCATGTGGTTCTTATATTTTTTTAGTACTTAAGAAACATGGTTCGTGTAGAATGTGTGTTGATTATAAAGCACTTAACGATATAA
Source organism: Torreya grandis (assembly GCA_037957365.1). Classification (NCBI taxonomy): domain Eukaryota; kingdom Viridiplantae; phylum Streptophyta; class Pinopsida; order Cupressales; family Taxaceae; genus Torreya; species Torreya grandis. The sequence goes on along the minus strand of JARHVA010000910.1, from coordinate 2,478,623 downwards.
CCAGTAAAAATAGGTACCCTATTCTACAGATTGAATATCTTCTTGATCAACTTCAACATGCCAAAAAAATTATTCACATGGATTTAAAATTTGAGTATCACTGATTGAGGGTTAAATAAGAGTACATTTGGATGACAACATTCAAAACAAGGTAATGTTTTATCAATGGTTGGTTCTACCTTTTAGGATATGCAATGCACAATCTACCTTTATGTAGATGAATGAGATAATGAATCGATTTATTGATTCCTTTTTCATTGTGTATTAGATTATTTTGTTTTTAGCAAAACTTTTGATGATAATATTGATCATTTAAAACAAGTTTCAAAATTTTTGAGGGAGACTAAGTTAGTGTAGTGTTGAATGAGAAGAAATGTGAGTGTTTCATGAAAATTTCATCTTCTGATCATGTAACAATTCACCTTCATTCAGATATGATAATTAGACTAGTCCTTGATGATAACTTGAAATTTGATCAATCTTGGTGAATTATTATGCACCTCAAAGCTAGTGAAAAAATTCATCAATGCATGATAGTGGGTACCAATTTTGCACCATTATATTGTTGAGCACATGATAGTCCATGTAGAAGAGTCTTGTACCAATTTTATTTGGCACTGGAACTAACAAGAAACCATAAGGTGAAAATCTTGGCCTAGTTTTACCTCGATCAAGGAACTCTTAGATCTAGCATAAAACTTCATCATTCTCACAAATGGACCTGTAGTACTCTAGAATATTTGTAACAAGGGATCCAAGAAACAAATTGACCTCATGTTTTACTATGTTTACTGTGTGTGTAAAGCCTTTGGATCTTCAAATAAGTATCCATAATATTTTATTAACTTATCAATATATTATTGCTATAATGATTGACATGGCATACTATCAATGCTCGCTTTCCCAATTATGCATGTGATTTTAGAAAAATTTGAATATCACAAACATTTACATTTACAAAATGATCTTATAGCATTGATTTGTGAATACTAATGTGAATTTAGTCTTTGGAAGTTACTCTAAGATGTTGACAAAGTAAGCTTTGACATGAACAATCTACCACCATGGCTTGGATTGATATGTAGTATCACCATCCTACACATATAATCTTCAAAGCATACTCTTACACACCTCTAGTTGTGTAATGTTACTTGTGACTTTGCCATCCATGGGTTTGACTACATACTTGGAAATGAAAAGTTGATTAACCTTTACATCCTTCCCCTATTAGAACCATCCCAAAGAGTAGTTGGTCAGGGATGTGATTCAATAGTAGAACTAGTATTTAGGCTATAGCTAATATAATTATGTTCTATAGTCTCCCATTGTTAATGATCACATTAAGAGATTACCCCTTAACCCAAAACATGGTGTAGAAAAACCACCCTTGTCATTAGAAATGTCTATGGTAGTAATATTGGTGCCCAAATAATTAACATTTAGATCAATGTCATCCACTTGTGTGGGAACTAATGTAGACTACACAACAAAATATTATTTTGTGTAGTATTATAAATCATTGTGTGAGCTTGTGCAATGGTGATCACACTGATTGTCACTTAGGTTCTTATTTCCTTTGTGTGACACTGAAGGTAGTGGATCATTATAGTGTCGCATAAGCTTCCTATGATGTTCTCTCTTCTATAACATGTTTTTCTCAATAAGTTGCCTATTCAATGTAAAAAAGTTACATTTTTGGACATGTCACTGTAACTTGTCCAAAAAATTATTCTTGAAGATTCCACCTAAGTGCTTTAGGGTGTGATTAGAGGATTAAAGAGGTAGGGAAAGGATCTAAAAGTTACCATAAATGACTTATAGGTTTTTTTATGCATGTTTGAACTTAAGCTAAAAAATGCATTTTTCTTATATTGGGAAGGGCATTCTTGAGGCCAGAATGGGTGGCTAGCTTGTCGATCGAGGCTAATGGGAGGCCAATAACTTGGTCTTAGATGTTATCTGCTCTTCCCTTGGATGTGTTGGCAGTCCTAGTTTTTGGTCAAGATGAGGTATTTGCATATTATCACTTTACTTGGAACTAGTATTTTTATCTTGAACTTACTGATAATCTTTGTGTGGTTGAATGGAAATTAATTGTTTTTTCACCTCTTGAAACACTCTCTCTCCCTTTTCTTATCCACTTTTTTATGAAATTGTATTTAATTATTCAAGGTGATTTAGAGGCTAGAATAGGTTTGTAATATTATCAAAGATCAATTGTCAAATATTAGTTATAAGAGGCCTAACACCCTTAAGGTATAGGCCTAGAAAGTAATATAAATATTAATGGGCATTGACTTCGGTCTAGAGACCTCAATGGGGAGTTGAAGTATGTCAGGAGTGACGTGTTCAAGGTGATGAAAGAGTGAGGTGTTGTAGGGTCAAAAACTAATCTCAAGATTGTATATTAGACATATTAGGCCAAATAACCCTAGAATGGAAAAAGTGAAATAAAGTGTAAAGGAGCATGGAGGCCTTTGAAAGTAGATTGAGTGGGTTGAATGAAGGTTGGATAGGTGGATATAAGAGCTAGAGGAAGTTTTATTGAAAGTATTAAAGAAGAGAAAAGCATCTAGGCATAACCAAGACTAAAGAGTGTATAGTGAGAGAGTGTGAAGAGTGAATGACAAAAGGGGTATGTTGGATGATAGTAAAGGTGATGCAAGAGCATCACCAAATACATGTAGAATCTATGTTGACAATATTCTTAGGTAATTGTTAAGACCTATAAACTAGGTTAGTTTAGTAAGTTTATTTCAATGAGTAAGAGAGAATTTAAGTAATTTTAGTAAATTACCAATCTTGGTTTAGAATATAAAAAAGTGATAATCATCAATCATAATGAGGAGGAACCCTACAAGACCAACCAAAGAGCTTAAAAAGACAAAAAAAATATCATTTTTGAAGAGGTTAGAGCATATGTTATAGGTCTATCTCAATGGAGGAGGACTATGTAAATGTTTTCATGTTGTACATAATAAATATTTTTGAGTCTTATTGCATGTTTTCCATTGTATTATCCTTTTATAATATGATTAAAATCTTTTCATAGTGAATTCAAGCTTAAATCTCAGTTATATTCATGAAACCCTTAGGAATTCTATATTTTTACTATTACAGTCATTTTTAGAGTCTTATTTACACACAAAAAAAATTATATGAACTCAATTGGACTATTATAATATTTTAATAGGTTTATTAATACCAATATACATGTTTTATATCATAGAAAATCCCAATGAACTCTATGAACTATCAATAATTAGCTCTCAACCTACAAAAATTCTAAGTAAATTTGAAGTAAGGATTTCATGGGTAAAACACCTCTAAAAATCAAATGATTTAACAATAAGGTCTAAAAATTTGTAATCAACTAGGTAATTGATCTTATAACTTATTATAATTATCATTGGGTTGATAATATGTTTGAAATTGTAGGTACATAGGACTATTTTTTGTACAATAATAGAAAACCATTTTTGAAAAAGTTGTGCATAAGATAAGACAAGTTTTTGGCTGATTTGAATTCTATAAAATTGGTTAAGGGTTGGAACATGTTATAATTTATAAAATAATAATAGAAATATAATTTTTAATAACTACAAACTCTATTTTGATAAATAGACCTATTGGAACAACAACTAGGTCTAGAGACCTAGAAACTTAAAAAGATAGAATTTGAGAATGAAAGCTCAATCTCTTAGAGACCTATAGTTGGTGATTTATTGTAAGATTTGAAACCTACATAAATTCTTAATTTTTTATAATACCTATCCAAAGTGTCTTACAAAATAATTATTCAAAGGAAGGAGAGTAGATCTAAGATATTGGTGACTAGTTAAGAGCAAACCTAATGATAAATTGACTAGTTTAAAAGAAGATTATTTGAGAGTGGATTTTGAATATATTTGAGAAGAAGAGTATATAAATGATTTTGTAATTATTCATGATATTAGGGAATATGAATATAACTTTCATAACTTTATTAAACATAAAAGAGTAAACTATTCATTAGGTGGTATTAGGGATGATAAAGGGTTTTGGCCAAAGATATTGTCTCGTGAGTGAATATTTTATTTTAAGTCAATAAGGTTGGATTTTATTAGAATAAAACAATTTTATAGTCAAGGTCAAGTAGAAATTCATATCTACATTATACAAGTATGGACATGATTGGTAATGGACCTTAAATGAAATCAAATTACATGTTAATGATCAATTGAAAAGTTGTAAATGGGTGATGACAAATAAAAAATAGATAAGAGTGTCATTATTTATTTCCACTACACAATCCAATAAAAACTTTAATTTTAAAAAAATGGAATATCATATATTTATAGCATTGAAAAGAACAAATTTTTAATCCCCATTTTTGTACAACATTAAATACGAGATCCAATAGATAAAAGTTTAGAAGATCAAAACAACATTATACGATAATATTTTAAATTAAAACTAAATATAAATTAGATAGATTAACATAATTTAGATGAAAAAATCGAAAAAATCATATAGGCATATGTACAATGTCAATAATATACATAGATTGCCATGATAGGCATACATAAAATTACAACACCTACCTACATAGTATTTAATGTCAGGTGAATGCCATATACACATATACAATGCCAAACATGCATACGCTACTATATAGGCATACAAAAAAGCATTTCTCATGTAGGACATCTTAATCATAAAATATCCTCCCTTTGTTTTCCTTCCTCGAAGAAGACTCTCCCTATGATGCCCTCTTGGTAGATGGAGATCTCTCTAATGCCTTGGATTGCTCCAAGGTCCGACTACAGGTCCTACACTCATAGCTCGCTTGTAGCTAAACCTATATAAATACAAGTATTATTTTAAAATTAACATAAAATACATTCAACCATTTTTTAATAAATTAATTTTAAAATAGAATAAAAAATAATTTAAACATGCACTTACTGCAAGCTCACGACCAAGATCAATCTTTTTTTTATGCTCCAACAAGTTAGTGGCAAGATCAACTATTTGAATAGGTATCTAAAATAGGGAAGAAACATGAGAAGTTTCCATACTAATCATCTAAATATAACTATCATATGTCATGGGACAACCTTGCATACACAAAACATTTGCATAAGTTATATTTTCCCCAAGTATGTAGTAAAAATATTAAAATAAGTCTATTTTTACAATTTAAAATTACAAGTTAATATATACCTCTGTCAATGCCTATGAAAATGACATTGTAGCAATAATGCCTATGTTTGTCTTGGCTCACAATGATGTAGAAGTGTCTACTTGAGTCATCAACTAAATGTAAAAAAGGTCTCACTTGATTTTCTAAAAAGTATCAAAGATATATGGCAAGTTTTTCTCCTTTATTAAACCAAGAGTGTATTTTATAGAATTATACTTGAATTTTGAGATCCTTGATAGATAAATTTAACTTAGACTTAGAATTCAAATATATATAGACTAAATATACATAGAGAATAAGATTAACTCAAAATTTTACCTCTGTATAATTAAAATGTGTCATCCTAATAGACACAAACACCGTAGTGCATGAGGCAATAACTAGATTTAAAAATGTAAATAATGGCTTCATCAAATCAAATGTCACAAATGTTAACTGTGATGATGAAGGTACCATCACCTCCTGGGACATAAAAATGACATATATATCAGTTCAATTTATATGTAAATTAATTTTTAGCTAAATCAAATTTATCATTATACCTTAAATTTAACATGACATTTATATAAAATATGCCTAAATTTGTGTAGTGGTTGATATATGCACACCAAATATACATGAGAAAAACTCATAATTATATTATCCAAGCCCTCTAAACCACCAATGTCACCATCATTAGAAGTTCTAGTGCATATATCTCCACAAGATCTATAAGGGTAGGGTCGAGTATGCATAATAGGTGGTGTATCTCTAACATTAGTCTATGAGAGCCTACTCATATGTTGAACAAGTGTATTAGTGAATGAATTAAGTTCATGCAGAGTGTTAATCTCCATAACCTACTAAATTTCATAGGAGATTTTAGGTTCAAGGGGATTTTGGATATAGATCTTTGTAGGTTGATTAGGTGCCTGACATACACATGGTAGATCTTGTGAAAATCTTTTCCCTCAGCTTTAAAACTCACTAAAATTAAAATAGTTCAAAATGTCATTGAGGAAAAAATCATAGTAGAGTTTCCTCAAAAAAAAAATGAGACCATGTAGTTATTACATGATGGATAATCAAACACCATCCACCATCAGACTCAAAAATAGGTTGTGATTAAATTATTTTGACAATGATGGATTGGAAAATGTTTACCAGTTACTAGAAATGGTGCATTGGTGGTTGGGTTAACGAATAAGGTGAAAATAGAGGATTTTTATATGTCTCTATACTTTATCTCATGTGCCAACAATTTATCAGCATAATAAGCCCTAAAATTATCCTGATATGAAGCCTATATGTCAGTTTGACTCATTATATAGTCAATTTAATCTAATAATGTCTCCAGGGAATTGGCTAGATAGGTACGGTAGGTGTTGGTGGAATTGTGAACCCTCATTCTCCCAATTAATTTTTAAATTTCAATTTTATTCTCCATAAAATGGTCTAATAGACTCTATTGACTACCTATGGGATTTTATGGAACTATAGGAGGATTAGGAGGAGGGTTAGGTGGAGGGTTAGGAGTAGGGATAGGTAGAGGAACAAGAGGGTTAGGTGGAGGGTTAAGCTAAGGAACAAGAGGGTTAAGAGAAGGGTTAGGATAAGGAATAATAGGGTTAGGTAGAGGACAAAGAGGTTTAGGTAGAGTAACATGAGGGTTAGTAGGATGGGTTGTTAAAAATAAATGAATTACTAATTAAACAATAAAAATAACAAAAAATTGATAACATTTATAAACAAAGAATAGATTTTTAGCATTTACCTCTTCTACATGGTGGCATCATCAATTATAAATTTTTTGGGATGAATTTGGGTAAGGTTTGGCCTCACTGGGGCAAAACTCGATTGTAGAGTGGAGGAGATTAAGGGAAAATATACAATGCGAATGAAAAATGAGAAATTTTTGTATTTAGTTCAATTTTTATTCTGGGTGACAATAAGAATTCAATCACATTATTAATGTGATCATGTTATTTATTTTAAATAATGTGATTATGTTATTTAATAACACAATCACATTATGGATAGGTAATTATTGATCCATAATTTAAATAATATGATCACATTATTTAAATAACATGCTCTTGTATGCTCTTCCATCCATCCCCTTTAGGGAACTTTTAGAAGCAAAAACATCATCTTTATTGAAAACATGCCTAGTCCAAGGCATAAAAAGAATGTTGTCTAAAGCACTCCTCAAAAACTTGCAATAGTTTGGGTGATCTTGAAATGATCCTAAAGTCTTTCTATTAGTCATTTATTTTATTGCATCTTGGCTTGTGAGTGGGACTTCATTACCTCTTGCAAGTTCTATAGGGAAGATTTGACCTAGGGTTTCATCTCCTAGTAATGACATTAACCACTCCCACTAGGATCAGAGGTTTGAGTGGTTAAAAAACCTTCTAGTCTTGGAGTTACACATGGGATGTATATGGACTTTCGACATCACACTACACTAAGCAAGTGATGGATGTAGTGGTTATAAAAAGGGCAAGACCTTTTTGAAACAATCTAAGTGCCATAAACACCTAATTACGTGCTTTTATTTTTCATTGTGACATGAAAGTCATTGTGTAATTGATTCCTCTAGAAACTTTCAAAAACTTGTAGATCTTAGACAAATACCCACTTATTGTGGAAGTGTTCTTGGTGCAAGGTGTGCCTCAAAGTCCATGTCATAATATTGTCATTTGAGAGAAGGGGGGGTGTAAAAACCATACTATATAATGTGCAATTTAATTTTGGATGAACACTAAAAGCCTCTCAAATGATGTATATTGATGGATTCTAACAATACTAAGTAGCCTTGTCAATTTAGGACCTAATAACGATTAATTAGTTGGTTTTGTCCTAGATTAAAGTTTTGTTTAGAGTCAAAAAATTGGTGTGAACAAATTATATAAGCCAAACTCATAGTCCTCATTTTCATTTAAAAAAAGAGGTGTTATGATGCCTACATGAATCATCAATTTTCCTTGTTCAAATTTCATCAAAACTTGGAGTCATATCATCCACTTTGGCACAATTATGCTACCCAATTGAATCTAGACTTCTACCAAACATTGTTTAAGTCCTTCATTTATAACTTAAATTCGAAATTGCACCTTCATAAGTTCATAGGGTTGATGTGTTAATTGGGTTTGCCATTTGCACTAAACTTGAGGGAACTTAGGTCAAATTTTCAATTTGGGTTGAAGGTCATTTAAGACTCATAATCATTATCACCACTTGATATACTTAAGTCATTTTGTGCTAAACACTTGCACTTTGAGTCTATGCACCAAACCTTTTTGTGTTACCATCTTATTTCCAATGAGATCATTTGAAAACATAACTTTTTTCCTTAGATATATTGTCAAAACTTTGAAGGTATGTATGTCATTTGAGTTAAGAAAGGTAGTGTTATGCTACTAAATTTAGGAGAAACCATTTTTTACTTAGAGAGTTTTTGAAACAAAATTTTTTTCACATCTTTTGATTAGTCTAGTGTTGTTACGCTGTTCAAAACATTTCAAACATTATTTCATAGACCTTTTTGCATAGAGTCCAAGTTTTCCAAAAAAAAAATTGAGCCAATTCATGTAAACCTTTGTGAATCTTTGTTTAGCACAGTTATGTTTTTCACATTTGTCTAGCCTATTTGTCAAAAGAACCAAGCTTTATACCATTATTGATGAGAAAATAAACTATCTCTAAAGTATCTTTTATTTTATACCTTATACCTATTTGATCGATTTCATGTCTAAGAGTCACATGCCTAGTTTTTGTTATAAGTGTTTCAAATTTGTTAGATTAAAATCTCACCTATTTCAAAGTCTAGATTTTGACACCATTCTAGCACATGCCTTTTTTGAGTCTAGATTTTGATGTTGTGTTTGGCCAAAAGACCTATAAACTATTTATTTCCTAGATTAGAATAATTTGAAACACTTTGACCTTAGAGTTTGGCATTTTGATTCTCGGTCCATTTACTTAATCTATTTTTAATAAGATGTGTAATGTTAGATACTTAACATTAGCTTGTTTTATCACAAATAATTTCATAAGCCTTTCCATTATTTTGATGAATCTAGATCAAGTTTGAACATCATCTTTTACACATTGTCTTTTTAGAGTTTGTATAACTCTCTTCCCTTTTTATTTTAAAACATTCAATATGGATCCCAACATGTTTTCCCACACTCGTAGTGGATTCATGTACAATCAAGGGATTAGTAATGTGGTTACACAAGAATAAATGGTGTAAGACCCCTATGCAAACAATATTGCTTATGATATGGATCATCCTTATCCCTCTTATAATATTCAAATAGGGGCACAAAACAAAGATCCATTGGCTAACTATTTGGCTAATACATCACCATATTTAGAATAAGACCAAGAACAAACCACACAATACCTAGCTACGATACCCATAGCTAAAGAATTAGTTCCTCAACAATCATACTGTATTAATACACCTTCCACATATGATCCATTTTTTCTTGATCATGCAAGACTAACTAGTTCTTCTTGTGTAACCGTACAAGACCAACAAAAGAGCTTAAAAGGACAAAAAATATCATTTTTGAAGAAGTTAGAGCATATGTTGTAGGTTCATCTCAATAGAGGAGGACTATGTAAATGTTTTCTTATTGATATTTGTTGCCTTAGAGAGTTTTTCAAACAAAATTTTTGTCACATCTTTTGATTAGTCTAGTATTTTTACGTTGTTCAAAACATTTCAAACATTATTTCATAGACCTTTTTGCATAGAGTCCACGTTTGCCAAAAAAAATCAAGCCAATTCATGTAAACCTTTGTGAATCTTTGTTTAGCACAATTACGATGTTCACATTTGTCTAGCCTATTTGTCAAAAGAACCAAGCTTTATACCATTATTGATGAGAAAATAAACTATCTCTAAAGTGTATTTTATTTTATACCTTATACCTATTTGATTGATTTCATGTCTAAGAGTCACATGCCTAGTTTTTTTTATAAGTGTTTCAAATCTGTTAGATTAAAATCTCATCTATTTCAAAGTCTAGATTTTGACACCATTTGGCCAAGAGTTATAGCACATGCCTTGTTTGAGTTTATATTTTGATGTTGTGTTTGGCCAGAAGACCTATAAACTATTTATTTCCTAGATTAGATTGATTTGAAACACTTTGACCTTAGAGTTTGGCATTTTGATTCTCAGTCCATTTACTTAATCTATTTTTCATAAGATGTGTAATGTTAGATACTTAACATTAGCTTGTTTTATCACAAATAATTTTAGAAGCCTTTCCATTCTTTTGATGAATCTAGATCAAGTTTTAACATCATCTCTTAGATATTGTATTTTTATATTTTGTATAACTCTCTTCCGTTTTTATTTTAAAACATTCACTATGGATCCCAACATGTTTTCCTACACTCGTAGTGGATTCATGTACAATCAAGGGATTAGTAATGTGGTTACACAAGAATAAATGGTGTAAGACCCCTATGCAAACAATATTGCTTATGAGATGGATCATCCTTATCCCTCTTATAATATTCAAATAGGGGCACAAAACAAAGATCCATTGGCTTACTATTTGGTTAATATGCCACCTTATTTAGAATAAGACCAAGAACAAACCACACAATACCTAGCTATGATACCCATAGCTAAAGAACTAGTTCCTCAACAATAATAATCTATTAATACACCTTCCATGTATGATCCATTTTTTTTTGATCATCCAAGACCAACTAGTTCTTCTTGTGAAACCGTACAAGACCAACCAAAGAGCTTAAAAGGACAAAAAATATCATTTTTGAAGAAGTTAGAGCATATGTTTTAGGTTTGTCTCAATAGAGGAGGACTGTGTAAATGTTTTATTATTGTACATAATAAATATTTTTGAGTCTTATTTCATGTTTTCCATTTTATTATCCTTTTATAATATGATTATAATCCTTTCATATTGACTGCAATCTTAAATCTCAGTTATGTTCATGAAACCCTTAGGAATTTTATATTTTTACTATTACAATCATTTTAAGAGGCTTATTTACACATGAAAATTGTTATATGAACTTAATTGGACTATTTCAATATTTGAATATGTTTATTAATAACAATATACATGTGTTATACCATATAAAATCCCAATGATCCCTATGAACTATCAATAATTAGCTCTTAGCCTGTAAAAATTCTAAATAAATCTAAAGTAAGGGTTTTATGGGTAAAACACTTCTAAAAATCAAATGATTCAAAAATAAGGTCTTAAAATTTGAAATCATCTAGGGAATGGATCTTATAACTTAGTCCAAGTATCATTGGGTTGATAAGATGTTTGAAATTATAGGTACATAGGACTATTTTTTGTACAATAATAGAAGACCATTTTTGAAAAATTTGTGCATAAGATAAGATAAGTTTTTAGTTGATTTGAGTTCTATAAAATTGGGTAAGGGTTGGAACATGTTATAATTTATAAAATATTATTATAAATATAATTTTTAAGAGCTACAAACTCTATTTTGATAAATTGACCTATTGGAACAACAACTAGGTCTAGAGACCTAGAAACTTAAAAAAATAGAATTTGAGAATGAAAGCTCAATCTCTTAGAGACCTATGGTTGGTGATTTATTGTATTATTTGAAACATACATAAATCCTTAAGTTTTTTTAAGACCTATACAAAGTGTCTTACAAAATAATTATTCAAAGGAAGGAGAGTAGATCTGAGATATTGATGACTTGTTAAGAGCAAACCTAAAAATTGGTGAATAATTTATTATTGGTGAATAATTTATTACTTCCACATCCTCTTCCATGAAGTTTTCTTCCTTAAAATTGGTTGGTGGTGACATCTCTATTATAGCTTGGACTTTGGCTAGATCAGCTTCAATGCTTCTACAAGACATAATCAAGCCAAGTAATTTGCCTGATGTTACTCCAAACACACATTTCTTTGGATTCAGTCAGACTTTGTACTTATGTAGTCTTTCAAATATTCTATGTAATAATGTTAGATGGTTGGCCCTAGTTTTTTATTTTCCTAGTATGTCATCAACATAGTCTTCAATAATATCATACATCATATCATGGAATATGATGGTCATGGCTCTTTTATATATAGATCCAGCATTCTTAAGACCAAATGACATTACCTAATAATGGAATGTGCCCCATGGAGTGGTGAATGTTGTGTTTTGTTGGTCTTTTAATGCTATTATGATCTGGTTATATCCTAAAAATCCATCTATGAGTGAAATAATCTCATAACCTACAATGGAGTTGATGATCATGTCAATATTAGGTAATTAAAACTTGTCCTTAGGGAAAGCTTTGTTTATGTCTTGAAAATTAGTATAGATGTTGATTATTTCAAGCCTTTTGCTAATAGGTACAACATTAGATATCCATTCTGAGTAGTCAATGGATCAAATACATCCTACTTCTAAGAGTATTTCCAACTCTTTATTTACTAATATAGAAATGTAAAGATGCATCTTACATAACTGTTACCTAACCAGTTTGGCATCAAGATTTGCCACAAGGTGATGTAAAACTAAGGTGGGGTCCAAACCTAGCATGTCAGAATAAGCCCATGCAAAGATATCTACAAATTCTCTCAATATAGTTGTAAAGACTTCACATTCTTCCTCAATGAGGGATGTGCCTAATTTGATCCATTTCCAGTTTGATAGAGTCTTGATGTTTACCTCTATTGTATCTTTGACTAGAAGGGTCAAACCATCTTCTAGGATAGTAGGCAAAGACTTGAATTGTTGGACTATATCAAGTCCTCTATTAGGATTGGCTCTTCAACTTTTCCTATGAATGATGAATCTAAGTCCCCCAATGGGAGATCTGTCTATGTGATAAAAATAGTAAAAAATTCTTGAATAATTTGATCAGACAATTATTGTTGCTCAAAACTAAACTCAGATCCATAGGCAAGTTCATCATTGGTGGTCTCCTAGTCTAAATTCAAATAAGAATGAACACCCCCATCCAATGGCATCTAAAATAGGTTTTCATCACTACACTAGCCTTTATCTTTACATTTTCCCTATTCAAGAAGTACCTCAAAGAGGTTTTTACTTTGGGACCTCAATGTTTTAGTTATTTATTTTTGGCTAAGGGTATTCACCTGCTCTCCAAAATAGGCTTCAAGATCTAATGTGATTGAGAACCCTAATTTATGACCTCCCAACGGAACATTATCTCTAAAGCCTAAAAAATCATAGAATGCCTCATCATTCTAAAACTCATTAATCGATAAATTGGATTCTTACTGGTCCTATTCTATACATTGGGGATAGTATAATGGCAATGGGTTTTATGAATGATTGGGATAAGGGTATACATGGCATTGTTATCAAACATGTTAGTCTCAGTTAGGTCATCAAAGATAAGGCTATGATCAGACTCTACTTTTCTACTGACATCCTCATCACTAGTTAATAGGAATGGAACATGAATAAGATATATGGAGTCATGCTCAAGCAATTTAAATCCAATTCCATAGGGTCTTTTATATTTGGTCATAGGAATGGGCTCCAGTGTTCCTTGTTGATTAGGTTTGAAGCCTCCTCCTTCATAGTCTTGATTATTCATGATCCTATTGGGAATAGGATACTTTGCATTTTTATAACAATCAGCTTGGTTGTCATTATACAACCATAATTCATCCCCTTCAAGAGGATTTAGTTCTAGCCTAGATGCTAGTACAAATATAACAAGTCCTTTATCTTTGCTCTATTGTTACCATTTTGGATGAAATGGCTTAGCTTTATGTCTTCAAAAGGAATTTGGATTCTATGAAAGGTCTGCAATATGAAAGGTATCATGCATTAAATATTCTCCTAGGCTATTAGCTAAAATGGTGTAATGATTAGAAGCTTTAGGAGGTGGCATGTGGGAAAGGGAATCTAGGGTATTAGGATTTATACAATTATCCTATAGAGAATCAATAAGTATGGTCTTCCTTTATCCTAATTAGAACTTAGATTTATGTTGTATTGGTAATTGTAGCTTTGGAACATGGCCTTGAGATGTTTTCAATGTTCATATGGGTGCAAATATCTTAGAATATGCACTTCCATCCCTGAGTGGGAGAACATGATACATTGGTGCAGTGTTGATGGGACTATATGAATCTCATATAACCAAGGCCTACCTACAAGCATATTATATGACAACTCAAGATCAAGCACATGGAAAAGTGTATCATGGGTCAAAGTCCCATTGATAACTAGCAGGATAATGGTGCCTTAAGATTCCCTCTCTTAATTATCATAGGCGTTGATAGTTATCATTTTTAGTTAGAGATATACTATTATGTACCCAAAAATATTGATGAGATTTATAGACACCATGTTGAGGCTTGATCCATTGTCTATAAGGACACGTTTCACTTAATATTACTTTATACAAACTTCTATGTATAATAGATTATTATGGAGTAAGCCAAGGGAAGACATATCACTTTTGTTGATTGTGACTTGTTGGGTGGGAGCTAGGTGTCCAACCAAATCTTGAAATTTATTAGGGGATATGTCATTGGAAAAATTGGATTGGGTTAAGAACTCATTCAAAATGTTCTTGTGGATTGTCGACGTTCACAACAAATCTAAAATGGAGATCTGGGTTGGTGTCTTCTATAATTGTTCCACAATATCAAACTTATTTTTTGGGTCAGTGGTAAATGGGTTATTCTAAGGTTCAATGGTTGGTTGGATAATGGGAAAAGTGGTATATGGTTGTGGACTTGGGATGGTAATCCTTGACCTCTAAGTTGTGATTGCATAATTGGGATTAAATATAGGACCATGATTGTTTTAAAATGGTGGTAACAGTGTGGGACCAAATAAGACAAGTCTCAGTTGTTGGTGCACTTGTATGTAGTCATGAGGCAAGGATGAGATATTGATATAAGGTCCAAAAGTGGAAATCTTGATTTTTTGGTTCACCTACATGTGATCCTAGGTTAAAGAAGGATTATTCATGTAATTTGGCTTAGTGGCATTGTTTAGCAATGGTCTAGATTGATTAGTGTTTGATCTAGGATTAATGGAGATGGTATTAATACTACCCCCTACAATATGACCTATAAACCTATTGTAGTTATGTGTAACTACATGTTAGGTTTTTTGGTTGTTACCATTCTGACCTTAGTTTTGTCCATTATTCTAAAAAAATTGGTTGTGTTATTGAGTCTACTAGTCTGGCCTTTGATTTTGTTGTTGCATTAATCATGGCTATTATTATTGTTATTGTTGGTTATGTTTTGGAAAAGTATTTTGATAGATACCAAGATTTTTATTGGAGGTGGAAGCACTACCATCCAATGTGATCTCCCCATTCTCCAACATATTTTTAATTAAATGCTTGATTTACACTGATCTTCATAGATTATACTCATTGATCTGATGATACTCATAGAATTTATTTTCATGGTACCAATTAGGATAAGGGATGCCTTGAGGATAATGCTTTGATATAGGCCAACTAATCAAATTAGTGATAGTATGTTTGTAAAATATAGACTCAATAGGCTCTCCAAGGTCACTAAAAACATGATGCATAGGCCAAGTTCTCCTTGAAGGAGGGTTTTGTAATGGTAAAGGTTGTGGCATTTATTGTGTGGGTCTTGGTTATTGCACTTGCGATGTTGGTTGAATAGGTTTTCAGGTAGGAGTAAGATAAAAAGGTGGTGCAGGTTGAGCAGATGATGTTTGCATTATTTGGACATGACATGATTTGGTTACTCCATTTCCCACTACATTCCTATTGTGGTTGAATTGATTTGTTTTATCTTGGATATTGGCCTGTGTTGGTTATGATGCTTGCATTTAGATTGGATGTTGGTTTTGGCCACTTCCCTGATTGGTACCTTGGTTTTGATTAGTTGAATTAAACTTGATGACTCCTTTATTAATGAGTTATCACTCAATCAAGAAACCTTTGTCAATGATTTATTTAATGGTATGTGCAAACTACAGTTATAGATGATAGGCTATCTCATTATGTAAGTTTTTAGTGAATATAGTGGTTAATTATTTATCTAGTAAACTATGAGTGAATCAACTTGTAAGTGTTTCCCATCATTGTAGATAGATTTCAAAAATATCATTAAATTTTTGTTTAGCTTACATCAAATCAACCAATGAAATATCATGCTCAAGATTATAGAAAAATTGTTACACAAACTCATCTAAAAGATCATCAACATCAGATACTAAATTCTTAGGCAACTTCAAGAACCACTCCAAGGTTTATCTAGCTAAACTCTTTAGAAACAACAAAAAAAGGTATATATTATTATATGCCACTAGCTGGCATGCAACAAAGAACTCAATTAAATGTGCTTTGAGGTCACATTTCCCCTTGTATTCATCAAATTTTGGTGGCCCATATCCTAGAGGAAATGGAATCTATAAGTGCTTCATATTGAAAGGATAGGAACACACATCGTCCAACTTAAAAATATTAACCTATTTCCTCACTTGGATGGTGGTGATTACATCTTTTATTTATTGTAATTCTTGGGATAAGAAACTAGAGGGAACATTGGTTTGAGGGGGGCCATTGTCCTGGGTAGATAGTTGAGTTGTCATAAGTGGAGCACTTTAACTAGGGTATGATGGGGGTATCTATTGGTATATGCTAGATTGGTTGGGAAATGAGCAAGGAATACACATACATAGATTATAATGTGCTTGTTAAAATTACACATTTGGTTGTATGATATTTTGGTTTGGGTTGGCGATGAAGGTTTGACTTGGAGGATTTTGAGGTTGGGATGGAGGGATATAACTATATTATGCCTATTGTGGTTAAATAGGGATCTATGTCTGATGACACAAACCTTGTTGTTGAGTGGTAAATTGTAAACCAAGACCCTTTCTTTGAACTTGTGGTATGTTTTTTACAAAAGGAAATTATTTCTTATCAAGTATTTGAGAGACATTGAAACCCCCTTGTTGCATGAACCCTAGTTAGGAAGTGGATGCATGCTGGAGAATAGGAACCTATCACTGACCAACATGAATATGTTATTGATTAAACATTGTTTGGTTTTGAATTGGCATGTTGGTATGTGAAGAAGAAGGTATGTTTACTACTACTTGATGAGGTGGAACACTAGTTACCCCTAGTTGAGGTGGTAATATGTTCAACCTCTACTACATTGGTATACTCATTTGTGCTTGTTGTTGTGCAATGATGATCCTCACCTATTAAGGATAAATAATATTCATCATATTATGTTGTTGAGGCATGACATTGGTTATTGGTTGACTACTTAATCCTATTGGTTGTGTGCTTCATAAAGTAGTCAGTTGAGGATTAGAAGTAGTTGGTTGAGGTTTAGGTATAGAAGCTCCCATTCTTAGGTTTGTAGATCAACTCATGGTATTAACTAAAGGCACATGTTGTTGACTAGTTGTTTGTGTATTATAACAACTTTTATTTGGATTGGACATTGCTTATGCATTATCCACTATGTTTTGTTCATTATTTTGCATAGAAGAAGAAGATACTTCTTCGATAATTGGTGTATGCAATAAGTTTTCTACCAAAGTATTTTATGCGAATGGGTCTAAACTCTTATTGTCTTAACCAATTAACTCTATAAAAACTCTTATTTAAGGAACTAAGTCAATTAGAGGTTTACTCACCATGGTCATCTGATTGAAATTACACACTATATATAGGTAGGTTTGATATGCTACATGTATTTTATTAAAGTGGTCTTCCATAAGTTTCTTTCCTTTGTTAGGCATATTAGGTTCCTGATAAGTAATTTGGACTAGAGTTAAAGGATTGATAAAATAAGACTATTGACTATATAATATGTTATGAGGCATTCTTACTAAGTTTGGTAAACTTTCATGAGGGAAGTCTGTTGGAAACTTAACCCCTACTTCTATGGCTCTAACCAAAATCTCATCTTTGTTCTCCAACAAATTATGCTCAAACAAAAATGGATCATATATGGAAGGTGTATTAATAGTGTATGATTGTTGAGGAATTGGTACTTCAATTGTGGGTATCGTAGCTAGGTATTGTGTGGTTTGTTCTTGGTCTTGTTATGAATATGGTGGTGTATTAACCAAATAGTTAACCAATGGATCTTGGTTTTGTGCCCCTATTTGAATATTATAATAGGGATACAGATCCATCTCTTAATCAATATTGTCTGCATAAGTATCTTGCACCATTTCTTCTTGCACAACCACATTACTAATCCTTGGATTGTACATGAATCCATTACGAGTGTAGGAATACATGTTGGGATCCATAGTGAATGTTTTGCAATAAAAAGGGAAGAGAGTTCTACAAACTCTAAAAAGACAATGTTTAAAAGATGATGTTCAAACTTGATCTATATTCATCAAAAGAATGGAAAGTTTTATGAAATTATTTGTGATAAAAACAAGCTAACATTAAGTAATTTTCAACATCTTATACAAAAAATATTAAGTAAATATACCAAAAATTGAAATATCAAACTCTAAGGTTGAAGTGTTTCAAATCAATCTAATCTAGGAAATAAATAGTTGCTAGGTATTTTGGCCAAACATGGCATTAAAATCTAAACTCAAACAAGGCATGTGCTAAAAATCTTGGCCAAACGGTGTCAAAATATAGACTTTGAGATAGATGATATTTTAATCTAACAAATTTGAAACACTTCTAACAAAAACTAGGCATTTGACTCTTGGACATGAACTTGATAAAATAGGTATAAGGTATGAAACAAAATATAGTTTAGAGATAATTTATTTTCTCACTAATAATGGTATAAAGCTTTATTCTTTTGACAAATAGGCTAGACAAATTTGAACAGCATAACTATGCCAAACAAAGATTCACAAAGGTTTACTTAGATTGGCTTGAGAAATTTTTTTGGTAAACTTTGAATCTATGCAAAAAGGTCTATGAAATAATGTTTGAAATGTTTTGATCAATGTAACAATGCTATACTACTCAAAAGATGTGACAAAATGTTTGTTTCAAAAAATCTCTAAGGCAAAGATGGTTTCTCCCAAATTTGGCAGTGTAACACTATCTTAACTCAAATGATAGACATACCTTCAAACTTTTGAAAATATATCTAAGTGAAAAAAGATATGTTTTCAAATGATCTCAATGGAAATAAGATGGTAACACAAAAAGGTTTGGTACATAGACTCAAAGTGTAAGTGTTTAGCACAAAATGACTTAAGTCTATCAAGTGGTGATAATGATTATGAGTCTTAAACGGCCTTCAACACAAATTGAAAATTAGACCTAAGTTCCCTCAAGTTTAGTGAAAATGGTGGACCCACTTAACACATCAACCCTATGAACTTAATTAGGTGCAATTTCAAATTTAAGTTATAAATGAAGGACTTGAACAATGTTTGGTAGCAGTTTTGACTCAATTAGGTAGAATAACTGTACCAAAGTGGATGATATGAATCCAAGTTTTGATGAACTTTGAACAAGGAAAACTGATGATTCACATAGGAAACATAACACCTCTTTGCTCAAAGGTAAATGAGGACTATGTGTTTGTTTTGTATCATTTGTCCACACCAATTTTTTGACTCTAAACAAGACTTTAATCTAAGATAAAACCAACTAATTAATCACTCTTAGGTCCTAAACCGACAAGGTTACTTGGCATCATTGGAATCCATCAATATACATCATTTGAGAGGCTTTTAGTGTTGATCCAAAAATTAAAATGCACATTATATAGTAGGGTATTTATACCCCCCTTCTCTCAAATGATAGTACTATGACATGGACCTTGAGGCACACCTTGCACCAATAACACTTCCATGGTAAGTGGGGATTTGTCTAAGATCTACAAGTTTTTGAACATTTCTAGAGGAATCAATTACATAATTACTTTCATGTCATAATGAAAAAAAAAAGCATGTAACTAGGTCTCTATGGCTCTTGGCTTGTTGTAAAAATGTCTTGCCCTTTTTTCAACTACTATATCTATCGCTTGCTCAGTGTAGTGTGATGTCCAAAGTTCAGATACATCCCATGTGTAACTCCAATACTAGAATCTGGTTTAGTTGCTAAAACCTTTTATCTTAGTGGGAGTGGTTAATGTCAGTGCTGGGAGATGAAACCCTAGGTTTAATATTCACTATAGAACTTGCGAGAGGTAATTAAGTCACTCTCACAAGCCAAGATGCAATAAAATAAATGACTAATAGAAAGACTTTAGGGTCATTTCAAGATCACCCAAACTATTGTGAGTTTTTGGGGAGTGATTTAGATAACATTCTTTTTATGCCTTGGACTAGGCATGTTTTCTATAAGGATAGCACTTTTGATTTCGAAAATTTCGTAAAGGGAATGGATGGAAGAACATACACACATGAACCTTCTTTTTGCCAATCAATTAATTAATCATATATTGAATACAAACTTGAAAAATGAGTCTAATTTTAATCACTAAAATAAAAGTTTGGTGATGTTCTTTAGATCCCTTAGTCTTAAGTTATAAAAACATGTAAAGATTACAAAAAAAAATACTAAATGAATCGATAAACACATACATTCATTTTAAACCCAAATTTTGAAGTGTTCAAGACTTATCATGCTAAATGTTCATTTTAGGCACCAAATTTGAAGTGTACATGATTTATACCAAGTTCATTTTACAACTCTAAATTTAAGTGTATGATTGTTAAAACACCCAAATTAACTTTCAAACCATCATTTCAACCTGCAAAAATAATATTAGGACTACCTACTTTAAAGCACTTTAGAGGATGAGACAAGGAATTTTGAAAAATGAGCTCTCAAGTTAGAAATAGAGATGGTTTGATAGTCGATCTGGGTTGATAGGTGAGTTGGGTTGACAGTCAAGTTGGGTTGATAGGCGAGTTGGGTTGATAGGTGAGTTGGGTTGCATAGGTGAGTTAGGTCGACATGTGAGTCTGGTTGATAGGCAAGTTGGGTTGGCAAGTGAGTTGGGCTAATAAGTGAGTTGGGTTAGTAGCTAAGTTAGGTTGGTAGGTGAGTTAGGCTAGAAATTGAGCTAGGCTGGTAAGTGAGTTGGCCTGGTAGTCGAGTTGGGTTGGCAGGTGAGTTAGGCTACACAGTCCTAAGAACAAAACCATGAATTACCAAAAAATGGATTTTTGCTCAATTTTTTGCCTTATTTTCTTTCACACTCCAAGATCCTACATGACAATGGTTAGTAGTTTGCTTATAGATGTAATTTGACCAAATTTGTGAGGCTAGGTCCCATCAGGCATGCCATTTATGAACATAAGATTGCAATAAGGGGAGATTAGTATAGTGTTAGTATATGAAATCAAATTCAAAATAACACACTAATAGCTAACACCTTAAGTTTATTTGAATGAGAGAGCTTAGTGAAGAAAATAAATGACAAAGCTCAACAAAAATGCAGGAAAACAAACATTCTTTACCTTCCTTGATGATTCAAGAGTATTCTTCGATTTGGCTTGCTTCGCTTGTGCTCAATGAGTCTTCATCAAAGGAGGCTTGGCTATCTCCTCTTCTTCTTATCACCTTTGTGATGACTTTGACTTGGCTTGGCTTGCCTCAATAATTTAACATTATAATACTAATTGAAATGGATTTTTGAATGCATTTTGGCATTATAAGTTTGGCATAAAAGAGCTTAAAAATCAATATGTAAGGCCTCATATTTATATATATTTGAAATGGTTTAAGATCAACCATGACTCTCCATCCCAAGATTAAGATGTGTGGCCATGAATTGATCCAAATTATGTAATTAAATTCTTAGATATCCCCCATAAATATTTTGGAAGAAGGGGCATTTACGAGGCATGAGAAGCATTGATGAGGCATGGGAGGGTCTTAATGAGGCATGGGGTGGCTTGATGAGATATTTTATGCAATTATGGCCTAGAGATGTCTTTCCAAGAAATGATTTCATTTGATGATGTAGATATTCAATATCAATTTCTAAAAATATATTCAAAAATTTCCATGGAAAATTAACTTAATCTCTTGATTTGGTTTCATTGATCGTAAACACGATTAGTCAACTTTGATGCACAACCTTGACAATTTGTGCACAAATTAATAAAATTGGTCAAAATGTCATATTATTGGCTCAAAATTTGATTGGATTAGAATTGAAAGTCAATTTTAGATGCATTGGAACTGTTATCCCATTTAGGATGGTGCCAATGCAAAATAACAAAGGCATATGTATTATACATAAAATTTGATAGAGAAGAGCAATCCAGAGCACCTAGGTATAAAAATGTCATTTTGGCTCAAAATGATCTGATCAAAGTTAGTTACTTCATAAATTTCATTGCCCCATTTAATGATACCCTAGAAAAAATTGGCACTTGAATATAAAAATTTCAACGCTTTTAATGTATTTTAGTGTTTTTAAGCCAAATATTGCATTTTGGTGGAAATTGGTCAAAACCCTGATTAATGGTCATTAGTGGTCAGATTTAAGTGTCTACAATATTATCTTTGAGAGTTTTCTAATGGGACCTTAAATTCATAAATTGGTGATTTAACATGAAATTTTTGACCATTCAAAGATCTTTGTGTTATTCCATTGTTGTGACCAAATTTTAAATTGTGATCATAAGTTGCATGTGATCATGCCAAGTGCCAATTTATGATGACCCTTAAATAATAGGCTCTAAAGCCCTTCTCATGGTATTAAAATACTTCATGGACCCATGGATTTATTAAATCCATTTTATGGTCCCTCATGCATTCACCTCTTTTCATCATTGCCTCTCTTTATGCTTGTGGTCCCATTAATTAGTTAAATCAATTTAAGGATTGTAATGCATTTGCATTACATTGTGGCTATTACTATATCTTATGACCCTTAGTGATTATGAAACATGTTGTGATCCAATTTCTCAGAGTCATGTGATTGCTTAAGGGATTGTTGCAGATCCATTGGAGTTATAAACTCAAATTTGAAATTGGTCACACATCCATGGTCTTTGTAAAATTTTGTGAGCCTTTGTATGAATACCAAGAGTCTTGTTGACTTGTTAGAACTTATAAACCAATGTATATTTTGTAAGGTCCAAAAATAAGCCTTAATTACAACAAATAATATTTATGGACTTGTAAACTTAGGAAAATAATGTGGACCCTGATACATATATATTATGTAGTCCCTATGGACTTAGAGACTTAAGAAATAATTTACACTTGGCCTCTGACATTGCAACTTAAAGTTATGAGGTAAAATATCTAATACCACCAATACAAATAAACTTTGAGTTACAACATTGGAATATGACCATGTGACCATGAGTGTGATCCAAGTGATCCCTAGGACCTCAAAAACTACTACAAATCCATGAACCAAAATTGGATCTCAAAATGTGACCTAGGAACCCTATTGATTTGATAAATTTGATTTGAAAGTGTTTTTTGAAACTACACCAACTCGTAAATATTTTTGGTGATGTAGGATTACCCATACACCTTGGATGCTCTTACATAAAACACTCAAGGTAATTGAAAAATTGAGTTTTACTCACATAGAGGGAATAAATGGAACAATTACTCTTTTGGCCACTGAGATTGATTATTATGGTATTCCCTTCCATTATACCAAATATTTCATCTACTTTTCTCTCTCTTCCACTTCCAACTTGTTGGATTTGTTTCCATCCTCTTCTTCTAATATTCACTTTCTTCCCTTATGTGGAAATGGATCGACCATAGTTCCACCACATCCACAAATTATTTATTTCTTCTTACCCACTATTGGAGCATAGTCTATCCACTTTCACCAAATGATTTTTCCCCATATTCATGTGGGATCGATCTCATATTTATCTAACCATGTCCACCAATATGTTATTTCTTACATTGTACTTTCTCTAGTGGGCTTGAAACCATGGCTATCTTTTGACCACCTACTCCTAAAGACTTCTTGTATTTGTCCATTCTCTATCCAACCTACTATTTTATTCTTCCTTATATCACTCATCTCTATTTTCATCTCCCATTTTATAATAGATGTCATCTCTTCCTTTGATTTCATTTATGACATCACCATTCTACTTTAATCTCTTTCATTCATTAGAGTCCTCAAATAAACTAATTATTTATCTATTTCTTCACATGTTATAGTTGAAGTACAAATCAACTGATCCTTTTCACTTTCTTAAGTGCATGATTTTACACTTCTAGCTTCACCTCTACACCTTGAAAGGCCTCTTTGAATGTTTCCTTTCTCTTCATTTCTACACATTGACATAGACTATAGCCATAAATTACCTTAAAAACATGAGAATTTATAGCCCCCATAGGTTCTTCATCCATATTCATATTATAATCTTGATTTCCCCCAAGCTTAGGCTTATCAAAACCTTCATCATTTTGCCTGCTTCTCATAACAATGCTTAGTTTTTATAGTGACAACAAATATTTATATTTTTATTTGTTTCTTTCCCATTTTCATCAGCACAATGCTAGTTTCATTTTCCCTCTCTCTTTTTGTGCTTCTATGTCATGGGAATGACATTTTTCACTTATCCAATCTCCTTTGTGATTTTTCTCTTGCACATAAAATTTCTTTAAGTGAAATATATATTTTTCCACGTCTTCATGTTTTTTATTATGCATATGAGAACACTAGATCAAACCATACTTTATGCTCTTCTTTATTATCTTCATCATTGCTGGACCTGCACTTAAATCACCCACATTAAGGGAATCAATAAATCCTACAAATAGTTTTTCTAGTGCTTATTCATTCCTTGAGAACACATTATCCAACTTTTATCTATTGCTCACATTTTCCTCTTGGATTTCATTCGCATAATGGACTTCCAAAGGTCCATTATCAAAAATATCCATTACTATTTTTACATCATTCTTCAAACTATTTTCTTCCTCTATAGTGGTCTTCAACTACACACTCCTTATGTTCATTCACTTGCACTTCCTTTACCTTCATTATTTTCTTCATCAAAAACTTGAGCTTATTCTTCGTAAAAGAGAAATATCAATTTTAGTACCTTTATCCTTTAGTGATGACAACCTATTCCAACTTAAAGTATTTTGTAATTTCTTTACCATCATTAAATAATGGGTTTCCTTTTTTTGGTGAATAATTTATTACTTCCACATCCTCTTCCATGAATATTTCTTCCTTTAAGGGCTACTCACAAATTTCTCTCTCTGATGTTCTTGAAAACATACTTGGGCTTCTCACTTGTAAATCTCATTTTTTGATTTATTTTCAAATAAACCTTATTCTATTCACTCACATCTTTGAGTTGATCATTTTTAAACATCCTTTTTTGATTGCCTAAAGTTAATCTTCTTCACCTCTCTCTCAATTCTCAATGCTTAGAGCTTATTCCACCATTCTCTCTACAATTTTAGATGCACAACATGATCCATAATATTGGAAACCATATGTTTTCAACTACTCAACATTTTTTTTTCATTTCTCTTATCTCTTATTTTGGAGGTCTCTCCAATACACATTTGCATGTCCACATAACTTCTTTCATGCTATTTTTACCCTCATCAAATCTACAATGTTTTCCTCTTAAAATAAAATTTCTAACTCAACAATCTATTTCATGAGCTTTTGTCTCTCTTTACCATAAAATAAAACAATATTTCAAGTGGACTTAACTCTTTCTTTCAACTTCAACTTTTTTTGGTCTCTTTTCTTTGTTGGAATCTTCTACTTCACTTACACCTCTCTCCAAAGCATCCAACCTTTTTTATAGGGAAAACCACCCCATCATCATTTCTTCTTCATCTTCTTTACTCATAGTTACAACATATTCTCCACTTGTTCCATTCTAATCTTTCATGGAATTCCATCAACATCTCTACTAGGTCTTATACTCATATTAACTTCCTCTTTTATATGCCATTTCATTTCCAAAAACAATATTATCTTTCACAACTATTAATTGATTTAATCAATCTTATATTTCAAAACCTTCATTAGACTCAAATAAGATCCTTTATTCCACTACTTTATTCACACTTGCATGAATTCTCACACACTTGTGACAATCTTAATCTTTGTCAAATGCAATCTTATGTTTCACAACTTGGCACTAATATAAGCAATGCTTATTTTTTAAAATATAGACTCAATCAAGAGTCTATTTCCCTTTCACACAACTCTCTCCTCTTATAATACTTTCTCTTACCTAAAATAAATATGATATTATTTTTCACAACTTGTAGTTAACTAAAATAAAAGAGTCTCATAATTTTATCACATGGATCTTCTTTACTTACAAAACATTATCACATCTACAACAAACTCATGTAACTAGTCTAAGATAATTTGGTGTAATTCAAGGTAAGGATTCCCAGTGAAGGGGTTCCCTTGTCCATGAAATTAAATTCACACAACATAAAATAATATGTATTCTTTATTTATTCAATGAAATAAATCCTTAAAAACATCTTCATTCATAGTGACTCTTTGCACCTACTCTATCCCCATCTATCTCTAATTCTGAGCCTCTATGGGATTTACATTCACTCTTTATTATAGAATCTACAAATCCTCTCTTTTGGATCTCTATTATGGCCCTTTTATGATCTGTGGCCCCTCTATTTTAATCTTTGTTCTCTACTTGGAGGCTTAAATCTCTACTTTTTGCTAAGATCTCCCTTCCTTACTCAACCCTTTCAATATTGACCTCTTAATCTTTCAATGTTAAAATTTCCAATGCAACCCACAACTATTTTCTTTATGTCCCATATATGCTACCTATAAAATCACATTTAATGATTACATGAGACCCTTTCACTAATTTTCCTGCTTTTTACTTTCTTGAAGTTTCCTTATAATTATCAATGATTCTTAGAAGATCTTTTTGTAATATTTACTACATGATCAGGGTAAATTTTATGTGGCCAATAACTAAAATTTCTCTTCCAAATATTTCTAATCAGACCTTAAATGCCTAATTTGGTGCTTTAATGCAAAATTTTTGACCTTCCAAAGATCTATATGTTGTTCTTTCATTATTGTGACCAAATCAGAAATTGTGATTGTAGGCTACACGTGATAAGTGTATATCATGGGTCCCTACATAAATAGTTCCTAAGCCTTTATCATGGTCTTTAAAGTATCTATGGAATCATGGATTTATTAAATTCACCTTATGACCCCTCGTTCTCTATTCCTTTTCATTGTGGCCTCTATTTTTGCTAACCTAAGATTCATTTAAATCCATTAAAATATTGTAATGCTTTCATGTTCAATTGTGGCTAGTACTATATCTTGTGAACCTCATGATTGTGACACATGTTGAAATCTTAGGTTCCTAGACTCCCATGATTTCTATAGGGATTTTCATAGACTCGTTTGATTTATGAACTTCAATTCCAAATTGGTTGTGCACCCATGACCCTGCCATGACTTAGACTTGCAAACAAGATAAGGCCTCTATGAATAATTATGACTATGACATTTGTATTATATACCCATTAGACTTTGTAAACTAATGCATATCATTTTGGGTTTATAAAGAGTGGATCGTTATGAAAATGAATGTAGAAATTATAAATTCCCTCATAGACTTCGAAACTTAGGGATATAATGTGGCCATTGACACAAAGATTATATAGTCCCTGTGAAATAAAAGACTTATGAAATTATGTGAGCATGGATCCAAACATCACATCTTTTATTTTTGAGATAATATACATGTGACCACCAATACAAACCAACTTGGAGTTTTTATATGGGAATGTGACCATATGACCCCCAATGTGATCGATGTGATCCCTGTGATTTTAGAAAACTATTGTAAATCCAATTAAACCAAAATCAGATCTCTTATGAGCCAAAAACCATTTTAAACTAATAAATATTTCCTAATAATTTTAATTTAAACTATGCAACCTCCTACCTTTTTTGGTGATTCAATATTACTCATACACCTTCGATGCTCCTACATCAAGTTATTCCCCACATGTATATAAGTGAGTTACGATTTTATTTTGTTTCCATTATTTTATTTCTATTTTATCTCTCCTTCCTCATTTCATTGTGTTAATTTCCCCATGAAATTACTTATTACTCTATATTCTAATTGATAAGGCACCAGTTTAGAACTATGTGATTCTAGAGTCTAACCTATGTCTATTCCAATTAAGGATTTTCCCTAAGGTCACTTGTCTAGAACCATATCATTCCAATTAGATATTTTCCTTTATTTTCACCCAATTCTAATATTATTGATCACCCAAAAAATACTACTCAAATACCCTCAATTCATAGAGCATTTTATTACTATTTTCTAAAAATTTAATCTAGTTTCAAGCATTTTAGTGCATTTCATGTTTTTGGTGTGTCTCAAGCACTTCAAAGCTTAGGTCAGACTATGTAGCCTCTTGGGATAGTTTAAATTGGTGAATATAATATATTTATGACCCCCATAGCCTCTTATTTTAATTCACCTAAAAAAATTCTTCATTCTAACAATGCCTATCAAAATCCCATAAGCTTAAAGAAGTTGCCATCCACATAATTAAGCCTCCAAAAATGAAACACAAATACATGAGATTTAAATCCATATCCACTTTGGAGATAATAATCCTACAATTTTGTGATTAAAGGAGTGGTAAAATATATTTGGAAGAGTTTTGGAATAAAATGAACAAGTATAAACGTTTGGTCATTAGCCAACACATATATGATAGTGGGATTTTACAAGCTATTAGTTTCTTAACTTCAGTGTAGTGTATCAACTTGGTATTCACATGTACATAATGTTAAAACCCCAATCATAAGATAAGACTATAAATCACAAGGTTTAGACATCTACAAACTTGGTGGTCATTCTTTAAATGTGAGTCACTCTTGGCATTCCTTCCCAACAAACATTTCTTCTATTCTTACATTTATTGTTTGCTCCTTCACTTTTTACTCATTTAATTGACTTGAATGTTAAAAAAAGGTAATACATTCATATCCATATAATATTACAATATTACAAAGGGAAAATAGATTATGTTTTAATTTTGAATATTTTCCTTGAGAAAGATGCCCACTTTTAGGTTTCACTCCCTTTGTAGTCTACACAACAATAAGTTATTATTCCACCTTGATTTATTTAATTTAAAAATTATGAACTTAGTTATAACACCAAATATACTACCATCTTTAAAAATCATTATATTTTAAATATATGCTCATGACCTTTGTCATTTCATCAATAGTTTTGCATAAGTCAAGAATTTTTTTATTGAGTTCACAAAGCACACTCTATATGTTGCTTAGATTGTTCATTGTCTTTAAATATCTTGAAATTCCTTATAACATAAGTAATTTCTCATCAAAATGAGACATATATTGATTCAAGAGGATTCAAGGCTTTAGATCTTACTGAAGATTATTGTTATTTCACATCCAAGCTTTTGCTAACATCAATAATGCTAAGAGTAAGTTCTAAAGCTAAATGTAAATTTGTTATATCTAATTCCACTTATGTGTTAACACATAGATCCTATAGTTTTATTATTGTATCAATAAACTCATCAATAATTATATTTAGTGATGTCACCATAGTCTTTGGGGTATGTGCATAGAGTTAGGGAATAATTTTATGGACATTTCACATAACACGAGTGTGTTATTTAAATAACATGATCACATTATTTAAATTATGGCTCAGTAATTACTTAGCCATAATGTGATTTTGTTATTAAATAACATCATCTCATTATTTAAAATAAATAACATGATCACATTAATAATGTGATCACATTCCTTGTGTCACCCAAAACAAAAATCAAATCGAACATAAAAATTTCTCATTTTACATTCATGTTTTTCCCTAGTGAGGCCAAACCTTGCCCCAATTCATCCTATAAAGCTACTAATTGATTATTTCACCATATAGAAGAGTTAAATGATAAATATCTATTCATTTTTTATAGATTTTATTAATTTTTGGTCATTTTCATTGTTCAATTAGTAATTCATTTATTTTGAATAACCCATCCTACTAACCCTCATGTTACTCTACCTAACCCTCTTGTTCCTCTAACTAACCCTCTTATTCCTTAGCTTAACCCTCCACCTAACCCTCTTTTTCCTCTACCTATCCCTCCTCCTAACCCTCGTACCCTCTTACAGTTCCACAAAATCCCCCAAGAAGTCAATAGAGTCTATTAGACCACATTAAGGAGAATATATTTGAAATTTAAAAATTAATTTGGAGAATGAGGGTTCATAATTACACCAACACCTACCACACCTATCTAGCCAATTCCCTACAGACATTATTAGGTCAAATTGACTATATAATGAGTCAAATAAACATATAGGCTTCATATCAGGATACTTGTAGGGCTTATTATGTTGACAAATTGTTAGCACATGAGATAAAGTAAAAATACATATAAAAATCCGTCATTTTCACCTTATTCATTAACCCAAACACCAATTAACCATTTATAGTAACTGCTAAACATTTTCCAATCCATCGTTGCCAACATAATTTAATCACAACAGATTTTTAGGACCAATGGTGGATGGTGTTTGATTATCCATCATGTAACAACCATGAGGTCCCATTTTATTTTTTGAGGAAAATCTATTGTGACTTTGTCCTTGATGACATTTTAAACTATTTTAATTTTAGTGAGTTTCAGAGCTGAGGGAAAAGCTTTGCACAAGATATACCAGGTGCATGTCATGCACCTAATCAACCTACAAAGAACTATATCTAAAATCCACTTGAAACCAAAATCTCCTATACATTTTATTAAGTCATGGAGATTAACACTCTGCATGGACTTATTTCATTCACTAATACACTCATTCAACATACAAGTAGGCTCTCATAGACTAATGCTAGAGATACACCACCTATTATGCATAGTCGACCCTACCCTTACAGATCTTATGGAACTATATGTACTAGACCTTCTGATGATGATGACATTGGTGCTTTAGAGGGCTTGAATAATATAATTATGAGTGATGAGTTTTTTCATTTATATTTGGTGTGCATATATCAACCACTACACAAATACAAGTATATTTTATATATATTTCATGTAAAATTTAGGGTATAATTATAAAATTGATTTAGCTAACAATTAATTTACATATAAATTGAATTGATATATATATATATATATGTCATTTTTATGTCCCAAGAGGCGATGGTGCCTTCATCATCACAGTCAACATTTGTAATATTTGATTAGATGAAGCCATTATTTACATTTTTAGATCTAGCTATTGCCTCATCCACTACTACATTTATCTCTATTAGGATGACACCTTTTACTTATATAGAGGTAAAAATTTGAGTTAATCTTATTCTCTATGTACATTTAGTCTATATATATTTGCCTTCTAAGTTTAAGATAAATTTATCTATCAAGGATCTCAAAATTCAAGTACAATGCTATAAAATACACTCTTGGTTTAATAAAGGAGAAAAACTTGCCATATAGCTTTGATATTTTATAGAAAATTAAGTGAGACTTTGTTTGCATTTAGTTGATGACTTAAGTAGACAATTCTACATCATTTTGAGTCAAGACAAACATAGGTATTATTGCTACAATGTCATTTAGATAGGCACTGACAGAGGTATATATTAACTTGCAATTTTAAATTGTAAAAATAGACTTGTTTTAATATTTTTACTACATACTTGGGGAAAATATAACTTATGTGAATGTATTTTTTATGCAGGGTTGTCCCATGACATCTAATAGTCCTATTAAGATGATTATTATGGAAACTTCTCATGTTTATTCCCTATTTAAGATACTTATTCAAATATTTGATCCTACCACTAACTTGTTTGAGCATTAAAGAAAGATTGATCTTGACTGTGAGCTTGTGTAAGTGCATGTTTAAATGTGTTTTTATTCTAGTTTAAAATTAATTTATTCACAAATGGTTGAATGTATTTTATGTTAATTTTTCAATAATACTTGTTTTTTTATAGGTTTATCTACAAGTGAGCTATGAGCATAGGACTTGTAGTCAGACCTTGGACCAATCTAAGGCATTAGAGAGATCTCCATCTACCAAGAGGGCATCCTAGGGAGAGTCTTCTTTGAAGAAGGCAAAGAGAGGGAGGCTATTTTATGATTAGGATGTCCTACATGAGAAGTGATTTTTTTTATGCCTATATAGTAATGTACACATGTTTGGCATTGTATATGTGTATATGAGACTCACCTGACATTACAAACTATGTAGGTAGATGTTGTAATTTTATGTATGCCCATCATGGTAATCTATGTATATTATTGACATTTTACATGTGCCTATAAGATTTTTTGGAAGTTTTCATCTAAATTATGTTAATCTATCTAGTTTATATTTAGTTTTAATTTAAAATATTATCGTATAATATAGTTTTGATCTTCTAAACTTTTATCTATCGGATCTTGTATTTAATGTTGTACACAAATTAGGATTAAAAAATTATTCTTTTCAATGCCATAAATCTATGATATTCCATATTTTTAAAATTAAAGTTTTTAATTTATTGTGTAGTGGAAATAACTAATGACACTCTTATCTATTTTGCATTTGTCATCACCCATTTACAACTTTTCAATTAATCATTAGCATGCAATTTGATTTCATTTAAGGCCCATAACCAATCATGTTCATACTTGTATAATTTATATATTAAATTTTTCCTAACATTGACTATAATCTCTTTATTTTAATAAAATCCAACCTTATTTACTTGAAACAAAATATTCACTCATGAGACAATATCTTTGGCTAAAACCCTTTATCATCCATAATACCACCTAATGAACAGTTTACTCTTCTATGTTTAATAAATCTATGAAATTTATATTCATATGCCCTAATATCATGAA
The DNA here is from genome assembly GCA_037957365.1 of Torreya grandis. Lineage (NCBI taxonomy): Eukaryota > Viridiplantae > Streptophyta > Pinopsida > Cupressales > Taxaceae > Torreya > Torreya grandis. The sequence goes on along the minus strand of JARHVA010000910.1, from coordinate 2,445,604 downwards.
TAATTATAACCTCACTTATATACTCTTCTTCTCAACTCGATTCAAAATCCACTCTCAAATATTCTTCTTTTAAACTAGTCAATTGCTCATTAGGTTTGTTCTTAACTAGTCACCAATATCTCAGATCTGCTCTCCTTCCTTTGAATAATTATTTTGTAACAAAATTTGGATATGTCTTAAAAAAACATAAGGATTTATTTATGTTTTAAATCTTACAATAAATCACCAACTATAGGTCTCTAAGAGATTGAACTTTCATTCTCAAATTCTATCTTTTTAAGTTTCTAGGTCTCTAGACCTAGTTGTTGTTCCAATAAGTCAATTTATCAAAATAGAGTTTGTAGCTCTTAATAATTATATTTATAGTATTATTTGATAAATTATAACATGTTTCAACCCTTACCCAATTTTATATAACTCAAATTTAACAAAAACTCATATTATCTTATGCACAACGTGTTCAAAAATGGTTTTCTATTTATGTACAAAAAAATAGTCTTATGTACCTACAATTTCAAACATATTATCAACCCAATGATATGTGGACTAAGTTATAAGATCCATTCCCTAGTTTATTACAAATTTTTAGACCTTATTGTTCAATCATTTGATTTTTAGAGGTGTTTAACCCATGAAACCCTTACTTCAAATTTACCCAAAATTTTTGTAGGTCAAGAGCTAATTATTGATAGTTCATAGAGATCATTGGGATTTTCTATGATATAACACATATATATTGGTCTTAATAAACCTATTAAAATACTATAATAGTCCAATTTAGTTCATATAACAATTTTTGTGTGTAAATAAGCCTTTAAAAATGACTGTAATAGTAAAAATATAGAATTCCTAAGGGTTTCACGAATATAACTAAGATTTAAGCTTGCAGTCAATATGAAAAGATTATAATCATATTATAAAATGATAATAAAATGAAAAGGATGTAATAAGACTCAAAAAAAATTATTATGTACAACAAGAAAACATTTACACAGTCTTCCTCCATTGAGACAGACCTATAACATATGCTCTAACCTCTTCAAAAATGATATTTTTGTCCTTTTAATCTCTTTGATTGGTCTTTTATGGTTCCTCATAATTAGGATTGATTATTATCACTTTGCTATATTCTAAACCAAGATTGGTAATTTACTAAAATTACTCATATTCTCTCTTACTCGTTGAAATTAAACTTATGAAACTAACCTAGTTTATAAGTCTTAATAATTACCTAAGAACATTGTCAACATAGATTCTATATGTATTTAATGATGCTCCTACATCACCTTTACTTTCCTCCAACATACCCCTTTTGTCATTCACTCTTCACACTCTCTCATTATACACTCCTTAGGCTTGGCTATGCGTAGATACCTTTCATTTCTTTAATACTTTTAATAACACTTCCTCTAGCTCTTATATCCACCTATCCAACCTTCATTCAACCCATTCAATATAATTTCAAAGGCCTCCACACTCCTTTACACTTTATTTCACTTCTTCCCTTTAAGGGCTATCTAGCCTAATAGGCCTAATATACGTTCTTAAGATTGGGTTTTGACCCTTCAACACCTCACTCTTTCATCACCTTCAACACCTCACTCCTGATGTACTTCAACTCCCTATTGAGGTCTCTAGACCCAAGTCAATGCCCATTAATATTTATATTACTTTCTAGGCCTATACTTTAAGGGTGTTAGGCCTCTTATAACTAATCTTTGATAATTGATCATTGATAATAAAACAAACCTATTCTAGCCTTTAAATCACCTTGAACACTTAAATACAATTTCATGAAAAAGTGGATGAGAAAGGGAGAGAGAGTGTTTCAAGACGTGAAAAAAATAATAAATTTCCATTCAACCATACAAATATTAGCAATAACATCAAGCAAAAAGTATTAGTTCCAAGTAAAGTGGCAATATATAAATACCTCATCTTGACCAAAAACTAGCACTACCAACACATTTGAGGGGGGATAGATAACATCTAGGACTAAGTTATTGGCCTCCCATTAGGCTTGATCGACAAGCTAGCCACCCATTCTAGCCTCAAGAATGCCCTTCCCAATATAAAAAAAATACATTTTTTAGCTTAAGTTTAAACATGTGTAAAACAAAACCTATAAATCATTTATGGTAACTTTCAAATCCTTCCCCTACTTCTTTAATCCCTCTAATCACACCCTAAAGCACTCAGGTGGAACCTTCAATAATAATTTTTTGGATAAGTTACAGTGATGAGTCCAAAAATGCAAATTTTTTACATTGAATAGGCAACTTCTTGAGCAAAACATGTTATAGAAGACAGAGCATCATAGGAAGGTTATGCACCACTAGAAGGATCCACTACCTTCAGTGTCACACAAAGGAAATAATAACCTAAGTGATAATCAGTTAGATCACCATTGCACAAGCTCACACAATGATTTATAATACTACACAAAATAATATTTTGTTGTACAGTCTACATTAGTTCCCACACAAGTGGATGACATTGACCTAAATATTAATTGTTTGGGCACCAATATTACTACCATAGACATTTCTAATGACAAAGGTGGTTTTTTTACACCAATTTTTGGGTTAAGGGGTAATCTCTTAACATCATCATTGACAATGGGAGACTATAGAACATAACTATACTAATTATAACCCAAAGACTAGCCCTACTATTGAATCACATTCCTGACCAACTACTATTTGGGATGGTTCTAATAGGGGAAGGATTTAAAGGTTAATCAATTTTGCATTTCCAGGTATGTACTCAAACCCATGGATGTCAAAGTCACAATTCATTACACAACTATAGGTGTGTAAGAGTATGCTTTGAATATTATATGTGTATGATGGTGATGTTACATATCAAGCCAAGCCATGGTGGTAGACTATTCATGTCAAAGCTCACTTTGTCAACATCTTAAAGTCACTTCCAAAGACTAAACTCACATTAGTATTTATAAATCAATGCTATAAGATCATTTTATAAATGTAAAAGTTTGTGATACTCAAAATTTGTCCAAAAGCACATGCATAATTGGGAAAGTGAGCATTGATATTATGTCATGCCACTCAATCATTATAGCAATAATAGATTGACAAGTTAATACAATAATATGGATACTTATTTGAAGATTCAAAGGCTTTACACATACATTATGCATAGTAAAACATGATATCAATTTGTTTGTTTGATCCCTTATTACAAATATTCTAGAGTACTATAGGTCCATTTGTGAGAATGATGAATTTTTATGCCAGATCTAAGAGCGCCTTGATCAAGGAAAAATTAGGCCAAGATTTTCTCCTTATGGCTTCTTGGTAATCCCAATGCCAAATAAAATTGGTGTGAGACTCTTCTACATGGACTATCATGTGCTCAACAATATAACGGTGTAAAATTGGTACCTACTATCATGCATTGATGAAATTTTTCACCAGCTTTGAGGTGCACAATAATTCATCAAGATTGATCAAATTTCAAGTTATCATCAAGGACTAGTATAATTTTCATATTTGAATGAAGGTGAATTGTTACATGAGAAGAAGATTAAATTTCCATGAAACACTCATATTTATTCTCATTCAACACTACACTAACTTAGTCTCCCTCAAAAAAATTGAAACTTGTTTTAAATGATCAATATTCTCATCAAATTTTTTGCTAAAAACAAAAATATCATCCAATACACAATGATAAATGAATCAATAAATGGATTCATTATCTCTTTTATCTACATAAAGGTAGATTTTTGCATTTCATATCCTAAAAGGTAGAACCAATCATTGATACAACCTTGACTTGTTTTGAATGTTGTCATCTAAATGTCCTCTTTTTTAACCCTCAATTCGTGATACTCAAATTTTAAATCCATCTTAGTACATTTTTTTGCATGTTAAATTTTATCAAGAAGATATTCAATCTGTAGAATAGGGTGCCTATTCTTAATGGTTATATTGTTAAGTGCTCTATAATCAACACACATTATACATGGACAGTGTTTCTTAAGTACTAAAAAAATATAAGAACCACATGTAGAAGTATTAGGATATACACCTTGACTAATTAAAGACTGTAACTTTTGTTTTACCTCATTGACATCCTTCAAGGACTACCTATACAACCCATGATTTAGAGGTAGACTATTCGATAGCAATTGAATTTTGTGATCAATACCTCTCACCATTAACATCCCCATGGGCTTATGGAAGACTTCCTTGAACTGTTACACTAATTTTCCCATATTCTTGTGTTATTTGTTAGTAAACATGCTACAATAAGTTGTCTATTCAACCACTTCTTTATCTTGAATATAACTCAAAAGAAGTAAAGCAAAATTCCCACTTTTATTAACAAGCCTTTTAGCTTCAAAGGCATTTACCAAAGATATATTAGAATTACCTTTGTAGGATAAAATGATTTAGTTCTTCCCTTTTTTTATCAAATGGTATTGATTGGCTCTCCTCAAGAAGATAACATCCTGGATATACAAATAATGAATACCAAATGCTACACCACACACATCGAGGGGTACAATTTCCACTATAACTTCATCAATGAAATGTGCATTAACACCAAAATTAATTTTGCATTTCTTAGTTACCTTGATGTATACACTTTTATTCACTAAACCCAAATCATACAAGCTTGGATGATTGTAATTCTCTATCCTCAATTTGTCAACTAATTCCTTGCTTTCTTTTTTTTTTGGTGAGCAAGTATCAAAAAGATCATCCTTTTTTTTTCATCTAAATTTTAAGATGGAAAATATTAGAATGTTCACTTTTTTTAGAATTACTACTAGTCAAACATACCTCTTTATTTACAAAATTATAACACAAACTCTCATCCACATAAGAGCTACAAACAATGTCTTCACCTTTGAGTGTGGTCATTGCCTTATTATTTTTGTTCTAAAAAAAATGCAATTTTGGATGTAACTTTAATAATTTTCCTTGAAATATCTATCAACATCACAATGCCCAAAATGCCTCGTAGTATCCTTCTTATAAACAAATGTAGCATTATGTCGATCTTTTGCTTTACCCTTATGCTTAAAACCACTTGTTTCTTTGCAATGATTTGAGAGGTAGATATAGCCTTGTTTTTCTTTTCCATATTCAATTAGTGAGATTCAAAACAAGCCTCATTTACACTCATACACTAGGCCAAGAGGGTAGGTCTCCTCAAAAGGCTATGAAACCCACCAACATAATTCATAAAGATGTCATGGTCCCATATATATTTTCCCATTTGGACAGTCTTCTTGTGGACCTCACTTGTGTACTCCTGCATGCTTGGGCCTTAATTTTAACTCAAATATCTACCATACATGGACATCTCTTCCTCATAATAAATAAGATAAAGATCCTTTTTTATTATTATTTTAAAATCACCCCACTTAGTAATAGGAGGAAGCTTCTTAAGAACCAAGGTATGAACATAACTTTCAAATTAAGTTAAATCATGATTGGTTAATTTTAACCTTACAAAATAAATTTGTTTGCTCTCATTAATCTAATACAAACTAAAATATACTTCTAGTTGGGATAGATATTGGTCTATCCTCTCCACATTTATATGTTTGTCATATGGCTAAATCTCTATCTTTGCCTTAGCCTTGAAATAAGGTGGATATTAGTTTGCATGGGGTTGTTATTCCATCTTCTCATGCTTGGGAGCATCCTCCTTACTTGATTTCAATGTCTCTATAAAAACGTGAAGTTTCTCCATGAGAATACCCATGATGGACTACAATCGATCAAGCTTGCTCATAAAAGAGAAATTATATCCACTCCTTCGATCTTTTGAAATTTCTCTTCTACTATATAGGTATTTTTTTCATTATAATGAACCATAATTCGAGTCCATTACTTCCACTTTGTTATGGAAATTACTTCTTCAAATAGAACTAGGATAGTGTGACCACTAGCTCCTCTTATTATTGTGACATGCATATACTACAATATAGTCACTAACACATAAAATGACACTAATACTAAACTAATTGTAATAACAATGTGATTTATAAACTAGGTTGTTATTCCACACTAATATTCGCCAACACAAATCATATACTCCTAGTTCAACATATGATTAATAGAAGAGTGTTCTAGGCTATTTTTAATGCTAACATAGATATAAAAAAGTGTTATAAATGCAATGTACAACATATTGAATATATAAATGGAAGCTTAGGAGAAGCCAAAGCATAAAATGAAAACACTATATAACCTAGAAAAATATGGTGTGGGAAAAACTCCAATGGGTGAGGCAATTATACTTCTCTTATACTATTTAATTTAACAATTATATAAGTTACTACCAAACGTGGTCTTCATGGATAGATATTTCATTATTAAACTATCCAAAACTTGCATACATGATTTAATTTTTACTTATTATACACCTCATGCAGTGATCCAACATAACTAGAACAACCATTCAAACTAGGATACAATGAGACAACATTAACCAAATTTGTAAACTACAGTGTCAATCCAACTTCAAAATTTATCATCAAATTCTCTAATGATCTTTAATTTCTATAAATATTTTATTTATGCCTTTTCACCTTAGAACCCACCAAAGACTTCAAACAATCATTGCCAAGAACAAGAAGCATTTGCAACCACTCCTATACCAATTTTTATTCAATGGTGAAACCCTTAAATTCAAAGGCTATAAGTTGCTAACTTCATCAATATAATAGGCCTTATTATCATCTCAACACTAATTCTACTACTATAACTTAATTGAATTGTTCATTTTGCATGAACAAGCTTGAGTAAATGTCTTCCATAATGTTTTAAATGCAAGAACTACATAATGAAGTATAGTGGAAATAAACTAAAAAATATATCTAGTAAAGTAGATCCATATTTTAGATCAAGAAGCAAGGTAAACACTAACATGATCAACTATAACATCATGAGTAGATAAATTACCATCTCGAAGAGTGGATTGGACTCTCTTGTAGGATTTTGACAACAAACGAACCTTAGATCACTATCTAGAAGTATTATAAATTCTATACGTGGATCTCACAGATAAAAATGATTGAATGATGAGTAAGATAATCATTTCAATTATATAAAAGGATGTAGGTCAAAGCAATAGGTAGAGGGATGACCTCGATATACATAGTGAGAACAAGTTTGGACTTCATTAGATTTAGTACAAGGTGATTTTGGATGACTTGATAAATTTGAGGTTTAGATTTCACATGATTAACCAATAGGTGAAGACTCAGCTTGACATTTATTATAAGACCTCTGCTTATAAACTTTATAGTAACATGACATTTATTGTGTTTCATTGTCTTCAAAATTTGCACAACAAGTGTAGACTTGACAATAGGAGTACAAACATGTATTTTATCCACAATAGGTTTATACTTCATTTGAACAAGCTCAATCTTACAAATAATAGATTAAATATCTTTTATCTTGACATTCAACATAATAGGATTTGGGGCACTTGTATATGTAATAATAGGTTTGACTAATGTCTTGGAAATATATTTGACAACTAGTTTCACTATAGGTTTGATAACATGTTTTTTGTGTGTATCTAATGTTGTTTTTAACCTAAAAATCCATTTTCAATAAACATAGTGCTAATGATAAAAAGGCATAAAAAATTACTTGAACTAGACTAAACATTCTTCATGCAAAGTAACTTTGTGTGAATTTCAAAGTAGAATGTAAAGGGACAAAATTCTATCTATGTAATGTGTGGATACCATGACATAGATGAAAAAACAACTTAAAACAAAAAAAATTATTAACACAATCTATGTTAGGCTCAACCAATAATGCTGGAAAAATAAAATACTTGGTTTGCTAGGTATTTGCACTTGAACCACATTTCAACAAGTCAATTTATAAATTTTTACATATTTATTTCTTCATAATATGACAATACATTCTTATTTCTCATTTATGTAATCAAATTTTCAACATATAATCAAAAGATGCATAACGGCCAAAACATGCATTTACAAGCATCAAACACAAAAAGGACAAAAGCAACATCAATCTAAATCTTATTTATACAACATACAAGTGAGATGAATTCTAGTTAAGGATTTTGTTATTAGGCATATCCATTAAATAATGCACCATGAGTCTACTATTTTCTCAGACATACCCATTTTAGCATTCACTCTTCACACTCTCTCACTATACATTCCCTACTCTTGGCTATGCCTAGATTCCTTCCTCTTCTTTAATGATTTCAATAAAACTTCCTCTAGATTTTATATCCACCTATCCAACCTTCATTCAACCCACTCAATATACTTGCAAAGGCCTCCACACTCCTTTACACTTTCTTGCACTTTTTCCATTCAATAACTATTTGGCCTAATACACATTCTTGAGACTGGTTTATGACCCTTCAACACCTCACTCCTTCAACACCTCACTCCTAACATAATTCAACTCCCCATTGAGGTCTCTAGACCTAATTCAACTCCCATTAATAGTTATATTTCTTTCTAGGCCTATCCCTTAAGGGTGTTAAGCCTCCTACCATTTATCTTGACAACTGATCTTTGATAGTATCACAAACCTATGCTAGCCTATAAATCACCTTGAACACTTAAAACATAATTTCATACAAAGTGGGTGAAAAAAGGGAGAGTGTGTGTTGTAATAGGTGAAAAAACCAATTAATTTCCATTCAACCATACAAAGATTAACAATAAGTTCAAGCAAAATATACTAGCTCCAAGTAAAGTGCCAATACGCAAATACCTCATCTTGACTAAAAAATGGCATTGCTAAAACATTTAGGGAGAGCAAATAACATCTAGGACCATGTTATTGGCCTCCAATTAGGCTCGATCTATAAGCTAACCACCCATTCTAGACTCAAGAACACCCTTCCCAATATAAGAAAAATGCAATTTTTAGCTTAAGTTTAAACATACATAAATAAAACTTATAAGTCATTAAAGCAAACTCTCAGATCCTTCCTGAACCTCTTTAAGCCCTCTAATCATGCCCTGAAGCACTCAGGTGGAACCTTCAAGAATAATTGATTAGACAAGTTGCAATGATGGATCCAAAAATGCAACTTTTTGACATTGAATAGGCAACTTCTTAAGCTCCAACTACCATTTTTGCCTTTGAGACCTCCGTGTCATATAGGCAAAGTCAAAGTCTTTCCCCTTAGACTTAGGGTTGACTTAGGACCAAAATTGACCTTGTAATTATCTAGTGAATAACATCAACATGTATGTGAGTTATACCTTCTTGGCCATAACTACCTGGTGGTTGCATTTACAAATACATCAGATTAAAACTAACCCCATGATTATCACTTCAACACAAAATGTTTTGTCATGGTCAAACTAGATATTATTGTACAAACCTTGTACACTACACTGTACATTGCCCACCTAACAAGTAAAATTCCCAAAAAAATCTTAGATCCCATGATCTTGCTCACAAATAAAGATAAAGTTACTATCTTCAACAAAAGACTAAGGAATTTTCATAAGTAAAATTAACTTTCTTTCTACAATTGAATTGCAGTGGAGTAAATGGTTTCAGTCATAGTTGTCATGGCATATAAACAATATAATAATTAACATGAGTGAATTTGAGACATTTATTGATCTCCCTTCATTATTTAAGCTCCTTCATAGGATTTGTGTTGAGATTTATCTAAAACCATTCAAATTTTACTACCCTTCAGTTACAAACTATCTTATTTTTATCTTCAGTGGTTATGTTGAGGAATTGGTTCCAATGCTTCATCACTAGAAAATATACTTAATAAATTATGGGTGAGACCATGTTGAGAAGAATTTTAGTTTGTGAATTTTGTCTAAATTAAAACATCTATATATAGGGGTAGCTCACAATTTAAATATATCAATACATCTAGAGCTAGGCATGTTTCGAACATCATTAAGTATGACAACTTATTACAATCTCAAGAAATAATGAACTTATAAAATATTTCCAAAGTGTTAGAACATTTAAGTTTTTTATCTAAAGAATTATATTGATTGCTCTTAATGAAAAAAATATTATTATGACCAGGTTGAGGAGAAAAATAATGGGTAATTTGGGGCCAAGAAGATAATGTTCTTGTGCCATGTGTTACACAACATATTCTAAAGGGGTGGTAAAAACATAAGAAACAATCACCAATTTATGTACTTTTCTCAAACACTTTTTATGTTGGCATATTTTACCTCATTATGCGTGCACCAAGATGGGATGTCATGGGAGGAGGGATCACTTATATAGTTCCATCGATGACCTTAATTAACTTATTTATAGGAGGTTTGAAGTATGATTCCTAGTACACACACCAAATTGTAATTATAATAGCCATATCTACCTTGTTTCAATAAAGTTTTCCTTTCACTTTTGTATCAACAATGCTTTATACATGAACCCTCTCATATTTTTTGATATGCCTACATAAAATGTCTATTTCCTTTAGTGACGTAATATTTAACTACTTGAAAGCATTGTAAATCTCCATTACATCCAAAACAAAATTGAAACATCTTATTTTGGAGGAGTTAATTTTTATAAAAAATTGCACTACTTAGATGTGCCATGGGGAATTTAACTAATCTCTAACTTTTCAAGATTAAAGTTTGTCAGCTTAGTAATGAACCTATCATCAAGGACATTTTAAAATACCATTATAGGTGTATTCCTAGTATTTAGGATGTGGATATGCTATAGCAAGAGTAATCCTAGTTGCAATATGTGGCCTCCTCCTCTAAATTAGATTAGCTTATCATCCCAGCAAAAAACTATTGATCATGAGTATATTTATGTTAGTTACGAATTCCTATAAAATTGAGTGGTGTTAATAGAAACTAATTTTACCCAAACCTCACATTGAGTTAGTTGATTACCTATTTTACCTTGTGGGGAATAATTCCCTTAGAAGTTGAAGGGCCTAGTTTCTACAAAAATATCCTAGTCAAATCTTGTATACCTCATAGGACAATACCATAAGAACTCCTCAAAAAACTTTTTCTTGTCTTGTCTTAATAATTCCCCAATATTACCCTAGCTTACATCCATAATAAAATTTATACATATCCTTAGGGAAGACCAATAATGATTAAATGGTAGATGAAGATAGGAAATGAGTCTGCTAAAATTGGTTGATTGATCATTTTATCTGGATTATGAATTTTCTAATTAACAAATCATGTTGCATGTTTGTCATTCTTGTAGTTGAAATAATAAACAAATCATTATTAAAATAATCCTCCACATATTTCTCATATATTTTTATTATATATAAAATGAGGATAGAGGACAGATAGAATAGAAATGTCTCTTTAAAACCAACAGGGCGGTTCCTTTTCTACAACCAAATAATGGCACAATTTTATAGTCTATGATATTCACGACTAATGCAAATTTCCCTATATCCCACTAGATAACATCCTTATGGAATTCACAAGGAACATCACTTCAACTTCCAATAATCTCCTTAATAAAGTTCCAAAACTTGAAAATATATTATTTTTAAGGAGTTGGTTGAAGATAATTTCCATTATTGAACATGATAATGGACTTTGAACTAGCCTCTAACTTTTGAAGACCAAATTTTTTTCACCTTGGTGGTGTACTTATCATCAGGAAGTGAAATTTTCAACCTTTAGATTAATGTGGAAAATGGCAAGAGAAATCGTAGTTGCATTATGCACCCTCTTTTGGTAATTTGGACTATTTTATGCCCCTATGAAATATCTATCATATACATTATTGTTAATCAACAACCTATGTTGTAACAATATATCATACCATGATTTTTTTTTTTAAAATAATGGTTACTTTGTCAAATTGATAGTGTAATTATAAACTAGTTGTATTTAGCCCCTCCACATTGAGTGTATTGATGTAATACTCAAAAGCACTACCTTTTAAAGCATGTATTTTTTTTTATGATTTTCTTAATGCATTACCATGTACATTGAAATGAAGCCCACAAGAATAATATAAGTCTTCGCCTTGAACGGTAAATCACCAAATCTTTATCTCATATTGTAAATATTTAAAATCCTAGCTCCTTAACAAAACATGATCAAAATATGTTTCAAACTAATACAAATTCTTAAGATTTAACCTTTTCTAGTTTGCCCAAATTTCACATAATTGATCATGTGAATAAATCTAAAATTCAAATGTATCAAAATGAATACCTAAAGTTTATTCCATATCAGCTTAAGAGATTAGTCAAATTCATTAGAGTAAATAATCCTAGTAACCTTGGACATGCATCCAAGGGTATCCCCACAGTCCAATATATCTCAATTTATCAAAATCTAATGGATGCCTCTACCCTAATATTGAAAATTTAGAACCCTTCCATGTCTCCATTTATTGGGAAGATTAATTATGCCTAGGTACCTTTGGTTGCTTATCTTCAAAAGAGAATCAAAAATGACTAACTCCTAATGGCAGACATTCCTATAACCTATGGAATGTTATTGAGCAAAATAAATTTGTAGAGATGTAGGAGGAAAAATACAAATAGATTAGTTTCAAGCTATGATTCTGATGAAAGGGATAAAAAATATTAGAACCTGAACTCAAAGAATATACATAGTACAAAAATTAGATGATACTCTTGATGATATTTTATATGAAGAGACATGACACGATAAATATATGATGATGTTAGAGGAGACCTGAATATTCCCAAACTCACTAAAGTCAATATCAATGATACATTGATGCAAGATTTTGTTGATATTCATTTCCTTATTGGTGTAGGTGTTATATTTGTTTTTATTTCCCCTACTAATGAGTTATTTCCTTTTTCCTAAAAGTTACTATTCTAGTGCACAAACAACATAGTAAAATATGAAGTTTTTCAAGTTTTAGAGGAGATGGGTATAAGGAATATAAGGGATCAAGGTGATGATAAACTAATTATCAAATAAGTATGAAATCAATATCAAGTGAAAAATGACCATTTGAGGAACTTTTAGAACAAAGTGTGGGATTGCATTGAAGTTGTTAAGGCCATCTATGTAGTTGTGCTACCTAGAGAAAATAATTCTAAGGCTGATGCCTTAGATGTATTTACCTCTTTGCTAATTCTTCACTTAAATATTGATGAGGAAAATTACACCATAGAACTTGTCTATGGACCAAATGTACACAATAATTCATAGCATTAACATGTGTTTAATAATGATGAATAGATCATAAGTTTCCTTGAAAACACTAGTAACTTCAAAAATATATACTTCCAAGGGAGATATATAGCATATAGAGAATATCCTTCTTATGTCAATAAAAACTCAAAAGTAATGTTGAAGTTAGGGTCATAATTAGAACTAAATATGAAGTCAAGGATGGAAAAGAGGATGATAGGGTTATCGAACTCAAGGGAAATAATATTCTTAAAGGTTTGGTCTCACTTGAAAAATTGCTCTATAAGCATGGCATGTACATCAAAAAGAGAATTCAATAGGAACCAAATGGATATCTCAAATAGAAAAAAGTAAACATCAGTAGTAAATACGGGTAGATATCTATGAACATTGGAAAATGTTACTATAAAGAAGAAAGATAGGGATTTGTGAGTCTTTTCAACTTGTACTCAAATATTTTCACTTGGTGATATGCCAACTTGAAGTTTCTTAGACTTAAAGAGATGACGTGTAATATATCATTAAGACCTGGTGTTAACCTTTATAAGAAAAAGTAAAGGCTTTAAAATCCCAAGGTCATTGGTAAGATCTATGAATAAATAAAGAATATTTCAAAATTTGTGACCATTTTACCAATCCATTGCTCAATCTGGGTAGCAAAGATTGTACCTATGAGAAATAAGAGTTGAGAAATTAAAATCCCTCTTGATCTCCATTACCTAAATTAGACATATGTTAAAGACAACTATCCATTGCATAAAATAGATCAGGTTTTAGAAGTAATAGCTTGGTATAAAATGATTCTATGCTTGACAATTTATTTGGATACAATCACGTAGAAATGATTCCTAAAGGTCAACACAAGATTGCGTTCACAACTTCATGGGGTACCATTTCATATAAGTAGATTTTTTTGTAATCATGTCTATCGATGCCACATTTCATATGGGCATGGACCTATATTTGAGTGACATGAATAAAAAAATCATAGTGGTATATCTTAAAGATCTCACATTATTTTCAAAAAAGTGAGAAGATCATTTTGAGCACCTCAAGATGGATTTTGAAAGGTGTCAAGCTCAAGGAATATCAATGAATCCAAAGAAGTCCATCTTAGAAATTATTTAAGGAAAGCCATATAATTTTAAAGGAAATAAGTAAGATTCATTTTGAAATAGTAAAAGTAATTCAACTCTCTTTTCCTACCAGGAAGCTTGGAACACACTCCTCAATAAGGTAAATTTATTAAAAATATTTATACCTTATTTTTATGAACTTATAGACACATCACCTAGATGATGAGAGATAATATGTATTTAAAATTGAGTTGTGATGGTAATAAATATTTTGATAAGAATAAAAATTCTATGATAGGGTGACTAGACTTTAAGAAAGACTTCATTGTGTATAGCTACTATTTTTAACATATGTTGTCAACAATTTTCAATCAAAAGAATGAAGAGGGTATAAAATAATCTATTAGTTTCATGAGATATTCTTTGAATGTTCACAAGCTCAAGTATTATCCCATCAAAAAATAAACTTATGTTGTGGTCAAAGGTATGAAATATTTTAGATTGTACATCTTGAATTCTCACACATAGGTGATGTTACCATACATGCTAATCAAGAATATGTTGACACAATAATATCTTGGTTCAAAAATGAGTGGATGGATTAAAAAATTCCAAGAATATGACTTAGAAATCAATTCCACTAAATGAGACAAAGGTAGAGGTTTATGTCAACTGATTGTAAAAGGAGTCGATGATTAGAAAAAGGCTGCATAAAAGGCCTTACCAAAGAATATTTTAAAGAGATTTCATTGGTAGTCTTCATTGTCTCTATTGATTAATGGTACTAAAATATTGCCTTATTATTGACCCATGTAGAGTGCCCAAGGCATCTAAATACTAAAGAGAAAAGAATAGTTAAATTGAGAGCTGATAGGTATGTAATATATGATAATACTCTTTTTAAGAAAGGTTTATATCTTTTATTTTTGAGATGTGTTTTTGATAAGGTAAGGCAACAATCCAAGGGCTGAACCCTTCATAGAGAAAAAAAACAAGAAGGCAATCAAACAAAATATGCCTTTAGAGAGTCGACGGCACTAGCTGAGAAACAACAGACACAGAAACAAAAAACAAGAAATAGAAAGAATAGAGTCAGAGAGGAATCTCCTTACATAACCATTGATTTGAGAAGATCATTAAGTTTCTCAATATTCTCTACATTGTTAGCATGCCCAATATTACCCACTTCTTTCAGCATAGACATGTTTAGGATAATTTTATTTCAGAGTCCCTTGGTCAAATTCTGCTCCAGCCTCTGAATACGATCCTTTAGGGCCCTAATTTCAAATTTCCAATCAATCTCATTCTCTATTTCCTCACCAGCTTCCTTGGCATACATTTTCCCCTTATTTTCAGTAGTTTCCATAGTGTTAGCACCATGCTCCTCAATAACTTCAAAATCCCTAGTCTCCTGCTTCCCTCTAGTGTCCTCAAAAATTTCTTGGATTTCCAGCTCCTTAGACTCTTCCTCCTGGGTTGCTTCCTCCGAAGCACTTTTCAAATAATCAATCAGTCTGGCCTTCGGGGCGGGTTTACCAGCAATTCACCCCGACCATCGAACTCTGGAGGAGAAGCCTTCCTTATTAATTTTGGAAGACTTATAAGATTTACCACCTTGGCCGCCCATGGCCCTACACAAATTTTTATGGGTCCCCTCCATGGTCTCTCTAATATTCTCTTCCTCCTCATCAACCTTTCTCTTCTTACCTAGATTTTTGTGGGTCCCCTCTTCTTTTTGAGATGTGTTGATAAGGAAAAACATAAGATATTACTAGCAGCTTTCCATAATCAATGATGTGGTGGTTACTTTTATTTTCTTGTCATGACATTTAAGAATCTAAGATCTCACCAATACTAACTTATAATTCAAAAACTCTCAAGAATAGGACTCAATGTGTAAAGCATGCTCAAATTTTGTGAGAAGAATGAAACTTGCCCCACTTCACTTCAGACCTATAGTAATATAATATCACTTTTAACAATGGGGTTTATTCATTGGTACATTGAATATACATTCCAATGCAAGTCACACTTATGTCCTCAACACAATGGACTATTTCACAAAGTGTGTTGAGGCTATTCCTATAAAGAAGAATACATCTAAAGAGATGTAATTTCATTAAAAAGAACATTCTATTTAGATTTCAAGTACAAAAAAAGTTGATAAATAATTCTTCTAATTTATCTTCTTTCAAACTTATGGTTTTGTACTACGACTATCTAATATCCTTATTCACTCTTGATATTACTACCCCCAAGAAAATGATAAAGTAAAATGAAGTAATGACAATGTTGTTACCATCATTTGTAAATTAATGGATGAAAATTAAAAGAATTTTGTTGAAGATATTTCTATAAAGAAGACTACATTTGAAGAGATGCAATTTCATTAAAGAGAACATTCTATTCAGATTTTGAGTACAAATTTTTTTGATAAACAATGCTTCCAATTTATCTTCTTTCGAACTTATGGTTTCCTACTATGGTTATGTGATATCCTTATTTCACTCTTCATATTACTACCCCTGAAATGATAAAGTAAAATGAATTAACAACAATGTTGTTACCATCATCAACAAACTAATGGATGAAAATTAAAAGAATTTGAATAAAAGGTTAAATGATGCATTGTGAGAAAATTGCACCACTTTGAAAAGAGTCATTAGAATTTCCCCATTTAAGTTCTTTATGTTATAGTTGTTACAGTTCCCATTTATTTGGAATTCCTTATTTTTAAACTGGTGAGAGTGATACAAGATGAGAATTTAATAAATACTCTAGATAAAAGAATCATGTACTTAATCAAGTTGGAGGAAGAGAGAATTGTGGTTGTATACTAGATCCCAGAATCCCAAAGCAAAGTGAAGAAGCTCTTTGATAAGAAGGCTAGAGAAAGAGACTTTTATATTGGTGAATTGGTTGTCCTCTAGGATAAGAGGTGGAAAATTTTACTTCTTATATATGGGCTTCTCCAAAGTCTATCTTTTCTATAGAGATGATACATATTATTTGTCTTATGGATATGAAACTCATCTCCCATTTCCTTGTAGTGATAAATCTATTAAACAGTTCAATCAATGAGAGTAGGTTGTGGTGAAGTTCATAGTAGGGTTCCTAGTGTAGGGATGCATTTTTCTATGCAACCAAAGTCATACAGCTTAAAACAACATACAATCTATGTTTATTCAATGAAATAATGCCTTAATGACATCTACATTCATATGGACTCTCTACAACTACTATATCCATGTTTGTCTCTAACTCTAAGCCTTTAATTCTCTATTTTAGTGGTTTGATAATAAATAGGGTATCCAATTAATGATAACCTCTAATTATTTGATGCTTAATTAGGGTGCACACATACAAAATACCAACTCAAAATTCTATTTGCAGACATTCAGAACAAATAACACACTACATTTGTTGATTTAAAGACATTATAATTTCTAAACCAATAGACACACTATCAACTATATGCCTCAAAATTTTTAGAGTATAAACATGTAAAAAATGATCACCAATGTAGTCTAACATTTGACTGGTTCATTTATAATTGCTTGCTTTTCTATTTTTTCTTGTAATTATCTTTTTCCTCTTTTGCATCACATTTTTATCCTCATCTCTTCTCCCCACTTCATTAGATTGTTTCCTCAACCCCTTATGATACATACCATGTCTCTTAAAATTCATTTAAGTCCATAAAACACTCTCATCCCATGGTTTTTTTTAAAAAATCATTACATTTTGTTACCTATTCTATGTTGTTTCGTTATTGTTGATTCATTATTGAAATGTTGTTCCCAACTATTTCTTTTTTCTTTTTATTAATTTTTTGGTTGATGCAAGATTGTTCAAACTCTTGGATGCTCCTACTTCAGACACTCAAAGTTTTTAAAATGTAAAAGCCTAATCACACAGATGAAATAAGTGGTAAAACTACTCTTTTGACCATGAAGCATAATGGCCATGGCATTTTCTTCCAACACACTAAGTACTTATAGTATTATGTCAATCTTTCTCTTCCATTTATATCTCCTCCTTTTTGGTTTCAAAAATTATATCATCTTCTTCTTATCTCTTTTTACTCATCTTTTTATGGATTTAGACCCATCATAGTCTATCCTCCCCTGCTAAAGGTTTATCCTTTTTTTTGTCAATCTTTATGTGGGCTAAAACCCACCCTCATCTGACCACCTCCACACAAATGCTCCTTCTAGCATCTTAATTTCTCTTGGGGGAGGAAAAACACCACTAAAGGACCACCTCCTCCTAAAGCCTTATTAGCTTTATTTACTCACTATCCAACCTATTATTGGATCCTTCATTCTTCACTCTTAACTATTGCAACTGTTCTTCTCTCATGGCTATCATCTCCTCTCTTTCCACCATATTTATTATGCCTTATTCATTTATAAGAGTCTTCTTCTTCCTTCACATGTTTTGATTAATATATAAATCAGTTTTTCCTCCTCTCTTTCTTGAGTGCATAAATTTGACATCTTGCTTCACCTCTTTTCCTTGGAAGGCCTCTATGAATGTCTCCTTTTTATCTATCTCTATACTTTCACATAAAACATAGTCCCCATAGGTGCTTCATCGATCTTCACAATTTCATTGGTTGATATAATAATTAGCTCTGGATTCTTTTAATCTTTTTTATTTTTATTAGTTGATTCAAAAACTAGTTACTCTTCTTAATTTCTCATCCTCTTTATATTAGCTCTAGGATGATTGATTTCTGCTTATTTTTCCTCTTCCATGCCATATGAAAATAAATTTGAAATCTATGTGTCTATATAGGGACAATGCATACCTTCATGCATAATAGTTTCTTCTCTAATACCTATGTAGGATGTTACCACATATGCAACATCTATTTTATTATTCATTCTTTTTGGTAGAAACAAGTCCACCATCTCTATCTCCATCTTTTTTATAACTTCACATTGAATAAATACATTAATAGAATCAATAGTTCCCACAAATACATTTTTCAACTCTTCATCATGCCTCAAGGACATGTTGCCCAATGCTTCTCTGATACTCACATTTTCCTCACTACTTTCTCTCTCATGATGGACTCCCAAATTCCCATTCTCAAAAACCTCCATGGTTGTCCTCTCCACATTCTTCTTTCTATTTCCTTCTTCTTCACATGGTTGGTCTTCAACCATAATCTCCTTATGTGCATTAACTTGCATATCAATAATCTCTATTGTTTTCTTCATATAAATCTGTAACTCCTCATGGTTGCCTTATTCATTCACATCTATTATTTCCTTCAAGGAAACATGTATCATTCATTGATTGTTCTCAACCCTTTTTCCCTCCAAAATATAGAAGACAAATGCATTGTCTACAAAGGAAAATTCTGAATTTTACCACTTATGGGATATCATAAACTCAATCCCATCATCAAACAATGGGTCTCCTTCTTCCAGTTCAACAACTATCACATCTATATCCTCTTGCATGATGATTCCATCCTTTATGTACTACTCAAAAACCTCTTTCTATTTGTTGTTTTGAAAATAAGATTTGAGTTTCTCACATATAAACATCACTCTCTTGTTGCCTTTCAAGACAGACTTATTCTCCTCACTTTTATCCATCTCCTTCCTACTTCTCAAAGTAGACTTGAACTACTCACATGAAAACTTTCCTCTTGTATTGAATTTTATGTCAATCATATTCTTATTCTCTTTTGTCTCAAGATTCAAGACATGAATCATATAAAATCATTATGCTTTCATTCTTGAGTGCACAACATGACCCATAAAGTTATAAACTATATGTCCCCAACTCCTTACCTTATTCTTTCCTCTCCTTTATCTCTTCTCTTAGAGATCTCTCCAATACACAACTGCAACTCCACTTAATCTCTTACTTGTAATCTATACCCTCATGGGGATTTCAATACACTTATCTTAAAAATACATTTATAACTCCACTATCCAATTCATGAGCACATTTGGGCTCTCTTTACCAAAAAAAATATTAATAGTGGGCTTACCGTTTTTCTTCACCTTCACTTTTATCGATCTCTTTCTTCTATTGGGATATTTTCCTCTACCTAGTTGGTCTATCTCCAGATCATCTAACCTTTCTTTTAGGGACAATAACCCTATACTAATTTCTTGTTCATCCTCTATACTCACATCTGAAACATCTTCACTTTTTGCACCTTCCATCATGTCCAATATTTATTAGACTCCCTTCAATATATCAACCAAGTCTTCTACCTCTAGTGCCCTTCTTCCTTTATGTGCCATATCTTCCTCAACAATTAGACTTATATTTCACAAATAGACTCAAAAAATATTATATCTCACTTCCTCAACACATGCATGACTTCTTTCACACCTGAAACAAACTTCTCCTCTCTCCAATGCAAGCTCCCTTTTCACAACTTACTTTTCACAACCTGCAATTGACTCATACAAGAGCCTCACACACCCAAATCAATAAGGAAAGTTATTGATCTAATACCAAATGGTGAAATCATAGAGAGAGTATATACTTAAGGATAACTTGTAATTCTATGATGTCCAATTTTAGCACACCCATACACATAAATAGCAACTCAAAATTTTATTTGCAAACATTTACCACAAAGAACACACTATATTCCTTGATTTGAAGACAAAAATGTTTTAAAAAATAAACACATTATCAACTATGTGCCTTACATGTTTTGGAGTGTAAACATTGAGGAAAACAGCACCAACATAGTCCAACATCTAATTGGTTCCTCTGTAGCTTGTTACTTTTCTATTTTTTTTCTTACAGCTCCTCTTTTCCCCCTTTTGCATCATGTTTTTATCCTCCTCTCTTCTCCCTGCTTCATGAGATTATTTCCATTACCCTTTCTAACACGTATCATTTCTCTTCACATTCATTTCAATCCATAAAACTCTCCAAACCCATGCATTTTTATTCAAAAATTATTAATTTTCATTTGTTGTTGTATTGTTTCCATTACTATCAATTCTCTCTCAAATTTTTGTTCCCAATTGTTTATTTTTTCTTTCTTTTGGTTGATGCAATATTAATCAAACCCTTGAATGCTCTTATATCATGCAAATTTTTCAACTTCTCTCTGATACCTCTCTTTTTTATCTCTATTTTGGCCCTTGTCTGGTTTATAGCTTCTCTACTTTGATATTGGATCTTGATTTGTAAGTTTAAATCTCTAGGTCTTTCCTCAATTTTTTTAATTCCAACTTATTGTTCATTTAATGTTGACATTTTTAATGTGAATCTTTTTTTATATCTTAAACTCTCATACATCCAACCTGAAAAAATTCTTTTAGCAATATCATGAGATCACTTTCTTAATTTTATCACTTTTCCCTTTTTGAAACTTTTCTTGTAATTGCTATTAATTCTCAAAAGATTTTTTTGTAACAATGGCACATAGTTGGGTTAAATATTTCATGGTGACCACTAGGTAAATGTTCTCTTCTAGAGTTTTCCAATGAGACCTTAGATGCCTAAATTGGTGCTTTAACATGAAATTTGTGACCATTCAAAGATCTTCATGTTGTTCTATTATTGTGACCAAATTTGAAATTGTGATCATAGGTTGTATGTGATCGTGACAAGTGCCAAGATCCTATAGCTCTTGGATAACATGATCTAAAGCCTTTCACATGGTCTTCAAAGACTTCATGCACCCATGGATTTATTAAATTCATTTTATGATCCCTCATTCATTTTCCCCTTTTCATCATTGCCTCTCTATATGTTTATAGACCCATTAATCAATTAAATCCATTTAATTATTGTAATACATTTTCACTACACTATGGTTATTAATATATCTTGTGACCCTCAATTATTATGACATGTGTTGTAATCTAGGTTCTTAGAGTCATGTGATTGTTTTGTGGATTGTTGAAAACTCATTAGAGTTATAAACTCAAATTTTAAACTAGTCACACATCTTCCCATGGTCTCTGTCATGACTTAAACTTATGAACACACTAAGGCCTCATGAGTAATTATGACTATGACACTTGACCACCATGGTCTTTGTGAACTTTCATGGTCTTGTGTATGAACCCAAGGGTCTTATGGACCTATTACAATTTATAAACTATTGTATATTTTGTTGGGTCCAAAAAGAAGTCTTAATTACAAAAAAGAATATATGTAGACATATAAACTTAGGGAAATAATGTGGACCCTGATACATATATATTAAGTATTCCCTATGGACTTAGAGACTTAAGAAATAATGTACACTTGGCCTCCAACATTGAAACTTAAAGTTGTGAGGGAAAATATCTAAGACCACCAATATAAAGAAACTTAGATGTGATACATTGGAATATTACCATGTGACCTTGAGTGTGATCCATGTGATCCTTGGAACCTCAAAAACTACTGCAAATCCATGAACCAAAATTGGATCTCAAGATGTCGCTTGAGAACCCTATTGATTTGATAACTTTGCATTGAAAATATGTTTTGAAACTACACCAACTTATAACTATTCTTGGTGATGTAAGATTACTCTTACACCTTGGATTCTCTTGCATAAAACACTTGAAGTAGTTAAAAATTTGAGTATTGCTCACATAAATGGAATAAATAGAAAAATTGCTCTTTTGGCTACTAAGATTGATGATTATGGTATTCCTTTCTAGCTCACCAAATATTTCATTTGTTATTCTCTCTCTTACACTTCCAACTTGTTGGCTTAGAATCCATCCTCTTTTACTGATATTCACTTTCTTCCCTTATGTGGAAATAGATTAACCATAGTTCCACCACATCACAAATTATTTATTTCTTCTTACCCATTATTTAGGCATAGTTTGTCCACTTACACCAAATAATTTGCTCCCAATTTTCATGTGGGATCGATCTCATCTTTGTCTAACCATATCCAACAAGATTTTCTTTCTTGCATCATATTTTCTCTACTGGGCTTGAAACCATGGATATATTTTGACCACCTACACCTAAAGACTTCTTGTCTTTATCCATTCACTATCCAACCTACTATTGGATTCTTCCTTTTATCACTCATCTCTATTTTAAGCTCTCCTTTTCTAATAGATACCATCTCTTACTTTGATTTCCTTTGTTACATAACCATTATACTTGTAGCTCTTTTATTCATTACAGTCCTCAAATAAACTACTTATTTCTTTATTTTTTCACATGCTCTAGTTGAAGTAAAAAATAGTTATTCCACTTCACATTCTTAAGTGCATAATTTTTCACTTCTAGCATCACCTCTTCACCTTGAAAGGCCTTTTTGAATGCTTCATTTCTATTCATTTATGCATGTCAACATAGACCATAGCCATAAATTACCTTAAAAACATGAGAATTTATAGCCCCCATAGGTGCTCCATCCATATTCATATTATAAGCTTGATTTCTCCAAAGATTAGGCTTATCAAAGCCTTCATCATTTTTCCTGCTTATCAGAACAATACTTAGTTTTTCTAGTGATAACACCTCTTTCTATTTTTCTTTTTTTCTTATACCATTTTCATTAGCACAATGTTCATTTCATTCTCCCTCTTTCTATTCTTTTGCTTCTATGCCACAATAGTGACATTTTTCACCTATCCAATCTCCTTTATAATTCTTCTCTCCCACATCAAATTTATTTAAGTGAAATATCTCTTTTTCCACTTCATGTTATTTCTTATGCATATGAGCACACTAGATCAAACCACAATTTATCCTCTTCTTTGTTATCTTCATCATTATTGGACCTACACATAAATCACCCACATTAAGGGAATAAATAGATCCCATAAATATTTTTTAGTGTTTATTCATGCCTCAATGACACATTATCCAACTCTTCTCTATTGCTCACACTTTACTCTTGGATTTCATTCACATGATAGACTTCCAAAGGATAATTATCAAAAATATCCAATACTATTTTTACATCATTATTCAAATGATTTTCTTCCTCTATGGTGGTCTTCAACTACACACTCCTTATGTGCATTCACTTGCACTTGCTTTACCTTTATTGTTTTCTTCTTAAAAAACCTGAGCTTCTTCTTTGCAAAAGAGAAATATCAATTTTAGTACCTTTATCCTTTAATGATGATAACCTCTTCCCACTTAAAGGATTCTGTAACTTCTTTCCCATCATCAAATAATTGGTTTATTTATCTTGGTGAATAATTTATTACTTCCACATCCTCTTCCATGAATATTTATTCCTTTAAGGACTACTCAAAAATTTCTCTCTAATGCTCTTGAAAACATACTTTAGATTCTTACTTGTAGATCTCATTTTCTGAATTATTTTCAAAGCAACCTTATTCTATTCACACACATCTTTGAGCTTCTCATTTCAAAACATCATTTTTCTATTTCCTAAAGGCAATCTTCTTCACTTCTCTCTCAAGTCTCAATGTTTGGAGCTTCTTCCACCATTCTCTCTACAATTTTGTATGCACAACATGATCCATAAAATTAGAAACCATATGTTTTAAACTATTCAACTTCTTCTTTCCTTTCTCTTGTATCTTATTTTGGAGGTCTCTCCAATACACAATTACTTGTCCACATAACATCTTTCATGCAATTTTTAACCTCACAGGATCTACAATGTTTTCATCTTCAAACAAAACTTCTAACTCAATAATCCATTTCATGAGCTTCATTATCTCTCTTTATCACAACACAAAACAATATTTCAAGTGGACTTAACTCTTTCTTTCACCTTCACCATTGTTGGTCTATTTTCTTTGTTTGGATCTTCTAATTTGCTTGCATCTCTCTCCAAAGCATCCAACCTTTCTTATAGGGACAACCACTCCATCATAATTTATTCTTCACCTTATTTACTCATAGTTGAAACATCTTCTCCACATGTTCCATCACAATATTTCATGTAATTAATTCAACATCTCTACTAGTTCTTCTACTCCTATGAACTTCCTCTTTTATATGCCATTTCGTCTCCATAAGCAAGATTATCTTTCACAACTTGTAATTGATTTAAGCAATATTCTATTTCAAAACCTACATTAGAATCAAATATGAGCCTCTTTTCCACTACTTGTTTCATATTTTCATGACTTCTCACACACTTGTGACAATCTTACCCTCTATCAAATGTAAGCTTATGTTTCACAACTTGGCACCGATATAAGCAATACTTATTTTTTAAAACCTATAATAAACTCTGTTGGGTGAATATTTTATCACCAACGTACTGATGAGCAAAATAGGTCTGATCATCCACAGCAAGGGAGATTGGTCATCCAAAGTCATAGGTTTACCACATCCAAAGGGGAAAAATCTCTCCTCTCATCAAGGGGAGGTTCCCTATAAAATACGAGGAGTTATATACTATAGATATAAGCAGAAAATAACACTTAGGGGTAGAGTATCACCATCCATCTCTCTTTTTTTAGAGATGATGCTCATAGACAAAGGATAAATCTTGGTGACGACACTAAAGGCACTTCTCTTCTTTCAGAAGTGGTCTTACAGGGAACAACAAGAGTTCTTTTAGGTATGATAAGTAACTGGTAATAGAGAGTAATAACTAGCAGGGTGAAATGGAACTCAAAGTCTCCACCTCAACTGCCCGAAGAGTGAAACACAAAGGATAATAGGGGCATAAAGTCATCCTAGAATCCTTAACATAGAAATAAACTAAAAACACACACTAAAAACAATTATGACAGCATAAAGTCTGAAAGTAACTAGTTTCAAGATATCTTTCTTATCACTTCCACTAGTTCTGCATGTTAGTTTAAATAAACAAGAATGCATCTAGAAGATAGACATAAGAACAATCTCCTAAAATGGCACAAGCTATAACAGCACAAAGTCTACAAGTAACTTGCTTTATCATTCAAATAAAATAATATGAACAACAATCTGAGCTCAAAGTCTCAGTATTCACCTTTTAATTAGGGCAGAGTTTTGATTCTGTGATGATAAAAAATATCCTTCATATCAAAATAGATATTACATTATATAGCAGCCAAGAAACGTCTGGCACTTTGTTCCATGGAACAGCCCATGTTGCATTCAATGCCTTGAATGGATTTCTAGTTTTGTCAAAGAGGGCCATGCTGGAAATAGGCAACTGCCTTAACTGTGGCATGTTGATTTGTCTCAAATGTCTTCTCCTGGGATAGAGTCATCTAGTCTGTTCCTTGGTGTCATGCAGCTATCCACTTGATCCACTATTTCACCT
Source organism: Torreya grandis (assembly GCA_037957365.1). Lineage (NCBI taxonomy): Eukaryota > Viridiplantae > Streptophyta > Pinopsida > Cupressales > Taxaceae > Torreya > Torreya grandis. Next base: position 2,419,176 of record JARHVA010000910.1, on the reverse strand, counting down.
ACTAAAAATAACTCCCTTGTAGATATTTATGATCTTTTGTATTGTTTTCTCTTTCTTGCAACAATTTAGACTCTCAGGCTCTCTTTTCAGCTAGTCACTTGGTTCATTTTTAAAATTCCACATCATATTTGAATTTTAATGGATATTCCATCACCTTAAATTTGATGTCCACAGGGACATCACTGGTCACTACTTTGTTTGAACCATTGAAATTTGAAGGCTCCTTTTCATCTAAGTCTTTCAAAGCTTCTTTATACGTCTTTATCAAGCCTTTGGAACATTTTGAAGAGAAGGTGTCCCTTTAGGCTTTTCAAATGGTCCTTTTTTGAGTGTCAAGTGCCCCTCACAAGGGTACCTACCCTTAAGCATTTTTTGGGTAGCCTTTGGGCTTTATCCTTGATTTCCTTCAGACAATTTGTCTGAAGGAAATCTTCCTTGACTTTGTCTTTGACATCTATCACAGTCCACTATTTTGAAACTTTATCAACTTACAGAAAATGGGACCCATGACACTTCTCATCTGAGTAGCTTTAAAAGGTGAATGGGGACAGGAGGTGCTTCCTGTTGATCTTAATAAGTGACATGTGGCATCCTTCACTGTGAAATAGGTGAGGATACTTGGTAGCATCTACTTGACTTTAGGAGCTTCATATACCTTTTAAGAGTTCTACAGATGATGACATATGGCAGCTTCCATTGAGCTTCTAGAAACACTATAGAAATATTTAGGACTCATTTGCATTCACACAGATGATGACACTTGTCACATTATTCTCATTTTAGTGACTCATCTGGGGCCTACCATAGTCTTTACTCAATAATGAATCAAAAGGGAGAAACTGTGGATGTTGACACTTGGCAGCTTTTATCGACCTTTACAAGGGACACATGGCATGTTCTGATGCTTTTTAGAAACAAATTATAATGTGTCTCGATAGATGACACTTGGCAGCTTCCACTACATTTTTAGAAAGACATATTTCAACCTTTCATGGTTGCCACTTGGCACTCTCTATGGGACTCTAAGAGAAGCTTATTGAAAAAATCTTTGAAACTTATTAGAAACCTGAAACATGGATGTAGACACTTGTCACACTCCGTTGAGCTAAAACAAGACACATGGCATGTTTTGCATTTTGAAACTTTATTAGAAACCATGTCCTGGCATATGACACTTAGCATCTTCCACTTGACTTTAGCAACTCACCTGGGGCCCACCATAGTCCTTACTCAATAACAAAACTAAAGGAAGAAGCTGCAGATATTGACACTTGGTGGCTTCCACTGAGCTTTATAAGGGACATGTGGTGACTTCCATTGCATTTATAAAAACATATTACAACCTTCTAATGTTGCCACTTGGCACCCTCTGTGGGACTCTGAGATTTTAAACAAAACTTTAGGCAAAATGAAAACCCATGCGTTGAACCCTGGAACTGTTGAACCTATTAAACCAACTAATTTCAAGCCTACAAAGTCAGTAGTTTTGAATCTACAAAGTCCATAGAAAATTGAAAAGGCTTGAATAATAGAGAATTTGAAGGCTCAGAACAATTTTTTGAGAAAGGGAGAGATAATTTTGGCCCTATAGGACCAAAATAGTTCATATGTTGTCCTAAAAATGAGAAGTCTATTTTTGGGGACAACAGTTGGCTCCAATTGGGGAACTTCCTTTAGATGAAAAATTGGAACAACTGAGGGGAGTAGAAACTAGAATCTTCAGTGCCTTGAAGTATGACATTGGGCTATGGATTCATGCTACCCCAAAAGAAAGGCTCCAAAAAATGATAATGAATAACACACAATAGAAACAAAAGCTATACAAATATACATATGTACATGTGAACTTATCTGATACTTCAAGAATTGAAGTGCTTCAGATGTTGCCCATTATGAGGCAGAGAAAAGGGTGTGCCATCTTGATACTTCAACAAGAAATTATTTTCACTATTGATCTGATGAATAGTGAAAGGGCCTCTCCAAAGGGAATCAAATTTCTCATCCATTCCCTTTGGTTCTCTCCTTTTGTCCCACAACAAGACTTGATCTCTAATCTATAAATCATGGTCTTGTGCTTTTTAGTCAAAGAGTTTCTTCACCAGACTTTGATGGGTAGTAATTCCTTATACCACCATAGTTTTTTGCTCATCCAGCTCAGTCAAGCACATGATCCTCTTATCAATAGAGCTTTCATAAGTTTTATCCTCAATTGCCTTAGCCAATTTCAATGCTGGCAATTCCAAGGTGATTGGTATCTCAGCATTAAGCCCATAAAGAAGTTGGAAAGGAGCATACCAATTGCCCTTTTTGGAGTAATTCTATCTACCCACAAAGCATCAAACAATGCTTTATTCCATGTCCTTTGGTTGTCATCCACCAGCTTCTTGATGATAGTCACCAGGTTCCTGTTACTTGATTCAGCTTGTCCATTCCCTTGTGAAAATTAATTAGAAGAGTGAGAGAGGGTGATCCCATAGTAAAAATAGAATGAGTAATCTCCTGGGAAGTGAAACAAGCTGCATTGTTTGTGACAATATTGACTGGGACCCCAAACCTAGAAATGATATTCTCTTTGAGGAAATTACACACTACTTTTGAAGTAGCATGCTTGGTTAGGATAGCTTCCACCCACTTGGTAAAGTAATCTGTGGCTGTGATGACATAACCATGTCCAGCACTTGAAGATGGGTTTATAGCACCAATGAAATTGATGCCCCATTGCTGAAATGGCTCTTCTATCACCACTGGCTTGAGAGGTAGGGCAGCTAACTCGGGTCTTCTAGCAAATTGTTGACACAGTTCACACCTTCATACCTATTTGTATGCATCTTGAAACAAAGTAGGCCAGTAATACCTAGCTCTAAGAATCTTGTGGGTAGTTACAGGAGCAAAAAAATGTCCTCCATAGGCTAGATTGTGGAAGGACCTCAAAATTTGGTTCTGCTGCTCTTTATCCATGCAGCAAAGGAACACTCCATCAAGGCTCCTCTTGTATAGGCCATTGTTCTAGAGGACAAAACTGGCAACTTTCAACTTGATAGTCCTCCTTTCCTTATAAGATAGGTGAGCAAGATATTCACCATAAGTAAAGAAATGAGCAATACCTGAATACCACTCATTCATAATGTAGACAAAGAGGACTATTGGCATGTCTTCTTCTCTTGATTCTTCATGCTCTATTCCCTCTGGCTTGTTATCAACAATTAATTGGCATAGGCCCTTTCTATGCACTAGCTTCATTGGTTTTATGACTAGATCAAACTCTTGGATTTTTGCAATCCAATTGCCTCTTTTTGTCCCAAACTCTTATTGATTTAATATGGATTTAACCGTGGTATCAAGAACCAAGGCAGTAATGTGTGAATTCAGGATGTAGAAGTGGAAATGCTTCACTGCCCTTACCACTACATAGGCATGCTTCTCCATGTTTGAGTATTTCAGCTCATGAGCTTTGAGAGGATAGCTCATGAAAGAAATGGGAGATTCCACACCTTCTTGGTTTTGCTGAACTAGAATTACTGAAAGTGTGTATTTAGAAGCATAGTTATATATGTTGAATTCCTTATTGTAGTCTAGACAAACCAAAATTAGGGTGTGGGTAATAGCTGTCTTAATATCCCAGAATGCCAATTTGCCTTCTTCAGTCAAGCTAAAGATAGATTTTCCCTTCATCATGTTTACAATATGTCGAGTCTTCTCAACAAACTCAGGGATGAACCTTCTTAAGAAATTCACCTTTCCAAAGGAAGAGTGAACTGCAGTCTTACTTGTGGGCAAAGTTAGCTCTTGGATGGACATGACCCTTTCTGAGTCAATCTTCATGCCTTCTTAGGAAACAATGTGTCTAAAAAGTTTCCCTTCTGTTACCCCAGAAATAGATTCTTGGGATTTAAAGAAATGCCATTCTGGTGGTAGGGTGTTGGGGATCAACCAACAATGATTACACTTGTGAAAGCAATAAACGCAGAAATAAATTAGATAGATAAGTAACTAGAATGATAAATAGCACAGAACAAGAGATACAAGAAACCACCCTAAAAACTTGTATTAAAACTCTTTACAAAAGGAATACAATTGAAGAAACTTCTTTCTTCCACACCTCTCTCAGATGCACAAGATCTCTCTCTAGATCTCTATTCCTCAAGAGCTCTCTCTCTCTCAAGTACAATCAATTCCAACAACCTGGATTGATACAACTCTGTACTGTCCTTCAAACATTCACAATGTTCTACTCATACAATTCCACTCACTAAGCTAAGAAGATCTTTCCTACATATAGAATTAGGAAACTTGAGCATGCACTTACAACCAACAGTTAAGCCTCTTGAACAAGGGCTCTAAAAACAATCTTGCTAATAATAGAAACGCGAACTTATGACTAAGACTTAAACTCATCATGCAAACACTTGCTTTTGTCCTCGGAAATAGCATTCTGGATGCATAGGTAACCGACGTCGGTTCCTACCTGCTTGCCTGTGACCGTCATCGGCCGATCCTCTATCGACGTCGGTGCCTCTACAACTGCACCTGACCAACGTCGGTCGCTCCTGACCGACGTCAGTGTCTGTGTAGACCCAAACTTGTTAAAGTATGCTCCTTGGTGAAGCTTTTAGCTCCACACCCTAACAATCTCCCACTTGGAGATAAACAGCTGCACCAGTACCTGTACAGCAACATCTTCTAGCTCCTCCATCTTCAACTCAATCATGAAGACCAATAGAAGTTGAATGAAGATTCAACTTCTCCTTTGTAATCGGCTTGGTTAACATATCAGTGGGATTCTTATCTGTATGGATCTTCTCCAGCTTCAACTCACCATCTTCCCTACCTGCCATATGAAGTGGTACCTTAGCTATATGTGCTTGGTTCTTGAGTGAAAGGCTGAATTCTTAGCCAAATGGATTGCACTCTGACTGTCACTATACAATCTGCAACTTCCATGCTCCCTTCCAAGCTCTTCCATGAACCGTGTCATCCATATCATCTTTTTGCTAGCTTCTGTGGCTGCAATATACTCTGCTTCTGTAGTTGACAAGGCAACAACCTTCTGTAACTTAGATATCCAGCTAACCGCCGTTCCACCTATAGTAAAAACATAACCTGTGGTGCTCCTCCTACCATCCAAATCACCTAACATATCTAAATCTACATAACCATGTAGAGAAGTATCTGAACCTCCATAGCACAAGTGTCTACTGCTGGTTCCTCTCAGATATCTAAGGATCCACTGAACTACTTTCCAATATTCTTTCCCTGGATTGGCCATATACTTACTTACTACTCCCACTGCTTGGGCAATATCTGGTCTAGTACACACCATTGCATACATCAAACTCCCTACTGTAGAAGAATATGGAACCTTACTCATGTACTCTACCTCATCATGTGAATTAGGACATTGTTCTTTACTCAACTTAAAATGTCCAGCCAAAGGTGTGCTTACCGATTTAGCATCCTGCATATTGAACCGTTTCAACACCTTGTCGACATAATCTTCTTGAGACAACATCAACCTGTGATTTTTCCTGTCTCTCTTAATGCTCATGCCAAGGATTTTCTTTGCTGCTCCCAAATCCTTCATAGCAAATATTTGAGCTAATTTCACCTTAAGCTCAGAGATATCCTGCATGTGTGATCCTGCTACCAGCATATCATCTACATACAACAATATAATAATATATTTGTCATTATCAAATCTCTTGAAATATACACAATGGTCAGATTGACACCTACTGTAGCCATGCTCAGTCATAAACCTGTCAAATTTCAAATACCACTGTCTAGGAGCTTGCTTGAGGCCATACAAGCTTTTCTTCAGTCTGTACACCAACTTCTCCTTACCCTTGACCTCAAATCCTTCTGGCTGTTCCATGTATATTTCCTCATCCAAATCTCCATGAAGAAATGTTGTCTTAACATCTAGCTGCTCAAGATGCAAATCCTCAAAAGCAACCAAAGACAATACAACCCGTATAGAAGTCATTTTAACAACAAGAAAAAAAATCTCACCAAAATCAATACCTGGCTGTTATGCAAATCCTTTCACTACCAATCTAGCCTTATATCTCATCTGTCCATTCTCACCTTCTTTCAACCTGTAGGTCCATCTGTTCTTGAGTGTTCTCTTACCAGCTGGCAATTCAACCAAATCCCATGTTTGGTTCCCTCTTAAGGACTCCAACTCCTCAACCATGCCACGCTCCCACTGACTCTTGGACTCCACCTGTATTGCTTCTTCAAAACTTTCTGGTTCTCCACCATCAGTTAGCAATAAATAAAATAAAGAAGGAGAATATCTAATTGGAGGCTTACTCACCCTTTCTGACCTCCTGATGGGTGTCTGAGACTCATTCACAACACGTTGTCCACCCAAATTCTCTGATAGTGACCGACCTCGGTCACCTCCAGACCTGTTACTGGCCGACGCCGATTCTGTCTGATCGACGCCGGTGCCTATCCTGCCAACGTCGGTCTCTATATGGCTGACCTCGATTTCTATTTTGCCGACGTCGGTTCCTAACCTGCTGACATCGGTCTTTGTGTTTTCCTGCAAGTGATTTTTTCTTTTTCCTGTGAGCTCATGTTGAACCTTCACCTCGTCCAATTCACCATTTCTCTGCTCAGATTGATTTAGCTTCCTTAGCTGATCACAATACATCACTCTTTCATTGAAAACAACATCACGGCTCCTAATTACCTTGTTAGTTTCTAGATTCCACAATCTGTAACCAAAATCATCTGAGCCATAGCCAATAAACGTGCACCTCATAGACTTAGCATCAAGCTTCTTTCTATTTTCTTTATCTATGTGCATAAAGGCTTCACAACCAAAAACTTTGAGATATGAGAGATCAACCTTTTTACCTGTCCAAGCCTCTTCTAGAATTCCACCATCCAGAGCTGTAGAGGGTCCTCTGTTAATCAGGTACACTGCGGTGTCAACAGCTTCTGCCCAAAACTCTAAGGGTAACCTAGCATGCAATCTCATACATCTTGCACACTCCATGATTGTTCTGTTCATCCTTTCAGCAATTCCATTCTGCTGAGGTGTTCTTGGAACCGTTCTTTGCCTATAGATTCCATGTGTATAACAATACCAGTTAAACTTAAGACTGCAGAACTCACTGCCATTGTCAGATCTCAAGCACTTCAATCTTCTACTTATTTCATTCTCAACCATAGCTTTCCAAATCTTAAAAGTCTCAAAAACATCAGATTTCTTCTTAATACAGTAGATCCATACCTTTCTTGTAGCATCATCTATGAACGTAACATAGTACTGTGATCCTCCAATAGAGGCTACCTGATCCGATCCCCACACATCTGTGTGAACAAGCTGTAACTTATGCCTTTTCTTAGTAGACCCAGTCTTGAGAAAACTAACCCTTTTCTATTTTCCAAATACACAATGCTCACAAAATTCTAGATCCATACTTTTCAAATCTGAAAGCTTACCTTTGGACTTAAGAATTGACATCCCCTTCTCACTCATGTGGCCAAGCCTTGAGTGCCACAATTTAGCATCCACATCTAAAGTAGATAATACAAAAGGAAAAATATTAGTAACACAATTACATAAATAGAGAGTACCTTCTCTCTTACATCTGGCCATAACAAGTGCACCCTTGGTCACCTTCCAAGATTCTGTTGTGAGAGTTACTGTACAACCCTCATCCCCTAACTTTCCTGCAGAAATCAAATTTCTCTTCAAGCTAGGAACATGCATCACATCTCTCAACACCCATGTGTTGCCATTCTACATCTTCAGCTGCACTTTACCTTTGCCAATAATCTTACAAGGCTCATCATCCCCTAAGTACACTATTCCAAAATCTCCATGGATATAGTCACTGAAATATTCTCTGTTAGGGGTAGCATGGAAAGATGCACCAGAATCTAATACCCAAGATTCTACATTATTATGCAAAGAGAAAATTAAAGCATCTTGTGCAATACCTGCAACCTTTGCCTCTTCCTTTCCTTCATGCTAATTGTCCTCCTTAGGCTTTGACCAGCAATCTCTGCTTATGTGCCCCATCTTTCCACAATTCCAGCATTGTGGCCTCCTGCCATTTCTGGATTTGGATCTACCTCTCCCCTTAGACTTAGATCTTGATCTCCTCTTGCTCTTCTCTTTTTGCCTTCCCCTGCTCTCGAGATTTAAAGCGTTCCCTGACGTTTCCTCTATGTTTTTCCTGTGAATTTCCTCATTCAAGATAACACTAACAACATCCTTTACTTTTAAAATATTCGAAGCAGATGCAGTATTAGAAACTGCCATTACCAAGCCATGCCAGCTTTCAGGCAAAGAACATAATATTAAAAGAGCTTTTATTTCATCATCAAATACAATATTGACTGAACTTAATTGATTAACAATTCCATGGAAATCATTCAGGTGATTAGATACAGATCCACCTTCTTGCATATGTAAATTAAATAACTGCTTCATAAGATATACCTTATTAGAAGCTGAGGGTTTTTCATACAAATTTGCTAACATAGTCATTAACTCTACCATTGTTTTTGCCTGTGATAAATTAGATATCACAGTGGATGCCAGACTCAGTCTTATAGACCCCAGAGCCTTTCTGTCAAGAACTTCCCATTCTTCATCCTCCATGTCCTTGGGCTTCTTTGCAATCCCACCTAACGGTAAGTAAAGATCTTTCTGATATAGATAGTCCTCTATCTGCATTCTCCAATATTGATAGTTCTTGCCATTAAACTTCTCCAATCTCAATTTACTTTCTTCTACCATTGCGTCTCCCACTCAAATAGAAATCTCTGCAGAAACCCCTGTGAGCAACCTGTAATCAATACACACTACACAGATTTGAACCACCTGTTAGTGAACCTGAGCTCTGATACCACTTGTTGGGGATCAACCAACAATGATTACACTTGTGAAAGCAATAAACGTGGAAATAAATTAGATAGATAAGTAACTAGAATGATAAATAGCACAGAACAAGAGATACAAGAAACCACCCTGAAAACTTGTATTAAAACTCTTTACAAAAGGAATACAATTGAAGAAACTTCTTTCTTCCACACCTCTCTCAGATGCACAAGATCTCTCTCTAGATCTATATTCCTTAAGAGCTCTCTCTCTCAAGTACAATCAATTCCAACAACCTGGATTGATACAACTCTGTACTGTCCTTCAAACATTCACAATGTTCTACTCATACAATTCCACTCACTAAGCTAAGAAGATCTTTCCTACATATAGAATTAGGAAACTTGAGCATGCACTTACAACCAACAGTTAAGCCTCTTGAACAAGGGCTCTAAAAACAATCTTGCTAATAATAGAAATGCAAACTTAAGACTAAGACTTAAACTCATCATGCAAACACTCACTTTTGTCCTCAAAAATAGCATTCTGGATGCACAGGTAACCGACGCCAGTTCTTACCTGCTTGCCTGTGACCGTCGTCAGTCGATCCTCTGCCGATGTCAGCACCTCTGCAACTACACCTGACTGACGTCGGTCACTCCTGACCAATTCCGGTGTCTGTGTAGACCCGAACCTATTAAAGTATGCTCCTTGGTGAAGCTTTTAGCTCCACACCCTAACAGTCTTACTTGTGGGCAAAGTTAGCTCTTGGATGGACATGACCCTTTCTGAGTCAATCTTCATGCCTTCTCAGGAAACAATGTGTCTGAGAAGTTTACCTTCTGTTACCCTAAAAATAGATTCTTGGGATTTAAAGAAATGCCATTCTGGTGGTAGGGTTCTTGCACTTGTTACAAGTGATGCGTGTGATCTGAGCGATGCTTGGAAAAGACAGTCAAGTCATCAAGATAAACTACAATAAAGTTACCCATTTCATCTTTGAAATCAAGGTCCATTACTCTTTGGAAAGTGGTGCCAACATTAATAAGGTTGAATGGCATTCTCTGATAAGTAAAGGTGCCCCAAGGAATGGTGAAGGCAATCTTATGTTGGTCTGTTTCATCAACTTCAACTTGATTGTATCCTAAGAAGCTGTCTAGCATTGATAACATCTCAAAACTGGTCACTATCTGAAGCACTTGATCCATGATGGGAAAATGATAGTTATCCTTTAAGGATGAATGATTCAAGTTCCTAAAATCCACACAGAGGCAAATTTTGCCATTCTTCTTCCTCATAAGCACTATGTTGGCAATCCATGTGGAATGATGGATTGGGAAAATGATCCTAGCATTCAACATTTTCTATATTTTAGACATAATAGTACTTGATATTCTTAGATTTTACTACCCAAATTTTTGCTTATAAGGCATTGAGTTAGCTTTGAGAGGAATGTCATGGTGGATTTCTTCAGGCCTAAGTGACTTTAGATCATCGTAGAAGTATGCTAGGACATCCATGTACTAGTAGAGTAAAGTAGTGAACTTGGATCTCTCCTCAGGAGTGCAGCACTTCCCATTGTTCACCATCTTGGGATCTCCCTTGGTACCTAGATTTACTTGATCAAACTCCTGAGAGGAGCTTGAATCCATTTGCTATTATTTGATGAATCTGTCATGTTTGTCAAATAGTTTTTCAATGGAAACTAGGCCTTTTGGGATTTTATTTCCTTTGAGTTGTAGGAACTCTTCACCTGTATCTGTACTTGATTTAGGGGTTGGTTCAAGCTTATGAAGCTCACTACCTTCGAAGTGCAGCTATTCAAAGCTATCTTTTTACTCCAAGAAGGCAATGATTTGGCTATCATAGTTAAACACTTGCCAATGACTAGCATTATCAGGTACACTTGGTCAAAAGACCAGTTTAATATTGTACCTATCTCATTTGAGGTCAAGGTGAGGAACTAAGAGAGTTGCTGAAACTGCTAGTGCATCAGCTCTGTCATTGAATTCCCTAGGAACTATAGAGATGCTGAAAGCATCAAAGTTTTCAATTTGATCCCAGACTAAATTATGGTAGTGGCACAATCTCTCATTCTTGGTTTGATATAGGTTTTTCACCTAACAAACCACTAGTTCAGCATCTTCTTTAGCATGAAGGAGTTTGATGCCTTTGTCTTTAGTGACCTTCAATCCAAGCAGAAGAGATGCATACTCAACTGTGTTGGTGTTGCTGAACTACAATTTGTATGATGAAGGGAAAATATCTCCTTAAAGAGATATCAGCATAATCCCAGCTCCTAAGCTAGTAGAGGAGCAGCTACCATCAAATTCAAGAATCCATACCTCATAAGACACTACTTTTTCTCTAGATTCTTCTTCATTTGGGGGGAAAGATCCTTCCACACTTGCATTGTACTCTACCAATTCGTCTACTATTCTAGTTGAATGTATTTCAAGGTTGACACCTTCAAGAGCTTCAACAGGCATTTCATGAACTTCTTCTCTGGTCAAAAAGTAGTTACCCATGCTTGAAGACTCAAATAGAATTTGAGTTTCAAGTGTTGATGATTGGGTGACCACATATTTTACTTCCTTTCTAGGGAGCAATCTTTTCATAATACCTTTAACCAAAATCCTTGCCTCGAATAAGTCAATGCTCAACTCACCTCCAACGTCTTTGCAAAAATTTTGCCCAAGAAGGATGCCATATGATGCTGGAACGTCAGCCACCAAGATAGTCATCTTGATTCTTTTGTCTGGGAACACTGCAAATGCAAATTGAGCATCCTTGATTTGTCCCAATAGTGGGACCTATTTATTCTCCATGGAGAAACATCTCCCAAATGTCTTGGTCAATGTGAGACCAAGAGATTTTGACACTTTGGTAGGCATGACATTGTCTAAAGCTCTAGAATCAATGATGCAATTGCTCAGCTTGTGACCGTTTATCAATAGGGAAAAATAGAAAGGCTCTATTTTCCCAGGGGCAGTAGGAGGAGTAACGACAATGTTTTTTGGGATAGACATGTTCCTTGGGCTATCATGAGTTACCTTCTTAGCTTCTTGTCTTGTTGGATGGTTTGATTCTTTACACATTGAACTAATTTATCCAACTGATCAGGGTTGGATTCAAAAAAATCAAATTCAGACATTTGAATTTTGGTTTTCTTTATATGGTCAATTATATCAATTGTTTGAAATGAACAGAGAATAGAGGATGGGAGTTCATCCTTTTTATTTTTCAGAGGGAAAGGACTGGTCTATGAATTTGAAGTAGAAGGTGTAGGGATGTTTGGTGTACTTACCTTTCTTGCAATCATCGAGTCCTTTGGCTAGAAAGGTAGAGTGGTTCCCCACTTAGCAATTGAAATTGATGGCTGTAGGTGCTCCTCTATCTTTTCTTTATCAGTTTGTTAGGCTGATTGGTTCTTGGACCATGTGAAAATAGTGTATGATCCTTCAACTACTTTACCTTCACTTTTGGGCTCATTCTAATAATTTAGGAAACTAATGATGGAGTCGTCAGCTAATTCTTCTTCTTCCTCAATGAAGAGATTAACGTCATTTTTAGAGTTTAATTTAGGATGGAAGGAGAAATCTGATTTAGCATTAAGATATCCAACTGTTGAATTGGTTGGAGGTGCTTCAATGGCAAGGTTCCCCCATGGGGGAGGAAGGTGATTTAGCTATCCTTGATTTCTGGCAGCATTGCCTTGATATGATGGATTAGGGAATGTCTTCCTTGGTAAATCTCTATATGAAGGAGCAGATGACATCCCTTGCGCCATTTGCTTTCTAAGAGCTAGCACTTCATTTGCTAGCTTTTACACCATTGGGTCAGTGGTGACTGTAGGTGAGTATTCAGAAGATGAACAGGATTTATCTCTATTAAGATCTCTCCTTATCTTTCCTGCCAAGATAAGGTCATCTTCTACCTCAATAGCCAAATCTTGAGTAGCAGCAAGGTCTATGTGGCTAGCCCATCTCAGGAGAAAACTCACTTTAGGTAGCTATGAGTTGATGAAGAAACATTTGAGATTTTTAGGTGTCAACTGGGCAATCATATGAATCTTGTCCCTTAGCTTGTCAAACTTTGCTATGAAATCCCTCATAGGTTCATGAGGCTCCTTCTTCATCTATGTGAGCTAGGCTAGAAAGGCATGTGCATCTTTTGCAGGCTTGAACCTAGCCTCAAATTTAGCTTTAAGAGTGTCCCAATCAGTCACTGACTGAGCTTGTAGATGGTAGAACTAGTTTGCAGTAGTGCTTTGTAGTGTCTCTACGAATAGCCTGACTATTATGTCTTCATAGTCCACACCTATCATGCCACAGGCTATGCTAAAGCTTATAATATGTTTATCTAGATGAACTTTCCCATCACCAAAGAATTTAGGGAAATTCTTTCTCAAGCTGTGTGGTAGCTCATGAAGGGGTGGAGTAAGATTGAGTGGGCTAAAAGAGTTACCCCAGGGCCTTGAACTACCATGATCAGATTATGAAAAAGAGGGATAACAAATCTGGGTGGTTTATGTTTGGGTAATGCTCTGCTAACAATAGAAAAAATGTTATACCCTATATTGGTGACCTAGTACAGATGGGAGGAACACTCCTAGATCATTGAACTTAAGGTTGTGGAGGAAGCAAATTGAAATTGCCTTGTTGTACCAACTCAAAGACAGGGTCAATAACACCTTGAGCTTTCTAACTTTTGGTATAACGTGGAGTTGTCAGATTGTAGGACAAAAATGGAAAAGAGTAGGACCTACTTTAGCTTGAAGCTTGAGGGACTTCAAACTGCTATTCTTCTCCAACGGATCTAGTTTGTAGACTAGATTATATAATGGGAATGGATAATGGGTAAGACCTAGATGGAAGTCACCAGAGTATACAATGGATAAGGATAGGAACTACTTGTTTGAATCCCTAGCGAAGTCACCAAAAAGTTGTTGGATGAATATTATGTCACCAGCGTACTGATGAGAAAAATAGGTCTGATCATCCACAACAAGGGAGATTAGTCATCCAAAGTCATAGGTTTACCACATCCACAGGGGAAAAATCTCTCCTCTCATCAAGGGGAGGTTCCCTATAAAATATGAGGAGCTATATACTATAGATATAAGCAAAAAATAACACTCAAGGGTAGAGTATCACCATCCATCTCTCTTTTTTCAAAGATGATGCTCACAGACAAAGGAGAAATCTTGGTGAAGACACTAAAGGCACTTCTCTTCTTTCAAAAGTGGTCTTATAGGGAATAACAAGAGTTCTTTCATGTATGATAAGTAACAGGTAATAGAGTGTAATAACCAGCAGGGTGAAATGAAACTCAAAGTCTCCACCTCAACTGCCCAAAGAGTGAAGCACAAAGGATAATAGGGGCATAAAGTCATCTTAGAATCCTTAACATAGAAAGAAACTAAAAACACACACTAAAAACAATTATGACAGCACAAAGTCTAAAAGTAAATGGTTTCAAGACATCTTCCTTATCACTTCCACTAGTTCTGCCTATTAGTTTAAATAAACAAGAATGCATCTAGAAGATAGACATAAGAACATTCTCCTAAAATGGCACAAGCTATAACAGCACAAAGTCTGTAAGTAACTTGATTTCTCATTTAGATAAAATAATATGAATAACAATCTGAACTTAAATTCTCAGTATTCACCTTTCACTTGGGGTAGAGTTTTAATTTTGTGATGATAAAAGATCTCCTTCACATCAAAATAGAGATTACATTATATAGTAGCCAAGAAAGGTCTGGCACTTTGTTCCATGAAATGGCCCATTCTGCATTCAATGCCTTGAATGCATTTTTAGTTTTGTCAAGGAGGGCCATGCTAGAAATGAGTGGCTACCTTAACTATGGCATGTTGATTCATCTCAAATGTCTTCTCTTGGGACTGAGTCATCTGGTCTGTCCCCTAGTGTCTGCGCAGCTGTCCACTTGATCCACTATTTCACCTACTAGAAATAACTCTCTTGTAGATATTTCTGATCTATTGTATTGTTTTCTCTTTCCTGTAGCAATTTAGACTCTCGAGCTCTCTTTTTAGCTGGTTGCTTGGTTCATTTTTCAAATTCCACATCATATTTGAATTTTAACAGATATCCCATCACCTTAAATTTGACGTCCACGAGGATGTCACTAGTCACTACTTTGTTTGAACCATATCGAACCATTGAACTTTGAAGGCTCCTTTTCATCTAAGTCTTTCAAATCTTCTTTTTGCATCTTTATCAAGCCTTTAGAACATTCCAAAGAGAAGGTGTCCCTTCGGGCTTTTCAAATGGTCCTTTTTTAAGTGTCAAGTGCCCCCCACAAGGGTACCTACCCTTCAAGATTTTTTAGGTGGCCTTTGGGCTTTATACTTGATTTCCTTCAAAAAAATATCTGAAGGAATTCCTTTAGACAATTTATCTAAAGGAAATCTTCCTTGGCTTTGTCTTTGACATCTGTCATAGTCCACTATTTAGAAACTTTATCAACTTACAGAAAATGGGACCCACGACACTTCTCGTCTAAGCAGCTTTAAAAGGGGAACGGGGATAGGTGGCACTTTCTATTGATCTTAACAAGTGACACGTGGCATATTTTATTGTGAAATAGGTGAGGACACTTGGTAGCATCTGCTTGACTTTAGGAGCTTTAGATACATTTTGAGAGTCCTGTCGATGATGGCACATGGTGGCTTCTGTTGAGATTCTAGAAACACTATATAAATATTTGGGACTCATTGGATTCACACGGATGATGACACTTGTCACATTTCATTCATTTTAGTGACTCATCTGGGGCCCGCCACAGTCTTTACTCAATAATGAAATAAAAGGGAGAAATTGTGGATGTTGACACTTGGTAGCTTTTATCAAGCTTTACAAGGGACATGTGGCATATTCCGATGCTTTTTAGAAATAAATCATAATGTGTCTCAGCAGACAACACTTGGCAGCTTCCATTGCATTTTTAGAAAGACATATTATAACCTTCCGCAGTTGCCACTTGGTGCTCTCCATGGGAATCTGAGAGAAGCTTATTGAAAGAAGCTTTGAAACTTATTAGAAACCTAAAATGTAGATTTAGACACTTGTCGCACTCCACTGAGCTAAAATGGGACACGTGGGGCGTTCCACATTTTGGAACTTTATTAGAAACTGTGTCCTAGTAGATTACACTTGGCAACTTCTACTTGACCTTAGCAATTCACCCAGGGCCCACCACAGTCCTTACTCAATAATGAAACTAAAGGAAGAAGTTGTGGATATTGACACTTGGTGGCTTTTGTCGAGCTTTATAAGGGACACATGGTAACTTCTATTGCATTTAGAAAAACATATTACAACCTTCTACTGTTGTCACTTAGTGCCCTTCGTGAGACTCTGAGATTTTAAACAAAACTTTAGGCAAAATGAAAAACCTGCGTGTTGAACCTTGGAACTGTTGAACCCGTTGAACCAGCTAATTTCAATCCTATAGAGTTAGTAGTTTTGAATCTTCAGAGTCTGTATAAAACTGAAAAGGCTTGAATAATAAAGCATTTGAAGGCTTAAAAAAAATTTGAGAAGGGGAGAGATAATTTTGGTCTTACAAGACCAAAATAGTTCATATGTTGTTCCAAAAATGAGAAGTCTATTTTTGGGGATAATAGACTCAATCAAGAGTCTCTATCCCTTTCCCATAACTCTCTCCTCTTAAAATAGTTTCTCTTACCTACAACAAATATGAGATTCTTTTTCACAACTTGTAGTTAACTAAAAGAAAAGAGTCTCACAATTTTATCACATGGATCCGCTTCACTTACAAGACTTTATCACATCTACAAAAAACTCATGTGATTAGTCTACAACAGTTTGGTACATTTCATGGTAAGGATTCCCAGTGTAGGGGTGCCCTTGACCATGCAGTAAAGTCACATAATGTAAAACAATATGTAATCTTTATTTATTCAATGAAATAAAACCTTAAAAACATCTTCATTCATAGTGACTTTTTGTACCTAATATATCCCTAGCTATCTCTAACTCTAAGCCTCTATGGGATTTACATTCACCATCTATTATAGACTCTACAATTCTTCTCTTTTTGATCTCTATTATAGCCCTTTTATGATTTGTGGTCCTTCTATTTTAATCTTTGTTCTCTACTTACAGGCTTAAAGCTCTACTTTTTGCTAAGATCTCCCTTCCTCAACCCTTTCAATATTTCCCTCCTAATCTTTCGATGTAACCTTTCTAATGCATCCTTAGATGATTTATTTATGTCCCATATATACTACCTAGAAAATACCCTTTAACAATTTCATGATATCCTTTCACTATGTTTCCCACTTTTTACTTTCTTAAACTTTCCTTATAATTATCGATGATACCTAGAAGATATTTTATAATATTTACTACATGGCCATGTTAACTTTTGTATGACCACTAACTGAAATTTATCTTCTACAGCTTTCCAATGAGACCTTGAATGCCTTAATTGGTGCTTTGATGTGAAATGTGTGACCATCCAAAGATCTATATGTTGTTCTTTCACTATTCTGACCAAATCTAAAATTGTGATTGTAGGCTACACATGATAAGTGCCATGTGTCAAGATCATGGGTCCCTGCATAACCAATTCCTAAGCCTTTCTCATGGTTTTCAAATTATCTATGAACTCATGGATTTATTAAATTTACCTTATGGTCCCTCATGCTTTACTCCTTTTTATTGTGGCCTTTCTTTATTATTGTTGACCTGTAAATCATTTAAGTCCATTGATTGGTTGTAATACATTCATTTTATACTTTGTCTAGTAATATATCTTGTGACCCTCATGATTAAGACACGTGTTTAAATCTCAAGGTCCTAGATTCATGTAATTTCTATATGGATTGTCGTAGACCCATTAGAGTTATGAACTCCAATTTGAAATTGGTCATGTACCCATGACCCTACCATGACTTAGACTTAAAAACAAGATAAGGCCTCTATGAATAATTATGACTATGACACTTGCATTTATACCCATTATACTTTGTAAACTAATGCATATCTTGTCGAGTTCAGAAAGAGTGTGTAGTTGTGAACAAGAATGTAGAAAATATAAATTCCCCCATGGACTTAGAAACTTAGTGATATATTGTGGCCACCGACATAGATATTATATAGTCCCTATGAACTAAATGACTTATTAAATTATGTGTGCATGGCTCCCAATAGTACAACTTAGAGTTGTGAGGGAATATACATGTGACCACCAATACAAACCAACTTGGAGTTGATGTGATTGATGTGATCCCCATGATTTTAGAAAACTATTGTAACTCCAACTAAACCAAAATTGGATATTTTATGAACCAAAAAAAAAATTGAACTAATAAATCCTCCCTAATAATTTTAATTAAAATTATGCCAACTCCTACCTTTTTTGTCAATTCAAGATTGCTCGTACACCTAGGATGTTCCTACATCAAGTTTTTCCCCACATAGTTAGGATTTTGGTTTGTTTCCCTTTTTTTGTTTTGTTTTATCACTCCTTCCTCATTGAATTATGTTAAATTCCCTGTGCAATTACATATTACTCTATTTTCTAATGGATAAGGCACTAGTTTAGAACTATGTGATTCTAGAGTCTAACCTATGTCCTTTTCAATTAAGGCTTTTCTTTAAGGGCATTAATGTAGAACCATATCATTCCCATTAGATATTTTACATTGTTTTCTCCTTATTCAAATCTTATTAATCACTTAAAACACTAATATTTAAATCCCCTCAATGTATAAAGCATTTTATTGCTATTATCTAGAAAATTTATCTAGTTTCAAGCATTTTAGTGTATTTCAAGTTTTTGGTGTGTTTCAAGCACTTTAAAGCTTATGTTAGACTACATACCCTATTGGAATAGTTTAAAGGGGTGAATATAATATATTTATGACCATGACATCCTCTTATTTACATTCACCTAAAAAAATTCTTCATTTTAACTATGCCTATTAAAACCTCATAAGCTTAAGGAACTTGCCTTCCAATTAATTAAGCCTCCAAAAAATTAAACACAAATACATGAGATTTAAATCCATATCCACTTTGGAGAAAATAAACCTAGAATTTGGTGATTCAAGGAGTGGTAATATAGATTTGAAAGAGTATTAGAATAAAATGAACAAATATAAAAGTTCAGTCATTGGTCAACACATATATGATAATGGGATTTTGTAAGCTATTGGTTTCTTAAATTCAATGTAATATATAAACTTGGTCTTCACATATGAAAAATGTTAAAACCCTAATCATCGGAGAAGACTAGAAAACACAAGGTTTACAAATTTACAAACTTAGTGTTCATTCTTTGAATGTGACCCTTGGGATTCCTTCCCAACAAACATTTATTCTATTCTTACATTCGCTCTTCACTTCTTCACTTTTTACTCATTTAATTGAATTGAATATTACAAAAATGTAATACATTAATAACCATATAATATTAAAAAATTACAATGGGAAAATAGATTATGTTTTGATTATGAATACTTTCCTTGAGAAAGATGCCCACTTTCAAGGTTCACTCCTTTTGTAGTCTACACAACAATACCTTATTCTTCCCCCTTGATTAATTTAATTTAAAAAATTTGAACTTAGTTATAGCATAAAATATACTATTATATTTCAAAATTATTACATTTTAAATGCAAGTTCATGACCTTTGTCATTTCATCAACAGTTTTTCACAAGTTGAGAATTTTTTTGTCGAGTTTACAAAGAGCACTCTATATGTTACTTATCTTGTTCATTATCTTTAGCTCTCTTGAAATGAATTCTAAGAGAAGTTCAAAATGAGATGTAACTTGATTCAGGATGATTTGGTTCATTAGATCTTATTGAAGATTACCATTATTTCACATCCAAGCTTGTGTTAACATCAATAATGTTGGGAGTAGGTTCCATAGCTATATTTAAATTTATTATATCCAATTCCACTTATGCATTAACACATAGCTCATACAGTTTTAATATTGTAAAACCAAACTCATCTATAATTATATCTAGTGATGTCATCACACTTTTTAGGGTATGTGCATAGAGTTGGTGGATAATTTCATGGACACTTCTCATAATATAATTGCATTATTTAATAATGCCAGCGTGTTATTTAAATAAAGCGATCATGTTATTTAAATTATGGCCCAATAATACCTATAAATAATGTGATTGTGATATTAAATAACATGATCACATTATTTAAAATAAATAATGTGATTGTGTTAATAACATGATTATGTTCCCTGTGTCACCCAAAAAAATCAAACCAAATGCAAAAATTCCTCATTTTGCATTCATGATCTATCTTTTCCCTCACTCTCATCCACTTTACAATCATGTTTTTCCTTAGTGAGGCCAAACCTTGCCCTATTTCATCCCAAGAAGATGATAATTGAAGATGCTACCATGTAGAAGAGGTAAGTGCTAAAATTCTATTCATTGTTTATTAATTTTATTAACATTTTTTATTTTCATTGTTTAATTGGTAGTTTATTTATTTTTAATAGCCCATCCTACTAACTATTTTATGACTTTTTCCTCTATGCAATTTTGAACTATTTTAATTTTAGTGAGTTTTAAGGCCAAGGTAAAGGCTCTGCATAAGATC
Source organism: Torreya grandis (assembly GCA_037957365.1). Classification (NCBI taxonomy): domain Eukaryota; kingdom Viridiplantae; phylum Streptophyta; class Pinopsida; order Cupressales; family Taxaceae; genus Torreya; species Torreya grandis. Next base: position 2,398,699 of record JARHVA010000910.1, on the reverse strand, counting down.
TACCAGGTGTATGTCATACACCTAATTGACCTACAAAGATCTATATCCAAAAGCCACTTGAACCCAAAATATCCTATATAGTTCATAAGTTCATGGAGATTAACACTCTGCATGTACTTAGTTCATTCACTGATACACTCATTCAACATATGAGTAGGCTCTCAAAGACTGATGCTATAGATACACCGCCTAGTGTGCATACTCAACCCTACCCTTGTAGATCTTGTGGAGCTATATGCATTAGACCTTATGATGATGATGATGATTTTATTTGTTTAGATGGATTGGATAATATACTTATGAGTGATGATTTTTTGGTGCATATATTTGGTGTGTAGATATCATCCACTACATAAATACAGGTATATTTTATATAAGTGACATGTTAAATTTATGTTATAATTGTAAATTTGACTTAGCTAACAATTAATTTACATAGAAATTGAATAATACATATGCAATTTTTATGTCCTAGGAGGTGAGGGCACCTTCATCATCACAGTCAACATTTGTAACATATGATTTGAAGAAGCCATTGTTTACATTTTTAGATCTAGCTATTGGCCTATCCACTACTGCATTTATCTCTATTAGTATGACACCTTTTACTTATATAGAGGTAAAATTTTGAGTTAATCTTATGATCTACGTAAATTTAGTCTATGTATATGTACCTTCTAAGTTTAATTTAAATTTATCTATCAATGATCTCAAAATTCAAGTACAATGTTATTAAATACACTCTTGGTTTAATAAAGGAGAAAAACTTGCCATATATATCTTTGATACTTTATAGAAAAGTGAGACCTTGTTTACATTCAGTTGATGACTCAACTAGACACTTCTCCATCATTGTGAGCCAAGACAAACATAGTCATTACTACTACAATGTCATTTACAAAAGAACTGACAGAGGTATATCTTAACTTACAATTTTAAATTGTAAAAATAGACTTGTTTTAATAATTTTACTACATACTTAGGGCAAAAACAAATTATGTGAATATTTTGTGTATGTAGGCTGTCCCATGACATCTGATAGTCCTATTCAGATGATTAGTAGGGAAAATTCTCATGTTTATTCCCTATTTCATATACCTATTCAAATAGTTGAGCCTAACACTAACTTATTGGAGTGTCAAAAAAATATTGATCCTAACCATGAGCTTGCATTAAGTGCATGTTTAAATGATTTTTTATTCTAGTTTAAATTAAATTTCCTAACAAGTGGTTTAATGTAATTTATGTTAATTTTTTTATAATACTTGTATTTAAAAAGGTTCATCTGTAAGTGAGCTATGAGTGTAGGACCCATAGTCATACCTTGGAGCAATCCAAGGCATTAGAGAGATCTCCATCTACTAACAAGGCATCCCAGGGAGAGTCTTCTTCAAGGAAGGCAAAGAGAAGGAGGTCATTTTATGATTAGGATGTCCTACATGATAAGTGCTTTATTGTATTCCTATATGTCAACATACACATTTTTGGCATTGTATATGTGTATATGGCATTCACCTAACATTATATACTATGTTAGTATATGTTGTAATTTTATGTATGCCTATCATGGCAATCTATATATATTGTTGACATTGTACACGTGATTGTATGATTTTTTTGGAATTTTCATCTAAATTGTGTTAATTTATCTAATTTATATTCAACTTTAATTTAAAATATTATCATATAGTGTTTTTTTGATCTTCTAAATTATTATCTATCAGATCTCATATTTGATGTTGTACATAAATGAAGATAAAAAAATTATTCTTTTAAATGCTATAAATATATGATATTCCATATTTTTTACATTAAAGTTTTTATTTGATTATTTGTAGTGAAAATAAGTGATGACACTCTTATCTATTTTGTATTTGTCATCACCCATTTACAACCTTTCAATTAATCATTAACATGAAATTTGATTTCACTTAAGGCCCATACCCCATCATGTTCATACTTGTATAATGAAAATATTAAATTATACCTGACCCTGACTATAACCTCTTTAGTCTAATAAAAGGCAACCTTACTGACTTGAAACAAAATATTCACTCATGAGACAATATCTTTGACCAAAACCCTTTATCATCCCTAATACCTCTTAATGCATAGTTTACTCTTTCATGTTTAATAATTCTATGAAATTTTTATTCATGTGCTCTAATATCATGAAGAATTACAACCTACCTTATCTAATCTTCTTCTAAAATAGATTCAAAATCCACTCACAAATAATCTTCTTTTAAACTAGTCAATTTCTCATTAGGTTTACTCTTAACTAGTCACTAATCTCTCAGATCTGCTCTCCTTCCTTTGAATAATTATTATTTAAGACACTTTGGATAGGTCTTAGTAAAAATTAAGGATCTATGTAGGTTTAAAAAATTATAATAAATCAACAAACTATAGGTCATTAAGAGATTGAGCTTTCATTCTCAAATTCTATCTTTTTAAGTTTTTAGGTCTCTATACCTAGTTGTTGCTCCAATAGGTCAATTTATCACAATAGAGTTTGTAGCTCTTAAAAATTATATTTATAGAATTAATTTAGAAATTATAACATGTTCCAACCCTTACCCAAGTTTATATAACTCAAATCAACCAAAAACTTGTCTTACCTTATTCACAACTTTCTCCAAAAAGGTCTTCTATTGTTGTACAAAAAAATAGTCCTATGTACCTGTAATTCAAAACCACCTATCAACCTAGTGATATTTTTACTAATTTATAAGATCCATTCCACATTTGATTACAAATTTTTTGACCTTATTGTTCACTCATTTGAGTTTTAGAGGTGTTTTACTCATGAAACCCTTACTTTGGACTTACTCAAAAAATTTCTAAGTTGAGAGCTAATTATTGATAGTTCATAGAGATCATTGGGTTTTATATGATCTAACCCATTGTCTCGATTGATAAGCTAACCACCCATTATGACCTCAAGAATGTCCTTCCCAATATAATAAAAATGAATTTTTTAACCTAAGTTCAAACATACGTAAAATAAAACTTGTAATTCATTTATGTGAACTGGCATATCCTTTCCCTACCTTTTTAATCCCTCTAATTACACCTTGAATCACTCAGGTAAAACCTTCAAGAATAGTTGTTGGAAAAATTGTAGTGATGGGTCCAAAATCGCAAATTTTTAACATTGAATAGGCAACTTCTTGAGCTCCAACTTTCATTTCTGCCTCCAAGACGTACATGTCATATAGGCCATTTTAAAGGCTTTCCCCTTAGACTCAGGGTTGACTTAGGACCAAATTAACCTAGCAATTGTCTAGTGATTAACATCAACATGTATGTGAGTTATACCTTCTTTTCCATAACTACCTAGCGGTTCCATTTACAAATAAATAAATTAAAAATAACCCCATGATTATCACTTCAACACAAAATGTTTTGTCATGATCAAACTAAATATTATTGTATAACCCTTGTACACTAGAGTGTACATTGCCCACCTGACAATTAAAATTCCCCAAAAAATCTTAAATCCTATTATCTATCTCATAAACAAAGATAAACTTACTATCTTCAACAAAAGACTAAGGAATTTTTGTAATTAAAATAAACTTTCTTTCTACAATTGAATTTCAGTGTAGTAAATGGTTTCAGTCATAGTTGTCATGTCATATAACCAATAGAATAATTAAAACAAGTGAATTTGAAACATATGTTCATATCCCTTCAATATTTAAGCTCCTTCATAAGATTTATGTTGAGATTTTTTGAAAACCATTCAAAGTTTACTGCCCTTCAGTTACAAACTATCTTATTTTTGTCTTTAGTGGGTATGTTGAGGATTTGGTTCCAATGCTTAGTCACTAGAAAATATACTTAATAAATAATGGATGAGACCATGTTGAGAATAATTTTAGTTTGTGAATTTTGTATAAATTAAAACACATATATATAGGGGTGGCTCATAATTTAAATGGATTGATACATCTAGATCTAGGCATGTTTCATACATCATTGAGTATGACAACTTGTTACAATCGCAAGAAAGCATGAACTAATAAAATATTTCCAAAGTGTTGGAGCATTTAAGTTTTTTATCTAAAGAATTATATTGATTGCTCTTAATTAAAAAAAACCAGTGTGACTAAGTTGAGGAGAAAAATAATGCAGAATTTGGGGTCAGGAAGATAATGTCCTTGTGTCATATGTTCAACTAAATATTCCAAAGGGGTAGTAATAACATAAGAAATGATCACCAGTTTATTTAATTTTCTAAAACCCTTTCCATGTTGGCATATATCACCTTATTATGTGTGCACCAAGATGGGATGTCATAGGAGGAGGTCCCACTTGTATAATTCCATCAATGACCTAAATTACCTTAATTATAGGAGGTTTAAAGTATGGTTACTTATAGATGAACCCTCTCATATTTTTTTATATGCTAACATACAATGTCCATATCCTTTAGTGATGCAATATTCAACCACTTGGAAGCATTATAAATCTCCATTACATCCACAACAAAATTTAAACATCCTATTCTCGAGGAGTTATTTTTTATAACATATTACACTATTTAGATGTGCCATGGGGATTTAAAGTAATATTTAACTTCTCAAGATCAAATTTTGTCAGTTTAGTAATGAACTTATTGTCAAGGAAATTTTCAAATACCATTACAGGTGTATTCATAGTATTTAGGATGTGGATATGTTATGGCAAGAGCAATCCTAGTTTCAATATGTGGCCTCCTTTTCTACTTTACATTGTCTTATCATCCCACTAAAAAACTATTGATCATGCGTATATTTATGTTAGTTATGAATTCCTCTGAAATTGAGTGGTTTCAATAGAAAATAATATTAACCAAACCTCACACTAAGTTGTTTGATTACCAATTTTACCTTGTGGGTAATAATGCCCTTGGAAGTTGAAGGAGCCAGTTTCTACCCAAATATCCTAGTCAAATATTGTATTCCTCAATAGGACAATACGATAAGAGCTCTTCAAAAGGCTTTTTCTTGTCTTGTCCTACTAATGCCCCAATATTACCTTAGCCTACATCCATAATAAAATGTCTACACATTCTTAGGGAATCCCAACAATGATTAAAAGGTAGATGAAGATAGGAAATGAGTCTACTAAAATTAGTTGATTGGTCATTTATCGAGATTATAAAAATTTTAATTAACAAAACATGTTGCATGTTTATTAGTATTTGCAGTTGAAATAATAAATAAATCATTATTAAAATAATCATCCTTATATTTATCAAATATTTTGATTTTATATATATTATGAGGATAAAGGAAATATAGAATAGAAATGTCTCTTCAAAACCAGTAGGGTGGCTCCTTTTCTACAGCCAAACAATGGCATAATTTTATAGTCTACGATATTCAAGGCTAATACAAATTTACTTCTATCCCACTAAATAACATCCGTATGTAAGTCACAAAAAACATCACTTCAACTACCAATAATCTCCATGACAATGTTCCAAAACTTGAAAACATATTATTTTTAATGAGTTGGTTGAGGATAATTTCCATTCTTGGACATGATAATGAAATTTGAACTAGCTTCTAACTTTTGAATACCAAATGTTTTTCACCTTGGTGGTGTACTTATCATCAGGAAGTGAAATTTTTAAACTTTAGATTAATGTGGAAAATGGTAAGAGAAATCTTAGTTGCATTATGCACACTCTTTTTGTAATTTGGATTATTTTATGCTCCCATGAAATATCCATCATATACATTATTGTCAATCAAAAACCTATGTTTTTTCCATATATCATACCATGAAAATTATTTTTTAAAAATAATGCATACTTTGTCGAATTGATAGTGTAATTATAAACTACTTATATCTAACCCCTCCACATTGAGCTTATTGATGTACTACTCAAAATCACTCTCTTATAAAGCATGTATTTTTTTATGATTTTCTTAAGCCATTACCATGTACATTGAAATGAATCCCACAAGCATAATGTAAGTCTTCGCCTTGAAGGGTAAATCATTAAATCTTCATCTCATATTGCAAATCTTTAAAAACCTTGTTCCTCACCAAAACATGATCAAAATATCTTTCAAACTAATACAAATTATTAAGCTTTAACCTTTTCCAATTTTCCTACATTTCACATAATTGATCATGTAAATAAATCTAAAATTTAGATGTCTCAAAAAGAATACCTAAAGTCTATTCCAAATCAACTTGATAGATTAGTCAAATTCATTAGAGGAGATAATCCTAGTAGCCTTTGACATGACTCCAAGGGTATACCCATAGTCCAATATATCTTAATTTCTCAAAATATAATGGTTGCCTCTACCTTAATATTGAAAATTTAGAACCCTTCCATGTTTCCCTTTATATTGAAGGTCTCATGCTTAATAATTATATCATAAACTCTGGAGAGTTTGATAATTTAATGTCCACTAAAGTTGTTCATGCTCTTGGGCTTACATGTACAAAAAAATTTGGTTGATGCTTTTTAATGGAGACCAAGATAGTACCTTAATTTGGAACATTAAAAATTCATAGGTACCTTTGGTTGCTTATCTTCAAAATAGAGTCAAAATGACTAACTCCTAACGGTAGAAATTCCTATAACCTATGGAATGTTATTGAGCAAAAGCTTTTGTAGAGATGTAGGAGGAAAAATACAAATGGATTGGTTTAAATCTATTATTATGTTGAAAATTATTAAAAAAAGACTAGAACCTTAGCTCAAAGCACTTACACAGTATAAAATTCAGACGATCTTCTTGATGATATTTTATATGAACAGACATGACACGATAAATTGATGATAATGTTAGAGGAGACCCAAATATTCCCAAACTCATTGAAGTCAATATCAATAATACATGGATGTTAAATTTTGTTGGTAGCCATTTATTTATTGGTGTAGGTTCTGGAGTTGTTTTTATTTCCCCTACTAATGAGTTATTTCCTTTTTCCTACAAGTTATTGTTTTAGTGCACAACAACATAGTAAAATATGAAGTTTTTCAAGTTGTAGAGGAGATGGTTATAAGGAATATAAGGGCTCAAGGTGATGTTGAACTAATTATAAAACAAATATTAAATAAATATCAAGTGAAAAATGAACATTTTAGGAACTATTGGAACAAAGGGTGGGATTGTATTGAAGTTTTGAAGGCCTTTTATGCAGTCGTGGTACCTAGAGAAAATAATTCCAAGGTTGATGCCTTAGATGTATTTGTATCTTTGCTAATTCCTCACTTAAATATTGATGAGGAAAATTACACCATAGAACTTGTCTATGGACAAAATGTACCCAAGAATTCGTAGCATTGGCATGTGTTCAATAATGATGAATCAATCATAATTTTCCTTGAAAACACTAGTAACTTCAGAATTATACACTTCCAAGGGAGATATATAGCATATAGATAATATCATTCTCATGACAATAAATAAAATTTCAATAGTAATGCTAAAGTTGAGGTCAAAATTATAACCAAAGATGAAATCATAGATGAAAAAGAGGATGATGGGGCTATCAAACTCAAGGGAAATAATATTCTTAAAGGTTTGGTCTCACATGAAAACTTGATCTATGAGCATGATATATACATCAAGAAGAGAATTGAAGAAGAACCAAATGGATATCTCAAATATGAAAAAGTAAACATCGGTAGCAAAGAATGGTATAGATATATCAATGTGAGAAAATGTTGTTATAAAGAAGAAAGATAGGGATATTTTAGTCTTTTCAACTTGTACTCAAATATTTTTGGTAGGTGATATGTTAACTTGAATTTTCTTAGACCTAAAGAGATGAAGTGTAATATATCATTAAAACCTAGTGTTAACCTTTGTAAACAAAACAAAGGCTTTAAAATCTCAAGATCATTGGTAAGATTTATGAAGAAACAAAGAAGATTTCAAAATATGTGATCATTTTACCAATCCATCGGTCAATCTAGGTAGCAAAGATTATACATATGAGGGAAAATTATTGAGAAATTAAGATCCATGTTAATTTCCATAATCTAAATCAAACATAACTCAAAGATAACTATCCATTACATAAAATAGATCAAGTTTCAGGAGTAGTAGTTCAATTTAAAATGATTATATGCTTGATATTTTATTTGGATACAATCAGGTAGAAATGATGCCTAAAGATCAACACAAGATTGCATTCACAACTTCATGGGGTACCATTTCATATAAGCAGATGTTTTCTGTACTCATGTATGTTGGTGTTGGATTTCATAGGGGTGGACCTAGATTTGAGTGACATGAATAAAAACATCACAGTGGTATATCTCAAAGATCTCATAACATTTTCAAAAAAGTGAGATCATTATGAGCACTTCAAGATGGATTTTGAAAGGTGTCAAGCTTAAGGAATATCACTGAATCCAAATAATTAAATCTTATAAATTATTGTAGGGAAGCCATATAATTTTAAACTAAATAAGTAAGATTGATTTTGAAATAGTGAAAGTAATTCAACAACTATCTTTTCCTACCAAGAAGCCTGGAACACATTCATCAATAAGGTGAATTTATTGCAAATATGTTTACCTAATTTTTATGAATTTATAGACACATCACCTAAATGATGAGAGGTAATGTGTCTTTCAAATGGAGTGGTGAGGTTAATAAATATTTTGATAAGATTAAAAATTCTATGATAATGCTTATATGCTAGTGTGACTAGACTTTAAAAAAGACTTCATTGTGTATAACTATTATTCTTAACATGTGTTGTCAACAATTTTGGTGTAAAATAATGAAGAGGGTATAGAATACTTGATTGATTTCATGAGATATTATTTTAATTTTCACAAGCTCAAGTATTCTCCCATAAAAAAATAATCTTTTGTTGTGGTCAAAGGTATGAAATATTTTAGATTCTACATCTTGAATTCATATACACAGGTGATGCTATCAGACATGGTAGCCAAGAATATAATGACGCAATAATATCTTGGTTAAAAATGGGTGGATATATTTCTAAAGTGCAATAATATGACTTATAAATCAATCCCACTAAGCTAAACAAAGGTAAAGGTTTGTGTCAACTGATTATAGAGGGAGTTGATGATTTGAGGAAGCCTACACAAAAGGCCTTAACAAAGAATATTTTAAAGAGATTTCCTTTGTAGTCTTCATTATCTCTATTGATGAATGGTACTAAAATATTTCCTTCTTCTTGACCAATGGAGAGTGCCCAAGGAATCTAAATGCTAAAAAGAAAAGAGTGGTTAAATGGAGAGCTGATAGGTATATAATCCATGATAATACCTTTTTAAAGAAATCTTTATATGTTTTCTTTTTGAGATGTGTTGATAAGGAACAACATAAGATATTATTAGAAGCTTTCCATAATCAGCGATGTGTTGGTCACTTTTTTTTTATTTTCATGACATTTAAGAATCTAAGAACTCACCAATACTAGCCTATAGTTCAAAAACTCTCAAGAATAGGACTCAATCTGTAAAGCATGCTAGAATTTTGTTGGAAGAATGAAACTTGCCCCACTTCCCTTCAGACCTGTAGTAATATAATATCCCTTTTAAAAATGGGGTTTGAATTTCATTAATACATTGAATATACATTCCAGTGCAAGTCACACTCATGTCCTAAAAAAATGGACTATTTCACAAAGTGTGTTGAGGTTATTCCTATAAACAAGACTACATCTGAAGAGATGCAATTTCATTAAAGATAACATTCTATTTATATTTTGAGTACAATTTTTTTTGATAACCAATGCTTCTAATTTATCTTCTTCTAAAGTTATGGTTTCCTAATATAGTTATGAGATATCATTATCTCACACTTCAGGTTACTACCCCTAAGGAAATGATAAAGTAAAATGAAGTAAGAACAATGTTGTTACCATCATCCACAAATTAATGGATGAAAATTAAAGGAATTGGAATAAAATGTTAGATGATACATTGTGATAAAACTACACCACTTTGAAAAGAGCCATTGGTATTTCCCTATTTAAGTTATTTATGGTATAGATGTTGCAGTTCCCATTTCTTTGGAGTTACTTATTTTTCAGTTGGTGAGAGCGATAGAAGATGAGAATTTAATAAATACTCTAGATAAAAGAATCTTGTACTTAATCAAGTTGGAGGAACAGAGAATCATGGTCGTAGATAGGATCCCAGAACCCCAAAGCAAAGTGAAGAAGATATTTGGCAAGAAGGCTAGAGAAAGAGACTTTCAAATTGGTGAATTATTTATCCTCTAGGATGAGAGGTGGAAATTTTGATTTTCTATGGATGTGATTTTCCAAATTCTATCTTTTCTATAGAGACAATACATATTATATGTCTTATGGATATGGAACTCATCTCCCATTTCCCTATAGTGACAAATATCTCAAATAGTTCAAGCAAAAAGAGTAGGTTATCATGTAGTTCATTATAGGGGTTCCTAGTGAAGGGATGTCTTTGGCCATGTAACCAAAGTCACATAGCTTAAAACAACATACAATCTATTTTTATTCAATAAAATAATGCTTTAGTAATATCTACATTCACAAGGACTCTCTACAACTAATCTATCCCTCTTTGTCTCTAACTATAAGCCTTTAACTCTCTATTATAGTGGTGCAAGAACAAAGAGGGTATCTAATTAATGATAACCTCTAATTCAGTGATGCTTAGTTTAGGTGCACACATATAAAATACCAACTTAGAATTCTATTTGAAAACATTCACCACAAATACCACACTATATTTGTTCATTTAAAGACATTACAATGTTTAAACCAATAGACAAACTATCAACTATATTTAAAAGTCTTAGAGTGTAAACATGGATAAAATGATCACCAATGCAATCTAACATCCAGCTGGTTCATTTATAGTTGCTTGTTTTTCTATTTTTTCTTGAAATTATCTATTTTCCCCTTTTGCATCATGTTTTATCCTCTTCTCTTCCCCCCACTTCATGAGATTCTTTCCTCGACCCCTTATGATACGTACCATATCTCTCCACATTCCTTTAAGTCCATAAAACACTCTAATCCCATGGTTTTTTTCAAAAATGATTACATTTTGTTACTTGTTTTGTGTTGTTTTGTTGTTGTTGATTCATTTTTTAAATGTTATTCCCAACTATTTCTTTTTTTCTTTTTATTTATTTATTTATTTTTTGGTTTATGCAAGATTTCTCAAAACCTTGGATGTTCCTACTTTAGACACTTAGGGTTTTTAAAATGTGAAAGCCTAATCACATGGATTGAATAAGTGGTAAAACCACTCTTTTGACCATAAAGCATAATCACCATGGCATTTTCTTCCAACACACTAAGTACTTATAGTTTTTTGTCAATCTTTCTCTTCCATTTCTATCTCCTCCTTATTGGTCTTAATTATATCCTCTTCTTCGTATCTCTCCTTACTCTTATTTTTATGGGTTTAGACCCACCATAGACTATCCTCCTCTGCTAAAGGATTGTCCTCTTTTATCTTAGTCTTCATGTTGGCTAAAACCCACCCTCATCTAACCACCTCCACCCAGATGCCCCTTCTAGCATCTTAATTTCTCTTGTGGGATGAAACACACCACTAAATGACCACCTCCTCCTAAAGCCTTCTTATCTTTATTTACTCATTATCCAACCTATTGTTGGATCCTTCATTCTTTAATCTTTGTTATTTATAGCTCCTCTTCTCTCATGGCTTCCATCTCCTCTCTTACCACCCTCTTTCTTATGGATTATTCAATTATAGAGTCTTATTATTCTTTCATGTATTATTCACTGCTCCAACTGATATACAAATTAGTTGTATCTCCTCTCTTTCTTTAGTGCATAAATTTTCATGTCTTATTTCACCTCTTTTCCTTGGAAGGCCTCTATGAATTCCTCCTTTCTCTCTATTTTTGCACTTGCACATAAACTATAGTCATAAATTAGTTTAAAAATATATGACTTAATAGTCCCCATAGGTGCTTCATCGATCTTCTCAATTTTATTGGCTGATATAATAATTATCTCTTGCTTATTTTCATCTTCTTGAGTTTTATTAGTTGATTCAAAAACCAATTACTCTTCTTCATTTCTCATCCTCTTTATATCAGATCTAGGTTGATTGTTTTCTCCTTGTTTCTCCTCTTTCATGTCATGTGTAAATAAATTTTCACTCTCTTTGTCTATATAAGGATAATGCATATCTTCACCCATAATAGTTTCTTCTCCAATACCTATGTGGGATGCTACCACATATGCAACATCACTTTTATTCTTCATTCTTCTTTGTATAAACAAGTCCACCATATCTATCTCCATATTTTTTAGAAATGCACATTAAATAAACACATTAATGAAATCAATAGTTCCCAAAAATACATTTTTCAACTCTTCATCATGCATCAAGGACATGTTGCCCATTGCTTCTCTGATGCTCACATTCTCCTCACAACTTTTTCTCTCATGATGGGCTCCCAAAGGCCCATTCTCAAAAACCTCCATGGTTGTCCTCTCCTCATTCTTATTTCTATTTCCTTCTTCTTCACATGGTTGGTCTTCAACGATACTCTCCTTATGTGTATTAACTTGCATATCAATAATCTATATTTTTTTCTTCATGGAAATATACAACTCTTCATGCTTGACTTATTCATTCACATCTATTATTTCCTTCAAGGAAACATGTAACATTCCTTGGTTATTCTCAACCCTTCTTCCTTCTAAAATGAAAAATAAAAATGCATTGCCTACCAAGGAAAATTCTAAATTTTCCCACTTATGGGATATCATAAACTCAATCCCATCATCAAACAATGGGCCTACTTCTTCCAGTTCAACTATCACATCCATATCCTTTTGCATGATGATTCCTTCCTTTATGTGTGACTCAAAAAATTCTTTCTATTTGTTGTTTTGAAATAAGATTTGAGTTTCTTACATGGAAACCTTACTTTCTTATTGTCGTTCAAGATAGCCTTATTCTCCTTGATTTTATCCATCTCATTGATACTTCTCAAAGTAGACTTGAACTGCTCACATGAAAACTTCCATCTCATATTGAATTTTATGGAAATCTTATTCTTATTCTATTTTACCTCAATATTCAAGACATGAATCTTATATAAACATTCTATTCTCATTCTTGAGTGCACAACATGACCCATAAAGTTAGAAACTATATGTTCCTAACTCCTTACCTTATTTTTAACTTTCCCTTGTCTCCTCTATGGGATATCTCTAAAATACACAACTACAAATCCACATAATCTCTTGCAATTTATACCCTCACAGGGTTTTCAATACACTTCTCTCCAAAATACATTTATAGATCCACTATCCAATTCATGAGCACATTTGGGCTCTCTTTACCATAAAAAAACAATATTAATAGCGGTCTTACCTCTTTTCTTCACCTTGACCTTTATCGATCTCTTTCTTCTATTGGGATATTTTCCTCCACCTACTTGGTCTCTCTCCAAATCATCTAACCTTTCTCATAGGGATAATAACTCTATAATCATTTCTTATTCATACTCTATACTCGCAGTTGAAACATCTTCACTTTTTGTATCTTTCATCATGTCTAATATTTATTGGACTCCCTTCAACATATCAACCAAGTCTTCTACCTCTAGTGCCCTTCTTCTTTTATGTGCCATGTCATCCTCAACAAATAGGATTCTCATTCAATAATAGACTCAGAAAAGAGTCTATCTCACTTCCTCAACACTTTCATGAATTCTTTCACACCTACAACAAACTTTTCTTCTCTCTAATGTAATCTCCTTTTTCACAACTTACTTTTCACAGCCTACAATTGACTCATACTAGAACCTCACACACCCAAATCAACAAGGAAAGATCTTGATCTGATACCAAATGGTGAAATAATAGAGAGATTATACATTTAAAGACAACCTTTAGTTCTATTATGATTAGTTTTAATGCGCACACATAAAGCGCAACTCAAAATTCTATTTGTAGACATTTACCACAAGGAACACACTATATTCATAGATTTGAAGACATTACAATTTTTTTTTAAATAAACACATTTTAAATTATGTGCCTTATATATTTTGAAAAGTAAAAATGGAGGAAAATATCACCAACATAGTCTAACATCTGAATAATTCCTCTAGAGCTTGTTGTTTTTCTATTTCTTTTATTGCATCTCCTCTTTTCCCCCTTTTGCATCACATTTTTATCCTCCTATCTTCTCCCCACTAGGTGAGATTATTTCCATTACCCTTTCTCACATGTAGCATGTCTCTTCACATTCATTTAAATACATAAAATTCTCCAAACCCATGCATTTTTCTTCAAAAACTATTAATTTTTGTTTGTTATTATGTGTTATTTTATTATTATCAATTCGCTATCAAATTGTTATTCTCGGTTTTTTCTTTTTTTTTTTTTTGGTTGATGTAAGATTACTCAAACCCTTGGATGCTCCTATATCATGTAGACTTTTCAAATTCTCTCTGATACCTCTCTCTCTCTGATCTCTATTTTGTCCCTTCTTTGGTTTGTAGCCTCTCGTCTCATGATTTGTAAGTTTAAATCTCTAGGTCTTTCCTCAATCCTTCCAATGTCAATCTCTTAATCATTCAATATTGACCTTTCCAATGTGACTCTTATTTTATATCTTGATATCCTTTATATCATTCTTTAAAAAAAAATAATAACAATAACATGAGATCACTTTCTTGCTTTTTCATTTTTGAAACTTTTTTTGTAATTGCTTATGATTCTCTTAAGATATTTTTGTAACAGTGGATGCATAGTTGGTTAACTATTTCACAGTGACCACTAGGTAAATGTTATATTTTAGAGTTTTCCAATGATAAAATAAATGCCTAAATTGGTGATTTAACATGAAATTTTTGACCATTAGAATATCTTCATGTTATTACATTATTGTGACCAAATTTGAAATTGTGATCATAGGCTGCATGGCATCATGCCAAGTGCCAAGATCTCGTGGTTCCTAGATAACAAGATCCAAATCCTTTCTCATGGTCTTCAAAGACTTTGTGGACCCATGGATTTATTAAATCCATTTTATGGTCCCTCATGCATTCTCCCCTTTTCATCATTACCTCCCTTTATGTTTCTTTTTTAGTGATTGAGGGTGTCCGACAACTTTTATAGCACTGCATTATCACCATGTTGGACCCAATAACCTAGAACACACTTAGCCATGCTATCACAGGGAGAGTCTAATAGACTAATCCTTTAAGATTATTTCAATTCCCCACTTGATGCTCATGGTTCAATTAGGGCTTGAACCTATGACCTAGTGGTCATTGTTGTAATGGCTTACCATTGAGGTATAGCCCTGGGGGTGCCTCTCTTTAAGTTTATGGACCCATTAATTAATTAAATCCATTTAAGGATAATAATACATTTGCATTGCATAATGGCTATTACTATATATTGTAACCCTCAATGATTATGACACATGTTGTAATTTGATTTCTCAAAGGCATGTGATTATTTTTGGATTGTTACAAACCCATTGGAGTTATAAAATCAAATTTGAAATTGGTCACACGTCTTCCCATCATCCCTATCATGACTTAGACTTATGAACACACTAAGGCCTCATGAGTAACTATGATTATAACACCTAACCTCCATGGTCTTTATGAACTTTTGTGGTCCTGTGCATGAATCTCAAGAGTCTTGTGGACCTGTTAGAATTTATAAACCAATGTATAATTTGTTGGGTCTAGAAAGAAGCCTTAATTACAAAAAAGAATATTTGTGGACTTATAAACCTAGGCAAATAATGTGGACCCTAATATACATATATATATATATATATATGATTTAGTCCCTATGGACTTAGAGACTTAAGAAATAATGTACACTTGGCCTCCAACATTATAACTTAAAGTTGCAAGGGAAAATATTTGACACCACCAATACAAAGAAACTTAAGAGTTGTGAGATTTAAATATGACCATGTTACCTTGAGTGTGATCCATGTGATCCTTAGGACCTCAAAAACTACTACAAATCCTTCAACTAAAATTGGATCTAAATATGTAACCTAAAAACCCTATTGATTTGATAAATTTGCCATGAAAGTACTTTTTGAAACTACACCAACTCTTACCTATTTTTGGTGATGTAAGATTACCCATACACCTTGGATGGTCCTGCATAAAGCACTTGAGGTAATTAAAAATTTATGTTTTACTCACATAGATGGAATAAATGGAAAAATTACTCTTTTGGCCACTTAGATTGATGACTCTGGTATTCCCTTTAAGTATACTAAATATTTAATCTAATTTTCTCTCTCTTCCACTTCCAACTTGTTGGCTTTGAATCCATCCTCTTCTACTAATATTTAATTTCTTGCCTTATGTGTAAAATGGATCGATCATAGTTCCACCACATGAACAAATTATTTCTTTCTTCTGACCCACTATTTGGGCATAGTATGTCCACTTCCACCAAATCATGTTTTCCCCATCTTCATGTGGGATTGTTCTCATCTTTTTCCAACCATGTCCACCAAGATGTTCTTTCTTGCATCGTAATTTCTCTAGTGGGCTTGAACCCATGGCTATCTTTCGACCACCTAATCCTAAATACTTCATGTCTTTGTCCATTCACTATCCAAACTACTATTGGATTATTACTTATGTCACTCATCTCTATTTTTAGCTACCCTTTTCTAATATATGCCATCTCTTCCTTTGATTTACTTTGTGACATCAACATTCTGATTGTAGCTCTTTCATTCACTAGAGTCCTCAAATAAACTACTTATTTCTCTATTTATTCACATGCTTTAGTTGAAGAACAAATCATTTGCTCCTCTTCACTTTATTAAGTGCATAATTTTGCACTTTTGTCTTCACCTCTTCACCTTAAAAATCCTCTTTGAATGCTTCCTTTCTCTTCATTTATGCACATTGACACAGACTATAGCCATAAATTAGCTTAAAAAGATGAGAATTTATAGCCCCCATAGGTGCTCCATCCATATTCATATTATAATATTGATTTCCCTCAAGCCTAGGCTTATCAAAGCCTTCATCATTTTGCTTACTTCTCAAAATAATGCTTAGCTTTTCTAGTGACAACATCTCTTTCTATTTTTATTTGTTTCTTATCCCATTTTCATCATCACAACGTTGATTTCATTTTCCCTCTTTCTCTTATTTTCCTTCTATGTCACCAAAATGAGATTTTTCACTTATCCAATCTCCTTTGTGAGTCTTCTCACTCACATCAAACTGCTTTAAGTGAAATATCTCTTTTTCCACTTCATGTTGTTTCTTATGCATATGAGCACATTGTATCAAAGCATAATTTATCCTCTTATTTTCTATATTCATCATTGTTGGACCTACACTTAAATCACCCACATTAAGGGAATCAATAGATCCCACAAATAGTTTTTCTAGTGCTTCTTCATACCTAGAGGACACATTGTCCAACTCTTCTTTATTTCTCACATTTTCATCTTGGATTTCGTTCACATGATGGACTTCCAAAGGTCCATTATCAAAAATCTCCATTACTATTTTTACATCATTATTCAAACTATTTTCTTCATCTATATTGATCTTCAACTACATATTCCTTATTCGCATTCACTTGTACTTCCTTTACCTTCATTGTTCTCTTCATCGAGAACCTGTGCTTCTTCTTTGCAAAAGATAAATATCAATTTTAGTACCTTTATCCTTTAATGATGATAGCCTCTTCCCACTTAAAGGATTATATAATTTCTTTCCCATCATCAACTAATGGGTTTCCTTATTTTGGTGAATAATTTATTACTTCTGCATCCTCTTCCATGAATATTTCTTCCATTAAGGGCTACTCACAAATTTATCTCTCTAATGCTCTTTAAATCATACTTGGGCTTCTCACTGTTAGATATTATTTTTTTATTGATTTCTAAAGAAACCTTATTCTACTCACTCACATCTTCAAGTTGTTCATTTGGAAACATCTTTTTTTGATTGCCTAAAGGCAATCTTCTTCATCTCTCTCTCAAGTCTCAATGCTTGGAGCTTCTTCCACCATTCTCTCTACAATTTTGGATGCACAACTTGATCCATAAAATTGGAAACCATACGTTTTCAACTACTCAACTTTTTATTTCCTTTCTCTTGTCTCTTATTTTGGAGGTATCTCTAATACACAGTTTCATGTCCACATAACTTATTTCATGCAATTTTTACCCTCACCAAATATAAGATGTTTTCCTATTCAAAAAAAAATCTAATTCAACAATCTATTTTATGAGCTTCTTTGGCTCTCTTTACCACAAAACAAAATAATATTTCAAGTGGACTTAACTCTTTCTTTCACCCTCACCTATGTTGGTCTTTTTTATTTGTTGGGATCTCCTACTTCACTTACATATCTTTCCAAGTCATCCAACCTTTCTTATAGGGACAACCACCCCATCATCATTTCTTATTCATATTCTTTACTCATAGTTGTAACATATTCTCCACTTGTTCCATCCCAATCTTTCATGGAATTCCTTTAACATCTCTACTAGGTCTTCTACTCCTATGAACTTCCTCTTTTGTATGCCATTTCATCTCCATAAACAAGATTATATTTCACAACTTATAATTGATTTAAGAAAGCTTATCTTTCACAACCTAAATTGGAATCAAATAAGAGCCTCTCTTCCACTTCTTTATTCACACTTCCATGACTTCTCACACACTTGTGACAATCTTACCTTCCATCAAATGTAATCTTATTATTCATAACTTAGCACTGATATAAGAAAAGCTTATTTTTTAAAACCTAAAATAGTCTCAATCAAGAGTCTCTTTCTTTTTCACATAACTCTCTTCTCTTATAGGACTTTCTCTTACCTACAAAAAATATGAGATTATTTTTCACAACTTGTAATTAACTAAAAGAAAAAACTTTCACAATTTTATCACATGGATCTTCTTCACTTACAAGAATTTATAACATCTACAACAAACTCATGTGACTAGTATGAGACAACTTGGTGAAATTCATGGCAAGGATTCCTTAGTGAAGGGGTGACCTTGGCCATGAAGTCAAAGTCACACAATGTAAAATAATATGTATTATCTATTTATTTAATGAAATAAAGCCTTAATAGCATCCTCATTCACAGTGACTCTTTTCACCTACTCTATCCCCATCTATCTCTAACTCTGAGCCTCTATGGGCATTACATTCACTCTCTCTTACATACTCTACAACTCCTCTCTATTTGATTTCTATTATGGCACTTTTATGATCTATGGCCTCTCTATTTTAATCTTTGTTCTCTACTTGCAAGCTTAAAGATCTAATTTTTGCTAAGATCTCGCTTCCTTCCTCAACCCTTTCAATATTGACCTCCTAATATTTTGATGTTAACCTTTCAAATATGACCCTTAGTTTATTTATTTATGTCCCATATATACTACCTACAAAATCCCCTTTAATGATTGCATGATATACTTTCATTTCTTTTTCCCACGTTTTACATTCTTGAACTTTCCTTATAATTGTTGGTGATTCTTAGAATATCTTTTTGTAATATTTACTACATGGTCAGGTTAAATTTTGTTTGACCATGAACTAAATTTTCTCTTTCATATCTTTCCAATGAGACCTTAAATGCCTAAATTGGTGCTTTAATGTAAAAGTTGTGACCATCTAAAGATCTATATGTTGTTCTTTCATTGTTGAGACCAAATCTAAAATTGTGATCGTAGGATGCACATGATAATTACCATATGGCAAGATCATGGGTCCCTATATAACAAATTCCCAAGTCTTTCTTGGGGTCTTTAAAGTCTCTTTGGACTCGTGGATTTATTAAATTCACCTTATGGTCCCTCATTGCTCTACTTCATTTCAGTTTGCCCTCTTTTTATTTATGTTGACATGTGAATCATTCAAATCCATTAAAATATTATAATGCATTCATGTTACATTATGTCTATTAATATATCTTTTGGCCCTTATGATTGTGAAAAATGTTAAAATCTCAAGTTTCCAAACTAATGCAATTGTTATATGGATTGTCGTAGACCTGTTTGAGTTATGAACTCCAATTTGAAATTGGTCATGCACCCATGACCCTTACATGACTTAGACTTGCAAACAAGATAAGGCCTTTGTGAATAATTATGATTATGACACTTGTATTATATAACCATTAGACTTTTTAAACTAATGCATATCTTGTCAAGTTCAGAAAGAGTGCTTAATTGTGAACAAGAATGTAGAAAATATAAAGTCTCCCATGGACTTAGAAACTTAGTGAAATAATGTGGCCACTGATAAAGAGATTATATATACCCTATGAAATAAAAGACTTATGAAATGATGTGCACATGTCTCCAAAAATTACAACTTAGAGTTGTGAGGGCCTATACATGTGACTACCAATACAAACCCACTTGGAGTCGTGATATGGGAATGTGACTACATGACCCCCAATATGAGAGATGTGATCCCTATAATTTTAGAAAACTATTGTAACTCCAAATAAACTAAAATCACATCTCTTATGAACCAAAAACCCTTTTGAACTAATAAATATGCCCTAAGAATTTTAATTGAAACTATGACAACTCCTACCTTTTTTTAGCGATGCAAGATTGCTCGTACACCTTGGATGTATCTACATCAAGTTTTTCCCCACATATAGATAAGTGAGTTATGATTTTGGTGTGTTTCAATTTTTTATCTCTCCTTCCTCATTGCATTCTATTAAATTCCTCATGCAATTACTTATTTCTCCATATTCTAGTGGATAAGGCACCAGTTTAGAACTATGTGATTCTAGAGTCTGACCTATGTCCTTTCTAATTAAGGCTTCTCCCTAAGGGCACTAATATAGAACCATATCATTCCCATTATAAAATTTCCATTTTTTCACCCAATTGGAAACTTATTTATCACCCAAAACACTACTATTTAAATCCCCTCAATGCATAGAGAATTTTATTGCTATCATCTAAAAATGTAATCTGGTTTCAAGCATTTTACTGCATTTCAAGTTTTTGGTGTGTCTCAAACACTTCAAAGCTTAGGTTAGACTATGTATCCACTTGGAATAGTTTCAAGGGGTGAATATAATATCTTTATGACCAGCAAATCCTCTTATTTTCATTCACCTAAAAAAAATCTTCATCCTAACTATGCCTATAAAAATCTCATAAGCTTAAGGAAGTTGCCTTCTACATAATTAAGCCTCCAAACATGAAGCATAAATACATGAGATTTGAACCCATATCCACTTTGGAGATAATAATCCTATAATTTGGTGATTCAAGGAGTGGTCATATAGATTTTGAAGAGTTTTAGAATAAAAAGAACAAATATAAATGTTCAGTAATTGGTTAACACATATATGATAATGGGATTTTGTAAGCTATTGGTTTATTAAATTCAGTGTAATGTATAAACTTGGTATTCACATGTGCAAAATTGTAAAACCCCAATAATCAAAGAAGATTAGAAAACACAAGGTTTAAAATTTTCCAAACGTGGTGGTCATTCTTTGAATGTCACCCTTGGGATTCCTTCCCAACAAACATTTATTTTATTCTTATATTCACTCTTTGTTTATTCACTTTTTACTCATTTAATTGACTTGAATATTAAAAAAAGGTTATAGATTTTTAGCCATAGAATATTATAAAATTACAATGGGAAAATATATTATATTTTAATTGTGAATACTTTCCTTGAGAAAGATGCCCACTTCTAGGGTTCTTTCCCTCTATAGTCTACAAAACAATACTTTGTTATTCCTCTTTGATTTAGTTTATTTAAAACTTTTGAACTTAGTTATAGCACCAAATATACTATCATATTTCAAAATCATTATATTTTAAATTCAAGTTCATGACCTTTGTCATTTCATCAACAATTTTGCACAAGTCGAGAATTTTTTTCAAGTTCATAAAGAGCACTCTATATGTTGCTTAGCTTGTTGATTATCTTTTTCTCTCTTGACATGCCTTCTGAGAGAATTAATTTATCATCAAAATGAGACATATCTTAATTCAGGTGGATTTGGTTCATTGTATCTTACTGAATATTACCATTATTTCACATCCAAGATTATACTAACATCAATAATGTTGGTAGTACATTCCATAACTACATGAAAATTTGTTATATCTAATTCCACTTATGCATTAACACATCACTCCTACAATTTTAGTATTGTAGTACCCAACTAGTCAGTAATTATATTTAGTGATGTCACCACACTCTTTGGGCTATGTGCATAGAGTTGGTGGATAATTATATGGACACTTCCCATAATGTGATCACATTATTTAATAATATGAGCATGTTATTTAAATTATGGATCTATAATTACTTAGAAATAAAGTGATTATGTTATTAAATAGCATGATCCCATTATTTAAAATAAATAATGTGATTGCATTAATAATGCGATTGTATTCCCTGTGTCACCTAAAAATAAAAATCAAACCGAATGTAAAACTTCCTCATTTTAGCTTTGCATTCTATCTTTTCCCTCATTCTCCTCCACTTTGTGATCATGTTTTGCCCTAGTGAGGTCAAACCTTACCCCAATTCATCCCAAGAAGTTGTTAATTGATGATGCCACCATGTAGAAGAGATAAATTCCAAAAATCTATTCATTATTTAATTGGTAATTTATTTATTTTTAACAGCCCATCCTACTAACCCTCATATTCCTCTACCTAAGCCTCATGTTCCTCTACCTAACCCTCTTATTACTCAGCCTAACCCTCTTCCTAACCCTCTTAACCCTCTTTTTCCTCATCCTAACCCTTAACCTAACCCTCTTATTCCTCTACCTATCCCTCCTCCTAACTCTCCACCTAACCCTCCTCCTAACCCTCCACCTAACCCTCCTTCTAACCCTCCACCTAACCACCATCCTAACCCTCCTACAGTTCCACAAAATTCCCCAAGTAGTCAAGAGATTCCATTTTACCAAATTATGGAGAATAAAATTGAAATTGAATAATTAATTAGGAGAGTGAGGGATCACACTTCCACCAACACCCATTGCACCTATCTAGTTGATTCCCTAGAGACATTATTAGGTCAAATTGACCCTATAATGATTCAAACTGATAGATGGGCTTCATATCAAGATAGTTATAGGGCTTATTATGCTCAAAAATTATCAACATGTGAGGTAAAGAAAAAAGACATATAAAAAGCCTCTATTTGTGCCTTATTCATATTAGTGTAGGTTTTTATTTTTCCCTATTATTTAATTAGGGAAATTATATGTCATGTCCCCTTTTTTGTGGACATTGACAGACTTGATGATTAGCCTATTATGTTACCTTCATAGGCTGATAGGATGGATAGAGGGTCATGATGGAGATTGGCTTGGCTTCAATTTGCAAAATTCCTATAGTTGACTTTCATTCAGGCTATTTCAGACACATTTGGCCTAAGCTCCTATTATTTAGGGATATTTGACATGTAGCGGAGCACCTTTATTTTGGTATGGTCATGTGCGGAATCACTCCCTGGTTCACTAGCTTTGAACGGTTCGAGGATCCAACATGTATTGAGGGAGATATTAATATTTGATTGGTTTAATCAAATATTAATTATTTAGCCTATTTTTAATTAAAAACCCTAATTCTAATATAAGAAACCCTAATTAGGGCAAGCATATATTTTGAGGGTATAAGGGTTTCTCATGGAGGCCATTATTGATTATGCATTGATTATTGATTTTTGATATTGAAGAATTCTTTTGTGAAGACTGAGCCAAGGGTTCTAGGATTCCATCTGCATTGGAGAACGTCCACTCTTCAGTGTGTGCGATTCAGAGGTTATGAAATATCAGCTGATCTATTGCCAAATTGAGAGATAGCTTCATACAGAAGTTATCACAGGGGTTTATAAATTTGAGAGGTAACTTCATACAAAAGTTGTCATAGAGCTTTCCAGGTATTTATTTTATAAAGTTTTGATTCAATAAATTATACAGATAGAGATCTTCTATATTAGAGCCATATATCTACAGCTCAAGGGTTGAAAACAGACAGGTTGTGCTTTATTGGTGGCCATACGAAGTCCATACAGATCCACGCAGATATCGACCTCGACAGACAGAGATCCCCAGTGACCGACATCAGTCGACTGAGGACCGACGTCGGCAGTATATCGACCGATGTCGGTGACTATGTGTTCATCACAGCAGGCCGAGATAGAATTTGTAGATTCAAGCTTAATTTCTAGATTTGCAAAAGCCCAGGGTTTTAAGACAGAATATTTCATATTATTTTATTTGTATGACAGAGACTCAATTGTGTAATCGTCTAGAAGAACAAGTGATAAGATCTTTGATTTGCTATTGAGAGATTATATTGTGATTTATTTATTTATTTAGAAATTATTTTGGCAAAAATTGTATCTTTGTTCAGAGCTTTTGTGTTTCTATATTCCCTATTTGAAGGGGATACTACAATGGTATCAGAGCTTTTGACGGAAGAAAGGAGCCCCTAAGTAAGGGACATTACAGTGGTATCAGAGCTTTTACTTAGGAAAAGAAGCCCCTAAGTAAGAGACATTACAGTGGTATCAAAGCTTTTTGTTCAGAAAAGGAGCCCCTAAGTTGGGGATAGTATAGTGGTATCAGAGCCAAATTCCTACCATCCTGTTGGGTAGATCAGAGCCAATGTTCTGCCAACTTGTTGGGTAGTTTGGGTAGATTGAATCAGCGAAGTATCCATGATGTCTTTAAGTACTTAGAGACAATGGGACTATGATATGAAGAAGTTAAAATTAAGTTTGAAGAGGTTAAATGAATCTCTTTCATATCCTACATCCAAAGACAAATCCACACGGTATATGATAGCGAAGGATGAGTGGGAGTTATTAACTCCACAAGTTCAAGGGAGGTTGTCTTTTGATCACTTTGTTAAGCTGAGGAGAGAGCACTATAGATCACTTAGACAAGAGAGTAGCATGTCTCATGATTATTATGATTATTATGAGATAGGAGATAGTGAAGATGAGGATGACTCTGATGCTTGCACTCAGAGTGTAGAGGTGTGCTTAGATGTTAGGGCACTGAGGGTTGATGATCTCTCAGCTATGGCAAAGATTGTAGAAGAGTCCCAAGATCCAATTATTGTAGATGACACCCAGGAGAATGTAGTGGACAGTTTTGAGGACTTAGTTTCACCGGCAATTTATTTTGGTATGGAAGAGTTAGACAGTGATGCTACAGTTGTTGATACTCCGTATGTTGATATGAGCTTTGGAGTTGATTCACAGAGTATGGATGGTAGTACTCCAGAGATCAGTGATTTTGAGTCTACTCTTTTAGACCATGCATCAGAGGAGGATTGTAGGAGACAATCTAGCTAGTGCCACCATGTGTCTAGTCAGTTGAGAGTTAGTGAGCAAGACATTGCTACCGCTTGTAAGCATTTTGATGTTGTTGGTCAGTTGTTAGCAGTTTATGGATGGGGTTATCCTACTAGCATTGAGTAGGGAGGCAGTTATTTGTCCTTGATAGAGATCCACTCTTTATGGGAGGCTATCCAGATTTTGAGATAGGATTATATGCAGTTGGTAGCCGACAGAGATTATCTTATGGAGTGGGGCAGCACAGCGTATGATGCATTATTGGTCAAGGAAGATAAGGTGAGTGAGCTTACTCAGCAACTCAAGGTGACTTTTGAGATTCTTGAGAGTACGCAGTTGGCTTATGAGGAGTCACAATTTCATTTGGCTGAGATGACCATAGAGTTAGAGCATTTGTGGTCTTCACCAGCCCCAAACCCAGTTCATTTGTATATTGAGGTGGTTAGTGGTGAGTACATTCCTGCAATTGTTGTTGAGGAGCATGTTGTTGACGCGGACACACATGTTTAGGATTTGGGAGTACCTAATTTTGATGAGTTTGAGATACCAGTGGAGTCGAGTCTCCAGATTAATTCTTCTCACACATATGATAGTGTGGTACCGTTTGCTATGCCACCTTTACAGAGGGATCAATTATGGGATGAATTGGCACCATCTTTTGTAGATGGAATTAGTAGTTTGAGTTGTCCATTCTACTTGAGTTATGATACTTCGAGAGCTTATTTCTCATGTGTTCTTGAATATGGTAGTTGTGCTTTTAGAGTCTGGCTGAGTAGTATTTACCAGTTTGATTATGGATTCTTCTTTGTTCTACTTCTGAGGATATTGTAGCAGTTTGCATTGATTTACAGTAGTGCAGAGCATAACTACATTTGGGATCCAGGTGGATCGAGTGGTTCATTGTTCTGAGATTGCTTAGGGACAAGCAATTTTTGGAGGGGTGGATTGTCATGTCCCCTTTTTCGTGGACATTGACAGACTTGATGATTAGCCTATTATGCAACCTTCGTAGGCTGATAGGAGGATAGAGGGTCATGATGGAGATTAGCTTGGCTTCGATTTGTAGAATTCTTACAATTGGCCTTCATTCAGGCTATTTCAGACACATTTGGCCTGAGCTCCTATTATTTAGGGATATTTGACATGCAACGGAGTGCCTTTATTTTGGTATGGTCATGTGTGGAATCACTCCCTGGTTCACCAGCTTCAAACAGTTCAAGGATCCGACATGTATTGAGAGAGATATAAATATTTAATTGGTTTAATCAAATATTAATTATTTAGCCTATTTTTAATTAAAAACCCTAATTCTAATTTAAGAAACCCTAATTAGGGCAAGCATATCTTTTGAGGGTATAAGGGTTTCTCATGGAGGCCATTATTGATTATGCATTGATTTTTGATATTGAAGAATTCTTCTGTGAAGACTGAGCCAAGGGTTCCAGGATTCCATCTGCATTGGAGAACGTCCACTCTTTAGTGTGTGCAATTCAGAGGCTATGAAATATCAGCTGATCTATTGCAAAATTGAGAGATAGCTTCATACAGAAGTTATCATAGGGGTTTACAAATTTGAGAGGTAACTTCATACAGAAGTTGTCACAGAGCTTTCCAGGTATTTACTTTATTAAGTTTTGATTCAATAAATTATACAGATAGAGATCTTTTGTATTAGATCCATATATCTACAGCTCAGGGGTTGAAAATAGACAGGTTGTGCTTTATTGGCAGTTATACGAAGTCTGTACAGGTCTGTACAGATCCACGTAGATACCAACCTCGGCAGACAGAGATCCCCAGTGACCAACATCAGTCGACTGAGGACTGACATCGATAGAGAAGGACCGACAGAGACCGACGTTGGTAATATATCGACTGACGCCGGTGACTGTTTGTTCGTCACAGTAGGCTGAGACAGAATTTGCAGATTCAAGCTTAATTTCCAAATTTGCAAAAGCCCAGGGTTTTAAGATAGAATATTTCATATTATTTTATTTGTATGACAGAGACTCAATTGTGTAATCATCTAGAAGAACAAGTGATAAGATCTTTGATTTGCTATTGAGAGATTATATTGTGATTTATTTATTTATTTAAAAATTATTTTGAAAAAAATTGTATCTTTGTTCAGAGCTTTTGTGTTTCTATATTCCCTATTTGAAGGGGATACTACAATGGTATCAGAGCTTTTGACAAAAGAAAGGAGCCCCTAAGTAAGGGACATTACAGTGGTATCAGAGCTTTTGCTTAGGAAAAGGAGCCCCTAAGTAAGGGACATTACATTATATATTTGTGCATACATGGAGTTTTCTTACATTTGTAGGATAGGCTAGCTTATGTGGAGATGTGTTTCATAGATGTGTCATAAGTGTCATAAGAATGTCATTAGTAACTCTTTTCACCAGCTATTCTGGGTATGGGAGTTACTTCTCTATTTTAGCACATTGTCACCACCTTTCATGGAGGAGTTATAGTCTATTCTTGGGGTGCTTTGACCACCTTTTGTAGAGGAGTTACTTACGTGCTCTCCTATATGTATTCTTCACTTTGGCCATCTTACATTAATGAAAAATTGGCTTTTCTCTAAATTGTCCATGTAATTGTCTCTTGTTTGATTTCATTTACTTTAGCATTTTTTGGTATTCACTTGCTTCATCTTATGCAACCATGACTTGTGCATCCTCGTTATTCAGATCTTGGCAAATCCTTCGATATAATATCAGAGCCACCCTGGCAACTGGTTGTCTATTTTGTTATTGCTTTCATTGAAATCTAGAGCTTTGTTAAGGCATTTTTTTTGTGAAATTTGAAATTTTCCAAGAGATATTGCTAGTTCTTCGTACTCTTGTTCCTTCCATGGCTTGTTTGGTCTCTCCATATACATGCAGGCAAGATTTTGCAAGATCCAATAATCTTGTTTATGTCAATCAACTTACATATTTTGTGTTTTAATCAGAATTGTATGTTATCACATCCCTTTACAATCTCTTGGTAGCTGATTCTACCTTTGCATGTCATTTTTTGGTTGCTGGGGTCATTTTTTCTGGCTAAAGGCATTTGTTTTACACTAGATCTACATCTTCTATACATTAGAAAGAAAAATGCCTTCTGGGTTTTTTTTACAGCCTAGAAAAATTATCTGGGTATCTTTCAATTTTTGCATACATTTTGTATACTTTGGAAATGCGCTCAGAAAGCTACAGTAGGACCCCTCTCTATTGGCAATTGTAATTTTGAAGGCATTTTTCAAATGCTCTATTCTTGCTCATATGGACTCCTTTTTCATGAAAGTTATTTTGATTTTAGTTATTTTTTCATGCTTTATGCACTAGTGTAGATGTTTTTTTTATTTTGATGCTAAGATTTTTAAGAAATAGTAGATTCTCAGTTGTGACGTTGCACAGTTCTCATTTTGAGAACTTCAGAGGATCATAACTTTCACATAAGACCTCATATCGAGAAGATTCTTTTTTTGGAAGTGCATGATTTTTTGAGTAGATCCTAGTGGTGTGGTTTATTTCTCTGGATATTATGCCAAAGTTGTATTTTCAACATATACTCTTTATGAGGGTTTTGTAATGCATTGGAATCAAGACCACTTAGTATTTCTTGCTAGTGGCAGTTGTAAATGCACTAATATAAAGTGTCAAATCATTTTTTTGGGGGGAGTTCTTTGATTGAGCAATATTTGAGTTTTTTTAAAGCTTGTATATTCGATTGTTGAAGATGAAGGGTGAGGCTCGGGTTGGCAGGAGGCTAATTCCCCCTCATAAAGACCTCATTTGGATTCCTTGCTCCATGTCGAGTCCAATGAGTGGTTAAAAGGCCATTTTTTCTCTCGAAATAGGCATTTTTAAATTGTTTTAGTGTTATTTTTTTACAAAAACACTAGTTTATGGGAAATTGAATCTTTAATATCTTGCAAACGGTAGCTCAAATTTGGGTGCCATCTTTTGAAAAAGTATTTGTATTTCAATTATCCATAGTGTAGGCTTGTTATTTGTTAAAAATGCACTAGTTTATAAAGTGCCTAAAATTTGGGTCTCTCAGGACACATTTTCGGCTGGGTCTGACGTCCTATTTTCTTGGGTTATTAACTTGACTTGTACAAATCACTTTAAGATGCATTTTTGGCTGATTTTGATGTCTTTTTAACATGCACTTGAATATTTGCCGGGCGGGGGGGGGGGGAGGGGTGGGCTCAACATTTTGGGGGGGGGTGTGATTGTCTTTTAGCACTTTGTTTACTTGTGTTATTTTTCTCCTTTCTGCATACTTTCACAAACTTGCAATCAACACAACTTCACCTAAATTTAGCTTAAAATAGATTATTTTTAACTTAAATCCCTAACACCCTTCAACTATCATGAATGGAAGGTTAAAATGTCAATCATTTTTAGATGCAAAGGGTTATATAGGATCACCATGGGTACTGAAGTAGAACCCAGCACTAATGCTAAAAAGGTCAAGTGGTACAATCATAGTGATGAAGCCTATGGATTACTGAGTTTGTTTGTGTCTCCAGAACTTCTCTTGCATTTAGAAACCTCCAAGACTCCCAAAGACATATGGGACACCCTAGAAATCTTATTTGGGAAGATTGATGAGATGAGAGGTCATGAGCTCAAAAATGAACTCATAAGTCTAAGTCCTCACAACTTTGACACCCTACAGGACTTTTTCACTAAGTTTAAGGCCCTTAGATTGCAATTGAAAGAATGTGAAATAGAGAAGAAAGATGATCAACTCATCCTTTCTATTCTCACAAAGTTAGGTCCAAGCTATTCAGTCTTTGTCTCCACTTTCCATGGCACAAAAAGTGTCCTTGGCACGACATGGAAAATGTCTTCTTTTGATTCATTCATTACTAACTTGAATAGGGAGCAAGATAAGCTAATTCAAATGGGCATAATGAAGTCTACTCAACCCCAAGCTTTGATAGCTGGAAATGGTAAGGATAAGACTTCAACAAAGGAGAAGAAGAAAAAGAACAAGGAACAAGAGAAAAAGAAATAAAACAACAATCCTGCCAAAAATAACACTGAGTCTTCCTCCTCTAAAGCTAAACTTAAGAAATAGAAGGTTAAGTTTGCCTATTGTAAGAAGACAGGGCATTATGAACACAAATGTATGAAGAAACAAATAGATCACCTAACTCATCTTCTAGAAAAGCACAACATAGGTGTTCTTGAGTCCATCAAGCAGAATTCATCTACCCAAGATTCTACTAAGGTAAAAGGAAAGGGTAAGGAGAAAGAAAAGGGAAAGGTCCTTGTAGCTACAATAGCTTCTACATCTTCATGGGTCATTGACTCGGGTGCTTCTCACCACATGGGCTCTTCCCTAGTTGAGTTTTCATCTTTAGAGCCTTGTAGCATGACTTCAATTAGTTTGGGTGTTGACACATTAATTTTTGTTGCAGGGAGAGTGTCAGTTGAAATGGAAGGAGGAACATTCAATAATGTTCTAAGTGTTCCTTCTCTTTCAACCAATCTCCTATCATTATACCAAATCACTCACATTGGTCAGGGCATGAGAGTTGAGTTTTCACCAAATTCAGTGGCTATCAGGGAGTTGCATAGTGATACTATAGTGGCAGTGGGTAGGGTAGATCACCAGGTAAGGTTATACACCTTCTCACATTTTGTACCTGATTCTACTCTAATAGCATTGCTAACTCATTCAGATGGAGTTAGCAAATTATGGCATGAGCGGTTTGGCCACCTTAACTACCGCTACCTTGAGCAACTTTGCAAACATGACATGGTCATTGGCTTACTTCATGTCCAATTCTCAAAAGGACTTTGCGAGGGGTTCTCCTTTGAGAAGCATCCCAAAGCAAATTTGATAGAGGCAAAGCTTGGAGGGCTTCACAACCTTTGGAGTTAGTCCACAATGAATATCTTGATGGTGTTAAGGGGTATCACCTTCTAGATCTGACCACTCATGAGTTGTTCATTGAGAGAAGTGTCCACTTTTAGGAGAGTCCTAGAGACTCAACACTTGGCACTTCTTCTCTCTCATCAAATCTACTTCTTCATGATGATTCCTTAGATTCAGATCAGCCACAACAAGTTCCTGAGCCATATACATCTTATTCTTCTAAAAGTTCAGACAATGAGGATAGTGATGCAGAGTCATCCACCTCTAGTCAGTTAGAGGATGAGGAGTTAGCACCTGACTCACCCACTTCTGAGCCACTTTGGGCCAGACAGACACTTGAGAGTGTTGGCACTTGGGCAAGAGATCCTACAGATGACAAATGCACTAGGGGGGATTATCAGAGAGATTTACATGCCTTCTTTGCTTCAGTTTTAGATCCATAGACTTTTTGAGAGGCATTGGGGGTACCTGAGTGGGATAATGCTATGGAGGAAGAATATTCTTTCTTAATCAAAAATCACACTTGGGACTTGACTTCACTTCCTAAAGGAAGGAAGATGGTTCGATGTAGGTGGATATATCGGACCAAGTTTGCAACAGATGGGTTGGTTGATAAGTACAAGGCACGACTGGTCACCAAGGGTTTCTCACAGGTGGTAGGCATTGACTACTCAGAGACCTTTGCACTCATTTCAAAGATGACTTCTATCTGACTCACCTTGGCTATTGTCATAACACATGGTTGGAATGTGCACCAGATAGATGTGAAGAGTGCCTTTCTTCACAGAGACCTAGAGGAGGAGATCTACATGGAGTAGCTGCCAAGATTTGTTCAAGATTCTTCCTTAGTATGTAGACTTAGGAAATCTATCTATGGCCTCAAATAGGCCCTTCAGGCTTGGTATGCCAAGATGGATTCCTTCCTTCTCATAATGGGTTTCACTAGGTGCCATTCTAACCCCAATGTCTACTTCTTATGGTAGGATGATTCGCTCCTAATTTTGGTTCTATATGTTGATGACCTTTTGATCATCGGGAGTTCTTCATCGACTATTGAAATGGTGAAGGCATCTCTCTAGGATAGATTTGACATGATGGACTTGGGTTTGTTGCACTACTTCTTTGGCATCAAGATCTCACAGTCAGATTCAGGGATTTATCTTACACAACCTAAGTATGCTCTTGACTTATTGTCTCAGTTTCACATGGCTAATTGCAAGCCATCTCTAACTCCCTTTCTATCAGGAGTCAAGCTTGAGGCTGACTATTCTTCACCATTAGTTGATGCCACTCAGTATAGACAACTTGTTGGCAATCTCATCTACTTGACTCACACCAGGCCTGACATATCATATGCAGTGGGACTTGTCTCCAAATTTATGTAGGAACCTCATGAGCTACATTAGAAAGTAGCTAAGAGGATCTTGCATTACATATAGGGTTCACATAGATATGGGATTCATTACAAATTTGGCATAGTGGATGATTTGATTGGGTATATAGATTCAGACTAGGCTGGTGATTCATAGACTCACAAGTCCACTTCTGGTTACAATTTCTCTCTTGGTTCTGGTCCTATCAGTTGGTCAAGCAAGAATCAAAATGCTATTGCTATAACATCCATAGAAGCAGAGTACAGGGGAGCTATTAATGTAGCTACTAAGGCTATTTGGCTTTACGGGATTCTTTTTGAGTTTGGCATTCTTATCAGGCATCCCACCATCATTTATTGTGACAACTAGAGTACCATTTAGATTTGTAGGAATCGGGTTCAACACCAGCAGACCAAGCACATAGAGATTCACATGCATTTCATTCAAGAGCTTATTCATAGTCAGATCATTGACTTGATATTTTGCTAGTCTTTAGAGCAGGTTGCAGACATCTTCACCAAACCTTTCATAGAGAGCAAGTTCATTCATCTACGAGCTCTTCTTGGGGTGCAGTCCAAATCTATAGCAGCATCTTCTTTAGGGAGGCCACTAGCCTCTTCATTTCTTTTATGTCTCTCTTTTGGGGGGAGTTTTTTCCTATGGGTTTTCTCCTTTTCTCTATATTATGGGATATTGCATTTGTACATGGGTACCTCATCAAGCCTAGTTATGGAGACGCATTTTATATTTCCACACTGCCCACCTAAGCTGCACTTATGGGGGGTATTAGTGTAGGTTTTTATTTTTCCCTATTATTTAATTAGGGAAATTATATATTTGTGCATACATGGAGTTTTCCTACATTCGTGGGATAGGCTAGCTTATGTGGAGATGTGTTTCATAGATGTGTCATAGGTGTCATAAGAATGTCATAAGTAACTCCTTTGACTGGCTATTCCAGGTATGGGAGTTATTTCTCTATTCTTAGCACCTTGTCACCACCTTTCATGTAGAAGTTATAGTCTATTCTTGGGGTGCTTTGACCACCTTTTGTGGATGAGTTACTTACATGCTCTCCTATATTTATTCTTCACTTTGGCCATCTTATATTAATGGAATATTGGCTTTTCTCCAAATTGTCTATGTAATTGTCTCTTGTTTGATTTCATTTACTTTAGCATTTTGTGGTATTCACTTGCTTCATCTCATGTAACCACAACTCATGCATCCTCCTTATTCAGACCTTGGAAAATCCTCTAATAATTCATTGACCCAAAAACTAAAGCACCATTTCTAGTAACTGCTAAATGTTTTCCAATCCATCATTGCCAACATAATTTAATCACAACCAATTTTTGGGAGTGATGATTAATGGTGCTAGATTATCCATTGTGTAACAAACAAGAGGTGTCATTGTATTTTTTGAGTAAACTCTACTATGACTTTGTCCTCTATGAAATTTTGAACTATTTTAATTTTATTGAGTTTTAGGGTCGACAGAAAGACTCTACATAGGATATACTAGGTGCACATCATATGCCTAATCAGCCTACAAAGATTCATATTCAAAATCCACTTGATCTTGAAATATCCTCTATAGTTCAACAAGTCATAGAGATTAACACTCGACATGCACTTAGTTTATTCATTGATATACTCGTTCAACATATGAGTAAGCTCTCACAGACTGATGTTAGAGATACACCACCTAGTGTGCATACTCAACCCTACCCTTGTATATCTTGTGGAGGTATATGAATTATACCTTATGATGATGATGATGTTGGTGGTTTAGAGGGATTGTATAATATACTTATGAGTGATGAGTTTTTGGCACGTATATTTGGTGTGCAAATATCAGCGACTACACAGATGTAGGTATATTCTATATAAATGTGATGTTAAATTTAAGTTTTAATTGTAAATTTGATTTAGCTAAAAATTAATTTACATATAAATTTAATAATATATGTGTCATTTTTTATGTCTCGGGAGGTGATGGTGCCTTCATCATCATAGTCAATATTTTTAACATTTGATTTGATGAAGCCATTGTTTACATTTTTAGATCCAGTTGTTGACCCATCCACTACTACATTTATCTCTATTAGGATGACACATTTTACTTATATAAAGGTAAAATTTTTAGTTAATATTATGATCTATGTATATTTAATCTATGTATATTTACCTTCTAAGTTTAAGTTAAATTTATCTATCAATTATCTCAAAATTCAAATACACTACTATTAAATACACTCTTGGTTTAATACAAGAGAAAAACTTGCCATATATATCTTTGATACTTTATAAAAAAAGTAAGTGAGACCTTGTTTACATTAAATTTATGACTCAAGTAGACACTTCTCCATCATTGTGCCAAGATAAACATAGGCATTGCTACTACAATGTCATCCGTATAGGCACTGACAAAGGTATATCTTAACTTGTAATTTTAAATTTTAAAAATAAACTTGTTTTAATAATTTTACTATATACTTGGGGAAAATATAAATTATGTGAATGTGTTTTGTATATAAGGTTATCTCATGACATATGATAGTCCTATTCAGATGATTAGTATGGCAACTTCTCATGTTTATTCCCTATTTTAGACACCTATTCGAATAGTTGAGCCTTCCAATGACTTTTTTGAGTGTCAAAAAAAAATTATCCTAACCGTAATCTTGTATTAAGTGCATGTTTAAATGATTTTTAATTATTTTTTAAAATTAATTTCTTAACAAGTGGTTGAACATTTTTTATGTTAATTTTGCAATAATACTTGTATTTGAATAGGTTCAATTGTAAGTGAGATATGAGTGTAGGACCCATAGTCAAACCTTGGAGCAATCCAAGGCATTATAGAGATTTCCATCTACTAAGAGGGCTTCCTAAGGAGAGTCTTCTTCAAGGAAGGAAAAGAGAGGGAGGTTATTTTATGATTAGGATGTCCTACATGAGAAGTGCTTTTTTGTATGCCTATATAGCAAGGTACACATGTTTGGGATTATGTGTGTGTGTGTGTGTGTGTGTGTGTGTGTGTGTGTGTGTGTGTGTGTGTGTGTGTGTGTGTGTGTGTGACATTCACCTAACATCACATATTCTGTTGGTAGATGTTGTAATTTTATGTATGCCTATCATGGCAATCTATGTATATTATTATCATTATACATGTGCCTATATGATTTTTTGGAAGGTTTCATTCAAATTATTTTAATCTATCTAATTTATATTCAGTTTTAATTTAAAATATTATTGTATAATGTTGTTTTGATCTTCTAAACTTTTATCTATCAGATCTCGTATTTAATGTTGTACACAAATGAGGATTGAAAAATTATTCTTTTCAATGCTATAAATATATGATCTTCCATATTTTTTAAATTAAAGTTTTTATTTGATTATGTAGTGTAAATAACTAATGACACTCTCATCTATTTTGCATTTGGCATCACCCATTTACAACTTTTCAATTGATCATTAGCATGCAATTTGATTTAATTTAAGGACCATATCCAATCATCTTCATACTTGTACAATGCATATATGAACTTCTGCCTGACCTTGACTATAATCTCTTTATTCTGATAAAATCCATCCTTATTGACTTGAAACAAAATATTCACTCATGAGACAATATCTTTGGTCAAAACCCTTTATCATCCCTAATACCACCTAATGAACAATCTACTCTTATATGTTTAATAAAGCTATGCAAGTTATATTCATATGCCCTAATATCATGAAGAATTAAAACCTCACTTATCTACTCTTCTTCTCAACTCAATTCAAAATCCACTCTCAAATAATCTTCTTTTAAACTAGTCAATTACTCATTAGGTTTGCTCTTAACTAGTCACTAATCTCTCAAATTTGCTCTCCTTCCTTTGAATAATTATTATTTAAGACACTTTGGATAGGTCTTAGGAAAAATTAAGGATTTATGTAGGTTTTACAACTTACAATATATCAACCAACTATAGGTCTCTAAGAAATTGAGCTTTCATTCTCAAATTCTATCTTTTTAAGTTTCTAGGTCTCTAGACCTAGTTGTTGCTCCAATAGGTCAATTTCTCAAAATAGAGTTTTTATCTCTTAAAAATTATATTTTTAGTAGTATTTTATAAATTATAAAATGTTCCAACCCTTACCCAAGTTTATATAACTCAAATCAACCAAAAACTTGTCTTATCTTATCCACAACTTTCTCAAAAATGGTCTTCGATTGTTGTACAAAAAAATAGTCCTATGTACCTACAATTTAAAATCTCTTATAAACCTAATTATACTTGTAATAATTTATAATATCCATTCCCAAACTTATTACAAATTTTTAGTCCTTATTGTTCAATCATTTGAATTTAAGATGTGTTTTACTCATGAAACCCTTACTTCAGATTTACTCAAAATTTCTATAAGCTGAGAGCTAATTATTGATAGTTCACAGAGCTCATTGGGGTTTAATATGATCTAACACATGTATATAGTTCTATAAAAACATATTCAACTATTACAATACTCAAATTAAGTTCATATAATAGTTTCCACATGTAAATAAGCCTCTAAAAATGACTATAACAATAAAAATATAGAATTCCTAAGGGTTTCACGAATATAACTGAGATTTAAGATTGCAATCACTATTAAAAGATTATAATCATTTTATAAAAGGATAATACAATGGAAAACATGCAATAATACTGAAAACTATTTATTATGTTCAACAAGAAAACATTTACGCAGTCCTCTTCCATTGAGATAGACCTACAACATATTCTCTAACCTCTTCAAAAATGATATTTTTTTGTCTTTTTAAGCTTTTTGGTTGATCTTGTATGGTTCCTCCTCATTATGATTTAGGATTATCACTTTTTTATATTCTAAATCAAGAATTTTAATTTACTAAACTTGCTCAGATTCTCTCTTACTCATTCAAATTAAACTTTCTAAACTAACCTAGTTTATAGGTCTTAATAATTACCTAAGAATATTGTTAACATAGATTCTACATGTATTTGTTGATTCTCCTGCATCACCTTTACTATACCCCATGGTGACCCTAGTGGGGGGGTGTTTCCCCACCTCACACCCCAATTAGAAACTGGGCATTAAAATAAGATCAGGCTCTACCATCCAACATTAGAGTCATACAATACTCATAATTTACCAAGTGTTTTTAAATTAATAATAAATATCTAAGAATCATATAATTTGGTTGAGAACCATGACACATGTTCACATTACACCATTCAACCATGGTTTTCTCATCTATCAAATCAACACCCTCTTTAAATTTCAACTCCCCCCTTTCAACAACGCTTTTTACACATGCTCTAGCACTGTCATGCTCCCCTTTTCCATGCCCAACCTCAGTGAAAATATAAATGTGTTCTACACTAGTGTTAATGTGCATCCTATTCAACCAGTAACACATCCATGCATTTTTTAATTGTGATTTTTAATTGTCTAACCAAATGTAATTTTGATTTAAAATAATGTTCCTCTAACTTAATTGTTCATAAAACTTTTGAAAATAACTTTGCACATACTATGAACAATGTGATCGGTCATCATTGATATAGAAATGGTACTCCCTTAATATTTTCCATTATTACTCTGTACTATTAGATGCATGCATGAATGTTATATGCATAAATATGACAACTTATGATGATTTGTAATATTGTGATTGAACTTCTATTTTGGGTTTGAATGTGTAATTTTCAGCAAAGTCAACTACTTAAACAAAATAACCAAGTTAGAATGTATCCTTATTTATCTTGAAATGTTAATCCAACCATCGAGCCCTATGTGTGTGCCTTGCATACTCATAAATAAATTTCTCCCTAAATTTGACCAAAAATTCAAAAATAGGTATATTTTTTATAATAAGCTCACACCTTTTAGATTCTTTGCCATATTTTACTTAATAATGTTAGAGTAGGGATTTTTTTCCCATATTTATTTATTATGGAATTTTTTCCCTTATTTGAAGTTTTCCTACTTTTATGGATAAACTTGATTAGGTTTACTGGGAGTTACATTTTAGCAAGATAAATAGGAAGTAACTCCCCTAACCAACTATTTCAAATATGGGAGTTACTCTTCTATTATTGGCTCTCTGACCACCTATCTTGAGAAGAGTTACTCATGCACTCCTATATGTACATCTCTCTTGGTGAGATATTGTTCTATGGAAGATTGGATTTTCTCTTATTTTGTTTATGTAATATTCTTGTATTTTTGATTTCATTTTATTGCATCTATTATGTTGTGTACATGCTTAAATTATCCCTATCATAAACCTATGCATTTATTTGATCCAAAGATCTTAGCATTCACTCTGATATGGTATCAGATCCACTTTGGTATTTGATTGTCTAGTTTTTTATTATTATTAGTTTTATTTCAAATATTCATATTTGTTATTTAAAAATAAAAGTTAGTTTTCACAATCCATTTGTGGGAGTTTTTTTGTCTTTGGTGGAGTCATCTTTTTTTCAAAATTAGTTCATTGGTAGCCATTACCATAGTTTTTGTGTTTATTTTTGACTACATATTCATTGTGTCTTGGTGTATTTTTATTATAAAAAATTTGTGTGCCTCTATATAGCCTCGAGTATGGTCTCCTTTGTTTGGTATCAAATTATGTTTGGCCTTATTTGGTTATGTGTGTTCGACCCTAGTTTTTTATTTTTTTTAGATGGATCACGATAACAACATTTTCACCTGTTAAGACTAATCTCATTGTTGACTAGTCAAAAATACCAATATATGTAGCCTCTATGCCAAAATCAGTTGGCTCAACCTAATGGTCTCACCACAAATAACCTTTGGTTTTAGTAGGAGGCTACAACCCACCACCCCTGAACCCCCCTGGCTAGGCCTTCAACCATGCCTGATGCATGTGATTCACATGTGAGTTAGTAAATAAGCATCACAAAAGACTCTTACTATTTTAAAGGATTGAAAGTTTCTTCCAAATCATGCTAAGTCTATTTAAGTTTTCCCTAAAAAAATTTAGCATGTTAATAATTTTTAATAGCTTGATTTAAAACAAGGGAAAATAGGCTAATTTTATTTTAATGCACAATTAATTCATAATAATATTGATCAAGTTTAGCATTGTCAGTAAATATTTTTTATTGTTTTTTAAAAAATAATATATTTTGGGCAATATTTAAAAATAAAGTGTTACTCATTTTTTTACTTTCTCATATTGTACTTGCTTCCTTAGACACACTATCGATTGACTATGACATATTTTGATCATGTATTTGTAGCATTTATTGGGGATTCACCATTTCATAGTTTAGGGGGGGTGTACTATGCCTTTTTGGTCTCTCTTTGCATTCTACTTGCACTTTCATTTTTGTAACAACTTCAACTTTCAATACTCCTACATCTCATTTTTGCACTAATGGATTCAAATTCAATCAACCCACTAACTCACTCTAACTATCATGAATGGAAAATCAAGATGACAATCATTATAAGGATTAAGGGTTTGTATAAGATAATTATGGGTGATGAAACTAAACCTAACATAGATGCAGATATAGTTAAATGGTATAATCATAATGATGAAGCCTATGGGTTATTATATCATTCTGGAGCACCTTGTCTCTTATTTCACTTAGAGCCTACCAAATCACCTTAAGATGTATGGACCATTATGGGTAAACTATTTGGGGAACTTGATGTGATGAGAGGTCATGAGATTGAGAATGAACTCATTATCATAGGTCTTTGTAAATTTGACATCCTTCAATATTTATTCACTAAGTTTAAGTCCTTAATTTTATAGTTGAAATAATGTGGATAAATAAATAAGATGACCAACTTGTTATTTCTTTACTCTCTAAACTATGTCCTAACTATTCAATCTTTGTCTCCACTTTCCATGCCACAAAAAATGCTTTAGGCATTGCATGGAAAATGCCCTCTTTAGATGCCTTCATTGCCAACTTAATTAGGGAACAAGATAAGTTGATTTATATGGGCACATTTAAGTCCACAAAACCTCAAGCCCTAATTATTGGGAATGGGAAAGTAAAGACTTTAAACAAAGAGGAGAAGAACAACAACCAAGAGAAGAAGAAAGAATAAACCTCTGCCAAAACCAACACTGAAGCCTCCTATTCTAATGGCAAACTTAAGAAAGAGAAGGTTAAGTATGCCTACTATAATAAACATGGACATGATGAAAGTAAGTGCATGAAGAAGTAAATAGATCACCTAACTTGTCTCTTAGAGAAGAACAACATAGGTCTTCCTGAGTTCATCAAGAAAAATTCATCTACCCAAGATTCTACTAAGGCAAAGGTCAAGGGGAAAGAGAAAGAAAAGGGCAAGGCTCTTGTGGTAATTGTATATACAAAATCTTCATGGGTCATTGACTTGGGTACTTTTCACCATATGGACTATTCATTAGTTGAGTTTTATTCCTTATAGACTTTTAACATGTCTTCTATTAGTTGGGTGATGCCACTTTTGTACTAGTTGTAGGGAGAGGGTCTGTTGAAATGGAAGAAGGAACATTCAATAATGTTCTAAGTGTCCCTTACTTTTCAACCAATCTCTTATTATTGTATAAAATCACTCATATCAATAAAGGCATGAGGGTTGAGTTTTTAACAGATTCACTTATCATCAAGGAGTTACATAGTGATACTAAAGTGGTAGTGGGTAGGGCAGATCACCAAGCCAGGTTATATACCTCATATTTTATACATGATTCTTCTCTGACAAAATTATTGACCCATTTAAATAGAATTTAAAAATTATGGTATGAACAGTTTGTCCACCTTAACTACTACATCCTTGAACAACTTAGTAAAAATGACATGGTCATAGACTTGTCTCGAGTCTAATACTCTAAAGGAGTTTGTAAGGGGTGCTCTCTTGGAAATCATCTTGAAGAAAAATTTGACAAATTCAAAGCTTGGGGGGATTCACAAGCATTAGAATTAGTTCACAATGATGTATTTGAGCCTTTTCCTAATCTATCTTTTACAAGGGCTAAGTACATTATCACTTTCATTGATA
Organism: Torreya grandis; assembly: GCA_037957365.1. Taxonomy (NCBI): domain Eukaryota; kingdom Viridiplantae; phylum Streptophyta; class Pinopsida; order Cupressales; family Taxaceae; genus Torreya; species Torreya grandis. Next base: position 2,357,066 of record JARHVA010000910.1, on the reverse strand, counting down.
ATTTTTTAATAAATATATGGGCCTACTTTCTTAATCAAAATTATAAAGTGTTTGAATATTTTCAATACTTCAAGGCACTTTTTGAGAAATAATCTGAGAAATCCATTAAGGTTCTTCAAACTAAAAATGGAGGTGAATATGTTAGCAATAGATTTGAGCAATTTTGTATCATACAAGGAATTGCTTTGTAGTGGATAGTTACTTACATTCTTTCATAGAATAAAGTTGGAGAATGCAAGAACAAGTCCTTGAAAGAAATGGCTAGTTGTATTATTCACTCTAAGTCCTTGGCACCTCAATATTAGGCCTAAGCCATTAATTATGCTTGTTATATTCAAAATAGGGTTCCTCACAAATCTTTGAAAGGCATAACACCCTTTGAATCTTGGCATGGAAGGAAACCTAATTTTTAACATCTTAGGGTTTTTGGATCTCAAGTTATGGCACATATACTAAAGAAGATACACAAATCTATATAACCTCAATCCAATAATTACATCATTATAAGTTATCCAGATGGTGTTAAGGGATGCCACCTTCTAAATCCAACCACACATGAGTTATTTATAGAGAGAAGTGCTTACTTTTAGGAGAGTCCAAAGATTTAACACTTGACACTTATTCTCTTTCATTAGATTCACTTAGACTTGATGATTCTTCTTCTAACTTAGATCATGCAAAGTAGGTTCTTGAGATAGGGTCTTCTTCTTCTACCAATTCTAACAGTGAAGGTAGTGATGGGGAGTCTTATCATCTACCTCTAGTCATGTTTTAGAGGATGGGGATTCAACACCTGACTCACCCATATCTAGGCCCCTTTGGGCCAAGTAGACACTTTATATTGTAATCACTTGGGTAGGGGATCTAGAAAATGATAGACATACTCAAGTAGATTATCAGAGTGGACCACATGTTTTATTTTATTCAATTTTGGATCCATAGACATTTTGAAAGGCTAAAGGCATACCTGAGTGGGATAGTGTTATGCAGGAAGAATATTCTTCCTTGATCAAAAATCACACTTGGGATTTGACTTCACTTCCTAAAAGAAGGAAGATTGTTTGATGTAGGTGTATATATTGGACCAAGTTTCCAATAGATGGGTCAATTGATAAGTATAATTCATGATTGGTCACCAAGGGTTTTTCATACATAGTCAACATTGACTAATTAGAGACCTTTGCACTTATTACAAAGATGACTTTGATCTAGCTCATATTAGCTATAGTCGCAACACATGGTTGGGATGTGTACCAGATGGATGTGAAGAGTGCCTTTCTTTATGAAGACCTTGAGGATTAAATCTACATGGAGTAACCACATGGGTTTATTCAGGATTCATCATTAGTTTTTAGACTTAGGAAATCCATTTATGGCCTCAAATAGGCCCCTCAGGCTTGGTATGCCAAGATGAATTTCTTCTTCCTTACTTTAAGTTTCAACAGGTGTCATTTAGATCCCAATGTATACTATTTATATAAGGATGATTATTAATAATATTCTTGATGTTTCTATAGTCCATTAGAGTGAGTAGTGCTTATTTTTGGGTAGAATTTTGTGCTTTATTTTTGCTCGATACATTTTGAATCATGATCTATGATTCATCATCAGGAAAAAATTCATGATTTTTTATTGATACTAGTCTTTTATTTTGATTATCTTTTGATCACTAGGATTTCCTCATCATCTATTACAGTAGTTAAAATAGCTTTACATGATAGATTTGACATGATAGATTTGGGTATTTTGCATTACTTCCTCAAAATTGAGATTTCATAGTCTGATTCAAGGTTTTCACTTGCACAACCCAAGTATGATCTTGATCTTTTGGATCAATTTCACATGGATGATTAAAATCCATATTCTACTCCTTTTCTATCAGGAGCCCAACTTGAGGCTTACTATTCTACACCTTTTATTGATGCCTCTCAATATCGACAACTTGTTGGTAGCCTCATTTATCTAAATCATACTAGGCTTGATATTTCATATCCACTAAAACTTGTCTCTATATTCACATAGAAACCCCATGAGTTTCACTAAAAAATAACTAAGAGAATCTTACACTATATTCAAAGCTCTTATAGATTTAGGATTCAATATAGATTTGGCATAGAGGTTGACTTGGTTGGTTTTACAAATTTAAATTGGGCTGGTGATACTTAGAATCACAAGTCCACTTTAAGTTACAACTTTTCTTTGGGTTTTGGTCCCATTAGTCGGTCTATCAAGAAGCAAAATGCTATTGCTATGACATTCATATAGGTATATTATAGGGGAGTTATTAATGTAACTATTGAAGATATTTGGATATAGGGGATTCTATTTGAGTTTGTAATTCCTTTCAATTAGTCCACCATCATCTATTATGACAACCAGAGTAACATACAGAAATGCAGGAATCTGGTTCAACACCAACAGACCAAACACATTGAGATTCATGTACATTTTATTCGGGAGCTTATTCATGGTTAAGTCATTGAATTGATATTTTTATAGTATTCAGAGTAGGTTGTAGATATCTTTATCAAACCATTCACAAAGAGCAACTAAATTTGTCTATGACCTCTTTTCAGGGTGTGGCCTACATCAATAACAACATCATATTTAGGGTGGCCTTTTAGCCTCTTCTTTTCTTCTATGTCTCTCTTTTTGGAGGAGTTTTTCTTATGGGTTTTCTCCCTTTTTCTAATTTATGAGATATCACTTTGTATTGGGTACCTGATCAAGCCTAGTTTTCAGGACCCATTTCTTTTTTGTAAACTACCCACCAAAGTTGTGCTTATGGGTAGTGTTAGAGTAGGGGTTTTATTTTTCCCCGTATTTATTTATTATGGGATTTTTATACTTATTTAGAATTTTCCTAATTTCATGGATAAGTTTGCTTAGGTTTAATTGGAGTTACATTTTGATCAAATGAATAGGAAGAACTCCCTTGATCAGTTATTTTAGGTATGGGATTTACTCTTCTTTTATTGGCTCTCTGACCACTTATTTTGGGAGGAGTTACTCATGATCTCCTATATGCACATCTCTCTTCATGAGATATTGTTCTATGTAAGATTATTTTTACTCTTATCTTGTTTATGAAATATTTTCATATTTGTGATTTAATTTTCTTGTAGCTATTGTGTTGTGTACATGCTTGACTTGTGCCTATCACAAACCTATGCATTCACCTGGTCTAAAGATATTAGCATCCACTCTGATAGATAAGTTAATTATTTATATTTTCTTAAACTAACTAATTAATGTCCAATTGCACTTTTTATCTTCTTATGGATACAATTTTTTAATTTTGGACATCCACCACAAATGTTGCAATTTTCATTTAAACATGATTTGTTATAAAAAAAATTGTCCATCTGGTCTTTTGCAAAAAATAGTTAGAATAAATTATTTGGCTAATTTTGGTAGAAATTAAACTCCACACTATTTAGAATAAATATATTTGATAAATAGAAATTTGTGGATATATTTCCAAACACTTAGAGTACAATTGTGTTTGAGTCATATCTAATAAATTTTTTTGATGCAATTCATGATTACGATAACCAGCTCTTCTTTTCACTATATCTCTTGCATTGGGAAAAACTTTTGTGATGTATTTCCAAAATTGAGAAAGTAACTCTTTAAGAGCATTAGCTATAGACTTGTCCTTTTGTGTAAGTCTACTAGAGAATGCTTAGAGATTTTTTGGTATTAGGTTCAATAATTCTTTCACATCTTTTAATTACTTTCATTAATGTTTTTTTATTTATATTAAGTGTTCAGCGTGTTTTTAAAAGCATTTTTTCTCTCTTTGGCCACTTACTACACAAGTTATAATTAAACGCTAGGCAACATTACAATCTTGGGTACATGATGTTAAGCCTATAGTATTATATGCATCATGTGTATTTTCAAAATTTTCATTATTTCCATTATCCATGTTAGATGTTCTTACTCCTAATGTGTACATTATATGTCTCATCTTAATCAATTTTATCAATAAAATAAATAATTGACATATTTGACTATCATAATTCAAATTATGAAAGAAATTATCCCAAATTTGTTGATCCAAGCTTCTTGAATGGTTTTCAAACATTTTGTTATGCATTAGTTCTAAATATTTTCTTCAACTTCAATTAAGTACTAGTCTTTCCTATGCACAATTCTTGGAGGTGTTATTAATGGTGGAATTTGTTGAGAGGGTGTTTCAAAATTGTTATTACTTTCATTGTTTAGAGCTAGGATGGCATTTTATTCATTGTTTATTTCTTCATTATATGTTTCCATAAAGTTTTATTGATTGTTAATTTCATCACTATTTGTTTCCATTAAATTTTCTTCATTCATTGGGGGTGAATCATCATACATAGACTCATCATCAACAAAATCAAAAACTTAGAACTTTGAATGTAAACTTCCAACCTTATCTAATTCATTATTGTCAATTTTATTATTATTCATTTCATTATGGCCAATTTCATCATTATTAAATTCATTATGGTCAATTTCATCATTGTTTAATTTATTATTATCAATTGAATCATTATCTATGGCATGTGATTCATCAATATTAAGGTTTGTACCTTGTCTACCATGAATTTTTTGCATTCGGATCTTGTGTTTCTCTCTCAAATCCTCTAATTACTTTAGTGTTTTTTCTTCAATATCTTCCTCTTCTTTAAATGTAATTTTCCACCCATCAAATACAATTGACAAATTTTCAAAGGTGGGATCAAACGTACATAGGTCCCACAAGTACCATAAAGAATGTTTGTGGGGATAAAATTCTTGATTTAGGTTAAAATAGACATTGAAAATCAAGTTTTGTCTATATTAATAATAATGTGATCGCATTATGTAATAACACAATCATGTTATATAATGCAATTAAGTTATTCAATAACATGATTGAATTATTATTAATACTCAATTTGAGTTAAACATATACTTTGAGAAGAGAGTTTTATCTATATTGAGAATAAAAAAATCATGTTATACTTAATATAGACTAGGTATTGGGGATTAGGGCATTAGTGTATATGGTTTAGGGATTAGGGAATTAGTGTATATGGATTAGGGATTAGGTCATTAGGGCATTATGGCATAGGGATTATAATTTATGTTGTAGGTAAATTAGGGAATAGGGATTATAGCACAAGCTTTAGGTTTAAATGTATATATAAGGTCTAATCACTCTATTCCATGTGAACTTAATTATTAATATAAAGGATCTTAATTGGGGCTAAATTGATTGGTAAATAGGGAAATTTTATGGTTTATAATTTAGGTTATAGTGTTTAAATTTTATGGTTTAGGGCTTAGGGTTTAATGTATATATAATTTAGGGTGTACATAGGGTCCACTATGTTTTTGGGCTCAATTATCCCCCACATCATCACAGATTGAGCCAATTAGTCAATCGGGACAATGAGTAACGTAACTCAGGCCAAATTAAGTAATGTATTTACCTAATTATTACTCTAAATGATGTTAACTAGTGTTAAACTAATTGATTGAGTTTAAATTATAAGGTACATAAGGTTTATCATTTAGGGTTTGAGGTTTAAGACATATAAGGTTTAGGGTACATAGGGTCAATCATAAAGATATATAAGTAGAATTTGAATCACTTAGACGAATTTGTGACTATAGAATGTATTTTTGGGTTGTCATTATACCCCATGCCATTGTGCATATTAAGTGAATTAATCAAATGGGGTAATCAGTCATGTGATTTAGGCCAAATTTATCCCTATGAACTTAATTCTTAGTCTAAATGATGTTAATTTAGGTTAAAATGATTGGTTCAGGGTTTACAGAGTTTATATTTATGGTTTAGAGTTTAGGGATTAGGGCTTAGGGTATAAGTTTTAAGGTATATAAGGTATAATCATGAAGGTAATTGGTAAAAATTTGAGCTCTTTAAACCTAGATCTATGATTAAAGAATGTGATTTTAGGCTTAATTAGCCCCCACCTCATCATAGATTGAGCCAATTAAGTCAATTATAGTAATGAGTGATGTGATTTTGACCAAGTTGATCCTTGTGAACCTAATTCTTACTATAAAAGATGTTAATTGGGGCTAAATTGATTGGTTTAGGGTTAAAGGGTCAATAATTTAAATGGTTTGGGTTTTAGGGCTTATGGTGTAGGGTTTAAGGTAAATGGTACAAGGTTTAGGGTTTAAGGTAATTAAATAAAATTTGAGTTGTTTGTTCACCTATTTGTGACAATTGGCATCATGTTTGCAATTTTGATAAAAGTAGGGTCAGTTGAGCCATATATGTTTTTTTATTCAGGTTAAAGGGGGGAATTTTTTGAACTAAGGTCCTAGATTCTAGGATAAGTACAAACAAAAAAGGAACCATGATCTACTAATGACCAAACAAGAAACAAGACCAAATAGGCCCAGAGATAATTGAAGAATAGCTAGAGACAGCTAAAGAATAACCCCAAAACCAATGAAGAATAATAAAAAAGCTAGTCTAAATCAAAACTACCAAAAAAATCCTCCCAATAAGATTTCATATTTTTAAGGTTCATATCAATCTGGAGTAACAATTTATATTGGTCCATGCCATACTGAGATCCATTACCCTACCCCTTCTTTCCCTTCCCTTTGCCATTGACATTGGGCTCAAAAATCTCACTAAGATGAGCTTATAGGTTTTTAATGTTTTGTATGCCCTCATACATAGCAGTTTTACTATAATTCACTAAAAAACTTATGTTATTACAAAGTTTCTCATTATATTATTCTAATAGCTCCACCCTAAATGATAAACTCTAAATTTGTTTATCCTCCTCCTTAGCTGAAAAGATTTGACTCATCCTTGTGTTTTCCTACTATAGGAAGTTAACATTACCTTTTACCTCTGTGATCTCTCGTATAAACCACCACATAATAGATTTTTAGAGGTCAATCTCTATTAATTCATACATATTACATATATTATATAAATTATTAATCCATAAATTTGTTTTAGGGGCTCAATTTTGCCCAAATCATGCCCCTAATTGCACAAATTAACTAATTGGATCAATTCATGATATAATTGAGCTTAATTTTACCCTAAATCATATATTGCTCTTTAAGGGGTTGAAATTGGCCTCAAATGCCTCCTTGATTAAATCAATCAACTCTTCAAATGTTTTATTATATATCACATGACATTAGGGTTAATTTCACTCCAAATCACATCATATATGATTTAAAATTGGTTTATGTGGCTCATTTTGACCCTAATTAAGGATTAGGGCATTAGTGCATAAGTTTTAGGGATTAGGGAATTAGGGCATAGGGCTTAAAATTTATGTTTTAGGGAACTTATGAAATAGGTATTAGGGCATAGGGTTTAGGTTTAAGGGTGTATATAAGGTCTAATCTTTTTATGCCATGTGAACCTAATTCTTGCTACAAAGGATGTTAACTGGGGCTAAATTAATTAGTAAATATGGAAATTATATGGTTTACAATTTAGAATATAGTGTTTAGGGTTTAGGGTTTAGGTCTTAGGGTTTAATGTATATACGGTTAGGGTGTACATAGGGTCTAATGTGATTTTGAGTTCAATTATCCCCAACATCATCATAAATCGAACCAATTAGTTAATTAGGATAATGAGTAATTTGATTTAGGCCAAATTAAGTAATGTATATACATAATATTACTCTAATTTTTTTTAGTTAGTGTTAAACCAATTAGTTTATCATATAAAATATAAGGTATAGGTTTTATGGTTTAGTGCTTAAGGTTTAAGACCTATAAGGTTTAGGGTTTAAGGTACATAGGGTCCAATAACAAAGATAATTGAGTATAATTTATATCCCTTAGACCTATTTGTGACTATAGAATGTGTTTTTGGGTTGTCATTATACCTCATGTCATCATGAAAATTAAAGGAATTAATCAAATGGGGCAATAATTCATGTGATTTAGGCTAAACTAAGCCCTGTGAACTTAATTCTTAGTCTAAATGATGTTAATTTGCATTAAAATGATTGGTTTAAGGTTTAAAGATTTTATATTTATGGTTTAGAGTTTAAGGATTATGAAATTTAGGGATTAAGGCTTAGGGTATATAATGTATAATCATGAAGATAATTGGGGAAAATTTGAGCTCTTTAAGCCTAGATCTATGAGTAAAGAACGTGGTTTTGGGCTTAATTAGTCCCCACATCATCATAGACTGAGCCAATTAAGTCAATTGCAGTAATGATTGATGTGATTTTGACCAAGTTAATCCATGTGAAACTAATTCTTATTATTATAAAGGATGTTAATTGGGACTAAATTGATTGGTTCAGGGTTAAAAGGTCAATAATTTAAATGGTTTGGGGTTTAAGGCTTATGTTTTAGGGTTTAAGGTAAATGGTACAATGTTTAGGGTTTAAGATATAGGATATAGGGTTGAATCACTAAGGTAAATGAAGAAAATTTGAGTTGTTTGTTTACCTATTTATGATAATTACTTTCATGTTTGTAATTCTGATAAAATTAGGGTCAGTTGAGCCATACATGTTTTTTTTAATTCAGGTTAAAGGGGGTTTTTTTTTATCTAGGGTCTGAGACCCTAGGATAATTACAAAAAAAAGGAACCACGATCTACTAATGACCAACTAAGAAATAGGACCAAAAAGGCCTCAAGACAACTAAAGAATAACCCCAAAACCAACAAAGAAAAACTAAAGAAATAGGTCTAAATCTAAACTACCAGAAACATCCTCCCAATAAGATTTCATCTTTTTAAGGTTCATATCAATATGGAGTAATAATTTATCTTAGTCCATGCCATACTAAGATCCAAAAATCTTCCCCTTCTTTCCCTTGCCTTTGACACTGACACTGTGCTCAAAAATCTCACTAAGGTGAGCTTGTAGATTTTCAATGTTCTATATGCCCTCATACATAGCATTTTTGATAGAATTCACTAAAAACTTATGTAATTACAAAGTTTATCATTATTATGTTCTATTAGATCCACCCTGAATGATAAACTCTAACAAAACATATCCTCCCTAGATGAAAAGATTTGACTAATCTTTGAGTTTTTTATGTTGTAGGGAGTTAACCTTACCTTTCAGCTCTGTGATCACTTGCATAAACCATCGCATAATAGATTTTTGGAAGTCAATATCTATTAATCATACATGTTGTATGAATTATATAATTAATTTAGCCATAACTTTGGTTTAGGGGCTCAATTTTTCCCAAATCTTGCCCCTAATTGCATAAATTGACTAATTGGATCAATTATGAAAGAATCAAACTTAATTTTACCCCAAATCATATCTTTCTCTTGAAGGGATTCAAATTAACCTCAAATGCCTCCTCAATTAAATCAATCAACTCTTCAAATGCTTGATTATATATGACATGACATTAGGGTTAATTTAACTCCAAATCACATCATATATGATTTAGAACTAGTTCATTGATAACTCCTTGAACCAAATAGGTTGAACCTTGTCCCCGCTTAGTGCAAGTGCACAAGTATTTTATTAATATTCAAAAAATCAATTACATAAGGGTTCCTTTACTCTGTTAACCCTTTTACAATGCAAACATAGATTTATATAGTATTTACCATTTTTTGGTAAAAACAACTAACTTATAAACAACTATTTACGAGAAAACAACCCGTAAGGTAGTTCTAATTAATAAATATAAAACATGAAAACTACCTAAAATTAAACTAAGTTTATTTTATGGTGGTGTCTTTACTAAAAGATGCATGCCCCATTTACAATAATATTAATTAACCTACCAGAAATCTAACCTAACGTTAAGACTTTGGAATAAGTCCTAACAAACCACCCTATGATCTAAAGTCAGGTCTTTGCACACATACCAAGCATTTTTCTAAATTTTTCAAATTTGATTATGTCAAGGGGTTTTGTGAAGATATCAGTTGTCTGATCAACAATTGGGCAATATATTGGTTCAGGAGTTTTTTTTACCACCAGCATTTGCAGATAATGGTATTTGACATCCATATGTTTTTTTTTGGCATGAAACACTGGATTCTTGGACATCTTGATTGCACTCTGATTATAAATGTATAGCTATGTAGGAGCAAACTGAGAAACCTGAATATCTTCAAGAATACAATGAAAGTAAACAATTTCTTTGGAAGCATCCCATGCTGCAATATACTCTAATTCTACTGATGAATTTGCCACAGTATCCTGCTTCTTATAACACCAAGCAATGGCAGCTGAGCCCATATGCATAGTGTATCCTATGGTTGACACTCTGTCATCTACACATCCACTAAAATTTGCATCACAATCTCCAACAAGTTTGAAGTTCTTGTTGCAATGGTATTCAAGGCCATATGTTTTCATTCCCTGAAGGTAATGAAGTACTCATTTTGTTGCATGCCAATGAATTTCTCTAGGCTCATGCATAAACTTAGATAAAATTCCAATTGAAAATGAAATATCAAGCCTAGTAGTCATCAAGTATATCAAACCTCCCACCAATTGTCTATATGTGGTGCCATCAAAAAAGGCACTGCTATCATCCTTAGACAATTTCAAGTTACTTTCCATGGGAGTGAGGGCAGGTTTGCAATCAATCATGCCAAACCTATCTAAGAACTCAGAAATATACTTAGTTTGTGAAATGAAAATACTATACTCTTTTTGAGTTACCTCTATGCCTAGATAGTAGTAAAGAAGTCCAAGATCTATCATCTCAAATCCATCTTTTAATTCCTTCTTCACATACTTGTTATGGTTTTCATCATTTCCTATAATAAACAAGTCATCAACATAGAGAACAAGTATCACCATTTTCTTACCCTGCACTTGAAAATAGAGAGTATCATTAAATTCACTATGATGAAAACCAATGGATTTTAAGTATGAATCCATTTTCTCATACCAAGCCCTGGGTGCTTATTTGAGTCCATACAAAGCTTTTATCAATTTAGATACTTTGTGTTCAGCACCCACCTGTTCAAAAACCTGAGGTTGTTTCATATAGACTTCTTCCTGTAAATCACCATTTAAAAAGGCACATTTAACATCTAATTGATGTACTTTCTAGTTATTTTGTGTTGTTAAGGCAAGTACCATACGAATAGTTTGCCATTTGGTAGTTGGTGCAAATATTTCCTCATAGTCAATACCTTCTTGTTGCACATATCTTTTTGCAATAAGTTATGCATTATGTTTATCAATGGAGCCATCTGATTTATACCTAGTCCTATAAACCCATTTACATCCAATGGGTTTAACATATGAAGGAGGATCAACTAAAACCCATGTATTATTGCTAAGTATGGAATCATACTCACATTTCATTGCCTGTTGCCAAACATGTTCAGTAGATGCCTCCTCAAAAGTGGATGGCTTAGTGGAAGAAGTAGTAACAACCATAGCATAGTTTACCTATTTTCAAGAATTCTTGGGCCCTGTTAAACCAACGTCATCTCTTGTCAAGTCAAAAAAAGTATTTTGAGCCCATTTTGGATACTTAGTCAAAGTATTCAAAGCAGGGACTCCAAAATTCTCATCATGTGTATCATTTGAAGGGGAACTTAGAGAATTTTCAAAAATTTCTAAGTCATCAACCTATGAACTTGTAGATGAAGGAGAGGAAAGTGAAGGAATTTGAGTCTCATACGATAACTTTGAAGAGTTATCCCCATTATTCAAACCCTTATCTCTTTTTATATTTTTCCTCTCTAATCTATCAAGTTGAGAATCAATCTTTGTAGTGTTCATAGTCCCAAACTCATCAAATATTACATCTCGACTCACTATGAATTTGCCTAAATTCTATGCAAGCAAATGAAACCCCTTTTTATCTTCAAAATAACCAAGAAAATTGCATTTTTGACTTCATGGTTCTAGCTTAGTTTTGTGTTTAATAGGAACCAAAGCAAAACAAAGACATCCAAACACTTTCAAGTGTTTAACCTTTGGTTTAAATCGATACCATGCCTCATATGGAGTTTGTCCCAAAAGTGCAACTATGGGGGACCTATTTCTCAAATACACTGCAGTACCAATCACTTCTACCCAAAACTTATCATCAAGTTGTTTATAGTGCAACATGGCACGCGTGGTGCCCTCTAAAGTTCTATTCATTCGTTCAGATGCTCCATTTTGCTATGGAGTATAAGCAATACTATATTGTCAATGAATACCATGTTCTTGACAATAATCTGAAAATTCATTTGAGGTATACTCACCTCCATTATCTAAATGAAGAGTGGCCAAATGTGAACCTGTTTCTTTTTTGACTAAGTGTAACCAATAAACAAACGTAGCGAAAACTTCAAATTTGTTTTTCATAAAGAATACCCAAGTCATCCTAGAAAAGTCATCAATAAACAAGACAAAGTATCTACACCCACCAATGGATGACTTTTTCATGTCACATACATCACTATGAACTAATTGTAAACATCTTTTAACTCTCCAAGATGACTGTTTAGGAAATTTTTCTCGATTTTGTTTGCCTAAAACACATGACTCACAAAGAATAGTATCTTTGCAAAAAGTGGGCAACCCATTCACCATACCATATCTCTGCAAATCCACTAAAGAGTGAATATTCAAATGTCTATAGCACAGATGCCATAACTCTATGTAGACATAGTACTTGTACCTGTGTCAACAACTACCGCAAGTTCTATGTTGGGAGGAAGCACTTTACAATGTAATCTAACCAAGTTTCCATCTTCATATCCTGTATACATTATTTGATAATCATCCTTCACCAAATTGATGTAAATGAGCCCATTTTCAATCATAATTTGATAACCTTTTTTTTGAATAGTTACCAAAGAAAGTAAGTGTTTCTTCAATGTGGGAACATACCAAACATCCTCCAAGTATTTTATAAACCCATTAGAAAGAAGAATTCAAATAGATCCAAGTCCTAGTCGTGTATGCATAGACTTGTCTGCTAAGGCAATTGGAGAGAGAGAAGCTTCCTTAAAAGACCAAAAGAAATCTCTTTTAAATGTCATGTGTTTGGTTTCTCTTATGTCTAAAACCCATACATCTATGAGCTCATCTCTAGCCTCATATTCAATATAATCAATGTGCCCCAAAGTAGTGAATGCAGATTCATGGGCAACATTACTAGATTCATCATAGTCATGATCAGCATACTGAGCAAAGTTAGACTTAGTCACTTTTTGTGGCCTCTAAATTTTATCAAAAGGAATCCTACATTGTGAGGCAATGTTACCAAATTTTCCACATCTATGAAACTAAATGTCTGATCTACCTCGACCTCTACCCCTATATGAGTTCTGACCATGTCCCCGATCACTTGTTTCATGTGAATGTGATTGGTTAGATTGTTGATTATTTGAATTACCCCTACCTATGTTTTGATATCTACCTCCTCAGTAACCTCGACCCCCTCTATAACTATTTCCTCTATTGTTTTGATGCCCAGATGAAGATGAACTAGGATTTGACTCTAAAACATGGGCTTCTTCAGTTTTCTTGGATTTCTTGGGTAGAGAGAGGTCATGTTGGATGAGCAACTCAGCCAACTTATCAAAGGTGATGCTTGTAATCTTGTCAAAAACATGCAACATTTCAACAAAATTCCTATAGGACCCTAGTAGTCCTTTCAAAGCAGCAATGACTATGAGGTCATCATCTAGTTTTCCAAAACCAACCTTAGTGTACTCAGTAGTGATATTTTTCAACTTAGACATATATTCTCCCATATCCCCATCTTCATCTAATGACAAAGTAAAAAATTGCATATGAATATCTATCTTCTTATGCTTAGGTTTTTTATCATACAAATATGACAATGTTTTCCATGCAGTGTAACTATGAGGAGAATTTTCAATATGAATATAAGTATCATGAGTACAATAGCATTTAATGAGAGCTAAGGCCTTAGAATCACGCAAATTGAATATATCTAATTTAGCCTGCTCTATTGGCAATGTGGGATTTTCATTCTTAACAATATCCCATAACTCATTAAAAACTAGTGAAGCCTCCATCAATCATTTCCAATCTGAATAATTAGAAATTATTAATCTATCACCATCTGAAAGCAAATTTTGAATTTTTGGCATCTTGAAATGATAGCAAGTGCAGTAGATAAAAAGTGCAACAAAATGCAAAAGAAATGAAACAAATATCACACTCACTACACAAGACACAGCTTCTATGAGGTTTTGCACTTAACCTCCGCGTAGAGCACAAAAGAAAAAAATAAAAAAATTGATGGATTTTGCACTTAACCTCACCAAAAATCAATGATTACACCCTTATTTTTCCAAATTACAACCTCATTCCACCAATTACACCATTATCTCACACAACAATGTAAAAGAAATATGATTGAATTCCCCCTTTTTTGATTTTAAAATAGCACAATACAATAAGTATGTGTTTAACAATATTTAGATTTAAAAAGGGAATATTATTTTTACAAAAAAAATCATATTCTAAAGTAAAAAGAACTTTTTCCAAAAGAAGGGATTTGAACCCTTGACCTCCTCCTTTGCAAACTTCTTACAAAATAAGCTTAACCAATTGCTCTAAGAGCAATTTCAGAATATCACACTCAGAAATTTCTACTTATTCCAGATTTTGTGTATGAGGGAAAATTAAAAAAATAAATTACATGTGTGTAAATAAATTCAAATTTTTCCCTTTTTCAACCTTCTCAAGCAAGCTTCCTCCCGTGGGACCCAAAGCATAATTTTTCATATCCAAAAAACTTTAGAAACAGAAAAAAATTGAGTTTTATTGTAGCACCATGTTTGCCTGGGATGCCATGGCTGCTCTTGGTAATTTTCTCTTCACCTATTCTCTCTCCTACAGGCCGTACAAATCCGTACAGGCATGATAAAATGGATTTTAACTAAGTTTTGGCAGATTTTCAAGGTATGTTTTGTAGGGAATGGATTCAAAATGAACTCAGGGCATTGGAAGGTGATATAACAGGCCTTACAACTCCAAAAAATCCCCAAATTTTTATTTTGAATGCAAAAAATAGGGGTTTAATACATTTGATCAATATTGGCAGGTGTTTTAGCTTTTAAGAGGCCTGAGAATGAATTGAAATAACAAAGGCAACCATGAATGGAAATTACAAAGGTTTTCAATAGGAAACAAGTCGTACAAGTTTGATTTTTGCAAAAAATAATGAATTTAATAACATTTAAATACTAAAAAATTCATTTTTATGCCGATGAGGAGGTTTGAACACAATTTTAATGGAATATGAATGATCAAAAAGACCAGATGGTGGTATATGAAAAACACAGGTTTAAATGTGAAAAAAAAAATTAAAAAATTAAAATAATTTAATAATTTTTCAAACATTTAAACCAATAAATTTTTTACTATATGGCATACCTTATTTCATGCCAATGAAATCACATGAATTTCACTCTTCACCTTGCTCCTTTCAAATTCACCAAGCTCCCAAAATTACCATGCTCTGATACCACTGATAACTCCTTGAACCAAATAGGTTGAACCTTGTCCCAGCTTAGTGCAAGTGCACAAGTATTTTATTAATATTCAAAAAATCAAATACATAAGGGTGCCTTTACTCCGTTAACCCTTTTAAAATGCAAACATGGATTTATATAGTTTTTACCAATGATTGGTAAAAACAACTAACCTATAACCAACTATTTATGGGAAAACAACCTGTAAGGCAGTTCTAATTAATAAATATAAAACATGAAAACTACCTAAAATTAAACTCAGTTTATTTTATGGCGGTGTCTTTACTAAAAGATGCATGCCCCATTTACAATAATATTAATTAACCTACCAAAAATCTAACCAATGTTAAGACTTTGGAACAAGTCCTAACATTCATGTGGCTCATTTTGACCCTAATTACGGATTAGGGCATAAGGCTTACAATTTATGTTTTAGGTCACTTATGGATTAGGGATTAGGGAATAAGGTTTAGGTTTAAGGGTGTATATAAATTCTAATCGCTCTATGCCATGTAAACCTAATTCTTATTACAAAGGATGTTAATTGGGGCTCAATCGATTGGTAAATAGGGAAAGTTTATGGTTTACAATTTAGGGTATAGTGTTTAGGGTTTATGGTTTAGGTATTAAGGTTTAATGTATATATGGTTTAGGGTGTACCTACGGTCTAATGTATTTTTGGGATAAATTATACCCCACATCATCATATATTGAGCCAATTAGTTAATTGAGACAATGAGTAATGCAATTCAAGCTAAATTAAGTAATGCATATACAAAATTATTACTCTAAATGATGGTAATTAGTGTTAAACTAATTATTTTATTATTAAAAATATAAGGTATAGGGTTTATGGTTTAGGGGTTGAGGTTTAAGACCTATAAGGTTTAGGATTTAGGGTACATAAGGTCTAATAGCAAAGATAATTGAGGACAATTTAAATCACTTGGACCTATTTGTGACTATAGAATGTGTTTTTAGGATGTAATTATACCCAATGTCATCATGCAGATTGAGTGAATTAGTAAGATGGGACAATAATTCATGTGATTTAGGCCAAACTAAGCCCTTTGAACTTAATTCTTAGTCTAAATGATCTTAATTAGGGTTAAAATGATTGGTTTAGGGTTTTAAATATTTTATATTTATGGTTTTGAGTTTAGGGATTAGGAATTTTAGGGATTAGGGATTAGGGTATAGCTTTTAGGGTATATAAGGTACAATCATGAAGGCAATTGGGGCAATTTTGATCTCTTTAAACCTATATATTTGAGTAAATAATGTGATTTTGGGCTCAATTAGCCCCCACATCATCATAATTTTAGCTAATTAAGTCAATTACAATAATGAGTGATGCAATTTTGACCAAGTTGATCCATGTGAACCTAATTATTATTATATAAATGATGTTAATTGGGGTTAAATTGATTATTTTAGGGTTTAAGGTGTAGAATTTAAAGGGTTTGGGGTTTAGGGCTTATGTATTAGGGTTTAAGTTAAATGGTATAGGGTTGAGAGTTTAAGGTAAATGGTACATGGTTTAGGGTGTTATATATCAAATATAGGGTCCAATAACTAAGGTAATTAAACAAAATTTGAGCTACTTGTTCACCTATTTATGACAATTGCCTTCATGTTTGCATTTATGTTCAAAGTAGGGTCAATTAATCCATATATTTTTCATACATTATATAATTGATTGAGCAATAATTTTGGTTTAGGGGATCAATTTTGCCAAAATCACGCCCCTAATTACATAAAGTGACTAATTGGATCAATTCATGATAGAATCAAACTTAATTTTTCCCCAAATCATATCTTATAATTTAAGGGGTTCAAATTAGCCTCAAATGCCTCCTCAATTAAATTATCAACTCTCTGGTTAATTATATATGAGATGACATTAGGGTGAATTTCACTCTAAATCACATCATATATAATTTAAAATTGTTTCATGTGGCTCATTTTGACCCTAATTACCTCCATAATTGAACTAATCGACATTTTCATTCATTAACTGATGACTTCAAGTTTATTGAGCTCGAAACCACATTATATACATGTAAAACTTGTGTATAAATAAATAATGTTTCTTTCCTTCAATCAAGCAAATGAAATTGGAGTCGATCAACCCCCAAAAATCACATTTTATAATCACACAATTAGGTTGAAGGGGCTCGAAATAGCCCAATTTATTTTAGATGCATAGTTGGATTGGTACTCTAAATGCTAAGTTTTATACATAGGTTTAAAAAAAAATATTTTATGACATCTCATGATCAAAATAGTTATATCATAAAATGTATAATGAGTTACACCTAAAAACCAATTAATTATAAGTAGTCAAGTCAACATATTAAAATGCACATAAATTTTTTAAAGTCTAATGTGATACCCTAACACCTTAATTCACTATCCAAGGTTAGGTACCTTTCCAATGTCACATTAAACAACACCACTATTAGGGAGATCAATAACATATAAGAACGTACATAAAATTTTAACTCAAGAGTAAACATGCATTTTTGGGAGTTATGAATATATAATGTAATTACATTATTATTGTGGTTAATAACATGATCGCATTATTAACATGGTTAATAACATGATTGCATTATTAATACAATCATACTATTTGAATTTTAATTCAAAAACCAATCCTTTTGGCTTGGGAATGGCTTGGATTCTTAAGCTAGAGGCTTGGACCTGTCAATCTACAACTGAGTCTGAGAGTATTGATAAAAATAATAAAATTGAACTTTGATTACCAAATACACTAAGAATTTCAACATTAAAATTCAAAAACTTAATACCATTACGAGGAGCATGCTCTCCTCTTTAAAAAAATATGATTTTTATAATTTTTTGACTAATTTAAGGTTTAAAGCTATGTTGATTTCTAACTATACCTTTTTTAGGCCACTACATGCTGCAAACATACATGCCTATACATCTTCATGTAATTTGTTTTTAGTTAATCCAAGTGTAAAAAAAATATATGGTCACAAACCAGGCATAATTATCCACACATTCAAAAAAAACTTATTTTCATTTTGTTTTGAGGTAATTAGGCACGCTACATGGGCAACTAACCATTTTTTTGTCAATTTTAAGGATCTATTTACTTGAAAAAATCATAAAAAAAAGTATTCATTGAAAAAATATCAACAAATATAGGTCACAAACTAGATGATATTATCTAAATTTTCACCAAAGGATTGAAAACAATATTAAATGTTGCTCAAGAAATGGTGCATCACACAGGCATATATCTACTCTATTTTCTTCAAAAAAATAGGAGTTCCTCTTCAAATTTAAGATGTTTAACCTAGTTATACTTAACCATTTTTAAAAAATAGTGTTTTGGAAACTAGACTCAAAATTATACATTTCATGTTCTTACACCATCTTAAAAGTCAGAGTGTAGATATTTCAAATTATCTACAGAAGTTCAAATTTCTAAAATTTTAGGAATATCATGTCCACATGTAGGCCACTTTTTATCCCCCTAACTTTGTACACTTGCCCTTTAATTATGAATATGTTGTTACTAACTATTATAATGGTTCAACTGATGTTTCCTATTCCTACATTTTATAATAATGTACACTTTCATTCTTTGTATATACAAAGATAAATAAGAATGAATCTAGAAAGTACATAGAAACTAGATGTTTGATCCTTCAAATAATAAAATCTTGATTTTACAGTTCTACATTAGTTGTCATCTATTTCTTGTGTTATTTTCTCTTTGAATGCATTACATTTTCATATTTTTTCATTCATAAATTTGTTTCCATTCATAACCCTCTTAAATCCATTTAATTAGGTTACCTATCGTCTCTCCTCTTAGGCCATGGATTAGTGGTATCAGAGCATACACAATTAATATGATATCTGAGTGGTATCGTGGTGTATTTGAACTTCATCTATGTTTGTAATCCCATTCATATGAAATCATGTCCCCTTTCCATAATTGATCCAATTAGAAGAACCATATCCTATTCATTATTTCTCGTAGACTAAGGGCTAGAGTTAGGGAAATAAATTAACCATAGTACTCTAAGTTGTTCTCAAGTCTAAGATCAAGTCCATGATTTAATAATTAATGGTACAAGCCAAAATTGTGTTCACATTAAATTTTGAAGAACAAACCTTACAAATATATAAGCCAAAATGGTTATTCACTTCACAATCCCAAAGAGACTCTTCCTATTCCTACGTGAATGGAAAACAACTTATTGAATAAGGCAAAAGACACCTAGGATAATAATAAATATATACATTATTGTTACATTCCCCTTTGTTATAACAAACATTCCTCTAAAATTTTCAATTTTTTCTCATCAAAGCACTTTTGTCAGGATTTTTTCTAGTTGTTTTGTTGTAGGGCAATAATGAAATTTGACTGTCATCTTTCACATAGTGATGATTCAAATGAAATTTAGTATTAACATTGCCATATTTCACATAGTGCCAATTAAAATGAAATTTAGTATTAACATTCCCATCTTTCACATAGTGCCATATTTCAATTGGAGAGTTGTTTGGCTAGTTAATTATTATGTTTCATCATTCATACACTCAGTTGTAATTTATTCTCATTTTTAGATCTATAAATTATTAAAAAAATTAGATTTGATGTGTTAAATAAATTTATTGAATTTTTATATTTTTTGAGGGTTTAGATGAGGTTTGAATTTCATTTTCATGCCTAAGTACATCTTTTCATAATTCTAAAATTTTGGTTAGGGTTTCTACAAATTCTAAAATTATTTACTTTGGCCCTAAAAGGGATATTTTAGTGGTATCTAAGCTTCCTCCTTGCTAGTTATGGGGGATTGAGTTGTTGGAAAAGTTTCCTACATGCCAAATAGTGATAGGGAGGTTAGGTATTATGAAGATGAAATAAAAAGGGTCTAAAACAACAAACAAAAGGGTTTGAGCAGCCATGGCACAAAGATATGGATGATTAAGATCATGTTCATTTTAATAAATATGCTCAAAACTAAGAGTGTATGACTAATATGGTGGTTAAGTTTATTCACACCATGTGAGGCATGAGTGTAAACCACCCTCCCAATGGTTAGGGGAGTGATTCAAAAACCAATAATAACCCTCCTACATAGAGCACAACCATTGGAGCTTCAACTAGGCCATTCTAGCCTAAATTCATCCATAGAGAGGAAGTTATTTCTAAGGTGGAGTTTCATCCTTCAGTGATGAATGATATCATTGTTGGGAAATACAGAAGCACAATTGATTACCATATACAAGCAACTTACATGCGAAATTAACCAGAATGCATAAGTAACTAGAATTCAAAAATAACACAAAATATGAGAGACAATACACAACTTGTATTAATACTCATCCAAAAAAGAATACAATAAAGAAGATGCCACTTCTTCACACCTCTCAGAGGCTTCCCACACCTCAAGTGTACAGTAATTATTTCCTCAAATCTCTCTCTTACGGTCCCAACACACAACTCAAACACAGAGTTGGTGTTCACCTCCAACCAGTCAGTATCCACTACTGCCAGTACACCAGTGCTCCACGCACTCCAAGTAGATCTCCCCTAAACTTGTAACAACCTACAACTCAAACGATCTTACTTATGGAAGGAAATACCTTGCCTTCCTCTTTGCTCTCCAACCAAGTACACACCGTACTCTAAGTAGATCTCTCCTGATCTTGCTCCCTGTTGTGTTGTTGTCCTCCTTGATCTTACACACCTGCAAATCAATCTGGTTTTGCACACCTACAAACCTGGATCCTGCACCCACATACACCTACAGATCAATGATCTTACTTCCCATGTAGATCTCCAAACGTGGCCTTGCACACCTGCTGACCAAGATCCTACATACATGAAGAACCCTTCTGATTCTCCAAACCAGCACCCACACTTGGCACTGTGGCACTAGGAGGAACACACCATGCTCTCTTCACTCTGAAGGAGCTTATTTCTCTCTCTTACTCTCTAGCACACTTTTCAATACAGCCCATGAGTCTATTATATAGATCCCATGCATACAATAATTAGACATCTAATTACAATAATTAGATCAGCAGCTTCTAGTCTATAATTGGCTCTTAACATGCAAACACTCAATTCGTTAACAAACTGTTCATGCAACCAATAGTTTCAAAACCACACAGGCAATCGATGTCAGTCCCTGTCTGCCTGGAGGTGACCAACATCGGCCGATTCTTACCGTCGTCGATTGCATTCCTATCCACCACTGGCCAACGTCAGTCAGCCTAACCAACGTCGGTGACTATGACACTCAGCAACCTCCTTCCTTGTTTGCATCAGTGAAGCTTTTAGCTCCACAACCTAACAATCTCCCACTTAGAGATAAACAACTGCACCTGTACCTGTCCCTGTACCCCATCTAATTTATACCCTATGGTGCACCTCCTGTCAATTGAGTAACCTACCACATCTAAACCTACAAACCCATGTAGTGAAGTCCTAACCCTATATAACATGTATACATGTTACTAGTCCCTCTCAAATACCTGAGAACCCACTTCCCTGAATTGGCTCCTAACTCTCTGACAGCTCCCACTGTTGGGAAAAACTCAGGTCTATACCAGACCTCATGTGATTTTGAACACTGAACTGTCTAGCCCTTGGTGTGATCCAGTTCTGCATCTTGTGTATTGAACCTCGCTAACACCTGATTCACATCAGCTCCCACTGGAGACAAAATCAACCTGTGATCTTCCATGTCTCTCATGCCAAAGAATTTTGCTGCTCCAAATTCCTCATGACATGCCACTGAACTAACCTTACCTGTAGCTCAGCAAAACCCTGTATGTACAAACTTGTTAGCTAGCATACCATCCACATACAATAACAGGATAATGTTGCAATCATTATCCAACCTGGTAAGACAAACACAATGGTTACACTGACATTGACTAAAGCCCTACTTTGTCATCCACCTGTCAAACCCTGTACCACTATTCTGCAGCTTCTTCAAGACCATATGACCTGGCCTTTCGTCTCACGTATCCATTCACTCTATTCTTTAACTAAGGTATCCATTTATCTTGCAGTGCTTTCATACCAGCTGGCAACCCTACCAAATCTCCTGTTTGGTCCTACATCATGTTCATGCCATGCTCCCACTATTTTCTAGATCTTTCCTACTCTACAATCAGCAACTAGTATAAAGAAGAGGAACAACAAATTTAAGGCTTACTTACACTTTCAGTCCTCCATATGGGCGTTTGAGACTCCTTGACAGCTTGCTATCCACCCAAAATCCATTACAATGACCGACCTCGGTCACCACACAGTCTGCATCTGACCGACGTTAGTTCCATGCACATGTCCTGACTATCGACCCCACCAACGTCAGTGTTTACCTGTTGCTGATGTCAGTTCTCTGACTGATGTCAGTCTTACTATCATCGACATCGGTCCTCTGACTGACATCAGTCTTACCCTGCCTGACACCACTGGCTCCGATCTACACATGACCGACATCAGCACCTATCTGTTCGATGGCGGTTCCTCCTGATCGATGCTAGTACCTGTGTTCACCTATGAGTGATGACTTTTTACCTGTGAGCTTTCTTTAAATCAAATCCCTATCCAAATTGCTCTACTCAGAGTTACTCAGCATTCTCCACTGATCTCTGTCTGCCATCTCCTCCATAAACACCAAGGCTTTCCAGTTCTTAAGTCTGTCAAAGACATCTAACTTCCTGTTAAGAACATGCATCTCCTCTTGGTCATGTGACCAAGCCTACAAAGCCACGACTCCGCAACAGAAGAAGAATTAGTAATATAAGCAAGTAGATAAAGATTACCTACTTTCTTACCACCAGCTAATTCAAGTGCATTTGTTGTGAGAGTTCTTGTGCATCTCTCATCACCCAACTTTCCTGAAGAAATTAGCCATATCTTCAACACTGGGACCTGCATGACCTCCTTCAACACCCATGTGTTGGCCACCTGAAATTTTAGCTTCACTTCCCCTTTGCCAACTATATGACAAGGCTCACCAACCCCTCTCCTTGGGGCTGCATGGAAAGAGGCAACAGAATCTATAGAACAAGATTCTACTTTATCCAAGAAACCTCCCAGAGCATCCTGTGCAACAACATCTGCTTCTTCAGTTCTTTCACGCTGATCTTCTACCAACCAAAAATAATTCTTTACCTACTCTTTCTTTCCATAAGACCATAATTTACCATTTGTGCTTTTCAATTCCTCCATTCTTAGCTTACTTTCTTCTATTGTTGCTATACTCCCACTCAATCAGAAACCCCTGAGAGTGACCTGTAACCAAACACAAACCTGCTCCATGCAACCTTATCTCTGATACCACTTGTTGGGAAATATAGAAGCACAATTGATTACCATATACAAGCAACTTACATGCGGAATTAACCAAAATGCACAAGTAACTAGAATTCAGAAATAACACAAAATATGAGAGACAATACACAACTTGTATTAATACTCATCCAGAAAAGAATACAATAAAGAAGATGCCACTTCTTCTTCACACCTCTCAGAGGCTTCCCACACCTCAAGTGTACAATAATTCTTTCCTCAAAGCTCTCTCTCTTACGGTCCCAACACACAACTCAAACACAGAGTTGGTGTTCACCTCCAACCAGTCAGTATCCACTACTGCCAGTACACCAGTGCTCCACGCACTCCAAGTAGATCTCTCCTAAACTTACAACAACCTACAACTCAAATGATCTTACTTATGGAAGGAACTACCTTGCCTTCCTCTTTGCTCTCCAACTGAGTACACACCGTACTCAAAGTAGATCTCTCCTGATCTTGCTCCCTGTTGTGTTGCTATCCTCCCTGATCTTGCATACCTGCAAACCCAGATCCTGCACTCACATACACCTACAGATCAATGATCTTACTTGCCATGTAGATCTCCAAACATGGCCTTGCACACCTGCTGACCAAGATCCTACATACATGAAGAACCCTTCTAATTCTCCAAACCAGCACCCACACTTCGCACTGTGGCACTAGGAGGAACACACCATGCTCTCTTCACTCTGAAGGAGCTTATTTTGCTCTCTTACTCTCTAGCACACTTTTCAATACAGCCCATGAGTCTATTATATAGATCCCATGCATACAATAATTAAACATCTAATTACAATAATTAGATCTACAGCTTCTAGTCTATAATTGGCTCTTAACATGCAAACACTGATTCATTAACAAACTGTTCATGCAATCGACAATTCTGGAACCACACAGGCGACCGACGTCGGTCCCTATCTGCCTGGAGGTGACTGATGTCGGCCAATTCTTGTCGATGTCAATTGCATTCCTGTCCACCACTGGCCAACGTCGGTCAGCCTAACCGACGCCGGTGACTATGACACTCAGCAACCTCCTTCCTTGTTTGCATCAGTGAAGCTTTTAGCTCCACAACCTAACAATCATTTCCAATTATGAAGATTGTAGGACTCTTCCACTTATAAACAAGGGGGAAATGTCCCTCACTAACTTCATGCAGTTAAAGAGAAACAAATAGGGACCTAGGGTTGATCCTAGACATCGGTATAATCATAGGCATCTTTAACACATATCAAGAAAGCTCACTCTATCTACATTTGATGGATCTACCAAGAGTATTGATTGAGCTTGTATCCAAAAGGTAGATACATACCTTTTCCCATAACCTATAATGGAAGATTAATCCATCAATTTTTCTAAATTACATCTTAAGGGCATATCACATAAGTGGTGTTACCATGGTTTTATCACACAAGGGCACAACCTCATCCACTCTTATGATGTGTTCAACAGGAGGTTGATTCTCAATGTTTGATAGTGTTGATTTGGAATTCCATTTTAAAGAGTTAGAAAAGTTTAGACAAAAAAATATGTGAGTGATTTTTAGAGAGTTTTCATTATGGTACTAGATGTTTTTGAAAGGAGACTTGTGGTTTTATTTGTGGAAGGGTTGGATGACCCCCTAAAGGGGTTGGTAAAGGCTTTCAATCCTTATTCCCTCTAATAAGCCATCAAAAAATCTTTTAATCTTGAAACAAAATCACTTAAAGGCAAATTTATGTCTTTAAGACAACAAAGGACACCTTCTTTGGGATAGCTTAGTACTACACTTTCTAAGTAGCCAAGGATAGCCCCATATGGATAAAAAAGAAGGCATATCAAAAAATTTAAGGGACAACAAAGGGAGATACCAAAGACAAACAAAGAAGTGGATTAAATAAATGAGTTGAGGAAGAGAACTTTATGCTTTACTTACAAAGATCCTTGGACATTGGGTCATCATTGCCTTGGCAAAGGGAAATTTCATTATATTGAGGTAGTATTGGATGGATAAGAAGAAGAATAAGAAGAAGGGGAAGCCCCTAATGAAAATAAGTAATAAAGGAAAGAAGAGGGTGACCACATGGATGGAACCCTTTCCACATTGTCTACTACTCCTATATATCACCCTTTTAGAGTGAAGAGTGTTGTAAGAAAGAAATTATTAATGTTAATTAATAGTGGGGCAACCCATAACCTCATTTATGAAGGCTTAGCATCTAAATGTGGGTTACAAGTTGTATATTTTGAAGGATTTAATGTAACCATGGTAGATGGATATACCATTCCATGCACAAATAAAATTCAAAATCTGAATATTATTGTTAGAAGGCATAAGATTGAGCATGATTTCCATGTGGTTAGTATTGGTGAAACTGACCTAGTCCTTGGGTTGCAACGACTACATTCACTAGGAGAACTCACTCAAAACTACCAAACTATGGATCCCAAGTTCAAATTAGTAGGTAAAGAGAGAGTGTTATGTGGTATGGATAATAGAGCCCCTATGGTAGTGATAGCAAAAAGGATGGAAAGCAATTTTCATAGAGCGTATATTACTTGGACAAATGAGTGTTTTTTGAGTTATACAAATCAAAAATTCAAACAATAGAAAACATCATAAGGATATTCAGCCCATCCTTGATAAGCATGTCAAGGTTTTCATTATCATTCCACATGGATTACCACCAAAAATGGGTTTTTAGCATATCATTAATTTTTAAACTAAAATTAAAGCAATAATAACAACTCCATACTGCCATCCTATGTTGAATCTTGTTGTTGAAATTTGGCATAGATGTTGTCATTGATGTCAAAGATTCTTAAGAAAGGGGTTCATGAGGTCATTGAAGAATGTTCTTGTTTGATGGCATCATTGAGAGGTATCACATTGTCTGAAGATCATGTAAGACATATGAGAAAGGTATAAGATCATTAAGAATTGTTTCAAGGTCAGTTGTCATGCTTCAAGAAGCCTAGTCATGACACTGGTCATTGCATGAAGAGACCTTGTGAGAAGGTATGAGTTTGTTTTCCTAGTGATATGGATGAAAAAAGGCATAAGAAGTTGTATGAGGTTGTTATATCATGAATATGAGGCATTGGATCACTCATGAGAGTCTCAAAGTGAGCCTATAATGTTAGGAACTATAGACCCAACATGCAACTAAACTAGTTATAGACTCTACCTGACCTAATGAGGTGTCATAAGGTATTATTAAGGCATATGAAGATTTTAAGATAGTGTTTTATCATGGTAATATGTTTTATGACATGTATATGAGGTGTTGACATCTTGGATAGTGGTTAAAAGGTAAGATTCAAGGCCTAATATAACTTGTAAATCAAGGCCTAGAGAGTAAAGAGATAGATGGTGAACAAATGGGGTATCAAGATCAATTTCCAAGGTAATAAGGAGAATGTGATAATTTTTAATTATGTGATAGGTTTTTTTAGGTGTGTTGACCAATTTTGAGGTCAAATTTTGCAAGGCATGAAAAGTGGTTTTGAGGTTTCTCGAGTGCATAGAATGAAGGGTTCTCAACTCGAGAAGAACTTTCAAGATTTCATTGGAATGTGTAACATCTATATGGGAACCTAATATAATTATTATATATGCATAAGGGTCCTATATAAGATCTCTAGGAATTGTTTTTGTAAATGAGGGGTGATCCTTTATGAACAATCGTTAACACCAAAAATAGCGTTAACCCTCTCTAAAAACCCTTACAATGACCCGATGTGAAATATATTTTTATAAAGTGATAAAAATGGTTTGGAATGGATATTTAAGTTATTGGATAATGTATCCAAATCTCTTAGTCACTTATAGGTATGATTGGTTTGTCAAGTGAGTGAGTGGACCCTACAAGAAAGGCCTTATTTCTTAGGAATTTGATGTAGCAGCCAGAGTTGAAAAAGCAAAAGTTGTAAAATGGATTAAGGTTGAATATTGAGACTTATATTTTATGTCCATGGTGGTTTTTGAGCATATTATATCCCTCAAGAGTGTTAAACTAGTCTTATAATTTAACCAGTCACTAATGACCCTAATGATGCAAATAGTGAGAAACCCAAGCAGAAGTGAGAAGGTGATTAGGGATGTGTTATCATGGATTAAGGATGAATAAAAGTGCATGGAGAAATTTTTCATGACCTATAATACATGTTTATTTTAGATATATGTTTTTTATATTAGTGAATAAGATGAAAATGTTGTTCATAAGTTGACCTATCTAGTTCATATAAGATAGGAAGATACAAGACTATGAGATTGATCTGCAAGACCAATATTGCCATTTAAATTTTGTTTTTGCAGGTTTGCACAGGCCTAATTGTGAACAGTGTAAATGACATGTTTCAAATGGTGGTTGGAGTTAAAAGGTGTCATGGAAATAATATGAGATTGGTAGGGATATAATTGAGTTAAATATTATATTTTACTATTTTTTGAGTATTTTTAAAGTGTTCTACAGAGTTAAAAGTGTAACATGTGCTAATGAAGGCCTAATAGACATGATCTCCTTAAGGCCTAAAAGAGGTTTTTGGTCTTATATGCTATGATAAACATATTTTAATGTTTGATTAATTTTTTTTACATTAAATAATTCCCATTTTATGGTAAATATAAATTTGCACGTTTTTATGGCCAACCAAGGAGTGTATGAGCAAGAACCTAGTATAAGAATAAGGCCTAATAAGCCTAATTATCTAGTTATAATTTGAGAGAGTTGAATCGAATTAGATGGAACTTGAAAGAGATAAACAAGGTCTTGTAGAAAATTATGAGGGTGAAAATAAACCATCATGAATATTTTATATGGGTACTATATATTATTATCAAGGTCATACAGCCCAATCAAGTCAAGAGGAGGGTTAATTGAGCGAAGAAGGATAGAGACCAGTTTGAGAAAGATAGGAGTGTGTGAAGAGATGAAGAAAGATATCATCATATTTTACATGAGAAACATAGTGTTCTAAATGTGATCAAGGGTTTGAGGTGGTTGTGTTTGTGTTGATTCATCTAGAGGGTTGGTGTCTTCTTGCAAGTGGGTGCTTGGTAAAGCTTAGTCAAGTTGGTGCTTGGCTAGTTGGGGCTGGTACTCCAAGTGAATTTGGTGATTCAATAAATCTTGATGTTTGTCTTATAAGACTATATTCCATTTTCATCATCAATGGGTTTTATTCCCCTTTAGGATTTTCCACTGAAATAAGTGTTTTATGTGTTATGCTCTTGTCTCATGTTCATGGCTCTTAATGTGTTGCTAGTTCACTATATAGTTTTGATAGTTCATTAATGATAAATTAAAGTTGTAAAATTTTTGAAGAATAATAAACCCCCCCACCCTCTCAGTCATTTTGATTCCAAAAATTTGTATTAGATCCTATTCCTTTAAGGCAAGTCTAATAACTTAAAGTTGATCCTAAGAAGCACATGATTATCTTGTGATCAACATGAATAAGATATCATGTATGATGAAGAAGTATGTTATAAAAATGACAAAGGAGAAGCTAAATTATACCTTGAAGTTGAGATCATAAATACCCTTGATGATTTAAAACATCAAAAGAAGACTATCAAGGATCTTAGGAGTCAGTTAGAAGAGGTCAACATAAGGTGTAAGTTAAAGGAAGATAAGTATGACCAGTTGAAGATATATCTAGATTCCTTGAAGGTTGAGTATGAACAACTCATAGGTAAATTAAGCAAGTTTGAGAGAGAGAATAAGAAGTCAAAACAAGTCAAGATTACTAACATGAAAAGACCAATCAGGCAACCCAAATCTATAAAGGATAAGTCATCATATAACTATGGTAAGTACAAAAATATTATTTTCTACATCTATCATAATATAGGACACATTACAAGCTTATAATCTAATAGAGTTATAAGGTCCATAAGATTCAAAAATACATATGAAGATCCTATAATTCATAGTAAGGATCAAACATTGGCATATAAACCAAATCAAGCTATGATGGATCAGATTGAGCTCAAGAAGCAAGATGGACTATTTGCCAAAGAGGAATAGAAGACCAAAGAGGACTTTATACTAGATCAAACTGCCTTTCATATTAAAGATGAAGGCATGAAATGGTATATTAATAGTGGTTACTCAAGCCACATGATAGGAGACATAAATAACTTCATCTCATTAAATAAGAATGCTATAAGAATAGTGAGGTTTGGAGACAACACAACTACCAATATAGTTGTCAAGGGTGTCATGAGTTTAGATGATGGAAAGACCAAGACACAAAATGTGTTGTATGTGGAAGGTTTGAAACATAACTTGCTTAGTGTAAGTTAAATGTGCAATAAATTACACATACTAACCTTTAATAATAGAGGGTGTGAGATAAGGAAAGCCAAATCAGGAAGGCAAAATACCATTGCTAAAAGGACTGAGAACAACCTATATGTATTGAATGAGATCAAAAAGGAGAGATGTTTCATGAGAAAGATATAATAAATTTGGTTATGGCACAAAAGTTTAGGTCACCTAAAATTTGACAACCTGGTCAAGACTATCACTAAAAATTCTTTAAAGAACATCTTTAAGATCATTAAACCTACAAACATACTTTGCAAGGTATGTCAACACGATAAGCAAATTAGAAGAAGGTTCAAGTCCAAAGAGTAATCTAATACAAGACCCTTGTAGTTAATACACATGATATCTATGGGCCTATAAGATTTCAAAGCATTCAAGGAGATAGATACTTCATGTTACTCATTAATGATTACATGAAAATGACTTGGATTGCATTCATGAAAGAGAAATCATAATCTCTTGAAAAGTTCAAGGCATTCAAGGATCTTGTTGAAAATGAGAAGAATGGGAAGATCAAGTGCCTAATATATGATATCAAAGGAGAGTTTTGGTCCAATGAGTTTGATGACTTCTATGAGGTTCATGGAATAAGGAGACAATTCTTAGCAACTAGGACACCTCAGCAGAATGAGGTAATGGAAAGGAAGAATAGGATAATTCAAGAGATGGCTAAAACTATACTAACTAAATATATATTATCTAATGGTTATTTTAAATAGGTAGTAAGTAATGGTTTCTACTTTTTTAATAGAGGATATAAAAATACTAATGGCAACAATACTCCTTATGAATTATGGAAGGGTAGACCTGCCAATGTCAAACACTTTAGAGTGTTTGGGAGTAAATGTTTCATCAAAAAAGATGATGAAAACTTGGGAAATTTTGATTCCATATATGATGAAGGCATATTATTAGGATACTCATCAATGATCTCAACTTATAAATTTTATAACAAGAGACTACAAAAGATAGTGGAAAACACAAATGTGAATATTGATGAGACAAGGAAATCTCACTCACAGACAAAGAACATTTTAGAGAATCTAGACTTCAAGAATAAAGAGGAAACTATAGATGTTGATGAGGAAGAAGAAGAATTTGAAGAGAGATAGGACTCAAAAGGATTCTCAAGGCACATTCAAAGAGATCATCCTGAATATCAAATCATTGGTAACAAGAATGCAGGTATGCAAATAAGGATAAGACTTTTAATTAATCTAAATCAAGAGAATGTTTCATTATTATCCAATATTGAATATACGAGTCTTATAAAATCAAGAAGGGATAAAGTTTTTATAGGTGTTATGAATGAGGAGTTAGACAAAATATATAATAATGAGACTTTGGATCTAGTTCTTAGGTCTAAAGACAAGAATGTCATTGGCACAAAATAGGTGTTTATAAACAAGTTGAATGAAGATGGAGAAGTCACTAGGAATAAGTATAGATTAGTATGTAAGGGATATGCACAACTTGAAGGGATAGACTTTGAGGAGACCTTTACACTAGTATAAATATTGGAGACCATCAAATTATTTCTATATTATGTAGGACTGAAGGTATATTAGATGGATGTCAAATCTACCATTTTGAATGGATATTTCGAAGAAGTTTACATTGAGCAACCTAAAGGGTTCTCACTATAAGATGACAAAGACTATGTTTGAAAATTTAAAAAGGCTCTTTATGGTCTAAATCAAGCTCCTAAATCTTGGTATGCTAGGTTGGACAAGTATCTATTGGATCAAGGATTTAAAAGAGGAGTTGCAGACAATAATCTATACATCAAGACAAAATATGAACATCAACTGGTAGTATTTATTTATATGTATGACATCATATTTTGTGGAAACAATGAGAACATGACAAAGGCCTTTACAAATTTGATGGAGAAATAATTTGAGATGTCCATGCGATGAGAACTATCATTCTTTCTTGGGTTGAAAATCACTCAATCTAAAAAAGGTATATTCATCTCATAATCCAAGTACATAAGAGAAATGCCGAATACGTTTGAGATGGAGGATTGAAAGGTAGTTAGTACACCCATGATAACATGATGTAAGTTGAGTAAGGAAGATTAGTCTTCAAAGGTAAATTAAACATCATATAGGTCAATGATTGGAAGTTTGTTATACACACTACCTCTACACCTGACATCATGCAAGTAATAGGTCTTTTGGGAAGGTTTAAAGAAGATCCAAAGGAGAATCATATGCAACAAGTCAAAAGGATACTCAAGTATCTCAATAGGACTATTTAGTATGGATTGTGGTATCCAATAATTAAGGAGTTCAATTTAGCAACCTACACAAATGCAAATTGGGTAGGAAGTATAGATGATAGGAAAAGTATTGGTGGAGGAGCCTTCTTCCTAGGTGGGTGCCTAGTTTCATGGATAAGCAAAAATTAACCATTGTTAGCTTTGTTCAATTGTGAGGATGATTAAATTTTAGTAGATTAATGTTTTAATTAGGTCTTATGGATGAGACAAACCCTAAAAGACTACAAAGTGGAGTATGATGGTCCTAACCCTATCTATTATGATAATACAAGTGTTATAAGCATATCAAAGAACCCAATTATGAACTCAAGGACCAAACTTATTCCCATAAGGTATAATTCTATAAGAGAGTAGGTAAGTTAACAAAGTGTAAAACTTGAATATTTTTCTACACAGGATCAGATTGTAGACATCTTGACCAAACCAATTCCAAAGGTAACTTTTAACCACTTAAGACAGGTTTTGGGTGTAATTCCTACCGTATAAATCATTTAAAAATTCAAATACTTAGGGGGATATAATCATGCTCATTATTTCCAAGAAAAAGTGAGTTTTTCCAAGAAGGTATGTATGGAGATGGGGGGGCATGTTTGTGTTATGTCTCATAAACTCATAAGTCTTGTATGTTAAGTATTTTGATTGCAAGGAGTGTGATCCAAGGAGTTAAAAACATAAATTTGTTGTTTATGTAAAAGGGGGAGAAGACAAGAATAGGGAGATAATAATAATCAACATATAGTATGTTTTGCCATTAATGAAAAATGGGGAAATTGTTTAGCATTGTTTATATTATTGAAGTTTGGCATTGATGTCAAAGATTCTTAAGGTGTTCATGAGGTCATTGATGAATTTTATTGTTTAATGGAATCATTGAGAGGTATGAAATTGTATGAGGATAATTTAAGACACATAATCAAGGTATAAGAGCATCAAGAAGTGTTTCAAGGTTAGTTTTCATGTTTCAAGAAGCCTAGTCATGACATTGATCATTATATGAAGAGACCTTATGAGAAGGTATGAGTTTGGTGGCCTGGTGAGATGGATACATATAGTCATAATAATAATATATATGAGGTTTTTAGAGCATGAATATGAGTCATTTGATCACTCATGAGAGTTTCAAGGTGAGCCTAAAGTGGTAGGACCTACAGACCTAGCATGCAACTAGACTAGTTCTAGATGCTACCTAACCTAATGAGGTGTTATGAGGTATTGTTAAGGCAAATGAAGATTTTATAGTATTTATTGAGAATGGTAATATATTTTATTTCATGTATATGAGGTTTTTACAGCTTTGATAGTGGTTATCAGTTAAGTTTCAAGGCCTAATATGACTTGTAAATCAAGGCCTAGAGAGTAAAGAGAGAGAGATGGTGACAAAATGGGGTATCAAGATCAATTTATAAGGTAAGAATGAGCATGTGAGACTTTTTAGTGGTTTGATATGTTTTCTAAAGTTTTATTATTAATTATAAGGTCAAATTTTTCAATAAGAGGCATGAAAAGTGGTTTTGAGGTTTCTTTAGTGCATAGAATGAAGGGTTCTCAACCTAAAAAGGACTTTCAAGTGTTTATTGGCATGTGTAAAATTTGCATGAAAACCTGAGATATTGAGGAGATGAATAAGGGTCATATAAAATATCTCTAAGCATTGTTTTTGGAAATGAGGGGTAATCCTTTATCAATAATCATTAACACCAAAAACAGTGTTAACCCTCTCTAAAACCCTAACAATGACTCGATGTGAAAGATATTGTTATAAAATGTTCATAATGGTTTTGTATGTCTATATAAGTGATTTTATCATGTATACAAATCTCTTAGGCACTCTAGGTGTGATTTATTTGCTAGGTGAGTGAGTGGACCCTATAGGAAAGGCCTCATTTCTCAAAGATTTTATGTAACAGTTAGAGTTGACCAAGTCAAATTTACCAAATGGATGAAGGTTAAAAATTGAGACTTGTATTTTATTTCCATGGTTTTTTATGAGCATATTATATCCCTCAATGGTTCTAAACTGGTCTTACATGTTGACCAGTCGCTAATAGGCCTAATGATGTAAATAGTGAGAAACCCAGGCAAAAATGAGAAGGTGATTAAGGATCTGTTATCATGGATTAGGTATGAATCCAAGTAAAAGGAGACATTATTAATGAATTTTAATACATGTTAGTGTTGGATATTTTTTTTATATTGATGAATAAGATGAAAATGTTGCTCATAAGTTGACATGTCTAGTTCAGATGAGACATGAAGATACAAGACTAAGAGATTCATCTACAAGACCAATATTACCATTTGACCATATTATATATCTATTTTGTAATCATATAATGACCTCATAGGATCATATAAATTAATTTTAAGTCTCTAAAATTGGTTATATAGGTGTTTTAGGTCATTATTTCCATGACTATGTTTTGAGGCTAGTTGGCAGTTCTGAGTGGGATACTTGCAGAGAAGGGTTTGAGTCCTTTTACCCTATGCAATGAAGTATAATAAACTTGAATAATTTGTTTAATTATTTAAGGTTACATTTATATTATTTTTTTCCATGGTTTTTTAACAAAATTGTGTTTTTACTTCAATTTTTTAAGATAGACTTTATGGGTATGCACAGGGCTAATTGTGAACATTGATAATGGCATGCTTCAAGTGGTGGTTGGAGTTAAAAGGTGTCATGGACATAATATGATATTTCTAGGGATATATTTGAGTGATTTATGATATTTTATTTCCATTTTAGGAGTTTTAAAGTGTTCTAATGACTTCAAATGGTAACGTGTGCTAATGAAGGCCTAATTGAATTAGATCTCCTTAAGGCCTAAAAGAGGTTTTTGGTACTATATGCTATAACAAACCTATTTTAATTTTTTTAAAATTACATAAGGCAAATTTTATTATAAATATAAATTGTCATTGCATGGATAATTAAGGAGTGTATGAGCAAGAGCCTAGTATAAGATAAGGCCTAATAGGCCTAATTGTCTAGTTAGATTTTGAAAGAGTTGAAGCGAATGAGATAAAAATTTGAAGAGATAAAATAGGTATTTTATACCATTAGGAGGGTTAATATAAACCATAATTAATATATTATATGGGTATTATATATTATTATCAAGGTCATATGGCCTAATCGAGTCAAGAAGAGGGCTAATTGAGTGAAGAAGGCTAAAGATGAGTTTGAGATAGATAGGAATGTGTGAAGAGATAAAGAAGGAGATAAACATATTTTTTATGATAAAAAGAGTTTTTTAAAGGTGATTAATTTTTTGAGTTTGATGAGTTGTTGTTGAGTCATCTAGGGGGTTGACACCTCCTTGTAAGTGGGTGTTTGCTAAAGCCTAGTTAAGTTGGTGTTTGGCTAGTTGGGATTGGTGTTCCAAGTGAAGTTAGTGCTTCACTAAATATTGATTTTTGTCTTACAGGATTTTAATACATTTGTTTCATCAGTTGGTTTTATTCCCCTTAAAGGTTTCCCACTGAAATAATTATTCTATGTGTTATGCTCTTGTCTCATGCTCATGGCTCTTAATGTGTTGCTAGTTTACTGTATTATTTTGATAGTTCATAAATGATAAATTAAAGTTGTAATAGTTTTGAATATTTATTCACCCGCTCCCCATCTCAATAATTGTGATTCCAACATCATAGAGTCTACAAGGAAGATATTGAGAAATGCATCAAATAACACTTGGATATGGATCCTATAAGGCCTAGTTCTAGTCCTTTTGCTTTTTCATTTATCCTAGTGAAGAAGAAAGATATAACTATGAGGATGTACATAAACTACTACCTTTTGAACAAAATTGTCATAAAAAATAGGTATCCCATACTTAGGATTGATGAATTAATTTATGAACTACATGAGGTTGTCTACTTTTCCAAGATTGGCTTGAGGACCGAATATCACCAAATTTGGGTAAGAGAAGAGGATGTTCAAAAGTCTACTTTTAGATGTCATTATGGGCACCATGAATTTTTGGTTATGCCCTTTGGATTAAATAATATAAATATTGTATGAATAATATATTTAGTAAACACTTAAGGAAGTTTGTGTTGGTCTTCTCTGATGACATCCTAGTGTATACTAAAACATGGGAGGAACATCTTCAACACTTGGACATAGTGTTGGAAATTTTGGGGCAGCAAACACTCTTTTTATAATATTCTAAATGTGAACTTTGAATTTACAAAATTTTATATTTAATACATGTAATTATTCCCCAAGGAGTCCATCTATATAAACAAAAAATCCAAGCAATCATGGATTGGCTTCCACCTACTACCATGATACATTTGAGAGGGTTTTTGGGTTTGTGTAGCTACTATAAAAAGTTTGTCAATGGATTTTTTTAGCTTGTTGTTTTGTAGACATATTTAACCAAAATTTGGACTTTCAATTGGCCTAAAATATCCCAAGTTGATAAATTCAAGGAGGTATGAGTTCGTGCTTGGTACTTATTATTCCAGATTTCTCCTTTCCTTTTATCTAGAATGTGATGCTTTAAGGGAAGGTATAGGGGATATTTTAGTGAAAAAAGGGAACCTTGTAGCCTTTTAAAGCTTGAAAATCAAATAGGTATAGTTTAGGTGTTTCATTTATAATAAATAAATGTTGGGCATCATGTATACTTTTTCCAAATTTAGACAATATTTGATTTGTGGCAGGTTTGTAGTCAAAACAGATCATAATAGTATGAACTATTTTCTCAATCAAACTAATTTGAGTGATAGGCAATATAAGTGGATAATAAAACTTAAATCCTATGAATTTTATATTGATTATGTCAAAGGGAAGGATAACGTAGTTGTTGATGCATTGTCTACACCAAAATAATAGAAGAAGCAAAGGAACTAGAACTAGGTTGGATATGTCCCATCTCCAATAATTACCTAATTTATTTATCAAATTAATCTTTGAATTCTCTTGGATGGATATAATTAATAATCAATATACATTTATAACCTAATTCCAACTCAGTTATGTGCTGAACTCCTCTATCTAGTGGCAATCCTAGAGGTATACACTGAATAATGTGTCATGCTTGTCTAAATAGACTGAATGACCACATGGTAGGATTTATTTTCTATGTATGAATTTGTAATGTTCACCAAACAATGGGATGCCCAAGAAACAATTCCTCTATGAAATTCTCTCTCCATCCTCTTAGTCATGACCACTCTAGGAGCACCATTGGTCATGTCTTGAAGCACAACCTCTTTCCCATATATTTTAAACTTTAGCTCCATAGTTTAATAATTTGGGGTGAATTATCCCAAATAATTTAACCATTTTACCCCAAGTACCACATATGTTTCTCCTATTCCTACAACATAGAATTCATGACTTATTTTATGTCTCCCCAAAGTAAGATTAAGTTGTTTAATGATCTTGGTATATAAAGGGTGTATCCATCAGATACAATCACATTGAAGCCCTTGAAATATTTTGCTTTCAAACCCATCCTTGTTACCAATCCTTCATCAATAAAATTTTGGGTTTCCCCATTGTCAATCAACACTATGACCTTTTTCCATTCCAAAACTCCCTGAACTCTATAAGGAGTATATATAAGAGCACCAAATAGTGTGGCAAGTGTGTCTCCTAAAGTATTTTATTCCTCTTTTAGATCCAAGCTCGAATGTTACTCTTGGTAAATCCATCAAATGTAGATAGAGTAACTTTTCCCACTATGTGTTGATGATGCTTCTAATTATACTAAGGGATAGGATCGGTCCTAGGTCCCTTTTTATTTCTCCTTAGTTGCATGAATTTAGTGAGGGACATTTCTCCCTTGATTTCAAGTATAAAAGTAATGTATTAATCATAACTATAAATGATATCATATATCATTAGAGGTTGAAACTCCACCTCAAGAATGACTTCTTATCTACATATGAAGTTAGGCTAGAAAGGCCTAGCTAAAACTCCAGTGTTGCCTTTTATGTAGGAGGAAGGTTATTGTTAGTTCTTAGAGCACTCCCCTCACCATTGGGAGGATGATTTACACTTATGCCCAACATGGTGTGATTAAACTTAGTGATCGTATCAGTCATACCCTCTTGGTTCTGAGCAAATTTCTCAAACCAAACATGATCTTGATCATCCATATCTTTATGACCTGGCTAATCAAACCCTTATATTTATTGTTCTTGACCCTTTTTATTTTCTCTTTCATAATACCTAACCTCTCTATCACTTTTTAAGGATGTAGGTAACTCTACCAACAATTTAATCCCCCATAACTAGCAAGGATATGATAAAATAAAAAATACTAGGATCAAGTCCATGATTTAATAATTATTGGTGCAAGCCAAAATTGTGTTCACATTAAATTTGGAAGAAAAAACTTAGAAATATATAAGATAAAATGGTTTTTCACTTCACATTCCCAAAGAGACTCTCCATATTCTTATGGGAATGGAAAATAAATTACTAAATGAGGCAAAAGACACCTAGGATAATAACAAATATATACAATATTGTTACATCCCCCTTTATCAGACCAAGCATTCCTCTAAAATTTTCAATTTTTTTAAATAATATTCCAATATATTATGAATAATGTCTTTAGGCAACCCTTAAGGAAGTTTGTGTTGGTCTTCTTTGATGACATCCTAGTGTATAATAAAACATGGGAGGAACATCTTCAACACTTGGACATAGTGTTGGGAATTTTGGGGTAGCAAACACTCTTTATATAAGAGTCTAAATGTGAATTTGGAATTTACAATATTTCATATTTAGGACATGTGATTATTTCCCAACAATAAGCATATAATATTACAAAATTACAATGTGAAAATATATTATGTTTTAATTATAAAGACTTTCCTTTAAAAATATGCCTACTTCTAGGGTTCATTCCCTCTTAGTCTACACAACAATACTTTGTTCCTCATGTGATTTATTAAATTTGAAAATTCATAATATATTTATAGCACCAAACACCAACTATGCTATCATCTTTATAAATAACTATATTTGAAATGCGAGTTAACCATGTGTTTATGACATTTGTCATTTCATCAACAATATCGCAAAATCTAGGAAATTTTTTTTGAGTTCACAAAAATCATTATGTACGTCACTTAGCATGTCCATTGTCTTTAGCTCTCTTGAAATGTCTTTTGAGAGAATCAATTTCTCATCAATAAGAGATAGCCTGATCGAAAAGGATGCGGATGACTAGATATTACTGAAGATTAACACTATTGTACATATAAGATTATGATAACATCAATAGCAGTGGAAATAGGTTATACACCTACGTGCTAATTTATTAGATCCATTTAAACTTATACATTATCACATAACTCTTATAGTGTCAGTATTTTAGCACCTAACTCATTAGTAATGATATCCAGTGATGTCACCACACTCTTTAGTTATGAAGTGATTGTTACCAACTATTGTAATGGTTCAATTGATGCTTCATCTTCCTTCATTATATAATATTGTACT
Source organism: Torreya grandis (assembly GCA_037957365.1). Lineage (NCBI taxonomy): Eukaryota > Viridiplantae > Streptophyta > Pinopsida > Cupressales > Taxaceae > Torreya > Torreya grandis. The sequence continues at coordinate 2,317,187 of JARHVA010000910.1, read as the reverse complement.
CTTCCATTATTTTTATATAGAGAGACCAAAAAGAATGAATTTTTGAACTATATAGACACCAAACATCTAATCTCTCAGATAATAAAATGTTATTATTATAGTTCTACATTAGTTGTCATTTATTTATTGTGTTATTTGTTCTTTGAATGCATTGCACTTTCATATTCTCTATCATTCATAAATTTGCTTTTGTTTATAACCATTTTAAATCCATTTATTTAGGTTATCCAATGGATCTCCTTTTGCATCTTAGATATGTGGTATCAAAGCATACACACCAATCATTTTTTAGTGGTATTTATTGTACCTAAATTTGTCTCTATTTATATGCCAACTCATACGAGGTCTAATTACATGAGGTTAGGACTCGATATTTAAGACCCTTAATTAAACCTTCCTTCATGTCCTCAAATGGGAGACAAATATTTGATTCCAAATTCATAAATGTTCTATAAGATTATAGGGGATGCATTACAAAGACAACAAAATATTTGGAAGAATATCATGTACGTGACTGAACAAGTATCATTGATCACTTCTTGTTACTTCTCCAACCATTTGGTGGTCAAACTCCATACAAGATAAAAGTAAATCTAGACATCCTTATTTTGAAGTCAAAATAGATGTAGATACATGAGATAACTGACTTAAACCTATCTATTCATATTAAGTAGTCAGCCAATTCTCTAATAAAAGAAACATTATGATTTCTCTTCTAGAAAAATCATTATCAGTAAAGAAATTATGGGAAAACTACTACACTTCACATAAGAATCATGAATATGAAGTTAACTTAGACACATCTGTAGACACATAAAATGGTTTTGTAGAAACACTCAAAGAAACATATTATCCTATCAAAAAATATGATGACAATACATCAAGTTCTCCTAGCTATGCCCAAGGCAAGGAACAACATGTGCAACAATACATAGATACATTTCAAACTTTGGTCTCCAAACTCAGGATTCAAGATTAAAACCAAAACCTTATTTTAAAGTATAGGTCAGGCTTGAGACCACATAACCAATCAAATATAGATTTATTATAAATATATTTAATTGGAGAATCATACAGCTTTACTTGAAATTTTGAAGCAAAGGCCAAGGTTAAGACTAAGAAAAAATATTCTAAATCTCAAACCAAGCAATAGTTTAAATCTTCTAAGCCAAATTCCAAACTAATAAACAAGACCAAACACCCTCCACAGAGGAAGCAACAATCATCAAATTATCAGAATAAGTAGTCTAAGGTGAGCAAGTGGTGTTTTGTTCCCAGGGAGACTCTATTTACACAACTTGAAGTAATATGTGTAGATACAACATCATTGGAGAAAGGTAATAAAATCAAGGATTCTGAACCTATCACCATAGTGGGTATCATAAACATATCTAGTACCCCTGTAGCAATAAAATAAGTAAAAAAATTGTTCCATTCTCAAATATGGATCAATACTCAACCAATACACTTCATTGTTGACAATAGATGTTAGAATAACTTGATTTCCCCTAACTTAGTTCTCATATTGAAATTACAAATGATGCCTCACCCACAACCATACACTATCAAATGGTTAGGTGTGAGATTTGATAAATGTGTTACTTAGCAATGTCAATTGATGTAAACCATCAAGACTTTCCAAGATATAATCCTTTATGATGTCTCATAGGTATGTGATGTTTTAATTAGTCAACCATATATTTATAATTGACATGAAATATATGGGGAAAATACCAAATGTGTTGTCATAGATGTTGGTAATAAGAGATATTGCATACCAAAAGTATTCCCTAAGTTATCACTCATCATCACCAAGAAATGTAAGATGCTAGTCACATCTAGTAAGAAGTTTGTGATTTTGATGGTAAGGTCTAAATGTAGAAAAGTCTTTATGGCACCAATCCATACTGCAGTCCCTCTAATAATAGTAGTAGAAAACCTCAAAGTTGAGCCACTCATTGGAAGAATTTAAGGATATTTTTTAGCTACCAAGGGAAGTGTTTACACTATGTGGAAAAGAACACTATTGATTTTATCCTTGCACTAATTATAACTAATTCCTCTTAATACTATAAATCAGTTCTAAAGAATGAATTAATCAAGTGACAAATCCATGAACTTATAGATAAAGGACATATCAGGCCTAATTCATTACCTTTATGATAGCCCCATTATTATTATGCCAAATAAATATGAAACGTGGAGGTTGTGAATCGATTAAAAGGCTCTCAACAAAATCATAGTGAAGAAATGTTATCCTCTTTCAAGGATTGAATATTTGAGGGACCAGTCCAATGATGTAAATATTCACCAAAATCAATCTTAAGTCTAGGTATCATCAAGTCCCTATTGAACCTATGGATACATGGAAACAACCTTCAAGGAAAAATAAGGTGTGTTTGAATGGTTATCATCCCTTTGATTTGACCAATGCACCAACTACACTCATATAGATAATGAATGAAATTGTTAGGCCATTCTCTATGTTTGTTGTAGTCTTCCTTGATGACATCCTAATTTTTAACAAATAATGGGATGAACATCTATGCTATAAAGAGTAAGTGATTAACACTTAAAAAAAAAAATTGTATGCAAAAATGGAGACATGTTCATTTCCTATATGGGAGATATAGTATCTAGGATACATAGTAGATGCACAAGGAGTGCATGTGGATCAAACCAATATTTGAGTCATTTTTAAATATACACAACTACAAAATCTAATAGAGCTTTGAACCTTCTTAGGAATGACAAATTTTTACACGAGATTTGTACTTGGTTTTTCTCATGTGACTTGGCCTTTGAACCAAGTTATCAAAGGTGGTGCTAAAGCAAAGGTCATCTAGGAAGCCACACAATAGAAAACATTTGAATAATTAAAATATAGACTTTGTTCTACACCAGTACTTATGTTAATAGATCTTAAACTACCAATTAAACTTGAGATAGATGCCGCTAAATTCACACTTAGAGTAGTCCTAACTCAATATAGTCATCTAGTTGCTTACCATAGTAAAATATTCACTGCAACGGTAACAGAGTACCTAACTTATGATCATGAGCTTTATGCCATTGTTCAATCATGTAAGCATTGGAAGAATCATATTTTGGAAAAGGAGATTTTGATCCACACACATCATAATCCACTTCAATTTTTTTAGACTCAAAATAAGTAGTGGCAAGAATGACTTCAAAAATGGTCTTCTTATCTTCAAAAGTTCCACCTAGACATCAAGCATAAGAAGGAAGGACCAACCCTATCATAAATTGTTTGAACTATCCAATTATTTTAGCTCACCTTTCTATACTTGATGAATGTGGCCATGAAGTTAGCACATGGTCATAATTTTATTTGGAGGACATGCATTTTATAGATACCTATCAGAATTTGCTTTGTGGTAATTCAATTTTAGATTTCTACTTGCATGATGGACTCTTATATCACCATGGGCACTTGTGGATTCTACATGAGGTAGAGAGACATAAAATAATATGGGGGGATCATTTTAGCAAGTTTGTAATACATTTTAGATTTGAATAGAATCTTTTAGTGTTGTATAAGTAATTTATTTAGCCACATGTCAAGGATGATGTATTTAAATACGTCAAGTCCTTTACCACATGTGCAATACCTAATTTGGTTAACAAGAAGCAAGGTTTATACGCACCTCTGCCAATTATAAAAATATTGTGTTAATTTATTTCCATTTATTTTATCTAAATATACCCTACTATTAATCATGGTAATGGTTGTGTTTATTTTGTAATTGATACATTCTTAAATATGGAATTTCTCATACCTTGTAATAAAGCAATATCGTCTCTAGAAATAGATCAATTATACTTTTAACATGTCTAGATCCACTTTGGAATCCCATAAAATATCTAGTCTAATAGGAATATAATATTTTTGAGCCATTTTTGGAAAGTGCTTTGGTCTATGCTAGACATAAAATTAAATAAGTCCCCCGCTTTCATCCATAAATTGATGGACAAACTAAAATTTTGCCTTTAATTTATCATAGCTACAATAGATCTCTGCACAACTCTACTACATATAACACTTTTTAACCCTACTTAGGTTTGCAACCTTTGGCAACCATTGACATAAATTATCCTATTCTCCATTAATAGTAGCAACTCCTTCAGTGCAAAAGGAAGTTAACAAATTTATTCAATTCATTGATCACATTCAGTACATTTAACAACAAGTGCAAACCATTTTATAATAGCCTTATGTGAAATATAAATAATTCCATGATAAACATTAGACATTACACACCTTTTAGGTTGGTGATCGAGTCTAGATCCTCCTGCAGAAGAAGAGATTGACAAGACCTTACCTCAATATTTTTTTCACTTCAGTACAGGCCCTATACCATCACTAAGCAAGTATGAGATAACACTTTCAAGTTTAATTTTCCATCCTACCTTGGCTTGCATCTAGTCTTCAACATAGAACTCTTGTGCCACTAGATCCAACCTTGCTTGATATTTTAGATACTACAGAGACTCTTTAGTATAAATCAATCAATCCCCATTACAACATCCCAAAAAAATCATTTCAAGTTATTGATGCCCAGTTAAAAGGACACATCGACAAAAGATCCCTCTCTTCCAAATCATCAAAGCATGTCAAATGTGTTCTGAAGAAAAATGGTTTATATAGGTTTAGGATGACAATTGATTTACACACCTATTACTACAACTGCATGTAATGTGGACCATTTTTCTTCAAGTAGGGATCACTAGGCCTTACTAAAGATTATCACTATTGCACACACAAGTTTGCATTAACCTTAAAAACACTTGTAGTAGTTTCCTCACTTATGTGTCAATTTTTTAGATCCAATTCCACTTCTGTATTAATGCATAGCTCGTGTAGTGTCACTACTATAGTACCAAGCTTATTAGTAATGATATCTCATGACATATTTACACTCTTCGGTTATGAACCAATTTTTACCAACTATTGTAATAGTTCAGGAAATGTTTCATATTCCTTCATTGTATAATAATGTACACTTTCATTATTTGTATATAGAGATACATAGAATAATGAATTTAGAAAGTACATAGACACTAGACATCTGATCTCTTAGATATAGTACACAACTTAGCATAATAAAATATTGATATCACAGTTCTACATTAGTTATCTCTTTCTTGCTTTCTTTATTCTCTGAATGCATTACACTTTCATATTTTGTCATTCATAAATGTTGTGATGTTGATAACCCTCTTAAATCCATTTAAGTAGGTTGTCCACTAGGTTTCTTCCTAATCCTAGGGTTATAGCCTTTAGATTTATTTACACTCCTCTCCACATTCCTAATTCCTTTTTGATGTCTTCAATAACTTTGACTCACTCAATCATAATTTTCACCCAATCCTTCACATTCTTGTCAATCAATTTCAGCCTATTCACTTATAGTTGTTCCACCCAAGTGTACATAGTTTTACTTTAACTATTGAATTTATTGATAGAGTTTATGTCTTCCTTATCAATGCCTGCAATTTAATAGAATTTGAGAGTGATGATAACATGATGTAACTTAGGATGATATATGTAGTAAGTGTGCAAAAATGTTCCTCAAGTTGTTCTTGGGTTAATTTATACCTTCTTTTTTCTTCTTGATCAATCTAGGAATATTTAATTAATTAAAAAGTAATTCTAATTACTTTAGGGTTAGGGTGAAATTGGAAAAGTGAGTTTTATAAAAAGACAAAGGGGAAATCATTATGGAAGATGATTGATTATTCACTTTTACCATTCATGATGGAATCTAGAATTATTTTAAATTCCTGCATGAGGATGAAAACATTCCATTACAGATGGATTAGAGGATGAAACCCCTTCAATCTATTGAGTTAGCTCTATATAGGGGTTATAAGTGTGCAGATCAACAATATTATTTTTAGATTAGGATTGGATGGAAGAAACCATTAATTTTCAATTTTAGGAGGAAAAATAGAACTATAAAACTCAGTTTCATAGTTGTTAGGGGTTGTCATAGTTGGGCATCACATCTAAGGGTCGGATCATTGCCCTAGGGCTAAGGAATCATACAAACAAGCTGAACTATCCCCTTTTAATGGAAATTATATCACATTGAGGTAAAATTTTGGGGAGTATGATAAATTACATCAGCCCTTATGGCAACATAGTAGATAGAAGACCTTCTGTAGCACCCAAAAACCACAACATCAATTATAGCGATTGTCAAACCCTTTTTAGGGATGGGTGTCACATTTCTAGCATACCTAACTGCTAGCATCACATTTGATAGCCATTTCATTATTGGTATAGGTTAGATAATGACTTTGAAGGTCTTACATTGACTTTCAAAGGGTTTTTTTACCTAAAAAAGGCCAACTATACTGTTCTAGGTTATTTTGAGCTAGTGTTTGGTGGGAAAATTAGAAATAAATTAGTATTTTATCTTTATTATGCAATCTAAATTTTCTAGAATTTATAAGGGTTTATTTTCTAAAAGTAAATTAATATATTAATTTGAATTTATTATTAGTTATTCTATATGATCTTTCTAAACTAAGTAGAATTCAAAAAACAAAATTAAAAAAATCATAATTCAGGATTTTTCAAGAATTAATTTTACAAGGGATATTTCATTTTGATTCCTCGTTCTTTTATTATGCATCCATCACCAGTTGTAGTTGATTGCACATGATAGCTCATTATGGGATATATTTTTATTATGAAGGTTGTACTTATATTATTATTGGTCTTATGAATAATGTTTTACATTGTTGGTGGATAACAACTCAAGAGAAAGTTTATTATGTTATTGTTATAGGGTAAGAACAAAATGATAAACATATTATTTTTTTATCTACACATATCAAGGATATTACATTTATCAAGATTATCTTGCTTCTAGATAGTTGAAGGCCATCATTGACATTAGACCAATTGTGCCTCTTAATTTATTATAGTGTAAACCTTACATGATTTTCATTACTACAGACATTTGAGATTATCTTGGATTGTTGTTGCATGGTGGGGGCATCGACCATGGTAAAATACCCCTCTTGTTTACTGTGTAGAGGCTTGAATATAGAATCTCATTGGTCATAAAGGCATAATTAAAAATATCCTCAGTGCTATAATTAAACCATGAAATAAGGCTTTTGAGTAAAAAGGGATCATGTATAAACAATTATAGTGCCATTATGTAATTTTACACTATGAATAAATCTAGTCAAAAGGTTTTATATCATGGGAGAAACCTAATATTATGTTGGCACAAAGCATAATGGGAGGAAACATAAATTTTTGGCTGGGATACTATTGAGTAGCACACTAGGCTCTGTATGAGAGCTTAGGAGCTTGTGTTGGTAGTTTTCATGTGTTACATTAGATTATATTGGAACCATGGGTGCATCCATGGGAAGGGTTTGATACTTTTATTGAGAGGTATTATGTTCAAGCCTCCATTTTCACTAGGGCACACCTTGTAACTTTTGGAAAATATTATGCAGTCATTTTACTACATGTTTTTAACTGCCATGAGTTGAATAAGGGAAGGAAAATGTGAAATGAGGTATGCATGGTAGGATACAATTTTGAATTCAAGCATGTTCACTTTCTCTTCTTCAATTCCTTTCTATAATTTGAGTCAAATGACCAATGAAATAAACCCTTTTGTTGTTCTATGATATCTATTTGGGTATACATTTTAAAACATGTAAAAGCATTTATTTTAGTGAGAAATGGTTGTATTTGAGTGGTGTGATAGTTATAAATTCTAAGATATCATCTTTCTTAGCTTGTTTGAATATTTATTGAAGTAGATTTTTTAAATAATATGTTCATCTTGAGAGTATATGACATGTATGTATTTAAAAAAAGGAAAAATCCAAGACAGGTTGCTTAGGAATCTATTGAATTTCTTTATAATCTCTTGGAAATTCAGTTTAAAGTTTGTTTTAATTAAGTTATCATTGTCGATTTAAAATCTTTGTTTGTATTGCATTTTACTATGGTGGAAATTGACTCTCTTAAGTAATAAACTTTACTTCAATAGAAATTAGAGTGAATTATTAATAACTTATTTGGTATATTTATAAAAGGATCTTTTCTTCTATAATGTAGAATGTTTGATTTGTGTATTCATCTATATAGTATTATAGACTTATATTGGGTACAGATGGAAACTTAGTAACCTGTTCAATTAGGATCTATTAAGGAGTTGTTAGTTGTACATGGCTACCAAGATTTTCATAGTTGGGTAATTAAGTTACCTGCACAATTTTGATAATACTTGGTGGAACAAGTGGAATAGTTTCTAGCCATGATTCTTTGATGTAACAGATGCTTGTGATGTTGTACAGAAATCATTAAGATGGATTGTTATCTTTCAACTATTTTGAAACAAGGTTTTTAATACTTATGGACTCTCATACTTGTAACATTAGTTATCATTGTTTATATATTTTGTATTGGTCCATGTAGTTTTGTAATAAATTTAGTCGAGTATATGTTTTCTTTATCATTCGGTATCCTTGGGTTCAACCATTGTTTTTACATCTCTAAATGTTATTTTAAGGTCATAAAAATGTCCTTTTAATCATTAATGATGCATTATAGTATGATAGGTTACGTATCGCTAATACTAACATACTTAACCATTGAGCTGTCTTGAGCTATGTTGTGTTGGGCTATGTTGTTTTTACATCTCTCAATGTTGTTTCTTCATCTAGGTGGTTTCCATCTTTTATATTTTATATGTAGCCATATGAGCTTATAGAATTATTTTATGCTTCTTTCTTTTCAAAAAACTCAACATCCCTGCTAGTGTAGATTTTATGCACCTAACACTAGTTTCAGAGGGCTATCTTATAGATGTTGATCTCAGGCAATTTATTGGGTGAAGGCTTTGACTGATTATGGGAATGGTTGTAGTTTCTATTTTGTCTTTGGTAAGTGAAGTTAATTTTTGAAATTTATACACTAGAGCTATTGGTTTGTCTTTGAAAACCAAGGAAGTCATTACTTATTCTTTGCACCATTCATTGGATGACATCCAAATCATTTTTGGTAGACTCCTCGTGTATGCTCTGAACATTATTAACAGTTTCTAGTGTTGTTTAATATGACTACAATTTTAGATTGACCAACCAAAATTACCTCACTACAAACTACATGGCCCAACAAAACATTGAATGGTGTGAAAAATAAGCATTTTTTCAAATTTAACACAATTTGTAGAGATTTTTAGCCTTCTAACATTAGTCACAATTTGGATAGGTGATATTTGAATAAATAAAATATAGCCCAATCATCTAAATAAATTTATAGGAAATCATGAATAAAATAGTTGAAATTAATTAGCATAGCCCTAGAAAATATAGCTAGAGCATTCTTTAGACCAAATGACATTACTTTATATGTAAAATATCCCCATTTCAATTGTAAATGTTGTCTTGACCTGATCCTTTTCTATGATGGGAATTTGATGATAACCATTAAATCCATCTATAAAGGAATATACTTTATGTCCTACATTTGATTCTATAACCTCATCAGTGAAAAGTATCAGAAAGGGATCATTGATGGAAGCCTCATTCAACACATGGTAATATTCACATGCCCTAATCTCACCTAAATTTTTAGATTGTACAACCATAAGACTAATGCAATACACCTTTTTGACCAGATAAATGATACTTTATTCTTGCATGTGATCTATCTTAGCCTTCATCATTAACTTCATGTTGGTATTCATTCTATATGGGTGCTTCTTGATAGCTCATGCACACTCTTTGAGTTAAATGTGCATCTCTTCCAATGATGGATCTACACCTTTCAACTTTGAAAATTTAGTGGTAAATCTTACACACAAAAAATATTTTATTTGTTCAACTTGAAAAGATATAAAAAAAAGTATTTATTCATAACTATATGCCAAAACTATTCCATATATAATATGGAAGGTATTATCCTATGATCCCTATGACATAGGGTTATAAATAATAATCTTCCCAAATATGATGTGGGAATTAAAAAATACTTAAAATGAACAATATAAATAGTTAGAATAACAAATTAGATATTTGACCTACTATAATGAATAATAATAAATTACTCATTTATATTTATTTAATAATGGTGAATTAATCACCCCTAGGTTAATGAAACTCCCTATCAACTGCCAATATAGAGTTGCATTTACCTATGGTGATGGATATACTCGAGACAACTAAAGTCTTGTAATTGGTTTGAAATCCATCATGCAAAATTTATCGAGCTTTGTCCTTGCATATTTGAGCTAAGATAAAAAGATGTGATTTTCTCTTTGCCAAACTTCTAAACCAAGATAATAATGTAGAAGTTCAAGATATGTCATGTCAAATGATCATTTTTTTCTCTTTATTTGTTGACTCAATCATCTTTATTGAACTGCTAGTGATGACTAAATCATCGACATATATAAAATGATCATTATCTCCCACCTTATTGTTTGAGGTAGAGATTGGGATCATATAGACTCCTTTTGAATCTATGTTTTAAGATATGATCATCAATTGTGACATACCATGCCTGGGGGGCCTACTTAAGACCATACAATGATTTTACAAGTCACAAAATTTATCTTATTTTTAAAGTATGAAAAAACATTTTGGTTGAGTCATGTAGACTTCTTCCTGTAAGCTTCCATTTTCTAATTTGACAAGTCTAAAAACTTTATCTTGTTTGATAAGTATGATAAAACCTTATGGTTGAGTCATACATACTTCTTCTTGTAAGTCTCCATCAAGAAATGTACTTTTTATGTCTGTTTGATGGAATTTCCAACCAAACTATATAGCTAGAGAAAAAATCATCCTAATAATTTTGATCTTAATTGTCGGATCAAATGTCGTCTCATAATCAATGCCTTCTTTATGAGTATACCCATTTATAACCAACCTTGACTTGTGCTTATTAAGACTACCATCTGCTTTGTACTTTATTTTGAAGATCCATTTACATCTGATTGGATTCTTTCCTAGTGTAAGGTCTACAAGATGTCATGTTTTATTCTTTATCAGTGAATTATATTATGTATCCATGACATCTTTCCAAGGTTTTGACTGTAGGGCTTCCTAAACTATAGAGGGCTTAATATATTCAATAATTATACTCATTAAGGCCAAATTGATCTCTCCTCAATCCATTCAATGAGTCCTTATTCCAGTAGTAGAATTATCTATAACACCATTCCATTTATGATCTTTTAGTGTACTTATATATTGTTTAACAATATATTGAGTTGCACCTGTGGGTGGTGTAGATTAACCATTAATCCCATTACTGTCTTCATCTAGGGGATTCCCATCTTCTACATTTTATATGGAGTTAGATGAGCTTGTAGAAGAAATTTATGTTTCTTTCTTGTCAAAAAACTCAACATCCCTACTAGTGGATCCATTATTTTATATGTAAGTGCTTATTCATTATACCATAAGAAAATATAGTTTTTTATCTTCATGTGAAGTTTATTCCTCTCCTCTTTTAGAATGTGCATACTTGATTGACATCCAAAAATGAAAAGATGTGTTATATATGGATTTCACTCTGACCATGTTTTTTATGGTGTTACCCCATCAAGAGCTATAGTGAGAACTCGGTTATGCATATATACTATGGTTTGACTGCTTTTACCCAAAATGCCTTTGTAAAGCTTAAACAATGTAGTATAGATCATGCCATTTTCATGATAGTGCGATCTATTTGTTGAGAAACATCATTTTGTTGTGGTGTATATGGAGGTTCCATTTGATGATGAATGCCATTTTATCGTAAAAAAAATTTGAGTTCATTATTGGTGAATTACCCCTAAGATCTAAGTGGAGGGTTTTAATTTTCTAACCAGTCTTTATTTTAACCATAACTTTAATTTTTTTGAAAGTTTCAAAGGCTTGACTTTTTATTTTTAGATAGTAAACCCACATTTTTATGGAGAAATCATCAATAAAAGCATGACATACTTAAACCAAACATGACTAAGTGTCATCGGTTTGCATAGATCAGTTGCACCAGATCAAGTTTTTCATGGGCTCGATATGTAGTTTTTAAAATAGGATCTCTATGTTATTTGCATGCTAAGTAATTTTGAAATTTCCATGTACCTTTTTTAAGAGGTTGTAACCCTCTTACCATGTCAAAACAATAGAGGTTATCGAGATATCAAAAACTAATGTGACCAAATATTTTGTGCCATAATTGTGTTGAGTTTATGTCATTTGCAACAAGTGCTTGATTATTTTTTTGAATGAAATCTAAATGGAACATTCAAATCACATTGGATGCTCATGCAAAATGTTTTGAGTTTTTGGATTTATCTCTAATCAAACACGTTTTATTTCCACCTTTATAGGCAAATTCAATGATCCAGGAGATTTTCACCCCATGATTCTGAACAATAATAACAATATTTAATTATTATTGCGAATGTAGATGGGGCATTATCTAGCTAATAATGCCACACCTTCCACAAAGTATATAATTAATTTTGAAAAATTGCTACCAATAAGATATATTTTAATATATTTATTATTTATTAATAAATATATTTTAATTAAGATATTTAAATTAATCTTTATATATTTTAATATATTTATTAAGAATTAATAAATAGATTTTTATTAAGATTTTAATAAATATCTTTTATTTTTAAAAAAATTGTGCCATTTTATAAAGATTATGTTTAAAAGAAAGGCAAGTCTTTATTAAAACATGAATATTTAAATCTTTATTCAAAAAAGAATCCATGCATCTCTTACATTTAACTCCATGAATATAAATCTTTTTAAAAGATTTTATGTGGGCACATGTTTTTTATGGCATGGACTTCTAAGTTTTAACGCCAAAGTTAAATATGGGGTAATATTCTTTAAAGAAGGTATTATTCAACATATTACCTATTAATATGTTAGAGAGTTTAATTATTTGCTATTTATGATAGCATAGATCAGCTTTGGCACTAATTATATGCCATTATCCATGCTCAGCTATATGCCAATGATGTTGAATTCCATTTTAGGATTTTGGTTTTGATCAGTTACAGAGCAAAACCAAATACAGGTAGTAAGAAATCTTAGAGAACCAACACCATGCTATTGAAATGAGAAAAACCCAATTTAAGAAAATTGTTAGTACCCAAGAAAATTTGTTATTGCCTGGCCAACACCAAATAGCATTGAAAAACATATATAACTATAGGTTATTTTACAAGGTAGTAAGAGGATTTTGGTAGAGAAGCATTAGATTTGCATAGAGGAAATTGCAGATAGAGATATCCAAATACAGAGGCAGTAGAACCTCCAGGAGGTTTATTTTGTTGCATAGATAGATATTTGATATGAAACTAAATTATTTACTTAGAGAGATTTTTGTAATTAGTCTTAAAGAGTTTTAATAAGATCAAAACACTCATAGAGTGGACCCCAACATGTAACTATTTAGTGAACCCCGTGAACAAATCTTTTGTGTTATATTTTATTGTTAATTTCCTCTTTATGATTAGAAATCATTTCAATTTATTTTATTAAATTAGGAAATTTTTATTAATTAATTTTTTGAATTTATTAAAAGGAGAAATTAGAAATTAAAATATATATTTTTTATTTAAAATCTGATCCAAGCAGACTATAGAAGTTTTTTATAACTTGGATTTTTGAATCACTTTGGTATCAGAGCCTATGATCAAGGCCATTTAACACATTGTCTGGCAAATACAATAATCTTTTATGTTAACTAGGTCTCAATTAAGACATGGTAAAGGGGAACTTGTAGAGTTTGATCCTGAAATTGGTGCAAGACGTACAAGCCAGCAATCAAGTATGGAAACAGATATGTTTGAGGTAGAATTCTAGTGTGCCTTCCTTAACATGAAAAATATGGTTGAAGAAATTATGAGGAACACGTAAATGGGAAAGAAGCAAAGGAAGATCAAGATGAAAGAGAATAAATTCCTCTTTGACCTTCATCTTCCAAGAAGTCCTCCTCTCCTACAGATGGTAAAACTATCTCACATTTGAAATTAGATGTTAAATTTGATTTGCCAACTTATAATGGTGAGCTCAGTGCAAATAAATTGGATAACTAGGTCAAGCAAATTGAGATATATTGTTGGATTTAGAACATTCTTGGTGATAAAGTCAAGATTTAGTTGGCTACTCTCTATATGAGTGGCATAACACTCATCTGGTGGGAGAGTAAGATTCAGGAAGATCTCAAACAACATGGTAAGTTAATCTCTTCATGGAATGATTTTATTTCTGAGTTGAGAAAGTAATTTTATCCTTTGGGTTATATGCAACAAGATATTATGGATTATCAGACTTTAAGATAGAATAAATGTCAAAGTGTTTAGGATTATACTCAGTAGTTTAGAAAGAAGGCATTAATGTTGGGCATTCCTTTGTATAGCTCAAAAACATTGTTGAAGTATATTTGAGGTTTGCATAGTTATTTGACACATAGTATTCTCATGTTTAATCCTTCTAACCTTGATAAAATCTATGTGCAAGCTACCCATATGGAATCTAGGGGTAAGATGACAAACAAAGGCTATGGAAATAAATCTCATAATTTAGTTGAAAATAAAGGAAAAGGTAAAGGAAGTTCTTCTTTGAATTCGATTTCCTTCCAACACATTCCGCGGGAGTGGAATGAGGTTGCAGATTGCCTAGCGAAGTGGGCCGCGGAGAATGGGACATTCTGGAACATTACTGAGGAGGCTCACCTCCCTCCGAATCTGTATCAAAAACTGGTCCATCTGGTGGAACAGGAGAAAAATGTGTAATCGGTGTTTGTTTTGATTCTGAATAAATTTTTACCCCCTTTTTTAGTTAAAAAAAGGAAAAGGTAAAGGAAAGAGTAAGGGTAAGTCTACTTACACTATTAAGAAAGAGGAAGGAAAACCTTTCTGTAATCATTGCAAGAAGAATCATGATGAGGCTAAGTGTTGGAAACTCCATCTAGAACTCAAGCCAAAGAGGTTCCACAACAAAAAGGAAAAGAAGGCTAATGCTATAATTCAATAAGACTTGGGATCAAATTTTGGTGATAAAACAAAAATGACTGCTATGGGTCTACAAGATTCAACTTCTTCCTCTTCTAACCCTAAACCTTTTTTTATTGCTTCATCTTCTAAAACTAAATTTAAACATGTTGAAAGAAAAACAAATGAGATGTTCCACATAAGATTTATATATAAGCATACTAAAATACCTACTCTTTTTTATAGTGGATCACAAACTAATATTATTTCTGAAGAGGTTGTTAAAAATTTAAGACTTAAAACTAAATCACATCCAAAACCATATCCTTTAGGATGGGTGTATGATGATGTAAAAATACATGTCACAAAAACATGCACCTTGAAGTTTGTTATTAATTCTAAATTCATTGATGAAGTAGAGCTAGATGTAGTTCTTTTGGATATCTATGGAATTATTTTGGGATGTCCTTACTTATATGATAGAAAGGCAATCCATTATAGAAAAGAGAATAAATATGTGCTTGTAAAAGATGGGATTGATTACATAGTAAGATCCCATCGTGTCAAAACCAATTTGACACTTGTCTCTGCAGGACAAATGAAAAGACTTGTAAACTCAATTTTGTTCTCATGATTGTGAAAACCAAGGATAGTAAAACATCCAAGGCCTTAGAGGGTTGTGATCCTAAACATCAATTTAAAATAGAAAATATTATTTCTAACTAAATGGTGTTTTTTAGGAACCACAATGTTTACCCCTTAAGAGGGAGATCCAACATGAGATTCAATTACAACAAGATGCCTCTCTCCCTAATATTGGCATGTATATGTTATCAGTAGTAGAGAATGAAGAAATAAAGAATCAAGTGATGGAGTTACTTGAGAAAGGAGTCATTCAGCGAAGTACCTCTCCATGTGGTTCACCTATTGTATTGGTACCAAATAAAAATGGTACATGATAGATGTGCATAGATTTTTGAGTTTTGAATAAAATCATGGTAAAAAACCACTACCCTTTTCCCCATACTGATGATATGTTAGATCAATTAAAATATGTAAAGTATTTTACTAAGTTAGATTTGAGAAGTGGTTATCACCAAATAAGAATAAGTGATGGTGATAGTTGGAAAATCGCTTTCAAAACTAAGCAAAGTCTTTTTGAATTGCTTGTTATGCCTTTTGGGTTTTGTAATGCACCTACTACATTTATGTGGATTCTGAATGATGTGCTAAGACCATTTCTTCATGATTTTGTAATTGTGTACTTGGATGACATTTTATTCTTTATTAACACATGAGAAGATCATCTTAAACACATCATGAAAGTCTTAGATACTTTACAAAAGGAGAAACTTTTCCTTAAGATGTCAAAATGTGAATTTGCAAAAACATCTTTGGTTTACTTAGGCTATGTTGTAGGGAATGGCTCATTAAAAATAGACCCTGCAAAAATTTTAGCCATAGTATATTGACCAAAGCCTAATAATGCAACAGAAGTTAGAAGTTTTCTCAGATCTGTTAAATTTTGGAGAAGATTTATTGCTAAATTCTCTTATATTGCATCTCCTTTACATGCTTTAATAAGTGTTAAAAAAGTTTTTCAATGGGGAGGAAAGCATGAAAAAGCTTTCAATACCTTGAAAGAAAATATAAGTACAAACCCAATTCTTGCACTTATGGATTTACAAAAATATTTTGAAATAGAAACTAATGCTAGTGGGTATGTAATGGGGGTAATATTAATGCAAAACCAACAATTTATGTGTTTTCATTTGGAAACTTTTATAAGTGCAGTTAAAAATTATCCTACTTATAATAAAGACTTGTATGCTTTGGTGTAGAGTGTGAAAAAGTGGAAACATTATTTGATGGGCAAAGAGACAATCATCCATATGGATCATCAGCCTTTACAATACCTTCAATCATAATCCAAGCTACAAGAATCACAACACTTCTGATGGATGGGATTTTTGAAACAGTTCTATATTTTTATAAGGTACAAAAAGGGAACACATAATAAGGTTGTAGATATGCTTTCTAGACCTCCTATTGTAGCATCTACTATTTTGCAGCATAGTCCTTTTGTTAATGAAAGTTATAAGGAACAATATGCTAGACATGTTGATTTTAAGGATGTCTATGAAAATTTGATAAATGGTAAATCAGTAGAAGCATTTGACTATCATGTGCATAACAAAATGTTATATCATCTTGAAAAAATATGTATTCCACAACATGAAAGAGTTCACATGATTAGAGAAGCACACACTTCTTTTGTTTCAGGTTATTTTGGCATTGATGAAATAGTTGCATAGTTACAAATATATTTCTATTAGCCCCATATGATAGAAAATATATCTAAATATATTAAAGGTCGCATTATTTGTTCCATAAGTAAACCTAACAACCAGAAGCTAGGATTGTATACACCTTTTCTTGTTCCTAACCATCATTGGGAAAGTCTTTCTATGGATTTTGTAGGAGATTTATCTATGTCACGAAGAAAAAATAATTATTTGTATGTGGTTGTGGATATGTTCAACAACATGTGTATTTTGGTTCCTTGTACTAAATAGGCTACAAATAAGGATACTGCACATTTATTCTTCAAGAATGTTTGGATCTATTTTGGGTTACCCACTTCTATTATATATGATCATGATGCTCAATTTATTGGTGAGTTTTGATCAACTTTGTGGGACTTGATGGATACTAAGCTAAAAAAAATCACAACCTTTCATCCACAAACCGATGGATAAATAGAAGTGGTCAACCAAATAGTGGTACATTTACTCAAGAGGTATTGTGGTAAACTTCCTAAATTAGGGGATAAACATTTATATTATGTGCACCATTCTTATATCCATGCTTCATATTATTCTACTTTAAAGTCTCTTTTTGAGACTTGTTTTGGTTATTTGCCTATCTCTCTTTTGGACTTTTGTTTTGAAAAAGAATATAACTTAGTGGTGAATGGAAACAGTGATCTCGAGAAGGCTAAAAAGTTTATTCAGAGGATTCAAATGATTCAAAAAGTTGTTTAAGAACAGTTAGAGAAGAGCCAAACTAAATATAAGGATAGGCATGACAAACATAGAGTTTATCATCAATTCAAAGTGGATGATCAGTTTCGGCTTCACATCAACAACGAAATACTGAAAGGAGAAGGTAAAAAATTAAAACCAATCAGGGATGGTCTTTTTAGGATTTTGGAAAAGATTGGTATAAATGCTTTTCAAAGGGATTTTCCTTCTTATATATAGATTTATTCAGTGGTTAATGTGGAAAACTTTAAATTGTATGAACCTATCATGGATCAAGATGAGGGTATTAAAATTCCTAATGTTGATGATTTTCCTTTTAAGTCTCTTCATGAGTTGCAAGAAGATGTTATTATTGACAAGAAAACCAAAACTACACGAAGGGGTGATACAAAATATCTTCATGTGGGTTTGAAAGGGTTGCATCCAAATAAGGCAAAATGGATGGAAGTCAAGAAAGTGCAGGAAACATACCCTCATCTGGTTGATAATTAAATTCAACTTTTAGAGGTCCAAAAGCTCTCAGTGGAGAGGAATGATCTAGAGATTTCCACCCAATGATTCTAATTAATAATGACAATATTTAATTATTGTTGTGAATGTAGGTGGGGCATTATCTGGCCAATGATGCCACAGTTCCACCCACAATGTTTATAATTAATTTTGAAAAATTGTTACCAATAAGATATATTTTAATATATGTATTATTTATTAATAAATATATTTTTATTAAGATTTTAATAAATATCTTTTATTTTAAATAAATCAGTGCCATTTTATAAAGATTTTCTTTAAAAGAAAGGTGATAGTCTTTATTAAAACATGCATATTTACATCTTTATTTAAAAAATAATCCGTACATCTCTTAATTTTAACTCCATACATATAAATATTTTTAAAAGATTTTATGTAGACACATGTTTTTAATGGCATGAACATCTAAGTTTTAATGCCAAAGTTAAATGTGGGGTAATATTCTTTAAATAAGTTACATGGCAACTATGGCATTGAAAATTTATGCATGAAACAATTTCAATGTGATAATAGTTTTTTGGAAATAAGAGTTGCATGTTTAATGAAACTCAAGTCTTTATGCATTCAGATCTTGATTCTTATTTTATCAAGTGGTAATCTTGAATTAATCAAGAAATGTAAATCTTGTTCTTGATTTTGGTGCCAATATAGTTCTTGGCTTAAGGGATCTTGGCATGGAATCTTTTTAAAGAATTATATGCAACACATTATTTCTACATTTAAGTGGGAATAATTATTATTATTACTACATTGGAAAATATGCGGTAATTTAATTCTTTAAAAGTTCTGAAAGATTTTTGATAGATATGGTATGCGAAAATATTGACGACAAAAGATTTATAGCTAGCAAAGATTATTCAGTAGAATACCTATTAATATGTGGGGAAGATTAATTATTTCTTATTTATGATAGTGTGAATCACCTTGGCCAATGATGTTGAATTCAATTTTTGGATTTTAGTTTTGATCGGTTGCAAAGTAAAACCAAATACAGGTAGTAGGAAATCTGAAAGAGCCAACGCCATGTTCTCAAAATGGAAAAAATCTCAATTTGAGGAAATTATTCGTACCTTAGAGACATTTGTTATTGCCCAACTAACGCTAAATAGTATTGAAAAATATATAACTATAGGTTATTTTATAGGGGCAGTAAGAGGATTTTGGCAAATAAATAGTGGATTTATATAGAGGAAAGTGTAGACAGAGATATCTAGATATAGAGGTAGCAAAACTTTCGAGAGGTTTATTTTGTTGCACAGATAGATATCTGATATGAAAATAAATTATTTGCTCAGAGAGATTTTTGTAATCAGTCTCAAAGAGTTTTCATAAGATCAGAACACTCATAGAGTGGATCTGGGGACTTAGCCATTTGGTGAACCCCGTAAATAAATCTTCTATGTTACATTTTATTTTTAATTTGCTCTCTGTGATCAAAAATCCTTTCAATTTCTTTTATTAAATTACAAATTTTTTATAAATTAAAATTTTGAAATTATTAAAAGGGAAAATTAGAAATTAAAATATTATATTTTATTTTAAATCTGATTGAAGCAGACTGTAAAGGTTTTTTATAACTTGGATTTTTGGATCATTCAATCTTCATATTATGGTTTAAGAGTTGACTAACTGATAAGAGATTCTTGGTTAAACCAAGTACATATAATACATTTGTGATTATACAAGTTTATGTACCAAGAGGTAAAGCAATATTGTTGATTTCTTGTACATTGTATGATGTATCATTACCCAAAGAACATTATTCTTGTTGGGTGTGTCCTTAAAAGTGTAAAACTAGTCTTTTCATCCTATCATGTGTTAGGTTGCACCCAAATCAACACACCAAATATAAATTTATCAGGATTATTTATGGAAATTAAAAGAGTACAAGAATTTTGCATCTTCATCATTGTCTTCATGTTTAACAATATTACCATGTGCTTTGTTTTCTTCTACCAAATCTGTTAATTCTATCCATGTGATTTGATTTTACTTGATGGGGATAATTGTTGGATAACGAGCCTTTGACCACTTGAATAGCCCTTTTCTAATGTATTATACTAATAATATTTGAGTTCATATCCCTTATGACCACAAATGAGACATTATTTTTATGATTTACTTCTTTGTGGATTTTGTTAAGGACTCTATTTTGACGATGTATTTGAAGACTTGATGGGTTTAATGCCTTTCTAAGAATCGAGAACATGTTCTTATTCTTGAATACTAAAAGACTCTTCTTATTTCAATATATTTACCAGTTTTTCAAAACTTGGTTTTTGTTATATGACAGTCAAAGTAGTCATAAATATTTTATATGAGGGTGGCAAAGCTCTCAAAATAATGGGTACAAGAGAGTCATACGAGACTATTTCACCTAAGGATTGGAGTGATGCCCTTAAAGTTACAACATGTCTAAGAAAAACCTCTACTTTTTCACCCAATCTCAATTTAAGAGAGTGAAGTTGTATTTGTAGATGTAAAATAGTACTAT
This sequence comes from Torreya grandis, assembly GCA_037957365.1. Classification (NCBI taxonomy): domain Eukaryota; kingdom Viridiplantae; phylum Streptophyta; class Pinopsida; order Cupressales; family Taxaceae; genus Torreya; species Torreya grandis. The sequence continues at coordinate 2,296,107 of JARHVA010000910.1, read as the reverse complement.
CTTTTTTGGCCTCATATACTGTTTGTAGTTTGTCCAAATCTTATTTAGTTTTTTTGGTTTCACAGATGTGTGGTTGCCCTTCATTTGATACCCCACACATTATTATCAATTTTGCCTTTTGATTAACTTTGTCATATTTATGTTGATGGTCAATGTTGAATGCATGTTAGGTGTAGGATCCATCTACAATAAGCCAAATTTATTTAAATTCTAGTTGAGTTGTGATCTGTCTTCCAAGTAGAGTAGTTTTTGCCTTTTGAGTAACTAAGAATTTGATAAAAATAACTTTGGTGCTTGTACAACCATGATCAAGACTGTGGATGATGGAATGGTTCTTTATCACTCTAAGTATTTAAATATCCCTTTATATATACCATCAGACTGATATACTAGACCTTTCTATATGCGTGCCCTTCTTATATACTCGTCAGTACATGGAAGAAGCTCGCCCTTTCTATATTTTCATTGGTACATGAAATAGGTTTTAAAATATGTGAAAGAATCTAATACATAGTATCTATATAGTAATAAAAGCGGTTCATCCAATCATTATCACTTGATTATATATAATTCTTCATATGCGAGTGTAACTTCTCTATATACTTGGAAATTCCACTTTTAGGATTTATGCTTTTCGATTATAACAAACATGTAATGGATGGATGGATATGAGTACATGTTCCCTTATTACTCCCTGCTTATTTATAGGTTCAATGCTCATATGTCATTGTTGTAGCTATATTAGGCTATGTATGCAATAACCCAAACACAATGGCTTTACCTATAAACGCGAGTTGGAGGCATAACTTTTATTGAATGTTATGTTTGAGTTTAACACGTGATTTTATGAAATACAATGAAAAAAAATAAAATGTAAGTGAAATATATGATACATTAAAACTTAAATTACATTCTTTTGAGTTTTTTTTAAAGACTTTCTCTCTAACTTTACCTAGTTACGACTAAATTTAGTAGAATTACCAAAGATAATAGAAAAGAAAATTCTACTAAAAGTTATTTTGGGGGAATTGAACCTCACACCTCTTCTTTGATAAAAAACAATCCTACCCTCCTGTTTATGCATCATATCAAGTTTATAAGAGATAAAATGTAAATTTAAAGGCTTAAATATCTTGATTTTTAATGAAAACCACCTTCCTACCCACTACCACGAGTTTGGCAAATAAGTGGTTTTTGAGATAATCTAAAGCAAAAGTTTTATTTTATAGGTAGTTTTGAGATAGGAAATGGTGCTTTTAGGAAAAAAAAAGGTTGTTTTGACTTTTGTACAATTTTAAAGTTCATAAACTATTTTTTTTAAAATTCATGAACTAAAAACAATAGTAAAACCACCAACCTTGGTACTCTTTTATTTGAGGTGGTGCTCTTGGTTGGGACATTAGCTTTAGAACATAGACTTTTCCTTTGATTTTGGAATACACCCCTTTATAATGCAACTTAAAATATTAAATATCTGCACATTTTTATGGACTACATAGCTATAGTATTCTGGTATGTATAGAAACATTAATAATAACCTTCCAATGCCAATCTCTAATGTCCTACGACATGTCTTCAACACAATCCAACACCATGGGTTATCTAGAATAGGTTATGTTTTTTTGAAAACATGCGTAGCTTTAAACTAGTCTAAGATTTATGGGATGTTTCAAAATGGTGTGGGAGTACTCAGGCTCCTCCCTCTTTTTTTAACACCTCACAAGGTCATAAATCTCTCAGGCTCTCATACTAGATCTTACAGACAAATACTATTTTATTTGTTTTACTTGAAAATATTTACAAATAAGTATTGATTGTGTAAAAATTAAGTTGGTCAATGCGTGTAGATGTTATTGCGTGCACAGGAAAGGGTAATACAAGAAACAAGTTAGGACTAGGATGCACCAAACTTGTGTGCATGATGCATAGGTTGATGAAGAACGTCAAATAATTACGTAGAAGTATTTATGTAAATAGATTTAGGAAGGTTAGCGCGTAGATGGAATAATTTGCATAAAGGTTCAAAATATGATCATTGACAATGAGACTCTTGGAGATAGATAGGAAGGAATGCGTCCATTATATATGTGTTAGAGTGAAAGACATAATTGTCTTTGGGAAGTGTGGCAACTTGCATGAACGTGCATGGATATGAATTGACATGTATCATTTGGGAAAGGCTATATAAATGCATATAGAGAAAGGAAGAGGTATGGGAGGAGATATCAAGATCAAGAGGATTGTCTTCTTCATTTGAAAGTTCAACGAGAAAGTGATAAAAGGAGATCTAAGTAGAATTCATTGTAATAGCTAATATAAGCTTGCATTTGGTAGTTTTTAATGAAGCACAACATGTAGTTTGTGCGATAAAAAATTGTTGTGTATATAAACATTTGAGTTTCTTTTTCTATGTGTGTGTTTACTTGTTATTGGGTTAGGGCCTTCCTTTGTTGTAAACCTTGTCTTTGTGACTGCATCAGAAAATGCTAGTAAGCTTATTTATGATGTATTAGTTAATAAAATGGATAGCTCATATTATTTGAATCATATTTTCAAATTCTAATTGCTTGAAAAACATCATAAAATGATGTTAGCTCATGCTATGATGTAATATTTGTCATTTTGTAAAATAAACACTCTCATTTGTCTTCAATATTGGATCAACATGATTGGGATGAATTTGGTTCTCTTGCTGTAAGGGAAATGATGTTGTTAACTTCACACTATCATTGAATGCAAGGAAAATTTTCATGTCTTATTCACGTTTTTTTACCATGTGATATCGATTTGAGTGCTAGTTAGATCCTAAAATAAATTCAATTCATTTATAAATATATTTGAAAATGTTCACTATATATTTTTACAATTCTCATTACCTTATCACAAAACTCAAATTTTTACCAATAAATTTTAACACTTCATTTTAAATATCTTAAAAATCAAAATATTCTTATTAATTTTTTTTATCACTTATTAAATCTAAAATAATTAAATCCCATTTAATTAAATTAAATGTAATTTCTTTAATATTTTTGTAAACGTTTAAACCAAATTCAATGTTAATGGATATTTGCGTTGCATGGGGGGAGGGGCAATCTTATTCGTAGGGCATAGTTTAAAAAGCATCTAAATATTGTGTACGGATAGATGGCGTGAACCACACGCTTAATAAAAGCATTTTAAATCTAGTTCCAAACGGCTATGTCATTTCACCCCCTGACATAATGTGGGATTATATAATGTTTTAGTTTGCCTTGTGTTTTGTACGGAGCTTTTTTTTCTTTTTTCTCTGGTTAGGGCATGGGAAGGCAGAGGGAGCATCCAGAGGAGGAGGAAAGGTAAGGCGCAGCGCAGGGCATGGGAAGGCAGAGGGAGCATCCAGAACGCGCCCGGCATGTTTTGTGCGGTATTTGATAACTCACCCTGTTGCAGGGGTGACTGCTCACATGGCGCTAGCCGTCATCTGCTGCTGCAAGCTCTCCTCTCTCTGTCTTTTTGATCTCCAGTTCCCACAGTCCGAATCGTGCATTAGCTGCTGTTGTTGTTGTTCAGGTCGTTTATCAACTTCTCGAGTCCACCCGTGTGATGAAGATGATGGATATAACCTAAAATACTCATACCCTGAGGCCTCGTTTCCTCTACTGCCGATCTTTCCCACTCGGCCGGGGTTCGAATCTGATCCGTCATGCTCGCGTTGAGGTTAAGCGACTCGCCGTGGAAATTATACGGCGGCTTCAGTGGAGCCGACATGCTTGAGCTGGAGCTGTGCATCGAGACGTTCAGAGTATGAAAGTTCGCCGGGATAGTTGAAGTGCCGGTGGTGGCAATCACCGCCGGTTCTCCCTGTTGCAGCAGCCATTCTATCGTCTCACCGTCTGACTTGTGCCCCAGCGCCCGCGGCAGCTGAAAAACCCTCGCCGCGCAAGTTGCGGACATACGAATTCGCCGGCCCCGCCCGTCCGTCCTCTTTGGTATGACGATCCTTGGTGGATGCCCACTTCGCCGGCGACAGGTCCGGATTTACAACTGCACCTCGTCCTCGGAACGTACGATTGCAGCATCTGTATTGTGGTTGGTACCCGTGCCCTTACTGTTATTAATGTCCGCAAATAAATTACTATTATTGGGATTTATGGCATTGATGTCGGTGGGAGAGAGGGAACCCTGATTGTCATGTGACCTGGCCTTTACATGATTATATCCAGAAGACAAAGGAGGACCCAACCGTTGTACTTGCTGCCGCTGCCAGTACTTGCTGCTGTCTACGAGTGGAAGAAAGCGTGATATCTACAAGCCCATCTGCGCCACTGGAGAGTGCGTTATCATGAATGATCAATCCATATAGTATCTCGTGACGAGATAACAGAAATAGCGTCTCTGTCCTGTGTTTCCATCCACTGAAGGCTCTTGGATTCTGACAGCAGAACGTTGCCACTTGCCAGCTATGCTTGGCTTACAGTCATGGATGTTTAAGCCGTGAAACATTTAATAGGCGGATGCAGGGCCCGTTGTTGATGTGAACATTTGCCCCCTTTGCGTCGTTAGACTTGTGGCTTGTACAAAAAAGGGGCATCTCAAGCTTTATCTCCATATCCCTGGCAAAAACTATCCATAGAGGACCATCACGAGTAACTCCGTATCTTAGAGTTCCAGGCAGCGGAATTGTAGGGTTGTCATCATCACTGGTGACTCTGTACATTTCTCCTCCTCTGCCTACCTCGGCTGCGCTTCCAAAGCCCACGGCACAATCTGAGAGGTTCATTCTGTTCTGTGCGCAATGCTGGTCTCTTCTCCAGCGCTTATCAATGGCATTATAGGAATGTCTTGAACAGACCTGGAAATGGAAATTCAGTAACGATATCATAATGGAGGCAGCCATAAAGAATCTCTGATCCATGGCGATGATTACAGACACTGAGTGCTACAATGACCAAATGCCTTAATCAATCCTATTAATCGAAAATAGTTTACCTGGCTTCAGAACTTGTCAATTGCATTGGGTTGCCCCTGGTTGGCATGGCGTAGAGCATAAATTACGTGAATTGACAATATATGTGCTGGGGTCAGTGCCACCTTTGGAATGCCTCTTCATCTTTGTGGCCATTACAAAAATAAATAATATTGCCACTGCCACAAACACTTATTGCCACGCCACTGCCACGAACACCTATTGCCTGCCAAAAAGTGGTGTACCCTGCACGGCTTAAAATTTAACCCGTTCCACCGGCTCAAGTCAACCAGGTAAGTCTATTGAACAGATCGATATATCTATTATTTATTATTTACATTTTGAATGATATTATAAAAATGTTGTATGCTGTTTTAATAATTATTTAAATTATTAGATATTCAGACGAATTTTATAAATAATAATAATTTTAATAATTTAAAAAAAAATAATAATTATAAATTGGAAAACTAATGTTATAGTTTATTCTTATTTTTTAATTTTTTTGATTGGTGGTAATCAGTTTATTTATTTATTTGAATTAAATTCTCAGTATTTAATTAAGATTTTTGGTTGAGAAGTAGGTTTTGTTTTTGGTTTCAATTATTTTCAACATTTAAATAGGGCTTATGATGCTACTATAATTAAGAAATACATCACACTCGCCTTAAATAGTAATGACATTTCACTACTTGGATAGTCTCAATCACAACAAACATTACTACAACATCATGAGTTAAGGTGGAATATAGAGCTCAACTAACCTGCTCTCTACATTGCCTTTTATGACAGACTTATCTCAAATTACAAGTGAACATGTTTTTGGTACTCAAAGTGTATTAAATAACTCGACATACTAGGTTTTACTTCAAAATGCTCTTCTTCTAAGTGTTTAGACATAGATTCAACAATACGAACAGCCACAAACCTACAATATAAACAATATAATCTATTTCTTTATTTCCCTTTTCGAAACCTAGTTAGTAGAGAGTAGGCACAATGTACATCTTTAAGAGCTGCTACATTAATGTTACCACCTATCTTTTGCTACTTGTGAGATTTTGTACTGATTTACAACCTAAATAAAATGCCCATTCAATGTTTCCATTGATGCATCAATTGTACAATCTATTAGTCATATATGACATTCAGGTTATACAGTTAGTGGAGGGCAATTTTTTTTTCAATCTAAAAATATTGTATTTATTTTAATATAAGATTTGCATAGAAAGATAAACACGAGAGTTCGAGCTCTACCTAACTAACTAGGAATCACCCATGGTATTTCATTTAATTTTTACTTATGTAAGCTATGTTTGGTTTGCAGGGTCAACTTGTAATGGAAGTAGTTAAATTGGTTGTGTTCCCTAACAAATTAGATCTAGTAAGGAAAACTTTATACAATCTTATTCATATATCTAGTAGAATTTTAGATATGTACAACCAGACTTTGAACCAAAATTAATTGGGGAACGGGCTAGATAATTACGCTCTAATATCAACTGATGTGAAACATAGTATCATGAAGTAAGAGAGAACAATAGAGTTGTTTAGAACTATATATGTTTTATATTATTCATAAGCACTAGTAAATAGAATACAATGATAAAAATATAGAATGTGAGAAGACATGCCATGCCACTTGTATAGAGGTGCATAACTAGAATATGTGGCATGTGAGCATGCATGGTATTAGAAGGTTTAAAAACCAAGTCTAGCATTAGTTAGCTTGGGAAAGATAGGTCTTACTTGTAGATAGAATGTTGCTAAACAAATTTTAATAATTTTTAAAGATAAATGCTAAATAATTTTGCTATTGACTATTAGTTCTCATCAATGAACTTTATAGAAATTAAATTGAAAGCATTTTTACATTGTTTCCTTATGAAATCTAATAGATCATTTGACCTAAATCATAAATTATACTGGAACGTTATATAAACACATGCTAAAATGGAGAGGCCACACCGTTTTTGTTACATCATATATGCAATTATAAATATACTTAGTTTTAAGGGACCAATGGCTTAGGAAGGGAGATATAAATCCCTGATGCTTTCATAAATTGATCCATAGTTAAAAACCTATAATTTTTCAACAACCCATTGTGATGGGAGATGGAAAACCACTCACTTCCTCAAAAAATATACTCCAAGATGCTTCTCAGTATTTTCAAGACCTCCTTATAGTTAAGGCCACACTTCAAAGAAACAAACCATAAACCATAACAAGGATTTGAAGCACACCCATCTCATATCAAAGAGGAAGATAATGATCAAATTATTAGACCAATTTTCAAATTAGAATTGAAACATTTCATTTGTTCCTTTCACAAGGATAAAGCTTCGGGACTGGATGTTTTCTTGACCTTTTTCTACCAAATATTTTTGGCTTGTGATAAAGGAATACCTTTTTGCAGTCATTTGAGTAATTCTTAAAAAATGAATCTATTCTCAAAGCTATGAATGCCACTAAGTTGGACCTCATCCCGAAGGAAGCTCAAGATGTACAAATAGACCAATTCAAGCTTATAGCTCTACGTAATATGACCTATAAAATTATATAAACTCATTGCTTTATGATTCAAACCTTTATTATAATTTTTTTAATACCTAGTTGACATTTGTGCATGAAAGGCAAATCATTGACAATATCCTATCCACATGGGAGATTCTACACTCGTTGAAGATCCAAAAATGATAAGGAATCCTCATTAAGTTTGGCATGTCAAAAGCCTTTAACAGATGAAACTGAGATCTCCTTTTCTAGACTATGACTACTTTTGGTTTCTCAAAGCATCTAACTAAATCAGTTAACATTTGTATCATAACATTGCCCCTTGTGGACATTAATGAGGACATTGACCTTTCATTCACTTACACTAGAGGCCTTAGACAAAGCAATCCGATAAGCCCATACTTGTTTATTATATTGGGAGAATGTTTATGTAGGTCATTGCAACATGCCAAAATAAAAAGGGAAAAGTTGCATAGGACACTCTTCCTTTCTGATAAATCCTTGTTATTGAAGCTTGACACATTTGTGTTATATTTGACAACTTTCAAGAAGCCTTTGGTCAATAAATTAATAGGCACAAATCTAAGGCAATATTTGTTAATGTTTGCATTACCAAAAAAAGAGATATTGTTCAGGCTTAGGGATTCTCTAAAGGATACCTTCCCTCAACTTATTTGAGATCCCCTTTCGATGATAAACCTCATTTGACTTCTTGGCATATTCTCAAGTCATAGTTTGGAAAAAAAATTTCAAATGAAACCATAGTTGGCTTTCCTATGCACATTGGCTTCAACTATTGAAGGTTGTACTCTAGGTGGTTTTGGTATACACTCTCACTCTTCTTAAACTCCCTAGGTACATAGGGGAAACATTCACAACCCTACAATCTAAATGTTTGTGACAAGGCATGAACTAACAACACAAGTATTACTTGGTTTCTTGGGATGAGATTTGTAGGCCGAAATGTTCAAGAGGATTAAATGTCAAAACAATTTGTAATTCAACAACGTTCTATCCATGAGATCAACTTGGAGGCTCAAAGTTTCAAACATCTCCCGGTGGAGTTAAAATTTATTTGGGGATTATCTAGATCCTAACCAATGTAAGACTCCATAGTCCAAAACTACCCAACACATTAAATTTGGTGCTAGGTCCTCTCATAAATGATAACATTGCAAGTTGGAAATGGGCACATAATACCCTGCTGAGAATCAAGTTGGAATGACTACCCACCTCTCTCTTCATAGGTATTTGATTCTATCAAAAACATTTTACAATCTTGGGGAAACTTTATCATGCAAGCTACTATGTAAACCCCCCAAGCAGTGAACCCTGGGGACCAAGCAACAATTGAAAAACATAGGTGATCGTCCCTTGTCCAAGTCCAAATATTGATTGATGAGATCTCTAATCACTTGATATTTATATATCAGATATCCTTATTAAACGTATTTAGTCCTCCCCAACTAGGGGACACTACAAAGTGGCCTTGGTCAATCTCAACCTTGAGTTAGTCAATGTAAAGCAGATATTGGAAAAAAGTAATTTCTGAGTAGGCTGGCCAAATATCATGCCATTGTGGTTCCCATTAAAATATATGATTCTCATGGAGAAAAATTTCAATGTAGAGGTTCAATAAGGACCATTTAGCTGATTAAATTGTTAAAGGGAAGGGGAGAAAATAATTCACTAATTATTCAAGTGCCCCTATGTTCGTCAAATTTGGTAGATTTTAGCATAGTAGTTTTAAAGATTAAACATATGCTTCAATTATTCTCCAAGTGGATCTTAATTCAAACTGTGCTCAAAATCTCACTTCAGTTTTGGCCCTTTAGCGTATTTGGTCTAGAATAAATGCTAGTATTTTAAACAATAAGCAATTTGCTTTAATTAACATTTGAAAAATATCACTTCAAGTTAGAAGAATGACAATGGTTCGAGAGGGAAATAGCTTTGTAGCCTTCTCCTCACTCAATATGGAGGACCTCAAAACTTTCCAAATCTTTGGCTTGCCATTCCATTATAAATACCAAAGATTTATCAATATTTCCAAGCATGCCTAGATGGCCCCCCTCTAAAAGATCAACTTCGATGGATCTACCAGACAAAATTTGGGCACTACTAGTGGAATAGTTGCAATCTTGAAGAAACATTGGCTTTTTTTAATATGCAGAGATTTGGGCAAGCAAATTACTAATTTCTCCCAACCCTTGTCCTTGTACAAGAGAGCTTATCTAGAAACAAAACACCATATTTCATAGTTGTTCATCAAAGGTGACTCCCAATACTATAATTATGGAATTCAACATCCAAACCATTGAAAATAGTCAAGTCCAAAGTCCTCAAGTCTCCCTAAAAGTTGCTCCCAATTAGAAGATGGACACTATTTTAGATCGTCTCTTCAAACAACTCTAGGAGTTCAAAGATACCCACCTCTTAATATTATACATGCAACCATAATCACATTGCAGACAAACTAGTTTGAACTTAGCTTTGGTTGCAACTTTCCATGTTTTCCTTTAGGACATCTTCAAAAAACAACTCTTTTTGTGCCATGTTCCTTGGTGCTCTATGGGCCTTATTTCTTTCGTGTGCTATTGTGCGAGCCTTTACTTTTACACCTTGCTTGTTATCCCTAGTGCGTTCTTATGTACTTTGCATTTTTACATGTGTATTGCTTACTTTAGCCAAAACTTATACCCCTTTCTTATTCTTCCTTGCACAACTCTCAACCACCTTCTTTCAAGGCAAGTGGCCTCTTACATAGTTCGAAACAACCTTCCAAAATGTTACACTATGCAATTATGCAAAACTAGAGTTGTTTTATTTCTCGCCTGATTGACTCTGTTTATGTCTGATGCAAGATTGTCGAATCCCTTGTGATGCTCCTACATCATACCCTCGTGATAATTAAAATGTAATCTCCTGCATATAAGTAGGATTGGATTGGTAGAACCATTTTTTTAGTTCGCTACCTCGACTATGGTGTTCCCCTGCATTGGATGTGGCACCTAAGAAGGCTCACTCGGCACTTTCTCCTCTATACCTTCATTGGGACATAAACCGTCCTCTGCCTAGATCCAATATCCTTCCTCTTCTTTCCCTTTCTTCTTATTGTGGGTTTGTGCCCACCTCTATTTATTCTTATGGTCATATGCCCACCTTTGTCTCCTCTGGGTCTACGCCCAATTTCATCTCTCATGGTTCTGCACCCACTATTGTCTCTCATGGGTGGTTACAACTTTCCTTGTTTTCCTTCAGGGCACCTTCAATGAACAACTCCTTTTACGCCATGTTCCTTGGTGCTTTATGGGCCTCTATTCTTTCGTGTGTTATTGTGCAAGCCTTTACTTTTGCACCTCACTTCCTATCCCTAGTGTGTCCTTATGTACTTTGTAGTTTTATACATGCGTTGCTTACTTTAGCCAAAACTTGTATCCCTTTCTTATTCTATAACTCCTTGCACAACTCTCAATCACTTTCCTTCCGCACAAGTGGCCTCTTGCATAGTTTAAAACAACCTTCTAAAATGTTGCATTGTGTAACTATGCACAATTAGAGTTATTTTATTTCTCACCTGATTGACTCTGTTTTTGTCAAACCCTTATGATAATTAAAATTTAAGCTCCTGTATACAAGTAGGATTGGAATGGTAGAACCATTTTTTTAGTCGGCTGCCTCGACCATAGTGTTCTCCTGCATCGAATGTGGCACCTAAGTAGGCTCACTTGGTGCCTTTACATCATCATTGGGACATAAACTGTCCTCTTCTGCCTAGATCCAATACCCTTACTCTTCTTTCCATTTCTTCCTCTTATGGGTTTGTGCCCACCTCTATTTGCTCTTATAGTCCTATGCCCACCTTCGTCTCCTCTAGGTCTACACCCAGTTTCATCTCTCATGCTAGTATGTATGTATGTATATAAACATATATATGTGTGTGTGTGTGTGTGTGTGTGTGTGTGTGTGTGTGTGTGTGTGTGTGTGTGTATAGAGAAATATAAGCTAGTGTAGAGTCTATAAAATGCTGAGTATGTAGGGACCAAGGGGAATATACCTATTTTTTTTGAAAAATATTAGAATGATCTCGATGTTGACACATGGATGGAACCCACCACCAAAGAATTTATTGGAATCTACGTTGGCATTGGATGAGATGAATTTGACACCTTGTTTTGCTCATTTAGATGTCAAATTCATGAATTAACTGTGTAACTTCATTTGATTTATATAATCAATCTTGGAGTGGCTTGACATGTAAATCAATGAAACTATCTCAGATCTAATTTCACGAATTAACTGTGTAACTTCATTTGATTTATATAATCAATCTTGGAGTGGCTTGACATGTAAATCAATGAAACTATCTCAACCATTCACTAGTCCATCTTTTGCTACACGAGCACATTTTGCCACTAGTGCCTCACATTCTCATAATTTCTCTCAAGCTCCTATCAACACCAATAGTGGTACCCAAACAACTAATACCACCTCCAATGCTTTTTAAAATGCTAATAAAACACATCAACTATTGTTACAAACACTTAATCAAATAAATACCATTATATCTCATAACACAAATCAAATGATAAGAATGCAAAACCACCTTCTTCATCTTCAATCTCATCCTTAACCAATGGCTTAGGGCACACATAACCAGAATGTTCCCCCTCTTCCTCTATGAGATTCTCATGTCAATCTCATTCTTAAACTGTCCTCTTCTGCCTAGATCCAATACCCTTCCTCTTCTTTCTGTTTCTTCCTCTTATGGGTTTGTGCCCACCTCTATTTGCTCTTATAGTCCTATGCCCACCTTTGTCTCCTCTGGGTCTACACCCAGTTTCATCTCTCATGCTAGTTTTATTCTGGTTATGTGTGCCCTAAGCCATTGGTTAAGGATGAGATTGAAGATGAAGAAGGTGGTTTTGCATTCTTATCATTTGATTTGTGTTATGAGATATAATGGTATTTATTTGATTAAGTGTTTGTAACAATAGTTGATGTGTTTTATTAGCATTTTAAAAAGCATTGGAGGTGGTATTAGTTGTTTGGGTACCACTATTGGTGTTGATAGGAGCTTGAGAGAAATTATGAGAATGTGAGGCACTAGTGGCAAAATGTGCTTGTGTAGCAAAAGATGGACTAGTGAATGGTTGAGATAGTTTCATTGATTTACATGTCAAGCCACTCCAAGATTGATTATATAAATCAAATGAAGTTACACAGTTAATTCATGAATTTGACATCTAAATGAGCAAAACAAGGTGTCAAATTCATAAATCAATGAAACTATCTCATATCTGATTTCACAAAAAAGGAACAAGACTAACCCCTACCTAAATGTACCTCTATGGAGATGGACCTCATTTGCACCCAAATTTATCTCTTCAGTTATTATCATGTAAAATTGTAATACATATGTTTGAGTGAAATTTAATTTATAGTTTAAGTTTATAAATTACCCCTAATAATTATTTTATGTTTTTTAAATTATAATAAATCCAAAAATTATGATTGAAAGAGAGAATTTTGTTTTGATTATTAGTAAACTATGGGTTTTGAAAGGGCCCATTCAAGTGTGGCAACTATGCACAATTAGAGTTATTTTATTTCTCCCCTGATTGACTCTGTTTTTGTCAAACCCTTATGATAATTAAAATTTAAGCTCATGTATACAAGTAGGATTGGAATGGTAGAACCATTTTTTTAGTCGGCTGCCTCGACCATAGTGTTCTCCTGCATCGAATGTGGCACCTAAGTAGGCTCGCTCACTTGGTGCCTTTACATCATCATTGGGACATAAACTGTCCTCTTCTGCCTAGATCCAATACCCTTCCTCTTCTTTCCATTTCTTCCTCTTATGGGTTTGTGCCCACCTCTATTTGCTCTTATAGTCCTATGCCCACCTTCGTCTCCTCTGGGTCTACACCCAGTTTCATTCTGCACCCAGTTTTATCTCTTGTGGGTGTATGCCCATTCTTGTCCATTCACCTCCACCAAAAGATTTTCATACCTTTCATTTCCTTCCTTTTGTGCACCTTTCAGTTCTTATTTGTTACGTGCACTTTCTTCCTTTTGTCACCTACAAGAAGTAGGTATACTTACATGCTATCCTTCCTCGTGTTTCTCACTGGGTACATATGTGCGGTTTTGCTACTACCTTTATCCATCACTTACCTTTGCTTGATGCCCTTAGTGGCATACAAGTCTTTATGGGATCTGTTGACTCCCACCTTTTCTTCTTCCTCTATTATTGTGCACTTTGTTATGTTTGCTTGGACATAGTGCTCAACATAGTGCTCTATCTGTTGACTAGCACCTTGAGTCTTTTACACCCTTCAATGTGAAATAGTGCTTGATATCCAATGCACTCCATTTCCCCAGGGCTTTCTTTTCTAGAGAACCTTTGCATTTTAGCTTTAAGCTAATTCTCGATTCGTATCAAAACCTCTGTGGCTTCTTTCCTCCCATGGTTCTCTCCTCGCTTCTCTATGGTATGTTTCTTCCCAACCATTTTTATTTCTATCCATACCATCCTTTCCTGCTGCATCTGTAATATGGAGGCTATCTTCATTTTATTTGAGTTTTGTAACTCTGGGTCATGTCTTGTTCTGGCTTCTAGCTGAGCCATCTTCTATGCTCTTCACACTCTATTCATTTGCGTTTGATGGAGAACAACCTTTTCTGGCATCTTATACTAATAAGTTGATTAGAAGATGCTCGCGTACCCTAATTGCCTCACGTTTGATGATCTGTTCGCATCTTCATTACTCTCACACGATTCATTATCAACCCACTTTTTCTTTTCATGTGAAGTGTCTCATGTTCGGCAATCTATCGGTGGTTTATGCTAATTTGCAAATCTGGACTATCTCACATTCGATGATCTATTTGCATTCCACTTGGCTACCTAATTCTAGTAATCTATTGATGATTCCCCTCTGTTTTCTAGTACAATGATTGCCACATGGTTAACCATCTATCAGTTCTCACACAACACTCCTACAGGTTGCTTACAACATCGTAACTTCTTACACTACCTATTGTTGCACTTTCTATTGCAATCCTATGTAGGTACTTTGCACTATGGAATCGCTCTAACAAATTCTCCCTTCGTGATCCTACGTAGCTCATCCCGACCAAGTGTATTCTTTCTTTATGTTCCACCCACTCGCTATATACCTACCTCCCTCACGGTGGTGAATGATGCTCTACTAGTTGCCTCATGTTCAATAATTTGTTACCTTTGCTTTTGCTAGCTTGTATCTCGCTTGCAAGTTTATCTTTTCTTCTTACATCTCTGAAGGTTCACAACCTTGTTTTGATATCATATTGGTACTGGTCGAGATCAGGGGTCCTAGTGAAGGGATACATTAACCACGTAGCCTTCATAATTCCACATAGTGGATCATTCTAATAAAGCATTTTATTCCTTAACTTCAGGTGTTCCAAGATAATATAAACTTAGTAGCTATATATTGAGCTCTTGGATCTACTTAGTCTAGTCCTCAGACATAGATATAAGTATATTTTTATCTACTATGGTGTCTTTGTAATACCGTCCATCCATGATTACGAGCCTTCACTTGTCTACAAAGTTCCTTTTCTCTTTGTCTAGCCTTAGACAATTTTTTTGTCCCTTATGGGATCACTCTAACAGAGTCTTTCCTTGGCTTTTGAGCGTTAAAAATTCTAGACCGAGACCCCTTTTTTAGTTGCCTGAGCTTTAGTTACTTTATTAAATTCCCACACAATTGGTCAACTTCATTTAATATGGCTTTATGCAAGTCTACAAACCTACTCTAGAAGTAACATAGCCTTTTATGAACCTTGAGCTGCACAAGTAGATCTTGTCAGTCCTTTTTGTTGTCACATCATTTGCAGTATGAACTTATCCTAAAAAAAGGCTAATTGTAGGTTCTCACAACTAATTACTTATCTGTCTTCTACTTCCTTGGGCTTGCATCAAATGCCCTGGGCTTAGCTTTTTGTGCACCCTTGTACCTCAAAATCTCCTCCTTTTCATGCACCAACATCATCTTGCAATGGGTACCTTAGAGCTCAATCGTTGGTTGATTACATTCTAATCGCATTTGATCACCCCTCAACTATGACTATGCACTACTCTAATGTTCTCCCTTCATAAGCCCAACTCTTTGTGTATTTATTGCTCAAGTTTGTACTCAGCTTTGGTTGCAACTTTTCTTGTTCTTGTGAAATACACCTTCAATGAACAACTCCTTCTGCACCATGGTTCTTAGAACTTTGTAAGCCTCGGTTCCTTCATGCACTTTTGAGTAAGCCTTTACTTATGCACCTTACTTCCTGTCCCTAGTGCATCTTTATGTGCTTTGTAGCTTTGCGAGTGTGTTGTTTGGCTTAACCAAAACTTGTACCTCCTTTTTATTCTTTAACTCCTTGCGTAACTCTCAGCCACCGTGCACAACCTTCCTTCCATGCAAGTGGACTCTTGTGTGGTCCGTGTTATCGTGCACAACTACAGTTGGTTTATTTCTTGTTTGATTGAATCTATTTTTGTCTGATGCAAGATTGTAAATTTGTCTATGATGCTCCTACATCAAACTCCCTAGATAATTAAAATATGAATTCATGTTTATAAATAGTGTTGGAGTGGTAGAACTATCTTTCTGATTGGTTACATTGACTACAGTGTTCCTATCCCCTTGATGTGGCCCCTGAGCAGGCTCACTCAGTGCTTCCTTCTTTTTTAAATCCTCCTTGGGTCATAAATTATTCTCCTTTGCCTAGCTTTGATATGCTTCATCTTCCTTCCCTTGTTCTTGTGGTTCTACGCCCACCTCTGTTTATTCTTGTGGCCTTATACCCACCTTCATATCTTGTGGGCCTATGCCCACCTTGTTCTTGTGGGTTTGCACCTGCTTTTGTTTCTTGTGGGTTTACGCCCATTCTTGTTCATCCATCTCCTCTAAAAGGTCTTCATACCTTTCCTTTCCTTATTTTTGTGTCTTTTGCTTCTCCTCTGTTATGCACACTCTCTTCGTTATGTGGCTTATGGCAAGTAGGTATACTTACGTACCATTATTCCATGTGTTTCTCACGGGATATGTCTACGTGGTTCTTCCACTGCCCTTATTCTTCATTTCTCTTTGGTTGATGTTGTCAATGGCATAGAAGTCTCTATGGGGTCTGTTGACTCCCACCTTTTCTCCTTCCTTTATTATCGCACACTTACCTTTACGTGCTTGGATTAATATCCCCTTCAGTCATTGTTCATGGTCAGTCTCAAGATGATGGTGCCCTGCGTTGCTCCTAATCAACAATAACTCCCTTTCCTTGCACATAATGAAAATTGCATTCCCTTGATCTGCTTTGTGCTGATTTTGGTTAACTTATCCTACTAGCTCCTACTAGTCGTGTGCAAACAATGTTGCGTCTTTGTTAGTTGCAAGCCGACTCTTTTCCTCTCTTTAACATATTTGAATGCCATATGTGGAGTTACGTCTACTTGTCCTTCCCTTCTCGCATCTCTCCATGGCATAATGCTTTATTATCTTTGGGATAACTTAGGCTCAGTTGCGCATTACCTTTTTGTCTTAATCTCCTCAGGATTAAGGTAAATGCCTCCCACAGATAAACATGCACTCTTTCATCTCTCCATATTTATGCCTTTCGAAGGACATATCTCTTCTGCTTGGCTGCCTTGCTTGAAGGTATCATGTGTAGCTTCTCTTTTGCCTTCTTCCTTCTTTGGTGCAATGATGTTTGCATTAGTGCTCATGCTTTATTTAATGAGTGCTCGCTCCAGTGCCTCTATTTCCTTTGGCGTACCTTTGAACCCATGTGCCTTACTCTCATTTTAATTACACTCAACAACTCCCAATTGTTCTCTATGTAATTCTTCTCCTTTTGTAGCATCTCCTATTACTTCTTCCTTTATTGTTTCCTTGAGGGAAGTTTCTCTTGGTCAAAGGTCCTTTAAAGCCTCTCCTTCCTCAGGGTCCTTTTCTTGTGTATTGGGCTAAAGTTTGTCTTTTGTCCATTGTCCATTACTTTATGGGGATATAGGGTTCTCAACCCTTCCTTTGGTGCATCCTCCACTGTAAGCACAAAGACACCTGTGATCTCTTTAGGGTTCTTCTTATGTGCCCATGTATTTGTGCAGACTGGTGCTATACCTTCCACACCTTCATGCACTCTTACTGGCTCATGTGGAATGATATCCACTTTTCCTTCACTCATTTCACTCCACTACAACTGGGTTTATTCTTGGTTTTACTCCTCTATTGTTGCTTCTATGAAATAACCTTCTTTTTCTCTGCTTCTTATGCATCTCCTTTATGCAACCTTCTCCACAATGCCTTCCGAGATCAGCATTAACTCTTACTCTTTCATCTTCTCAAAGGGCTGTTTTTGACCTCCATATTGCTCCCATGTTGGCTCCTCCTGTGCATTGCCTTTCATGGCAACATTTTCTTCTTTACTTTGGGAATGAGGCTTTGAAGGTTATCTTCAATGGCTTTCGAGTCTTCTCCTCCAATTGAGATGGCCTTCTGGGTGTATTACTTGGTTCTGTAGTTTGGAAATTATATGTTGCCAAATTTTCACCATCTTATTTCTTTTCTTCTTCCTTTTTTGTCGCGTACTTCACTTTGTATGCTTGGACTAATATCCCCTTCCAAGTGTTGTTCCTAGTTAAGTTTACGCTGATGGCCTCCTTCCTTGCTCCCAATCAGTAGTGACTCCTTTTCTTTCCGTGTAATGAAATTTTCACTCCTTTGATTGGCATTGAGATGATTTTGGCTAATTCCTCTCAGTAGCTCATCCATGTCATGTACAAACAATGTCTTGTTTTTGTTAGCTACATATTGACTCTTCTCCTCTCCCCATGCATCTTCAGACTCCTTTTATGGAGTTATGCCCACCTTTCCTTCCCTTTGCATGTTTCTCCATAACACAATGCTATATTGTCTTTATGACAACTTAGGTCTCATTGCAAGTTGCTACCTCTTTCTCTTTTTCCCCTAATGCTTTAGGCAAATTTCTACCATAAATAGACTTGCGCTCTTTTACCTCTCTATGTCTGTGCCTTTTGAAGGACACGTCTTTTTTGCATGGCTATCGTACTTGAATTTCACTCGTGCAACTTCTCTTTTGCCGTCCTCATCCATTGACATAATGCTATTTATATTGGCGCTCAATCTCTCTTTAGTTAGTGCTTGCACCAATGCCTCTATTTCCTTTGGCGCACTTTTGGACCCATGTGGCTCACTCTTATTTATGCTTCCCTGAACAACTCCCATTTGATCTCTAGGAAACTCTTCTCCTTCAACAACATCTCTTACTATTTCTTCTTTTGGTACTTCTTTCAGGGAAGTTTCTCCTGGTCGAAGGTCCTGTAGAGCCTCTCCTCTCTCAGGCTCATTTTGCTCTGCATCCAAGGCTAAAGGTTATCTTCTATCCATCACACATCACTGCATATGGACAATTTCTCTAACATTACTCTATGTTATTGTTATGAATCAATCATTTACTTTATGGGGATCTAATGTTCTCAACACTTCCATCTGTGTATCCTCCACTTTGAACATAATAACAATTGTGCTCTCTTAAGGGTTCTTCTTGTGGGCCCTTATCTCTGTGTAGGCTGCTCCTACACCTTGTGCACCTTCTTGCACTCTCGTTGGCTCTTGTGGTTTGATATCCACAATTTCTCTAACATCCCTCTCTATCATTGTTGTTATGTTACAACCCTTTGCTTTATGGGGATATAGGGTTCTCAACCCTTCTTTTGGCGCATCCTCCACTATGAGCACAAGAACCCCTGTGCTCTCTTTAGGGTTCTTATGTGCCCCATTCTTGGTGCAGACTGGTGTTATACCTTTCAAATTTCCGTGCACTCTTACTAGCTCATGTGGAATGATATCCACTTTTCTTTCACTCATTTCACTCCACTACAACTAGGTTTATTCTTGGTTTCACTCCTCTATTGTTGATTCCATGAGATACCTTCTTTACTCTGCTTGTTATGCATCTTTTTTATGCAACCTTCTCCTCAATGCCTTCCGAGATCAACATTAGCTCCCACTCTTTCATCTTCTTAAAGGGCTCTTTCTAACCTCTGCATTGTTCCCATCTTGGCTCCTCTTGTGCATTGCCTTTCATGACAACACTTTCTTCTTTACTTTGGGAGTGAGGTTTTGAAGGTTACCTTCAATGTCTTTTGAGTCTTCTCCATTTGAGATGGTCTTCTCAGTGCACTACTTGGTTTTATAGTTTGGAAATTTTTTGTTCTCAAATTTTGATCCTCTTATTGCTTTTCTTCTATCTCTTTTATCATGCACTTCACTCAGTGTGCTTGGACTGATATCTCCTTCAAGTGTTGTTCCTAGTTAGTTTTAAGGTGATGGACTCCTGCCTTGCTCACAATCAATAGTGACTCCTTTTCCTTTCGTGCAATGAAAATTGCACTCCTTTGATTGGTATTGCGCTGATTCTAGGTAATTCCTCTTGGTAGCTCATCCATGGCGTGTGCAAATAATGTCTTGTTTTTATTAGCTACATGTCGACTCTTTTCCTCTCATGCATATTCAGATGCCTTTTATGGCATTATGCCCACTTTTCCTTTTCTTTGCTTATCTCTCCATGGTGCAATTCTTTATTATCTTTATGACAACTTAGGTTCCACTACAAGTTGCTTCCTATTTCTCCTCTTCCTCTAATACTTTAGGCAAATTTCTGCCACAAATAGACTTGCACTCTTTTACCTCTCTATGTCTATGTGTTTTGAAGGACACATCTCTTTTGCATGGATGTTGTGCTTGAATTTCACTCATGTAACTTCTCCTTCACCTTCCTCATCTATTGACACAATGTTGTTTGCATTGGTGCTCAATCTCTGTTCAGCCGGTGCTTGCACCAACGCCTCTATTTCTTTTGGTGCACTTTTGGACCCATGTACCTCACTCTTATTTATGCTTCACTCAACAATTCTCAGTTGATCTCTAGGTAACTCTTCTCCTGCAATATCTCTCACTCTTTCTTTTTTGGGTGCTTCTTTCAGGGAAGTTTTTCTTAGTCGAAGGTCCTTTCGAGCCTTTCCTTCCTAAGGCTCATTTTGCTTTAGATTCGGGGATAAAGGTTATCTTTTATCCATCACACACCACTGCATATGGACAATTGTTGCAGCATTAGTCTATGTTGTTATGAACCAATCCTTTTTTGTATGAGGATCTAGTGTTCTCAACCCTTCCTTTGGTGCATCCTCCACTTCGAGCACAATAACACTTGTGCTCTCTTAAGGGTTCTTGTGCATCCTTATCTTTGTATAGGCTGCCCCTACACCTTGTGCACCTTCTTGTGCTTTCACTAGCTCTTGTGGAATGATATCCACAACTGCTCTAACATCCGTCTCTATCATTGTTATGCTATAATCCATTACTTTGTGGGGATATTGGGTTCTCAACCCTTCCTTTGGCACATCCTCCACTATGATCACAAGAACACCTGTGTTCTTAAGGTTCTTCTTATGTGTCCCTGTCTTTGTTCAAGTTGGTGCTATACCTTCCAGACCTTCATGCACTCTTGTTGGCTCATGCGGAATGATATCCACTTTTTCTTCACTTATTTCACTCCACTACAATTGGTTATATTCTTGGTTTCACTCCTCTATTGTTACTTCCATGAAATAACCTTCTTTTCCTTTACTTATGCATCTTCTTTATGTAGCCTTCTCCTCAATGCCTTCCAAGATCAGCATTAGGTCCTACTCTTTCATCTTCTCAAAGGTCTCTTTCTGACCTCTGCATTGCTCCCATGTTTGCTCGTCCTGCACATTGCCTTTCATAGCAACACATACTTCTTTACTTTGGGAGCAAGGCTTTAAAGGTTACCTTCAACGGCTTTCAAGTCTTCTCCTCCATTTGATATGGCCTTCTTGGTGCACTATTTGGTTCTGTTGTTTGGAAAATATCTACTGCCAAATTTTCACTCTTATTACTTTTCTTCTTCCTCTTTTGTTGTACCCTTTGCTCTGTGTGGTTTGATTGATATCCCCTTCAAGTGTTGTTCTTAGTTAGTTTTAAGCTGACAACCTCTTGCCATGCTCCCAATCGGTAGTGACTCCTTTTCCTTCCATGCAATGAAAATTGGACTCCTTTAATTGGTATTGGGCTGATTCAAGCTAATTCCTCTCGGTATCTCATCTATGTTGTGTGCAAAAAAAAGTCTAGTTTTTGTTAGCTACATGTCAACTCTTCTCCTCTCCTCATGCATCTTCAGATGCCTTTTGTGGAGTTATGCCCACTTTTCCTGCCCTTTGCGTGTCTCTCCATGGTGTAATGCTCTGTTATCTTTATGACAACTCAGGCTCCACTAAAAGTTGCTCCCTCTTTTTCTTCTTCCCTTAATGCTCTAGGCAAATTTCTACCACAAATAGACTCATGCTCTTTTTCCTCTCTATGTTTGTGCCTTTCGAAAGAAACATTTATTTTGCATGGCTCTTGTGCTTGAATTTCACCCGTGCAACTTCTTCGTCCTCATCTATTGAAACAATGTTGTTTGCATTGGTGTTCAATCTCTCTTCAGCTGGTACTTGCACCAACGCCACTATTTCCTTCGGTGTAGTTTTGGACCCATGCGTCTCACTCTTATTTATGCTTCACTCAATAAGTCCAATTGATCTCTAGGTAATTCTTCTCCTTCTGCAACATCTCTTGTTTCTTCTTTGGGTGTTTTTTCAGGGAAGTTTCCCCTGGCCGAAGGTCCTTTAGAGCCTCTCCTTCTTGAGGCTCATTTTTCTTTGCATTTGGGGCTAAAGGTTATTTTATATCCATCACACGCCTCTGTATATGGACAATTATTCCAACATTACTCTATTTTGTTTTTATTGTGAATCAATCCTTTGCTTTATGGGGATCTAGTGTTATCAACCCTTCGATGCATCTTCCACTTAGAGCACAATAACACTTGTGCTCTCTTAAGGGTTCTTGTGAGCCCTTATCTCTATGCAGGTTGCTCTTACACCTTATGCACTTTCTTGCACTGTCATTGGCTCTTGTGGAATGATATTCACAATTGCTCTAACAACCCTCTCTATCATTGTTTTTGTGCTACAATCCATTACTTTATGGGGATATAAGGTTCTCAATACTTCTTTTGGTGTATGCTCCACTGTGAGCACAAGAACACCTATGCTCTCTTTAGGATTCTTCTTATGTACCCCTGACTTTGTGTAGACTAGTGCTATACCTTCCACACCTTCATGCACATTTGCTGGCTTGTGTGGAATGATATCCACTTTTCCTTCACTCATGTCACTCCACTACAATTGGGTTTATTCTTGGTTTTGCTCCTCTATTATTGCTTCCATGAAATAACCCTCTTTTCATTTGCTTCTTATGCATCTTCTTTATGCAACCTTCTCCTCAATGCCTTCTGAGATCAGCATTAGCTCCCACTCTTTCATCTTCTCAAAGAGCTTTTTTTGACCTCCGCATTGCTCCCATGTTGGCACCACCCGCGCATCGCCTTTCATGGAAATAATTTCTTCTTTACTTTAGGAGTAAGGCTTTGAAGGTTACCTTCAATGGCTTTCGAGTCTTCTACTTCATTTGAGATGGCCTTCTCGGTGCACTACTTGGTTCTATAGTTTAGAAATTATCTGTTGCCAAATTTTCACTCTTATTGATTTTCTTCTTCCTCTTTTGTGGTGCACTTCGCTCTGTGTGTTTGGACTAATATCCTCTTCAAGCGTTGTTCTTAGTTTTAAGTTGATGGTCTCTTGCCTTGCTCCCAATCGGTAGTGACTCTTTTTCCTACTATGCAATGAAAATTGAACTCCTTTGATTGGCATCGAGCTGATTTTGGCTACTTCCTCTCAGTAGCTCATCTATGTTGTGTGCAAAGAATGTCTAGTTTTTGTTAGCTACATGTCGACTCTTCTCCTCTCCCCATGCATCTTCAGATGCCTTTTATGGAGTTGTGCCCACTTTTCCTTCCCTTTGCGTGTCTCTTCATGGCACAATGCTCTATTATCTTTATGATAACTTAGGTTCTACCTCAAGTTACTACATCTTTCTCTTCTTCCCCTAATGTTTTATGCAAATTTCTGCCACAAATAGACTTGCAATCTATTGCCTCTCTATGTTTGTGCATTTCGAAGGAAACATATCTTTTGCATGGCTATTGTGCTTGAATTTCACCCTTGCAACTTCTCTTTCGCCTTCCTCATCCATTGGCACAATGATGTTTGCATTGGCGCTCAATCTCTTTTCAGTTGGTGATTGCACCAACGCCTTATTTCCTTTGGTACACTTTTGGACCCATGCGACTCACTATTATTTATGCTTCACTCAACAACTCGTACTTGATCTCTAGGCAACTCTTCTCCTTCTTCAACATCTCTCGTTTCTTCATTGGATGCTTCCTTCAGGGAAGTTTCTCCTGGTCAAAGGTCCTTTAGAGCCTATTTTACTTTGCATTTTGGGCTAAAGGTTATCTTCTATCCATCACACGACACTGCATATGGATAATTGCTCTAGCATTACTCTATGTTGCATATGGACAATGGGGATCTAGTGTTCTCAACCCTTTCTTCAATGCATCCTCCACTTCGAGCATAATAAAACTTGTATTCTTTTAAGGGTTCTTCTTGTACACCCTTATCTCTGTGCAGGTTGCTCCTATACCTTATCTTGTGCTCTCGTTGGCTCTTGTGGAATGATATCCATAATTGTTCTAACATCCCTCTCTATCATTATTATTGTGATACAATCTATTATTTTATGGGGACATCGTGTTCTCAACCCTTTCTTTGTCGCAACCTCCACTGTGAGCACAAGAACACCTGTGCTCTCTTTAGGGTTCTTATGTGCCCCTGTGTTTGTGCAGACTAGTGCTATACCTTCCACACCTTCATGCACTCTTGCTAGCTCATGTGGATTGATATCAACTTTTCTTTCACTCTTTTGAATCCACTACAACTGGGTTTATTGTTGGTTTCGCTCTTCTATTGTTGCTTCCATGAAATAACCTTCCTTTCCCTTACTTTTTATGCATCTTCTTTATGCAGCCTTCTCCTCAGTGCCATCCGAGATCAGCATTAGCTCCCACTCTTTCATTTTCTCAAAGTGCTTTTTTTGACCTCCGTATTGCTCCCATGTTGGTTCCTCCTACGCATCACCTTTCATGGTAACACTTTCTTCTTTACTCTGGGAGAAAGCCTTTGAAGGTTACCTTCAACAATGTTTGAGTCTTTTCCTCCATTTGAGATGGCCTTTTGGGTGCACTACTTGGTTCTATTATTTTGAAATTATCTGTTGCCAACTTTTCCCCTGCTTATTGCTTTTATTCTTCATGTTTTTTTGCACACTTCTATTTGTGTGCTTGGACTGATATCCCCTTCCAACATTGTTCCTAGTTAGTTTTAAGTTGATGGCCTCCTGCCTTGCTCCCAATCAGTAGTGACTCCTTTTCCTTCCGTGCAATGAAAATTGCACACCTTTGATTGGCATCAGGCTGATTTTGGCTAATTCCTCTCGGTAGCTCATCCATGTCGGGTGCAAACAATGTCTTAATTTTTTTAGTTACATATCTACTCTTCTCCTCTTCATGCATCTTTAGATGCCTTTTGTGGAGTTATGCTAATTTTATCTTCCCTTTGTATGTCTCTCCATGGCACAATGGACTATTGTCTTTATGACAACTTAGGTTCCACTGCAAGTTTCTACCTATTTCTCTTCTTCCACTAATGCTTTAGGCAAATTTCTACCACAAATAGACTTGCGCTCTTTTGCCTATCTATGTCTTTGCCTTTTGAAAGACACATCTCTTTTGTATGGCTATTATGCTTGAATTTCACACGTGTAACTTCTCTTTCACCTTCCTCATCCATTGACACAATGTTGTTTGCACTAGTGCTTAATCTCTCTTCAACTGGTCCTTACCATAATGCCTCTATTTCCTTTGGCGCACTTTTGGACTCATGTGCCTCACTCTTATTTATGCTTCACTCAATAATTCCCAGTTATTCTCTAGGCAACTCTTTTCCTTCTGCAACATCTCTTGTTGTTTCTTCTTTGGGTGCTTCCTTTAGGGAAGTTTCTCCTGGTCGAAGGTCCTTTAGAGCCTCTCCTTCCTCGCACTCATTTTGCTTTGCATTTGGGGCAAAAATTTATCTTCTATCCATCACACACCACTGCATATGGACAATTGCTCCAACATTACTCTATGTTTTTGTCATGAAGTAATCCTTTACTTTATGTGGATCTAGTGTTATCAACCCATCCTTCGATCATCCTCCACTTCGAGCACAATAACACTTGTGCAGTCTTAAGGGTTCTTGTATTCTTATCTCTTTGCAAGCTGCTCTTACATCTTATGCACCTTCTTTGGCTCTCACTGGATCTTGTGGAATTATATCCACAATTACTCTAACATTTATCTCTATCGTTGTTGTTCTACAATCCATTACTTTATAGGGTCTTAACTCTTCCTTTGACGCATCCTCCACTGTGAGCACAAAAACACCTGTGCTCTCTTTAGGGTTCTTATGTGCCCCTATTTTTGTGCAGATTGGTGCTATACCTTCCACACCTTCATGCACTCTTGCTGGCTCATGTGGAATGATATCCACTTTTCCTTCACTCATTTCACTCCACTACAATTGGGTTTATTCTTGGTTTCGCTCCTCTATTGTTGCTTTCATGAAATAACCTTCTTTTCCTTTGCTTCTTATGTATATTCTTTATGCAGCCTTCTCCTAAATGCCTTTCGAGATCAACATTCGCTCCCACGCTTTCATCTTCTCAAAGGGTTCATTCTGACCTCCGCATTACTCCCATGTTCACTTCTCCTGCACATCGCCTTTCATGGTAACACATACTTCTTTACTTTGGGAATGAGACTTTGAAAGTTGCCTTCAATGACTTTCGAGTCTTCTCCTCTATTTAAGATGGCCTTTTGGGTACACTACTTGGTTTTGTAGTTTGGAAATTATCTATTACCATTTTTTCACCCTCTTAGTGTTTCTCTTCATCCTCTTTTGTCATGCACTTCACTCTGTGTGCGTGGATTGATATCCCCTTTAAGCGTTGTTCCTAGTAAGTTTTAAGTTGATGACCTCCTATCTTGCTCGCAATCGATAGTGACTCCTTTTCTTTCCGTGCAATGAAAAATGCACTCCTTTGATTGGCATCGAGCTGATTTTCACTCATTCCTCTCAATAGCTAATCCATGTCGTTTGCAAACAATATATTATTTTTGTTAGCTACATGTTGACTCTTTTCCTCTCTTCATGTATCTTCAGATGCCTTTTGTGTACTTATGCACACTTTTCCTTCCCTTTGGGTGTCAACTTAGGTTCCACTGTAAGTTTCTACCTCTTTCTCTTCTTCCCCTAATGCTTTAGGTAGATTTCTACCACAAATAGACTTGCGCTCTTTTATCTGTCTATGTCTATGCATTTCGAATGACACATCTCTTTTGCATGGCTATTGTGCTTGAATTTCACTCGTGCAACTTCTCTTTCACTTTCCAAATCCATTGACACAATGCTGTTTGTATTGGCACTCAATCTTTCTTCAACTAGTGCTTGCACCAACACCTATATTTCCTTTGGCGTACTTTTGGACTCATGCGCTTCACTCTTATTTGAGCTTCACTCAACAATTCCCAGTTAATATCTAAGCAACTCTTTTCCTTCTACAACATCTTTTGTTGTTTCTTCTTTGGATGCTTCCTTCAGGGAAGTTTCTTTTGGTCAAAGGTCCTTTAGAGCCTCTTCTTCCTCAGGCTCATTTTGCTTTGCATATGGGGCTAAAGGTTATCTTCTATCCATCATGCACTGCTGCATATGGACAATTACTCTAGAATTACTCTATGTTGTTGTTGTGAACCAATCTTTTGCTTTATGGGGATCTAGTGTTCTCAACCCTTCAGTGTATCCTCCACTTCAAGCACAATAACACTTGTGCTCTCTTAATTGTTCTTCTTCTGCACCCTTATCTTTGTGCATGTTGTTACTACACCTTGTGCACCTTCTTGCGCTCTCATTGGTTTTTGTGAGATGATATCCACAATTGCTCTAACATCCCTCTTTGTCATTGTTGTTATTCTACAATTCGTTACTTTATAGGGATGGTTATTGTCACGACCTCTCTTCCCTCACTGTGGACTAGTGCTCATACTTTAAGTTGGTTTGGACTTTATTTAGTATTGTGTCAGGATAAGTTGATTTTTAAATTTTAAGATAATTCTTGTGATAATTTCAAAAGTCTATTAAGTCATCAACGGGATTTTGCGAAAAAGCAAGGTACGATTTAATTTCATTTTCAAATTCCAAAAGAGTAGGAAATCAAATTCTAAAATATTAAATTTATTTCTTTACATAGAAATATATGCAATTTAGTCATAATTTACAATTGTGAACGATGAGAAATTTAATGGGATGATCGTTAGTCTTATCTTAATACTCGCATTTATAATGAATGAATTTAATATTTACGTATTAATATTTAGAAATCACCAAAGGTTATTTTAATTAATAGAGTTTTTCTTTTATTGTTGATTTTAAAATTTTCAATAAATTATATTATCGTATAGAATTTTAGATTATTAATTACTTTTAATAAACCACTATTCAAAAAAATATATAAATACAATCTTCTATTATTATCATGCAAATCTCTTAGCAAAGGCAAGCCCTGTGGATGAAGCTTCTGCCAAAATTGTGGAAATCAACTAACGCTGAAATTCAATCATAACTTTCTATTCTAAAATATCTTCTTTCTATTTAACTCTACCCATTCCACCTTCCTAAGTTCTACGCCCACCTTAACTCATGCTTCGACCATGCAAAGAAAGGGATCATTGCCACATCACTGCCACATCACCACCACATAAGTAATAGTTAATAAACCATTAATGGAGGAAAATTTGCATGACGGAAATTATAAATGTGTGAAGATCAACGCTTAAGGAAAGGGGGTAGTGGATTGGAAGAGCAAAAGAGAGGAGATCGATGCTGAAGTTGGAGAAGTATCAATGCTTTGAATGAGTGGAACGACCCCTGGAAGGGAGAGGAGGAACTGATGCTTGGAAGGAATAAGGGAGTGGGATTGATACCTAGAGGAGATCTATGCTTGAAGAGGGTAGTAGACCGATGCTTAAATAAAAAAGGAGGAAAGGAGGAAATCGATGACGTTTGAGCAGAAGCTTCCGCGAGCCGAGGGGAGGCATCAATTACCAAGTCAGTAACTTCCATCCATTTAAGCATTTCAAGATCTGCCTCTAATTTTTTCGTGTTTTATCTCACCCTAAGCTCTACCTTGAGATGAATTTTTGTTCAATAAATCCCCTGTTGGAATGTTTCTCATATTTTCTACCGTATGTGTGGAATTAATTTTAGCTGAATTACCATAACTCATAATTTTATGCAATATCATTAAAGTATGACTATTATATTAAACTAGTTCATTAAATAAAATATTAGTTGTTACAAATGTCTTATCAGATTTTTAATTGTTAACTAACAATATATTATAGTAAAAAAATATTGATCCGAAGATCAATTCATAAAAGGTCCTAAAGAGATCAAAACCTACACCATTGCATAGGGCTCGTTGAGACTTTTCCAATGGTATATAAAATGCGAAAAATAGAGCTTGTATGCTCCTTATGTAGCCAGTCAAAGTTTTAGTCAAAGTAGGTCAAAATTGGTCAAACTACAGAGAATGACCATTACGGAACAATTTGAAAATAGTTTCACTATGAATTCATCATGATCTTTATGGCACAATTTATGGTTCGTGAAATGGAGTTCATATGTGCAAGTTATGACCAGTTAAAGTTGTGGTCAAACTTGGTCAATAGGGTGATGTGGCAAAATAAGGACCGGTAAAAACGTGACGTGGCAATCAGTTCGTGCAGGAAAATAGTGGGTTTCAATCATTTATCTTTGACAGGTAAATATAGTCATCTTCGACAGGGGTAATGTAACAGGACAAAATTTGGTTTTGGACGGAACATCTAGTTAAAAGTCGATAAGTGGCAAGTAGTCGACAATTGGCGAGTGGACGATAAATGGTGAGTGGAGATCGAACCACGTGGTGGGTCCTTAAGCCACCACGTGGCTTGCCACTAATTAATTACCATGGTCCAATTTCATATTATTTCTCGAATGTTCCAAACAAACCATATATAACTTACCATACATGCCACGTTACATCCACGTACATGCCATGTTCATGCCACCATGTCCATGTGAAAACCTCACCAAACCCACATTCCATCCACAAACCTACAAAATAGCCAACATGTCACCACATTCCTTCCACATGCCACCACATACTTACCAAACCCCATGAAATGCATGTTAATACCAAACATTTGGCATGTTAAACCACAAACTCCGTGGTATATTAACATCCCAAACACCCCCCACTTACCCATGTGGGACTAAGGATATGCTTTGACTACTGAATACGTTGAAAGTGGGATCGAACCAAGCAATTTTGGGTAAAAGATAAACGTCCCCACCGTCATACCCATGAGACGTAGCACTATATAAAGTGCTAAGACTTGTATTTAAAAACATCGAAAGCAAGCAAGTTTGTTAGATGACTATAGCAAAGGAGTTTGTGTGGCTCGTAGAGGGTGCTAGAGGCAAAATTAGTAAAAAGTCCAAAAAGAGACTAGCATTATTTTTCCCATAGAATAATTTTCCAGTTGTTCATTTTTCAATTTAGAGATGTTTGTAAGTACTTTTCAAACGTTTTTCCTAATATATCGATCGATATAGGACCCAGAGACGTAGGTCTTCGTGTCGAACTTCGTTATCAAATTATGTGTTGAATGTTATGAATTATTTTGTTAAATTCATGTTTTATAAGTTAATTTTTTTAATTATTCTGTAATTAATATCGTAAAGCAAAATCAAATTACGTTAGCATAATATTGCTTAAAGTTTACAGATCAGTTTGGTATCAAAGTGGTTAGTGTACTGGGTTAACGTATGTATAAGCATTGCTCTAAAACATCAAGTTTGATATTAGAACTAAATTTGCGGGTGAATTTGTGATTTTGTTGTTTTAACAATGGATCCAATGCTAGCTCAAATTCAGTTGTTACTGAACAACATTATCACTGCGATAATGCAATACTTGCAATTCCAAGAGCAAAGTCAGTAAGTGGCAGGAGCAGTAAATTGAGAAGCTCCAACAAAGCATTGATGCACTGCGAGTAGATTTGCAACAGGAATGTCGATAAAAGAAAAAGATGCATGAAGATGTAGAGATTTACAGACATGGTGCCCACCAAGGTCATACTGCCAAGCAATGTTGGATACTACATCCTAGTCAGTGTCCATTATGGTTCAAGAAGTAGAATGAGCAGAGATGCAAAGCAAAGGAGAAGGCACCTGCTAGAAAAGTTGCAAAGCCCAGTTCTCCTAAGCATCAAGCAACAGATAAAGGATTCATCCAAGAGATGTTGCCAAGCCAGAGTACAAAGGTACATTCTGGTTATAGCAGTGATTCTTCTAATTCATATATTCCTACTAGTCCTATTAATGAGAATGATGTTGGAAGTTTGAAAGCAAATAATACTCTGATTATTAATGAATCCTCTGATGTATATATTGAAGATGAAAATAATGAAATCAACTCTTCTGGCTATATTTACAATGTTAGGGAAACTGAATGTACTAAACCTAAACATTCATTAAGTTTATGTATTGATACATTTGAAAAGCACACAAAGGGAATAGGTTCTAAGCTGTTGGTTAAAATGGGATTCGAAGGAAAAGGCCTTGGCATTAATGGTCAAGGAATTGTCTAGCTTATCCAAGTGGGAAAGAGACCACTTTGTGCAGGATTAAGATATGGAGACAAAGGATAAATATCCCAAGAAGCTGAGCTAGAGAGTTACTCAAGCAACATGTCAGAACACCCTGAAGAGTTGAAAGAAGCATTATCAGAAGATGAAGCAGTTAAATCTGATGAAGCATCTTGAGATGACTTATCGAGGTATAAAAAGAAGAAATACTCAATTTTTTTTTTAATTATGCCTCAGAAACCTCTAGAAAGATGCTTAAGAGACATGTCAAGAAGTTGCCTAAAAAAGACATGAAGTTGGGTTTTTACTTCAATGCTAAGGGGCAAATGCTGAAAGAAGATAAACAAAGTTATCCACAACCTAAGGCAAAGGTTGTAACTGCATCTTCAATCAAGTAGAAGACAAAATCTAGTCAGTGAGAACCTGAGGTAACATCTGCAAGGGAGACGACAGCCAATGAGAAGTTGACAGTTCAAAAATTGTCCCCTTGGAAAGGTAAGCAACATTTCTTTAAAAGAATAATTATCAAGCATTGTAAGATGTTATTTTTGATAAGAATTATTAAAAAAAAATGATCTCAGAAGATGTTATAGAAACCCTAGGTTTGGAAACTAAGCTACATTTCCAACCCTATTCTCTGGATAGAATAAATCATGGTAATGGTGTACATGTAAGTAAACCCTATAAATTAGGGTTTGTGATTACCTCCCATTTTGTAAATGAAATTAAATTAGATGTGGTTCCACTTCAGTTTAGTGGCTTTGTCATAGGTAAACCATATTTATCTATGAGAAAAGCAACTTACTCCAAGAAGGAAATTCAGTATAGCATTGTAAAAGATGGAATAGAATATCTCGTGCAAGCACATTGACAATAATCATTACAGGTTAATGAAGCCTTCAGTGTTTTTATACCTATGTATGTTAGAAACACTGCAGGACAACATGAAGATGCCGTCATGAGAAGCATCGAGAATAGCTCGAAAATAGGTTATATAATTTAATCTGTATAGTGCGCAAACATGCATACATATTTCTTTCATGTTTGTAAGACCTGAATATAGGCATTGTTTATAAATGCATAACCCAAGTATGGGCAATGTTTGTAATTGTTATGTACAGTTATAGTGTTTGTAAAGACCCAAGAAGGGCAACGTTTGTAAATTGTGTTGCTATGTAAGACCCTAAGAGGACAATTGTAAAATGGTGATTGTTACAACATCAGGTGACAAGCAACATTTTCACAGTAGTCAGAGCCATGTAAATATCCTCACATGAAGTACCAGGTCCAGTACTAGTTTTTTGAGGACAAAAAACTTTCTTAGTGGGGAGGATTGATCCAGAGGTGAATTTAGAAAAGGTCTTGAAGTAGATCAAAACCTCACCATTGCATTGGGCGCGTTGAGACCTTTCCAACTGTATGCGGAATATGGAAAACAGAGCTCATATGCTCCTTGTGTAGCTAGTCAAAGTTTCAGTCAAACTGGTCAAAATAGGGCAAAGTTGGTCAAATTACGGAAAATGACTATTATAGAACAATTTGAAAATAGTTTCACTATGAAGAACTCGTCACGAGCTTTTTGACATAATTTACGGTTCATGATATAGAGTCTGTATGTGCAAGTTATGATCGGTCAAAGTTGTGGTCAAACTTGGTCAACAGGTTGATGTGGCAAAACGAAGACCAGTAAGAATGTGATGTGGCAGTCAGTTCGTGCGAGAAAATAGGGGGTTTCAATTATTTATCTTTTACAGGGGAATATAGTTATCTTCGACAAGTGTAATCTAATAGGGCAAAAAATTTGGGTTTAGATGGAACATCAAGTGGGAAGTCAACAAGTGATGAGTGGTCGACAATTGACGAGTGGACGACAAGTGGCGAGTGGAGATTGGACCATGTGGTGGGTCCTCAAGTCACCACGTGGCTTGCCACCAATTAATTACCATGGTCCAATTTCATATTATTTCCCAAATGTTCCAAACAAACCATATATAACTTACCATACATGCCACTTTACATCCACGTACATGCCATGGTCATGCCACCATGTCCATGTGAAAACCTCACCAAACCCACATTCCATCCACAAACCCACGAAATAGCCAACATGTCACCACATTCCTTCCACATGCCACCACATACTTACCAAACCCGATGAAATGTATGTTAATGGCAAACACTCGGCATGTTAAATTGCGAACTCCGTGGTATATTAACATCCCAAACGCCCCCCACTTACCAATGTGGGACTAAGGATATGCTTCGACCACTGAATACGTTGAAAGTGGGATTCAAACCAAGCAATTTTGGGTAAAAGATAAATGTCCCCACCATCATACCCGTGAGACGTAGCACTATATAAAGTGCTAAGACTTATATTTAAAAACATCGAAAGCAAGCAAGCTTGCTAGAAGACTATAACAAAGGAGTGTGTGGCTCGCAGAGGGTGCTAGAGGCAAAATTAGCAAAAAGTTCGAAAAGAGACTAGCATTATTTTTGCCCATAGAACAATTTTCTAGTTGTTCATTTTTCAATTTGGAGACGTTTGTAAGTACTTTTCAAACATTTTTCCTAATACATCGACTAATATAGGACCCAGAAACGTAGGCCTTTGTGCCGAACTCTGTTATCAAATTATGTGTTGAATGTTGTGAATTATTTTTTTAAATTCATGTTTTATAAGTTAATTTTTTTATTATTTTGTAATTAATATTGTAAAGCAAAATCAAATTATGTTAGCATAATATTGCTTAAAGTTTACGGATCAAATATGAAAGTAACATGAACAATATGATGCACGTAATGTTACTTATCACTGTGTGTAATGGTAGTATTATTAACGTATCAGTCACTTTTAAATATCTTAATTCATTCATTCGATTAATAATATTAACGGATATAAACATAGATGTCCATATAAAATATTTGACCACATTTGTGTCTTCATAACTTAATTATTATGTTCTATAATAATTAATATGTGATGTAATTATCTTAATAATATATATTTGATGTTTTTTTTTTAGCTATCTATGATTAGATGATAAAATTACGGAATTCATATTCATAATTAGAATGGTAATCTATTTATTAAAAAAAAAAAAAAAAAAACTTTCATCATGTTACTTAGAATAAGTTTAAATTTCTTATGATTAGACGAATATTCCAATCAATTTTATGATATGTTACGTAAAGAAATAAATTTCAATTCCATCTTTATAATTAAATGATATTCTAACCTATCTTATGTTGCGAAACAATTCTCAATTTCATAGAGGTGTAAATAGAAGTTATTTCTTTTTCAAAATTTCAACAAATTCCTTAGAGATTCGTCATAATTGATTTTATACTTGTGTACATAGAAAACTATTGAAATTTTTTATATTTATAATTGCACAGTTGGAAAAGTCTTTTTTTTTTAAAATTTCGTTCTATATTGGAATTAAAATTCTCATTTATTATCATTGAAAATAGCATAACTATTCTTCATTTTAGGTTTGATCTTTCAATTTCAAAACCCTCCTTTCAAACGTATAAAACGATTTATTTAACATTAAATTCAAGTTCAATATCACATTCTTAAACTCTGTGTATAAGTTATTTTCTAGAAATGCTTACTTAAGTAGACTAAAGGTATAATTGTCAAAATAAGATAATGTTGTTGAAAATCGACATGATGACTAAACTAGGAGATTATGTTACAAAATTAATTTCTACCTTTTTACTTAAGAATTTGCTTTTGAAATATAATGCATTAGTTCACTTCAAGCATTCTTTGCTTTTTAAATCTCAATTTAGATCAAGAATTTAAGGTTAAACAAAATTACGCAGCGTTCGGTATAAGCGGTGCCTCTGGGTCACGTTTACGGGTAATGCCGTCGCGCTTGAGCTACTGCATCCGTAGCCTAATACAGCTGCAACAACGATGTCTGGGCATCGTCCCTATAAACCATCGGGGAGAAATAAGGACCATGTCGTGTCATTAAGACCAAGGGGTGGGATAATCCCTCTTGGTCAACAACAGTGATTAAGTTAAATAAAAGTGGAAAAAGGATGTAGCTTACAAATGTTAATTTCTAATTCTTGTTTAGATTTAAGGTTAGTTTAGTTAAACAAGTATTCGGTTACTTAAACTAATACTTTTTACTCTCGTTTGGGTAGCTATCACAGAGAAATTGTCTGGGGCACTGGGCCCTAGAAATGGTTGCATACACAGACCTACAGTTTACATGAAACATAGAATATGGAACATAACTACATGCACACTACACCTTGATTCTGTTCGGAAGTAGGTATGTAGGTAGTCTGAAAAGTGAAGGATGCTCCCAGTACACAGGTGATTAGGATGGGGTTGGGGTTGTTCGCTAAACAAAATTAAAGTTAAATGAAAATATAAGATCAGTATAATAAGACCCTAGTTTAGATAAACAAAGCAAAGATAAGAACTCCACGATATACTCGAAAGGAAACTATTTGGATCGTCACGTTTTTGAGGCTTTAGGCCAAATTCTGAGGTGGAATGCGATTATTTGTTATATGTTTTATACTCATGTCATGACGACCTCGATGCTTATTTAGTAGAGATGAGCAGTGAACAGTGAGTGACACAAGTTCAGTTGATCCCGATGATTCAAATCTCTGGCCAGAGTATAACCTATTCATGTGTAGATGCTTAACCCGTATGGTTAGATGCTTGCCCATTTGGCAAAGGAATGCCTAACCTATATGGTTAAATACTTGTCATTGGCAAATGAATGCCTAACCCGTATGGTTAGATGCTTGCCCGATTGACAAATGATATTTGATAGGATAAAGTATACTCGAGTTATATTCATAGACAAACATTAATTAAACAAAAAAATACCTTTTTTTTCTGCTTCTTATGCAGTGTTCTCTTCAATGCCTTCTGAGATCAGCATTAGCTCCTACTCTTTCATCTTCTCAAAGGGCTCGTTCTGACCTCCACATTGCTCCCATGTTGGCATCTCTTGTGCATCGCCTTTCATGGTAACACATACTTCTTTACTTTAGGAACGAGGCTTTGAAGGTTACCTTCAATGGCTTTCGAGTCTTCTCCTCCATTTGGGATGGTCTTCTGGGTACACTACTTGGTTTTGTAGTTTGGAAATTATCTGTTGTCAAACTTTCACCCTCTCATTGGTTTTCTTTTTCCTCTTTTATTGGGCACTTTGCTTTGTGTGCTTGGACTGATATCCCCTTCAAGCATTGTTCTTAGTTAGTTTTAAGTTGATGGCCTCTTGCCCTTCTTCTAATTGGTAATGACTCTTTTTTTCTTTCGTAGGATGAAAATTACACTCCTTTGATTGGCATTGCACTGATTTTGGCTAATTCCTTTCGATAGCTCATCCATGTTGTGTGCAAACAATGTCTTATTTTTTTTCTCTACATGTCGACTCTTCTCTCATGCATTTTTAGATGTCTTTTATGGAGTTATACCCACTTTTCATTCTCTTTGTGTGTCTCTCCACGATGCAATGCTCTATTATCTTTATGACAACTTAGGTTCCATTGCAAGTTGCTACTTATTTCTATTATTCCCCTAATGCTTTAGGCAAATTTCTGCAACAAATAAACTTGCGCTTTTTTGCCTCTCTGTGTCTTTGCCTTTCAAGGACACATCTCTTTTGCATTGCTGTTGTGCTTGAATTTCACCCATGCAACTTCTCCTTCGCCTTCCTCATCTATTAACATAATGTTGTTTACAGTGGCACTCAATCTCTCTTCAGTTGGTGCTTGCACCAATGCCTCTATTTCCTTTGGCGCACTTTTGGACCCATGCGCCTCACTCTTATTTATGCTTCACTCAACAATTCCCAATTGATCTTTAGGTAACTCTTCTCCTTCTACAACATCTCTTGTTGTTTCTTTTTTCGGTGCTTCTTTCAGGGAAGTTTCTCCTGGTCGAAGGTCTTTTAGAGCGTCTCTTTAGGCTCATTTTTCTTTGCATCCGGTGCTAAAGGTTATCTTCTATCTCTCACATACCGTTGCATATGGATAATTACTCCAACATTACTCTGTGTTGTTGTTGTGAACCAATCCTTTACTTGATGGGGATCTAGTGTTCTCAACCCATCCTTCGGTGCATCCCCCACTTGAGCACAATAACACTTGTGCTCTCTTAAGGGTTCTTTTTGTGTATCCTTATCTCTAGGCAAGTTGCTTCTACATCTTTGTGTATTTTCTTGTGCTCTCGTTGGTTCTTATGGAATGATATCCATAACTGCTTTAACATCCCTCTCTATCATTATTGTGCAACAATCCATTACTTTATGGGGATATAGGGTTCTCAACCCTTCTTGTGGCGCATCCTCCACTGTGAGCATAAGAACACCTATGCTCTCTTTAGGGTTCTTCTTACATGCCTATTGTCTTTGTGCAAACTAGGGTTATACCTTCCACACCTTCATGCACTCTTGTTGACTCATGTGAAATGATATCCAATTTTCCTTCACTCATTTCACTCCACTACAACTGGGTTTATTCTTGGTTTGGCTCCTCTATTGTTGCTTCCATGAAATAACCTTGTTTTCCTCTACTTCTTATGCATCTTCTTTATACAACCTTCTCCTTAATGCCTTCCAAGATCAGCATTAGCTCCCACTCTTTCATATTCTCAAAGGGCTCTTTCTAACCTTTGCATTGCTCCCATGTTGGCTCCTCTTGTGCACCACATTTCATGGAAACACTTTTTTCTTTACCTTGGGAGCGAGGCTTTGAAGGTTACCTTCAATGGCTTTTGAGTCTTCTCCTCCATTTGAGATGGCCTTCTAGGTGCACTACTTGGTTCTGTAGTTTGAAAATTATCTAGTTACCAAAATTTCGTCATCTTATTGCTTTTCTTTTTCCTCTTTTGTCACGCACTTTGCTCTTTGTGCTTGCACTGATATCCGCTTCAAGCATTGTTCCTAGTTAGTTTGTAGCTGATGGCCTCCTGCCTTATTCCAAATTGGTAGTGGCTCCTTTTCCTTTCATGGAATGAAAATTGCACTCTTTTGATTGGCATTGGGCTGATTTTAGATAATTCATTTCGGTAGCTCATCCATGTTATGTGCAAACAATGTTTTATTTTTGTTAGCTACATGTCGACTTTGCTGCTCTCCTCATGCATCTTCAGTTGCGTTTTATGGAGTTAAGCTCACTTTTCCTTCCCTTTGTGTGTCTCTCTATGGCGCAATGCTCTATTATCTCTATGACTACTTAGGTTCCACTGTAAGTTGCTACCTATTTCTCTTCTTCCCTTGATGCTTTAGGTAAATTTCTGCCACAAATAAACTTTCACTCTTTTGCCTCTCTATGTCTTTGCCTTTCGAAGGACACATCTCTTTTGCATCGCTATTGTGCTTGAATTTCACCTGTGCAACTTCTATTTCACCTTCTTCATCCATTGACACAATGATGTTTGCATTGGTGCTCAATCTCTCTTTAGTTGGTGCTTGCACCAACACCTCTATTTCCTTTGGCACAATTTTGGATCCATACGCCTGACTGTTATTTATACTTCACTCAACAACTCCCAGTTGATCTCTAGGCAACTCTTCTCCTTTTGCAACATCTCTCATTGTTTCTTATTTGGGTGCTTCTTTCAGGGAAGTTTCTCCTAGTCGAAGGTCCTTTAGAGCCTCTCCTTCCTCAGGCTCATTTTGTTTTGCATCCGTGGGTAGAAGTTATCTTTTATCCATCACACATTGCTGCATATGGACAATTGCTATAGAATTACTCTATGTTGTTGTTGTTGTGAACCAATCCTTTGCTTTATGGGGATCTAGTGTTCTTAACCCTTCCTTCGGTGCATCCTCCACTTCGAGCATAATAACACTTGTGCTCTCTTAATTTCTCTTCTTGTGCACCATTATCTTTGTGTAGGCTACTCCTACACCTTGTGCACCTTCTTGCGCTCTCATTGGCTCTTGTGGGATGATATCCACAATTGCTCTAACATCCCTCTTTATTGTTGTTATTGTGCTACAATTTGTTACTTTATGGGGATATAGGGTTATCAACCCTTCCTTCGGTGCATCCTTCACTGTGAACACAAGAATACCTATGCTCTCCTTAGGGTGCTTATGTGCCCCTGTCTTTTTGTAGATTGTTGCTATACCTTCCACACCTTCATGCATTCTTGCTAGCTCATGTGGAATGATATCCTCTTTTCTTTCACTCATTTTACTCCACTACAATAGGGTTTATTCTTAGTTTCGCTCTTTTATTGTTGCTTCCATAAAATAACTTTCTTTTCCTTTCCTTCTTATGCATCTTCTTTATGCAGCCTTCTCCGCAATGACTTCTAAAAGCAGAATTAGCTCCCACTCTTTCATCTTCTCAAAGAGCTCTTTCTGACCTCCGTATTACTGTAGCCTTCCCCTCAATGCCTTTTGAGATCAGCATTAGCTCTCACTCTTTCATCTTCTCAAAGGGCTCTTTTTGACCTCCACATTGATTCCATGTTGGCTCCTCCTATGCATCACCTTTTATGGCAACACTTTCGTCTTCTCTTTGGGAATGAGGCTTTGAAGGTTACTTTCAACGGCTTTCGAATCTTCTCCTCCATTTGAGATGGCCTTTTGGGTGCACTACTTGGTTCTGTAGTTTGGAAATTATATGTTACCTAATTATCACCGTCTTATTGCTTTTCTTTTTCTTCTTTTGTCGTGCACTTCGATATGTGTGCTTGGATTGATATCTCCTTCAAACATTGTTCCTAATTAGTTTTAAGGTGATGGCCTCCTGCCTTACTCCCAATCGGTAGTGAATCCTTTTCCTTCTTTGCAATGACAATGTCACACCTTTGATTGGCATCGGGCTGATTTTGGCTAATTCCTCTCGGTAACTCATCCATGTCATGTGCAAATAATGTCTTATTTTTGTTAGCTACATGTAGACTCTTCTCTTCTCCTCATGCATCTTCAGATGCCTTGATGCCTTTTGTGGAGTCATGCCCACTTTTCCTTTCCTTTGCGTGTCTCTCTATGGCGAAATGCTCTATTATCTTTATGACAACCTAGGTTCCACTGCAAGTTGCTACCCTTTTCTATTCTCCCCTTATGCTTTAGGCAAATTTATGCCATAAGTAGACTTGCGCTCTTTTGCCTCTCTATGTTTGTGCCTTTTGAAGGATACATCTCTTTTGCATGGTTGTTGTGCTTGAAGTTCACCTGTGCAACTTCTCTTTCACCTTCCTCATCTATTGACACAATGCTGTTTGCATTGGTGCTTAATCTCTCTTCAGCTGGTGCTTTTACCAATGCCTCGATTTCCTTTGGCATACTTGTGGAGCCATGCATCTCACTCTTATTTATGTTTCACTCAATAACTCCCAATTTATCTCTAGGCAACTCTTCTCCTTCAGCAACATCTTTCATTGTTTCTTCTTTGGGTGCTTCCTTCAGGGATGTTTCTATTGGTCGAAGGTCCTTTAGAGCCTGTCCTTCCTCAGGGTCATTTTTATTTACATCTAGGGCTAAAGGTTATCTTCTATCCATCACACACCACTACATATGAATAATTACTCCAACATTACTCTATGCTGTTGTTGTGAACCAATCCTTTACTTTATGGAGATCTAGTGTTCTCAACCTTTCCTTCGGTACGTCCTCCACTTCAAGCACAATAACACTTGTGCTCTCTTAAGGTTTCTTCTTGTGCGACATTATCTCTATGTAGGCTGCTCCTACACCTTGTGTACCTTCTTGTGCTTTTGCTGGGTCTTGGTATCCACAATTGTTCTAACATCCCTCTTTATCGTTGTTGTGCTACAATCCATTACTTTATGGGGATATAGGGTTCTCAACCCTTCCTTTGGCGCATCTTCCACTATGAGCACAAGAACATTTGTGCTCTCTTTAGGGTTCTTATATGCCCTTGTCTTTGTGAAGATTGGTGCTATACTTTTCACTTCATGCACTCTTGGTGGCTCATGAGGAATGATATCCACTTTTCCTTAACTCATTTCACTGCACTACAACTAGGTTTATTCTTGGTTTCGCTCCTCTATTATTGCTTCCATAAAATATCCTTCTTTTCCTTTGCTTTTTATGCATCTATATTTATGCCTTTGGAAGGAAACATCTCTTTTGCATGGTTGTGCTTGAATTTCACCTATGCAACTTCTCTTTCACCTTCCTCATCCATTGACATAATGTTGTTTGCATTGGTGCTCAATCTCTTTTCAGCCAGTGCTTGCACCAATTCCTTTATTTCCTTTGGCGCACTTTTGGACCCATGCACATCTCTCTTATTTGTGCTTCACTCAACAACTCCCAATTGATCTCTAGATGACTCTTTTCCTTCTGCAACATCTCTCACTATTTCTTTTTTGGGTGCTTCCTTTATGGAAATTTCTCCTAGTTGAAGGCCCTTTAGAGCCTCTCCTTCAGGTTCATTTTGCTTTGTATCTGGGGCTAAAGGTTACCTTCTATCCATCACACACCATTGCATACAAACAATTGCTCTAACATTACTCTATGTTGTTGTTGTGAACCAATCCTTTGCTTTATGGGGATTTAGTGTTCATAACACTTCCTTCGGTGCATCCTCCACTTCGAGCATAATAATACTTGAGCTCACTTAAGGGTTCTTCTTGTGCGCCTTTATCTCTGTGGAGGCTACTCCTATACCTTATGCACCTTCTTTCACTCTCGCTGGCTCTTGTGGAATGATATCCATAATTGTTCTAACAGCCCTCTCTATCATTGTTATTGTGCTACAATCCATTACTTTATGGGGATATAGGGTTCTCAGCCCTTCCTTTGGTGCATCCTCCACTTTGAGCATAAAAACCCCTGTGCTCTCTTTAGGGTTCTTCTTATATGCCCCTGTCTTTATGCAGACTGGTGGTATACCTTCCACACCTTCATGTACTCTTGATGGCTCATGTGGAATGATATCCACTTTTCCTTCACTCTTTTTACTCCACTACAACTGGTTTGATTCTCGGTTTCTCTCTTCTATCATTGTTTCCATGAAATAACCTTCTTTTTCTCTACTTATGCATTCTTCTCAATGCCTTCCGAGATCAGCATTAGCTCCCACTCTTTCATCTTCTCAAAGGGCTCTTTCTGACCTCCACATTGTTCCCATGTTGGTTCCTTATGTGCATCGCCTTTCATGGCAACACTTTCTTCTTTACTTTGGGAGTGACCCTTTGAATGTTACCTTCAACGGCTTTCGAGTCTTCTCCTACATTTGAGATGGCCTTTTGGGTGCACTACTTGGTTCTGTAGTTTGAAAATTATATGTTGCCAAATTTTCACCCTTTCGTTGCTTTTCTTCTTCCTCTTTTGTCGCACACTTTGCTTTGTTTGCTTGGATTGATATCCTCTTTAAGCATTGTTCCTAGTTACTTTTAAAGTGATGACCTCTTGCCTTATTCCCAATCGGTAATGACTCCTTTTTCTTTCGTGTAATAAAAATGACACACCTTTGATTAGCATCAGGCTGATTTTTGTTAATTCCTCTCGATAGCTCATCCATATTGTGTGCAAACAATGTATTATTTTTGTTAGCTACATGTATACTCTTCTCTCCTAATGCATCTTCAGATGCCTTTTATGGAGTTATGCCCACTTTTCCTTCCCTTTGCGTGTCTCTCCATGGCACAATACTCTATTATCTTTATGATAACTTAGGTTCCACTGCAAGTTGCTATCTCTTTCTCTTCTTCCCCTAATGCTTTAGGCAAAAGTCTGCCACAAATAGACTTGTGCTCATTTGCCTCTTCTATGTCTATGCCTTTTGAAGGACACATTTCTTTTGGATGGCTGTTGTGCTTGAATTTCACCCATGCAACTTCTCTTTTGCCTTCCTCATCTATTGACACAATGGTGTTTGCATTGACGCTCAATCTCTCTTCAGTTGGTGCTTGCACGAACGCCTCTATTTCCTTTGGTGTACTTTTGGACACATGCACCTCACTCTTATTTATGTTTCACTCAAGAACTCCCAATTGATCTCTAGGTAACTCTTCTCTTTCTACAATATCTCTCATTGTTTCTTCACACACTTCACTCTGTGTGTTTGGACTGATATACACTTCATGTGTTGTTCCTAGTTAGTTTTAAACTTATGTCCTCCTACCTTACTCCTAATAGGTAGTGACTCCATTTCTTTCTGTGTAATGAAAATTGCACTCCTTTGATTGGCATCAGGTTGATTTTGGTTAATTCCTCTCGGAAGCTCATCCATGTCATGTGCAAACAATGTCTTATTTTTGTTAGCTATATGTCGACTCTTTTTCTTTCTTCATGCATCTTCAGATGCCTTTTATGGAGTTATGCCCACTTTTCCATCACTTTGCGTGCCTCTGCATGGTGCAATGCTCTATTATCTTTAGGACAACTTAGGTTCCACTCTAAGGTGCTACCTTTTTCTCTTCTTCCCCTAATGTTTTAGGCAAATTTCTACCACAATGCTTGAATTGCACCTGTACAACTTCTATTTTTCCTTCCTCATCCATTGACACAATGTTGTTTGCATTGGTGCTCAATCTCTATTCAGTTGGTGCTTGCACCAATGCCTCTATTTTCTTTGGCATACTTTTGGACCCATGCACCTCACTATTATTTATGTTGCATTCAACAACTCTTAGTTGATCTCTAGGCAACTTTTTTTCTTCTACAACATCTCTCACTGTTTCTTCTTTGGGTACTTCCTTCAGGGAAGTTTCCCCTAGTTAAAGGTCCTTTAGAGCCTCTCCTTCCTCAAGCTCGTTTTGCTTTACATCTGGGGCTAAAGGTTATCTTCTATCTATCACACACCACTGCATATGGACAATTACTCCCAACATAACTCTATGTTGTTGTTGTGAACCAATCCTTTGCTTTATGGAAAACTAGTGTTCTCAATGCTTCCTTCAGTGTATCCTCCACTTTGAGCACAATATCACTTGTGGTCTCTTAAGGGTTCTTGTCCACCCTTATCTCTGTGCAGGTTGCTCCTACAACTTGTGCACCTTCTTGCGCTCTCGCTGGCTCTTATGGAATGATATCCATAATTTCTCTAACATCCCTCTCTATCATTGTTGTTGTGCTACAATCCATTATTTTATGGGGATATAGGGTTTTCAACCTTTCCTTTGGCACATCCTCCATTGTGAGCATAGGAACACATGTTCTCTCTTTAGGGTTATTCTTACGTGCCCCTATCTTTGTGGAGACTGGTGTTATACCTTACACAACTTCATGCACATTTACTGGCTCATGTGGAATTATATCGACTTTTCCTTCACCCATTTCACTCCACTACATTTGGGTTTATTCTTGGTTTCACTCCTCTATTGTTGCTTCCATGAAATAACCTTTTTTTTCTCTGCTTCTTATGCATCTTATTTATGTAGTCTTCTCCTCAATGCCTTCCAAGATCAGCATTAACTCCCACTCTTTATCTTCTCAAAGGGCCTTTTTTGACCTCGGCATTGCTCCCATGTTGGTTCCTCCTACGCATCTCCTTTCATGGCAACAATTTCTTCTTTACTTTGGTACCAAGGCTTTCA
This sequence comes from Torreya grandis, assembly GCA_037957365.1. NCBI lineage: Eukaryota > Viridiplantae > Streptophyta > Pinopsida > Cupressales > Taxaceae > Torreya > Torreya grandis. Next base: position 2,251,324 of record JARHVA010000910.1, on the reverse strand, counting down.
AAGTTACATTCAATGGCTTTCGAGTAATCTCCTCCATTTGAGATGGCCTTCTGGGTGTACTACTTGGTTCTATAGTTTAGAAATTATTTGTTGCCAAATTTTCACCCTCTACTTGCTTTTTTTCTTCTTTTATCGCGCACTTCGCTCTGTGTGCTTGGACTAATATAACTTTCAAACCTGATTCCTAGTTAGTATTAAATTGATGGCCTCTTGCCTTACTTGCATTTGGTAGGGACTCTTTTTACTTATGTGCAATGAAAATTGCATTCTTTTGATTGGCATCATGGTTATTTTGGCTAATTCCTCAGGGTAGCTCATCCATGTCTTATGCAAATAATGTCTTGTTTTTGTTAGCTACATGTCGACTCTTCTCCTCAACTCATGCATCTTCAGATGCCTTTTGTGGAGTTATGCCCACTTTTCCTTCCCTTTATGTGTCTCTGCATGGAACAATGCTCTATTATCTTTATAACAACTTAGGTTCCACTGCAAGTTGCTACCTCTTTCTTTTCTTCCCCTAATGCTTTGGACAAATTTCTGCCACAAATAGACTTACGCTCTTTTGCCTCTTTATGTCTGTGCCTTTCGAAGGACACATCTCTTTTGCATGGCTGTTGTGCTTGAATTTTACCCTTGTATCTTTTTTTTTGCCGTCCTTATCCATTGACACAATGTTGTTTGCATTGGCGCTCAATCTCTCTTCAGCTGGTGCTTGCACCACTGCCTCTATTTCTTTTGGTGCACTTTTGGACCCATCCACCTCACTCTTATTTATGCTTCACTCAACGACTCCTAGTTGAACTGTAGGCAACTCTTCTCCTTCTGTAACATCTCTCGTTGTTTCATTTTTAGGTGCTTCTTTTTGGGAAGTTGCTCTTAGTCGAAGGACCTGTTGGCCATTTTTTTGGCCCATATACCGAATTGTGCCCAGATGGATCTGGTTGCTAATGGATGAGCAAAATGTTCTAGGTGAAATGAATGGACCAGAGAGTTTTATAGTGCTAACAAAGCTTTTGAAACACTTTAAGATTGCTTAAAGTGTATTTTGTCAAATTCTAAGGGACAGGTCTGCAGAGCCAAAAAAAGGTTCTTGAGCATTTTTCATGACGAACCAAGCAATGCAAGCATTTCAAGCATGACTCCATCAGAACTACAGACTCCATTAGTGGAACTACTTTGCTTAAATTGCCTTATAAGCTACAAGTCTCAAAGGGTCAAAGTGTTTTGGGCCTACTTCCAATTTAAAATTGGGTTTTCCATGTGTTAAGTCTTCTTGCTCAAGAAACCCGAGTTACTCATTGTTCCTCTCTAGAACAAATTGGGTTTTCCGTGTTGCTTGTCTTATAAAGTTTTATGAGTAACAAGTTATTCCCCCTCGCAAACCCGATCTACTCTTTCTTTTGCTAGTTGGGTTTTTGGTAGAGCTTGACTTATAAAGTTTTAACAAGTAGTGCGGGTTCGAAAACCTGATTTGTTCTCTCCATTGTTAATTGGGTTTGCCAGGGTGTAAGTCTTCTTGTCCCAAGACTCCGATTTGTTCTCTGCAGTGTTAATCGGGTTTTCCCATCGTGAAGACTTTGGACTTTCTGAGGCACATAACATAAAAAAGAGCTTTATGAGTAATCAGTTGCAAAAACTCTGAAGTAATGGACCAGTAAAAGTTTGAATTACTCATACTAGTGCAATTCGGGTTTCCCAAGTAGCATGACTTTATAAGTAGGTAAGTAGAAATCAGGTATAAACTCGAGTACCAGCAAGTAAGTTGTGAATTATGGAAACCTTGGTGGTCAGGGAAACAGTCCAAGTGGCTAGTAGATGGAATTTAATGAAGGCTTTCATCCTTCAACGTGGCTCCCTCTCCCGACAAATGGTCGTTCAAACATAAATGCAACATGGCTTGAACAAGTTAAAATACATGGAGGCCTCATTTTCTCTTGTAGGACACATGAAAATGAAAGTGACCTTGCCTTTTTAAATGCAAAATTGTTTTCGGCCACAAGGGAAGCGATGTTCCAGCTACTTATAACATGGCTCTTGAAATGCACCAAAGAGAGACTTGAATACACAGGAAGGGCTCGAGAAGATCTGCGGCTATCCTGAGCGGTGCATTTAGTAGCACAAGGAAGGATGATGTCAGAGTCCTAGCCATTAGTGACCTCTTCTTTCTTCCCTTTCTCTCTTCCCCCTTTTTTGATATAAATAAGAGGCCTTGGAGCCAAGAATGGATCCCCAAATTGGTGATAGAATTACTCTGCAGATATCTCTTTGTAAAAGACTCTTTTGAAGCAATACAAGGAATGCTTTTCTATTTCTGGTTAAACCAAGTGTGCACATTTGGTTTCATTTTCAAAATGTAGGTCATTCATCACCTATGATTTTTTTCAATACCTTGCTTTTGATCCTTTAGGTTTTATGCAAGATTGCGTGAAGTGTGTGTGTCGGGCTCTCTTTGAAGTGTTACCAGTTTATAGTGTCTTTTGTAGACCTATTTTTGTTATCTTTCAAAGTGCAAGGCTTCCCCTCAACCTCCACACAAAAGCTCCATGCCTACGGCCTTGAGATAGAACCGGAATAGCATGTCCTGTTTGGGTTCATCAGTAGTTGGCACTTTTCCCAGACCAAGTGGATTACTTATTTTTGGTGTATCACCTCCCTTAGCTTAGATTTCTTTTCAATCATCCTCCTACCCCTTTTCCTTAGCTAATATTAGATTTTAGTGTGGTAATCAAGCTCTGAAGTGAAGCACCTGAGGAACTAGCCTCATAAAAAACCCTAGAGGTTCAACCTCACCATAGGATACTCACATCCTGAGGTTGTCCCCATGCTTGTAGCTGGAAGGTGAGAGAGCTTGAAGAAATCTCGCACAAGGGTGCAATTCCAAGCTATAATAGGTCCTTTAGAGCCTCTCCTTCCTCAGGCTCATTTTGATTTGCATTTGGGGATAAAGGTCCTTTAGAGCCTCTTCTATCCAACATTACTCTATGTTGTTGTTTTAAACCAATCCTTTACTTTATGGGGATCTAGTGTTCTCAACCCTTCCTTTGGTGCATCCTCCACTTAGAGCACAATACCACTTGTGCTCTCTTAAGGGTTCTTCTTGTGCACCCTTATCTCTGTGTAAGATGCTCCTACACCTTGTGCACCTTCTTGCACTCTTGTGGAATGATATCCATAATTGCTCTAATATCCCTCTCATTGTTGTTTTGCTATAATCCATTATTATATGGGGATATAGGGTTCTCAAACCTTCCTCTGGTGTACCCTCCACTGTGAGCACAAGAGCACCTATGCTCTTTTTAGGCTTCTTATGTGCCCCTGTCTTTGTGCAGACTAGTGCTATACCTTCCACACCTTTATGTACTCTTGCTGGCTCATGTGGAATGATATCCACTTTCCTTGACTCATTTCACTCCACTAAAACTAGTTTATTCTTGGTTTCGCTCCTCTATTGTTGCTTCCATCAAATAACCTTCTTTTCCTTTGCTTCTTATGCATCTTTATGCAGCCTTCTCCTCAATGCCTTTTGAGATCAGCATTAGCTCCCAATATTTCATCTTTGGCTTTATCGGGATCTAGGGTTCTTAACCTTTTCTTTGGTGCATCCTCCACTCCGAGCACAATAACACTTGTGCTCTCTTAAGGGTTCCTGTTATGCGCCCTTGTGTCTGTGTAGGCTGCTCTTACACCTTGTGCACCTTATGCTTTTGCTGACTCTTGTGGAATGATATCTACTTTGACTTCACCTATTGCATTTTGCTGCAACCGAGTTTCTTCTCGGCTTCACTCCTCTGTTGTTGCTTTGGTACAACCTTTTTTGCCTTTGCTTTTCATGCAACTTATTTACCCGATGTTCTCCTCAATGCCTTTTGAGATTGGTATTGGGTCCCCCTTTTTATTATTTTTAATGTTGTCATGAAGGGATCTTTCTGACCTCTGTGTTGCTCCCTTGTTGGCTCCTGTTGTGCTTCACTCTTCATGGAAACATTTTGTTCTTCACTTTGGCGACGAGGCTTTGCAAGTTACTTTTTACGGCTTTCAAATCTTCTTCATTTGAGATGGAATTTTAAATGCACTACTTGGTTCAGTAGTTTGGAAGCCATTTGTTCCCAACTATGCACCCTATTCTTGCATTTCCATCTTCTCTAATAGAGATCTCTCTATCCATCTTTGGAATGATATTCACCCTTCCTTCACCCATTTTTCTTCATTGCAACCTAGTTTCTTCTTAGCTTTACTCCTCTGTTGTTACTTTGGCACAACCACCTTCTTTGCCTTGCTTTTTATGGAACTTCTTTACCAAGCCTTCTCCTCATCATCTTTCTATATTGGTGTTTGGTTCCACTTTAAATCATTTTAATGTTGGCTTCTACTTTTTAAACTTATTTCAGGGAAGCTTCTCCTAGTCAAAAGTCCCCTAGATCCTTTCCTTCCTCAGGCTCCATTTGCTTTGTCTCTGGGTCTAAAGGTTACCTTCTGTCCATCATGCATTGCTATACATCGATAATTACTCCAACATCCCTCTCTATCGTCATTATTGTGCTACAATCCACTATTTTATGGGGACTAGGGCTCTCACCCCTTCCTGTGGGACATCTTCCATTGTGTGTACAATAACACCTATGCTCTCTCCAAGGTTCTTCTTATGTGCCCCTTTATCTATGCATACTGCTCGTACACCTTGCACACCTTCATGTATCTCATTGGCTCATGGAATGATATCCACCTTGCCTTCACTCATTTTACTCTGTTGCAACCGGCTTTCTTCTCGGCTTCACTCTTCTACTGTTACTTTTATGAAATAACCTTCTTTGCTTCTATGTCTTATGCATCTTTTTTGTGTAGCTTTATCCTTAATACCTTCTGAGATCAGCATTAGCTCTTGCTCTTTCATCTTCTCAAAGGGCTCTTTCTAACCTTCACACTACACCCATGTTGGCTCCTCTTGTGCATCACTTTTCATGGCAACACTCTTTTCTTTACTTTGGCGTTAAGGCTTTGAAGGTTACCTTTTGTGGATTTCAAGTTTTCTCTTCCATTTGAAATGGCCTTCTGAATGCACTACTTGCTTTTATAGTTGGGAAACTATATGTTACCAACATTTCACCCTTTTATTGCCTTTCTATCTCCTATCTTGGAGGTCTCTGCAGCCATTTACTATGTTATCACTGAGTATTTTTTGTGCATACTCTAACTTTATGGATTTCTTTACATCTTTCAATGCAAAATAACATTCAACATCTAAGACCCACTCCATCTACTCATGACCTTTTTTTTGGAAAACCTTTGCATTTCGGCTTCAAGGTTATTCTCGGCATCGCTCAGAGCCTCTGTGGGCTCTTTCCTCCCATAGGTTTCTCCCTGCTTATCTTTGGGATTCTCCCTCCCAATGGCTTTTCTTTCTGCTCACACCATCCTTTCCTACAGTGCTTACAACATAGAGGCTATCTTCATTTTCTTCAAGACCTGCGACTCCAGGTCATGTCTCATTTTTGCTTTTTGTTAAGCCATCTTTTGTGCTCCTCATTCTCTATCCATCTGTACTTGATAGATAACAACTTTATTTGGTACCTTCTACTTGATACACTGATTATAAGATGCTTGTGCACCTTGATTACCTCACAGTTGATGATCTGTTGGCATCATCATCTATTTCACTTGATTCATTGTCAACCCATTTGATCTTTGCCTATAAACCACCTCACGATCCATGATTTGTCAGTGTTTTCTTGTCATTCGTGCCTCTAGACTGCCTCACATTCTATGATATATCCTCATTGTGATTGATTAGCTCACTTACAATAATTTGTCAATGCTTCACATCTCCTTTCCAGCAATGACTGCATCAAGGTTGGCGATCTCTCAGTTCTAACACATCACTCCTATATGTTGCTTACAACCTCATAACTTACACTACCTATTTGTATATTCTCCATTACAATCATATGTAGGTGCTTGAACTTAAGATTTGTTGTCACAAAGTCTAACTTTATGATCCTATGTACTCATCCTTTCTAAGGGTTCTCTTTGCTTATCTTCCACCTGCTCACTCTTTACCTACCTCCCTCACATTGGCAAGCGATGCTATGTTAGTTCCCTCACGTTCAACCATCTATTAGTTTTTTCTTTGCTACTTCATATCTCACTTGTAGGTTTATCCTTTCTTCTTGCATCCCTGAAGGTTCACCACCTTTCTTTGATATCAAACTAGTGCCAATTGAGATCAGTTATCCTGGTGAATAGATGCATTAACCATGTAACATTTAGAGTTTCACACTGTGGATCATGCTAATAAAGGCTTTTATTCCTTAACTTCATGTGTTACAAGATAATATAAGCTTTGCAAGTATGCATTCACATCTCGGCTCTTCTTAGTTGAGTCCTTTAAGTGTCTTTCTCTACTATGGTGTCCATACACTACCATTCGCTCATGACCATGAGCCTTCACTTGTCATGTGAAGCTCCCTTTCTATCTGTCTAGCCTTAGATAAATTTTTCTTGCCCCTTTATGGGATTAGCCTAATAAAGTATTTTTCTTTGCTTTAGAGTGTTAAAAATGCTAGACCAAGACCCCTTTTTTATAGTTGCTTGAGCTGTGGTTACTTCACCTCTTTCCCATGCAATTGGTCTACAACTTCATTTAATGGGAGTCTATGTAAGTCTGTAGACCCTAGAATTATCATAGCCTTTTACGGACCTAGAGCCACTCAAGTCTGAGTGTTGTTAGAAGATATCCTCACAAAGTAGATCTTATCAGTTAAATGCTCTGTGCATAGCTTTTTACTTGTCCTTGTGTTTCAAACTCTCTTTTCACACACCATCATTATTGCACACTATGTACCTTAGAGCTCCTTCGCTAATTACGTATGTTGTAGGGGCATTTATGTGCCCCTCAATTGTGACTGTGCACTGTTCTAATGTGCTTCCTTTTAAAGATTAACTCTTTGCACCTCATTTGTACAAGTTCAAACCTTACTTTGGGTTCAACTTTACTTGTTCTTTTGTAACACACCTTCAATAAATAACTTCTTTTATTCCATGTTCCTTTATGCGCTATAGGCATTGTTTCCTTCGTGCATTGTTGCACGAGCCTTTACTTCTCCACATTGATGCCTATCTCTAGTGCGTCTTTATGTACTTTGCAACTTTATGTGCACGTTGCTTAACTTAATAAAAAAACATGTACCCCCTTCTTATTCTCTAACTCCTGATGTAATTCTCAATCATATTCCTTCCATGTAGTCTATGACAACCTTTAAAAATGTTTTGCCATTTAAACATAGCTACAATTGGTTTATTTCTAGGTGTTAGACTAGGTTTTTGTCTGATGTAACATAGCCAATTCACTTGGGATGCTCTTGCATTAGACTCGCAAGGTAATTAAAATGTAATATCCTTCTTACAAGAAGTGTTGGAGTGGTATAACCACCCATCTAGGCAGTTGCCTCAAGGTAATTAAAATGTAAGCTCCTTTCCCTTTATTCCTTTCTTTTGATGTACTTCACTCTGCATGTTTGGACTGATATCCCCTTCAAGCATTTTTCCTAGTTAGTTTCAAGCTGATGGCCTCCTACCTTGCTCCCAATTGGTAGTGACTCCTTTTCCTTCCTCACAATGAAAATTGCACTCCCTTGATCAGCTTCAGGCTGATTTTGTCTAACACCTCTCGATAGCTCATCCATGTCGTGTGCAAACAATGTTGCATTTTTGTTAGGTACATGCCGACTCTTCTCCTCTCTTCATGTATATTCGAATACCTTTTGTGCAGTTATGCGCACTTCTCCTTGCCTTTGCGTGTCTCTCCATGGTGCAATGCTCTGTTGTCTTTGGGATAACTCAGGATCCGCTGCAAGCTGCTACCTCTTTCTCTACTTCCACTAATGTTTTAGGCATACACCTACTAGAAATAGACTTGGGCTCTTTTGCCTCTTTATGTTTTTGCCTTACATAAAACACCTTTCTTATGCATTGTTGTTATGTTTGAATTTCACCAATGCAACTTCTCTTTCACCTTCCTCATCCCTTGGCACAATGTTTTTTGCATTGGCACTCAAGCTCGCTTTAGTTGGTGCTTGCACCACTGCCTTTATTTCCTTTGGTACACTGTTGGACCCATGCATCCCACTCTCATTTTTGATTCTCTAAACAACCCCCAGTTGCTCTTTAGGCAACTCTACTTATCCTGCAACATCTCTCACTTCTTTTTTCAATGCTTCTTTTAGGGAAGTTTCTCTTGGTCCAAGGTCCTTTATAGCCTCTCCTTCCTTAGGTTCATTTTCCTTTGCATTAGGGGTCCTAGTGAAGGGATACATTAACCACATAGCCTTCAGGATTCCACATAATGGATCATGCTAATAAAGTATTTTATTCCTTAACTTCAGCTGTTACAAGATAATATAGGCTTCATAGTTGTATATTGAGCTCTCAACTCTACTTAGTCTAGTCCTCAGACATAGATATAAGTATCTCTCTTTCTTTAGACTATGGTGTCCTTATACTACCATTCGCTCATGACTACGAGCCTTCACTTATCTATGAAGTTCTTTTTCTCTTTGTCTAGCCTCAGATAATTTTTTTATCCCTTTATGGGATCACTCTTACAAAGTTCCTCGGCTTCTGAGTGAAACAAATTCTAGACCAAGACCCCTTTTTATAGTTGCCTAAGCTTTCGTTGCATTTTTGAATTACAACGTAATTGGCCAACTTCATTTAATTTAGCTTTACGCAAGTCTACAAACCTACCCTAGAAGTAACATAAGCTTTTATAGACCTCGAGCTGCACAAGTGACTCTTATCAGTCCCTTTTGTTGTCAGTGCATTTGCAGTACTAACCTAGCCAAAGGATAGGCTATCTATAGGTCCCCACAATTAATTGCTTATCCCATTATCTTCTACTTATGTAGGCTTGCATCAAATGCCCTGTGTCAGAATTTTTGCGTGCTTTGTACCTAAAAATCTCCTTTTAACATGCCATCATCATTGCACATTAGGTATCTTAGAGCTCCTTCGCTGGCTGATTACGTTCTAGGCACATTTGAGCACCTCTCTACTGTGACAGTGCACTACTCTAATGTGCTTCCTTGATAAGCTCAACTCTTTGTGCATCTGTTGCTCAAGCTCAAACTTGGCTTTGGTTGCAACTTTTCGTGTTCATGTGAAGCACACCTTCAACGAACAACTCCATTTATGCTATAGTTCTTGGAACTTTGTAGGGCTCGGTTCCTTCATGCACTGTTGAATGATCCTTTATTTCTACACCTTTCTTCCTATCCCTAGTGCATCTTTATGTGTTGTTTAACCTTGCGAGTGTGCTTCTTGACTTATCCAAAAGTTGTACCCCCTTTTAATTCTTTAACTCCCTTCACAACTCTCAACCACCTTCCTTTCACGCAGGTGGACTCTTATATGGTCCATGTAACCGTGCACAACTAGAGTTGTTTATTTCTCGCTTGACTGACTCTATTTTTATCTGATGCAAGATTACAAATTCACTTGTGATGCTCCTTCATCAAACTCCCTAGGTAATTAAAATGTTAGCTCATGCTAATAAATAGTGTTAGAGTGGTAGAACTATCTTTTAGGTCTATTATCTTGAACACGGTGTTCTCGTCTACTCAATGTGGCACATAAGTAGGTTCACTCGGTGCTTCCTTCTTTTTCAAACACTTCTTGGGCCTTAAACTTTCCTCATCTGCCTAGCTCTTATATGCTTCATCTTCCTGCCCTTTCTTCCTCTTGTGGTTCTGCACCCACTTTTATTTACTTTTGTGGGCTTATGCCCATCTTCGTCTCTTAGTGGGCCTATGCCCACGTCTGTTTCTTGTGGGTTTGCACCCACATTCCTCTTTCATGGGTTTTTACCATTCTTATTCGTCCATCTCCTCCAGTAAGTAGGTATAATTGCGTGCTATTCTTCTACGTGTTTCTCACGAAGAATGTCTACATGGTTCTTCGACTACCCTTGTCCTCCATTTCTCTTTGCTTGATGCACTCAGTGGCACGAAAGTCTTAATACGGTATGTTGACTCCCACCTTTTCTTCTTCCTTTTATCGTGCGCTTCCTTCTACGCACTTGGATTGATATCCCCTTTAGATGTTATTCATGGTCAGTTTCAGGCTGACAGTCTCCCACTTTACTCCCAATCAATAATAATTCCTTTTCCTTGTGTGCAATGAAAATTGAACTTCCTTGATCTGCTTCATGCTAATTTTGGATAACATGTCATGGAAGTTCCTATGGGATGTGCACAAACAATGTTGCACTTTTATTAGCTACAATTCGACTCTTTTCCTCTCCTCACACATCATTGGATGCGTTATTTAGAGTTATGTCCACTTCTCCTTCTCTCTGCTTGTTTCTCCACGGCGTAATGCTATATTGCCTTTGGGATAACCTAGGTTCGGTTGTGCCCTACCTTTTTATTTTGATCCCCTTAGGATTTAGGTAAATGCCTCCCACAAATAAACTCGCACTCTTTCATCTCTCCATCTTTGTGCCATTTGAAGGACACATCTGTTTTACTTGGCTACTATGCTCGAATTTCTCCTGTATATCTTCTCTTTTGCCTTCTTCCTTTCTTGGCACAATGTTGTTTGCATTAATGCTCATACTATCTTCAGTTAGTGCTCGCTCCAGTGCCTCTATTTCCTTTAGCGCACCTTTAGACCCATGTGCCTCACTATTATTTCAACTACACTCAATCACTCCCAATTGTTCTCTATGTAATAGTTCTCCTTTTGTAGCATATCCCATTGCTTCTTCCTTTAGTGCTTCCTTCAGGGAAGTTTCTTCTGGTAAAAGATCCGTAGAACCTCTCATCCCTCAGGCTCCTTTTCCTTTGTCTCTAGGGCTACATGTTGTCTTTTGTCTATCTTGCACTACTGCATATCGATAATTTCTCCAACATCCCTCGTTATCGCCGTTGTTGTGTTACAATTCATTACTTTATGGAGTTTTAGGGTTCTCAACCCTTCCTTTGGTGTATCCTCCACTATGAGCATAAGAACACCTATGCTCTCTTTAAGGTTCTTCTTACATGCCCCTATATTTGTGTAAATTGGTCCTACACCTTTATGCACTCTTATTGGCTCATGTGGAATGATATACACCTTGATTTCACTAATTTCACTCTGATGTAACTAGTTTTCTTCTTGGCTTCGCTCCATTATTGCTTCTGTGAAATAACCTTCTTTACCTCTGCATCTTATGCATCTTCTTTGTGTAGCCTTCTCAATGCCTTCAAAGATCAGCATTAGCTCTCATTCTTTCATCTTCTTAAAGGGTTTTTTTGACCTCTATGCTGCTCCCATGCTGGTTCTTCCTATGCATCGCCTTTCATGATAACACTTTCTTCTTTACTTTAGGGGTGAGGCTTTGAAGGTTACCTTCTATGGCTTTCAAGTCTTCTCCTCCATTTGAGATGGCCTTCTGGATGCACTACTTGGTTTTGTAGTTTGTGAACTATTTGTTGCCAACTTTTCACCCTCTTGTTGCCTTTCTATCTCATTCTCTCTTGGAGATCTCTACAACCATTTATTGCATTATAGAAGATCATTTTTTATGCATGCTCCACTTTGATGGATTCTTTTACATCCTTCAACGCAAAATAACATTTGACATCTAAGACCAACTCCATTATTTGGTCAGGGCCTTTTTTCTGGAGAACCTTTGCATTTCAATTTTAGGGTTATTCTTGGCATGCTTTAGAACCTCTACAGGGTCTTTCCTTCCATAGGTCTCTCCCTACTTCTCTTTGGGATCCTCCCTCCCAATGGTTTTTCTTTTCACCTGCGCCCTATTTTCCTACAGTGCTTACAATGAAGAGGTTATCTCCTCCATTTTCCTTGAGATCTGTGACTCTAGGTCAATTCTCATTTTCGCTTTTTGCTGAGCCATCTTCTTTGCTCCTCATTCTCTATCCATCTGCACTTTATTTGTATGTTCTACCCAATACACTGAATGGAGGATACTTACACACCCTAACTGCCTCATGATTAATGATCTATTTTCACTTGATTCATTGTCAACCCATTTGATTTTTGCTTGTGAACTACCTTTTGATCGATAATTTGTAAGTGCTTTCTCCTCATCTGCACCTCTAAACTGCCTTACACTCGGTGATCTATCCTTGACTACTTTATTTATAACAATTTGATGATGTTTCACCTCTCCTTTTTAGCAATGACTACCTCAGGGTGGGTGATCTCTCAGTTCTCTCACAACACTCCTGTGGGTTGCTTATAACCTCTCAACTTCTTACACTAATGTTGCTACGCTCGCCATTATAATCCTACATAGGTGCTTGAACTGAAGAACTGTTATTGTAAAGTCTACCTCTACGATCCTATATACTTATTCTTTTTAAGGTTTCTCTTTTCTTATCTTCCACCTGCTCGCTATCTACCTACCTTCCTCATGTTAGCGAGTGCTAGTTGCCTCATGTTCAACCATCTGTTGGCTTTTTCTCTACCAGTTCATATCTCTCTTGTAGGTTTATCCTTTCTTCTTGCATCCTTCAAGGTTCACGACCTTGCTTTGATATCAAATTAGTATTAGTCAATATTAGGAGTCCTACTGAAGTGATGCATTAACCATGCAGTGTTCATAGTTCCACTTAGTGGATCATGCTAATAAAGGCTTTTAGTCTTGAACTTCGAGTGTTACAAGGTAATATAAGCTTCACAAATGTACATTGACATCTTGGCTTTACTTAGTCTAGTCCCTAGATATAGATCTAAGTGTCTCTCTCTACTATGGTGTCCATAGAATTCCTTCATGACTATGATGTGAGGCTCCCTTTCTATTTGTCTAGCCTTAGACAAATTTTCCTTGTCTTTTACCGGATCACCCTAACAAAGTATCCTCCTTGGCTTCAGAGTGTTAAAAATGCTAGACCAAGACACCTTTTTATAGTTGCTCGAGCTTTGGTTGCTTTGCCTATTTCCCACGCAATTGGCATACAACTTTATTTGATTGGAATCTTCACAATTCTATAGACCTACCCTAGAATTAACATAGCCTTTTTACAGACCTTGAGCTGTGAAATTCTGAGTGATGTTAGAAGATATCCTCACAAAGTAGATCTTGTCAGTTGTCCCTTCAAATATCCTTACAATAAGGGCTGGAATGGTATAACCACCCCTCTAGTTGGTTGCCTAGACCACGGTATTGCCCTCCACTTGATGAAGTACTTAAGCAATCTCACTCAACGTTTCATCTTCCTGGCCCTCGTCCCCCTGCGCCTAGCTCCGATACCATTCGTTTTTATTTCCTTTCTTCTTCTTGTGGATTTGCACCCACCTCTATTTCCTCTTGTGGGCTCATACCCATGTTCATCTCTCATGGGTTTGTGTCAACATTTATCCCTCATGGTTTTGCATCCACTTTCATTCCTTGTTGGTCTGCGATAAATTTTGTCCCTTATGGGTTTGTGCCCACTCTTGTCCATCCATCTCGATGAAAAGGTCTTCATACCTTTCATTTCCTTCATTTTTTGTGCCTTTTGCTTCTTTTTGATCTGCACTTTCTTCCTTGTATTGCTCATGACAAGTAGGCATACTTGCACACTATTCTTTCATGTATTTATCATGGGGTATGTCTGCATAAATCTTCCATTGCGATTGTCCTTTTCCATTTCCCTTTGCTTGTTGCCTTGAGTGGCATGCAAGTTTCTACGAGTCCATTGACTCCCAACTTTTCTTCTTCATCTATTTTCCATGCAGTCTATTATGCCCGTTTGGATTGATATCCTGATTAGTTACTCCTCATCTGTATTAGGCTGACGGTTTCCTGCCTTATTCCCAATTGGCAGTGACTCCTTTTCCTTGCTTAATGAAAATTACACCCCCTAATCGTCTTCGGGCCTATTTTGGCTAACACATTTTAATAGCTCCTTTAGGACGTGTGTATACAATGTTGTATTTCTATTAGTTTCAGGCCAAATCTTCTACTCTACTTGCACAAATTTAGATGCCTTTTGTGGAGTTATGAACACCTCTCCTTCTCTTCTCACATCTCTCCCTGATGCAATGTTGTGTTGTCTTTGGGGCAGATTAGGTTCAGCTACAATCTGATACCTCTTCATCTTTTTCTTCTTAGGGGTTAGGCAGATGCTTTGTGCAAATAGACTTGTGCTTTTGTATGTCTCCATCTTTATTCCTTTTGAATAACAAATCTCTTTTCCTTAGCTATTGTGTGCGAGTTTCCCATGGTGAATATTGTTTGCATTAGCGCTAAAGCTCTTTTTAACTAGTACTCAGTGCAGCTCCTCTATTTCCTTTGGTTCACCTTTGGACCCATGCGCCAAAGACATGTGGGAGGATGATGATTTATTATGGTAGAGGAATTCACGAGGGGATTGAAGCTACGAAGGTGACAAACACTGCAAGGAACTCAAAGGAACCACGAAGTGATGCGAATATGCTCTAATACAGTGATGTGGCCACGAAGGGTTGTGGATTTCCTATAAACACTTAGCTCGAATTTCACTTGTGAGTGGTTAGCTTAAATTCAGATTTGCAAAACCAAAACAATAATTCAAGTGATAAAACCAAGCTTGAATTTCACTTGTTGATCTTAGCTTAATTTCAGATTTCCAAAACCACAACAATAATTCGAGGTATAAAAGCAAGTTAAAACCTTCATAGGATGAGCAATAAACCAATAATCAACTTAAGGTCAAAAGAGGGTCCCCATTTTAAAAAAGGAGAATGGGGCATGTTGGCCACAAAAAAATTCCCTTCAAATCTTTTTTCTTACTCGGCTTCATGCTGACAGTCTCCTACCTTGCTCCCAATCGGTAGTGACTTCTTTTCATTATGCAAAATGAAAATTGCACTACCTGATTGGATTTGGGCTGATTTTGTGTAACCCCTCCTGGTAACTCCTCTAGGCTATGCACAAACAATGTTATGTTTTTATTCGCTTCAAGATGATTGTTCTCCTATCCTTGTGCATCTTTAGATGCCTTATTTGGAGTTATGCCCACTTCTTTCCTTTCGTTCGTCTCTCCATGGTGCAATACCGTGTTGTCTTCTAGATAACTTAGGTTTAATTGTAGGCAAATACCTCTCCATCTTCCCATAAAGATTTAGGCAAATGCTCCTCATAAATAAACTTGTACTCTTCTACCTATCCATCTCCGTGCCTTGCAAAACACATCTCTTTTGCTTGGTTGTTATGCTTGAATTTATCCTGAGCAACTTCTATTTTACCTTCCTCCTCCTTTGGTGTAAGGTTGTTTGTATTGGTGCTCAAGCTCTCTTTACCTGGTACTTGCTCTAGTTCCTTTGTTGTTTCTAGCACACCTTTAGACCTAAGCGCCTCACCCTCATTTATGTTTTACTCAGCATTTCCCAATTTCACTCTAGGCAACTCTGCTTTTCTTTCTTCAACAACATCTCTTACTTTTACTTCTTTTGGTGCTTTCTTTAGTGAAGTTTTGCTTGGTCAAAGGTCTTCTAGAGCCTCTCCTTCTTCAGGCTCCTTTTCCTTTAGGGCTAAACGTTGTTTTATGACCATCACACATATTTGCTTCAACATCCCTCTTTGTTGTTTCTACTGTGCAAGAATCCTTTGCTTTATGGGCATCGAGGGTTCTCAACCCTTCTTTTGGCATATCCTCCATGCTGAGTACAAGAACACATGCTCTCTTTAGGGTTCTTCTGCACTCTAGGATATGTGTATCCTGCTGCTACATCTTGTGTTCCTTCTTATGCTCTCACTAGATCTTGTGGAATGATGGCTATTACACCTTCACCTATTACACTCCCCTGCAACTGGGTTTCTTCTTGGCTTTACTTCTCTGTTGTTGCTTCCACACAATAACCTTCTTTGTCTTTGTTACTTATGCATCTTCTTTGTGCAACATTTTCATTAATGCCTTCCAAGATTGGCATTCTCTCTCGCTCTTTCATTTTTTAATAGGGCACCTTTTAACCTCTCTGTTATTCCCATTTTGGTTCCTCCTTTGTGTCGCCCTTCATCACAACCCTATCTTCTTTAATTTTGAAGCGAGGCTTTGTAGGTTCCTTTTTGAAACTTTCAAGTCTTCTCACCCATTTGAGCTGGCCTTTTAGATGCACTACTTGGTTCAGTAGTTTGGAAAAAATATATTCCTAGCTTGGTGACTCTATACCCTCTTCTTGCCTTTCCATCTCTTTCTCTATTAAAAATCTCTCTAGCCTTCTATTAGGTTATCACATAATATTTAATGTGTATACTCCACCTTCGTCTTTTGTGGGCCTACGCCCACCTCCATCTCCCATGGGTTTGCACCCATTCTAGTTCATCCATCTTCTCCAAAAGGTCTTTATACCTTTCCTTTCCTTCCTTCTGTGTGCCTTTCACTTCTTCTCTGTTATGCACACTCTCTTCCTTATGTCACCTTTGGCAAGTAGGTATACTTGCATGCTATTTTTCCATGTGTTTCTCATGTGGTATTTCTGTGTGGATCTTCGACTGCCCTTATCCTTCATTTCTCTTTGTTTGATGCCCTCAATGGCATGGAAGTCTCTATGGGGTCTATTGACTCCCACATATTCTTCTTCTTTTATTGTTGCACACTTCTGTGTGCTTGGATTGATATCCCCTTCAGTCCTTATTCCTAGTTAGTTTCAGGTTGACGGTCTCCTACCTTGCTGTCATTCAGTAATAACTCTTTTTTCTTGCACTAATAAATAGTTTTAAATTATTCATAAGCACTTGTAAATAGAATATAATGATAAAAATATAGAATGTGAGAGGACATGCCATGCCACTTGTATAGAGGTGCATAACTAGAATATGTGGCATGTGTGCATGCATGGTGTTAGGAGGTTTAAAAACCAAGTCCAGCATTAGTTAGCTTCGGAAAGTTAGGACTTACATGTAGTTAGAATGTCGCTAAACAAATTTTAATTATTTTCAAAGATAAATGCTAAATCATTTTGCTATTGACTATGTTTTTCATTAGTGAACTTTATAGAAATTAAATTGAAAGCATTTTTACATTGTTTCCTTATGAAATCTAATAGATCGTTTGACCTAAATCATAAATTATACTAGAACACTATATAAACAAATGCTAAAATGAAGAGGCCATGCCCTTCTTCTTACATTAAATATGTAGTTATAAATATAATTAGTTTTAAGGGACCAATGGCTTAGGAAGGGAAACACAAATGGTTGATGCTTTCATAAATTGCTCCATAGTTAAAAAACTATAGTTTCTCAACAACTCATTGTGATGGGAGATGGAAAACCACTCACTTCCTCAACAAATATACTCCAAGATGCTTCTCAGTATTTTCAAGACCTTCTTATAGTTAAGTCCCCATTGCAAGGAAACAAATCATAAACCAAAACAAGGATTTTAAGCACATCTATCTCAAATCACATAGGAAGACAATGATCAAATTGTTAGACCAATTTTGAAAGTAGAATTGAAGCATTTGATTTGTTCCTTTCACAAGGATAAAGCTTCGGGAACAAATGTTTTCTTGATCTTTTTCTACCAAATATTATTGGCTTGTGATAAAGGAATACCTTTTTGCAGTCATTTTAAGAATTCTTAAAAAATAAATCTATTCTCAAAGCTATGAATGCCACTAAGTTGGACCTCATCCTAAGGGAAGCTCAAGATGTACACATGGACCAATTCAAGCTTATAGCTCTATGTAATATGATCTACAAAATTATATAAACTCATTGCTTTATGATTCAAACCTTCATTATAATCTTTTTTAATACCCAGTTGACATTTATGCATGAAAGACAAATCATTAACAATATCCTATCCACACAGGTGATTCTACACTCATTGAAGATCCAAAAAAGGTAAGGAATCCTCATTAAGTCTGGCATGTCAAATGCCTTTAATAGATGAAACAGAGATCTTTTCTAAGACTCTGATTGCTTTTGGTTTCTCAAAGTATCTAACTAAATTGATTAACATTTGTATCACAACACTGCTGCTTGTGAACATTAATGGGGATATTGACCTCTCATTCACTTACACTAGAGGCCTTAGACAAAGCAATCCGATAAGCCCTTACTTTTTATTATATTGGGAGAATGTTTATGTAGGTCATTGCAAAATGTTAAATAAAAAGGGAAAAGTTGCATACAACACTCTTCCTCTCTGATAAATCCTTGTTATTGAAGCTTGACACTTTTGTGTTATATTTGACAACTTTCAAGAAGCTTTTGGGCAATAAATTAATAGGCACAAATCCAAGGCACTATTTGTTAATGCCTGCATTGCCAAAAAAAGAAATATTATTCAGGTTTAGGGATTCTCTAAAGGATACATTCCCTTAACTTATTTGAGATCCCCTTTGGATGATAAACCTCACTTGACCTCTTGGCGTACTCTCAAGTCATAGTTTGAAAATAAAAACTTTTCAAAACCATAGCTGGATTTCCTTTGCACATTGACTTCAACTATTGAAGGTTATACTCTAGGTGTTTTAGTTTATACTCTCACTCTTCTTAAACTCCCTAGGTACATAGGGGAAACATTCACAACCCTACAATGTAAATTTTTGTGACAAGGCATGAACTAACAACACAAGTATTACTTGGTTTTTTGGGATGAGATTTATAAGCCCAAATGTTCAGGGGATTAAATGTCAAAAATAATTTGCAATTCAACAACATTCTATCCATTTGATCAGCATGGAGGCTCAATGTTTCAAACATCACCCGGTGGAGTAAAATTTTCTTTGGGAATTATCTAGATCCTAACCAATGCAAGACTCCATAGTCCAAAACTACCCAACACATTAAATTTGGTGCTAGGTCCTCTCATAGATGATAACATTGTAAGTTGGAAATGGGCACACAACACCCTACTGAGAATCAAGTTGGAATGGCTACCCACCTCTCTCTTCATAGATATTTGATTCTATCAAAAGCATTTTGCAATCTTGGGGAAACTTTATCGTGTAAGCTACTCTGTAAAGCCACCAAGTAGTAAAGCAAGCAATAATTGAAAAACATAGGGGAGCATCCCTTATCCAAGTCTAAATATTGGTTGATGAGGTCTCTAATACCTCCACATTTATATCAGATATCCTTATTAAAAATGTTTAGTCCTCCCCAACTAAGGGACACTGGAAAGGGGCCTTGGTCTATCTCAACCTTGAGTTAGTCAATGTAAAGCAGACATTGGAAAAAATTAATTTCTGAGGAGTCTGGCCAAATATCGTGCCGTCGTGGTTCCCATTAAAAAATACAATTCTCACAAAGAAAAGTTACAGTGTAGAGGTTAGATTGGGACCATTTAGCTGTTCAAATTATTAAAGGGAAGGGGGGAACATAGTGCACTTATTCTTATAGATTGGGACCATTTATGCTCGTCAAATTTGGTGGATTTTAGCATAGTAGTTTTAGAGATCAAACATATGCATCAATTATTCTCCAAGTGGATCTTAATTCAAACTGTGCTCAAAATCTCACTTCAATTTTGGCCCTCTAGTGTATTTGGCCTAGAATAAATGTGCTAGTATTTTACATGATAAGCAATATATTTTAATTAAGGTCTGAAAAGTCTCACTTCAAGTTAAAAGCATAACAATGATTCGAGAGTGGATTAGCTCTGTAGCCTTCTCCACACTCAGAATGGAGGATCTCAAAACTTTTCAAATCTTTGGCTTGCCATTCCATTACAAATACTAAAGATTCATCAATATTTCCAAGCATGCCTAGATGGGCCCCCTCTAAGATTTCACAAGATCAACTTCGATGGATCCGCTAGACAAAATTTGGGCACTACTAATGGAATAGTGTGGAATCTTGAAGAAGTATTGGTTTTTTCCAATATAAAAAAATTTGGGTAAGTATAATACCAATTTCTCCCAACACTTGTCCTTGTACAAGAGAGCTTATCTAGAAACAAAACATCATCTTTCAGAGTTGTTCATCAAAGGTGACTCCCAATACTACAATTGTGGAATTCAACATCCAAAGCATTGAAAATAGTTGAGTTCGAAGTCTTCAAGTCTCCCCAAAATTTACTCCCAATTAGAAGTTAGACACTATTATGGATCGTCTCTTCAAACAACTCTAGAAGTTCAAAGATATCCACATGTTAACATTCTACATGCAACCATAATCACATTGTAGATAAACTAGTTTAAACTTAACTTTGGTTGCAACTTTCCTTGTTTTCCTTGAGGACATCATCAATGAACAACTCCTTTTGTGCCATGTTCCTTGGTTCTCTATGCACCTCAATTCTTTTGTGTGATATTGTGCGAGCCTTTACTTTTGCACCTTGCTTCTTATCCCTAATGTGTCCTTATGTACTTTGTTGTTTTACACATGCATTGCTTACTTTAGCCAAAACTTGTACCCCCTTCTTATTCTCTAACTCCTTGCATAATTGTCAACCACTTTCCTTCCGTGTAAGTGGCCTCTTGCATAGTCCATAATAACCTTCCAAAATGTTGTGTCATTCAACTGTGCACAACTAGAGTTGTTTTATTTCTTGCTTGATTGATTCTATTTGTCTTATGCAAGATTGTCATTCCCCCTGTGATGCTCCTGCATCAGACCCTCGTGATAATTAAAATCTAATATCTTGTATACAGGTAGGATTAGAATGGTAGGGCCATTTTTTTAGTCAGTTGCCTCGACCATAGTGTTTGCCTGCATTAGATGTGCCACCTAAGCAGGGTCACTCGACTCCTTCTCTTATACACCATCATTAGGACATAAACCGTCCTCCATCTAGATCCATTACCCTTCCTATTCCTTCCCTTTCTTCCTGTTGTGGGTTTGCACCCACCTCTATTTGATCTTATGGTCTTATGTCCACCTTTGTCTCCTCTGGGTCTATGCCCGGTTTCATCTCTCATGATTCTTCACCCACTTTTGTCTCTCGTGGGTGGTTGTAACTTTCCTTGTTTTCCTAAAGGGTACCTTCAACGAATAATTCCTTTTGCACCATGTTCCTTGGTGATTTGTGGGGCTCTATTCTTTCGTGTATTATTGTATGAGCCTTTACTTTTGCACCTTGCTTCTTATCCCTAGTGCGTACTTATGTACTTTGCAGTTTTACACGTGCATTGCTTACTTTAGACAAAACTTGTACTGCTTTCTTATTCTCTAGCTCCTTGCATAACTCTCAACCACCTTCCTTCTGCAGAAGTGGCTTCTTGCATAGTACAGAACAACCTTCCAAAATGTTGCATTGTGCAAATGTGCATAACTAGGGTTATTTTATTTCTCCCCTGATTGACTCTATTTTTGTTTGATACAAGATTGTTGATTCCCTTGTGATGCTCCTGCATTAGACCCTAGTGATAATTAAAATGTAAACTCCTACATACAAGTAGGATTGGAATGGTAGAACCATTTTTTTAGTCAACTGCCTCAACCCTGGTGTTCTCCTGCATCAGATGCAACGCCTAAGTAGGCTCACTTGGTGCCTCGTCTTGTACACCATCATTGGGACATAAACTGTCTTCCTTCACCTAGATCCAATATCCTTACTCTTCTTTCCCTTTCTTCCTCTTGTGGGTTTGTGCCCCCCTCTATTTGCTCTTATGGTCTTATGCCCACCTTCATATGCTCTGGGTCTATGCCTAGTTTCATCTCTCATGGTTATAAACACACTTTTGTTTCTCATAGGTGTATGCTCATTCTTGTCCATTCACCTCTATCAAAAGGTTTTCATACCTTTCATTTCCTTCCTTTTGTGCACCTTTTTCTTAGATTGATATCCCCTTCAAATGTTGTTCCTCATTAGTTTCAGGTTGATGGCCTCCTACCTTGCTCCTAATCAGTAGTGACTCCTTTTCCTTCCGCACAATGAAAATTGCACTACCTTCATCGGCGTCAGGTTGATTTTGGCTAACCCGTCTCTGTAGCTCATCCATGTCATGTGCAAATAATGTCACATTTTTGTTAGCTACAAGTCGACTCTTCTCCTCTCCTTATGCATCTTTAAATGCCTTTTGTGGAGTTATGCCCGCTTCTCCTTCCCTTTCTATGTCTCTCTAGGGCACAATGCTCTCATGTCTTTGAGACAGCTTCGGTTCCGCTGCAAGACACTACCTCTTTCTCTTCTTCCCCTAATGCTTTTGGCAAATGCTTTTCATAAATAGACTTGCACTCTTTTACTTGTCTATGCCTGTGCCTTACCAAGGACACATCTATTTTGCATGGCTATTGTGCTTGAATTTCACCTGTACAGCTTCTCTTTCGCATTCCTCATTCCTTGGCATAATGTTGTTTACATTGGTGCTCAAGCTCTCTTCACCTTGTGCTCACACCAATGTCTCTATTTCTTTCAAAACACTTTTGGACCCCTGCGCCTCACTCTCATTTCCGATTCACTCAACAACTCCCAATTGCTCTCCCACTACTTTTAAGTGCTTCTTTTAGGGAAGTATCTCTTGGTCGAAGGTCATTTAGAGCCTCTCCTTTCTTAGGTTCATTTTCCTTTGCTTTCTACGCAACTTTGTACCACAAAATCTCCTCCTTTCCATGTACCATCATCATTGCACATTGGGAACCTTAGAGCTCTTTTGCTGGTTGATTACATTCTAGGCACATTTATGCACCCCTCGACTATAACTATGCACTGCTCTAATGGGCTACCTTGATAAGTTCAACTCTTTGTACATCTGTAGCTCAAGTTTGACTTAGCTTTGGTTGCAACTTTTTATGTTCTTGTGAAGCACACCTTCAGTGAACAAGTCCTTCCGTGCCACAATTCTTGGATCTTTGTAGGCCTGGGTTCCATCATGTACTATTGAAAAACCCTTTACTTCTACACCTTACTTCCTATCCTTAGTGCATCTTTATGCACTTTGTAGATTTGTAAGTGTGTTGCTTGGCTTAGCCAAAACTTGTACCCCCTTTTATTCTCTGTTTGATGCAAGATTACAAATTTGTCTATGATGCTTCTGCCTCAAACTCCCTAGTTAATTAAAATATGAGCTCTTACTTACAAATAGTGTTGGAGTGGTAGAACTATCGTTCTGGTCGGCTGCCTTGACCATGGTGTTCTCGTCCATCCTATGTGGCACCCATACAAGCTCACTTGGTGCTTCCTTATTTAAGGTTGACGGTCTCCTGCCTTGTTCCCAAATAGCATTAACTCTTTTTCCTTGTGTGCAATGAAATTGCACTCTCTTGATCTGCTTCATGCTGATATTGGCTAACCCATCATGCTAGCTCTTATCGGCCATACACAAACTATGTTGCCTATTTGTTAGCTGCAGGCCAGCTCTTCTCCTCTCCTCATGCATCTTCGGATGCCTTATGTGGAGTTATCTCAACTTCTCCTTCCCTTCTCATGTCTCTCCATGGCATAATGCTCTGTTGTTTTTGGGATAACTTAGGTTCAGTTGCGCACTACCTTTTTATCTTGATCCCCTTAGGATTTAGCTAGGAGGGTTACAATTCTAGAAATTATGGCAAAAATTAAGTCGTGTTTTGATGTTGGATTTGAAATGTGATGATCTTATTATTGAAATGTTTCAACATTTCCTTGTAGTTGTCAATGAGAATCATGCAGAAAATATTGTAACTTCTATGCAAACAATTATGACTTTGACTCTAAATGAGAGTGATAATATTTCTCAATAATTATTTTTTATCTTAGGGGTTAATGTGAGGCAAGAACAATTTTTTTTTTCCAGCTGCACCTATGTTGATTGAAAATGTTGTTAGAAAATATGAGAAGTTGAGGCCTTATTTGATAATAGAGCAAAAAAAAAAAAAAAAAGATTGAGTTGCAAGAATTGTGAAGGGGAAAGATAGAGGGTTGAAATGAAGGAATCTGAAAACAAGAGAATTCAGCTGTGAAAGGGGTTAGTGAATAGTTCATAGAGGCATCTACCATACCAAGGGAAAATGGGAGAAATATCCCAATCCAAGAGGAAGAATTTATGCCCCTTGAATAGCAGAAGTTTAGCACTTTAGGGCCCTCTGAACAACAAAAGCATAATACTTTAGGGCAGCCTAGAGCTGTAATTTCAGAACAAAAAAAATTAGTCACTTTGGGGCAGTAGGAGCGCTATCAGTAGGGTTTGGGGCGGCAAAAGAGATGTCAAAGATGGATAAAAATGAAGAAGAAAGGTCAACATCAAACATTAATGAGGTTCTTAAAGACATTGAAATGGAGAAAAAAGAACACTCGAAACAACCCTATGAAGTAGAAATATTTCTAGTTTTGTGTGTGCATTTATATGCACTTTGCACAACTCTCAATCGGCTGCCTTACGCATAGTGTATAACAACCTTTAATAATGTTTTGCCATTTAAGATGCATAGTTAGATTTGGTTTATTTCTCCCTTGTTTAACTATGTTTTTGTTTGATGCAACATAGATAATTCACCAATAATGCTCTTGCATTAGACTGCCAAGGTAATTAAAATGTAAGCTCCTTACAAGAAGGGTTGGAGTGGTAGAACCACCCTTCTAGTCAATTTCCTCAAGGTGATTAAAATATAAGCTCCTTTCCCTTTCTTCCTATTATGGGTCTATGTCTACCTCTATTTGATCTTATGGTCCTATGCCCATCTTCATCTCCTCTAGGCCTACGCCTAGTTTCATCTCTCATGGTTTTGTACCCACTTTGTCTCTTGTGTGTCTATGCCCACTCTTATCCATCCACCTCCACCAAAAGGTCTTCAACCTTTCATTTCCTTCCTTTTGTTCACCTTTTGGTTCTCCTCTGTTATATGCAATTTCTTCTCTCTATCACCCACGACAAGTAGGCATACTTACATGTTATAGTTCCATGTGTTTCTTACAAGGTACGTCTACGTGATTTTGTCGATGCCCATGTCCTTCATTTACCTTGATGCCCTTAGTGGCATGCAAGTCTTTATGGGGACTTGACTCCCATATTTTCTCTTCCTCTATTATCGTACACTTTGCTCTATGTGCTTGGACTGATTTCCCTTTCAAGTGTTGTTCTTGGTTAAATTCAGATTGATGGCCTCTTGCCTTACTCGTAATCAATAGTTATTCCTTTCTTTTCGTGCAATGAAAATTGCACTCCCTTAATCGGCTTTGGGCAGATTTTGGCTAACTCCTCCTGGTAGCTCATCCATATCATGCGTAAATGTTGTTGCATTTTTGTTAGCTTCAAGTCACTCTTCTCCACTTTGCATGCATCTTTAGATACCTATTGTGGAGTTATGCCCATTTCTCCTTCCCTTTGCATGTCTCTCCATAGTGCAATGCTCTCTTTTTTTTGGGACAACTTAGGTTCCGTTGCAAGCTACTACCTCTTTCTCTTCTTCTCGTAATGCTTTAGGCAAATAAATGTCACAAATAGACTTGCACTCTTTTACCTCTGTTTGTGCCTTACAAAGGATACGTTCACCTGTGAAGCTTTTCTTTCACCTTCCTCATCCCTTGGCACAATGTTGTTTGCATTGGTACTCAAGCTCTCTTCAGTTAGTGTTCGCACCGTCTCTATTTCCTTTGGCACACCTTTGGACCCATGCGCCTCACTCTCATTTTTGATTCACTCAACAACTCCTAGTTGCTCTCTAGGCAACTTTTCTTCTCCTTCTGTAACATCTCTCTCTGCTTCTTGTTTCAGTGCTTCCTACAAGAAAGTTTTTCTTGGTCGAAGGTCCTCTAGATCCTCTCCTTCCTCAGACTTATTTTCCTTTGCATCCAGGGCTAAAGGTTATCTTCTATCCATCACACACCATTGCGTATGGGCAATTGCTCCAACATCCCTCATTTTTATTGTTATTGTGTAATAATCCTTTGGTTTATGGGGATCTAGGGTTCTCAACACTTTCTTTGGTGCATACTCTACTACAAGCACAATAACACTTGTGCTCTCTTAAGGGTTCTTATGCGCCCTTGTCTCTCAGCACGCTGCTCCTACATATTGTGCACCTTATTGCACTCTTGTTGGATCTTGTGGAATGATATACGCCCTTCCTTCTTTTGTTACGCTCTGCTACAATCAAGTTTCTTCTACACTTCTCTCCTCTGTTGTTGATTTGGCATAACAACCTTCTTCGCCTTTGCTTCTTACACAACTTATCTACCCAACCTTCTCCTCAATGACTTTCGAGATAGGTGTTTGCTCCCACTTTTTAATCTTTTAATGTGGCCATGAAGGGCTCCTCATGACCTCCACGTTGCTCCCATACTAGCTACTCCTATGCGTTATTCTTCATGATAACTTTTTATTTTTCACTTTGGTGAATAGGCTTTACAGGGTACTTTTTGGGGCTTTTGAGTGTTCTCCATTTGAGATGGCTTTCTGAATGCACTTCTTGGTTCAGTATTTTGGAAGCCATATATTCCCTATTAGCCATCTGTTACTCTATCATGGAGTCTTTTTTGTGCATACTCCACCTTTATGGAGTTCTTTACAACCTTCAACACTAAATAACACTCGACATCTAATCCACTCCATTTCCTCAGGGCCTTTTTTTCTGGAAAAACTTTTGCTTCAGCTTCAGGGTAATTCTCAATTCGCATCAGAACCTTTGTGGACTCTTTTCTCTCATGGGTCTCTCCATGCTTCTCTATGGAATGCTTCCTCCCAACCATTATTCTTTTTGTCCATGCCATCCTTTATTGTAGAGTCTACAACATGGAGGCTATCTCTATTTTCTTGAGTTCTAAAAATTTGGGTCATGTCTCATTTTGGCTTCTAGTTGAGCCATCTTTTGTGTTCTTTGTTCTCTATCCATCTGCACTTGATGGAGAACAACCTTTTCTGGAACCTTCTTCCCAATACGTTGATTGGAAGGTGATCAAACGCCTTAACTACCTCATGTTTGACGATCTGTCAATATCTTCATTACTTTCATGCAATTCATTGTCAACCCACTTTTTTTTAGCATGTGAATTGCCTCATGGTTAGTAATCTATCCATGGTTTCTCCTAATTCATGCATCTGGACTGCCTCGTATTCGGTGATCTGTTTGTGTTCTAGTCAACTACCTCATTTCTAGTAATTTTTTGCCACTTCACCTCTCTATTCTAGTGCAATGATTGCCTCATGGTTAACCATCTATTAGTGATCACACAACACTCCTTTGGTTTACTTATAACCTCGTAACTTCATACACTAGCTAGTGTTATGCTCTTCATCATAATCTTACGTATGTGCTTCATACTAAAAAATTCTCCCTTCGTGATCTTATGTAGCTAATCCCTATTGAGCGTTCTCTTTACTTATGTTTCACTCCCTCACTATCTATATACCTCCCACATGGTGTTGAATGATGCTCTACTAGGTGCCTCATGTTCAATGATATGTTAGCTTTACATCTGTCAGTTTTTATCTTACTTGCAAGTTTATCTTTTCTTTTTATATCTCTCAAGGATCACAACCTTACTTTGATATCATACTGGTGTTGGCTGAGATCAAGGGTCCCAGTGAAGGGAAACATTAACCACACAACCTTCAGAATTCCACGTAGTGGATCATATTAATAAAGCATTTTATTCCTTAACTTCAAGGGTTACAAGATAATATAAGCATCACAGTTGTATATTGACCTCTTGACTCTTGATGGGTTCCCTCCTGGTTCTTCCTTCTTAGGGATCATCCTCGTGCTCTCAATGTTTACAAATTCTTGGAGATTGCTCATTTCTTTTACTCCCTTCTTTGGACCTGAGTGTGGTTGGGTCCTTTGGTGGTTTGGCTCTGAGCGTGGACACTCTTTACTTGTTTTATACTATTTCTTTCAGCATAGTTTTTTCTTGTTTCCGGAGACCTTTTTGGTTTGTCATTTTTCCTTGACATATTTCTGTAATTTACAGTCCCTTTGACCTACTTTTGTGGTCATTAGTTGGATATTAATATATTTATCTTATCTTATCTACTTATTCTAGTCCTCTGACATAGATATAAGTATCTCTCTTTCTCTCTACTGTGGTCTCCTTAGAATGCCATTCACTCAAGACTACAATCCTTCAACTGTCTACGAAGTTTTCTCTTTGTCTAGTCCCAGATAATTTATTTTGTCCCTTTATGGGATCATTCTAAAAAAGTCTCATCTTTGGCTTTTGGGCATTATAAATTATGGACCAAAAGACCTTTTTATATTTTCTTGAGCTTTGGTTGCTTCACTGAATTGCAATATGATTGGTCAACTTCATTTAATGTGGCTTTATGCAAGTCTACAAACATAACCTAGAAGTAGCATAGCCTTTTACAGACCTCGAGCTACACACGTAGATCTTGTTAGTCCCTTTCGTTGTCACGTCATTTGCAGTACTAAACTAGGGAAAGGCTAATTAGAGGTCCTTACAACTAATCGCTAATCCAATTATCTTCTACTTCCTTGGGCTTGAGTCGAATGCCTTGCACTTGGCTTTTTGTGCGCCCTTGTGCCTCAAAATCTCCTCCTTTTCATACACCATCGTCATCGCACACCAAGTACCTTAAAACTCTTTCATTGGTTGATTACGTTCTAGGTGCATTTGAGCGGCCTTCGACTGTGACTATGCACTGCTCTTATGTGCTCCCTTGATAAGCTCAGCACTTTGTGCATCCATTACTCAAGTTCGTACTTAGCTTTAGTTGTAACTTTCCTTATTCTTGTGAAGCACACCTTCAATGAACAACTCCTTCCACGCAAAGGATTTGGAACTTTGTAAACCTTGGTTCTTTCATGCACCATTGAGTGACCCTTTACTTTTGCACCTTGCTTCCTGTCCTTGGTACACTTTATGCGCTTTGTAGCTTTGCGAGTGTGTTACTTGGCTTAGCCAAAATTAGTATCCCCTTTGTATTGTCTAACTCCCTATGCAACTCTCAACCACCTTCCTTCTAAGAAAGTGGACCCTTACGTGGTCCGTGTAACCATGCATAACTAGAGTTAGTTTATTTCTCACTTGACTGACTCTATTTTTCTAATGTAAGATTGCAAATTCACCTATGATGTTCCTACATCAAACACCATGAGCAATTAAAATATGAGCTCCTGCTTACAAATAGTTATGTCCTCTCCTCTCATGCATCTTCGGATGCCTTCTGTGGAGTTATGTCCACTTCTCCTTCCTTTCTTGCATCTCTCCATGGAGTAATGATCTGTTGTCTTTGAGACAACTTAGGTTCAGTTGCACACTACCTTTTTATCTTGATCCCCTCAGGTTATGGGTAAATGCCTCCCACAAATAAACTTGCACTCTTTTGTCTCTCCATCTCTGTGCCTTCCGAAGGACACATCTCTTTTTTTTTACTGCTATGCTTGAATTTATCCAATACAACTTCTCTTTTGCCTTCCTCTTTCCTTGGCACAATGTTGTTTGCATTAGCGCTCATGGTCTCTTCAACTGGTGCTTGCTCTAGTTCCTCTTTCTTCTGGCGCACATTTGGACCCATGTGTTTTTCTCTCATTTCAACTGTACTCAACAACTCCCAATTATTTTTATGCAATTATTCTTCTCCTTTTGTAGCATCTGCCATTGCTTATTCCTTTAGGAACGTTTCTCTTAGTCAAAGGTCCCCTAGAGCCTTTCTTTACTCACGCTCCTTTTCCTTTATCTCTAGGGCTAAAGGCTGTCTTTTGTGCATTGTGCACTGCTGTATATCAAAAATTGATCAAACATCCCTATCTATCATTGTTGTTGTGCTAAAATCCTTTACTTTATGGTAACCTAGGGTTTTCAAACCTTCTTTTGGCACATCCTCCATTGTGAGCACAAGAATACTTGTTCTCTCTTCTAGGTTCTTCTAATGTGTAATTGTCTCTGTGTAAACAACTCCTACACCTTGCACACCTTCATGCACTCTTGCTGGCTCATGTGGAATGATACCCCCTTGCCTTCACCCATTTCACTCTGCTATAATCAGGTTTCTTATTGCTTTCGCTCTATTATTGCTTCCATGAAATAACATTCTTTGCCTCTATGTCTTACACATCTTCTTTGTGCAGCCTTCTCCTCAATTCCTTTTGAGATCAACATTAGCTCCTACTCTTTTATCTTCTCGAAGGTCTATTTTTGACCTTTGCAAGATGCCCGTGTTGGCTTCTCTTGCACATTACCTTTCATGGTAACACTCTCTTATTTACTTTGAGGGCGAGGATTTGAATGTTACCTTCTGTGGATTTTGAGTTTTCTCCTCCATTTGAGATGGCCTTCTGGATGCACTACTTGGTTTTGTTGTTTGGAAACTATTTGTTGCCAACTTTTCACCCTCTTATTGCATTTCTATCTCCTCCTCTCTTGGAGATCTATGCAACCATTTATTGCTTTATCACAGAGCATTTTTTGTGCATACTCCACCTTTATGGATTGTTGTATATCCTTCAATGCGAAATAATGTTGGACATCTAAGACCCACTCCATTTAGTCAGGGCCTTTTTTTTGGAGAACCTTTGCATTTCAGCTTCAAGGTTATTCTCAGCATGCCTCAGACCCTGTAATGTCCCATTTGGGATAGAATTAGAAAGATTAGGGATTCCCAACAAACCCTAAAATAAATGCAATTTTTTGATTTTCTTTATTTCAAGCCCTAACCATAAAAAAAATTAGAATTTTGGAAATACACATTTAGGGCATAATTTACAATATTTTCCACTCAAATATTCACCAAATAATTCAAAAATAATATAACCTACTGAAATACCATCAAATCTGATTTTTATTATCAATTCAATGTCTACAAAATATAGTAAAAATACTAGGTAAATATGCATGCCCTACAAATTAGGCTTTGTTTAGCCTTGTAAATTGCAGTCCCAAACCATAAGGGGGGTCATTGCCCTAACAACGAGTCTTTTACCTTCTTCAACCACTTTGCTGCGCTTCTAGGGTTTCAAACTAGCTCACTGCCCTTTAGATCAGTTGCGTCCTTCAAATTGTATTTCTTTGTCATGCCAAATCTGTAATTATTTTCAAAACACCTTAAACTGTCAAATTATGCTCAATACAACCTTTGAATTAACGCTGCCAGCTATTAGATAAGGGTTTTCATCCTCACTACAACCAAACCAATGAGGGTTTTTGTCCTCAATTGCATGAAGTTCAACAACTCATGCCAAAACTCTGGGATTTCAAATATAAAAAATAACATAACCCTCTTCAAATGAACCTCCTCTTTATTTTTATAACCTTTCCCACTCAAACCCCAAAAGAGCTCTTAACTAAGGGCTGACCTACATCACAATATAAATCTACCTTATTTATGAAATATCAAATTAGAAAAGGAATTTACGACATATTCACTTTTGGCATCTAAAGCATATTATTACTTTTATTTAAAGTATTTAAAAATACTTTTTATTTTAATAATAATATTACTTTATTTGTAGAAAAGGGGACACTACAGTTCACCCTTCCCAAATTTGTTTTCCCTCAAACAAATTCAACTTTCCTCAAGTTCGAACCTAGCTTTGGTTGCAACTTTGATTATTCTTATCAAGCACACCTTTAGTGAACAACTCCTATGGCACGGTTCTTGGAACTTTTTAGGCCTTAGTTACTTCTGCATCTTGCTTGTTGTCCCTAATGCATGTTTATGCGCTTTATATCTTTGAAAGTATGCTGCTTGGCTTAGTCAAAACTTGTACCCCCTTTTTATTCTCGAACTCCCTGCATGACTTTCAACCACCTTCCATGCAATTGGATTCTTGCATGGTCTATGTAACTATGCACAACTAGAGCTGGTTTGTTTCTTGCTTAATTGACTATATTTTTTTTTCGATGCAAGATTGCAAATTCACCTGTGATGTTCTTCCATCAAACTCCTTAGGTAATTAAAATGTAATCTCTTTCTTTCCCTTTCTTCCTCTCTTGTCATGCACTTCGCTATGTGTTTGGACTGATATTTCTTTCAAACATCGTTCCTAGTTAGTTACAAGCTAATGGCCTCTTGCCTTGATCCCAATTAGTAGTGACTCCTTTTCCTTCCTTACAATGAAAATTGCACTCCCTTGATCAGCTTCGGGTTGAATTTGGTTAACCCCTCCCAGTAGCTCATCCATGTCATGTGCAAACAATGTTGCATTTTTGTTAGATATATGTCAACTCTTTTCCTCTCATGTATATTAAGATGCCTTCTGTGGAGTTATGCCCAATTCTCCTTCCCTTTGCGTGTCTTTCCATGGTGCAATGCTCTATTGTCTTTAGGATAACTTAGGATCCGCTCTAAGCCGCTACTTCTTTCTCTTCTTCCCCTAATGCTTTACACAAATCCCTGCCACAAATAGACTCAGGCTCTTTTGCCTCTCTATGTTTGTGCCTTACGTAGGACACCTCTCTTTTGCATCGTTATTGTGTTTGAATTTCACCTATGCAGCGTCTCTTTTGCCTTCTTCATCCCTTGGCATGATATTGTTTGCATTGGCACTCAAGCTCTCTTTAGTTGGTGCTTGCACCAATACCTCTATTTCCTTTTGCCTCACTCTCATTTTTGATTCACTGAACAACTCCTAGTTGCTCTTTAGGCAACTCTACTTCTCCAACAATATCTCTCGCTTCTTTTGGTGCTTCGTTCGGGGAAGTTTCTCCTGGTCCAAGGTCCTCTAGAGCATCTCCTTTAAGCTCACTTTCCTTTGCATGAGGGGTCTCAGTGAAGGGTTACATTAACCACGAAGCCTTCATAATTCAACATAGTAGATCATGCTAATAAAGCATTTTATTCCTTAACTTCGGGTGTTACAAGATGATATAAGTTTTTTCGTTGTATATTGAGCTCTCAGCTCTACTTAGTCCAGTCTTCAAACATAGATATAAGTATCTCTCTGTCTCTGTAGTATGGTATCCTTAGACTACCATTTGCTCATGACTATATAAGTATCTCTCTTTCTTTGTAGTATGGTATCCTTAGACTACCATTTGCTCATGACTACAAGCTGCACAAGTAGATATTGTCAGTACTTTTTGTTGTCATGTCATTTGTAGTACTAACCAAGCCAAAGGAAAGGTTAATTATAGGTCTTCACAACTAATTACTTATCCAACTATCTTCTACTTATGGAGGCTTGCATTGAATTTTTTAGTCTGGCTTTTTGCGTGCCTTGTACCTTAAAATTTCCTCTTTTAGACGTGTCATCAGCATTGCACACTGGGTACCTTAGAGCTCCTTCGCTAGTTGATTACATTTTAGGCATATTTGAGCGCCCCTCAACTGTGACAGTGCACTACTCTAATGTGATCCCTTGATAAGCTCAACTCTTTGTGCATATGTTACTCAAGTTCAAACTTAGCTTTGGTTGCAGCTTTCTTTGTTCATGTGAAGCACACCTTTAGTGAATAACTCTGTTCGTGCCATAGTTCTTGTAACTTTGAAGGGCTCAGTTCCTTCATGCATTATTGAATGAGCCTTTATTTTTGCACTTCTCTTCTTATCCCTAGTGCATCTTTGTGTGGTTTTTAACCTTATGAGTGTGCTTCTTGGCTTAGCCAAAAATTGTACCCCCTTTTTATTCTCTAACTCCCTACACACATCTTAGCCACCTTCCTTCCATGCAGGTGGACTCTTGCGTGGTCTATGTAATTGTGCATAACTAGAGTTGTTTATTTCTCGCTTGACTGACTCTATTTTTATCTGATGTCAGATTACAAATTTGCATGTGATGCTCCTCCATCAAACTCCCTAGGCAATTAAAATGTTATCTCCTACTTACAAATAGTGTTGGAGTGGTAGAACTGTCCTTTTGGTCCGCTATCTTGACCATAGTGTTCTCATCTACCCAATATGGCACCTAAGTAGGTTCACTCAGTTTTTCCTTCCTTTCTAGACCCTTTTCGAGCCTTAAACCGTCCTCTACAAAGCTCTTATATGCTTCATCTTCCTTTCCTTTCTTTCTCTTATGGTTTTGTGCCCACCTTTGTTTTCTCTTGTGGGCCTATGCCCACCTTTGTCTCTTAGTGGGCCTATGCCCATGTCCATCTCTTGTGGGTTTGCACCCACTTTTGTCTCTCATGGGTTTGCACCCACTTTTGTCTCTCATGGGTTTGCACCCATTCTTATTTGTCTGTCTCCTCCAAAAGGTTTTAATACCTTCCGTTTCCCTTTGTGCCTTTCGCTTCTCTATTTTGTGCACTCTCTTCCTTATGTCGCATACGACAAGTAGCTATAATTTCTTACTATTCTTCCATGTGCTTGTCACGAGGAATGTCTGCATGGTTTTTCAGGTGCCCTTGTCCTTCATTTCTCTTTGCTTGATGCACTCAGTGGTATGGAAGTCTTAATGGGGTCCGTTGACTCCCACCTTTTTTCTTCCTTTATTATCATGCACTTCTTTCTACATGTTTGGATTGATATCCCCTTCAATCCTTATTCTTGGTCAGTTTCAGGCTCACGATCCCCCGCCTTGTTCCCAATCAACATTAACTCATTTTCCTTGTGTGCAATGAAAATTACACTCCTCTGATCTGCTTCGCATTGATTTTGGATAACCAATCACGGTAGTTCCTACAGGACATGCACAAATAATGTTACATTTTTGTTAGCTATAGGTCGAATTTTCTCTACTCACACATCTTCAAATGCATTATTTGGAGTTATGTCTAATTCTCCTTCCCTTCGCGCGTCTCTCCATGGTGTAATGTTATATTGTCATTGGGATAGCTTAGGTTTAGTTGCGCACTACCTTTTTATCTTGATCCCCTTAGGATTTAGGTAAATGCCTCCCACAAATAAACTCGCACTCTTTCGTCTCTCAATCTTTATGCCTTTTAAAGGACACATCTATTTTGTTTGGCTATTATGCTTGAATTTCTCGTGTATCTTCTCTTTTGCCTTCCTCCTTCCTGGGTGCAATGTTATTTACATTAGTGCTCATGCTCTCTTTAGTTGGCGCTCGCTCGAGTGCCTCTATTTCCTTTGGCTCACCATTGGACCCATGTGCCTAACTCTCATTTCAACTACACTCAACAATTCCTAATTATTCTATGTAATAGTTGTCCGTTTGTAGCATATCTCGCTGCTTTTTCCTTTAGTGCTTCTTTCAAGGAAGTTTCCCTTGATAAAAGATCTATAGAGCCTCTCATTCCTTAGGCTCCTTTTCCTTTGTCTCTGGGGCTACATGTTATCTTCTATCCATATTGCACCACTGCATATCTATAATTGTTCCAACATCCCTCTCTATCGTGACTATTGTGTTACATGTTGTCTTCTGTCTTTTAGAGCCCCTTCTTTGTATGGCTCCTTTTCCTCTGCCTACAGGGCTAAAGGTTGGCTTTTATCCATCACGCACCGCTACATATGGTCATTTTCTCCAGTGTCCCTCTCTATTTCTTATGTTGTGTAATAATCCTCTTTTTTTGGGGATGTAGTGTTCCTGTCCCTTCATCTAGTGCATCTTCCATACTGAGCACAATAACACTTGTGCTCTCTTTATGGGAATGTAGTATTCTTAGCCCTATCTATGTGTATGCTACTCCTACACCTTGTGCACCTTCTTGCGCTCTTGCTGGCTCTTGTGGAATGATATCCACCTTGTTGTCACCCATTGTGCTTTGCTGCAATTGCATTTTTTGTTGGCTTTGATCATTTGTTATTGCTTTTCTAGAATAACCGTATTTACCTCTATGACTTATGCATCTTTGTCCAGTCTTCTCCCTAATGCCTTCTGAGACTAACATCAGCTCCTACTCTTCCATCATTTCACTAGGTTTCTTTTGATGTCCATTTTTCTCCAATAATAGCTCCGTTTGCATGTTCCCTTCATGTCAACCCTCCCTCACTTTGGTGATGAGGTTTTGTAGGTTTTCTTCTGTGGCTTTCGAGTCTTTTCCATTTGATATGGCCTTCTAGATGTAGTACTTGGTTCGGTAGTTTGGAAACCATCTATTCCCAACTTTGCACCCTCTTGTTGCTTTTTCATCTATTTCTCTCTTGAAGATCTCCCCAACCATCTGTTGCGTTATCACATAACCTTTTTTGTTCATACTCAACCTTTATGGAAGTCTTGTACACCCTTTAGTGCGAAATAATGCTCGACATCCAAGATCCATAACATCATTTCTTCAGGGCTTTATTTTCTGGAGAACATTTTTGCTTTAGCTTCAGGTTGACTCTTGGCCTATTTGATAACCTATGCATCTTTCCCCCCATGTGTCTCTCCTTGCTTCTGTGGGATTCTTCCTCCCAATAAATTTTTTTTCTGCATGCATTTTCCTTTCCCACAACGCCTTCAAGATGGAGGCTATCTTGTCCATTTTCCTTTAGATTGGTGACTTCGAGACACATTTTGACCTAGCTTCTCCCTAAGCCATCTTATGTCCTCTTCATTCTCTACCCATCTACACTTGATAGAGAACAACCTTCTTAGGCACCTTCTACCTAATATGTTGATTGGAAGATGCTCCCCCACCATCATCCATTTCATGTGATTCATTGTTAATCCATTTGTTCTCTGCACACGAACCACCTCATGGTTGGTGATATGTCAGTGCTTTCTCCTTATTCACGACTTTGGACTGCCTCACATTTGATTATTTATTTGTATTTCACTTGTCTACTTCCCTTTTGGGGATCAATCAACGCTTCAATTCTATTTTCCATAAAAATAACTGCCTCATGGTTGGTGTTCTGCTAACTCTCACATAACACTCTTACGGGTTGCTTGTAACCTCACAACATCTTACACTATGTACTATTGTGTTCTCCATCACAATACTACGTAGGTACTTTGAACTTAGGAACTATTGTCACAAAGTCTCTATTCACAATCTTATGTAACTCATCCCTACTAGGTATTCTTTTTGCTTATCTTTCACCTGCTCACAATCTACGATATCCCTCATTGTAGAGAATGATGCTCTATTAGTTGCTTCAAATTCAACAATCTACTAGCCTTCCTTCTGCTAGTTCATATCTCACTTGCATGTTTATCCTTTCTTCTTGTATCTCTCAAGATTCGGGACCTTACTTTGATATTAAACTAGTGTTGGCCGAGATCAAGGGTTCCATTGAAGTGATGCATTAAAGTATTTTATTCGTAAACTTTGGGTGTTACATGATATTTTAACGTTTGAAACTATACATTAAGCTCTTGACCCTATCTAGTTTCGACCTCAGACATAGATCTAAGTCTCTCTCTCTCTCTCTCTTTCTACTATGGTATCCTTAGACTACTATTCACTCATGCCTACAGGACTTCACTTATCATGTGAAGCTGCATATCTCTCAGTCTAGCCTTAGATTTTTTTCTTTGTCCCTTTAAGAGATCACTTTGACAAAGTGTCATCCTTGGCTTTTGAGCGGTACAAATTCTAGCCCAAGACCGCTATGTATGGTTAGCTTGAGCTCTGGTTACTTCACTGAATTCCCATATACTTAGCCAAAAGCTACATTATTGGGGCTCTACGTGAGTTTGCGGACTTGCCCTAAAAATAACATAGCCTTTTCAAGACCTCGAGCTACACAAGTCTTAGTATTATCAAGAGATATCCACACACAATAGACCTTGTCAGTTGTCTTTTCTATTGTCATGTTGCTTTTAGTAATAAGAAACGACTAAATGTAGATCCTCACAATTGATTTCTTATCCATCTATTTTCTACTTCATCGGGCTCGACGTAGAATGCCCCATGCTTTGCTTTATGCACGCTCTTGTGCCTTGGACACACCTTTCTACATGCCATCATCTTTGCACACTGGGTACCTTAGAGTTTATTTCTCGGCTGTTTACACTCTAGGTGCATTTATATGCTTGTCGACTATGATGATGCACCGCTTTGAGTGCCTCAGTCGTGAAAATTTGAAACTAGCTTTGGTTGTAACTTTCTTTGTTGTTATGCAACACATCTTCGACGAATAAATGCTTGTGTCATGTTCTTCGGTGCTCTGTAGGCCTCGGTTCCTTTGTATGCTTTTGTGCAAGCCTTTACTTATGCACCTTATTTTCTTTCATAGTTTGTCTTTATGTGCTTTACAGTTATATGTGCACGTTGCTTGCCTTAGCAAAAACTTGTATCCCTTCTTATTTCGTAACTCGTGCAATTCTAAGCCACTTTCCCTCTATTCAAATGGATTCTTACCCAGTCTAGAACAACCTTTCAAAATGTTTCCCTATGTAACTATGCATAGTTAAAATTGGTTTATTTCTCGCTTGACTAATTTTATTTCTATTTGATGCAACATTATCGATTTGCCTAGGATGCTCATGTATTAGAATTTTAAGGTAATGAAAATGCATTCTTCTTCTTACAA
Organism: Torreya grandis; assembly: GCA_037957365.1. Classification (NCBI taxonomy): domain Eukaryota; kingdom Viridiplantae; phylum Streptophyta; class Pinopsida; order Cupressales; family Taxaceae; genus Torreya; species Torreya grandis. The sequence goes on along the minus strand of JARHVA010000910.1, from coordinate 2,213,233 downwards.
GTAGTGTTGGAGCAGTAGAACCACCCTTTTGGTCTATTACCTTGACCACAATGTTACACTCCACTCGATGTGGCAAATGAGCAGGCACACACAATGCTTCCTCCTTAACTAAACTCTCCTTGGGCCGTAAACCACCCTCCTAGCTCGAATACCCTTTCTCTTCCCTCCCTCCCTTTTGTGGCTCTATGCCCACCTCTGTTTGCTTTTGTGGGTCTGTGCCCACTTTTGTCTCTTATGGATCCGCACCCACTTTTGTCCCTCATGGTTCGATGCCCACTCTTGCAAATTCACCTCCAACAAAAGGTCTTCATACCTTTCATTTTGTTCCTTTTGTGAATATTTTGCTTCCCCTATGTTATGTGCACTTCTTCCTTCTAACATCCGCGATAAGTGGCAATACTTGCAAGCTATTCTTCTATGTGTTTAACAGGGCACATCTGTATAGTTATTTTATTACACTTGTCCTTCTCTATTTCCCCTTGCTTGATTCTCTAAGTGGCATGCAAGCCTCTATGGGGTCCATTGACTCCTCATGGCCTTTTTTCTTGAGAACCTTTACGCTTCAGCTTCATGCTAACTCTTGGTGCGCCTTAGAACATGTATAAGCTCTTTCCTCCCATGCATCTCTCCTTGCTTCTCTGTGGGACCCTTCCTCCCAAATTTGTTTCTTTCCATTTGCACCATCTTTTCTTATAGGGCCTGCAACATTAATGCTATCTCCTTCATTTTCTTCAAAATTTGACTCAGGGTCACGTCTTGTCATGGCTTCTTATTGAGCCATCTTTTGTGTTTGTCACTATCTATCCATTTGCACTTGATGGAGAACATCCTTCTTTGGCACTTTCTACCCAATACGATCATGGTTGATGAGTTGTTGGCACTGTCATCCCTTTCACATGATTCATTGTCGACCCTCTTATTCTTTGCATGTGAACTCCCTCACAGTTGGTGATCAATCAGTGCTTTATCCATATCTATGACTCTAGATTTCCTCATATCTAGTGATTTGTCCACATTTTGCTTGATTACCTTGCTTTCAATGATTTGTTGATGCTTCATCTCTACTTTTCAATGAAATGACTACCTCAGGGTCGACAATCTATCAGTGATCATACAATAATCTTGTAGGTTGCTTGAACTACTTAATGTTGCATTCTTTGTCTCAATCATGCGTATGCCCTCTTGTCTTAGGAATCGCTGTCCCAAATTCTCCCTTCACAATCTTACGTAGCATGTCCTTATTGAGTGTTATCTTTCTTATGTTGCACCTGCTCGTTATGCACCCACCTCCTTTATGGTGGAGAATGATGCTCTGCTAGCTACCTCATGTTTAGCGATCTGCTAGCCTTTCTTTCAGTAGTTTGTATCTCACTTGCAAGTTTATCCTTTCTTCCTACATGTTTCAAGGTTCACGACGTAGCTTTGATATCAAACTTGCGTCGACTAAGATCAAAGGTCCTAGTGAAGTGATGCTTTAACCATGTAGCCTTTAAAGTTTGATGTAGTGGATCATGCAAATAAAGCCTTTTATTCTCTAAAATTACGTGTTATAAGATATTATCAGCTTCATAGCTATACATTGAGCTCTTAGCTCTATTTAGTCCAATTCTATGACAAATCTATGTCTTTCTCTATACTAAGGTGTCCTTAGACTACCATTTACTAATGGCTATGGCCCTTCACTTATCATGTAAAGTTTCCTTGCTTTCTATCTAGGCTTTGACAAATTTTCCTTGTCTCTTTACGGGATCACTCTAACAAAGTCTCCTTAGCTTATGAGCGTTACAAATATTGGTCTAAAACCCTTATAGTTGCATAAGCTTTAGTTGATTCATTGAATTATCATACAATTGGCTGGCACCTACGTCTAATAGTGCTCTGTGCGAGTTTGCAGACCTACCCTAGAAGTAGCATAGCTTTTTACGGACCTCGAGCCGTGCAAATCTGATTGTTGTCAAAACATATTCGCACATAATAGATCTTAACAGTTACCCCTTCTGATATTGCATTGCTTGCAATTTTGACCTACCTTAAGGAATGACTAAGTGTAGATCCCTTTCAACAGATTGCTCATCTATTGTCGTCTACTTCCTCGATTTTTATGTCAAATACCCTACTCCTGGCTTTCTGTGCAACCTTGTGCCTTGGACTTTCATTTTCATGCATCATTATCATCGCACACTGGGTACTTTAGATTTACTTCGTTGTTTGACTACACTCTAGGTGCATTTGCACGCATGTCAATTGTGACTGCGCACTTCTTTGATGTGCTACATTGATAAGCTAAACTCTTTACGTCTCAGTGGTGCAAGTTCAAACTTAACTTGGGTTGTAACCTTCCTTGTTCTTGAGCAACACACTTTCAAGGGATAACTTCTATGCCATGTTCCTTGGCATTTTGTAGGCCTCAATCTTTCTTCTATGTCTTGTTTTCTATCCCCAATTCATGTTTATGCGCTTTACAGCTCTGTGGATGCTCTGCTTAGCTTAGCCAAAACTTGTACCCCACTATTATTAATGAACAACACAAGTTTTTTGAGTGCATCCAACAAGTTCATGTAATGTCCCCATTTCTAAATTAAATAAATAAAAGGACGCAAAGTCTATCTTTATTTCCCATTGGCTAAGGGGAATTAATGAGGGAAATAATCTAATAATAATTCATTTAAGTTATCCTAAGTTACTTTCTGTTATAATGCATAAAAATGACACTTAGGTATTATTATTATTATTTTTAAAAACCAAAATTATATTATAGAAAATTCAAAATGTATAGATACTAATGTGCCAAGCTTGAAAGCTAATAGTCCAAGCCTGGGTAGTAAACAGAAAAGAGAACATGTGAACATCAATTGATACAAATCTAAATTGAGAATATTCTTCAAATCTATTGGCAACTTGGACGACCACTAAAAAGGAGGCAAGCCATAACATACAATGTTATGATTGTCAAGATCCAAGTTGGCCAAGCCATTGACTACTTTATTTCTTTCTCTGGGAATATGGCCAAAATGGAAATATCTATTAAATGGCCAAAAATGTAATAATTTGCATAAAAGTGATTTAAATGCTTTTAGGGTTAGGGTGAAATTGAAAAAGTGAATTTGTAAAAGGACAAGTGGGGCCAAAAAGAATTATTGTTGATTATTGATTATTCAATTTTCATTATTCACGATTGAATTTAGAATTCTTTCAACTTTTATTTTTGATGATAGAAAGCATCCATTGCAATCAGATTTGAGGATGGAAATCCTACAGTAAACAAAAAAGAGAACATGTGAATATTCATTGATACAAATCTAAATCGAGAATGTTCCTTTGATACAGCAGAGATAAATAAAATAAAAGAAGAATATGCACGAACTTTGCTACAACAATAACCTATTTTATTGATTTTTTTTTTTTTTTTTTAATTCACTGTATGAAAACAACGATCCTAGATTTACATAAATAGAATTAAATCTAAACTAAATTGAAACTAAACTAATGTTTATTCAGCACTAAACTGCTGTCACTGAAACTAATGTTCATGCAAACTGCTTGCATGATGGAAACTAACCATGCGAAGTGGAGAAATTAAAACTACAGTTCTAACACTCCCCCTTAATTTTTACCACTAACTACTTCAACATTTACAATGCCTAAATTTTGTTTTAGATAGTCAAAACTCTCCTTTGCTAATGCCTTTGTGAATATATCTGTCAATTGGTCATCAGAGCTGCAAAACTCCAAATGTATTTCTCCATTGTTCACTAACTCTGTGATAAAATGAAATCTTATATCAATGTGCTTGTTCCTCTTGTGAAAAACATGATTTTTTGACAATGTAATTGCTGATTTGTTGTCACAAAAGATTGGTGTTGACTCCCTCTGTGTTTGCAATTAATCTGTCAATATTCTCTTCATCTAATTTGCTTGACATGCTATTGATGTGGCTACTACATACTCTGCTTCAATTGATGAAAGTGTCACTATGGGTTATTTTTTGGATGCCCATGTGACCACCTTTGTTCCAAAATGAAAGGCATGTCCAGAAGTACTCTACTTATCATCAATGCTACTTGCAAAAGCACTATCAATATAACCAATGAAACCAAAATCATTAGTTGTGGAATATAAAATTTCATATTTTGTTGTTCCTGCTACATATCTCAATATTCTCTTTCCAACATGCCAATGTGAGTCTTTTGGTGACTCCATGCATCTAGAGATTAAGCTGACCCCATACATGATATCTGGTCTTGAAGCTGTAAGATACATCAAACTACCTATTAGTCTTTTGAATGTTGTAGAATCAACATTAGACCCTTTGTTTTTTTTGCTAATTTTGGTACCTGTAGTAACTGGTGTAGGTGATGATTTACAATTCAACATCTTAAACCTCCTTAACACATCTTTTGCATATTTAGTTTGACAAATAAAAATTCTCTTCTCTAATTGTACAACTTCAATGCCCAAAAAATACTTCATTAATCCCAAATCTGTCATCTCAAATTTTTTCTTCATTGCTGATTTAAATGTGTCTATAGATAAATTTCCAGTGAAAATCAAATCATCAACATACAAACACAATCAAAATCTGACCTTTGTTGATTTTTGTGTACAATGTAGGCTCACTATTGCTTCTGTCGAATCCATTGTTTATCATGTATGAATCAATCCTGCTATACCATGCTCTTGGTGCTTGCTTGAGACCATAGAGGGCCTTCTTCAATCTTAGACCTTTTTTTCATGCCCATGCACTTCATAACCTGGTGGTTGTTTTACATACACTTCTTCATCTAAAAAATCATTTAAAAACATTAATTTGACATCCATTTGATATACTTTCCAATTATTTTGTGCAGCTATTGCTAAAATGATTCTAATAGTATCAAGTCTAGCAATTGGAGCAAATGTTTCATTATAATCAATTCCATGTTCTTGTGCAAAACCTTTTGCTACTAACCTTGCTTTCTGCTTTTCATTCTTACCTTCTGTATTAAATTTGGTCTTATAAACCCATTTGACTCTTATGCAATCTTCACCTTCAGATAGATTAATTAGATCCCATGTTTGATTTCTCTCAATAGCATTCATCTCTTCATCTATTGCTTTTATCCAATGTTCCTCATTAACTGCTTCTTCATAATACATAGGATCATGAGAGAAAAAAACAAAATTTGAACACAAATATAAATTCTCTTCTTGATCATAAATCTCATTCAAGTTTCTCATTTTCTTCCCTTTAAATTTTGATTTTAAGGTGGCAAGAGTTGGGTCTGATTCATCACTTGTGAATTAGGAGTAGGATGACATGCATGACCAGATGATTCACTTTGTGCTAAGCTCCTAAGTGTTCTTATTGGAGTGCTTGTTCTTGCCTGTGGAGACAATTTATCACCTTGTAAATTTTGTTCTTCAGATTCTTCTTCATTTTGGGGAATTGGTGCTCCAATTGTGATGGTTCTATCAATGCTTCCAGCCCATGCTTCTTCTTCCTTAAATTCCACATCTTTGCTAATAATCACTTTCTTTGAAATCGGGTTATACAACTTATAAGCCTTTGATTCTTGACTATAGCCAATAAAAATGCATTTTTCACCTCTATTATCAAGTTTTCTTCTCAATTTAGATGGTATAAAAGAATATGCAATACAATCAAAAATTCTGAAATGATATAGACTATGCTTCTTATCACTCCAAGCTTCTTGTGGAATTCGATCCTTGACACTCTTTGTTGGGCTTTTATTCAGAATATATATTGCACATGCTACTGTTTCTGCCCAATATTCATTTGACAAATGTTTAGCCTTCAACATACTTTTAGCCATCTCTATGATTGTTCTATTCTTCCTTTCTGCTACACTATTTTGCTGTGGTGTGTACCTTGAAGGTAGTTGCCTTTTAATGCCATGATATCTGCAAAAATCTTGAAATTCATTAGACATATATTCACCTCCTCTATCTGATCGAAGTACCTTGATGTAAAGGCCACTCTACTTTTCAACCATAGCATTGAATTCTTTAAATTTTTCAAAGGCTTCAGACTTTTCCTTGAGAAAATATATCCAAGTTTTTCTGCTAAAATCATCAATGAAGGTTAGAAAATAAGAACTACCTCCAAATGATGGAGTTTGTATTGGTCCACATAAATCACTATGAACTAGCTCCAATAATACCCTTGCTCTATATGAAGCTCCTACTGGAAAGCTCTCTCTATGCTGTTTTGTCAAAATGTAACTCTCACATGAACTTCCTGGCTGATCTATTGGTGGTAATCCCTTCACCATATTTTTTTTTTGTAACAAATTCAAACCTCCAAGATGTAAATGTCCATACCTTAAATGCCATAGCCATGATTGGTCTAGATGCATGGTTTTGAAATGGGCTTCCTCTTCTCCTTGGATGCAATGAATTCGAAGAGGGAACATTCGATTGTTGGTCATCTCCACTTTTTTTATCAACCTGTCATTTATAAATTTGTCTAGTATTGTGCAAACATTCTCCATAAAAGATACTCTGTAACCTTTTTGTACTAACTGTCCAACACTCATAAGATTATGCTTTAGTCTAAGTACAAAATAAACATCAGGAATAAATCTTCTTTCACCATTTTTTGCCAAAACATTTATTACTCCTTTACCCATTACATCCACTTTATTATCATTTTCTAATTTCACTTCAGATTTTACGAAATCATCAAGACTAACAAACAATTTTTTATTCTCTGTCATATGGTTACTGCATCCACTATCTAAAAACCAAATATCTCTAGCATTTTTTTGAGCAACATGACAAGTGAGGAATAAGCTTCCAGAATTAAAATTAGATTCATTTGTGTAATTAGCATTCTGTTTATCCACATCTCCTTGTTTTTTTCTGCATTCACTTGCATAATGTCCATATTTTAAGCAGTAATAACACTGAATGTTAGATTTATCAAACCTTTGTGAATTTCGCTGGAAGTGATTGTTGCCACGTCCTCTATTGTTGTAGTTTTGATTATTGTTTTCACCTTGATCTGGATTGTTCCTTCCATTTCTGCCTCCGCCTCTTCCTCTGAAGTTTGACCTTCCTCTTCCTCTTCCTCTGCCAAATGATACCTAAGACTTGAAAGCATTCTCAAAAGAAGTATTGTTATTCTTATTCATTCTGGATTCATGTGTTAACAAAGATCCCATTAATTCATCTACTGATAACTGTTCCAAATCTTTGGTTTCCTCAATAGCTACAACTATTGCATCAAATTTGCTGAGTAAACCCCTGAGAATTTTTTCTATGATCTTCTGATCTGTTATTATTTCTCCATTAGATGTAATTTGGTTCACAATATTCAATACTTGACCCATAAACTGGTCTATGGATTCCGAATCATTCATTTGCAAATTTTTAAAATTTCTCCTAAGAGATTGCAATTTAGCTACTTTCACCTTTGTATTACCTTTATAAGTAGTCTCCAAAATTTTCCATGTTGACTTGGATCTCATTGCTGCTGCAACTCAAAAAAAAATGGATTCATCCATTCCCTGTTGGATTAGAAATAGAGCATTTGCATCCTTTTTCTTGTTTTCTTTAAGCTCTTCCTATTGTGCTCAAGTTAATCCCTGATGGGCAGCCTCAACCTGTGGTTCTACAAAGCCATTTTCTACCAAATCTCAAACATCTTGTGAACAAAACAATGTTTTCATTTTAATTGCCCAAAAATCATAATTCTTACCATTAAAAACGGGAATCTAGGGCTGAGAAACGCTTTTGTTTGTTGCCATGTCTCAAACTAAACGTTTTAGAAAGAACTTTAAATTTCTACTCAGTGACTAATTTGTGACTCTTTGACTTCTTTTGCTAATGACTATGCTGGCCCTCTGCAGGCTCGGATCTCCTTTCCAAGTAGTGACACAAACCGCTACAGCGTCCCAAGATTATATCCTTGGGCTCTCACGCCAGTTCTTTTAACCAGCGTCTTCACAACAACGATCTCTTACTATCTGGGTCTTCTCCAGGCTGCAGCGACTCCTTTTGATCTTCCACTGACCAAACAGCTACTTCTGCACTTCTTTTTGATACCAATTTGTGACGGCTGAAAGATCAATGCGCTGGTCTCTTCTTTTATGAATCTTTTCCGTCACTCTTCTCTATTCCATCCTCCTAAGTCGTCGTGTTCCTCTGCTGCACTTTTCTCTCTTATAAACAATCTTTTCTTGCCCTCTATTATTGCGCAGCAAACAAAAACAAAAGCAATTCTCCTCCTTGGATCTTGTCTTCAACGCTCTGATACCAATTTGATACAGCAAAGACAAATAAAACAAAAAAAGAATATGCACGAACCTTGCTACAACAATAACTTATTTTATTGAATCTGTTTTTTTTTTTAATTCAATGTATGAAAACAGTGATCCCATAGTTACATAAATAGAATTAAATCTAAACTAAACTGAAACTAAACTAATGTTTATTCAACACTAAACTGCTATAACTGAAACTAATGTTCATGCAAACTGCTTGCATGATGGAAACTAACCATGCGAAGTGGAGAAATTAGAACTGCAGTTCTAACATCCTCAAATCTATTTGCAACTTGGACGACCGCCAAAAATGAGGAAAACCATAACATTAGAAATTAGAAATTATGATTGTCAAGAGCCCAGTTGGCCAAGCCATCGACTACTTTATGTCTTTCTCTGGGAACATGGCCAGAAAGGACATATTTATTAAATGGCCAAAAATGTAATAATTGCATAAAAGAGATTTAAATTCTTTTAGGGTCAGGGTAAAATTAGAAAAGTGAATTTATAAAAGGACAAGTGGGGCCAAAAAGAATTATTGTTGAATATTGATTATTCAATTTCATTATTCATGATTGAATTCAAAATTCTTTCAACTTCTATTTTTGAGGATAGAAACCATTCATTGCAATCAGATTTGAGGATAAAAACCCTTCAATTTTTAGAGGTGACTCTATACAGGTGTTGTAATTGTTTAGATTATCAAGATTACATACAGACTTGTGTTGGCCAGAAAACATAATCAGTTCTACAGTTTCATGAAGACGTGAAGGGCAATAAAACTTAGAATTTCAGCATTCTAGGGCTTCCATATTGAAGTGTTACACTTGGAGAATAAAATCATTGTCATTCGAGTAGAAGCATTATTCCTAGTTAGTTTCAAGCTGATCTCCTCTTACCTTGATCCCAATCTGTAGTGACTTCATTTTATTCCACGTAATGAAAATTGCACTCCCTTGATTGGCTTCAGGCTAATTTTGGATAACTCCTCTTGGTAGCTCATCTATGTCGTATGCAAACAATGTTGTATTTTTGTTAGCTACATGTTCATTCTTCTACTCTCCTCATGCATCTTTAAATTCTTGCTGTGGAATTATGACCACTTCTCCTTCCTTTTGCATGTCTCTCCACGGCATATTGATCTGTTGTCTTTCTCTTCTTCCTCTAATGCTTTAGGTGAAAAAGACTTGCGATATTTTGCCTCTCTATGTTTTGCTTTATGAAGGACACATCTCTTTCGCCTTCCTCATCCGTTGACACAATGTTGTTTGCAATAGCGCTCAAGCTCTCTTCAACTGGTGCTTGCAGCAATGCCTCTATTTCCTTTAGTACACCTTTAGACCCATACACCTCACACTCATTTCTGCATCACTCAACATCTCCCAATTACTCTCTAAGAAACTCTTCTGCAACATTTCCTATTGCTTCTTTTGGTGCTTTCGTTGGGGAAATTTATCCCAGTTAAAAGTCCTCTAGATCCTCTCCTTCCTCAATCTCGTTTGACTTTGCGTCTGGGGCTAGAGGTTATCTTCTATCTATCGGGGCTAGAGGTTATCTTCTATCTATCACACACCGCTACATATGGATAATTGATCCAACATCCCTCTATGTTGTTGCTATGAACCAATCCTTTGATTTATGGGGATCTAAGGTTCTTAACCCTTCCATCGATGCAGCCTCCACTTTGAGCACAATAACACTTATGCTCTCTTAAGGGTTCTTATGTGCCCTTGTCTCTATGTAGGTTGCTCCTACACCTTGCAAACCTTCTTGTGCTTTTGATGGCTCGTGTGGAATGATATCCACCTTGCCTTCCCCTGTTCCGTTCTACTCTAACCAAGTTTATTCTTAGCTTTGTTCCTTTGTTGTTGCTTTAGCACAACAACCTTCTTCGCCTTTGCTAATTACACAACTTTCTTATCAAGCGTTCTCAATGCATTTGAAGATTGGTGATGACTCCCACTTTTTAATCTTTTTAATGTTGTGATGAAGGGCTCCTTCTAACTTCCGTGATGCTCCCATGATGGCAATTCCTATGCATCACTCTTTATGGAAACATTCTCTTCACTTTGGTGATGAGGCTTTACATGATACTTTTTGTGGCTTTCGAGTCTTCACCATTTGAGATGGCTTTCTGAATGCACTACTTGGATTAAGAGTTTGGAAGCCATCTATTCCCCAATGTGAACCCTCTTCTTGCCTTTCCATCTTCTCTAATAAAGATCTCTCTATCCATCTACTACGCTATCACATAGCCTTTTCTATGCATACTCCAATTTTATAGAGTCGTTTACACCCTTCAATACAAAATAATGCTTGATATCCAATCCAATTCATCATTTCTTCAAGGCCTTCTTTTCTAAATAACCTTTGTACTTCAACTTCTAGCTAATTCTCGATTCACATTAGATATTTTGTGAGCTCTTTCCTCTCATGGGTCTCTCCCTGCTTCTCTATGGTATGCTTCCTCCAAACTATTTTTCTTTTTGTCAGTACCATCCTTTCCTGTAGTGTCTGTGATATGGGGGCTCTCCATTTTCCCCGAGTTTTGCAACTCTAGGTCATTCTCATTTTGGCTTCTAAACTAGGCTATCTCCATTTTCCTAGAATTCCACGTAGTGGATCATGCTAATAAAGTATTTTATTCCTTAATTTCGGGTGTTACAAAATAATATAAGCTTTATAAATGTATATTGAGCTCTCGGCTCTACTTAGTCTAGTCCTCAGACATAGATATAAGTATGTCTCTTTCTTTCTACTATGGTGTCCTTATACTACCATTCACTCATAACTGTGAGCCTTCACCTATCTACGGAGTTCATTTTCTCTTTGTCTAGCCTCAGACATTTTTTTTGTCCCTTTATGGGATGATTTAATAATGCCCCCTTGGCTTCTAAGCATTACAAATTCTTGAGCAAGACCCCTTTTTTATAGGTGCTTAAGCTTTGGTTGCTTCATTGAATTACCACACAATTGGCCAACTTCATTTAATAAGGATTTACATAAGTCTACTAACCTACCCTAGAAGTAGCATGGCCTTTTATGGACCTCGACTTGCACAAGTAGATCTTGTTAGTCGCTTTTATTCTCATGTCATTTACAGTATTAACCTAGCCTAAGGAAAGGCTAACTATTGCTTATTGATCTACCTTCTACTTCCTTGGGCTTGCCTTGAATGCCCTGCGCCTAGCTTTTTATGCACCCTTGTACCTCAAAATCTCTTTGCATGTGCCATCATGATCACACATTGGGAACCTTAGAGCTCCTTCACTGGTTGATTATGTTTTAGGCACATTTGTGCACCCCTCGACTATAAATGTGCACTGCTCTAATGTGTTCCCTTGATAATCTTAACTCTTTGTGCATCTGTTGCTCAAGTTTGACTTAACTTTGGTTGAAACTTTCCTTGTTCTTATGAAGCACACCTTTAGTGAGCAACTCCTTCCATGCCACGGTTCTTGGAACGTTGTAAGCCTGAGTTCCTTCATGCATTGTTGAGTGACCATTTATTTTTGTACCTTCCTTTGCCTAGTGCATCTTTATGTGCTTTGTAGCTTTGCAAGTGTACTGCTTGTCTTAGTCAAAACTTGTACGCCCTTTTATTCTCTAACTAACTGTCTGATTCAATATTGCAAATTAGTCTGTGATGCTCCTTCATCAAACACCCTAGTCAATTAAAATATGAGCTCCTGCTTACAAATAGTGTTGGATTGGTAGAACTGTCTTTCTGGTCGACTGCCTTGACCATGGTGTTCCCGTCTATCTAATATGGCACTTGCGTAGGCTCACTCGATGCTTTCTTATTTTTCATACCCTCCTTGGGACAAACTATCCTCCTTTGCCTAACTCTGATATGCTTCGTCTTCCTTCCCTTTCTTGGTCTCGTGGTTTTGTGCTCACCTTTGTTTAGTATTATGGGTCGATGCTCACCTCCTTCTCTTATGGGTTTTCCCCCACTTTTATTTCTCATGGGTTTGTGCCCATTCTTGTTCATCTATCTCCTCCAAAAGATCTTCATACCTTTCCTTTCCTTCTTTCTGTGTGCCTTTCACTTATCCTCTGTTATGTGCACTCTCTTCCTTATATCGCTTGTGGTAAGTAGGTATACTTATGTGTTATTCTTTTGCATGTTTCTTTGGGGTGTCTATGTGGTTCTTTCACTACCCTTGTCCTTCATTTCTCTTTGCTTGAAGCCCTCAATGGCATAGAAGTCTCTATAAAGTCCATTGACTCCTACCTTTTCTTCTTCCCTTAATGTTGTGCACTTCCCTCTACATGTTTGGATTGATATCCTCTTCAGTTATTGTTCCTAGTTAGTGTCAGGTTGACGATCTCCTGCCTTGCTTCCAATCAGCAATAACTCATTTTCCTTGTGTGCAATGAAAATTGCACTTCTTTGGTTTGCTTCATGCTAATTTCGACTAACCTATCATGGTAGCTCCTACGGGCCATGCACAAACTATGTTTCTTTTTTATTAACTACAGGCTGACTCTTCTCCTCTCATGCATCTTCGGATGCCTTATATGGAGTTAACTCCACTTCTTCCTTTCTTATGTCTCTTCATGGCGTAATGTTGTGTTGTCTTTGGGATAACTTTGTATCGGTTATGCACTACCTTTTTATCAGGATCCCGTTAGGATTTAGCTAAATGCCCCCAACAAATAAACTTGCATTCTTTTGTCTCTCCATCTTTGTGCCTTTCGAAGGACACGTCTCTTCCACTTGGCCGCTATTGTCAAATTTCTCCTGTGCAACTTCTCTTTTTCCTTCCTCCTTTGGGGAAATGTTGTTTGCATTAGCGCTCATGCTTCCTTCAGCTAGTGTTAGCCCTAGTGCCGCTGTTTCTTTTGGACCCATGTGCCTGACTCTCATTTTAACTACACTCAATAACTCTCAATTGTTCTCTATGCAACTCTTCTCCTTTTGTATCATCTCTCGTTCCTTTTTCCTTCAGTACTTCGTTCAAGGATGTTTCTCTTGGTCAAATGTCCCCTAGAGCCTCTCCTTCCTCAGGGTCCTTTTCCTTGTCTCTGGGGTTAAAGGTTATCTTCTATCTATTGTGCACTATTGCATATCGACAATTGGTCCAAATCCCTCTCTATGGTCATTGTTGTGCTATAATACATTACTTGATAGGGGTCTAGGGTTCTCAACCCTACCTTTGGCATATCCTCCACTGTGAGCACAAGAACACCTGTGCTCTCTTTAGGATTATTTTTATGTGCTCCTATCTTTACGCAGACTGGTGCTGCACCTTCCACACCTTCGTGCACTCTTGTTGGCTTATGTGGACGGATACCCACTTTTCCTTCACTCATTTCACCCCGCTATAACTGGGTATATTCTTGGCACCTTGCACATCTTCATGCACTCTCGTTGGCTCACATTGAATGATATCCACCTTGCCTTCACTCAGTTCAGTCCTGCGTATCGCCTTTCATGTCACACTCTTTTCTTTACTTTGGGGGCAAGGCTTTGAAGGTTAATATTTACAGCTTTCAGGTTTTCTCCTCTATTTGAGAAGTCTTTTTGGATGCACTAGGTTGTTTAGTTTGGAAACAATCTATTGCCAACTTTTCACCCTCTTATTTCCTTTCTATCTCCTCTCTTGGAGATTTCTGCAGCCATTTAATGCATTATCTTAGATCATTTTTTGTGCATACTCCACCTTTATGGATTCCTTTACATCTTTCAACGCAAAATAACATTCGAAATCTAATACCCACTCCATCATTTACTGAGGGCCTTTTTTCTGGAGAACCTTTGCATTTTAGCTTTAGGGTTATTCTTGGCATGCCTCAGAACCTCGAGGGGCTCTTTCCTCCCATAGGTCTCTCCCTATTTCTCTTTGGGATCCTCTTCCCTATGGTTTTTACTTCCTTTCCTACAATGCTTGCAACGTGGAGGCTATCTCCATTTTACTTAAGATATGTGATTCTAGGTCACGTCTCGTTTTTGCTTTTCACTGAACCAACTTCTATGCTCCTCATTCTCTATCCATCTGCGTTTGATAGAGAACATATATATTTTATACTTTCTACCCAATACATGTATTAGAATATGCTCGTGCACATTGATTTCTTCATGGTTAATGATTTGTCAGAGCCATCATCCATTTTACTTGATTCATTATCAACCTATTTGATCTTTGTGTGTGAACTGTATGATCGACAATTTATCAGTACTTTTTCCTAATCAGCACCTTTTGAGGGTTCTCTTTTCTTATCTTCCACTTGCTCGATATGTACCTACCTCCCTTGTATTAGTGAGCCATGCGATGCTAGTTACATCATGTTCAACTATCTGCTAGCTTTTTCTCTACTAGTTCATATCTCACATGCAGGTTTATCCTTTCTTCTTGCATCCCTCAAGGTTCATGACCGTGGTTTGATATGAAACTAGCGTTGGTCGAGATGAGAAGTCCTGCTGAAGGGATGCATCAAAAGGGATACATTAACCATGCAATCTTCAAATTTCCACGCAATGGATCATGCTAGTAAAGGCTTTTATTCCTTAACTTCAAGGGTTGCAAGATAATATAAGATTAAGCTTTCGACTCTACTTAGTCCAATCCTTAGATATAGATCTATGTTTTTCTCTCTTTACTATGGTGTCAAAATACCATTCACTTATGACTACAAGCCTTCACCTATCATGTGAAGCTCCCTTTCTATCTCTCTAGCCTTAGACAAATTTTTCTTATACATTTATGGGATCATCCTAATAAAATAACCTCTTTAGCTTCAAAGTGTTAAAATGCTAGACTAAAACCCCAATTTATAGCATCCTGAGCTCTGGTTGATTTACTTATTTCCCACGTAATTGGCCTACAATTTCATTTGATGAGAGCCTGTGCGAGTCTGCAAACTTATGCTAGAATTATCATAGCCTTTTACGGACCCTAAGCTGCACAAGTCTAAGTGTTGTGAGAAGATGTCCTCATAGTGTAGATCTTATTGGTTGTCCCTTAAGTTATTGTGTCAGTTGCAATAATGATCTAGCCTAAGGAAAGGCAAGTGTAGGTCCTCGCAACTAACTAGTCATCCAAGTTTATTTTGCTTCCTTAGGTTTGGTGTTGAATGCCTTGCACCTGGCTTTTTGTGTGCCTTTGTGCTTCAGACTCTCCTTTGACAAACCATCATCATCATACATTGTGTACCTTAGAGCTCCTTCGCTAGATGATTATGTTGTAGGCGCATATGCATTCACTTCAACTGTTACTGCACACTGGTTTAATGTGCTTCCTTGAGAAGCTTGACTCTTTGCATCTCATGTGTCCTCTATGTATGTGCCTCACAAAGGACACATCTCTTTTGCATGGCTATTGTGCTTGAATTTCAATTGTGCAGCTTCTCTTTCACCTTCCTCATCCCTTAGCACAATGTTTGCATTTTCTCTCAAGTTCTCTTCAACTAGTGCTTACAACAACGCTTCTTTTTCCTTTAGTGCACATTTAGACCAATGCACCTCACTCTCATTTCTGCTTCACTCAAAAACTCCCAGTTGTTCTTTAGTTAATTCTTCTTCTTCATTAGCAACATCTCCTGCTTCTTCTTTCGGTGCTTCTTTTAAGGAAGTTTCTCCCAGTCGAAGGTCCTCTAGAGCCTCTCCTTCCTTAGGCTCATTTTCCTTTACATCCGAGGTTAAATGTTATCTTGTATCCATCACACACCACTACATATGGACAATTATTCTAGCATTGCTCTATGTTGTTGCTATGCAATAATCCTTTGCTTTATGGGGATCTAGGGTTCTTAACCCTTACTTTAGTGCATCCTCCACTTCGAGCACAATAACACTTGTGCTCTCTTAAGGGTTCTTATGTGTCCTTGTCTTTGTGCAGATTATTCCTACACCTTGTGTACCTTCTTGCACTCTCACTGGCTCTTGTGGAACGATATCTACCTTATTATAATTGAGTTTCTTCTTGGCTTTGTTCCTCTATTATTACTTTGGCACGACAACGTTCTTTACCATTGCTTCTTATGAAACTTCTTTACCCAATGTTCTCCTCCACACCTTTCGAGATCAGTATTGTCTCCCACTTTTAATATTTTTAATATGGTCAGGAAGGCTTACTTGTGACCTCTATATTACTCCTATAAGGGCTCCTCCTGTGTGTCACCCTTCATGACAACATTCTCTTCTTCAATTTGGCAGCGAGGCTTGACAGGTTATTTTTTACAACTTTCGAGTTTTCTCCATTTGAGGTGGCTTTCTAAATGCACTACTTGGTTCAGTAGTTTGGAAGTCATCTTTTCCCAACTCTAAAGCCTCTTCTTGCCTTTCCATCTCTTTCTCTAATGGAGATCTCTCCAGCCCTCTGCTATGTTATCACGACCTTCTTTTCTATAAAACCTTTGGGCTTCAGCTTCAAGCTAATTCTCGATTCACATCAGGATTTCTGTGGGCTCTTTCCTCCCATCGGTCTCTCTTTTTCTATGGTATGCTTCTTCGCAACCGTTTTCTTTATGTTTATGCCATCCTTTTTTAAAACATCTACAAAATGGAAACAATCTCCATTTTCCTTAAGTTCTACAACTCTGGGTCATGTCTCGTTTTAGCTTCTAGCTGAGCCATCTTCTGTGTTGTTCATTCTCTATCCATCTATGCTTGATGGAGAACAAGATTTTTTGGCATCTTCTACCCAATACATTGATTGGAAGATGTTCCCACATCCTAATTGCCTCACATTAGATAATCTGTCAGCATCATCATTGCTTTCAAGCGATTCGTTGTCAACACACTTTTTCTTTGCATGTGAACTACCTCATGGTCAGCAATTTGTCAGTGGTTTCTCCTAATCCATTCATTTGGACTACCTCACATTCAATGATCTGTCTGTTTTTTACTTAAATACCTCTCTTCTAATAATCTATTGATGCTTCACCTCTCCTTTCTATTACAATGACTGTCTCATGGTCAAAAACATTTCTAGTGCTTAGACAATACTCCTGAGGGTTGCTTACAACCTCATAACTTCTTACCCTACTGAGGGTTCTTCTCATATGACCTTGTGTCTATGTAGATTGCTCCTAAACCTTGCACACCTTCATGCACTCTCATTGGTTCATAGAATGATATCCACCTTTCCGTCACTCATTTAACTCTGTTACAATCAGGTTTCTTCTCAACTTCACTCTTTTATTGTTACTTTTGTGAAATAACCTTCTTTGCCTCTACATCTTACACATCTATTTTGTGTAGCCTTCTCCTTAACACCTTCTGTGATCACCATTAGCTCCTGCGCTTTCATCTTCCCAAAGGGCTCTTTCTAACCTCCGCACTACACCCATGTTGGCTCCTCCTGTACATCACCTTTCATGGCAACACTCTCTTCTTTACTTTGGGGGCGAGGCTTTCATGCTTACCTTCTGTGGATTTCGAGTTTTCTCCTCCATTTGAATGGTCTTCTGGATGCACTACTTGATTTTGTAGTTTGGAAGTTATATGTTGCCAACATTTCACTTTTTTATTGCCTTTCTATCTCCTATTTTGGAGGTCTCTGCAACCATCTACTATGTTATCACAGAGCATTTTTTGTGCATACTCCACCTTTATGGATTCCTTTACATCTTTCAACATAAAATAAGATTTGACATTAAGACCCACTCCATCTACTAGGGGCCTTTTTTTAGAGAACCTTTGCATTTCAGCTTCATGGTTATTCTCAACATGCCTCAGAATCTCTAGAGGCTCTTTCCTCTCATAGGTCTCTCCCTGCTTATCTTTGAGATCCTCCCTCCTAATAGCTTTTCTTTCTGCCTGCACCATCCTTTCCTACAGTGCTTGCAACATGGAGGTTATCTCCATTTTCATCGAGACCTGTGACTCGAGGTCATGTCTCATTTTTGCTTTTTGTGAAGCCATCTTTTATGCTCATTCTCTATCCATCTGCACTTATTGGATAACAACTTTAATTGGTACCTTTTACTTGATACACTGATTGGAAGATGCTTGTGTACGCTGATTGCCTCATTGTTGATGATCTGTCGACATTATCATCTATTTTACTTGAATCATTGTCAACCCATTTAATCTTTACCTGCAAACTTCCTCGTGATCAATAGTTTGTTAGTGTTTTCTCCTCATTCACGCCTCTGAACCACCTAACATTCTATGATATGTCCTCATTATGATCGACTATCTCACTTACAATAATTTGTCAATTCTTTATAAATCCAATCTAATAATGACCACGTCAAGGTTGGCAATATCTCAGTTCTCACACAACACTCTTGTGTGTTGCTTACAACCTCACAACTTACACTACTTATTTCTATTGTCTCCATTGTAATCCTACATAGTTACTTGAACTTAAGAACTATTATTGTAAAGTCTCACTTTGTGATCCTATGTACTCATCCCTTTTGAGGGTTCTCTTTGCTTATATTTCACCAGCTCACTATCTTCCGACCTTCACATTGGTGAGTGATGCTATGCTAGTTGCCTCATGTTCAACCATCTACTAGCTTTTTATTTGCTACTTCATATCTCACATGTAGGTTTATCCATTCTTCTTGCATCCCTCAATGTTCACTACCCTTCCTTGATATCAAACTAGTGCCAATCGAGATCAGTTGTTTTGGTGAAGGGATGCAATAACCATATAGCCTTCAGAGTTCCACGCAGTGGATCATGCTAATAAAGGCTTTAATTCCTTAACTTCAGGGGTTACAAGATAATATAAGCTTCACAAGTGTGCATTGATATCTCGGCTCTTCTTAGTTCAGTCCTTTAAGTGTCTCTCTCTACAATGTTAACCTCAAGGTTATCCTTTTCCTTTATATCTAGGGCTGAAGGTTGTATTTCATGCATCGTGTACTGCTGTATATAGAAAATTAATCAAACATCCCTCTCTATCATCATTGTTATACTGCAATCCATTAGTTTATGGTGGCCTAGGTTTCTCAACCCTTTGGCACATCCTCTATTGTGAGCATAAGGACACTTGTGCTCTCTTCCAGGTTCTTCTAATGTGCCCTTGTCTTTGTGCAAACAACTCTTACTCCTTGCACATCATATCAAGGACATATGATATCCCACTTGCCTTCACTCATTTCACTCCGCTGAAATCGGATTTCTTCTTGGCTTTTCTCTATTGCTGCTTCCATGAAATAAGCTTCTTTGCCTCTACATCTTACACATCTTCTTTGTGCAGCCTTCTCCTCAATGCCTTTTGAGATCAATATTAGCTCCTACTCTTTCGTCTTCTCAAAGGTCTGTTTCTGACCTCCACACGGCGCCCATGCTGGCTCCTCTTACACATTGCCTTTCTGGTAACACTCTCTTCTTTACTTTGGAGGCGAGGATTTGAAGGTTACCTTCTGTGGCTTTTGAGTTTTCTCCTCCATTTGAGATGGCCTTCTGGATGCACTACTTGGTTTTGTTATTTGGAAGCTCTCTGTTGCCAACTTTTCACCCTCTTATTGTACTTCTATCTCCTCTCTTGGAGATCTATGCAACCATTTATTGCTTTATCATAGAACATTTTTTGTGCATACTCCACCTTTATGGATTGTTGTACATCCTTCAACGTGAAATAACATTCGACATCTAAGACCCACTCCATCATTTACCCAGGGCCTTTTTCCTGCATAACCTTTATGTTTCAACTCCAGGGTTATTCTCAGTGTGCCTCAGACCCTATAGTGTCCCATTTGGGATAGAATTAGAAAGATTTGGCTTTCCCAACAAACCCTAAAATAAATGCAATTTTTTGATTTTCTTTATTTCAAGCCCTAACCATAAAAAAAAATCAGAATTTTGGAAATACACATTTAAGGCACAATTTGTAATATTTTCCACTAAAATATTCACCAAAAAATTTAGAAATAATCAGCGTATTGAAATACCTTCAAATCTGATTTTTATTATAATTTCAATGGTTAGAAAATATAGTAAAGATACCAACTAAATATGCATGCCCTAAAAGTTAGCCTTTGTTTAGCCTTACAAATTGCATTCCCAAACCCCAAGGGGGGGTCGCTGCCCTAACAATGAGTCTTTTACCTTCTTCAACCACTTTGTTGCCCTTCTAGGGTTTGAAACCAGCTCACTACCCTTCAAATCAGCTACACCCTTATTTAAACTGTCATTCTTTGCCACATCAAATCTGTAATGGTGTTCAAAACACCTCAAATTGTTAAAGGATGCTCAATACAACCTTTGAATTAAGGCTGTCAGCTGTTAGATAAGGGTTTTCATCCTTACTACAACCAAACTAATGAGGGTTTTTGTCCTTAATTGCATGAAGTTCAACAAATCATGCCAAAACTCTAGAATTTTAATTATAAAAAATAACATAACCCTCTTCAAATGAACCTCCTCTTTATTTTTATAACCTTTCCCACTCCAAACCTAAAAGAGCTCTTAACTAAGGGCTGACCTACATCACAATAGAAAGCCCCCTTATTTATGAAATATCAAATTAGAAAAGGAGTTACCGACATATTCACTTTTGGTAACTAAAGCATACTATTACTTTTATTTAAAGTATTTAAAAATACTTTTTATTTTAATAATAATATTAATTTATTTTTAGAAAACAGGGACACTATAATTTGGCCTTCCCAAATTTGCTTGCCCTCAAGCAAATGCAACTTTCCCCAAGTTCGAACTTAGCTTTGGTTGCAACTTTCCTTATTCTTATCAAGCACACCTTTAGTGAATAATTCCTTTCGCAACACGGTTTTTGTAACTTTGTAGGGCTCAGTTCCTTCGTGCACTGTTTAGCGACCCTTTACTTCTACACCTTGCTTCCTATCCCTAATGCATCTTTATGTACTTTGTTACTTTGTGAGTGTGTTGCTTGGCTTAGCCAAAACTTGTACCCTTTTTTATTCTCTAACCCCCTGTGAAACTCCCAACCACCTTCCTTCCACGCAAGTGGATTCTGCATGGTCCATGTAACTGTGCAAAACTAGAGTTGGTTTGTTTCTCTCTTGATTGACTAGGTAAATTGACCTGTGATGCTCCTCCATCAAACTCCCTAGGTAATTAAAATATGAGCCCCTGCTTAAAAATAGTGTTGAAGTTGTAGAACTATCTTTCTGGTCGGTTGCCTTGACCATGGTGTTCCCATCCACCCAATGTGGCCCCTAAGTGGGCTCTCTCGGTGCTTCCTTCTTTTTGAGACTCTCCTTGGGCCATAAACTGTCCTCCTTTGCCTAGTTCTGATATGCTTCATCTTGCTTCCCTTTCTTCCCCTTGTAGTTTTGCACACACCTTTGTTTACTCTTGTGGGCCTATGCCCACCTTCATCTCTTGTGGGCCTATGCCATCTTCCGTCCCCTATGGGTTTGCACCCACTTTTGTCTCTCGTGGATTTGTGCCCATTCTTGTTCATCTGTCTCCTCCAAAATGTCTTCATAGCTTTCCTTTCCTTCCTTCTGTGCGCTTTTCGCTTCTCCTCTATTATGTGCACTCTCTTATGTCACCTGCAACTAGTAGGTATACTTGTGTGCTATTCATCCACGTGTTTCTCACAAGGTATGTATGTTTGGGTCTTCTATGGCCCTTGTCCTTCATTTCTCTTTGCTTCTTGCCCTCTGTGGTATGGAAATCTGTATGGGGTCCATTGACTGCCACCTTTTATTCTTCTTTTATTGTTGCACAATTCCTTCTACGCACATGGATTTATATCCCCTTTAATCATTATGCTTGGTCAGTTTCAAGTTGTCAGTCTCCTACCTTGCTCCCAATCAGTAATAACTATTTTTCCTTATGCGCAATGAAAATTGTACTGACCTGATTAGCTTCGAAGTAAATTTGACTACCCTGTTATGGTAGCTCTTTCGGGTCGTATGCAAACAATGTTACATTTTTGTTAGCTTCTGGTCGATTCTTCTTCTCTCATGCATCTTCGGATGCCTTCTATGGATTTATGTCCACGTCTCCTTCCCTTCTTGCATCTCTCAATGACGTAATGCTATGTTATCTTTGGGACAACTTAGGTTCAATTGCACACTAGATTTTTATCTTGATCCTCTCATGATATAGGTAAATGCCTCCCACAAATAAACTTGCACTTTGTCATCTCTCCATCTTTATGCCTTTGAAAGGAAACATCTCTTCTTCTTCATTGCTATGCTCGAATTTTTCCTATGCAGTGTCTCCTTTGCCTTCCTCCTTCCTTGGCGCAATGTTGTTTCCATTAGCGCTCATGCTCTCTTTAATTGGTGCTCACTCCAGTTCCTTTAGCTAATTTGCCTATGATACTCCAACATAAGACTCCTTAGGTAATTAAAATGTAAGCTCCTTGTTACACGAAGGGCAGGATTAGTAGAACCACCCTTCTGGTTTATTGCTTCAAGGTAATTAAAATGCAAGCTCCTTTCTCTTTCTTCCTCTTGTGGGTCTGCATCCACCTCTATTTACTCTTGTGGTCCTATTGCCACCTTCATCTCCTTTGAGTCTACGCCCAGTTTTATCTCTCATGGTTTTGCACCCACTTTCATCTCTCATGGGTCTATGGCCACTCTTGTCCATCCACCTCTAGCAAAAGGTCTTCATACTTTTCATTTGCTTCTTTTTGTGAGCCGTTCGATTCTCCTCTGTTATGTGCACTTTCTTTCTTCTATTTCCTGTGGCAAGTAGGTATACTTACATGCTATAGATCCTCGTGTTTCTCATAGGGTACGTCTGTGCAATTTTGCCCCTACCCTTGTCCTTAATTTACCTTTGTTTGATGCCCTTAGTGGCATGCAAGTTTTTATGGGGTCTATCAACTCCCCACTTTTCTTATTCCTCTATTGTCGTACACTTCACTATTTGTGGTTGGACTAATATCCCCTTCAAGTGTTGTTCCTAGTTAGTTTCAAGCTAATAGCCTCCTGCCTTTCTTCCAATCGAAAGTGACTCCTTTTCCTTCCATGTAATTAAAATTGCACTTCCTTGATCGACTTTAGGTTGATTTTGGCTAACCCCTCTTGGTAGCTCATCCATGTCATGTGCAAATAATGTTGTATTTTTGTTAGCTACAGGTCAACTCTTTTGCTTCTCATGCATCTTCAGATGCCTTTTATGCAGTTATGCCCACTTCTCCTTCCGTTTGCGTGTCTCTTCATGGTGCAATGCTCTGTTGCCTTGGGATAACTTAGGTTTTGCTACAAGCCGCTACTTCTTTCTCTTCCTCTAATGGTTTAGGCAAATGCTTGCCTCAAATATACTTTCACCATTTTACCTCTCTATGTTTGTGCCTTACGAAGGACATATCTCTTTTGCCGAATTGTGCTTGAATTTCACCCGTGCAATTTCTCTTTCGCCTTCCTCATCCCTTGGCATAATGTTGTAAGCATTTGTGCTCAAGCTTTCTTCAACTAGTGCTTACACTAATGCCTCTATTATCTTTGGCACACCTTTGGACTGTTGAACACACTATCTACTGAGAGGGGGGGTGAATCAGTAGATGAGCTATAATCTGGTTTTTAGAACTTTTAATCAAGATACTCAAAGTATATGCAAAGTAAAGAAAAGAACATAGATCACACACACACATAAGAATGCTCAACACCAGATTTTAACGTGGAAATTCAGAGGGAAAAACCACAGTGAGAAAAGATGCTAGAAGCTACTGTTCTAATCCAGCCTCACAGAAAAAAGTCTCACAGACAAACCTCACTGGTTACATTCAAGAGTACCCACTCTAAGGAAGCGTCAACTTCCTAACTAAGCACCAACTCAATTTTTCTGATTGCACCAACCTATCAGAGAAATGACGCTGCAACTTCAAAAATATAAAAGAGATTCAAAATGAATCTTGTACACTTTTCTGTTACAAGTCTAGTCTGTAACTGCGCCTTAGCTATGTGTCTTCTCAGCTTCTCTGCATTTATCTCTTTATGTCTAGATATCTTCTACTTTGACACACTTTATTTTCTTTGCCCCTTTCACGCTATCTGCATATGTCCTCTCTCAACAGTTTTGAGTTAACACTCTAATTATTATTATAGCAGCAGTAGAAAGACAACACCGTTCAAATGATCTGTTCATAGCATATATAGATAGATGCATCTTAGGGTTATCTCTCTGTAAAGTGTTTACACTTGAACTAAACTTAACCGGTTCAAGCTTTTGATCCGTATTCAATTCAAAGTTGTGTTTATGTCTCGATTCATGCTTCACTCGATAACATTCAAAATTTTCTTTATTGTCTTTGGTATTTGCACTTAAATGCGCCGCTTCCTTGATCACTTCTGGTCTGCATTCAATATGACTTTGACTTCCTGTCTTGATTCATGCTTCAAATGGTAACTTTCAAATTGCTTTACTGTCGATGGCATCTGCACTTCTACTGCACTTAACTGCATCGCTTCCTCGATCACTTCTAGTCTGCATTCAATGTGAATTTGACTTCATGTCTCAATTCATGCTTCAAACAACAATGTTCAAATGCCTTTACTATCGTAGGTATCTGCACATCTACTTAACTGCACCTCTTCCTCGATCACTCTGATTAAAATATCTCGATCTCTATGAAGATATATCGAATTCATCACCAGTTCTAGTTGTTCCTATACAGACAGTTGGAAGACATTTATTGCGAGCTTTCTCAAATTCTTTTGTCGCATCAAGATCACATTTTTTTCTTTGTCGAATCTTTATGACTTTTTGGCACTTGTCAAATGTGCGTGCTCTCGGATGATCATTTGAGTTTGCTTTGCCATTAACCATTGAGCTCCTTTTCTTGCCTTTTTGCATCTCGTTGCTTTTTATACCATGGGTTTGCTTCTGCTCCTTTAGATTATCTTCGATATGCTCAATTTTTATCCTTTGTATTTAGCGTTAAACTTTAGCATGTTGACGTGATCTCATTTTCTTTGGCATTCTTTTAATGCTTTTGCATCGTTGATCCTTGTAGACTTGCTCGATCTTTAACATGCCTTGCCCCTTTGAGAATGCCCTATAAGACTTCCACACTTTATCTTCGACGAAGTTGCAAGTGACCTTTCTCTTTGGATAATTTGTTATAGGATTTTTGTTAAGGGCATTTCGAGACAATTTCCGTGGACTTATTGTCCGGGAGGCATTTCTTCGGACTTTTTGTCCGTAAGGCATTTCTTTGGACTTTTTGTACGCAAGGCATTTCTTTAGACTTTTTGTCCACAAGCCATTACTTCGGACTTTTTGTTCGCATCATTTCTTCAAACTTTTTGTTCACGAGGTATTTCTTCAGACTTTTTATCTACAAGGCTTCTATTCGGGATTTTTGTCCGTAGGCTATTACTTCAGACTTTTTGTAATCTACCTTTCGATTTTTCTGCAAGTGTCCACATGCCCTTTGCAACGTTCAAAAGATACCCTTTGGACTTTTTGCAATCTACCCTTCGGCTTTCCTGCAAGTGTCCACACGGCCTTTGCAACGTTCAAAAAATACCCTTTGGATTTTTTGCAATGGTCCACTTGCCCTTCAGACTTTTTGAAAAGGTCCACTTGCCCTTTGAAACTTTTGTAACGGTCCACATACCCTTCGGCATTTTTGAAAAGATCCCTTCGAAAGATTTGAATGGTCCACTTACCCTTAGAAACTTTTGCAATGGTCCACATACCCTTCGGCATTTTGAAAAGATCCCTTCGGAAGCTTTGACCGGTGCATTTACCCTTCAGACTTTCTAAAAAGATCCCTTCGAAACTTTTGTTCGGGATAATTTTTCCAAACGAATTCTCCAAGACACTTTCTCCGAAAGAATTCCAAGTGGTGTTCATTTCCTTCAAAAACTTTGTTGCGAACAATTTGTCTAAACGAATTCTCCAAGACACTTTCTCCAAAAGAATTCCAAGTGGCGCTATTTCCTTCAGAAACTTTGTTGCAGATAATTTGTCTGACAACGACTTAGTCAATTTTCTCGAAAGAATTGCCTTTAACATTTTCTCGAAAGAATTCCCTTATTAGTTACAGGTAGTTTGTCCGAGAAAATTATCTTTACCAATATTTCCGAAAGAATTTCCTCAATCAAATCTGCCCAACTCAAGTCTTCTTGACTTATCCCAATTGCCTCTTCTGAGTAAGAGCACATCACAAACGTGATTTACTCCACAGGTCTGCTCAATTCAACCTTTGGCATTAATGCATGATCAGTTTCAATCTCAATAACATCAAGGACATTAACCTTTGACATCAATGACAATTCCATGATGCCCTAGATAGAAATGATAACTATTCAGTGTTAGACTGCTTTCTGTATTTTGATATCAAAGCTGTCAATTGTCTTTTTGCTCAAATTTTCAACAATCTCCCCCTTTGTCATTTATGGCAAAACATCCTCAATGGGCAAAGACATCGTCAAAAGTCATTTTGCATTTTGCATACTTGCTCTTATTTTGATTTTTCCCCTTTTGACATTAATGATAAAGAGTGTTTGTTGAACTAATAAGACACACTACTACTGAGTTATTCTGATCTTTGAACCTGTTTGGATAGAGCATTATGAAAAAGACTCCCCCTTGGATAATGCACACCGACCTGAACTGTTCCTATGATTCTATAGGCTTTCATATGCTTCAACCGATCTTGGATATAGCATTGGTCTGAAAGACCAATCAATAATAAATGAGCATATAAATCTAGATCCAACATACCTTAGTTTGTTCCTTAACATCAGATGACAAATGATATGTAAAGTACATAGCAGATTGCCTTTACTCTTAATCCTGGAGCTTAATAAGATCCATGCAATGCTCCCCCTAGACTTCTAACCTATCACAAGAAGCTAATGATATGAGGTGGGAGCTACAACTCCCAACTTCTCTCTCAGATACTTGAATTGGTCCTTGGGAAGAGGCTTAGAAAAGATATTTGCAATCTGATCTTTGGTTGACACATATTCCATTGTGATCTCATGATGTGCTATTTTTTCTCCCAAAAAATGATATTTTATGGAGATATGCTTGGTTCTGGAATGCATCATTGGTTTTTTGGATAGATTTATGGCACTTGAATTATCACAATAAATAGAGATAGGTGCTTGATATTCTACCTTTATGTCCTTGAGAGTTTGCTTCATCTATAAGACTTGAGTGCAGCAAACAACTGTTGCGACATACTCTGCTTCAACTGTAGAGAGCGTAATCGATTCTTGCTTCTTGCTTAGCCAAGACACAAGTTTGTTACCCAGAAAAATGCACCACCACTTGTGCTTTTTTTGTCATCCACACTTCTTTCCCAATTAGCATCAGTGTATGCAACCAAAGATCTTTGCTAGTTGGGTACTACAACCCAAACTCTATTGTGCTCTTGATGTGCCTGATACCGTGCAACCATGCATATTACTTGTGCTCTTGATCTTTGCTAGTTGTGTTCTTTTTATAGCATTAACATGTGATTCCTTGGGGGCTTCTTGATACCGTGCAACCATGCATATTACTTGCATGATGTCTGGTCTTGATGCTATTAGATACAACAGAGTACCAATCATTGATCTATATAGCGTATTATTTACATCAGGAGACTTGTCTTCCTTAGCTTGCAGCCAATCATCATGGGAGTACCAACTAGTTTGTTGTCCTCCATTCTAAATTTCTTGAGCATCTCCCTTGCATACTTTGCTTGAGATATGAATATCTCTTCATTAGTTTGTGTAATTTGTAATCCAAGGAAGAATGAGAGTTCTCCTAGCATTGATATTTCAAACTCATTTTGCATTTGTGTGGCAAATTCTTTGCACATGTTACTATCACCACCTCCAAAGATAATATCATCCACATATACAACAACAATCAACATGCGCTCACCTTCTAATTTAAAGTACAGATCATTGTCTGCGCATCATTTTCTGAAATCTTATTGTTGTAGGTATTGATCCAATCGTGAATACCATGCTCTTGGTCCCTGTTTCAGACCATACAGAGCTTTTTTTAGTTTGCATACTTAATTTTCTTCTACTAACTGAAATCCTTCTGGTTGTTCAATGTACACCTCTTCTTCTAAGTTCCCATTTAGGAATGTTGACTTCACATCCATTTGATACACTTTGATTTCACTTCTACTATTTTGGTTAGCCTTCTACTATTTTTAAGCTCCTTCTGCGTTGAGTTTTCTTTTCCAAGATTTTTGATTTCTTCAAGAGCACACACTAGTTCACCTTCAAGATCTATCTCACCTTCTCCTTCATCACAATCTTCATATTCATTTTGTTCTTGATTCAAGGAAGTGATTTTTTCTACCATATATAGGAACTCATTTCCCTCAGCTAAAAAGACAGTCATTCTCATCGTCAGAGATGTCATTGTTACATTCTCCTACTGAGTCACTTTTTTCTTTTGTATATAACCCCTTTTTGTTCTTGAAGAAGTTTTTCTTTTTAGCATAATTCAGTTTTACCTTTTTGACATTTTCAACTTGCTTGGCGTTATCCTTCTTATTGAATGGACATTTTGCAACGAAGTGTTCTACCTTGCCACAGTTAAAACATTTGAATGGAAGTTTTCTTTTATACTTACCTGATCCTCTCTTCAATCTTCTAACAAAATTTGCTTCTTCACCATCAGTCTCCTCAGAATCAAGCATAGAGGTTTCTTCTTTTGCAGATTTTACTACTTTGAAAGTTGCTTCTCTCTTGACTGTGTCTGTCTCTCCCATCCTCATTTTGTAGGCTGTAAACATTCCATGTAGTTCATCCATGGTAAGCTTGTCCAAATATCTCACTTCTTCAATGGCCAAAATTTTGGAGTCATATCTTGATGGAAGGGATCTCAAAGCCTTCTTGATAATAGTTGATTCTTCTATTGTTTCTCCAAGTCCTCTTATGGCATTGACTATCTCATCTACCCTGAAGAGGTAGTCTACTATCTTTTCTTCTTCATTCATTTTCAAGTTTTCAAACTGTATTTTGTGCATTTGCAGCTTGGCCTGTTTCACTTTAACATCTCTTTCATAGATACCTTTCAACTTATTCCAGATGTCTTTTGCACTCTGATAGTGCATAAATTTGACAAACTCAGAGTTTGACAACCCACAAAGAATAACATTCTTGGCTTTGGCATTGTTTTCATAAGACTTTTTAGCCACTTGATTAGCAGGAGTTACAACAGGAGTTGTGTAACCATTTACCACTGACATCCATACATCAAACCCTAGGAAAGACAAATATGCTTCCATTCTTATGCTCCAAAAAGCATACTTAGACCCATCGAACAGAGGAGCCTTGTTTGATGAAGATCCTTTTTGGTAGGGCATTATGTTCACGAACCACGATCTACTTAAGCCAATTAAGCTTCTCCTAAGGAGCTTGCGCTCTGATACCAATTGTTGAACACACTATCTACTAAGGTGGGGTGAATCAGTAGATGAGCTAAAACCTGGTTCTTAGAACTTTCAAACAAGATACTCAAAGTATATGCACAAAGTAAAGAACAGAACAAAGATCACACACACACAAGAATGCTCAACACCATATTTTAACATAGAAACTCAAATGAGAATAGCTGTTAGAGGCTACTGTTCTAATCCAGCCTCACAAAAAAAAGTCTCACAAACAAACCTCATTGGTTATACATTCAAGAGCACCCATCTAAGGAAGCGTCAACTTCCTAACTGAGAACCAACTTATTTTTTTTTATGGCACCAACCTATCAGAGAAATGAAATTGTAACTTCAAAAATACAGAAGAGATTCAAAATGAATCTTGTACACTTTTATGTTACAAGTCTAGTTTGTAACTGCACCTTAGCTGTGTGTCTTCTCGGCTTCTCTGCCTTTATCTTTTTATGTCTGAATATCTTCTACTTTGACACGCCTTATTTTCTTTGCCCCTTTCACACTTTCTGCATATGTCGTCTGCATACGTCCTCTCTCGATAATTTTGAGTTAACACTAATTATTATTGCAGCAGCAGTAGAAAGATAACACCGTTCAAATGATCTGTTTGTAGCATATATAGACAGATGCATCTTAGGGTTATCTCTCTGTAAAGTGTTCACACTTCAACTGAACTTAACCAGTTCAAGCTTTTGATTTGTATTCAATGTGACTGACTTTGTGTCTCGATTCATGCTTCACTTGGTAACGTTCAAATTTTTCTTTACTTTGGCATCTGCACTTCTACTGCACTTAAATGTGCCATTTCTTCAATCACTTCTGGTCTACATTCAATGTGACTAACTGCGTGTCTCGATTCATGCTTCAAATGACAACGTTCACATTTCTTTACTGTCTTTGGCATCTGCACTTAACTGCGCCGCTTCCTCGATCACTTCTGTTATGCATTCAATGTGACTCTAACTTCATGTCTCGATTCTTGCTTCAAATGATAACGTTCAAATGCCTTTATTATCATAGGCATCTGCACTTCTACTTAACTGCGTCACTTCCTTGATCACTTCAATTAAAATATCTCAAGCTTTGTGAAGATATAACGAGTTCATCACCAGTTCTAGTTGTTTCTATACAAACAGTTGGAAGACATTGATTGCAGGCTTTTTCAAATTCTTTTGTCATGCCAAGATCACGTTCTTTTCTTTGTCAGATCTTTCTTTATGACTTTTTCACACTTGTCAAATGCATGTGCTCTTAGAGGATCATTTGAGTTTGCTTTGCCATTAACCATCGAGCTCTTTTTCTTTCCTTTTTGCATCTCGCTGCTTTCTATACCATGGGTTCGCTTTCGCTCCTTTAGATTATCCTTGATATGCTTGATCTTTATCCATTGTATTTAGCGTTAAACTTCGGCATGTTGGTGTGATCTCATTTTCTTTGGCATTCTTTTAATGCTTTTGCACCATTGATCCTTGTAGACTTGCTCAATCTTTAACATGCCTCCTCCCTTTGAGAATGCCCTATAAGACTTCCACACTTTATCTTCTGCAAAGTTGCAAGTGACCTTTCTCTTTGGACAATTTATTGCAGGGTTTTTGTCATGGACATTTCGAGATAATTTTTACGGATTTTTTGTTTGGGAGGCATTTCTTTGGACTTTTTGTCCGCAAGGCATTTCTTCGGACTTTTTATCCGTAAGTCATTACTTCGGACTTTTTGTCTGCATCATTTCTTCAGACTCTTTTTTTGTGAGGCATTTTTTTGAACTTTTTGTCTGCAAGGGTTCTATTTGGGCTTTTTGTTCATAGGCCATTACTTCAGACTTTTTGTAATCTACCCTTCAGCTTTTCTACAAGTATCCATATGCCCTTTGCAACATTCAAAAGATACCCTTCAGACTTTTTGCAATCTACCCTTCAACTTTTTTGCAAGTGTCCACATGCCCTTTGCAACATTCAAAAGTTACCCTTAGGACTTTTTGCAATGGTGCACTTGCCCTTCGGACTTTTTGAAAAGGTCCACTTACCTTACGAAACTTTTGCAACGGTCCACATACCCTTTGGCATTTTTGAAAAGA
The DNA here is from genome assembly GCA_037957365.1 of Torreya grandis. Taxonomy (NCBI): domain Eukaryota; kingdom Viridiplantae; phylum Streptophyta; class Pinopsida; order Cupressales; family Taxaceae; genus Torreya; species Torreya grandis. The sequence continues at coordinate 2,181,638 of JARHVA010000910.1, read as the reverse complement.
TCCCTTCGGTAGCTTTGAACTGTCCACTTACCCTTCGGAACTTTTGCAATGGTCCACATACCCTTCAGCATTTTGAAAAAATCCCTTCGAAAGCTTTGAACAGTCCACTTACCCTTTGGACTTTTGAAAAGATCCCTTCAGAACTTTTGTTCGAGACAATTTTTCCGAACGAATTCTGTAAGACACTTTCTCCCAAAGAATTCCAAGTGGCACTTATTTCTTTCGAAAACTTTGTTGCGGATAATTTATCTGAATGAATTCTCCAAGACAGATTTTCTGAAAGAATTCTAAGTGGTGCTCATTTCCGTCAGAAACTGTGTTGTGGACAATTTGTCTGACAATGACTTAATCAATTTTCCTAAAAGAATTGCCTTTAACATTTTCCCGAAAGAATTCCCTTATTAGCTGTGGGGAGTTTGCCCGAGAAAATTATTTTTACCAATATTTTTGAAAGAATTCCCTCTATCAAATCTGCTCAACTCAAGTCTTCTTGACTTATCCTGATTGCCTCTTCTGAGTAAGAGCACTTCACAAATGCAATTTACACCACAAAATTGCTCAACTCAACCTTTGGCATTAATGCATGATCAGTTTCAATCTCAATGACGTCAAGGACATTAACATTTGACATCTATGATAATTCCATGATGCCCTAGATGGAAATGATAACTGTTCAGTCCTCACACTGCTTTCTATATCTTGATATCAAAGCTGTCAACTGTCTCCTTGCTCAAATTTCTAACATGGACCCATGCACATCACTTGCATTTCTGCTTCACTCAACAAGTCCCAATTGATCTCTAGTCAAATCTTCTCCTTCTACAACATGTCTTGTTGCTTATTCTTTCAGTGTTTCCTTCAGGGAAGTTTCTCTTGGTCAAAGGTCCTTTAGAGCCTCTTCTTCCTCAGGGTCATTTTCTTTTGCATCTGGGGCTAAAGGTTATCTTCTATCCATCACATGCCATGGCATATAAACAATTGCTCCATCATCCCTTTATGTTATTGTTACTTTGCAACAATCTTTTACCTTATGGGGATCTAGGGTTCTTAACCTTTTCTTCGGTGCATCTTCCACTCCGAGCACAATAACACTTGTGCTCTCTTAAGGGTTCTTGTGTACCCTTGTCTTTGTGCATGATGCTCCTATACCTTGCACACTTTCATATGCTCTCACTAGCTCTCATGAAATGATATTTACTTTGGCTTCACCTATTGCATTTTGTTGCAGCCGAGTTTTTTCTTGGCTTTGCTCCTTTGTTGTTGCTTTGGTACATCAACTTTTTTTGCCTTTGCTTGTTACGTAACTTCTTTAGCCAGTGTTCTCCTCAATGCCCTTTGAGATCAATGATGGGTCCCACTTTTTAATCTTTTTAATGTTACCATGAAGGGCTCCTTTTAACCTCTGTGTTGCTCCCATGTTGGCCCCTGTTGTGCGTCACTCTTCATGGAAACATTTTGTTCTTCACTTTGGCGATGAGGATTTGCAAGTTTCTTTTTTGCAGCTTTCGAATCTTCTCCATTTGAGATGGCCTTTTGAATGCACTATTTGGTTCAGTAGTTTGGCAGCCATTTGTTCCCTACTTTGCACCTTGTTCTTGCCTTTCCATCTCCTTCTATAATAGAGGTCTTTCTATCCATCTGTGGAATGATATCCACCCTTCCTTCACCTATGGTACTTCGTTGCAACCAAGTTTGTTCTTGGCTTCGCTCCTTTGCTGTTGCTTTGGCACAACCACCTTTTTGGCCTTTGCTTCTTATGGAGCTTCTTTACTCAGCCTTCTGCTCATCACCTTTCGATATCGGTTTTGGTTTCCACTTTAAATATTTTTAATGTTGGCTTTTATTTTTTAAGCTTATTTTAGGGAAGCTTCTCCTTGTCAAAATTCCCCTAGAGCCTTTCCTTCCTTAGGCTCCTTTTCCTTTGTCTCTGGGGTTAAAGGTTGTGTTCTGTCCATCACACACTACTGCATATCGACAATTGCTCCAACATCCCTCTTTATCATCATTATTGTGCTACAGTGCACTACTTTATTGGGATCTAGGGTTTTCACCCCTTTGGCACATTTTCCATTGTGAGAACAAGAACACGTGGTTTCTAGGTTCTTATGTGACCCTGTATTTGTGCAGACTGCTCCTACACCTTGCATACATTTCACCCTTTTATTGCCTTTCTATCTCCTATCTTGGAGGTCTTTGCAACCATTTACTGTGTTATCACAGAGCATTTTTTGTGCATACTCCACCTTTATGGATTCCTTTACATATTTCAACGCAAAATAACATTCGACATCTAAGACCCACTCCATCTACTCGGAGCCTCTTTTCTTGAGAACCTTTGCATTTTAACTTCATGGTTATTCTTGGCATGCCTCAGAATCACTGTGGGCTCTTTCCTCCCATAGGTTTCTCCCTGCTTATCTTTGGGAACTTTCCTCCTAATGGCTTTTCTTTCTGCTTGCACCATCCTTTCCTACAATGCTTGCAACATGGAGGCTATCTCCATTTTCATCGAGACCTGTGACTCGAGGTCACATCTCATTTTTGCTTTTTGCTGAGCGATCTTCTATGCTCCTTATTCTCTATCTATCTACACTTATTAGATAACTTTATTTGGTACCTTCTAGTCGATACACTGATTGGAAGATGCTCGTGCACCCTCACTGCCTCACGGTTGATCTGTCGACATCGTCATCTATTTCACTTGATTCATTGTCAACCCATTTGATCTTTACCTACAAACTACCTTGTGATCGATAGTTAGTGTTTTATCCTCATTTGTGTCTCTGAACCAACTCACATTCTATGATATGTCCTCATTGTGATCGACTATCTCACTTACAATAATCTGGCAATGCTTCACATCTCCATTCCAATAATGACCGCGTCAAGGTTGGTAATATCTCACTTCTCACACAACACTCGAGTGTTGCTTATAACCTCACAACTCACACTACCTGTTTCTGTTGTTTCCATTGTAATCCTACATAGGTGCTTGAAATTAAGAACTGTTGTTACAAAGTCTCACTTTGCTATCCTATATACTTATCCCTTCTGAAGGTTCTCATTGCTTATATTCCACCTGCTCACTATCTTCCTACCTTCACATTGGCGAGTGATGCTATGCTAGTTTCTTCACGTTCAACCATTTACTAGCTTTTTCTTTCCTACTGCATATCTCGCTTGAAAGTTTATCCTTTCTTCTTGCATCCCTCAAGGTTCACCACCTTTTTTTGATATCAAACTAGTGCTAGTTGAGATCAGTTGTTTTGGTGAAAGGATGCATTAACCATGCAGCCTTCAGAGTTCTATGCAGTGGATCATGCTAATAAAGGCTTTTATTCCTTAACTTCAAGTGTTACAAGATAATATAAGCTTCGCAAGTGTGTATTGATATTTCAGCTCTTCTTGGTTGAGCCCTTTAAGTGCCTCTCTCTACTATGATGTCCATAGACTACCATTCACTCATGACCATGACCATCAGCGTAATAAAGTATCCTTCTTTGCTTTAGAGCATTAAAAATGCTGGACCAAGACCCTTTTTTTATAGTTGCCTGAGTTTTGGTTGCTTCGCTTATTTCCTACGTAATTGGTCTACAACTTCATTCAATGGGAGTCTACACAAGTTTTTAGACCCTAGAATTAACATAGCCTTTTACGGACCTCGATCCATGTAAGTCTAAGTATTATTAGAAGATATCCTCACAAAGTAGATCTTATCAATTGAATGCCCTGCGCCTAGATTTTTGCTTGCCCTTGTGCTTCAGACTCTTCTTTCATGCGCCATCATCATTGCACACTATATACCTTAGAGCTCCTTTGCTATTTGAGTACATTGTAGGGGCATTTATGTGCCCCTGAATTATGGCTGCGCACTATTCTCATGTGCTCCCTTTTAAAGCTCAACTCGTTGCACCTCATTCGTGAAACTTTCCCTGTTGTCGTGTAGCATACCTTCAATGAATAACTTCATATGTTCCATGTTCCTTTACGATCTATAGGCATCAGTTCCTTCGTGTATTGTTGAATGAGCCTTTACTTCTCTACATTGATTCCTATCCCTAATGTGTCTCTAAGCACTTTAAAACTTTGTGTGCACGTTGTTTGCCTTAATAAAAATAGGTACCCCTTCTTATTCTCTAACTCCTTGCACAACTCTCAATCATATTCCGTTTGTGCAGTCTATAACAACCTTTAAAAATGTTCTGCCATTTAACCTACATAGCTATAATTGATTTATTTTTAGGTGTTTGACTTTATTTTTGTCTGATGCAACTTAGCTAATTACCCTGGGATGCTCTTACATTAGACTCACAAGGTAATTAAAATATAAGCTCCTTCTTACAAGAAGGGTTGGAGTGGTATAACCACCCGTCTGATCGGTTGCCTCAAGGTAATTAAAATGTAAACTCCTTCTTTCCCTTTCTTCCTCTCTTATCATGCACTTCCCTCTGTGTGTTTAGATTGATATCCCCTTCAAGTGTTGTTCCTAGTTATTTTCACGCTGATGTCCTCCTGCCTTGCTCCCAATTGGTGGCGACTCCTTTTCCTTCCGTGTAATGAAAATTGCACTCCCTTGATCAGCTTCAGGCTGATTTTGGCTAACCTCTCCAGGGAGCTCATCCATGTCGTGTGCTAACAATGTTGTATTTTTTTTAGGTATAGGTCGACTTTTCTCCTCTCTTCATGTATCTTCGGATGCCTTTTATGGAGTTATGCCCACTTCTCCTTCCCTTTGTGCGTCTCTCTATGGCTCAATGCTCTGTTGTCTTTGGGAAAACTTGGGATCCGCTGCAAGCTGCTACCTCTTTCTTTTCTTCCCCTGATGCTTTAGGCAAATACCTTCCACAAATAGACTTGGGATCTTTTTCCTCTTTAAGTTTGTGCTTTACGTAGAACACCTCTCTTTTGCATCGTTGTTGTGTTTGAATTTCGCCTGTGTAGCTTCTCTTTCGCCTTAATCATCCCTTGGCACAATATTGTTTTTAGTGGCTCTCAAGCTCTATTTAGTTGGTGCTTGCACCAATGCCTCTATTTCTGTTGGCACACTATTGGACCCATGCACCTCTCATTTTTGATTCACTAAACAACTCCCAGTTGGTCTGTAGGCAACTCTACTTCTCCTGTAACATCTTTCACTTCTTTCGTTGTTTCATTCAGGGAATTTTCTCTTGATCCAAGGTCCTCTAGAGCCTCTCCTTATTTAGGATCATTTCCTTTGCATCAGGTGTCCTAGTGAAGGGATACATTAACCACACAACCTTCAGAATTCCACGTAGTGGATCATGCTAATAAAGCATTTTATTCCTTAACTTTCTTTGTTCTTGTGAAGCACACCTTCAGTGAACAACTCCTTCCGTGCCATGGTTCTTGGACCTTTGTAGGCCTTGGTTCCTTCATGCATTGTTGATTGACCCTTTATTACTGCACCTTCCTTCCTGTCCCTAGTGCATCTTTATGTGCTTTATAGCTTTGCAAGTGTACTACTTGGTTTAGCCAAAACTTGTACACCCTTTTATTCTCTAACTATTTGATACAAGATTGCAAATTAGTTTATGATGCTCCTACATCAAACATCCTAGTTTATTAAAATATGAGGTCCTGCTTACAAATAGTTTTGGATTGGTAGAACTGTCAATCTGGTTGGTTGCCTTGACCATGGTGTTCCTAGCCATCCGATGTGGCACCTATGCAGGGTCACTCGGTGCTTTCTTATTTTCAAGACCCTCCTTGGGCCATAAACTATCCTCCTTTGCCTAGCTCTGATACACTTCATCTTCATTCCTTGTCTTCCTCTTGTGGTTTTGCACCCACCTTTGTTTACTCTTATGGGTTGATGCCCACCTCCGTCTCTTGTGGGTTTTCCCCCACTTTTATTTCTCGAGGGTTTGTGTCCATTCTTGTTTATCCATCTCCTCCAAAAGGTCTTCATACCTTAACTCTCCTTCCTTCTGTGAGCCTTTCACTTATCTTCTGTTATGTGCACTCTCTTCTTTATATTGCTTGTGACAAGTAGGTATACTTATGTGTTATCCTTCTGCGTGTTTCTCAGGGGTGTTTGTGTGGTTCTTCCGCTGCCTTTGTCCTTTATTTCTCTTTGCTTGAAGTCCTCAGTGGCATGGAAGTCTCTATGGAGTCCCTTGAATCCCACTTTTTCTTCTTTTAATGTTGTGCACTTCCTTCTACATGCTTGGATTGATATCCTCTTCAGTCATTGTTCCTAGTCAGTTTCAGGTTGATGATCTCCCGACTTGCTCCCAATCAGTAATAACTCATTTTCCTTGCGTGCAATGAAAATTGCACTTCCTTGATCTACTTCATGCCTATTTTGACTAACCCATCACGGTAGCTCCTATGGGCCATGTGCAAACTATGTTGTGTTTTTGTCAGCTACAGGCTAGCTCTTTTTCTCTCATGCATCTTCGGATTCTTTATGTGGATTTATCTCCACTTTTCCTTCCCTTTTCATGTCTCTCCATGGTTTAATGCTATGTTGTCTTTGGCATAACTTTGGATTAGTTGTGCAATAACTTTTTATTATGATCCCCTTAGGATTTAGCTAAATACTCCCAACAAATAAACTTGCACTCTTTCATCTCTCCATCTTTATGCCTTTTGAAGGACACATCTCTTCCACGTGGTTGCTATGCTTAAATTTCTCCTATGCAGCTTCTCTTTTACCTTCCTCCTTCCTTGGGGCAATGTTGTTTGCATTAGCGCTCATGCTTTCTTCAGTTGGTGCTAGCCCTAGTGCCTCTATATCCTTTGGCGCACCTTTGAACCCATGTGCCTCACTCTCATTTCAACTATAGTCAATAACTCCCAATTGTTCTATATGCAACTCTTTTCCTTTTGTAGCATCTCTCATTGCTTCTTCCTTTAGTACTTCATTCAAGGAAGTTTCTCTTGGTCAAAGGTCCCCTAGTGCTGCTTTTCCTTATCTCTAGGGTTAAAGGTTGTCTTCTATCCACCACATGCTACTGCATATCAACAATTGCTCCAAATCCCTCTCTATAGTCATAGACTACCATCCTTAAATATAGATCTGTGTTTTTCTCTCTTTACTATGGTGTTAATAGACTACCATTCGCTCATGACTACGAGCCTTCACCTATCATGTGAAGATCCCTTTCTATATCTATAGTCTCAGACAAATTTTCTTTATACCTTTACGGAATCTCCCTAATAAAGTAACCTCCTTGGCTTTAGAGTGTTAAAAATACTAGACCAAAACCCCTATTTATAGGTGTCTGAGCTCTGGTTGCTTTGCCTATTTCCGATGCAATTGGCTTACAACTTCATTTGATGGGAGGTTATGCGAGTCTGCAAACTTATGCTAGAATTATCATAGCATTTTTCAGACTCTAAGCCGTATAAGTCTGATTTTGTTGGTTGTCCTTTAAGTTATCGTGTCAGTTGTAGTAATGACCTAGTCTAAGGAAAGGTAAGTTTCGGTCCTCGTAACTGACTAGTCATCCAACTTTATTTTGCTTCCTCAGGGTTTGTGTTGAATGCCTTGCAACTAGCCTTTTGTGTACCTTTGTACTTCAGAGTCTCCTTTCACAAGCCATCATCATCACACATCGTGTACCTTAGAGATCCTTGGCAAGTTGATTATGTTGTAGGCACATTAGTGTGCCTCTCAACTCTAACTGCACAATGGTCTAATGTGCTTCCTTGATAAGCTCAACTCTTTGCATCTCATGTGCTCTCTATGTTTGTGCCTTACAAAGAACACATCTCTTTTGCATGGCTGTTGTGCTTGAATTTCCACCGTGCAGCTTCTCTTTGACCTTCCTCATCCCTTAGCACAATGTTTACATTTTCTCTCAAGCTCTCTTCAACTGGTGCTTGCACCAACGCCTCTTTTTCGTTTGGTGCACCTTTGGACCCATATTCCTCACTCTCATTTTTGCTTCACTCAACAACTCCCAGTTGCTCTTTAGGCAACTCTTTTTCTTGTTCTATAACATCTCCCACTACTTCATCTTTCGGTGCTTCATTGAGGGAAGTTTCTCCTGGTCGAAGGTCCTCTAGAGCCTCCCCTTCCTCAATGTCATTTCCCTTTGCATTTGGGGTTAAAGGTTATCTTGTATCCATCACACACCACTACATATAGATAATTGCTTTAACATCGCTCTATGTTGTTGCTATGCAAAAATCCTTTGCTTTATGAGGATCTAGGGTTCTTAACCCTTCCTTTAGTGCATCCTCCACTCTGAGCACAATAACACTTATGCTCTCTTAAGGGTTCTTATGTGCTCTTGTCTTTGTGCAGGTTGCTCCTACACCTTGCACACCTTTTTGCACTCTCGCTGGCTCTTGTGGAATGATATCCACCTTGTTGCAACCGAGTTTCTTCTTGGCTTCGCTCCTTTGTTATTGCTTTGGGATGACAACCTTCTTTACCCTTACTTATGAAACTTCCTTACCCAATGTTGTCCTTTGTGCCTTTCGAGATCGGTGTTGTCTCCCACTTTTAATCTTTTCAACGTTCTCTCAATGTCTCATGTGGAATGATATCCCCTTGCCTTCACTCATTTCACTACACTAAAATCAGATTTCTTCTTGGATTTTCTCTATTGTTGCTTCCGTGAAATAACCTTTTTTGCCTATACGTCTAACACATCTTCTTTGTGCAGCCTTCTCCTCAATGCCTTTTGAGATCAACATTAGCTCCTACTCTTTCATCTTCTCAAAGGTCTGTTTCTGACCTCCACATGGCACCCATGCTGGCTCCTCTTGCACATCGCCTTTCATGGAAACACTCTTCTTTACTTTGGGGGTGAGGATTTGAAGGTTACCTTCTGTGGCTTTTGAGTTTTCTCCTCCATTTGAGATGGCCTTCTAGATGCACTACTTGTTTTTGTTGTTTGGAAGCTATCTGTTGCCAAGTTTTCACCCTCTTATTGTGATTCTATCTCCTCCTCTCTTGGAGATCTATGCAACCATTTATTGCTTTATCACAGAGCATTTTTTGTGCATACTCCACCTTTATGGATTGTTGTACATCCTTCAATGTGAAATAACATTTGACATCTAAGACCCACTCCATTTATGCAGGGCCTTTTTTTTGGATAACCTTTGCATTTCAACTTCAAGGTTATTCTCAGCATGCCTTAGACCTTGCAATGTCCCATTTGGGATAGAATTGCAAAGATCTGGGTTTCCCAACAAACCCTAAAATAAATGCAATTTTTTTATTTTCTTTATTTCAAGTGCTAACCATAAAAAAATCAGAATTTTGGAAATACACATTTAGGGCACAATTTGTAATATTTTCCACTCAAATATTCACCAAATAATACAACATATTGAAATACCTTCAAATCTGATTTTTATTATCAATTGAATGGCTAGAAAATATAGTAAAAATACCAGCTAAATATGCATGCCCTATAAATTAGGCTTTATTTAGCCTTACAAATTGCAGTCCCAAACCCCAAGGGGGGGTAGCTACCTTAACAATGAGTCTGTTACCTTCTTCAACCACTTTGTTACTCTTCTAGGGTGTCAAACCAACTCACTGCCCTTCAAATCAGATGCACCCTTCTTCAAACTGTCTTTCTTTGCCATATCAAATTTGTAATGGTGTTCAAAACTCTTTAAACTTTCAAATAATGCTCAATACAACCTTTGAATTAAGGCTGCTAGTTGTTAGATAAGGGTTTTCATCCTTACTACAACCAAACCAATCAGGGTTTTTGTCTTTAATTGCATGAAGTTTAATAAATCATGCCAAAACTCTAAAATTTCAATTATGAAAAATAACATAACCGTCTTCAAATGAACCTCCTCTTTATGTTTATAACCTTTCCCACTCCAATGCCAAAATCGATCCTAAGGCTGATGTATATCACAATAGAAAGCCCCCTTTATGAAATATCAAATTATAAAAGAAGTTGCCGACATAATCACTTTTGGCAACTAAAGCATACTATTTCTTTTATTTAAAGAATTTAAAAATACTTTTTATTTTAATAATAAAATTACTTTATTTTTAGAAATGGGAACACTATAGGTCACTCTTCCCAAATTTTCTTTCCCTCAAGCAAATGCAACTTTCCTCAAGTTCAAACTTAGCTTTGGTTGCAACTTTCCTTATTCTTGTCAAGGACACCTTCAGTGAACAACTCCTTCCACAACACGATTTTTAGAACTTTGTAGGCCTCAGTTTCCTCATGCACTGTTGAGAGACCCTTTACTTCTGCACCTTGCTTCTTGTCCCTAATGCATCTTTATGCGCTTTGTATCTATGCTAGCGTACTGCTTAGCTTAGCCAAAACTTGTACCCCTTTTTATTCTTTTACTCCTTGCGAAGCTCTCAACCAGCGTCCTTCCACACAAGTGGATTCTTGCATGATCTATGTAACTATGCACAACTATAGTTGGTTTATTTCTTGCTTGATTGATTATATTTTTTTCTTATGCGAGATTGTAAATTCCCCTGTGATGTTCCTCCATCAAACTCCCTAGGTAATTAAAATATGAGCTCCTGCTTAAAACTAGTGGAGTGGTAAAACTATCTTTCTGGTCATCTGCCTTGACCATGGTGTTCCAATCCACTTGATGTGTCCCTTAAGTGGTCTTGTTCAGTGTTTCCTTCTTTTCAAGACTCTCCTTGGGCCATAAATTGTCCTCCTCTGCCTAGCTCTGATATGATTCATCTTCCTTCCCTTTCTTCCCCTTTTGGTTTTGCATCCACCTCTGTTTACTCTTATGGGCCTATGCCCACCTTCTTCTCTTATTTGCCTATGCCCACCTTCGTCTCTTGTGGGTCTATGCGCACTTCTATCCCCTATAGGTTTGCACCCACTTTTGTCTCTCGTAGGTTTGTGTCCATTTTCGTTCATCCATCTCCAAAATGTCTTCATAGCTTTCCTTTCCTTCCTTTTGTGCGCCTTTCACTTCTCTGTTATGTGCACTCTTTTATGTCACCTGTGGCTAGTAGGTATACTTGTGTGTTACTCTTCCATGTGTTTCTCATAAGGTATGTATGTTTGGTTCTTTTGTTGCCCTTGTCCTTTATTTCTCATTGCTTCTTTCCCTCTGTGGTATGGAAATCTTTATGGGGTCTATTGACTACCACCTTTTCTTGTTCCTTTATTATCTCATAATTCTCTCTATGTGCTTGGATTGATATCCCCTTTAGTCATTGTACCTGGTTAGTTTCAGGCTACCGATCTCCTACTTTGCTCCTAATCAGTAATAACTCTTTTTCCTCATGTACAATAAAAATTATACTGCCCTGATCAACGTCGAAGTGATTTTGACTAACCTATCACGGTAGCTCCTTTGTCTTGTATACAAACAATGTTACATTTTGGTTAGCTGTTGTTCAATTCTTCTTCTCTCCTCATGCATCTTCGGATGCCTTCTGTGGATTTATGTCCATTTCTCCTGCCCTTCTCGCATCTCTAAATTGGCATAATGCTATGTTGTCTTTGGGACAACTTAGGTTCAATTCTACACTACCTTTTTATCTTGATCCCCTCAGGATAGAGGTAAATGCCTCCCCTAAATAAACTTGCACTCTTTCATCTCTCCATCTCTGTGCCTTTCAAAGGAAACATCTTTTCTTCATTGCTATGCACGAAATTGATATTGAATAACTGCATCATCAAGTGACATTATTTCTTGGGAATGCATCCCTAGGCCATAAATGCATAAAATATAAGGATTATGGGTCTCTCATGCCTTTTTAATGCCTCCCATGCCTCATAAATGCCCCTTATTCTAAAATCATGATGATAATATTTATGGATTTTATTTGCATAATTATATTAATTCATGGACACATATCTTCATCTTGAGATGGACGGTCATGGTTGATCTAGCCCCTTTTGAAAAATCTATAAATACATGGCCTGACAACCATAATTTTAAGCTATCTTGGTGCAAAGTTATATTGCTAAATGGATTCCAAAGCTTCATGCAAATTAATATTCTCAAACCAAATTGTTCAACCAAGCCAAAGCAACAAGCCACATGGTGCCAAGAGGAGGTGGAGGATAGGCAAACTCCATTGCAACAGAGCTTTTGAAGCACAAAGCCGAGCAAGCCACTTCAACAAGCTATTTGGAGCATGCAAGGAAGGTGAAAGATTTTTTATCTTTGCATTCTAGTTGTGTTTCTTATTTTGTCTTGTTAATATGCTCTCCCCTTGGGATAGGCTTAGGGTTTTAGCTTAGTGTGTTCTTTGTTTGAATTTGATTTTATTCACTAACACCATACTAATCTCCCCCTATTGTAATCCTATGTTCACAATTATATGCCTTAAAAATCATTACAACATTCACTAAAATTTATGCTAGAGTTTCACAATTTATTTCTAGTAATTTATGAGTTTTCGGCATCTAGGGTTTGGTTGGAAAAATAAAAAAATATTTGTCCCGGCTAGGGTTTTGCATAAATTCTAGATTTTAGTAATATAACCTATTTTTGGATATTTCAATGGTATCAAAGCCATATCTTGGCTAGCCATGGGTTTCCAAAGTAATACATTCCCAAGGGTGACAAATAACTAAGGTATTACCCTAGAAGCAAGAAGGTTAAGTAAAATCAACAAGAACCAATGGCTCCCTTGGATCAGCCAACGAATGATGCTAAAAATAGAGAGAAGCAAATGTTTGATAGAGACACACAAGCTCAGGAATAGATGACAGCTATGATGATAAAATTTGTTCATATTATAAAGGAAATGAGGGGTGATAAACCCTCCATTGGGGATGGTAGTGCTTCTGGTAGTCACAACCTCACACATCAGCTCCCTAATAGGTATGGAGGAGCCACACGTAGGCTTAACCAACTTAATTTTTTACAAGAATAAGTTTCCATTTCGGAAAGGGAAGAGCAACCCATCTTGAGAGATAACTTATTGAAGGATTATAATGAGTACATGACTTATCGTGCTCCTTTCAAGGATCAAATGGAATTTTTTGCATTCACATCTTGGAAGCATGGGTAACATGGTGGTAATAGGGCTGCTCAAAGGCATAGGGGCAACCAAGGAAGACTTCATCATGCCTTGGGAAGGCTTTCAATTTGCAATTTTGATGGTTCTTCCACTAGCTCATATAGGGCTTGGATTTAGAAGATAGACACCTACTTTTCACTTAGGCCTATGATAGAAAAGGAGGCTATTCAGTTTGCCTCCTTACATTTAAAAGGGGCTACCCATGAATCGTGGTTTCATGGGTTAATCACCCAAGGACATCAACTTATTCAATCTTATGAGGAATTTAGTAAAAAGATCATTGAGAGGTTTGATAGGGCTGATCCAGAATTACACTTCATAGAGTCAGCTCAATTGAGGTAAAATGACACAATAGAGGAGTATGTGACATAATTTCAGAGGCATTCCATCATGGTAACAGATGTTTTATAGAGGAGATTGATAGTTTTATTCATGGAAGGATTGGTTGATTTCATTCAAGGTTTGGTCAAGGCTTTTGACCCTTCTCTTCAAGGAGCCATTCAAAAGGCCCTTGATCTTGAGTCTTAAACACCCCAAGGTAAAATTATGCCTTTTGTTCAACAAAAAACTAACTCTTTTGGACCTTTTGGACAATAAAGAGACAATAAATGGAGGCAGCCAAGGGGAATATCTTTTGGGCCACAAAAACTAACTCCTTTTGGGTAGTTTGATAGGCCAAATCAGTAAAGTTTGGGGCAATTTGGTAAGCCAAACCAACAGGGTTTGGATCAATGAAGGGATTTGCCAAGATGGAATAATGAGACAAAGAATGAGCTAAGGAGGAAAAAACTTTATTTCGATCATAGAGACCCTTGGAAATTGGGTCATCATTGCCATGGGAAGGGGCAAGTGCAGTCAGATGGAGAAGAAGAGGAAGAGGCAGCCACCCATGAGGAAAAACATTTGGAGATATTTTGAGGAGAGGACATGAGTGGCACCTTTGATTCATTATCAGGGACTCCTAGATACTACCCCTTTCGTGTGAAGCGAAAATTGAAAGGTAAAGATGTTACTATTCTCATTGATAGTGAGGCCACCCATAATTTCATTGATAAAAATTTGATTATTGCATGTGGGCTTCAACCTATTAAATTCAAGGGTTTTCGTATGACTGTGGTGGATGGATTCACCATCCTTTACACCACCAAGGTTCCCAAGCTTAGCATCATGTTGGAGACACACTCCAATGAGGATGAATTTTATGTGGTTGGCATTGGAGAGACCAACCTTTTCTTAGGCATCCAATGGTTACACTCCCTTGGACAGTACACACAAATTTACCAAACTATGGAGCTTAAATTCGAAGTGGATGGAAAGAAAGTTATCTTACATGGTTTGAGTGATAAGGTACCTTTGGAGGTAACCTCAAAGACAATGGAAGGAGTCTTCCCTAAGGATAATTTAGTAGGGACAACAAGAAAAAATGTTTCTTCTAATGTGGAAAACCACTAAGGTATGCAAAAGAATGTTTATTTCCTTATTTGTTGAACCTAATAAATTCTAAAAATGAAGATGCTAAGCAAGTCCATGAAGAGGGTAAATTTCCATTTATAAGAAAAGTAGGTCTGAATTTTGCATTGTGAAAAGACCTAGGGTACACTAAAAAAAATCAGACCTTTGTTGCTAAAAAAAATCAGAATTTCGTGATAAAAATTAGAATTGTTGTTGCTAAAAAAAATCAGTAATTTATGTGAATAATCAACATTATTTATACTCAGAAAATTCCAAGTCTTTCATGCCAAATCTAAATATGGCACACTCAAAAAATTCATGGAAAAAGGTAAGTTACAGCCCCTAATAAATTGTTGAAATGCAAAAGAGAGTTGGCTTTTTCCTTGTGATAGGGAGTTGAAGTTTGAAAAAGAAGGGCAATCCTTCCAAGAGCCTACAACGAAAGAAAGAATTTAGAATTGTGACACAAAAGGTATGTGTCCAATGTTGTTCCAAGTTGTTTTCTTAATTCAAACTAGTGATCCATATTTTTGGTTTTATAAAGAAGTGTCAAGGCACGATGAGGGCCGTAAAGGGTGTTGGGTTGCATTCCAAGGGAACCCATGTTCCAAAGTACACATGCAAAGGAGAAATATCATAAGGGGTAGCTTTAGTTATGGCAGTTCCAGCTCTTTTAAGGTGGCACATAGCTTCACTTTGACCTCTCTTGGAATTGTAAATGTGGTAGGTTCATGGAGCAAGTTGGGAGTAAAAAAAATGATTTTTTGGGACACTTGCAAGGCTGTAATGTTCAAACACACCCCTCAAAACATAAGGTACATGTTTCTTTTTGAAGTAATTCCCTCTAAGGTAAGGGAACATGTGAGTTTGAGGCATGAAATGGTGAGTTTGAATATTTTCATGAGTTTGGAAAAGATTGATTGCATAATGTTACCTCCTAAGGATGAGTTGTGGAGGAATAAATTCTTGTTTTAGAGTCGTAAGAGTTCTAAAATTTCCACACACAACCAACTAATCAAGAGAGAAGTGGTTGGTTCTACCTTTTTTTTTGGAAGTATATGGACGTGTTGGTGGCCTTTTGTTGAAGGGTGGATTTCAAGCATGATAAGAACACTTCCATCTCCTCTAGTGGGAAGATTTCTAAGTCTTGAGGTCACTTTTGGGTGTGTGGGTAGCATGAACATCCCTTCTATGTTCTTAAAGACAGCCACACATAGGTTTCCAATACCTTCACACACGGAGGGCATTATCAAATATGCAAATGTTGAAGAGAAGTGAAGAACTCTTGTTTTGACTAATGTGTTTGTGTCTTGTATAGGTGCTGATCTAGGGGTAATCAAAACCCAAAAAATTGAATATTTCTTTACTAGAATACACTTTTCCATCCATAACAATGTTATCATTTCAGATAAGTTGTTTCCTTTTAGCATCTTTTTGGCACATCTGAGGTATGGGACCTCCATGAAAGGGGAAAGGAAGCTTGGAAGTTGCTGTTATTTTATTTTCAAATTGTATAAGCAGCAAAAAATCTTCATATACAATAGCAAAGAGCTTCATCAAGGGGTTTTATTCCCATGGGAAAAGTCAAAGATCAAGAATTGCTTAAAGCCCATGGTTAGGACAACCCATTGGTTGTTTCAATTACTTGAGGACAAGAAACTTTGGGCAGGCAGGATTGCCATGCCCCCTTTTGGACATGGCACTATTGAAGAAGTTTAGCCTTGCCTAGTTTTCCAAGGGTTGAGGGAAAAAGAAAGAAAATAAGGGAAACATTTAGTTTTATTAAGATCACTTGTAAAAGCACTTTATTATTATAATTTCACTTAAATTGAGGCTTTTTTTAGGGTCATGGGTAAAAATATATTTAAGTGGATTATTAGAGGTGTTCTTTTTATAAATTGAAAAAAAAAAGATCAAAACAGTATTTCCCTCCAAATTGGGTGCTTCACTTGGGAAGGAGTATAAAAGCATTTGAGGGTTCATTTGAAAGGGATCTTGGATCAAATTTTAAATTTACAGTTTTGAGTACGAAAAAACTTGAGTTTTTGAATTGAAGATGAAAACCTTCAAGCAAAGAGATTGAAGACGCAAACCCTAATTCATTCCATGGGGTGACTTCACCTTGGAGTTGCCATAGATCATCAAGTGTAAAAAAAGACAAAAAGAGGGTTTTTAATTTGGGAGATTTGCTTGGGAGGTTAGCGAATTACTCTAAGAGAGTGGTGACTAGGGTTTGGAGACCCAAAGTCAGATTTTTAGATTTGAAGACCCCAAATTTTAGGGTTGTGTTAGATTTAGGGCTGAAAATAATTAATTCCAGTTTGGGTAACTTGATTGGGGAATTATTTGAGAGGGTTTGAGAGGCTATTTCAAGCCTATTTAATATTCTGAATTTTCCTATACTTATTTATGTATTTATCTTTATTTCTAAGGATAATTTCCAACATCTTTACTTTAAAAAAAGCATTAAAAATCAACATTTCATTCATTGTAATTTTCTATATATTTGGTGCCAATGTGGCTTTGTTTATTGAGTGATTTAATGCCCTAAAAATGATTGCATCATTCAGTAAATTTTATTCTAGGGTTTCACAATTTATTTTCAGTAATTTATGAGTTTTTGACATCTAGGGTTTGGCTGGAAAATCAAAAAATGTCCTGGCTAGGGTTTTTCAAAAGTTCTAGATTTTAGTAACATAACCTATTTTGGGATATTTCATCTGGTCTAATCAAGCCTAGGTCTCTTTTTATTTGTGGTCTAATTGAAAAAGTTATTGATAAGTTACAAGGTTGGCATTGCATTGGCTTTACTCTTTGAGTAGGTCTAAACTTAAAGTATCCAATGTGTGCATTTGGTTTTGAAGTATTTTGGCAATTAGATTTGTATGGATTTAACTTTCAAAGTTTGTTTAAATCTAAGTCTTGGTATATTTTATATCATGTTTTACACTGCACTAAAGTTCTCTTTTTAGGCTATTTCACCTCATATTTCTACAGCTTAATAATTTCAGAGCTTTGATATTTATTTTCCCAAATAATTTGGTCCATTTGTACCTAATTTCCATCTAAAATGGCTAGGTGTTCATATAATTTCATTCATTTACTTAGTCATTTGTCATAAAATTGGGCTTATTTGGCTTTGGGATTGATCCAATGTTCTAGTCTTTGCAAAGTTATTCAGACTTAGTCAATTTTGGTTAAAACTTCTTAGCCATTTATTTTTCAAATTCATATTTTATTATAATGGCTATTTCATTTCCTGCAGGCCAATTATTATCTAAATTTCCTTGTGAGTCTCTCGGCAAGCTTGGAGTGACTAATTGTCGCTCGTTCACTTTCCTGAGACTCTTTTGCCTTAGCCATTTATACGTAACATTTTTAAGTCCTTAGGATTATGCCAAGTGGCACGATGCCATTTTCTATGCTTTCCTATGTCCCATTGATTTTCTTAATAGGCCTTATACCCCCCTAGATGGCATGATCCCATGTCCCTGGGCCCTTAGAGCTGGTCTTTATGTTTTTTATGTTCGTCAATCTCTAGATGCCCAGGATCATGTCACGTGGCACAATCCCATTTCTACAAGCCCCCAAGCTGGTTTGTATCTTTGCAAGTCCCTTGTTAAGCATCATATGATCAAGATCTAGATGTGTTAAGATATCATTTCATCACAAGCTTATAGGTCATCAGCGTAATTATACACCCAAGTAAACCCAAAGTGATTGAATGGATGCCACGTGGCATCAAATGCCAAATGGACAAAGCACTGACACAAGTCAACGTTTCACTTATTTAAAATTGATGGTCGTCTATCCCATTAAGATAATCATAGACTTGACATGATTTCTCATTTGAACATAATTGTTTGAATGTGCTAACATCTTTGGATTCTAGGTCTAATTTGATTACTTAAAAGGATTGAAAGATCCAAAATTGATGAGTTTTTTTGTTCTTTTGATCCAAAAGACCTAATCATTTATCTGATTGAAAGGAATAATCATGTTAGTGGAAAAAATCCCCTTCTAAATTGATATTTTTACGAGTCTTTTATTCAAGTTTTTGTGCCTTATTCAATTTTCATAGAGTATCTAACGGTTAGTCTATGAATTTAAACTCTAATGGCTAGTCTTTTTATTTGAAATCTAACGATCATTTTCTATTCGCATGTATAGATTTGTCAAGCGGTCATCACTTGTCAACATATCAAAGCTCTGTAACTCTAGAAGATGTTGGACATAGATCCAAGCCCTTTGACCCTCAAGATTCTCAATATCATGCCTCGTGGTATGATCTTGCTTCTCTAGGACCTCGTGATGGTCGAGACAAGGCAAGTAGGCAACAAACTTCCAAGATAAACAAGATGATGTCACGTGGAATTATCCCTCTTCCCCACACCTTTGGATTAAACTAGGGCAGTACAATAAAGCATGGATTAGGCAAGTCCTCGAGATCATGCCATGTGGCATAATCTTGGGACTCTAGGTCAATCAAGAGATGGAACAGAGACTGAGGGACCACGAAGCTTTGAGTGACATGGATCTTACCACTTCTCAAGATCGCATTGCACCATGTTTAAGGAAAAGTCAAACACTTGAGCAACAAGCTACAAAATATAGATAAGTTAACATGTAGTAAGACCTTGGCCTCCTCAAGTAATGATAAATGGACACATAGGGCAGCCTTCCTAAGGCTGATACATGGACCTCTATGAATAGATTCAAAAGCTAATTTTTAAATGATGCTCATTTTGGCTTGTCTAGCCCATTAGAATTTGGGGATTGGACTATGGGTCCAATCAAATTTATGTAGTTATTGAATATCTTATCACCTATTACAAATAGATTATGGAAGTGGATACCAAAATAAATCAGATACTAGTCTAAGTCATACAATAGTGTGCCTATCAGGATCAAGTGAGCCAAGCATCACAAAAAGATAAAGAATGTTTGCCCTTTGCATTTAATATAGTAGTACTACATCAATTATAGTATAATTCAAATTGATCATGTCTCAGTCAAAATAACGCATTAGTCCAATATTGTCGTATTATCAATGATCTAATGAACAAAGTTGTTATCTTTGAGTATAGGCACACATTTAATTTTGTGCCTTAGTTGGTGCCTGCATTAAATATTTTCAATCACCTAGATGTTGGGTGAAGACTATTGGAAATCTATATAAGGTTAGCCACGAGACTGAATTAGGGCTAGTTTATTAGTGTTAGAATATAGTATACAACCATACATCTTTTCTTGCAATTTATTTATTTCTTATATTAGATTTTATTTTAGCATTAGTTGAGGCTATTTGAAGGTCTTTTTGTAGTTCGTTTGAATACTGACAAGTCTTGAAATTTTTTCTTATGAATTATCTTCTAATATGAAAGCTTTGTGAATGATATCCATTCGTTGTGCATGTTTATGGTGAATTTGCTTCCCTATTCTACATAACTACTTAATCCTCAAAGTCCTGCACCATATTTGCCTTTTGGTTGTGCTATGCTGACCAAACAAAGACTAGTTTCTTAAGAGATTTTTCTGTTTAACAGAACTAGAAATGTTTTCATTAGAAAATGAGCTCATCTTTCCTTTCTCTCTACCTCTCTCTCTCTTTTGCTCTTTTTGTATCTCTGTTAGTTTAGCTTGAATCGTAGACAATTATTCAAGCTTTATCTAGACTATATGTTCATCCTTTCACATGTCTTTTTATGCATTGTTAAAATTAGTAGACTAAATATAGGTGTCAACCAATACTAAGTTCATTGATGAATCTGAACTAGTTGGTTCCTCTGGACACAAGATAGACTAAAATCTCTTGCATAAGTATTTGAGAAGTACTCCAAACAGGGCCTTTGTATGGAATATACTGCATCAACCAACTGAGATATCTGGTATGTCATGCCCTGATAGACAGAGACCTTTGGGAAGTTGCTACCAATAGCCTACTTACTTTCAAGAGAGGGTGAAGGGAAGAAGGGGGAATCCTCACTGATTGAGCCTTTTCTCTCCCCTATATTCTCCCTAGAGTTGGTGCAATTGTGCCAAATAGACCACCAACAATATGTATACAAATAAAGGTGGATGGATCTCTATCCATCATTCATTATCCAAAGTTATAAAGTGATGATTGGTAAATTGTGTATCATCCATATCTTATCTCTATTAAACATCATGTTGAAAACTATGCTATGAAGTGTATGCTTATGGAACCTAATGGACTAGATTATTTATCACATTTTAATCACATTTGTCTTGGAACGAGTCAATTGTATATTGAGGAAGTAAAGTAATCTATTTTGAAAAAACCTTAACAAATTTCCAAGTAATGTTTTCCTCAAATGTTTTTCATTGTGAAGTACATATTTGTTATTTACTTTCTAATAACTTCCTCTTATATTTTAGATACCTTATTGTAGTCATATCTACTTTTCAAGGGTCACAATAACTAAAATTAAAGGTAATTTTTTTATTAAGCGAGAGGAATTCTGCATTATAAGTGCACCATGTTCCTCTCGATAAAAATTCCTAGACTCAAACTATGCATGTTTAATATACTTGTCATTGTATTCATCTAGGTGAGAGGATTGGAATTGTAAAGGTTTTTATAGAGAATCAACCTCACATTTGCAAAATGGGAATGATGGGCATGGTCCAATGCATTTCTATTGTATGTGCATACTAATGTTTCCTGGAAAAAATTCTTCAAACAACATTTTACAAACACATGTCCATTTATATGCAAATAAATCAACGATGATGGGTTGGAAAGGTCATCTATGTGGAGTAGGAAGGTCATGGGATGAACCTTGGAAGGCAGGTGACACGATAGAATAACAAGTTTGGGTGGTGTAATGTTGATGATGAATAGGAGGACCTACTCAACAACAACAACAATAACAAAAATAAGAACTTTTAACGTACTCTCATTTTTCTCCATATCATGTGAAAATTAAAGGGATATTATCTAACATGATAAGTCTCAAAAAATACTAACAAAATGTGTTCATGAACATATATATCACTAAATCACCACATTGAAAGGCTTATTTGCAATACTAAAGTTACCTCTCCAAGAATACATAAATATATCCATCATGAAGTCATCCCATTGAGAGGCTTATTTATAATACGAAAGTTACCGTTCTAATAGACTAACTTTTCACAACTTTAGTATTAGGATTTTATTTTTTAACTAGGATAACTGTGCATATTTCCACATAGATAAAACTAACTTAAAGTACAGGTCACAAAGTGACTAATTTGTATCATAATATATATAATTAGTTGTCCAAATTTTGTCAAAATAGTTATATTTCTTAAATACTTTGAATATGATTATTATAGTTTATGAAAGTAATTTTATTTTTTAAAAGTTAACTTTTATATAATATGTAAATAAACAAAAACTTCAAAGTAGACATTCTTAATGTTGTATAATTTGAATAATTGGTATACTTTAAAATTTAATAAGTGGTCAAATATTTCAAATAAAACAATATTTTTAAAATACATGACAAGTGGTTGAAATGATAGAATGATTAAAATTTTATAATACTTTCTTAGAAAAAATGTCAACTAACTCTATTTCATATATATAATTCAAATTAAGATAAATGCCTTAAAATAAATTATATAGATCATATTAAAAATAAAATAAATTTATATATTTATTTGTTAAATTTTAAACTAATATTATATAAATTACATCAAACTGAAAATTGTAAATAAATAAATATTAAATATAGTAAATCAAGTATAAACATATCATAAATATATGCAAAGTGAAAAAAATAAAAAACAAATATGTCATATAAAGTTTAATAAAGTATTAAATAATTAAATAGAAAATTTATTCATAATAATAATAAATAGTATAAGAATAATAAATAGTTTGATATTGAACTCAATGCTAATAGTCTAGTAGAGAGTGAGTTGAATGTTAGAAATAGAAGGTTGCAAGGTCCATTCCTTGGGATGACCACTTTCTATTGTTGTTCTCACACTAAAATACAATAGAGCAAAATCTGATAAATTAACCTATAAATAAAATATTAAAAAATTAACTATTTTTATATCATAATATACACTATCTAATATAATTACTAATTTTATAATTGACTAATAAAACAACAATCAATTTGATTATAATCTAAGTAGCTGATATGGGTATGGGTATGGGTACAAGTATTGGGTACGTGGATATGGGGGATTTTTTAGGAGTTTGGGTATGGCTGGGTATGGTCGTATAAAATATATATATAAAAATATAGCCATATAAGCGAAATTAACCACATAATTTGCATAGAGGAAACATAATAAGTTAAATAACCAAAAAAAATACCAATAATTCGATGCCTAAATATCATAATATTCAATTGTCGAACGTAGATTAGTCTTATTACAAGTACATAGTGCAAATGTTACAATGTATGGACAAAAATAAAGACAAGAAAATGCACACTTTACAGTTTGGTGAAGATTACAATGAGATGACCTGGTGTTAAATCAACTTAAGACCATGGCATATTCTCTTTGAGCTTTTTCACGAGTTGAGCTTTTGTAATATACCTATGCAAATGATCTTACTGTATGTACTGCAGAAAAAGAGTCTTGGAGAACCATATTTTTGGGACATAGAGGATAAGCAAAAAAAAACATTATTGATTTCAACCTCTCCCTCATCTTGATCATGTTACATAAATTTATTCCCTTTATTTTGGCAAGGCTGAAACACGATCAAATAATTGGAAGACTTGCTGACTTGCTTTGGCAAACCTTCATAGCTGTTATATACAACCCTAATAAAGAAGATACCAATGAATCGACTGAGGCTCATGTTTTGAGAACACATCCAGCTATTGAAACAGCAAGAGTGAACAAATATGCAATGGGAGGTAAAAATGTAATGAAAGGTAAATGTGTTGTTATCTTTTGATAAAATGAGTGTGATTCATGCTTTTAGGGTTGCAAATGCACTTTAAAATATTTTTAAATGTTTTTGAGGTCCATATTTGACTGACTGGTAAAATAAGGAGGAAAAAATTTAAAAATACACTTTTTTTCAAGGGGTACGTCATCCCTACACCCAGGGTATGCCCCAGTCCCTGCAAGGACGTCTGCCGTACCTACAGGGTCTGGGATGTACCCTGGGCATAGGGTTGACGTACCACCCCTCGTACCCATACTAGCTGGGGCTTACAGGGGTATCCGGTAACGTAGATTATAATCATAACATCATCATCCAACTTTTATTAATATAAAAAAAAAAGATTACAAAACGAGATTTTTTGAAAAAATAAAAAAATATAAAATTACAAAATAAGTTTTAATAAAATTTCAGTTTCAACACTTTTTCTAGATTATAAATTTTATTTAAACTTCATTAAAAACAAAGGAATTGAAACAACCATTTCTAATCAACTTCAAATTTTTAAGTTGTAATCATGTTAACTCCAATTACATTTTTAAATTCAACGTTTTAAGATAAACCACCTGCAACATAATTAAAAGATTTTTTTATTTGAATAGACCTAATGCTGAAAGGATCTTAAAAAATTCTAAAATCATAAAATGAACTCTAACATGAGACCCACAAAATCTCTTTATAGGATGAGAGTTCATGATTTTACAAATCTGTATAAAACTAGTAGTTATCAATTAATTGTAAAAGTTTAATAAGTGACACACTTCTTCCAAAGATAATATGGCACTACTTACAAATATAATTGACACAATTAAGGGGTGTTCTTAAACTTCCAATGTGGTCTATCCAGATTTTATTTAGCCGAACGATTGCAATCATATAAAACAATCATACTAAGACGTTTAAAAAAAGAAATTATGTGTTTGGATGTTTTATGATGGAATATTATCTATATAAAAGAAGCTATTTCCTTCAACATAGTATGCTGAATTGAAGAGGCCCATTTCAGTAATCGCAGAAATAAGCAAAAAGCCGTTTTCTAGTATTAATCATTTTATTTCTAGTGCAACTGAATAGTAGGGCTTGTGTAGGTGCATATCAAGAATCAAATCAAAAGGTGTTGATTTATAAAGAAAAGGTTGGATTATACATGGATTAATCTAAACAATATCCTATTCCAATGTATGGTTTAATGTAAATTTTAATTATAAATATTTTGTTTAATTAATGCTTACTGATTAGAAAATTTATTTGGATCTTGAATTAGCTTCATATGATGTATTTGGGTGAAATTCCATCCAATATTGAAGGAGAATTCCACACAGTCGTTGTTGCATCTCACATTGATATGTTCTAGTTTGTTCTTGGAAGGTAAGATTTTTTTTTAATAATTTTAAAAATAAATTTTATTTAAATATATTATTAAAGTCTGATACATCTTTTCAATATTTATTGAAATTGTTTTTATAATTTTAAAATTTTAATTCATTTATTTTATTTATTTCTTGAAATTATTTCTATAATTTTAAAATCTTTATTCATTTATTTATTCAATTTATCTCTGATGTTACTCCACACAATTTGATGCATCCAATAATTCAATTCCCATTTAAATGATCTATTCAAAAAATCTCAATAAATAATTTATATTCTGCTTATAAACTTAACCATTGCACCTAAAAATGATATAGGTAAGCTTAAAGATAAAATCACCGTGTGTAATAAGTTTCATAATGTTATTTACAGCCATAAAGTAGCACAACAATGTTTGACATACAACTATAGGAAGAGTTTTCATGGATTTGCAACTTGGCTTAGTCCATCTGAAGTAGAAGAGATTTCAGGGGTGACTATATGGAACTGACTATTATGAAACCTCAAAAATTTAAAGCAATTCTTGTTTTGTTTGTTGATAAGTAAATTCAATATACATTGAAATAAGGTAATGGCAATGAAATAATAGCTTAATAAACTCAGCAACTGATAGACTTTTGTTTGGTTATTTTAAAAATCATAAAATATAACTTATTTTAAGTTTTAGATTTCATTTGTTTAATAATAAATTTATTAAATATATACAATCAAAGGTTTCGGTGCTTACAATATTTTGAATTCGCTAGTAATAGGATGATGTAAATGTAAATATTTTATAATACTGACAATAATACTGTTTATTCAAAAGTTAGTGTTTAAATGATTTTTAGAATATATTATAGATTGAATCAACTTTTCAGGGATTTTAGATGATATATTTCAATGTCTTTATTATTATTTTTTGGTTAAAGATTTTTTTTTCCAAAGAACCATAGACATTCTTTTTTATTGAAGAAACTTTTTTTTGTTTAAAATGTAGACATAGGAGTCATCTCTGTATTTAAAAACAAAGAAAATATACTTTTTACAGCAAGATCATGTGATTTTATAGACTTTCCGCAAACTGTTTGGAGAAATTTGTCTTATAAAAGTGGAGTTATTGTTGCACTCCTGGATATAGGTATGACAGTTATTTCAATTTAATGATGATATTTTCATATATACTCTCTTTAATTTAACATTCCCTTTGAATAATTTATTATAGCTAACACTTTTATCATGTAAAATAGCTTTCATATGAATGTATTTTATAGGAATATGCCATAATCATAGAGTTTTGATGGTTTGGGATTTGGGTCAGTTCCATCGAAATGGAAGGGTAAGTGTCAAACCACATCAGAGTTCAAACCCTGCAATAGGTTAGTTTTTTTTCTTATGCAATGAATTCAACTATTTTTTTACTTGGGTCTTTTTTTTTTATATGAACACCATCAACTTTACATATGAGAACCATCAGCAAAATTTTACAGAGGTAAGTGAAAAAATTGAAGTGAAAACTAAATATATTGATAGTTTAATTGTGAATTAGCTCTCATCAATTTAGGTGTAAGATGGACAGATAGACAATCTCAAAGGAAGAATAAGAAAAGAGAATATGTATATTTTGTAGTTCAAGTTATTGGAGTTAGAGTAACATTAATAGTATAGAATGTTTAATTTATAGAGGTATTAAAATCAATTATATGGACACACTAAAATTGACTCATTATTTACTTTTTTTAAATAAATTAAAATTTCTTTTTATAAAAGGTAAACATTTTTTTATATGAATCGGGAAAATACTTTTGACTAGAGCTATGACCCTGCTTTGGGACACAAATAAGTAGCCCAATCTCTAGAAGAGCCTAAACCACTGAAAAATACAAAGAACCAACTAAAACAATAAGGACAAAGAGAAAACCCCAACCATAGAAGAAATACCTATAAAATAAGCACTGAAATAACCAAAATAATAAAGATGAAGAGAAAATCCCAACCATAGAAGAAAGACCTAAAATAAAAGCAACAAAAAATACGTGCTGAAATAACACCTCTATCATGAAGCCAAAGAGTAACACAAAGACAACAAACTTCCAACAACCAAGAGATAAGACAAAGGGGAAATCTATCCCACCAAAGACCAAAGTGCCTTAAGCTAAGGAGCAGAAGTTAACTGCGGGCAGTAATCAATCCTTTCCCTCGTTAGGGTAGGAGATCCTCTATCATCTATTGAAAGCCATCTTTCACCATTTTCTTTGCTTCCGATCTCAATGTTTTTGCTCTTCGTCTTTCCCTTTTAGTCATAGAGCCCAAGTTAACTTTTGGTCTTGCATCACTTTCCCAACAGTCCGAAAAGAATTTGGGGTGACTTTAAAGATAGAGACTTCCTTCAAAGGATCCAAATTATTAACATAAAAAATTCTCACCAAAATTAATACTAAAAAGGGTGGCCTCATTAAAAAATTGACTTAATATTATATAAAAGTTGGTCATTTTATATAAGTTTTTTTGGGAAAGGCTTCAAAAACGAACAATGGTATCACATCAGACCTTAAAATTTTTACCTATTTTAATATATTTCTTTAACTACTTATAATTAAGATTTGAAGGTCTGACTCATACATTTTAAGATATAATCAATATTATGATGAGAGGTCATTATGTACAATTTTTAAGCTATGATCAAAACTTGATTTTTGAAATACCAATACTTGACTTATGGAGTTCCAATATTTAAATCTTATATATAATTATATGATTGATTACTTTAAATTATTATCAAGTATTGGATAAGTATTAGATACTATATGATCACAATAAAATATTATATATTTATATTAATATGTTACATCAATAAACCACACTTTAACAATAACACTATTCAATAATTGAAATATACCCAATATCTAAAACTCTTACCTTAAACAACATTAAAATATTTTATTCATTCCAATTAAACAAGGGATTTGACACCTCCATGAAAATTTTAATTACCATTAACCTTGAAAATATCTCCCACCAATGTTTTCCTTTTAGGCTATAACCCTTTTGATACAAGGGATATTATTAAAATCTTCACTTTAGGAGAGTGATTTCACACTCACCATGTATGTTTTAATCTTGTTGTTGGTGATCATAATTTATGACCATTAATCTTGGAAATCTCAATGCGCACAAATGGGTCCACCTATGATGTTAGCACAAACTGTCCAGCTTATCTGTTGTTATTATGTGGCAGCCTAGTTTTACCATTAGGTTGATCCTAGGATAGATTTAATGGCAAAAAAATGAGTCCACCTATAATGTCAGCATAAACTGTCCGGCTTATCTGTTGTTACTACATGACAACTTAGTTTTTTTGTTAAGTTGATCCCAAGGTTTAATGGCACCAGCTTGGCCTTACCAAATGGCAGCTTGGGTTTCACCTATACAAACTCCCGAGCTTATCTGGTGTTGCCACATCCCCACCCACACTTAGTTTGGAGATATGTGCATTTAGTTTAGGGATATTTCTCCAACATGTATTTACCCAAGATAAGTTAAGAGGAATAAATCTTCTTAAAACCTTGGAAAAGCATTCTAGAAATGGAGGGTGAATGGGTGTCATCATCCACAGTGTTTATAGAACTAAGACTAATAGCAGGATAGATGATAAGTAAGGTAATACTTTGTAATTAAAATTCTTATTTACTTGGGGATGTTTGTGATGATCCATACACTTCATATTTCTACAAGAATGTAAGATATCATTACTTATTAATGGACTAACAAAGTGGATTGCCAAATCTCAAGCCTACAGTAATGATATTTCAATATAGAAGCTGATATTTACTTAATTGCAACTATCATTACACAACCATTTCAAATAGTGCTATTTTGGCAGAAAAATTATTAGAGCAAGCTTTTACAACCGAGGGATGTTTGGTGATCCATCAGAAGATTTTTTGTCACCACGAGATGGTCATGGTCATGGATCTCACACATCATCCACAACAACTGGGAATGTTGTGAAATATGCGATCCTTCTTGAAGTGGCCCAAGGAGATGCCCGTGGAGGGGTCCCTGGTGCAAGGATTGCTATGTACAAGGTATGTTGGGCTCCTAATGCAAGATGCCAGGGTGCATATATTCTTTTTGCATTTGATGATGCCATTCATGGAGTGGATATCATTTTTGTTTTGCTTGGATGGCCACGAGCACGTTTGGAATATTTTGAAGATACTATTGCAATTGGGTCATTTCATGCCATGAAAAAAGGGAGTTTAGTATCCATTGTAGCAGGAAACTCAGGGCCTCATCAACAAACTCTTGAAAACTATTCTCCCTGAACATACATACCATACCCCACCTCATCATAGGCTCTACATGGATATCCATAGACCACAATAATATGCATACAATATGAGGCATAATATTTGCAGATTAACTAATTTCATCTTCAAAGTATTCTCATCTGAAATTTCAAGATTTAATTGATTAGAAAAGAATGCAATGAAATAGGAATTCTATCATTCTAAGAAAAAAGTGTTTGTAAGAAACAATGATAATTCATTATATATTGAAGTAGTTAAATTTAGCCTCTGAATGTGCCTCCATCAGTAGCAGCTAGATCAAAATTTCTCCAACTCATATGATAGCAAGTTTGAGATACGCAAAAATAGAGAGAAATTAAGAATAGAAGGATGTTACAAGGTCATCTTCAAATACATTTTGATGCTAGAGCAAACTTGACAACTATCATTTTGATATTCTCTAAAATTTTTGACACTACTACAAAAGGGGTCTTTTTGAGACAATAATTATAATTTTGTCTTTAATAATTTGCCTCCATTAATTTTTTATAATAAAAAATTAACTTTAAAAAAAAAGCCAAAAATTAGGGCTCTTTTTATGGGGGGCAAAAATTACGGTTTTAATTTGGGGTTGGGTGAATACGCAGAGAAAAGTTAAAAGAAAATTGAGGAAGACGGCAGGACACAACTGACAGAGGCCTTGTAAGGGCAATATAGTTATTTTTTAATTTTTTGTGGTAATATTGTATTGCCATTTTTGGGATGTTTTTTTAATTTCTGAGTTTTGTGATGCTGCAAGAGGTTTATGATGTTGCAGACAGGGTTTGCAGGGACACGACATGAGAGGTTTTGTAGGGACACATCGTGGACACCCATACAAATGATAATGGCTGCCCATAAATTTCCACGGCTTCCATTCCATTGCCATCAGATGCTCCTGCCCTACGAAGAGGAAGAGGAAGAGGAAGCTTACGAGGATGAAGAAGAACAGGTCACAATCGATGAAATCAACATGTTCCTATCAGATATGAGTCTGCGCTTGATCCTGTGAAGACCGAGTGGACTGAGAAACTGATGCAGCTCTATGGTGATGGCATTTATGATCTCTTTCACTTTGGGCATGCACAGTCTCTCGAACAAGACAAAAAATTATAAGTATTGGTTCCAGATTTTGATGCTTTGGTGATTCATGTTAAGAACAGGGGATCTCTTTTTACTTCATGCTAACTATTAATTTGAGTGGTTAGGTATCGATCTTGCTTTAGTTATATATTATACTAAAAGAACCAAAAAAGGCAATGGATTCTCTACTCCATGTTAATCTCTGACATGTTAATAATTCTGTGAGGATTTAGATTAATAACCCCCACTTCATTGGACCCTAGTCTTTGCTTTCTAATGATGTGTTATTTGGATCATTGTTACTAACTATAGAACTATGTATACTTAGCACCTATGGCCTATGTGACTATTTATTGATTTCTTCTAAACTCCTTGATTACCCTGGCACAACTCTAGTAGCAGCAACATGAAAGAACCAAATGTCATTTAACATGGAAAAACAGTTCTTTTAAACGGTCACATGAACAGGGGATACTTTGTCTTTCGATAGGTCCTAATAATATGTAGCAAAAAACAACCGTCCTTGTGCCAATACCCGTAGCTCTTATTTGGCCCTGTTAATGAGTCATACAAATAATGAGCAAACTAAATGCTTACCCCTTGTAATTATTTTCACAAATAGCTTCCTCGTAATACGAGAAAATGTTGGACTTTGATCTCTTTCATTCTTTGTTAATCCAATGATAAATTAGTAGACAAGTTATATTGGACTATTCAAACTTGTGATATAAACATAGCTATAAAAAATATTAGCTTGATATCAACATA
Organism: Torreya grandis; assembly: GCA_037957365.1. Lineage (NCBI taxonomy): Eukaryota > Viridiplantae > Streptophyta > Pinopsida > Cupressales > Taxaceae > Torreya > Torreya grandis. The sequence continues at coordinate 2,150,758 of JARHVA010000910.1, read as the reverse complement.
ACAACTAATTGATTTTAAATAAAAAATGATAATAAAGGGTAATTCATCACTATTAAAGACTTTTGAAAACAAGTATGTAGAGAGCTTTTATATTAAGGTTTGGATAACACTCAGTAATCCATTATCAAGATTAATGATAAGACTTCTTATTAATCTTAATGATGGGTCACAGAGTGTGATCCAAAATATTGATATAAAAACTATTTACATGATTATTTCTAAAAGTCTTCAACCCGAATATTATGGACAGTAAATTTTTTGTCTCTCTAAACAATGCAATGCTAAATGCATATAAACTTAAGTTTTTGGGTGTTTTACAGACATTAAACTCCTAGAATCTGGATGTTGCTCCCCCTAGCCACATTGCTAGCAAGTGGAGGACAATGCAAATGAATAAATAGAAGTAGTTTAAGAACTTCTGGTCCATGGGGTTTCTCGAACTTTAACTATTTTCCATTAGAAAAATTCAAACAAGACACAAAATCAAAGAAACTTGTAGGGACTATGGCCAGATTGACATGACATTATCTAAATGGGTGGAGCTTCATAGTGGCCCAAAAACATCAGTGAGGATGGGAGTGTCAATCAAAATGAGCTATACATGTAATATTTTGGAATGTGTAAAATTTGTAGGACACTAGTGCAGAATAAGGTTTGTTCATTGATTACCACTCTATCCAAAATTATATCAAAATGTACGAGATCCAAGCATACAGGCTATGTAGACCATTGGGTCTACGTACACCACTTAAGTTGTACAAGAACTGGATTCTACATGAATGCCGCATGGAGGCAGTTTACCATTTCAGTGAGTAATATAGTATGACATGCTGAAATTTGTTCTTTATTTTTTAACATGCAACCTCATCTTCCTTATTTCTTCTTTTAAATTTTTAAGAATTAAGGAGACGAACAATGCCAGCCAGGCTAAAAGAAGAAGCGACCTTGTTTCTACATTTAATTTCAACCTACAAACTCCATTTGGGCAAAGTATTCCCTTGCCTTCTCAATATGGTCATGGAAACACCATAGGGGTTCCGACTCTGTTGTGACCTCATTTTCCTTATTTTTCTTTTGAAGCGGCCATGTTTCTTGACAAATTCCAGCCTGCAAACAGTGTCGGGGTAGAATATTCCTTTCCCTTCTCAGTGTGGTCATGGAAACACCATACGGGATTCGATTCTATTGACATATGGGGATAATATTAGCACCTAGGATAATTTCAAAAATTTGACATAGTTGATATTATAGGAAAATATTAAACGTTGGGAAGAAACAATTCTCCTCAGGTTCTGTAAAAAGAATATTTTATTTCTCATTATTCTAAAATTTTATACAATATGCAATAGTTAAAGAAAATTTTGACAATATTTATCCCCGTAGATGAATGTACTCATTAAATGTTGATCTTTATGTTAGTCTAAAAATACATGCTTACTTAAAATCAACTCTATTTATCGGGCTGCATCAACCTCTGCGTGGTCAGCCTGACCGATTCTACTGGAATATAAATCTTGCTTTTGGCAATCAGAGTACTGACAATTTAATTAGTCCTTAAAGACAACCAGGCATGGGTACCAAATTTGCTTTCAAATGCAACAAGGTTACCCTGTTTTCTCTCATTGATCCACAGCGACAACAATTTTATCTCGAACAATTTTTATAGATAGCCTTTTAAGATGCTTTCAGAGGTCATTCACAACAATTTCCATAACGGGACTCCCTGCATTTGCCTCCTGCTGTTAACACCCTGAATGATTTGACATTTTATCTAGAACTATTTCAGTGTCAATCTCAACATGTTATCAATTTACCATCCCATGTTAGCTTTCAAAATTTTAATTCCAGCGTTGATCCATAACAAATACTATTTCACTCATAACAACAATTTGTTTGTATACCGTCTCGTGCTCATTTTAGCTTTCAGAGTCGTTCACATAAATTTCATCAATAGGAATGCCTCATGTCAATAGTTTGAATATATTGATGTCATACACAACTTCAGAATCAACATCAACACAATGTCAGTTTGTAGTGTCCTGTTGAATTTTCATGATGTCTCCATGGTTGATTCACAACAATTTCAGCAACAGCTTGATACCCATTTGATGCTTAATGATGAAGTATTCTTCAACATCACAAACTACCACATGAAAGTCGTAGAAGTGGACATGTTATACACCAAGCCATTTGAGACTCAAGCAGTAGTCACTGCTCCTTCAAAAACAAAAATGCTCTGCTTCACATAAACAAAATAATATAATATAAGTTATAAGAATATAATGCCATTGCGTGTGTTACTCAATACGGGATGAAGAGGATACATATATTCCAATTAGTAATAGATCTATCTCATTTCACCCACAAATAGATAATAAAATAGAAGTGGTCATTGGCATATTTATGTTGTTCTTGAGATAATACAATAGGAATCATAGAAATACTTAGAGATTAGAATTTTGTATACATTCAACATTGTTAGAACAGGGTAAATAAAAGCAAATTTACAATTTATTTTTATTGTTTACCTCCTAGTCCACTTGATATTGTATGGAGACACCCATTGATAGGAAAACGAAAAGTGGATTTGGAAATACGAAACGCTGGGATTCAACATATTCACGTCCAAGTGTAAGAGATGTTAAGAGAGTCACAAGAGAAGTCCAAAGAAAGATATGATTAACAAAGTGTTAAAGATAATTTTATTTTTAGAAGAAGTTAAGGTTGCAAATAAAGTTCTCAAGGTAAAACTAAGAAATTCCAGTCTCTTTGATAGAGAGCATATATAACTATGGAACAAGCGGACAAGAATACTTTTAGATTGAATCCGGCTCCTTATATGAATTATTATTTTTTATTTTTTTTCCTCTTCCATACTAGATGATCAATAACGGTCTTTCCTACATTGTATAGAAGATCTTTCTCTTGATATCTAGGAGGAGTTTGGATAAAGATTTATATTGGAGAAGAGTGTTAAACCACACCTTCCAACAGGGTTGTAGGTGTGTCACCACACTATTAATTACATAACTAAATGCCCCCTCACTTGAAGTCTACTTGATCTAAATCTTCGCTTCTGCCCCTGATCGTCAAATAATGATAATGCATTTTATGATTTAAATCACACTGTCTTGACTTGATTTCAATTCGAGAGTAGTTTCAACAATTTCGATGCCATGGCTGAGGAATATCGATGCAAAATTTGTTCCGTAGTCTTCACAACGAGTAAGGATCTTGGAGGACATATAATAGAAGGTAATTAGAAAAGACATTTCTCTGGTGTATTTATGAATATCTTGTCACAATTAAAATTGTCTTTAATTTGTGTATTTATGATGGATATCATAAATTGAAAATTCATTTACTTCATATCTATGGTATACCATTATCTCAATTTATATTTGTAACTTTGAAGAAGCTTAAATCCTATTATCTCATCTTTAAAATTGTTGATTTTTAAAAATGATAAAATGCCTACCATATTACAGATATTGAACTTAATCCTTAAATTCACGTGGCTGCAAACTGTATTACACTCGAGTTTTGAAAGTGTGGATTACAGGGTTACAAGTTGCGCTTCTCTTGAAGTCATTCGAAGGGGAATTTGGAATTTCTATAGGTAATGGCATTTTTTCCCCCTTATAACCATCTTTCTCTTGCTACTTGAAATGCAAAATGCCTCTTCAGGTATGCATGTCGCACTTAGATTTCCAATATTTGTTGAATTGTAGCAAACAAAGATGGTCTCAAGTGAATTTTGCGTCTTGCAGGAATGTTCATTTTATTTGTGAGGATGTTAGGTTTCTATTAAATCTCTTTCAATTGTTTGCATTATCTATTGCATAGTAATAGACAAAATAGTGGCTTTACATAACTTTTGTGTCTTACAGGGTGGGTTATTATTGTTTGCAAGAATGTTGGGTTTCTATGCAAACCTCTTTGGGCATAAAACCAAATTCTCCTTCCTATGGGAAGATATATAGGAGATAAATGAGTTGACTCCTTCCTTGGCATCAATGGGCAATCCATCTCTAGTCATCTTCCTTCGCAAAGGTAGGGGCCTTGATACCATCCATGGTGCAAAGTACATAGATGACAAAGGGAGGCTCAAGTTCCATTTCTAGTCATTTGTTTCATACAATGTCACTTGCAGGTGTTTATTCAGTATTTTACATGGATTAAACAAATTACATAAGGGTTATATGTGCATATTATTAGAAAAGCAACTTTAGCTTTGCCTTTTTCCATGAAATAATAATATTTTACATATCAATCAGGACAATCATGGCACTATGGAGGAATAGGGCTTTGAGCCTTGAGTAGAAGATACAAATAGTAGATGAGGAGGAACCAACAGAGTCGAGAGACCACTGGAATGAAGATTTTGGACATTTTCTAGGAGTGGAAGAGCCCAACAGGACTAAGGTTCATTTAGGGACTTTGCCTTTTATTGTGAGTATCTAAATTCATGAGGTGTTCCTCTACCATACATTATTTCCAACATACGGTGGTTTTTAGGCTATTTATAACAAATTGTTATTGTTTATTTCCTAATAGCATGCTAGCTTAGTGATTTAATGGACCATGAAACTTAATGCTTGTTATAGTCAGTGGGAAGCAACAATTATTTAATTGGTTCAATTTTCTTGGTCAAATGCCTTATTTGCATAGTTTTACAATTGCTACTTTGAGAGGTTGATTCACTCATGGAGTTGTTTGAGGGGACTCTCTTAGACAAGAAGATAACTGAGAAATATGGTTGCTTTGACTACAAAACTACACCTTGGGAAACTTACAAGCCAAATGGATATTAGAGATAGTGTTGACCTACAAGTTCAATAAATATTTTAGGGTTTGGTGTGGGGGTCACAAGTACTCAACAAAAGTTAATTATTGATAATGGAAATAGATGGGTTATTGAGGGAGTTCTAACCCTTCATGGTGTCCCATTTGCTGACCATTTTTAGGTGTTTCATATAGATTTGCATAAACTCTCAAGTTCCACCTACTAACCCTTGACTTAGATATTATGAGAGGACTAACAGACTTACTATTTCATTTGATTTGTTACTATCACATAGTATGGAAATTTTGGTTTGAAAGAAATGTGACATTCATTTTTTATGTCTTTGCAGAGCCATGTAAGGAAAGACGTTGAAAATAGTATCTGTATGAAAATAATGCAACTTTAGAGTGTATGTGGGCATTTCATGGCTTAAGAGTACCACATTTCAAGAGAGGATTACATAGAAATCTTTGAAAAGTTTACCGACCATTTGAAGGAAACCATACATATAGCAGAGAAGGAGATTCTTGCAAAAAAGCATCAAGGTTCTGGCACTTAAAGGATTGAAAGCAATGTTTAGGAAGTATTTGGTACGATTGTTGCTGCTATACAAGTTACAACAAAAGGTCAAAGAAATGGTTTTGCACCATTGGTTTTGCTTGCCTTTTTTTTCATTCAAAAAAACATTTGAATGAATCGTTTCTTTTATATTAATGCAATCATTGGCCCCCTTCGAGAGTAATATTAACGTGTGGCTCCTATCAATGTTGCAAAGTCCATGATATATGTCATATTTAATAGAATCAAGTATCAACAAGTATCAACAAAGGAAGAAGAGTAGACTTTTTGAAGTGATGACACAGAAAGTTGGGACAACAAGATTAAAAAACCCTGAGGATCATGGAGTGTTGAGATGAATCACATAGATTTAGGAATGGATTTTGCTGAAATATATTGAAGCTCATCCTTCTACCATTCTAAAGGGTTAACAACATTTAGGCACCCTTTTTGTGTTTTTTTTTTTTTTTTTTTTGCATAATAAAATGCTTGTAGACCTAAAATTTGTGGTCACAAGATTATTCTATCCAAATTGTTTTCTACTTTTTTTATAATACTAATCACTAGATGTTTTGGTGTCGATGATATTTATTGATTGGTTGAACCAGAAGAAATTTATTTATTATTATTATTATTATTATTAATTTTTCATTAAATTCATTTTGTCTTTTGAAAGACAAAGTTTGGATTAAAAAGATATCGTCTCTAGAGAGACAAAAATAATATTGTCTTTGAAGAGAAAAAAATGATATTGACTCTCAAGAGACAATAAACATTATTCTATATTGTCTCTAGTGAGACAATAATTAGAGACACCCACTTTGAGACGATATTAAAGATAATACACAATTTTTTTTATCTCAATTTGAGACAATTTATTTAAGTATTGTCTCTAATATTATCTCAAAACACCCTTGTTGTGGTGTGGTAAGTAAACATTACATAATTGACACTTAGTAAGAAGCGTTGTCAAAACTTTCTTTGAACCCAAAAATTGATTAGTAGATGCCTCACAAAGATGGTACTTGCATCGTATCTCTCTACCAATTCCTAACCATAGTTAAGAAATAATTAAATGGCATTCAATTCTAACCAGTCGTAGAGATGCTCAAGATAAAAGTAATAAAATGGTGGACCAAATTGTGACAGTGCATTGCTCTTAATTGAGAAAGTCATTATTAGAAGTGTTCATGTCTTATCTGCTACTTGACAAATTGGGTGTATAGAACATTGATTTCCACCCTTGCTAAATATAAAAAGCTTTGCAACAAATTTACCAGTTAAATAAATTTCTTTTATAAAAGCATATTTCTACTATATTCACTTTCAAGTGACTTGAATCATATTTTAAAGTTCTAAAACATGTTTAATTTAATTAGCTAGTGGCATAGCAACAAAGCTTAGTAAATTAGAAGATTGTTCTCATTGTGCTTAAGAACCTTCCTTTTTCATACTTATTAAAGTATTATTTTTTTCATTCTTGTCTTCTCCTTTGTTTCATAGCATACAAAGACATGACTAGCTAGTGACAGAGACATTACATTTTGTTTGATCTATATGTTAGATGAACATATTTGATAAGTGTTTACCCTGAACTGACAAATTAAATATGGGTTTATTATAGGGAATGGCTATAAATACTTATTATATGTGACAACAACTGTATCCTTTAATATATGTTGGGAATACCCCCAATACCTTTGGAGATTATTCTTCAAAGGAGGTGAGGTGACACACTAGTCAATTTCCGTATGTCAATGGTTTTTAGTCTTCATGATTTTTTTAAGAATTAGTTTGTCATTTCTAGAATCAATGGTAATAAAATCACATGACACATAACTCCAGAAAATAAAAATAAAACACAGTTGATAACCTTCCTGCCTTTATAGTTGTCTGAAAGACTGAAATACTTTTCAAGTAGTAGGGATGTATTTTCACTGAAACCAGAACTCTGGGTTTTGTTGTGTGTATTTCTCAGCCACTGTTTCCCAGATTCTTTGGATCCCATCAAAGTTAAAGGAAAGATAGTACTTTATGATGAGATGGATGATGATTCAATAGTGCTCTTAGCTGGGAGTGTTGGTGTCATATTCAGTTGGTTTTACACTCAGATTGCTGAAATGTTCCCTCTGATTACAACAGTATTTCCATCTACAGAAGCAACCACGATCAAGTCATACATTAACTCTATGAAGTAATTGCATTGTCCAATCTCACTCTAAACAGTTTTGAACCAGGATAAAACTTTAATGAACTTAATGCACCCCTTAACTAACTACTAAGAAGTAAAATGCCACACCATAACTGAAGTAAGTTCTTGCATGTGATAAAATAGTAATAAATGTTGGTATAGCCCAATCTTGGGGCATATGAATTTGTGTACTATTTGCTTAGAATTTTACTAAAAGACTAAACCATGGGTTTAAAGAGGTCAACAATTGCATAGTAAGCCAAAAATTAAGTATTCTAAATAAAATTAAATACTCCACCTAATTGGTCTAATAAAGGAGGGGCTTCAAAAAACTCATATTGTTCCAGATATGTAGTTAGAGTTTTCTCGAGTCTAATTATTATAGATCTCTAGCCAAAGAGAATATTGAGTTTTACACCATAAGTCAGGTTTCTTCCTCAAAGGCTCCTAGGCACCTTGCATTAGCCAAGAGGACATTTAAGGTATGGGCCTTATGAGTAGATAGAGGTTATGTAATTGAGGTTTGTACTTCCTTAAAAAGAATTGAATAATTAAACAAAACCTTTTAAAAGATCTCTAAAATGAATGGTTCATGTATTTCTAACTAAGGTTTTGCAAATAGATTAACAAGTTAAGAAACCCTGACTATAAGAAAACTCGGGTCTAGCTAAGTGGGCTTGAGCTTGAACAAAAGTTATACAAGGATGGTTTTTAAGAATCATAGTATACCTTATATTTGTAATCACATTAGAGATTTATGCCATGGACCACAACACTCTAGAATAACCCGCTCTTATAGATCCTGATGAAAGTAATATTATCATCAATATGTTATAATGAAAGTTAAATAATCGTCAATATGTTTTGTAGCGCATCCTTTGAATGATAAGATCAATGGAAATAAAGATGTAGAATTCAGATATGGCTCCAACCTCATTGATCCAGTGAGGGCCATGGACCTAGGGATTATGTATGATGCAAATGTAAATTCTTACATCAATATGATGTGTAGCCAAGGTTACAACACTACAACTTTGCAATTAGTGACAGGGGATAATAGTGCTTGCTCCTCCAATGTGACTAAGAACAAGATTAGAGGAGTGAGGCAACTCAATTATCCTTCCATGATGGTTCTTGCTAAGGCAGGCAAGCCATTTTCTACTATATTTCCTAGAATAGTGACTAATGTTGGACCAAAAAAATCTGCATATGAGCCTGTGATAATTGCACCCTCTGGAGTGGAAGTGGAGGTAACACTAGATACTCTATCTTTCACATCCTTGAACCAAAAAGTTGTCTTATACCATGAAAGTTCAAGGTATAGGTCCACCCGAGGAAACTATGCTAACAGGAACATTAACTTGGAACTATGACAAGTATAATGTGAGAAGCTCAATTTTTGTATATAACCCTTACATTAGGGGCAGGGAAGATGAGATTGTAGCAGAATGCATTGTTGGTTATGTTAATCATTATGGTTCATCCTAATTATGGGTCACAAAGATTGACTCTAAACTTGATATTTTATGCAGTCCCATTCGTACAAAGAATTTCTCTTGTAACAATTTATGGATTGCAGAGATGATCATCTAATATAGCAATAACAACACTTCTTCGTATGAGATAGAAAGTACATGTTAAATTCACATCTTCCACATGTTCTCTCATCTTGAAGTTTCTACAAACAATTTATTTGCCTCAATGTTTATGTCATTAGTGGAAAATAACAAAAATTAATGACACCCAAATTTTTTTATTGTAATTGCTTTCATTATATTCAATAATTACAAATAGAATAGCTAGATGTATAGCTGCCATACATTATTCCTATAACCTTGGTCTCCCAACTTAGAATCACAACCAAATGTTAAAGTATATATCTTGAAAGATGGGTTAATAAAGGAAAGGTTCTTTTAAAGAAAAAAAATGCGACATTTTAAGTTTGTTTTGAAAAGAGGTTGCAAGTTTACAAGAATCACCAATGTTTCTAGATATAACACCGATCTAAAAAGATGAAAATTATGCTATTACTTTTTTTTCTAAAAGAGGTTACAACTAACAACATATTATTTTTTAGAATATACCAGCAACTCGATGAACACAAAAGTGGTTTTGCAAGTTAGAAAATAGAATATTATAGTAGAACAAAGTCTTCAACTAAAGAGAGATATAAGTTGAGAAAGAAAATAATAATAATTGATACTTCAACCTACTTAAAATGCTCTCAATTAAGTGAATAGGGAAAAGAAGTGTGGTTGAAAAAGAAAGTTTGTTGGCATATACATATGTTTTTCTAATGATCCATTTCATATTGATTGAGGTAATATTCTATTTCCATGACATGTTGTATAGGGTTCATTATGTCTAATGAGTGATGAAGAAGCTTCCTAAATATGGACTCCGTACCTAATGTTGAAAAATATGTTTATAGGCTTTAAAATAAAAATTTCCCTCTTATATATACCAACTTACAAGGTGACATGACATAGTTCCCTTCCGTCCTCGAGATGGACTTAATCCATTTAAAGAATATTATGATCAGATGCACACCTATTACCACCTTACAAGGTGACATGACATAGTTCCCTTCCATCCTTGAGATCTACTTAATCCATTCGAAGAATATTATGATCAGATGCACACACCCTACTTCATTAGAACTCATAGCAATCACTTAATCAATAGAATTGATTTAGATTATTAAGTTTGTATCCATAGATTGTTTTTAGGTAGTACATAAAGTGTCGATGAAAAACCACTTGCATCTCCCTCTAGCATCTTCAACCTTACTATTTTCATGGGTTTTCCTTGAGCTTTGCAAGCTTTATTTGCTTATTTTGAAACCATGCCTAAGCCTTCTCTCTTTTCACATTTTAGAAGTGTCCTAAGGGTTCTACATCGTTTTCATGACCTTTTTTCTCAGTGGTTTTTTCATTTCTAAGGTGTCTTTATCTCAATCTTATTTGTATTTGGCATCTAAACTGCATTTTTTTTTTTTCTTATCCTCTTTCTTTCACTCTAGTAATTTCTCTTAGCATATGCTATGATAGATCTTTGTTTCCATCCTCCTTGCCTCTTGAGACTTCCATACATCCTATTTTTCCTTATATCAGTTTGTAATTTGATTTGTTTCCCCTCCCTTGGCCTATATTGGATTCATTGGTGGTTGTTAGGATCATAGGAGAAAAGCAAGGGAACTGTGGTTAGTTGATAGCCAAAAATTGTGACCCGTACTTGAGACTCGACAATTACTCAACACTTTTATTGCCATTTTAAAAAAATATATAAATTCATAAAATATAGTGAAATATATAAGAAAATGAAATGAATTTAGAGAAATGATTGTAGAGATTCAAAGAAGTGAGAACACATAACTCAGAGTCATAAACATGTTTTATATTAGTTTTTAAGAAAATAAGAGTACAATGTGAATGCCAAATGCTTTATTTCAAACCAAAAAAGACTCAAATGGCTCATGGAAGTTCTTTTCTCCAACTCCTCTGCTGCCCCTAAAACTAGAAGGTACAGACTGCTCCATTAGAACATCATCCACAAACATATCATCTAACTCCAAATCCTCACCAACCCCTCCAAATGCTTATGCTTCCCCTACTGCTATAGATTCTTCTGCTTCCCTCTCTAAATCTGTGACCTCCTCAAGAAACATGGGCTCCTAGGGCACATCATTAGACTCAATGATCTAATCTAAATATGGATCAATATCATCCAAATCTATTGCCTCTGACTATCTATCCCTTCCACTTGTTTCACATAGAGGCAAAGATTGTACCACATAAACACAAAGTCATTGAGGCATTGTGTTGTCAGCCTATTGCGTTATTTTATGTGAATGGTCTCAAATATGCTCCAAATTATTTCACACCTAGAAGCACTATGTGGTTGGGACAAGATGCAGATGGCTATTTTTTTGAAGATTTGGCGTCTTTGCACCATAATCTTCCCACCACAAATCTGCAATGAGAGATTTATAACTTTGTTAGTCAACTAGGCGTGTATTTATAAATAAATAATGACTTTACAATGATACAATGATAATTAATTACAATGATATAATGGCAAGCATACATGATTAAATTTGAATTTATTTTTTTTACCTTGTTGATGGATCGGTCTCCTTCGAATGCATAGAGGTGAGAAAAAAAAACTCTTTTATGCACTCTTGTAAATATATAGTTCATCCAAAATTATGTCTCTAGTGGTTTCGTCAACCACCATCTTTTCTATGCATGTATTTAGACCATCTATGACCTCATCATTCGCTCTAAATGAATCCGTAAAGAAAAAACTTGGAGTTCAAATACATTTTTCAGCCACAATACTCAGTCTTAATACGCTTATTATCCAATTTGCATGTTGGAAGAGTATTTTTAAGCCCATAGAGGAGATTTTTAAGACTTTTGAAGCAACTTTGCAGGTGTGAAGACTCACGAAATTCGAAGGTGCCGAGCTTGATTATCAGTCACGGTGAAGGTGAATTTTTGCATTGAGAGATCAACTTGTAGGAAAGTTGTTTATTGTTTCTAGGTTTTTGAAAAGCCCTTAATGGAAACGGTCCACTCCTTTGGAGAACCCAGAGATGTAGGCATCATTTGTTGAGCTGAACTCTGTTATCACATTTCGAGTTTTTGGTAATTGTCATTTTTTGTGCATGATTTTGATTCAGTTTGCTGAGTTGCTTTTAATTAGTAAATGAATTCATGCAAGTAATTCAAATTTTGACAATTATAACACGTTATTAAAAAACTGGTTCAATAACCGAGAATGATTTATGCCAAATTTGCAAGTTCTTTTGAGTTTTTCAAGAATTTGATAAGTTTTGAGAAATTCAATATTCATATTTTGAACTTCACTTTGAGTTTATCAGTGGAGTTTACAGATCAAGTTGGTATCAGAGCAGTTAGAATGCAGGGTTTGCTTATAGTTGCGTATTGACAATTGCTTCCAAAATAGTTGGATTATTGGTTTGCAAATTGATTATATTGCAGTGTGTAGTGTGGAATCAATTGTTTACAAGAAACCATGGGCAAGTTGTTACAGATTGAGGTCATCAAAGATGAAAACGCAATATTGAGATGCCAGAAATTTGCACTTGAATTGCAAGTGGCAAAGTTAAAATTGGAGCTTGAATCCAAGGATGAGCTCTTGATTAGATTGCAATGTGGTGAGTGTGAAAAGGTAAAGCCTTCAACTTCAAATGCAGAAACTATGAGTGCAGTGTAAGTTTTTCACCACAGAAATCTTCATCTTCTTCTACCATTTCAAATTCAGATTCTAGTAATATTGTTTTTGGTGATTTTGAAAGATACACTAAGGGCATAGGATATAAATTATTGTTTAAAATGGGTTATAATGGAGGAGGACTTGGTAGAGATAGCTAAGGTATAACTAACCCAATTCAGGTTGAGCATAGACCTCTTCATGCAGGTTTGGGTTATACTAGTGTGCAAGTGGATGATGGAGAAGTTTCTTCCATGGCTAAAGGAAGATGAGCTTCCAATAGCGAAGGTTCTAGGCCACTAGTTGAAATGTGTAAAAGTAAAAGAGGTATTGAGATTCCACCTCTTGATTCTTACACTTAATCTTTTGATCCAATTGATACTTTTAAGAAGTTTGGATATAATGGACATAAGATAATGCAATCATTTCCATGCATTTTTTGTGGGATGAATAACCATAGTGCTAAGACTTGTTGGAAATGAAATGTTTTATTGAAGCAGATTGCATGTTTGAAAGACCATTCTCATGTTAAGTTGGGAATTGGCAAAAGGGGACCCTCACCTAAGAAGGATGTTTGTACTCATTGTAAAGTGAGTGGACATAGGATTGATAGATGTTTTAAGCTTCATGCATCTTCACATTCAAGTAATATTAGAATTAAGATGATTTACAAACATCTCACTGAGGTTAATGAAGCTAATTCAATCCATAATCCAGTTGACAATACAACCCAGGATAAGGTAAAACCTACAAGTTAAAATCCATTTAAGAGGTTAAGTCAACAATATGCAATTGATAAGGAATCCACTAAGGAAATCAATTTCACTAGGAAGAAAGAAATGGTTAAGTGGATTATCACTACATTCTTTTTGCAAAGCATGGTTAAGAATTCACCTAAGGGAATGAACAAGCTTTGATAGATGTAGATTAGAGTTGGTGGGAACACTTCAAGACAGGTTTACCATATGAAGTTTTTCAATTCTCACTTTTTGATAACTCTAAGTTTTTGAATCTCCTATTTATGCTGTGTGAGTTGTCTAGAGGACTTTAACTCATTTGATCAGTTGGAGATAATAGCAGAATGCATGTTGTAAATTGAGTTAATTCCTTGCAACACTTATTTGACTGTTATTTTGAATGTATCTATTTGGGCATAAGAATGTATAGATGCATTGTTAAGACCCTATGGGCATGTTTAGATGTTAGGCAGCATACACTTTAGATTGTTTGCATTTGCTTAACATATAAGTCCCATACTAGGGCATTGTATTGCAACATGTCCACAACATTTATTATATGTTGGCATTATAAAACTTGTCTTGCAGTTACATTGAGAATTGTTTCAATTTTTGGCAATTCACCGCTTTACAGGTTGTGACATTTGGGCAGGTAGTGTTGGTATGTTGTAATCACTTTTGCAGTTGCTGATTCACCCACTCATGCCTTTGAATTAGGCATTCTTGCAGTTTGATTGAGAATAATTTTAATGCAATTGTTTATACCTCTTGCTATGATTGGGTTCTATTTTTATTGATGCAATATACCAGTTATAAGATTTCAGGAGATATTAGACTTTTGGAGACCAAAAGCCTTCTATTGGGGAGGTGTGATCAGAAATTTGGTTTTGAAAAAGGTTTAAAGTTAGAGTTTCAGTGGTGGCACACTGTAGATCTCGTTGAGAGCTTTTCGACGCTTTTTGCGGTTTGCAAAATAGACACCGTATGCAAAAGTTATAGGCTGCTAAAGTTTTGGTTCGACAGGAAAAAATTTGGTATCGTAAAGTGACGTGGATTATTTACATGCGACAAGTGGACCAATCAGAGGTTGACACGTGGCATGATTAAGCTCGGAGATAAACTCGTTGATCGATTCATGTGGCAAGCAAGGTGGCGAGTTTGAAAAAAAGACCGAGTTCGAAGGGGAGACCAAGCAAGTGGCGAGCCGAGTCATGTGGCGAGTCTTGTGGCATGGCGAGACTTTTGGAGAATCCGCAGCTCTGTCCAAGTCAAAGGAGTCTTAGGTGGCCGAAGCCACGTGACAAGTGGGTGGCCAAAGACCCTTTCAAGCTCTTCCCTTCCCCAAGCACATAACATGTGGATAAAGCCACGTGATAAGTGGGCAGATGAAGTGTTTCTAAAACCTTGTATTTCTCCAAAGCGCAACATGTGGGATAAACCCACATTGGAGAATGGCAGTCAAAGGCTATTTTAAGCCTTGCTTAACCGCTCGACCCACATATGTGGGATAAAGACAGTCTGAAGTGCCCAAGGAGGAGGCCGATGCGCCAAACAAGGAGGCTTAGCCACTACGCCATAGGCTTCGAACTGAGTATAAAGGCATGAATTTCTATTTGTTCTAGGAAGTTCTAGACTGTGTTTTTTTATTTTAAGAGGCCGAGACTTTGTAAAAGCTTTGAGAAAGCTTATGTAATGAATTTTTATTCATTTTTCGGCCACAATACTCAGTTTTAATACTCTTATTATCCAATTTGCATATTATAAGAGTATTTTTAAGCCCATAGAAGAGATTTTTAGGACTTTCGAAGCAACTTTGCAGGTGTGAAGACTCACGAAATTCGAAGGTGCTGGGCTTGATTATCAGTCACGGTGAAGGTGAATTTTCGCATTGAGAGATCAACTTGCAGGAAAGTTGTTTATTGTTTTCAGGTTTTTGAAATGCCCTTAATGGAAACGGTCCACTCCTTTGGAGGACACAGAGATGTAGGCATCATTTGTTGAGCCGAATTTCGTTATCACGTTTCGAGTTTTTAGTAATTTTCATTTTTTGTGCATGATTTTGATTCAGTTTGCTGAGTTGTTTTTAATTAGTAAATGAACTCATGCAAGTAATTCAAATTTTGACAATTATAACACAACGTTATTAAAAAATTGGTTCAATAACCGAGAATGATTTATGCCAAAACATTTTGCAAGTTCTTTTGAGTTTTTCGAGAATTTGATAAGTTTTGAGAAAATCAATATTTGTATTTTGAACTTCACTTTGAGTTTATCAGTGGAGTTTACGGATCACTTTCTATGCATGTATTTAGACTATCCATGACCTCATCATCCACTCTAAATGAATCTGTAAAGAAAAAACTTGGAGTTCAAATAGGAGGCCGTTGCATGTATATATCGATGGAGCTACTTGCTCCATCTACAGTCAATCAAGAGCCAAATGGGCTCATGTATTTTTTTATTTTGCCCATAAAAATTTTCTATGCTCTCCTTGACCATGTCCATGGCCTCATACAAATAACCCATCAGATTCTTTTCTCAATCCACCAAACAGATAACTCTAACTAGAGGCTCTGGCACCTAAAAACAACTAACGCATAATTTTAAAATTTAAATTAAGATAAATTTGAGTTGTTTATTTAAAAATAAATAAATCTTAACTAAAAAAAGTTAATTCCAAAGTTAATTTTATGACCTCATCCATGGTTTTTTCAAAGCCATCACAAAATTTGGTCTTCTTAACCTTTTGTCCATTGATGTTCTTACTATATGGAGATTCTATCCAGGGTGTGCTCACATATATTTGCTTAAGAGATCTTAGGGAGGCTGAAATGCTTTGCTATGTGATGAAGTGTGTAGTAAATCTCGTGACCCCTGAACGCACAAACTTTTTTCAGTTGGTATGTTCTCTCATCAAACTTAGCACCCAAAGATGATTGTAGATGTTACCCCCTGATTCCTCATCAAATAAACTTGCTAGATTATCCGTGGATATTCGCAATTAATAAATTTGGATTTGGATATATTTTTTTACTAAGCTTGAGATTTATGATCTTTTGGGATAATAAAATGTTGCTTAGTTAGATGTTAATACATGATTGCTTATTGTGAACTAGTTTATGTTTGCACTTATATTTTAAGCACATTAATGTTGTGAATCAGTTATATATATATATATATATATATATATATATATATATATATATATATATATATATATATATATATTGCTTATGATTATCATGTGCGAAGAATCTACTTGTTTATATATTATGAGGTAGACGCAAGGGAATTCTTCCCTCGAGTGTACTGGAGGGAAAGCATCATCAAAGATGGTGTTATAGATAGAGACATCGCATGTCAAGAGAGCACTGGTGGAACCCTGCATACACACAGTAGTTAGTTATGATATAAATGCATTTAATTGATTATTGTGTGTTTAATTTTTATTTAGAATATTATTTTATATGGTTTTCTAGTATAGGTAAATGTCGTGCCATTAATACACATAAAGGTAAAAATTTAAAATACGGAGTATTTATACTTCAAAAATTGCCATTTAATTACTTAGAGATATTTAATTGTTTAATTGGGGCATAGTGGGCAAGTATTATTTGAGTTCGGGTTACTAAATATGTTTATCTGAAATTTCATATTATTTTAAAAAGTAAATAAATAGACATAATTATTTTTTGTGAAATAAAATTAAAAAACAAAACTAGAGATTAAATATAAAAAGAAAAGATAAAAGAAATAAATACAATTAAATGATTAAAATAAAAAGACAGAATACACAAATAAATAAATAAAAGAATTGTTTAAAAAAAAAAGGAAAAGTATAAAAATAAATAAAACTCTCTTAAAAACAAAAAGGAAGGCCTGCACCTATCATATATATGTGGAGAATTAAGGGGGAGAAAATGATATAGAAGGAAAAATAATAAGTATCAAAAATGAGAAAGGAGGAAGAGGTGAGAGAAGAGGGATGCAACTTTGGAGAGGAGACCAGAAACGAAGCAAGTGACAAGGTTTCTATAAGAAGATAGGATTACTATGTAGGTGTTGTGAATTGATTTTCAATTAATCAATTAGTCCATTAATTTTGTGCTTAGCATAATGATTGAATGTTTGCTCGCTGCATGTTTGAGTAGAAAATAAAAATAAATACTTAAACTTCATTAAGTTTGTAGCATATATTTTTCTTTGTTCCCAGGTGTTGAACTACCAACTCATAGATTAAATTTTTGGTGAGAATTCACCTGCAGAAAACTGACACCACCATAAAGAAGGTGGATATTTAAATTAGATTCTAATAATTAAAATAATTTCTGAACTATTATTGAACATGCCTTTAATTATATTAAAGTCTGTTAATAATATTAGCTTGCCCGAAACAACGATAGTGTCATCCTTTTGAGACATGGTCTAAGAAATTAATAAACAACCATTATTTTTATAGGTTCGTATATCTGTAGGCATCTCTTGATATATTTATATCTATTCAGCAAGTGAATTTGTAATTGAGGCATCAACCTATATATATGATCTGGCTGTTGTCTTTTGCTAAACGCTGGAAGTTCCCTGCATGGTATCCCCTAACTTTACCTTTTCCAGCCATATAGATGGCGTCACACTTAAATTGGTCTATTAATTTTATCTAAGGTGTCATTTTATTGTTTGATCTTTTATTTTTTAGCACGCTGAGCATTTTAAACAATTATTAATATATCTATTTATTTATATTAATGCTCTTATTTGTTAGTTGTCACCCTTTACCTTAATGCTAGGACTTTCAGAACAAATAGACCGTTCTTAATCCTCTTTATTAGTGCTAAGAGTAAATTGGATTTAGTTACATCGCTGAAATTTTTAGAATAAATAAATCAAGTTTGCTTTATCATTGAGTCTCTGATCAAAACCTAATTATATATAAACTATATACACATTAGAGTGCAATCTCCTCTTTTAATATTGAAATGTTTATATATATATAATACATAAACTAATAGCTAATAGAGGATTGCTAAATTATGAATCCATGGATTTCAAAGTAATTATGTTCGAGTGCTAACAGAAAATTATGGACGTTGTAATATATATAATGTTCTCCATCTGTTGTATAATGAAAATCGTGAATAACAAATTGTTTTGGTATAGAACAAAATGGTTTATGGAATAATATAATTGGGTATAATATAGTATACCAATATCCAATATAGATTTTATATAGGTAACTAACATATTTTAAACAATGGGTAAATATATACTAATCTATATATTTTAATATATATATAGAATTACGGAAGAATATAAGTTGTGTATATATATTAATAAAGTTATTAATATGTATATTGTATTAATATGTTATTAATATCTCACTATGATATATATATCCGTCAAGAATCTTATTGGACTTATCTTTTTGAGAATTATTCTACCATCGGAGTTGGTCATAAATTTGGTATATAACAAGGCACATATGTTTAAATATATTTCCGTTAATATATATATGTATTTTATCAATATTTAATTTGACATATTTCACTAGATTACTTATCACTTGAGATATAAAAGAATTGTAGAACATTTCGATCCATGAAAATTAATTTCATAAATTAGTTTTGTCAAACGTAGAGTGGATAAACCTTAGAGTTGAACGGTTGAACATAATTAGCCTCTATTGAAAGTTAAGCCTTGAAGAGCTTTTAAATATCTTATTTATTAAAAAACTGTTACATAAAGTTTGACAATATATCAAGTTATGTGTTTATGACTTATATAGTACAATCAAAATGTGGGGTAGATTATTTTAATTAATATTCTCAGATGAAATATTAACCAGAAAATTTAAAGGATCAGTTAAAATTAGTTTAGCAAAATGATTGCTCGTAAATCCCTAATATAAATTGATTGTGAAACTAGATTACTTGTGTTTCAGAAAAATGAAGTTCTAGTTCTTCTAGATGTGGTATGTAAAGTACATTTTATGTATTTATAACTACTTCATTTGTTGATTTCTATGCTTAGTATTGACAACTAAAATGTTAAACCGTGGTTTAGAAATTGCATGGTAATAGAATATTTATATATAGTGCACATTAAGATGTGCAAGTACTAGCATATAGGGATTAAACATATACTTTATTAGATGAATTTAAAAAGTTATTAAGTTTCATAAGAATAAAGTATTGTGACCCTTGGAACTTAGAAGCAAATGAGTTAATAGGATAACAAGTTTATCTAACTCACTATTAGTATTGTGAAACACTATTAGTCATATGCATTCAGTATGGGATACTTGTGAGAATTTCATACTGAGTGTTAAATATATGGTTATACTCAGTAAATAATGGTGTATCATGATTCATGTTTTTATGTTGAGATACCCTTATATGTTTGTATGCATAATATACTCAAGTGGTGTAATACTTTACTGTTTATTATTTGCATGGGCGAATTGAGTCTTGAAATTCATAAGTCTGGTTTATGTGTTATGTAGTTAGGAACCTATGATAATATGGAATATCATAAGGTACTGCAAGATAAATGTATGTTGTACTCAAATGACACTTACTATAGTTATTATACCTAACTCATATCTACATTTGTTTGTACATTGCATACACACTAGCTATTATTGTGGATAGCGTGTGTTGTAGTGGGTAGACTTGTGTATGTGTGCATGCAAACTTTGATAATTTAGCAAATGTTGTGTTGAAATGTTATGTTAAGTGGGAACAATGGCTTATTTTATTATATATAGTTACTGATATAATGCGTGTGCTTTTGTGTATTTGAGATACTTCATATGATTGATTGTGGAAAATTGGTAGTTAAATTTTAGAACACCAGACTATGGTAATATTGGTTACCATAGGGTGTAGATAACTGAAAACCAATTACATTGTTTGAATTATATAATTAAATTGTATGTTTATCTGGGTGATATATTTGTAATTATTATTTCTAGTATGGGATAGAATATAATGAAAGATTCATGCATATGTTAAACAGACTTAGTGTATGATGTTGTTACTCTTATGTATAAGCATGTCATAGTAGGATGTAAGTTGATGAATCTTATGGTTGAATTTGTATTTGATCAATCTGCATGGCTAATGTGGAGTAAGGAGTGAGATAGACTTCACTGGGATTGCAATGTTAGATGAAGGTGGTCATATCAAATGGTGTTTATGAACTTGATTGATCTAGATCATTATATATTATCTATAAAATTTTGGACCAAAGTATGTTTAGTGAGACCTTATCATTTCATGAATATGGTTTATATGTATGTCTGATATCTTGTAATATATCAAATTTTCTATGATACACTGCATGTTTAATTAAAAATCATACAACACACAGGTACTAGCTTCTCTCTGGATTTTCGTGCTATCACTATCTACTCATCCATGAAGGGAGGGCCATATACTGATCGGATTAGTGTGGGGGATCATTGGTCTGTGGTTGGTATAGAAAAATGTTCGGATGATGCTCTCCCTCCCCACAACAATATTACTTATCGAGACAAACACTTAGGATTGTCATAGATATTGAAAGTCTAGGGAACTTGTGCTCCGATGAACCAGGTGTCTAAATTATGTACATTGTATTAGATTGAATATGACTATTGAATATTATCATGAAGAATTATAACTAATTATTATATATTGACAGTGGTGATTACAGAGTTGTATCATTCGTTGAGTTGCTGCATTATTTTCTATATCCATTTTATGAAGCATTGTCATGACATTAGAGTTTTGTGATATAAAATGTAATGTGTACTTATTTTTATCACTCAAGTATATATGTGATTTCCATTAGACTTTCAAAATGTAGTCTACTTGTATATATACACTTTATTTTAAAAAATCATGCATGCCTGTCTAACCCAACAAGGTTATTACAGTAGATGTACGTTGTGATATATTTCATCTTTTTTACCATATATTTTACCCATGACATCTTTTCTATGTCTTCAACTATGATATCAATGCAATGTGTTTAGCATGGGCTCCAAAAAAGTGATGGGTGTCTCTCCTCAAGAAGTCTCCTCTCTGCTATATACGTTGTTTCATTATCGATCATAATTTAGATGGTGTTCTCGACACCCACCTCTATGACCACCTTGTACAACATATCACACAAAGTTTGTGCATTTTTCACTTTGTCAAAAGCATCAATGGACTTCAATAACATTAATTATTCACTTGAAGCCACTCAAAAATTAATCAAGGTGTGGTTCTTTCCATCCGTTTACTTATCAGATAAAATGTTACAACCCTTCTTGTGCCATACTCTTTTTTGCTCGTCTACATGTATCTTTTATAACATCTTCTAACAGTGGGCCTTTCAAGTCATGAGGAATAGAGACTTTGAACCCCTTCCAAATAACAGTGAAAGCAGTTACCAAATTCTCTTAGTATGGGCATCTCACCACATTGAATGGAATGTTATTATAGTACCAAAATTTTGCCACTACCACCCTTGATTCATTATATAGTTCCTTATTCTAAACTATACCTTCGAGTGAAGGTTGTGCTCCAAGAGTATTTTAAAAAACCAAAAAACCACATAAATGTGAACTTACACTATCTCCACTAGATGAAGACCATCTTCAAATCACCCTTCACGTAATAGAAGACCCATAGATTGCTAACTCATCAGATTTTGCTCTTGTGGCCCCCTATTTGATATGGTTGGAAGTGCATTGGCAATGTTTTTTTTTTTTTCTTCCTCGTACATTATTATGACAACAACCATCTCCATTTGAACTTCATGTGATGCTTTATCACATAGCCACACATCATTTTTAGAATTTATGTTATGTGGTACTTGAGGCGATTCACCTCTACACTCATCTTAAACCCATGGTAATTACATATCACATAGTTGAGTTCTGGGTGGTACTTGAGGCAATTCACCCCTGCACTCATCTTAAACTCATCAGATTTTGTTCTTGTGGCCCCCTATTTGATATGGTTGGAAGTGCATTAGCAATTTTTTTTTTTTTTTTTCTATCCTCATACACTATTATGACAACAACCATCTCCATTTGAACCTCATGTGATGCTTTATCACATAGCCACACATCATTATTTGGAATTTGTGTTATGTGGTACTTGAGTTGATTCACCCTTGCACTCATCTTAAACCCATGGTAATTACATATCACATAGTTGAGTTCTGGGTCATCAACACAATGTTTTTAGGTTGGATCATCAGACTTTTAAGATGACTAATGCTATGAGAATCAGATGTGATTTTGAAGTTAAAATATGTCAATATGAAATTTCAAACAGTCTTAGAAGTTGGAGCTCAAACCTAGCAAGTTATAATAGTATACAATTTGAATTGGTGATTATGAAGTTACAATATGATAAAATATTTAATTAAATACTCAACTTTCAAAATTCAAGAGAATAAGATAACACTATGATAAAATGTGATGACTTTATATCTAATGTATTTTCAAAAATACATTATTGAATTATCATTGATTTATTTACTTCCCTTTTTTTTTGACAATTAGTGGTTATTACAATCCTTGTTTTTAGTATTTAGTGTTTATTATTTACTATTTGCCATTTTGGCATTTGATATAGAATTTTAGTTATAGAATTATCCAAGACTCAGATTGATTAGTGCTCACTGTATTAAAGAAATGATAAAATAATTAAACAGTTTATCGGGGGCTAAAAATTATAATATAAATTTTAAAACCTATATAGCTCGAAGGTCATAATAGTGGAATGCAAAAAATTCCTAAATGGTTAGACAATCAATTGCCCCAAACCTACTAGTGGTGGTTGCTACACTGTTGATTACGCCCAACTATAAGGGCCAAGGCCACGATGAGGCTCAAGCTACTTGCAGGGTGGGTATTATGGGCCACAGCAACCAGTAGCAGTATTTAACTTTTTGAAACCCTCAAGCTTCAACTCACACATGCATATGTTCACAACACACAAGCA
This sequence comes from Torreya grandis, assembly GCA_037957365.1. NCBI lineage: Eukaryota > Viridiplantae > Streptophyta > Pinopsida > Cupressales > Taxaceae > Torreya > Torreya grandis. Next base: position 2,127,268 of record JARHVA010000910.1, on the reverse strand, counting down.
GAGTAGAAACAAGAAAAAATTGATGGAAATGAGACAGAATGTGACATTTTTTTTTTAGTTTTGATATGTTTTTACATTTGGTGGTTAGCGGCCTATTAACATATCAAAAATCATGGTTAACAAGTAACGACTCACCGTTAACTGCATTTTTTGGCATGTTAACAGGGTCACGATTAATGGGTAATCTAACCATTTGGAAAATGTTTACAGGTTTTTCATGGGTACCCATTAGGTACCCGTATTTTTTAATACACAGGTTAGGACCTATCAAGGTGGTCTTCCCTACTTTATATAATTGATTTCACATCTTTGTTGTGCTTACATTCATATCAACCTAAGGATAAAATTTTTCTTTGTCATCTCTTGATTCTATTATTGCACATTTTGCTTCTTCTAGATTCTCATTTTATCCTTGATTCCTTGAGTGTATATCTTGTGAGTTTCAATTGCATTGACATCATATTTTATCCCTTATATTGCATACATAATCCACATTTTCATAGTAAAACATTGAATTCTTGATTGTGATAATTTTGGTAATTTTTACATTGATTTTAGTCACAAGCTTGATTTTGATTTTGTGCATCACTATTTGTACTTTCATCATTTTAGTGATGTTTGCATAACTCTTAAATTTTATATCTACGTTAATAATACCATTATTCGAGGTATATGTGCATATATCTTGCTTCGTGATTTTCATGTATTCTTAATTGCATCCATTTTGGTTTTACATCAGTTTAGACATTGCATTAGTGTTATTGCATCATCTACACATAAATCAATCATATTCATTGATTATATGCTTGTTAGTTTCACTCACAATCTTGCACATAATATATTTTCTTAGCTTTAATATAATCTTACCATCACTTACAATTTCATAGATCAAGGTGTATATCATATATCTTGATGGTTTAGTCTCTATTGGCATTCATCATAGCTCTATTATCTATAGTATAATTCTATTATTATTTTTAGCTATTCTTTTAGTACTTTAGAGGTATTATAGTTGTTCTTGGAGACATTGGGCAAACTCAAGTAACTAGCGTATCAGTAATGGATTACTTGGATTATTATAAATATAAGAACTAAAACTTCCATGTACATCTTGGTACCCTCCTTTGTCATTTCAGCAAGTAGATATAGGATTATTTGTTGCTTGATTGAATTTCAGGCATAGCTTAATCACACATTTTGTTTGTTTCTTTTCTTTCATTGTTTTAATTAGTAGCTAGATAGGTTGTTTGTTGTTTGTTTACTCTTACTGTAGTTTTTTTGGGTTCTTTGTGGAGTGTTTGTGTGTGATTGATTATTGCTTGTTTAGGTTAGTCTTTATTCACATATTAAGTTTAATATTTGGAGGCACAAAGTTGTTCTAAGCACAAGCTACTCTTCCCATTATCCTACATCTTCTAGCCTATTATTTTGACCCTATTTTTTGGTAGGATTTGCCTAGATTGCCTCTTTTCTTCTTATATCTTCTCCATTCTCTTATTTCTTGGTCATTTTATGACTGTATCCAGTCATGATCAACATATCAAATATGGACATGTCTCATTTATATGCAACCCCTCCTTTGCATCCTCAAACTAAAATTCCCTTGATCCACCTTTAAAACTAACCTCCTTATTCTCCAATTCCCAGCTCTTGATGAATACAATGATGCACCTAACAAATCTTGGGAATAAAGAGCCTATGAGAAGCACTAACTCCTACAACAGTAATGTAAACAACAAGCTCAAAAAGACCAAAAAAATCTAGAGTTTTTGATCCTTTGGCTATTCTAACACGACCTTTTAAGGAACATTATAGTAAGTCACAAGATTAGCTAATGGGTTTTTTTGTTCAATGACATATCCATAAAAGTGGGAACCCACGCTTGTGCGTAGTAAGTGGGTTTAATGTGACACTTGTAACCCTTTCCTAAGTGATGGTTAACCACTTAACCATTTCTTTGTAAGGTGTGGGTCAGACACTTTAATTTCATTGTGCATCTTGTTGTTCTCAAAATCTATCACTCATTTTTGGGACAACATATGAACTATTTCGGGCTTGCAGGCCGAAATTATCTCTTCCCTTTTCAAAAATTATTTTGAGCATTCAAATTCTTCATTATTTAAGCTTTTTCAGTTAAGGGATTAATAGATTCAACAGGTTCAATGGCTTCAACAAGTGAGCTCTCTCAAAGAAGCAAGTTTCCAACAATTAGGCAATTTCAAGATTGGTTCAACGCTTCGGTTCAACCAAAAATGTTCATCGACAAGCTTCAAAGGAAGGATTGAACCATTGAACCATTGAACCCCACTTCCAAAAGGTTCAACGGTTCAATGAGTTTAAAGGTTCAACGACGTCGACAAGCTTAAAGAGTTAAGTACTTTGTCAAAGGTTTAAAGTTTAACCGTTTTAGTAAGTTCAATTCTTTCAAAAGACTTAGTGAAAAAAAAAGTAATGAACTATTGAACCATTGAACTGTTGAACCTTGAACCAAAATGGTTCAATGGGTTCAATGGGTTTGAAGAAATTAAAACACTTAGAAGAAAAGAAGGCTTCAAATGCAATATTGAACCATTGAACCGTTGAACCAAAGTTGGTTCAATCGGTCAATTCAATTGATTGGTTCAAAGGACCGCCCCAAAGCTGAAGGAACAAGTGCCCTTGTGGAGGGCATGGAACATTGGTTCAAAGATCAAAAAGAAGGCCAAAAAGGTAAGGTTTCCTTCAGATTTTTGTCTGAAGAAATTACTAAGTAAAGGAACCCAAAGAATTCCTTCGGAAAGATTTTCCTTAGAAAAGTGAACAAGACAAGCCTTTAGAGTTTTTGTCCGAAGGAATTCACCCGAAAGACAAACGCCTGATGAAAAAAGACAAAGCCAATGAAAGATTTCTTTCAGACAAAATGTCCGAAGGAATTCCTTCAGACATTTTGCCTGAAAGAATAGTTAAAAGCCCAACAGAAAAATGGTTAAGGCAAGCGAAGAATTCCTTCGGATAAAATCCCTGAAGGAATTCCTTCGGACATTTTGCCTGAAGGAATGAAGGATCAAGGCCGCCCGAAGAAATTAACCTGAAGACCGCCTGAAGGACCCTGAAGGGCAGGTACCCTTGCAAGGGGCTCTCGGCACCCAGTAAATGGACCTTTCTCAGAGACCTGAAGGGACACCTTCCCTTCGGGGTGTTCCAAAGACAAAAGGTCGAAGGAATTTCAAGGCTTCAAGGGACTTAGAAAAATAAATGAAGAAATAGATTAAAGGATGAACCAATGAACCTTGAACCGAAAGAGTTCAAAGTTCAATGGTTCACAGGTTCAACGGTTCAAAAAAAACTCCAGACAAAAGAAGCAGCAAATGGAAGATTTCAAAGATCAGTTCAAAAGGATTGTTCAAGCAAAGAGCAATGAAGTGATTGAATCAGGGAGCTGAAAAAGATCACCTGAATTGTTGAACTATTAAACCAATGAACTTTCACAGGTTCACAAGTTCATGGTTCAAACAACCAATAACCATTAACGGCCCCGTAGTCATCAAATTTAAGGTAATGGAATATCCGTTAGTTTTTAAATATGGTGCGAAACTTGAAAAATAAACCAAGTGACCAGCTAAAGAAGAGAGCTCGAGAGCTCAAATTGCTACAGGGAAGAGAGAACAATACCAAAAGATTAGAAATATCTACAAGGGAGTTATTTTTGGTAGGTGAAACAGTCCACCAAGTAGACTTCTGAGTACACCCAAATCAAAGACGCGGCCTATTTTTCTTCTATGAAGTGAAGGCAAAAGTGGACACCTACGTAAATGAGGAGAAAATGACCAGACAGTCTATACTTTGGAGGAGACATATTAGATGAATTGACACACCACAGTTAAGATCGATGCATTATTTCAAGCATGGTCCCTCGACAGAATTAAAAATGCATTCAATGCATTGACCGCAGCATGGGTCGTTCCATGGATCAAAGCACCAAGCCTTCCTTGGTTGCCATATATTGTAATCTCTTGTCTTATGTGAAAGAGAGATCTTTCAATTAGAAAATCAAAACTCTGCTAAAATTGAGAGGCGATTATTGAGACTTTGAGCTTAGATTGTTCATCATATTTCTTTACTTGAATGAAAAAGCAAGTTACTTTCAGACTGTGTACTGTTATAGCTTGTGTCAGTTTAGGAGATTGTTCTTATGTCTATTTCTTGAATGCGCTCTTATCCATTTTATTGAAATAAATAGAACTAGTGGAAGTAATCAAGGTGTCCTGAAGCCAATTGTGAAAAGACTTTGTGTTGTCTACAATTGCACCTTTAGTGTGTGTCTATTTTATATTTCTATGTAAAGGACTTTGGGATGAATTTGTGCCCTTATTGTTCTTAGTATTTCACTCTTGGGCAGTCGAGGTAGAGACTTTGTGCTACATCTCAATCTGCTAGTTACTACGCCCTGTTACCAGTTACTTGTCACTGTCTGAAAAAATTCTTACTATTTTTTGCAAGATCACTTCTGAAAGAAGAGAAGTGTCTTCAGTATTATCACTAGGATTTTCTCCTTTATTTGTAAACATCATCTCTGAAAAAAAAAGATGGATAGTGTAATCCTACCCCTGAGTGTTATTTTTTGCTTATATATTTAGTATATAGCTCCTCATATTTATAGGGAACCTCCCCTTGATGAGAGGAGAGATTTGTCCCCTTTTGATGTGGTAACTTGCACATCTGGCCAACCAATCTCCCTTGTTGTGGTTGATATGACCTATTTTGCTCATCAGTTAGCTGATTGACAAAATATTCACCCAACAATTTTTTGGTGACTCCGCTAGAGAAGAGCACGTAGTTTGAAGCTTCAAGCTGAAGCAGAGCTAGCTCTTTTTTTATTTTTGTTCTGCAATCTGGCAACTCCATGCTATACCAAAAATTAGAGAGTCCAAAGTGTTGTTGACTCTATTTTTGAGTTGGTGCAGCAAGATAATTTTGTTTTGTTCCCTCCCCAACCTTAAGTTTAACGATTCAAGAGTGTTCCTCTTACTCGTACCAGGTCACCAACACAAGGCAGAGTTTTGCCTATACATACTCCACCCAGATTTGTTATCTTAATTTTACATAACCAAATCATGGTTGTTCAAGGCCCTTGGGGTAACTCTTTTGGTCCACTAAATTTGACCCCACCTTTGCATGAGCTTCCATGTAGTTCAAAGAAAAATTTCTTCAAATTTTTTGGTGATGAAAAAGTTCATCCTGATAAACATATTGCTGCCTTCAGCATAGTCTATGGTGTGATAGGCGTGGAGTATGAAGATGTAACAGTCAGGCTATTTATGAAAACATTGCAAGGTGCTGTTGCACACTGGTTATACCATCTACAGGCCCAAACTGTGACCGACTGGATCACTCTTAAATCTAAATTTGAAGCCAGGTTCAAGCCTACAGAAGATGCGCATGCCTTGCTGGCCCAACTCACACAGATGAAGAAGGAACCTCATGAATTTATGAGGGATTTCATTGCCAAGTTTGACAAGTTGAGGAACTAAATTTCTATAATTGCTTAGTCAACACCTAAGAACCTTAAATGCTTCTTCATCAACTCACAGCTGTCTGAAGTGAGTTTTCTGCTGAGACGAGTTGGCCACATAGACCTTGATGCTGCTTAAGATTTGGCTACTGAGGTAGAAGATGACCTTATCTTGGCAGGAAAGATAAGGAGAGATCATAACAAAGGTAAAGCTTCTTCATCTTCTGAATACTCACCTACAGTCACCACTGATTCAATGGTGTAGAAGCTAGAAAATGAATTGCTAGCTCTTAGAAAGCAAATAGCTCAAGGGATGTCATATTCTCCTTCATACAGAGATGTACCAAGGAGGACATTCCCCAATCAGTCATACCAAGACCATGCTGCCAGGAATCAAGGGCAGCCAAATCATCTTCCTCCCCCTCAGAAAAAATTTGGCCATTGAAGCACCTCCAACTAATTCAGCAGTTAGATATCTTGAAGCATAATCAGATTTCTCCTTCTAGTATGAGTTGAACCTAGAAGATGATGCTGATCTCTTCGCAAAAAATTAAGAAGAATCAATTGGTGACTCCAACATTAGTTTTTTTAATTACCAAGATGAACTCAGAAGTGAAGGTAAAGTAGTTGAGGGATCAGACGCTATTTTTACTTGTTCTAAGAACCAGTCAGTGCAACAAGTTAGTAAAGAGAAAATAGATGAATGAACTCAGCGTGCAATTTTAATTGCTATGTAAGGAACCACTCTACCCTTCCAACGAAAGGACTCGATGACTGCTAAAAAGGTGAGTACCTCAATTGCGCCTTCACCTCTAATTTCAAATTCGCTGACCAATCCTCCTCTTAAAAATCAAAAGGATGAACTCTCATCCTCTATTCCTAGTCCATTTCAGACATTTGACATAATTGACCATATAAAAAAAACTAAAATTCAAATGTCTAAATTTGAATTTCTGCAGTCCAACTCTAAGCAGTTGGATAAGTTGGTTCAATGTGTAAAGAATTAAACTATCCCTGCAAGATAAGATGCTAAGAAAGTAACTCATGATCCCCCAAAGAACATGTCTACCCCAAACAATCTTGTCATTACTCCTACTGCCCCTGGAAAAATAGAGCCTTTTTATGTTTTCATGTTAATAAACGATCATAAGCTGAGCAATTACATCATTGATTATGGAGCTTTAGACAATGTCATGCCTGCCAAAGTGGTGAAATCCCTTAGTCTCACACTGACCAAGACATTTGGGAGATGTTTATCTATGGAGAACAAATAAGTGTTATTACTGAGACAAATCAAGGACGCCCAATTTGCATTTGCAGCATTTCCAAACAAGAGAATCAAGATGACTATTCTAGTGGCCGACATTCCAACATCATACGACATCCTTCTGGGGTGAAATTTTTGTAAGAATGTTGGTGGTGAGTTAAGCATGGACTTATTTGAAGTGAGAATTGTAATCAAAGACGTTATGCGGAGATTGCTCCCTGAGAAGGAAGCAAAATACGTGGTCACTCAAACATTAGCACCTGAAGCTCAAATTTTGTTTGAGTCTTCAGGCATGGATAATTACTTTTTATCCACAAAAGAAGTCTATGAGGCACCTGGTGAATCTCCTGAATGTGACAGCCTAAAAATGGTTTTAGTTAGAATAACAAAAGAATTGGTGGAATGCAATGCAAGTGTAGAAGAATCTCCCCCTCCAAACGAAGAAAAATTTAAAGATAAATTAGTGTCTGATGAAGTATGGATTTTGGAATTTGATGGCAGCTATTCCTCTATCAGTTCAGGAGCCGGTATTATGTTGATATCTCTTCAAAGAGATTTTCTTCTTCTTCATATAAGTTGCAGTTTAGCAACACTAACAACACAACTGAGTATGAATCTCTATTGCTTAGATTGAAGGCTGCTCGAGACAAAGGCATCAAACTCCTTCATGCCAAAGGAGATGCTGAACTGGTGGTTTGTCAGATAAGGAACCTATATCAAACCAAAAATAAAAGATTGCACCATTACCACAATTTAGTCTGGGATCAAATTGAAAGCTTTGATGCTTTCAACATCTCTGTCATACCCAGAGAATTCAATGATAGAGTTGATGCATTGGTTGTTTCAACAGCTCTCTTAGTTCCTCACTCAGACTTCAAAGGAGACAAGTACACTATCAAACTAGTCTTTTGACCAAGTGTACTTGATAATGCCAGTCATTGGTAGGTGTTTAACAATGACCACTAAATCATTGCCTTCTTGGAGCAAAAAGACAGCTTTGAACAGCTACACTTCGAAGGCAATAAACCTCAAATGCTTGAACCAACCCCTGAATCAAGCGTAGAGTTAGCTAAATAATTCTTAAAATTTAAAGGGAATAAAATTATCATAGGCTTGGTTTCCCTTGAGACGCTATTTGACAAACATGATAGGTTCATCAAACAACAACAAATAGATTCAAGCTACTCCCAAGATTTTGATCAAATAAATCTGGGTACCAAAGAAAATCTCAAGATGGTAAACATTGAGAAGTACTGCACTCCTGAGGAGAGATTCAAGTTCACTTATCTGCTCTGCTAGTATATGGATGTCCTGGCATACTCCTATGATGATCTAAAGTCACTTAGGCTTGAAGAAATTCACCATGACATTCCTCTCAAAAGTGATTCAGTGTCTTACAAGCAAAACTTCAGATAATATAATTCAAAGATATCAGGGATTATTCTGTTTAAAATATAGAAAACGCTGAATGCTAAGATAATTTTTCCAATCCATCATTCTACATGGATTGTAAACATAGTCCCTGTGAGGAAGAAGAATGGCAAAATTTGCCTTTGTGTATATTTTATGAACTTGAATCAATCATCCTTAAAAGATAACTATCCTCTGCCTATCATGGATCAAGTCCTTCAGACAGTGACTGGTTTGAAAATGTTATCGATGCTGGATGGCTTTTCAGAGTATAATCAAGTTGAAGTTAGTGAAGCAGACCAACATAAGACTGCCTTCACCATACTTGGGGCACTTTTGCCTATTAAAGAATGTCATTTGACCTGATAAATGCTGGTGTCACTTTTCAGAGAGCAATGGACCTTGCTTTCAAAGATAAAATAGGTAAGTTTATTATGGTATACATGGATGATTTAACAGTCTTTTCTAAGCATCACCCTGATCATGTGCATCATTTGTAACAAGTGTTGAAATGATGCCACCAGAATCGCATTTCTTTAAATTTTAAGAAGTCTATTTTTGGGGTAACAAATGAAAAACTTTTTGGGCACATTGTGTCCCGAGAAGACATAAAGATTGACTTAGACAGAGTCAAGTCCATTTAGGAACTTACTCTGTCCACAAGTAAGACTACAGTTCATTCTTTCTTTAGAAAAGTAAATTTCTTACGAAGATTCATCTCTAAGTTCGCTAAGAAGACTCGCCATATTGTAAATATGATGAAGGAAAAGACCACCTTCAGCTGAACTGAAGAAAGAACATTAACATTTCAAGACATAAAAAAAGCGATTGCCCACACCCCAATTCTAGTTTGTCCAAATTATACGAAAGATTTCACCATATATAGTTATGCTTCTGAACACACACTTTCAACAATTCTGGTTCAACAGAACCAAGAAGGTGTAGAATCTCTCATTTCTTTCATGAGCTATCATCTCAAAGCTCATGAGCTAAAGTACTCAAATATAGAGAAGCATGCTTATGCTAAAGATAGTAAAGCATTTCTGCTTTTACATCTTGAATTCACACGTTACTACCCTAATTCTTGACACCACAGTCAAATCCATATTAACTCAGCAGGAGTTTGGAACTAAAAGAGGGAATTAGATTGCTAAAATTCAGGAGTTTGATCTAGTCATCAAACCAATGAAGCTAGGGCAGGGAAAGGGCCTATGTCAATTGATTGCTGACAATAGATTAGAAGAAACAGAGCATGGAGAAGAAGAAATTGAAGACACACCAACAGTCTTATTCATTTCCACCACAAATGAGTGGTATTAAAATATTGCTTATTTTCTTACTTATAGTGAGTGTCCTGCTCATCTATCAAATAAAGAAAGGAGGACTGTCAAGTTGAAAGTTGTCAATTTTGTCTTGTGGGACAACGACTTGTATAAGAGAAGCTTGAGTGTTTCTTCGCTGCGTGGAGAAAGAGCAACAGAACCAACTTTTGAAGTCCTTCCATAATCTGACATGTGGAGGACATTTTTTGGCTCTTGTGACTGCCCATAAGATTCTACGAGCCAGGTATTACTGGCCTACTCTCTTCTAAGATGCATACAAATAGGTATGTAGATATGAATTATGCCAATAGTGCGTTAGAAGACTCAAATTGGTTGCTCTACCTCTTAAGCCAGTGGTGATAGAAGAGCCATTTTAGCAATGGGGAATTGATTTCATTGGTGCTGTAAACCCATCTTCAAGTGCTGGACATGATTGTCCTCACATCAACGACATATTATTTTAGCAAGTGGGTGGAAGCTATTCCAACCAAGCATGACACTTCAGAATTAGTGTGCAATTTTCTCAAAGAGAACATCATTTTTAGGTTTGGGGTCCCAACCAAGATTGTCACAGATGATGTAGTGTGTTTCTCTTTCCAGAAGATTACTCAGTTCTACTTTTACTATGAGATTACCCTCTCTCACTCTTCTGATTATTTCTCACAAGGGAATGGCCAAGCAGAATCAAGCAACAAAAATCTGGGGACCATCATCACGAAGCTGGTAGATGACAACCAACGAACATGGCATAAAGCATTGGTTGATGCTTTATGGGCAGATAGAATTACACCCAAGAGAGAAATTGGTATGTCACCTTTCAAACTTCTTTATGGTCTCAATGCTGAGATACCAATCACCCTAGAATTGCCAACATTGAAATTGGCTAAGGCAGTTGAAGATCAGACATATGAAAGCTCCATCAACAAGAGGATCATGTGCTTGACTGAGCTGGATGAGTAGCGAACCATGGTGGTGGACTGAATTGCTACGCATCAAAGTCTGGTGAAGAAGCTCTTCGACCAGAGAGCAAAAAATCATGATTTCTAGATTGGAAATCAAGTCTTGTTGTGGGATAAGAGAAGAGAACCAAAGGGAATGCATGGGAAATTTGATTCCCTTTGGAGAGGTCCGTTTACTATCTATCAGCTCAATGGTGAAACTAGTCTCTTGTTGAAGTATCAAGATGGCATGCCATTTTCTCTACCTCATAATGGGCAGCATCTGAAGCACTTTAATTCTTGAAGTATCAGATAAGATCTTCTATACATATGTATATTTATATAGTCTTTAGTTTTGTTTTGTGTTTTGTTTTCAATTTTTGGCACTTTTTTTTTGGATAGCATGACTTCATAGCCCAATGGCATACTTCGAGGCACTAGAGATTCTGGTTTCTACTCTCTTCAGTTGTTTTAAGTTTTCAACTGAAGGAAGTTCCCCAACTAGAGCCAACTGTTATTCTCAAAATCTATCACTCATTTTTGGGACAACATATGAACTTTTTTGGGCCTATAGGCTGAAATTATCTCTTCCCTTCTAAAAAATTGTTCTGAGCATTCAAATTTTTCATTATTTAAGTTTTTTCAATTAAGGGATTAATAGATTCAACATGTTCAATGGATTCAACAGGTGAGCTCTCTCAAAGAAGTAAGTTTCTAACACTTAGGCAATTTCAAGATTGATTCAACGCTTTGATTCAACCAAAAATGTTCATCAACAAGCTTCAAAAGAAGGATTGAACCATTGAACCATTGAACCCCACTTCCAAAAGGTTCAACAGTTCAACGAGTTCAAAGGTTCAACGACATCGATAAGCTTAAAGAGTTAAGCGCTTTGTTAAAGGTTCAAAGTTCAACCACTTTAGTAAGTTTAATTCTTTCAAAAGACTTAGTGAAAAACAAAGGAATGAACCGTTAAACCTTGAACCAAAATGGTTCAATGGGTTTGAATAGATCAAAACACTTAGAACAAAAGAAGGCTTCAAATGCAAGATTGAACCATTGAACCGTTGAACCAAAGTTGGTTCAATCAGTCGGTTCAATCGGTTAGTTCAAAGGACTGCCCCAAAGCTGAAGGAACAAGTGCCCTTGCAGAGGGCAGTGAACTAAAGGCAGGTGCCCTTGCGGAGGGTAGGGAACATTGGTTCAAAAATTAAAAAAAAGGCCGAAAAGGTAAGGTTTTCTTCAGATTTTTGTCCGAAGAAATTACTAAGTAAAGGAACCTAAAGAATTCCTTCAGAAAGATTTTCTTCAGAAAAGTGAACAAGACAAGGCAAATTCTTTTGAACAAAAACTCTGAAGGAATTCCTTCAATCTTTTGTCTGAAGGAATTCACCCGAAAGACAAAGGCCCGATGAAAAAAGACAAATCCAAGAAAATATTTCCTTCGGACAAAATGTCTGAAGGAATTCCTTTGAACATTTTGCCCGAAGGAATAGTTAAAATCCTGGCGGAAAATGGTTAAGGCAAGTGAAGAATTCCTTTGGACAAAATGCCCAAAGGAATTCCTTCGGACAAAATGCCCAAAGAAATTCTTTCGGACATTTTGTCTAAAGGAAATGAAGGATCAAGGCCACCCGAAGAAATTAACCCGAGACCGCTCGAAGGACCTCAAAGGGCAGGTACCCTTGCAAGGGGCTCTCGACACCCAAAAAATGCACCTTTCTCAAGTAAGCGAAGAATTCCTTCAAACATTTTTTTTAAAGGAAATGAAGGATCAAGGCCGCCCAAAGAAATTAACCCAAAGACCGTCTAAAGGATAGGTACCCTTGTGGGGGGCTCTCGACACCCAAAAAATGAACCTTTCTCAGAGCCCCGAAGGGACACCTTCCCTTCGAGGTGTTCCAAAGACAAAAGGCTGAAGGAATTGTTGATGCAGTGGATTGCACCCAGGGCAAGGAGGTTGAACTCCTGCCTTTCTACACGCAATAATGGAAACTCCCCTCTCACCTGTGGGACTGGCAAAGATGGAGGGGAGAGTCTCTAGGTAAGGGCTAGTTCCATTTGATGCATATGAGTTGTTTCAGTAAGTGCTAATACAGGTATATAGATATATAATGAGGGGGGTGAAAAGAGAGAAGGATTATAGGAAAACAAATCTACTCTAAAAGGGGTGATGCACCAAAATGATCCGACCTTCTCACACTCACACTTAAAATTAGACAAACACATACATACACTTTAAACTAGCAAAAAGACCAGGCTGCAAGAAGTTTGGCAGGGAGGCTTTAATGAAAAACACAAAAAATAGAGACTCACCAAAGGTGCTATGGAAAGGCACATTGTATAGTAAATTTCTTCTATTTCTACACTTCCGAATACAACTCTCCTTGTCAGCTACAGAAATGGCACCTTATAAACACCAAGTATGTTGGTGTTGAACCTGTGGAAGCATCAAGAAGCAATGACTAAACACAAACTAACACTCAGACATACCCAGAGATATCTAACCAAGATATAGGTAAAAAATGTGTTTATTGATTCAGGTGAAAAATTTTCAGGGCTACGCCTTACAAATGTGGAAGATGATTTCTCAAATGACAGGTCTCCAATATATAGAGGAAGAAAAGAGGCCTTTTGACACCCTTTTTACAAGTGACCCATGTGCCTTTCAAGCATTGGGATGAGGAAGCCGTCTAAATATAATGCTGTGTCGGCCCCTGTCAGGGTTTGAATTTATGAGCCACACCGTTACCCTGCTCGTCAATGCATATTTAAAGAAAAACAAGTTGCGCTACACTGTTTGTGCCTCTTTGATGATTGCATGGTAGGTACTGTGTCAACCATTGAAATAGCTTCTTGAATTGAAACTTTCCTGCGTCACTTGGATCACTTCTTCTGCTCCTTCACTTGGCCATTTTGCCTTCTCTTTTTCCCTGGGCTCTTTGTCCTTTTCCTGCTTTGTCTTCTTCTGCTCCTTCAGCCCTTAGGGGCGATCTTATGGCAGGTCACTGCATTCTTTAGGCTCATTCCATAGTTGGTGCGCAAGTAATTTTTAAAAAATAATGATTATTTCGTAGCCTTAAATTTGATGTCCTCAGACCCATCACCCTTGGACTCTCCTTCGGCTCTTTGGCGGGTCGCTCTTTCAAGTTTTCTGCTTCAGGGCTTTTTTTGCAGGCAAAAAGTCTGTGGGAATTGGATGCTTTGATTTCCTTTGTTTATCCCTCTCAGAAGGGAAAAGACCCTCAGCTTTTTAAGAATGGTCCATCATCCTTAGTGAGAGCCCCTCGCAAGGGCACATACCCTTCAGGGAGGCTTCTTCCTTCGGGTTCTGTTACTATGGCCTTTCAGTGAATTCCTTCATACTTTGGTGAAATTTTGACGACTTACCTCTTTGGCTCCTTTTGAAAAGTTCTTGCCCTCTGCAAGGGCTCTTAAACTCAAGATTGTCCTCCACGAGGGTACCTATCCTTCAGCCTTGGGATGCACCCTTGAACCAACCCGTTGAACCAAAAAGGTTCAATGGTTCAATCAGTTCAATAGTTTAAGGCTACGCGTCGAGCCGATTGAACCAAGCCGATAATCTATCCATTTAAACCACTTGTTGAATCATTTGCTTGAACCAATCCATTGAACCATTCGCTTGAACTGGTTCAATGGTTTAATGCTGTGCACCGAGCCCATTGAACTAAGCCTTTGAACTTTTCTCGCTTGCCTCAATTGTTGAACCTGTGCATTGAATTGGAGGCGTTAAACCAAGTGATTGAACCAACGCATTAAACCAAGCGATTGAACTGGTTCAACGGTTCAATGCTGCACGCTGATAAACTTGTTGAAGTGTTGAACTAAGTTGAAGCATTAAATCGGAGGCATTGAACCAAGTGATTGAACCAAAGCATTTGAACTTTGTTGATGAACTCACTGATTGAACCAAGGTGTTGAACCAAGCGATTAAACAGGTTCAACGGTTCAAATGTGCCAACTCTTCTTGTGATTTTCTTCAGACAAGAGCCTGAAGAAGCTTTGTAAAACCCCATACTCTCTGAAACCAATTTTCGTCTGCCAAGGATTACACCTGCTAAGTCCGTAGAAAAACTTGTGAAGTTCGTAGAAACCTGCAGATTCTGTAGAAAACCAAGCTCTGTAGAGTCCATGGAAACCTACAGAGTCCATAGAAATTCTTGGACTTGTGCAAAAAATCAAAAATGAATTGGCCTTGAACAGCAGGGGAAGAAGGGGACTGATTTTTTGCCTTATTGGGCAAAAAATGGTCAACAAATTGGCGACTCCTAGGGGAAGCATGCCTGTTATGCTTAGAAATTAGTTGCCTCAAATCCATTGGGCACGGAGTCTGATTGTAACTTTAAAATTAGAAACAACCCTAATAAATTCTAGAATCAATCACGAAGATTTACCTCAAAGGAAACGAAAACACACACAAAGCTAAGAAAACTACTAACATGTGCAAAAAGCACTTAGGGAAAACAGGAAAAAAGCAAGGGAAGATATATATATGATGGAGAAAGGGCTCAGTGGTAATGCTTAAGATGTGTCCCATTAACTGGGATATAGAGTTCTTCACCATCCAACCTGGAGAGTTGGAATGCATTGTGCTGTTTACATTGAGTGATTATGTACGGGCCACTTCATAGGGCGTCAAACTTTGCATGCTTTCCAGTCTTAGCTCGATCTTCATCCCATTTCAAGACAATGTCTCCTTCAGAGAAACCTTTTGATGAAGATTTCTTATCAAAGTGTCTCTTCACTTGCTATTGGCGGCTAGTCATGGAAGCCATAGCCTGGTCCCTAACTTCTTGGAGTTTCATCAGCTCGCATAATCTAACCTCCATGCTAGTTCTTCTAATTACAGCTGGTGAACGAGATCCAAGGCTGGCAATTCAAGTGAAATGGGGAGCCTAGCTTCCCTTCCATAGACGAGTGTGTACGGCGAGTTACCGATTGCCCTCTTCAAGGTGACCCTATCCGCCCACAGGGCTATTTTCAACTTGGCATGCCAAGTCCTCTAATTTTCTTCCATGGTCCTCTTGATCCTGATCAAGTTTTTGTTGGTGGACTCAGCCAGCCCATTCCCCTGTGGGTAATAATTGGATGAAGTGCTGAGATATATACCATATTTCAGTGCCCATTCACTTGTTTTGGTTCCCAAAAAAGCCAGTGCATTATCTGAGATTATGGTTGTTGGAACCCCGAACCTTGCCACCAGGTCCTTATAAAACTTCAGGACCGCACTTTCATTTGCCTCCTTCAGAGCAACAACGTCTACCCACCTTGTGAAATAGTCCGTGGCGGTTAGAACCCACTTGTGTTTATCACTAGAGGGAGGATTAATCATCCCTATGAAGTCCAGGTCCCACTGCATGAATGGTTGCTCCACCTGAATAGGCTGTAGAGGCATGGCTACCAACCGTTGCTTCCTATCAAAAAGTGTGCACTTCTGGCACTTTCTTACCCAGGCATGGGTGTCCCTAAAAAGAGTAGACCAGAAATAGCCAGCTCTCATTATCCTTGCTGTAGTAGCCCTAAGAGCGAAATGACCGCCTGTTGGCCCATCATGGAACTCAGACAACACCTTGTCACCCTGATTTGAGTCTATGCATCTTAGAAGGACCTTTGAGAGATCCTTCATAAACAATACTCCATCAAATAGAACATAATTGAGAGACTAGAGCCTGAAGTACCTTCTTTTGGTCCTATCAAGACCCTGTGGGCACTCACTAGTGAGAAGGAAATGCCTCAGGTCCAATGTCCAATCCTTCATGACAGTTGGTTCTTCTGCTGTAGCTGCATCGTGAATTAGTAAGATGTCTTCCCTTTTCTACTTGAAGTCCGCAGCAAGGTGTTCACACAGGTCTCTTCCCCTCACCAGCTTGGTGATCTTGATGTCTATGTCATACTCCATTACCCTGGTGATCCACCTCGCTCTTTTCTCATTTAGGTCTTAGTTGGTCAATAAATCCTTGACGCCAGGATGTGGAACCATGAGGTGAATCTTGCTATTAGATAGCATATACCTGAATTTTTTAGGCTCCGTACTACTACCAAGACTTGCTTCTCTACATATGTGTATCTGACATTGAAATCCTCTAACCCCTGGGTAAAAAATGCAAGTGGTTGTTCAAGGTCATCACCATTTGCTTGGGTAAGCATGGCGGAGATTACCTCTTCATTGCCAAAAGTGTAGAGGTTGAAATCTTTGTTGAAGTTGGAGCTGATCAAAGTAGGAGCCTAGGTTATGGCCTGCTTGATGGCTTCAAAGCTATATTTCCTTTGTGTTGTCCACTTGAACTCCTCACCCTTCCTCAACATAGAGGTCAGTGGCTTGACTATCTCTGTGAAATTTGGAATGAATCTCTGAATAAAATTTATTCTATCTAAAAAGCTCTGCAGGCCTCTCTTGTGCTTAAGCAAGGACATCTCCAGGATAGAACAAACTCTCTCAGGGTCATTGGATAAGCCCTCTTTCGACACAATGTGGTGAAGGAGTTTCCCCTCGTGAATAACAAACACACATTTCTTTGGGTTGAGAGAGATGCCGACCTCTCTACACCTCTCGAAGATTTCCCTGAGGTGTTTCATGTGTTGGCTCGCTTCTTTGGAGAATATCGTCACATCATTGAGGTATACCAACACATTGTTGTTTATCAAGCCTCAAAAAACCATGTCCATGGCTCGCTGAAAGGTAGCACTAGCATTAAATAGCCTGAATGGCATCTTCTTGTAGGCAAACGTTCCCCATTTAGTAGTGAAAGTTGTTTTGTGATGGTCATAGCCTTGCACCAAAATCTGATTATATCCTGAATATCCATCTAGGAGGGAGAAATACTCATTACCTGTTACCCTCTGAAGGATCCGCTCTATGCTCGGGAGAGGGTAATGGTCTTTTAAAGAGACTTTATTAAGGTCTCTGAAATCAACACATAGCCTAATCTCCCCATTCTTCTTTTAGACATGAACAAGATTGGCCAGCCAGGAGGAATGTTTGATTGGAAATATAATCATGGACTCAATCAATTTAGCCAGTTCCTTCTGCATGAGAGGCTCAATCGTTGGGTTGACATGTCTCTGCGTCTACATGATTGGCTTGGTTCCTTCTTTTAATTTGATGGTGTGCTGGGTGAGTCTTGGGTTGAACCCCTTCAAATCACTATACTCCCAAGCAAAGACATCAACAAACTCCTGGCACAACAAAATGAAAGTCTACATTTCTTGAATTGTGCAGACTTTTACAAGTGCAAGCAGCTTATCCTTGAAGATCTCAACCTTCTCATAATTCTCCTCCTTAGTTGTGATGCATGTTTTATCACTTCTCAATTGGTCATCTCCATTGAAGATACTCTCTAGAGTGACCAAACCTTTAAGGAGCTTATTGTTCTTCAATTGAACAATCTGGTTGCCATATTGCTATTGCAGCTTTGCCTGGTTCTTTGTAGCGAACTTAGCTTCTTCTTACAAGAAGAATGCTATTTTATGGTCATTTTCGAAGACCTATCAGTTTGTAATGTTGTCGGGGATAGAGGGCCAAACTACCACCTTCAAGTAGCATGAACTGCAGTCTCAGCTTATCTCCCTAGAAACATCGAACTGAGCACCAATTGCTGCTAGCCTATCCACTTGTTTGTTCTACTCTCTGGGAATGGAGATGATATTGAAAGCAAGGAAATCTTCCACCAAGTCCCAGACCTTATGCTTGTAGGACTTCAGCAAAGAATTTTTTGTCAGATTCTGGCCTGTCACCTGATTTACAATTAGCTCATTGTCACCTAGAACTTGCAACTCCTTGATTCCTCTTTTCCTTGCCCATTCCAGACCATGGATAAGGGACTCGTATTCTACAACATTGCTTGTGCAAGAAAATTGGAAATAGAAAGTTGAAAAGTATCTCTCCTTTGAGGGGGAGACTAACATCACTCCACCACTAGCTCCCAACCTACTTCTGAAACTGTCAAAGTATAGTTGTCATAGACCTAGGTCCTCTTGGCTTCCCTTCATTACATTTGGTATGAAGGTACCCCTTTCGTGTATGCAGTAGACTCTAAGGCCTGCCTCCTCCATGGACTTGTAAGGGTCATGCTCGAAGTTATCACTTCCCCATTCATCCAAGAGTAGGTCTGCACTCTTTCAAGAGCAAAGGACAGAGATTGGTCTGTCTGGGACTCTTCTTGGTCGATAATGGTGTAGCTGACGTTCACTACCTTGAGCGAATATGGTTCCAAATGGTCCATGTGGAGTAGCTCAGATTCAATCTTTAACTTGGTCCCATACTTGGTTCTAAAAACTAGATAGGACCAATTCGCTGTTAGATAGCCACCTATCTTGGATGTGAAGTCCCTGGATAAGCAAATGGCAAAATAAGGAGGAACATCTACCACTACTATATCATGGGGGACTGAGAAAGTCAGGCAAGCATGTAATGTCAAGCTCAAACCCTTCATTATCCCAACTGTCTTTGCAGGTGTCCCATCCAACTACAGGACTCCCTTATTCATCTCTTCATATTTCAGTCCCAACTTGTCAGCGATGCACTTGGGCATTACTGAGGTACTAGCCCCACTGTCAATGATGCAGTTGTGCACCAATAAATTTCTTATAACCAAGGACACATAAAAAGTGTGAATTTTCTCTTCTTTCTTGACCTGGCCTGAAGTGGAAGGTTGTCCATTCATCATCAAGACATTATCGGTGCTCGCTGGGATAGCTTGTCGATCCAGCTCATGCAATTCCCTTTGTAGCATGTCTTTTTGTCTTAGTAGAGACAATGAATCCCATAAGGAGATGTTCATATGTAGCTTCTTCATCTGGTCCACCACATTTACTTGAGGACTGCCTCCCTTCAAGCTTTCTTTGGGGCTAATTCCAACCTAAGGTGCAGGCTGAGGGGCTGAAGGTATAAACGATGGTCTGAAGTTTGAGACCTTTTGATTTGAGTGTGATGGAGAAGGTGTTGCTGCCATTTGGGTAGTAGTATGGGCTTCTCCCATTGCTCTCCTCTTGAATTTTGTGTTGGTTGCAACACAGTTAGCCTGATTGTCTACAGCATCCACATAATTGATTGCACAGAACTCACCTTCCAGGTGGTTCATAAGAGTAGAGTCATGCTGACTCTGACTATTGTTTGTGATGGGTTGCATTAGAGCCTTGAAGACCTGGGAATGAGCGGCTGCCTGATTGTCTTGCCTATTTGAGTAATAACCCATCATCTCATTTGTATAAACGGCTTGCTCTTGACCATATCTCATGGTTAAACAACTCAGTTGTTCTTGCACAGGGTTGTTCTAAACGAGCACCATGACTTTAGATGATGAAGGGGGGCCTGGGTTATAGCCTTGGAAAGGTCTGGTTTGAGTAATCTGACCCTGTCCTTGATTGTAATTTTGGAAAGGGGGTCTTGGAGCTTGACCATACTGTTGGTATCCTTGGTTTGGTCTGTGGCTTTGAGCTTGCTGCCTTTTAAGAGCTACAAGTTCGTTTGACATACTCTGCAATAGACTCTTAACTTCATGAAGCTTATTGGATGGAGCAACAGCTAATTTTTCTATGATAGGCAGAGGAGCTAATGTGGGAGCAACTACCTGAATTGGAGGTAGCATTTCTAGGAAAAGTGGCATATGGGGTATAGGGGCTATTTTTCCAGCCTGTACTAAGCAATTTTCAGCTGCTATGACTATGTCATAGGCAGCAGGTAACACATGCCCTCCCATGGATTGTATCATAAAAACAATATCACTGTTTAATGCTCTTAAATAATATAGGAAAGCATAGCTAGCAGTTAGTCTTACCATAACGGGGACTCTATCCCATGTCTTCTGAAACCGCGTGTTGAAATCCTACATATATTCGTGTGGGGATCTTTTGTTGGTCGTCAACTGCTCAACAAGCGAGAGGTGGTCTCTCTTTTCTCCAAAACAGTCCGTCAATTGAGTACCCAATTCATTACAGGAATGGATTGAATTTATAGGCAAAGTCCCGTACCAGTCAAGAGCTTTGCCCTTGAAAGACAATGCCAGTAATCTGATTATGATATTTTCCTCTATGACATTGTGAATATTGCAGAGGTTAGCAATATTTCTAATGTGCTCAATGACTGTAATGGGCCCCTCTCCATCGAAAGAAGGCACATTTTTGAGGGTTGCTCTCAGAATTGGGTCATAATGTGGGCGATTCAAGGGGCTCTGACCATGAAAAGCTACAAAGGGTAATGCCATAGCTGGGATGGGATGTAACTGTGGCCTTGCTACGTATGCATTCCTTACAACAAGTCTGGGAGGGTGGTTTGCTAAATAAGAACGAGTCTTCTCAAATCTCAATCTTTTTGCTGAGTTTAAAGGCAATTCAATAAATTCGAAAGGGACACCCTTAGAAGCAGACCGTGTGGTGACTTTAAGCATAGGAAGTCAGACTGGTCTTTGATTAGGAAATGAAGTTCTTAACAGTGGAGTCGCCATATGCTATAAATAGTTGATTTGCTGTAACAAGACCAGCATCAATTTTGAAACTTTACTGAGTTGTAAAATTGGGTCCCACTGGGCGTGCCAAAAACTGTTGACACAGTGGATTGCACCCGAGGTAAGGAGGTTGAACTCCTGCCTTTTCACATGCAACAATGGAAACTCACCTCTCGCCTGTGGGACCAGTGAAGCTGGAGGGGAGAGTCTCTAGGTAAGGGCTAGCTCTCTATGATGCATCTGAGTTGTTTCAGTAAGTGCTAATACATGTATATAGATATATAATGAGGGCGGGTGAAAAGAGAGAAGGATTACAAGAAAAAAAATCTACTCTAAAAGGGGTGATGCACCAAAATGATCCAACCTTCTCACACTCACACTTAAAATCAGATAAACACATACATACACTTCAAACTGGTAGAAGGACCAGGCTGCATGAAGCTTGGCAGGGAGGCTTTAATGGAAAACACAGAAAATAGAGACTCACCAAAGGTGCCATGTAAAGGCACACTGTATAGTAATTTTTTTCTATTTTTGCACTTCTAAATACAACTCTCCTTGTCAGCTACAGAAATGACACCTTATAGACACCAGGTATGTTGGTGTTGAACCTGTGGAAGCATCAAGAAGCAATGACTAAACACAAACTAACACTAATACATACACAGAGATATCTAACCAAGATAGAGGTAAAAAATGTGTTTATTGATTCAGGTGAAAATTTTCTAGGGCTACGCCTTACAAATGTGGAAGATGATTTCTCAAATGACAAGTCTCCAATATATAGAGGAAGAAAAGAGGCCTTTTGGCGCTCTTTTTACAAGTGACCCATGTGCCTTCTAAGCATTGGGATGAGGAAGCCATCTGAATATAATGCTGTGTCAGCCCCTATCAGGGTTTGAGTTTATGAGCCACATCGTTTGCCTGCTCTTCAATGTATATTTAAAGAAAAACAAGTCGCGCTACATTGTTTGTGCCTTTTTAATGATTGCATGGTAGGTATTGTGTCAACCACTGAAATAACTTCTTGAATCGACACTTTCCTACGTCACTTGGATCACTTCATCTGCTCCTTCGCTTGGCCATTTTGCTTTCACTTTTTCCCTAGGCTCTTTGTCCTTTTCTTGCTTTGTCTTCTTCTGCTCCTTCAGCCCTCAGGGGCGATCTTATGGCGAGTCACTGCATTCTTTGGGCTCATTCCATAGTTGGTGCACAAGCAATTTTTAAAAAACAACGGCTATTTTGCAGCCTTAAATTTGACGTCCTCGGGTCTGTCACCCTTGGACTCTCCTTCGACTCTTTGGCGGGTCGCTCTTTCGAGTTTTCTGCTTCGGGCTTTTTTTTGCGGGCAAAAAGTCTGCGAGAATTGGCTGCTTTGATTTCCTTTGTTTATCCCTCCCAAAAGGGAAAAGACCCTCGACTTTTTAAGAATGGCCCATCATCCTCGGTGAGAGCCCCTCGCAAGGGCACATACCCTTCGGGTGGGCTTCTTCCTTCGGGTTCTGTTACTGCAGCCTTTCAGTGAATTCCTTTGGACTTTGGTGAAATTCTTATGACTTACCTCTTTGGCTCCTTTTGAAAAGTTCTTGCCCTCTACAAGGGATCTTAAACCCAAGACTACCCTCTACGAGGGTACCTATCCTTCGGCCTTGGGACACACCCTTGAACCAAGCCATTAAACTAACCCGTTAAACCAAAAAGGTTCAACGGTTCAATCGGTTCAACGGTTCAAGGCTGTGCGCCGAGCCAATTGAACCAAGCCGATAATCTATCTATTTGAACCACTTGTTGAATCGTTCACTTGAACCAATTCATTGAACCATTCGCTTGAACCGGTTCAACGGTTCAATGTTGTGCGCTGAGCCCATTGAACTTTTCTCGCTCACTTCAACCATTGAACCTACGCATTGAACTAGAGGCGTTGAACCAACACGTTGAACCAAGTGATTGAACTGGTTCAATGGTTCAATGCTGCATGCTGATAAACTTGCCAAAGTGTTGAACTAAGCCGAAGCATTAAACTGGAGGTGTTGAACCAAGTGATTGAACCAAGGCATTTGAACTTTGCTGATGAACTCGCCGATTGAACCAAGGCGTTGAACCAAGCGATTGAATGGGTTCAATGGTTCAAAAGTGCCAACTCTTGTGATTTTCTTCAGACAAGAGCCCAAAGAAGCTTTGTAAAACCCCATACTCTCTAAAACCAATTTTTATCTGCCAAGGATTACACCTGCTGAGTCCATAGAAAAACTTGTGAAGTCCATGGAAACCTGCAGAGTCCGTAGAAAACCAAGCTCTGCAGAGTCCGTAGAAACCTACAGAGTTCATAGAAATGGACCTGTAGAGTTCGTAGAAATTCTTGGACTTGTGCAAAAAATCAAAAATGAAATGGCTTTGATAGCAGGGGAAGAAGGGGATTGATTTTTTGCCCTGTTGGGCAAAAAATGGTCAACAGGAATTTCAAGGCTTCAAGGGACTTAGAAAAATAAAGGAAGAAACAGAACAAAGGATGAACCAATGAACTGATTGAACCTTGAACTGAAAGAGTTCAAAGTTCAATGGTTCACAGGTTCAATAGTTTAAAGGAAGCTCCAGACAATGGAAGGAAGCAACAAATGGAAGATTCTAGAGACTAGTTCAAAAGGATGGTTCAAGCAAAGAGCAAGGAAGCGATTGAACCAAGGAGCTAAAAAAGATCGCCTGAACTGTTGAACTATTGAACCAATGAACTTTCACAGGTTCAAAAGTTCATGGTTCAATATGGTTCAAACAACCAACAACCATTGATGGCCCCGCAGATGTTAAATTTAAGGTAATGGAATATCCATTAGTTTTTGAATATAACGCGAAACTTGAAAAATAAACCAAGCGACCAGCTGAAGAAGAGAGCCCGAGAACTCAAATTACTACAGGGAAGAGAGAACAATACCAAAAGATTAGAAATATCTACAAGGGAGTTATTTCTAGTACGTGAAACAGTCCACCAAGTAGACTTTTGAGCACACCCAAATCAAGGACGTGGCCTATTTTTCTTCCATGAAGTGAAGGCAAAAGTGGATAGCTACACAAATGAGGAGGAAAGGACCAGATAGTCTATACTTTGGAGGAGACATATTAGATGAATTAGTGCGCCACAATTAAGACCGATGCATTGTTCCAAGCATGGTCCCTCAACAGAATTGAAAATGCATTCAATGCATTGACTGCAGCATGGGTCATTCCATGGAACAAAGTGCCAAGCCTTCCTTGGTTGCCATATATTGTAATCTTTTGTCTTATGCAAAAGAGAGATCTTTTGATTAGAGAAGCAAAACTCTGCCAAAATTGAGAGGCGATTACTGAGACTTTGAGCTCAGATTGTTCATCATATTTCTTTACTTGAATGAGAAAGCAAGTTACTTTCAGACTGTGTGTTGTTATAGCTTGTATCACTTTAGGAGATTGTTCTTATGTCTGTTTCATGAATGCACTCTTGTCTATTTTATTGAAATAAGCAAAACTAGTGGAAGTAATCAGAAAGGTACTTTGAAGCCAATTGTGGAAAGACTTTGTGCTGTCTACAATTGCTTTTAGTGTGTTTGTCTATTTTTTATTTCTATGTAAAGGACCTTGGGACAACTTTGTGCCCTCATTGTTCTTAGTATTTCACTCTTGGGCAGTCGAGATGGAGACTTTGTGCTACATCTCAGTCTGCTGGTTACTACACCCTATTACCAGTTACTTGTCACTACCTGAAAGAAATCCTACTATTTTTTGCAAGATCACTTCTGAAAGAAGAGAAGTGTCTTCAATATTATCACCAAGATTTTTTCCTTTATCTGTAAACATCATCTCTAAAAAAAGAGAGATGGATGGTGTAATCCTACGCCTGAGTGTTATTTTCTGCTTATATATTTAGTATATAGCTCCTCATATTTATAAGAAACCTCCCCTTGATGAGAGGAGAGATTTGTCCCCTTTTGATGTGGTAAACCTGCACATCTGACCAACTAATCTCCCTTGATGTGGTTGATATGACCTATTTTGCTCATTAGTTAGCTGATTGATAAAATATTCACCCAACACATCTGACTAAAATATGCACTAAATAGAAGGAATGAGTGCCTTCATTTGTATCACCATTATCTCTACGTAATTACTTTGTCTATCAATGCCAGTAAAGATTCGTCAATTGTTATGCTCTTAATTTTATTTGTAGGGTAATTGTTGATTACCTTTTACATGATAGAATAAATCTGTTGTTACATTCATCCCTCAATGATGTTTTTCTAGGGCTAACTAAATCTAAAATTATCTTCTAACATGGTATCAAAATATTTGGGTTAGCCCCTAGGAATTTGAATTGTTTTTGTAAGGTCAACAATGATAAAAGACCAAGCATAGATTTTGTCACCTTTTTCATATTTGGGATCTTGGTCAACATTCATATATGGAGGTTATTATAGAGGGCATTTCCATAAAGATAGGGTTTGCTAATGGAAGACTAGCAACACGAAGGATTACAAGCTTGCACTCGTAAGTAAAGAGGGTGGAAACCATATCCCATAATGCTAGTTGGTGGTGACATATTAAGCCCATGTGGTAGAGCTTAACCCCCCCATCGAAGGGGTTTCAATGGGCTACATAGCGACAAGAAATTCTAACACAACATTATTAATGGAGGGTTGATACCATTTAATAAAGTTTGGTAGTCCCTTCTTCAATATATATAAGTGAGCTAACCCTCTTGGCTACCCCACCCCTCCTAAGACAGTTAGCCTTGGATGTCTTGGGGTTGGATTCCCTTGAGTTGATCTAAATTTAATAGAAAATCCGATGGACAATACTCTAAATTGCATAAATTAGTTATATGTTAATAAAAAAAATCTTTCAACCAAAAAAAAATGAAACCGAAAAACTCAAATAATATATATTAAAATGCAATTACACCACCCTCCTTCACCACACTACCCTCTTTAGAGTGAAACACCCCATTATATACAACCAAATTACAATAAGAAATGAAATCACTCAAAAGGGAAGATGGAGTAATCCACCTTGGAAGTCTAATAATTCATCTATTACCCTTGGATGAGGACAAACCAAATTGGTGGATATGGACAAATAAAGTCAAGCATGAATACCCGAATTTCGATTATAATTTTGATTTTCCATTATTATACCTTAGAAATCTAAAATTCCAATCTTTTCAATAATTCATTGGGGGGTCATTTCAAGCTATAATTGTGAAGAAACTTCTATTTTTGTTCAATGTTTTCCAATAATTTTATCTCAAACTTACACCTTCATCATGGGCCCTCTTCATACAATGAATATGGTTCTAACACATGGCAATAGGCGATTGGATTTATATGATGCAATGATGAACAAAAAAATTCAAAAATTGCATAGAGGCTAATCATTCCAAGTTGTGATTGGATTTTAAAATATCCATGAATTCATAGTATTGAATTAGGATGTGCTACTAGTTGAGGCTACATTAGATATGAGTTTTATATTGAAAAACAATTTTAAAGTTTAAATTAAAATTATTTAAGGTTTATATAAAAATATTTCAATAGCCATAATTTGAGTTTATATAATTAAGTTTTAAAAATTTATATGTCATCAAGAAGTTTTAAATTATTCTTACCCAATGGAGCATGCCTGAAAACATTTTGGAATGGTTTTTTTGGTAAACCTACTTCATCAAAAAAATAGCCTCTTTTTTCCCGATTCTTATTATTTGGAATGGGTAAGACTATCTAGTTGTTTAACCTTAAAATTTAGATAAGGGGAATCTAAGATTAAAGGGGTAGAGAGAGTTTAGGGTACAAGGATGGTATATTATCTTTAAAGTAGGTCAATTATTTATGAAACATAGATAAAATATATATTGAATTTATTATGTTTATATATGTTAATAATAGAAAGTATAGCTATGTTAAATACTGCAATGATAATGAACACAAGATACTTAGTTGGTTTTGATACTAACACAGTTTTGGATTTGGAACAGATAGCAAGTGGACTAAATCTGGATTCTGGAACAATCATTTGATTATATAAATTATACCTCTATAGTTGCAAACACTTGCATTGATCTGAGATGGTTACATTGACATTATTATCTGACTTAGATGCATATGTCTAATAAAAAATACATGGTAAAATTAGATGAAACCACCTAGATGCTTCTAGGTTCTATGTTGCCTTTGTTCTAGTGCTTTCAAATCTAGGTCATAGACTATCACTCCTTGTCAAATAACAAACCCTAGTTCTTTATCTTTGTAGTGGTTGTGAGAAAAATGGGTTAGTGGGTACATAATGTCGAGCTGTCTTGAAGACCCCTTTATAAATGAGTGTTGCCTACATATTCAATACTCCAAAGAGGGCATCTGACATGTGTAATTCTCCCTTACATGTTGGATTATGTGTGAATCATATAATGTGTGATAAACAAGTACAATAATGGCCTAGCTTGCACCTTAGAAAATGTGACTCATGGAGTGTTCCTTCAGTACTTCAGACCTATAGATATATTGCCCCTATGATTGATATGTAAATAGAAGAAAATAGGGAAGCTTTACTCTTGCAAGTGCTTAATTGAATGCTTTTGATAAGTTGCCTTATGAGTTTTTAGGTATTTTCTAAGTGAGGAATGAATGAGGGTTGATCTAGTATTTATACCAATCTCTTTGAAAAATATCTCACATTAAAGCACTTAGGTCAACCATAGGAATATGTTTTATTTATAAATTAGATGATTTTATGGCATTATACACTTACATTGGGATATGACACTTACATTGACATAGGCATCTGACTGGGATGCAAGTGTTGTCGTAGTTAGAAAATAAGTGTGAGTCTAGAACTTGCAAAGATGGAAGATAAATAGGTTTATAAAATTCTAGGTGAAATAGAAGGTCTGAGTCATCAAAATAACATTGGTCAGACTAAGAAATAATCAATTAGGTACACAAAGATAGTGTGTGTGAGACTTTTGGTAGTAGGAAAGGTCTAGAAGTTGAAGTATATCCATGATATGTATTTACCAAGTGTGCAAGACTAAGGTGATATATAATTCAAAAATAATGTCTACATTTCCCTCCTTTAATGTAGTAATAAAATTATTGGTTTAAAGGAGAATAAATGTGTACCTAGGTGTGTATAGGGCACTATGTCTTTGCTTAAGTCCAACTTGAATGTTTTGTTGGTGATTTACATACAATCAAGAGCATGTTACAATATATAATCAGTGCATATAATCTAAAATTGAAAAACATTGAAATGATTAAAATTAAAAGAGATAAGATTTAGGAGTACATTTGTGTATTGATGCAACTATCTTGCCTTTTGGTAATTTGATTTAAAAGATTTATCATTATAAATCACTGAAAATGAGATTAGGACAAAATATAAAATTTGAAAAGTGTGTATAAATAAAGATATAGAGAGAGATTGGAGGACACATGCCCCCAACCTTGAAGAAAAGGCGAGTTGCCACTTGACAATTGAGATGAGCTCAATCGGGTTGTGCAACCCAGTCATACTTATAACTTAGTGAGTGTGAGTGAACCAAGTCAACTCACATTATAAAACTGGTGAGGCTAGATGATGAAATCAAGTCCAACCTATAAACTTAGAAAGATTGAGTGATTTAATCATCTCAACCATACCAAAAATTGAACTGACTACTGCAATAAATTGACTCAATACAACCCATAATAGTCCAACTTGGTGGGTGGTGATAGTTCTTAAAAGTGTTGTAAATTTGAAATGGATTTGATTTTAACAAGTTAGGAACACATTGCATAGCATATGCATCTTAGATACATCTCATGCTAAAACTATGTACAATAATGGTACCAATGTATAGAATTCTACCAAAAATATGTATATGGATCATATAATTATGTAGTTTTGCCAATTTAAAATTGTGTAAGTATGGAGAAATGTCTCCAAAACATGTCTCCAATATAATAAGAAACCCGATATAAATGTCAATGTGGAAGACATGTTTTCAAAACATGTCCCCAATGTAATATGGGTATGTTAAATACTGAATAAGTGTGAAGAACATATTTTTAAAATATGCCCCTACTGAATCTAAAATTATGACAAATATGGATAACATATTTTCAAAATATGCCCCTACTACAATCTAAATCTTGAAGTAATGTGGAATATGGTCCAAGCAGACCTCAAATAAGGGGCATGTTCAAATACCATACAATCTAAGGGACATGACTTAGTTAAATGTACACAAATCAATAATTACATATTCTAAAGTCAACATATAACAAACAATGACATTAAAATATCAAAGAGGTAAACAAAGGTAGTGGGTCGCAAGCAATAGATCATTTTCAAATGTTCAAACATGCAAGATAATATCAAGGCAAGACATTCAAATAAGTGCATAAATGAAAACATAAGCAACTAACATAATCGTATCATACTAGTCCCTAGATATATGTGTTAGTATAAAACATTAAGTACATAACATTTCAAGTACACTACAAAAGATATAAGCATAGACAAAGGCATGTATAAGTATATATATGGGCTCAAACGTGATAATATAAAGTGACCATAGAATGATATAGCTTGGATGTATCATGATCATAAAGGTGGATGATGTCTATGTATTGATGACATGAGTAGAGGGAAAACCCAACATCCAAAAGTTCATGGATCATGTATCTATGTATGCTTAAATCACACTCAAAAGATGTGTGAAACATATGTATATAATAAATATTTATATGCCATCTACCAACATGGAACTGAAAACATATATGCCAAAGAGCTAATATAATATGTAAATGTTGATTTTTTTTTGAATTTTTAAACTTTTTTTTTAAAAAAAAATAAAAATTTATAAATGTCTCCCCAACATGAACTTAGTGTAATAAACTGGTGATGCTACCAAAGAGCATGTATAGGTGAAATATCTATCACTATAGCATTTTTTATGCTCTGTGTATGTAAAATATGACTGTAGTCATGAAACAAAAATAGCAAGAGTGGGGATTCGTAGAACCGATCGCTGAATAGTCTACATTTTATTTAAAACAACAATAATAAGAACATGTGCAAGTGATCTAGATATCTAAATATTGTGCAAAATATGTAAAGATTTTATAAAACCCACTATGGATCTCTAATGCAAAGGTATCTCAAGTATTGGCTACCTAGTAAAGGGAATTACCTATTGCTTACCCTTTTTCAGAGGACTAACCATAAGAGGTTTGATAATTAACTATATGGATATAAATTTATCTTGTTTAAGAGGATGTTCATATGGAATTCTGAAAACTGAAATTACATAATTGACATGAATGTATTTAACACACCCATGCATTGTATAAGGTATTGTTCAAAGTGTATGTATTCAAGGTCATCCCAATAACATATTAAATACATCCATAGAAGTTATAACTAAGAAGTTAGTAAAAACATATGCAAGACCTACCTGTAAAGGTAAGTCAATCTCACCAAGAACCTGTTATAATGTCCCATCAAATGCTCTAATTGATTTGGTCGAAGGATGTAAATCATGATTTATATGACCCAATTCTTAATTAATGTCATGGTACAAACATTATCGCTTGCACCATCATTGATCATAACATTGTGTATAGGTTGGTGGTCAAGGTATGAATGAATAAGGAATGAAAATCTAATTCATAATCCATAATTTGATTATCATCGAAAGTAATGGAGGGTCTCTAAACCATAGGAGGTGTATGCCATGTATAGGTACCAATAATTTCATCCAATGGGTGCTCATGATGAGATGGAGGAGGGTATGTATTAAATGCCATTTACATTATTGGATTCTTATTTGAAAGATCTTATAAAGGATTATTAAAATTTTTTGCTTGTGGTGGTCACTACGTTGTGAATATGATTCCTCTGGGGGATCATCAAATGTAATCTTTTGGTCATTGATGAGGTCTTGGGTCTTATGCTTCAAGGTAAAATATCTATTTATATAATGCCTAGGGACTTGTTGATAAATACAATAATCATGCGCATCATACCTTTTGGGTAGAGGTCTACTCATATCAACCTCTATAGGATTAGGGAAAGATATATTATGACACTCTAAAAGCCATGGGAATAATGAAGTATGAGACTCAGGTAAGAATGCAAATTGTTTTCATGGTGCATTGGATAAGACAAGACAATTAAGTTGTTGTGACACCACATTAATCATGGTGGTTGTTTATTTTTTAGAGACATGAGGTTTTACCTTATAACTTGGCTTGATAATAAACTTAGTATTAAATGTAGATTTAGTTAGTTTATTTTCTACATACTTAAGTTTATTTAATGAGATAAGTTTCATTTCATAATCTTAAACAATATAACATAAGTCATCAAAAGATTTAAAATTTTTAAACACAATGGAATCATGTAAAGGAGGAAGCAAACTTTACTTGAAAATATCTTGAATCTCTTTATCTACCATAGGATTGGTCATTTTAACTAACACTATTTTGTATCTTAAGACATATTCATTGATAGGTTTATTGGTTCCTTGTTTTATTTTTACAATTTAGGCATAGGAAAACTTTTGAGTGATGTTAATAGAGAAGTATGATAAAAAAATGATCTACAAGGGGTTTGAAGGTATTTATTGATTGAATTGGTAAATCATAAAACCACTTTAAAGAATAATCTTTTAAACTCCTTGGATATAATTTGGTCAAAAGTTTATTATTGGAAGTATAATCACGGCATGCCACATAGAAAGATCAAATATGTTTAGCATCACCCTTTCTATTATAAAATGTGAACTTATGTGATATCCCCTTCTAATAGGGAATATAAAAACACAAACAGTTCTGAACGAAGATACAATCTTGCAGAATAAATTTAGATAAACAATAAACCACAGTAAATCTCTTAACTGCCAATCAAAGATCTTATTATTCGTCTAGATGATTACAATAGTTGTCCTCTGTCATGCATATACAGAATATGAAAATACAGTCTTGAAACCCTGATTCCTCTAGCAAACTGGAAATAACCCTGGGTCTGTGCGTGTCTCAGCCTACTGTGTCGAAAAAACAGTCACCGTCGTCGGTCGATATACTGCCGACGTCGGTCTTCAATCGGCCGATGTCGGTCACTGGGATGCTGATGTCGGTCTCTGTGGATATCTTCCTGTCGATGTCGGTCTCTATGTGAATCTGTACTGATCTGTATGGACTTCGTATGGATGAATTACTGTGATAACTTTTGAGTGAAGTTATCTCTCAAAATCCCTGAAATACTGTGATAACTTCTGTGTGAAGTTATCTCTCAAAATCCCTGAAATACTGTGATAACTTCTGTATGAAGTTATCTCTCAAACCTGTAAACCTCTGTGATAACTTCTGTATGAAGCTATCTCTTAATTTGGCAATAAATCAGCTGATATTTCACAGCCTCTGAATCACACACAATGAAGAGTTGACGTTCTCCACTGCAGATGGAATCCTGAAACCCTTGGCTCAGTCTTCACAGAAGAATTTCTTCAATATCAAAATCAATAATCAATTCATGAATGCAAACTCTCTCCCATGAGAACTCTTATACCCTTCCAAAGGTGTGCTTGCTAAAATTAGATTTCCTCAAATTAGAACTTGGGCTTCTTAAATTAGAATTTAGGTCTTAAAATTAGACCAATTAATTAATAATTAATAATTAATTAATATCTAATTTAAAATTAGACCAAATAATTAATATTTGATTAAATCAATCAAATATTAATATCTCCCTCAATACATGTCGGATCCTCGAACCGTCTGAAGCTAGTGAACCAGGGAGTGATTCTGCACATGACCATCTCAAAATAAGGGTGCTCCGCTGTATGTCAAATATCCCTAAATAATAGGGGCTCAGGCCCAATGTGTCTGAAATACCCTGAATGAGAGCCAACTATAGGAATTTTGTAAATCAAATCCAAGCCAATCTCCATCATGACCCTCTATCCATCCAATCAGCCTACAAAGGTCGCATAATAGGCTAATCATCAAGCCTGTCAATGTCCATGAAAAAGGGGACATGACAATCCACCCCTCCATAAATTGCTTGTCCCCAAGCAATCTCGAAACAATGAACCACTCGATCCACCTGGATCCCAAATGTAGTTATGCTCTGCACTGCAGAAAATCAACGCACACTCCTGCAATATCTTCTGAAATAGAACAAGGAGGAATCCACAATCAAACTGGTTAATGCAACTCAACCAATCTCTAAAATCATAACTGCCCTGGATGTGTCGATACTACAGTTTGTGTAACTTGCTACTACCAATTCCATCTACAAAAGATGGTGCCAATCCATTCCAAAATGGATGGTAAGAAACAAGTGCCGATCTACACCTGCGTGAAATCACATCTTCAATCTCTAGATCAACGGAAGAATAAAGAGCATACCCTACCGTATAATGTCGGTAGGAACCCCCGAACTCTGCTACTGGCTCACCATCACTGAACTGGGAATCAACAGATGGCTCCAATCTCTGACTCCAAGTGGCTGTAGGCTGGATAGGACCCTGTGCAATCTGATCAACAAACCCCACCTCAAAATCCCTGTGAGGTAGCATAGTAGAAATGATCACTATAATCTCCTCACCCAATCTGCTAATCGCACTAGTACCTCAGATGAAAACACCTTCTGTCGCCTTATGCAAGTCCAGACGAACACCTGCACTATCCAGCAAATACTCCATGAATGACTCTGTGTAGTAAAAATTATATGTGGAAGCATCAACGTACTCCCCCACACACCACAACTGATCTCTCTATAAAGGTGGCACAATCAACTGGACCACACTGTCATCTGTGTGAGAAGAATCAATTTGGAGAGGTATCCCAAACTCATCAGAACCAGGTACTCCCAAATCCTAAATCGGTGTGTCAGCCTCAACAACATGTTCCTCAGCTACAACTATAGGAACGTACTCACCAACAACACTCAATGTACTAACCTCTGAGTCTGGGGTTGGGGAAGACCATAAATGCTCTAACTCCATGGTCATCTCAGCTAAATGAAATTGTGACTCCTCATAAGCTAACTGCGTAGTCTCAAGAATCTCAGAAGTCACCTCTAGCTGCTGAGTAAGCTCACTCACCTTATCTTCCTTGACCAACAATGCATCATATGCTGTGCTACCCCACTCCATAAGATAATCTCTGTCAGCGACCAACTGCATATAATCCTGTCTCAGAATCTGGATAGCCTACCATAAAGAGTGGATCTCTATCAAGGATAAATAACTACCTCCCTGCTTGATGCTAGTAGGAGAACCCCATCCATAAACTGCTAACAACTGACAAGCAGCATCGAAATGCTTGCAAGCGGTAGCAATGTCTCGCTCACTAACTCTCAGCTGACTAGACACATGACGGTGCTGGCTAGATTGTCTCCTACAATCCTCCACTGATGCACGGTCCAAAAGAGTAGACTCAAAATCACTGACCTCTGTAATACTACCATCCATACTTTGCGAATCAACTTCAAAGCTCATATCAACATACGGAGTATCAACAACTGTAGCATCACTGTCTAACTCCTCCATACCGGAAGAAACTGCCGAAGAAACTAAGTCCTCAAAACTATCCACTGCATTCTCCTTGGTGTCATCTGCAATAATCGGATCCTGGGACTCTTCTACAATCTTTGCCATATCTGAGAGATCATCAACACTCAGTGCACTAACATCTGAGCACACCTCTACACTCTGAGTGCAAACATCAGACTCATCCTCATCTAACTCTAAAGAAGCTGCTGCTGAAACTATCTCATCATCACAATCTCTCGCTCCCTCATCCTCTGCAACTAACTGAGAGTCTAAATCCTTATGACTAAGCTCGACCACATGTCTCTAAGAATCTGAGTGAGCCACCTTCATTGCCTCCATGCCCTCCTTGATCTGTTGTAAGTCGTCACAAGAAGAACCTGCTGTAACTCCTTTCTGTCTCCTTATGTTTTGAAGATGTTGTCTCGCATTGGCAGCCACTAATCTAGCCTCCTTGGCCTTTTGTGACCACATATCACATAACTTTTGGGTCCTTTCCATATCCGTCCAAGTTTGATGTTCTTGGTGTGAAGATGAAGGAGCAATATCATCATGCAAAGAATCCATACTCTTATTATCCATATCATTAGCATGCTCTATGCTTGTCTCCAATGTAGAAGTCTCAAGTGGAACTTCTTGCAAAGCTGATATAGACAACTCATTCCCCATGGCTGACCTCATATCCTCTTGAGTCAAATCAACATGTCTAACAACTGGTGTAGGGCTGCCCTTAACCCCTGCAGAGACCTCTTGTTTCTCCTTCGTTCTGTTTTGTGATGTGGACCTTTTACAAATGGATGCCATATATCGTACTAATTTGTCTTCAAATGTAGGATCTGAAAGAGTTTCATTCATCCTCCTCTGGGTTTCAACCAATTGGTTCAAACTTTGTTTCAGCTTCTTCATATTCTTGTCCCACTGTTTCTGAGTACTTGAAGTCATCATGGATACTTCGCTGATTCAACCTACCCAAACTACCCAACAGGATGGCAAGACATTAGCTCTGATACCACTGTGATATCCCCTTCTAATAGGGAATATAAAAACATAAACAGTTCTGAACGAAGATACAATCTTGCAGAATAAATTCAGATAAACAATAAACCACAGTAAATCTCTTAACTGCTAATCAAAGATCTTATTATTTGTCTAGATGATTACAATAGTTGTCCTCTGTCATGCATATACAAAATATGAAAATACATTCTTGAAACCCTAATTCCTCTAGCAAACTGGAAATAACCCTGGGTCTGTGCGTGTCTCGGCTTGCTGTGTCGAAAACACAGTCACCATCGTCGGTCGATATACTACCGACGTCGGTCACTGTGGGTCCTTCTCTGTCGACGTCGGTCTTCAGTCGGCTGATATCGATCACTGGGATGATGATGTCGGTCTCTGTGGATCTCTTCCTGTCGATGTCAGTCTCTGTGCGAATCTGTACTGATCTGTATGGACTTCGTATAGCTGAATTACTGTAATAACTTTTGAGTGAAGTTATCTCTCAAAATCCCTGAAATACTGTGATAACTTCTGTGTAAAGTTATCTCTCAAAATCTCTAAAATACTGTGATAACTTCTGTATGAAGTTATCTCTCAAACCTGTAAACCTCTGTGATAACATCTGTATGAAGCTATCTCTCAATTTGGCAATAGATCAGCTGATATTTCACAGCCTCTGAATCGCACACAATGAAGAGTTGACGTTCTCCACTGCAGATGGAATCCTGGAACCCTTGGCTCAGTCTTCACAGAAGAATTTCTTCAATATCAAAATCAATAATCAATTCATGAATGCAAACTCTTTCCCATGAGAACTCTTATACCCTTCCAAAGGTGTGCTTGCTAAAATTAGATTTCCTCAAATTAGAACTTGGGGTTCTAAAATTAGAATTCCTCAAATTAGAACTTGGGCTTCTTAAATTAGAATTTGGGTCTTAAAATTAGACCAATTAATTAATAATTAATAATTAATAATTAATAATTAATAATTAATTAATATCTAATTTAAAATTAGACCAAATAATTAATATTTGATTAAATCAATCAAATATTAATATCTCCCTCAATACATGTCAGATCCTCGAACCGTCTGAAGCTGGTGAACCAGGGAGTGATTCTGCACATGACCATGTCAAAACAAGGGTGCTTTGCTGTATGTCAAATATCCCTAAATAATAGGAGCTCAGGCCCAATGTGTCTGAAATACCCTGAATGAGAGCCAACTATAGAAATTATGTAAATTAAAGCCAAGCCAATCTCCATCATGACCCTCTATCCATCCAATCAGCCTACGAAGGTCGCATAATAGGCTAATCATCAAGCATGTCAATGTCCACGAAAAAGGGGACATGACAACTTAGGTGCAATAAAACCAATTAGCAAGAGGTGTAAAGAATCTCTAGTGCAAGAGGATTATGCAACACCTATCATGAATCAATAACACAAGGAGATTTCATAGAATTTTATTCAATATATATAACCTTAGTTTTCAAAAGTTTTATAGTTTAGATAATGGATTTCACCTCTTGATATTTTAGTTTAGACATTTGAGAAGTCACCAAAGGAGGTGTACTCATAGGTTTGGTAGATATAGGCATTGAAACTAGTATTTGAGTTGAAGGATTTAGGTTTTTCAGGGCAAATATAGAAATACTAATTTTAGGAAATAAGGGTTGAAATACATTACATGTGCCCCCATTAGAAGTATGAAGCAATAATGTGCTCAAGGGGAAGGTTATTTCTACATGGGGATGACCCATAGTTTGAATAACATGATCAATAGATGGATCTGTTTGTTCATCCATGCTTTTTATTTTTTAGTTTGTATGGTTATTAGCTTTTCATTAATATCTTTAGGGTTTTGAAGAATATGATCATGAAACATTGTAATTTGTTGCACTTACTCATGATCTATTTGCTCATGTTCATTGGTTTCATTAGACTCATGGTTTTCATTATCAGAATATTCTTATATTATAACCTCATCAGTGTGTTTTTCATTCTCAATATTGGTATCGTCATGATCCATATGATTAAGTCCTCATTGGTTCTAGTTGTATTAGGTGGTAGGATGGGAAGCTCAATGTGTTTAATAGGCACATCTTCTAATCTAGGGCTATGCCTAGGTTGTATGCAAAATAATATAAGCAAGAACTAAAAAATTACAATAATCTAAAACCTTAGTTGACTAGAAACCCTAAGAATTAGAAAAGTTACATTCATACAAAGCGGCCAAATATTTAACCTTAAAATATATATATGGGGAATCTAGGGTTAAAGGGGCAGGGATAACCCAGGGCACAAGGATGGTAAATGATCTCTAAAGTAGATCAATTATTTGTGAAACTCAAATAAAATTTATATTAAATTTATTATGTTAAGGTATGCTAAAGATAGAAAATATAGTTATACTAGATATTGTAATGGTAATGGACACAAGATACTTACTTCTGATGATAACACAAATCTAGATTTAGAACAGACATAAATTGGACTGAATTTGGATTTTAGAATAGTCGTCTGCCTCTATAAATTTTACTTCTATAGTTATGGACACTTGTGTCTACTTGGGATGGTTCCGTCGACTCTACAGTTTGACTTAGATGTAGGTATCTAGTATGAAATACTTGCTGAAATTGGATGTGACCACCTTGATGCTAATGGGTTTTATGTCACCTTTGTTCTGCTACATTTAGATATGGGTTATGGACTGTCACTCTCTTTGTCAAATAGAAAATTCATATTTTTTCATCTTCATAGTGGTTGTGAGAAAAATATGTTAGTGTGCACTTAGTGTCAATCTATTCCAAAGACCCCTCTATTAATGAGTCTTGTCTACATATTCAATACTTTGAAGAGGGTCTCAGACTTGCGTAATTATCCCCTACATGTTGGATTATGTGTGTGAATCATGTAATGTGTGATAAGTAAGTTCAATAATGACCTAGCTTTTAACTTGGCAAATATGGTTCATGGAGTGCTCCTTCAGTAATTCAAACCTATAGATATGTTATACCTATGATTGATATGGAAACATGAGAAAATAAGGAAGTTTTGCTCATGTGAGTGCTTGATTTAATGCCTTTCATAAGTTACTTTATGATTTTGTAGGTGTTTCCTAGGTGAAGAATGAAGAAGGTTGATCTTGAATTTATATCAATCCTTTTGGAAAATATCCCACATTAAAGCACTTAGGCCGACCATAGGAATATGTTTCATTTACAAATTGGATGGCTTTATGGCACTAGACATTTGCATTAGAATATGACACTTGCATCGACATAGGTGTCTGATTGGGACACAAGTGTCCTAGCAATTGGAAAATAGATGTAGGTCTAGAACATGCAAAAATGGAAGATAAACATGTTTATAACATTTTAGGTGAGATAGAAGGTCTGATTCATCAGAATAACATTGGTCAGACTAATAGATAAGCAATTAGGCATAGATAAATAGTCTATGCAATCCTTTTGGCAGTAGGAAAGGTCTAGAAGTTGAAGGTGCATCATTATATTTATTTTCCATGTTTACAAGTCTAAGGTGTTATATAATTTATAAATAGTGTCTAAAACAACAAGGGAACAATACATGTATTGGTAGGATTATTGAGAACTAGAGGTTTTTGGTGTATATCTCAAGTGAAGGAACCTAAACCAAAATATGAGGATAAAATGATCAAATTCAAAAATAAGATGGATAAAATCTATGGGTGATTAATTCACACATTTAAAAAGAGCTAATATTTATTTCAACATACCAATTTTGCATTGTCAACATGGTTTAAGCTTTGGAAACTCTTCTGTCAACTGATGAGATCTAATCCAGGTGGATTCTCATAAAACATTTCTAGTAATACTGCTAAGCCCATTTTCATGGCTTATGGTTCATGATCGATGTCGACCCAATACTTTTGAACCACCTCTAGAGGTTTGTGATATCTTAAATATCATCAATCTACCTCCACCAAATATCACATATACTTCTTATGGTGGCACAATGTAGTGTATGGAAATCATACATGGTTCAATGCATGTGTGTATGAGACCTTATATGGTCTTCATTGATGGATTTTTCATGGTATCATACACCAATAAAATAAATTGATAAGGTTTACTCATATTGTGTAGTACCTCTAAGTGATGAGAGATTTTTTGCCTTCATTCTTTAAAGGGTGGATCCCCCATATGTCTTGAAATGTTGTATTGTCCATTTTAGGACATAATCAGAATAATTTGAGTTTTCCAACAAACCCTAACATAAACACATGCAATTTTTGATTTTATGATTCAAAATGTAAGCAAATAAAATTTAGAATTCTATATATGCCAATTTTGGGGAACAAATATAATATTTCATTCAACAAAACACTTTCCAAAAATGATTGAAATACACCCATGTAAAAATATCTCAAATCTGATTTTTTTGAATTATTTTAAAGTCTAAAAATTACAATAAAAAATACCAGTTGATAGAATGAACGCTGAAACACCATGAAAACATCCAAAGCTGCCCTAAAGCTACAATTTTGTCTTCCTAAGTGGGTCACTACCCTTGGAGGGCCTTTCCAAGCAATTCGTTCATCAAAGAGGGCCTCAAATGTGGATTGTTGCCCTAGATAAGGTGGATAACAGACTTGC
Organism: Torreya grandis; assembly: GCA_037957365.1. Classification (NCBI taxonomy): domain Eukaryota; kingdom Viridiplantae; phylum Streptophyta; class Pinopsida; order Cupressales; family Taxaceae; genus Torreya; species Torreya grandis. Next base: position 2,087,183 of record JARHVA010000910.1, on the reverse strand, counting down.
CACACTTCAATAATCCTCCTAGTTGCTTTGTTTTATTAAAATGATGCCCTAAAAGCTTGAAACCACCAATTTTTACTTAAATATGACCTCTGAATGAAGTCACCTGAAGAGTGTTTGGAAGTTTTCATCCCCAACAGTTATCTAATGAGGGTTTTAGTCCTCAATGGTTGCTAATCCAAACAATCGTGTTTAAATTTTTGATTTTAGTGATAAAAATAACATGCTCCTTAAAATGAACCTCCTCTTTCCTTTTTACAACCTTTCCTCCAAAAAGATCTTCCCAAAAGGGAGTGCACCACTTAAGGGGGGAATTCAAATATGCTAAAAAGCAAATTCCTTATAAGATTACTTAAGGGCTAACTATACCATGACCCATAAAGTCCCCTTCTTAAGTCAAGATTAGAAAAGGGTTATCAATGACTCTAAACTCGAAAAGGGGACATTATAGTCCTCCCCTCTCAAAATTGTTTATCCTCAAGCAATATTGTTTCAACTCCAGTCACTCCATATCGAACCCAATGTGAATCCTTGGATCCCAAATCCATCTTTGAGAATTGTGATCACATGATCTAAAAAAATTATTCCTTACTATTTTCTCAGAGAATCTAAAACTAAATTTTAATACAACACTCATGAATTTGGTGTGCTTGCCAATTTATTTCACTAAACATATTCCCCTAACCATGCAGGAGGGGGAGTTTATTATTGTTCCAAGATTTATCATTATGATTTTTTATTGAAGAGCATCATACCTGCTTGAATGCACCCTAGTCATCACACTCTTATGATCATAACAACTAGGTCCCATAGTGTTATTATGGGATGGTCCCGTCATTTTTAGTTTTAAATTTTCATCCATAAAAAGATGTTAATTGAGTGAGGTTATTTACTTTGATGATGTGGTTGGAAACCTCACACTAACTTTAGCCCTATGTATGCATTCAATAATTATTTTGAGCCTAAACATGCCTCCATCTAATAAGTGATGGGTGTTGTTAATCCATTCATTTAATCAACTAAATTTAGCTAATGCCATATCAAACTAGGGACGGTGTCCAATAGGTGTATGCAATAAGGTATGCAACATACATCAATTTACCTAAAGGAATTTTGGATGCTGATGCATCTTCCCTCCTGAAAAAAATTATCATTTGTAAATTCATGGACCTTTGGCCTAATGAATCTGGATTATGGAGATGGATCGGAAGATATTGGAAGGTAAAAAAAGGTGAAACCATAGTATACATACTCATCATGGACTAGAGGAGCTTGAAACTATATATATATATATATATATATATATATATATATATATATATATATATTTGAGTATATCTAATTTATTATACTTTAAGTTATATTTAATATATACAGTTTCAAGATGTTTAAGAGTAGTTTTTGAACTCTAGGAGCTACGATGCAAATTTTTGATTTTGGAGAATCTTATCATATTTCAAACATAAATTTCAATGTTTTAGAATTTCAAATTTAGCCATATTTTAGGGTTTCAAGATTTCAACTTTTAAACTATGATAAAATATAACATCTAAACTTACCAACAAATCACTTAAACTATATAAATAAACATATTTGAGATAATGACAAAACTATAAAATTTATAACAACAACATAATTGTTGTAGCATCAATTTGCACCCTTGGAGAGGGTTCTTTAGAGTCTCTCCAATTGAGCTAGTCTATGGGAACAACCCCAGGCTGTGGGTATCCTATAATAGGGTTGAACCTTTGGAGAAGGTAGACTTTCTTTTGATGAATCACCTAAACTAATGTTGCCACAAGGAAAAGGGTTAGAAAGGTGAAAAAATCTCCTAAAAAGGTTAAAAAATGATGCACCAAATAAAAAGGGAGACTCCCATAAACTTGAACCCATAATAGATGTGCAAAAGATAATACTAGCTCACACAACCTTAAAATCAAGCTAATTGCATAAGTATTTCATAGACTAGGTTCAGGAAGCAATGAATGCAAACAAAGAGGAGTTCTAAGACTCACTGAGAGCTTACATCAATGGTAGAAAGAACACTAACCCAAACTTGTAAACAGCTTGAAAACACCCTAAAAGAGGTTAGAAAGGAGGACAATGGATGAGAAAGATTCTCCTTCACTATGCCATCATGCACAACTCACTCAACATAGATCTAAAGAAAGAGATAGGTAAAGAAAGTCTTTTATTGCATCAAGAGGTAGTTCTTAAAAATGCTTGGCATGGCTTAGCCTAATCAAGATGAACATATTTTACAATATCTAAGAGAGTCCCTTGCTCTTCAATATCAAAGAGTCCTTGTGAGAGTTTAGAATCCGAGAGAGAGAGCGAGAGTTACAAATGGAAAGAGTGGGTGATATAGAGAAAGGGAGAAGAGAGAAGAGGGAGCACATTAACCAAGAACAATAAATTAACTACCACCTTTTAATGAATGCTCAACCATCTTTTAATCAAATCAGCACCAATTCACTATTAACAATCTTTTATCCCAATAGCCCCCTAATCTTCTCATTGGCTGAGAAAAATGCACTAGAAGACAATAGTTTGCCAAAGATGATGAGTCTGTTAGGGATAACCTAAAATTAGTGCTCACATTTTTGTTTTTACTGTTAGGTAAATTACTATTTACTGAATAGTAATTATTGTATAGTAAATCAGTGGTTAGTTATATTGATATATTAATAATATATCATGTATAGTTAGTTGGTTAGTAAAATATATTATTTATATAATAATGTATTTTAATTAAATCCATATATCTATTAATGGGTTTGTGGTTAGCTTGACTTCCTATTCTATAGGAAGTGGTTAGTCAGTCCTAGCTATTTAATAGCCCATGTATTATTTGAAATAATCTGAGCATGAATAATATATTTTGTGTGTTGAAATATTATCTCTGTTGTTTGTGTTTTAGCTCTATTATTCCACTATGTTATTTACTTAATCTTGTACGGATTCTGATAAACCCCATCATCTAGTATCAGAGCAGGGGGATCTAGTTATGAGAGTCAATAAAGAGATCTTTGTGCTATTATGAGAGAAATTTAGCAGAATCTAAGTTTTTAGTGTCATTAGATGTAGGTCTTGAATGAAAAGTTGTTACAGCTCACTAAAACCTAAGTTCCAAATAAAACTAGTTTTTATAACTACAATACTCAACCCATAGTGTGTGCAAAGACCTGCATTTATTATTTTGACATTGGTTATTTAATCAATTTCTATAATGCCAGTGAATAGCAATTACAAAGTTAAATGCGTGGAGACTTCATTAGATTTTGTATTGTATTTAGTAAAGGAATAAATGCGTACTGATAATTTATGCTTGGTCTAATTTCTTTGTGCTCGTTTAACTATTTTTCCTCAATAAGGATCATGGATATCTACTCGTACGGCTCAGAGACATCCCTAATTTTGATCCATAAAATGAGCAACACACATGGAGTAGGGTTAAGTTGAAGCTTTAATTGAAGTTTCTATGTTGAACAAGAAGCTAATCTATTATTTGAATTCATGCTTTTATCACCCTATTGTGTGATACATGTCACATGGTATTTGTGTGACAATTGAGGCATAAATACGTATCCACTAAGTAAGTTTATTTTGGACTTTACATGGTACTCATCCTATCTATATTGCATTACTTTTAAGATATTCACAATATTTAAGACTTGGCCTGCATTGTAAAATCGCTTCATTTACATTGGCATAGCCTAACTTTATCCTTCATGTAATATGCACCTTTGTACGATTTTGATGCAACATATAGTCTTTCATTGACTGTATAGTCCAGATGGCCCTCGTCACATGGCAATCACGGATCCTTCCACGGTGACTCGCCCCAATTCACTAGTTGACACTTGGCATACTCATGAAGATAACTCTACCATATTTTTTGTGTTTATTCATGTCACCATTTCTGAGTCCCAAGCATACATTTTGTTCAGTATTTTGTGCCTCCAAATCTGTTGTGCATGCTCAATTGGTAGAAGTTATTAGGCCATATTTAGTTTTTGGCTATTAGTAATTTGCTAAGCTTTAGGTCTTAAATTCAAGTCAAGATGTTTATTAAGTGTTTTTTAAGTTGATATTTTTATTTAAGTTAGCATATTAAATTGGTCAAACATTTATTATTTAATATCTTATCATTTCCAAGTCATTGATAATTCGAGCGACATTAAGATATTATCAAAACTAGTTTAATTATAAATTCATAGGTTAGTCGATCTTTTATAATTTAATGTTTTTAGGATTAAGGTGTCTGTATCAAAATAATCTTTTTAGGTCCTTAGTCAATATAAATATTTGATATTTTTTCCAAAGCATCAAAATAATGTAATGAGTCAAGTGTTAGTATTAAGAGTCACAAGAGTAATTTTTATGCTAAAAATGAGTCAAAATTTAGAAATTATTGAGTCATTTTTCGTAAAAGAGTGTGTCAAATTTTTGAAAATCATTTCTATGTCAAAGTCGATAATGTAGACACCTAAAATTGGCTATCGACTACCTCCAATCAAGCTTTTGGCTAGTTTCTATCTAAAACGTAAAATTTGGCCTAAAAACACTCAAACACACAAAATGATGTGAAAATGATATATCCAAGTGTCAATTTTGGCCAGGGTATCCCTAAATGGGGCAATGTAGTTTATGGGCTAGCTAACTTTGATTAGATCATTTCAAATCATAATGCCAATTTTGCACCTAGGTGCTCTAGATTGCTCTTTCTTATCAAATCTTTTGCACAAGACATGTACATTTGTTATTTGTTGTTGGCAACATCTTAAATAGAAATACGATTCTAACGCATCTGACGTAGACTTTTAATTCCAATCCATTCAAATTTAAGACCAATAACAAGACATTTTAATCAATCTGGGTAATTTATGCACAAAGTGCTTAATCATACTTAAGAGCTAATTAACCCAAATCAAGGCCTAATCAAAAATTTCATGAAAAATTATTGAATACTTATTTTTGGAAATGAATATTGAATATATATATCATTAGGTGACCTCATTTTTTGAGAAGACATCCCTAGACCATAAATGTCACAAATATCAGGATTCATGCCCTCCATGCCTCATCAATGCTTTTCATGATGCCCTCCATGCCTCTTAATTACCCCTTTTTCCAATACCATGATGAGGATAATTACAAACTTAATTTCAAAAATTAATTTAATCCTCAACCACACATCTCAATCTTGAGATGGATGGTTGAGGTTGATTATGATCAAATCTAAAAATTTATAAATAAGAGGCCTCATAACATCATTTTTAAGCTTATTTTAGTGCAAAGTTATAATGCAATATTGGTTCCAAAAGCTTCAATCAAATAGTGTTATAATGCCAAATTGATTCCAAGCTAAGCCAAGCCACAAGCCAAAGGTGCCAAGGAGAGATGGAGGTAGCTAAACTTCTATTACCAAGGACTTCATGAGCACAAGCTGAGCAAGCCACTACTACAAAAGTATTTGGAGCATCCAAAGAAGGTGAAGGAACTCTTGTCTTTGATTCCTTGCTTTTTAGTTGTGTTTGTCATTTGTTTTTGTTAACTAATATTTCCTTAGTGTCTAGGCTTGGAGATGTTATGCTATTAGTGTGTTTATTTCATTTTGTTTTCATTTTGCAACTAACACCATACTAACCATCCTCTCTTGAGTCAACTTATTAGATCATATATAAGTTTTATTGTATTTATCAAAAGTATACATCATAAAAAATATTTTTTGAGTCATTAGTCAAAATAAAAAAGTCATCTATTATCAAAAGTTGAAGTGTCAAAAATAAAAAATTGTTTGTAAATGATGCATTATTATTTGTACATGACATGTTGAGTCATACATCCAAACTATGGGGAGGGATTTCTCCTCAATGAAATCATGCAAAAATTGAGCTTCATCGATATATCGGCTAAGTTGCAGATAATGGAAGAAGGAGAAAATTAAGGCTAGAGGTTTCATAGCCTTTCGTTAGTCATCACAATGGGACCTAGAATGATTTGGTGACATATATAGTATGGTGTGTATTTTCATATTTTTTTGTTGTGTGTGTGTAAATAAGAATAGAAGTACATACCTATTCAATTATTGAAATGAGTATCTATTTCTATATTTCCCCTCTAATTAAAAATTATGATGAGGACTAATAGAATGTTGTAGCATGATGTAGGTTGTGGGTTAACTTGTAAAACCTTCAAGATGTTTTAGTTGTTGGTTAACCACATGTAAACCCATCCTTTGTATGGAGGTTAGTGTTAAATCGAGTGTAAAACCATCTGTTTATAGGTTATTGATAAATTGAGTGTAAAACCATCCGCTTATAGGTTATTGATAAATCGAGTGTAAAACCATCTAATGTTTGTAAGTTGGTGGTTATCCAAGTGAAAAACCATCATGTGAGTTTTTGTGAAAGTTATAATATAGGATTATGTCTTCCCCATGTTCTCACTAAGGGTGGAATGTTAGGGATAGCCTAACGTTAGTGCTCACATTTATGTTTTTACTATTAGGTAAATTACTATTTACTAAATAATAATTATCGTATAGTAAGTCAATAGTTAGTTATGTTGATATATTAATAATATATCACATATAGTTAATTATTCCATAAAATATATTGTTTATAGAAATAATATATTTTACTTATACCCATATTTCTATTAACGGGTTTGTTGTTAGCTTGACTTCCTATTCCATAAGAAGTGGTTAGTCAGTCCTGGCTACTTAATAGCCCATGTATTATTCAAAATATTCAAAGTGTGAATAATATGTTTTTAGTGTGTTAAAGTATTATTTATGTTGTCTGTATTTTATCTCTATTATTCTAATATGTTATTTGTTTAATCTTGTAAAAACTCTAATAAACCCCATCAGTGTCATGACCTTGTTATGAAGAAAACAACCTTAGGCACCTTAAATTTTTATTAAATGCTCCAACTAATTTCTCTAATCCCCACATCCTTTTATTTTAAACTTTTATGCCACCCTCCACTTGGCTGTACTGTGAGGATAAAGTCCTCATACCCATGGACCTAATAGAGCCATGATCATGTCTGCTTTTAACGACAGTATGTACCTACTTTATCAAAAAGATGATTGTTTAGAAGATGGGACACTACATAACCATTCATATCTACCCCTACTTCAATATCTAAACATAGGTTTACTATAGATGAAAACCAATCTATTTATTGGTTTTTATATAGCTATAATATCGATGAAATGAAGCTTGTAAGGGGTTTGACCTTGTTTTGACAACAAGTTACCACCATTTTGTCTATATTAGGTCTCAAAGACCTATTATATTGTTGTCAATCAGACTTGCACCTTTATAAAGATATTTTCAGGGCTTCACAGTCTATTGAAATATAAAAACAATCATAGGCTATGGATGACCTAATCAGTCGATTGAATCTCTAGATTATAAAGGCTAGCTCCCTTTGGTGTATCAATTAGGACATTTTCTCTACGTTACAAAATGTCAAGAAAAGAAAGAAAAATTTGAATGAAAATCTTATCTAATGATGGGGATACACATGTATTTTTTATTGATCCACTCAATTAGAGCTCCTAAAACACAAATTTAGACAAGAAGGCTAAACTTTCAACTCCAATTGACCAATATGCATAAGTATTTTATGAAAAGGTTTGATCTAGTAACTAAAACTTGAGGGAAATGAAAGAATAAGCCCGATTGAAGGCACTAATTAGCCACTTGCATCCACTAAAAATCCAACCAAAAGACACTTAAACACAGATCATGACCTACATAATTTGACCAGCTAGTAACTAGGTAAGAATCAAGACTTTGAAAGGAAGAAATACTTTATCACTTATGAAAATCAATGACATAAATACACTATACCAGTAGTTGAAATTTGAAAATAATCGTCCTATTAATCTGAAAAAATGTTACAACTCTATCTTTGGTAGAATTTTGTCTTGCCAAAAGAGGGATGGATATTACAATGGCTGGAAAATCCCTCTTATATAAAAAAAGATACAATATCCATGAGGTTGGCATTAAAAAATAGAAGAAGGAAACTCCCACTTCAGCCCAAGTCCAATTTGTGTTATCACAACCTTCTAAATTTGTCTTTACTTGTCTTTTGTCTTGCATGGAAAACCCCTTGGCATTGAAAATAGGCAATGGGATCAAGCTTGGACTAATCTTCTAACATGCATAATGCTATGCCAATCTTCAAAAATGGAACTCTTCTTAAGCTACTATAACATTTGAAATTTTTTCCTTTGCATGAAAACAACAAGTAGATATGGCACTTGACAATTAATTAACTAGATCTCAAGACTAGTCAACCTCCAATGGTCTATACTTAAACTACTGGAACATTACAAGCTTGAGACAAACAAGAGTGCATTCATAGAATTTCTTGTTGAGCTATCCAATGTTAAACTCATAAATTTATTCATGTAAAGTAAGCCTCCATTTTAGAACTGAAGGTGTCGTGTTTAAAATGGTTACACATCTTGGACATGTCTAATCCTGTTTATCATTGCTTGCATTTTTATTAACCTATATATTGATTGTTGAAATCCCTCGCTTTATCTGGCTCTTTGTTTTTGTGCATGTTCTTTAGTTGTTTATCTATATATTTTTCCTTGACTTTCCCTTGCATGTATTTGTCTCGGGTTTATTCTTTCAGACTTTTCCTTGCGGGCTTGTTCTTTTCATTTTCCTGTGGCTTTATTTCCAGCTTATTTCCTTCATTTATTTTTGTGGACCTTTATTTTTCATTCTCTTGTGCTCCTCTTCAGACAAAAAGTATGAGACTTTGCTCCTTGGGTCTCTCTTTGCCTTCAGACAAAAAGTCCAAAGAAATTATTTTGAGTTTCTATTTTGTCTTTTTCCCGCGAAAAAAATTCTCTGGCTTATCCTTCTGAGCCTTTCTTTTTGTACATTTTCTCAAGTAAATCTTCGGAAGGAATTCCTTTAGAATATGTCTTTGCTTTATTACTTCCAAAAAATCCTGAAGGAATTACTTCCTTGGTATCTTTATCCCACGAGCCTTATCTTTATTTCTGGTAAAGTTGTGAACTGGACCTTTTCGAAGGGCACATACCCTTTGAGATTCTTTCCAGTGTCCTTTTTTCAAAGGAAAATACCCTTCAACATTATTGGTAGTGACTTTCTCTAAGGGAAAGTGCCCTTTAGCACTTCGAAACTGACCCTTCGGCAAAATGTATTTGGCGACCTGCCCTTCAAACTTTTGTTTATGCACCCTCCTGAAAGACAACCATTCAACATATTTGTGATGAACTTCCCCGAAGGTTAGTACCCTTTAGGATTCTTGTAATGTCCCTCGGTTATTTTGAAATGTCACTTTCTTGAAGGGTACATACCTTTCAGGTTTTTGTTTTGAACCTTCTTGAAGGGTTAGTGTCCTTCAATATTTTTGTAAATGAACCATTTCCTTTCCTTTAGATAAAAAGTTCGAAGGGATTAAACCTTTTGGAGCTTTTCAAATTGCCTTTTGGGCTCCTTGCGATGGTCTTTTTTCCCTTTTAAAAAGTCTTTTAGCTTTCCTGTAATGGATAATTCCTTCGAAATTATCCAAAGGAAATTACCCTTTGAAACACTGCAAAATGGACCTTTCATCTGAAAACAACCCTTCGGGCTTCCCAAGTGACTCTTTGGAAGAGTGAAATAGACCTTTAGATTTTTTGAATTTTTCCCATTATCTTTCAAAATTATTGAAACTGTCCTTTCCCACAAAATTTGAAAAGCCCTTCGGATTTTTGTTATGAACCTTGGAAATTCTGGAAAAGACCCCTCAAAATTTATTCGAAAAAATTGGCAAGCTCTTTAGAAAAATTGCAAATGGTAACCTCCAACACTTAAACAAAAATCATGATTATGCAAAATTTTAAATAGTAAAGGTTGCAATTTTGACCTATAAGGTCAAAATTATCAACATTTTTGGTGACTCTGCTATGAAGCATGCTTGCGATGCTTAAGAAACTAACCATATACATGGTATTGAACTCACTAAAATAATTGTAAAACTGGTCCATGACTATAAATCTCCTTTGACCAAACATGAAATAACCTTCATCCTTCAAAATAAGAAGGGAAACACACGAAAATAAGAAAACTAACTAAGAAGCAAATGTGCACACAAGCACTTATTCAAACAAAATAGAATGAAACTATTGTGCTTGAACAACACTTGGAGGAAAGCAAAATAAACTATGTACAAGGAGCTTTACTCTTTAATATCAATGTTTTAGATGTATCCCATTGACTGGGATTGGAAGCCCCTGATCATCCAGCTTTGCAAGCTAGAAGGCATTGTGGGATTTGCAGCTAGAAATTATGTATGGACCACTCCAAAGAGAATCAAAATTGGTGTGCCTTCCTGGTTTAGCTCTATCCTCATCCTACTTGAGGACCAAATCTCCTTCTTTAAAACTTCGTAAAGAAGCTCTTTTGTCAAAAGTTCTCTTCACATGTGCTTGATAAATTTACATAGCTAGCATATACTAATTTCTTGTCTCTTCCAACACCATAAGCTCGGCATACCTAATTTTCATAGGCTCATTCTCCAACAACTCAAGCTGATGCATTAGTTCCAAAGTGGAAAATTCAATAAAAATAGGTAACCTTGCTTCCTTACCATATACCAGCTTGTATGGAGAGTTGACTATTGATTGTTTGTGGGTGACTCTATCAGCCCATAGCGCTGACTTCAACTTGAGATGCCATGATCTCTGATTGTCTTTAATAGTCCTTATGATCCTTAATAAGTTCTTATTAGTAGATTCAGTAAGCTCATTGCCTTGTGGATAATAGTTTGATGAAGTGCTGAGGTAAATTCCATGTTAGACAGCCCATTGATTGATCTTAGATCTTACAAAAGCTATTGTATTATCATAAATAATAGTTGAAGGAACTCCAAACCTAGTAAGTATTCATAGAAATCAAGAATATTAGTTTCATTTCTTTCAATGCTATTACTTCTATCTAACATGTGAAGTAATTTGTAGCAATGAGAATCCATTTATGTCCTGAACTTGAAGGAGGATTAATGAGGCCAATAAAGTCCAATCCTCATTAGACAAAAGGTTGATCTACTGCTAATTGCTGAAGAGGTAAGGCTGCAAACTTCACTTTTCCTACAAACATAGCACATTATTTGCACTTTCTAACCCATGCATGGTAATCACTAAATATATTAGGCTAATAGTACCCACCTCTCATGATCTTAAGCATTGTAGTTATTGGATAAAAATGTCCTCCACCATGTCCATCATGGAATTTTTTAAGCAATCTCTGAGTTTGGCTTGGTTGTATACATCTTAGCAACATGCCATTGATATCTTTTTTGAACAAAAAACCATCAATAAGCAAAAATAGAATTGATTGCAATTTGAAATATCTTCTTTTTGAAGCACTGAGATGAGAGGGATAAATACCATATTCGAGATAGCTTACCAAATCATGAAACCAACTGAAAGGTGATGTATGACTAGTTGCAACCTCTTCATCATTTGACACCAAAACAAACTCATTATACTCCTGCAAGTCTTGTGCTAGATGTTCACATAGTCCTTTGCTTCTAATCAGCTTTATGACCTTAATTTCCACATTATACTTCATTACCTTAGTTATCCAACCAGCTCTTTTCTCATTTATATCTTTATTCAAAAGGCACTGCTTGACTCTCAGATGGGCAACCATTAGGTGTATCTTATCATTAGACAAGTATCTAAACTTTTTAAGAGACCTTATGACTGAAAGTACATGCTTTTCAATAAAAAAATGCATCATTTCATGCTCTTCCAAGCCTTGACTGAAGAAGGCTATTGGGTGCTCCAAAGCCACTTGATTATGTTGCATAAGAATTCTTGAAATGGTTTCCATGCTAGCATAAGTGTACAAAATGAAATCTTTTGTGAAATATAGATTTATAAGTGTAGGAGCTCTAGCTATGGCCTTCTTAATATCCTAAAACCCTTTTATTTCTTCTTTGAACTAGTTTAATTTTTTATTCTTCTTTAGAATTTTTTAATATCCTCATAATGTCTCTTCATACAATGACTAGTGTCATGACTAGGCTTCTTGAAACATGACAACTAAACTTGAAACACTTCTTGGTGATCTTATACCTTTATCATGTGTCTTACATGATCCTCAGACAATTTCATAACTCTCAATTATGTTATCAAATAATAAAATTATTCAATGACCTCATGAACACCTATCTTAAGAATCTTTGACATCAATAACAACATCAATGCCAAACTTCAACAATAAAAACAATACTAAATAATCTCTCCCTTTGTCATTGATGGAAAAACATACTATATGTTGATTATTATTATCTCCCTATTCTTGTCTTTCTCCCCCTTTAATATAAATAATAAAGTGATGTTTGTAACTCATTGGATCACACTCCTTGCAATCAAAATACTCAACATATAGGACTTATGAGTTTATGAGACATAACACAAACATGCCCCCCATATCCATACATACCTTCTTGGAACAACTCACTTGATCTTGGAACTAATGAACATGATTATCTCCCCCTAAATACTTGAGTTTTTTAATGATTGCTAGAGGTAGGAAGTAAACCCAATTCCTATCGTAGGTGTTTAAAAGTTACCTTTGGAAGTGGTTTGGTCAAGAGGTTTACAATCTGATCCTGTGTAGAAACATATTCAAGTTTGACATTTTTTCACTTACCTACTGTCTTATAAAATAATACCTAATGGGAATGTGTTTGGTCCTTGAGTGCATAACGAGGTTCTTTGATATGCTTATAACACTTCTATTATCATAATAGATAGGGTTAGGACCATCATACTCCACCTTGTAATATTTTAGGGTTTGTCTCATCCATAGGACCTAAGTGCAACATTAATCTATTGCAATTTAATCATCCTCACAAGTGGAGAAAGCTTTTGATGGTTACTTTTTGCTTATCCATGAAACTAGGCACCCCCCTAGGAAGAAGGCTCTTCCACTGGTACTTTTCTTATCATCTATACTTCATGTCTAATCTGCATCTATGTAGGTTGTCAAATTGAACTCCTTAATTATTGGATACCATAATCCATACTCAATCCCATTGAGATACTAGAGTATCCTTTTGACTTATTGCATATGATTCTCCTTTGGATCTTCTTTAATCCTTCAAATAAGACCTATGTCAATTCTAGAGGGAGTGTGTACAATAAACTTCCAATCACTAACCTATATGATGTCTGATTGACCTTTGAAGACTCATCTTCCTTGCTCAACTTACATCATGTTATCATGGGTGTACTAATTTCCTTGTAATCCTCCATCTCAAACTTATTCAACATCTCTCTTATGTACTTATATTGTGAGATGAATATACCTTTTTAAGATTGAGTGTTTTTTAACCCAAGAAATAATGATAGTTCTCTTAGCATGAACATCTCAAACTCTTTCTCTATCACCTCTATAAATGCCTTGTTCATGTTCTAATTGTTTCCACCAAATATGATGTCATACATATAGACAAATACTATCAGTTGATGGTCATCTTTTGTCTTGATGTATAGATTATTGTCTGTAACTCTTCTTTTGAATCTTTGATCCAACATATACTTGTCCAACCTAGTATACCAAGATATAGGAGCTTGATTTAGACCATAAAGAGCTTTTTTCAATTTTCAAACATAGTATTTATCATATTATAGTGAGAACCCTTTAGGTTGCTCAATGTAAACTTCTTCCAAATATCCATTCAAAAAGGCAGATTTGACACCCATCTAATATACCTTGAGTCCTTTTGAATCCTGCAAAATATATAAATAATCTCATAGCCTCCAATCTTTCTACTAGTGTAAATGTCTCCTCAAAGTCTACCCCTTCAACTTGTGCATATCCCTTACATACTAATCTAGCCTTATTCCTAGTGACTTCTCCATCTTCCTTCAACTTGTTTATAAACACCTATTTTGTGCCAATGACATTCTTGTCTTTAGGCCTAGGAACTAGTTCCCAAGTCTCATTATTCTTTATTTTCTCTAACACCTCATTCATAAAAACTATCTAAAATTTGTCCTTTCTTTCTTTTATAAGACTCTTAGGTTCAATATTTGATAATAAAGCAACATTATATTGATTTAGGTTACTTACAAGTCTTCTCCTTATTTGCATACCTGCATTCTTATTGCCAATGATTTGATATTCAAGATGATCTCTTTGAATATGCATTGAGGATCCTTTTGAGTCCTATATCTATTCAACCTCTTCTTCTTCCCCATCAACCTCTATAGTCTCTTCATTTTTGAAGTCTAGATTCTCTAAAATGTTCTTTGTCTATGAGTGAGATTTCCTTGTCTCATCAATCTTCACATTTATGTTTTCCACTATCTTTTGTAGTGTCTTGTTATAACATCTATAGGTTGAGATCATTGATGAGTATCCTAATAATATGCCTTCATTAGTTATGGAATCAAAATTTCCCAAGTTTTCATCATATTTTTTAATGAAACATTTTCTCCCAAACACTCTAAAGTGTTCGACATTGGTAGGTCTACCCTTCCATAATTCATAAGGAGTTTTGTTGCCATTAGTCCTTATCTATGCTCTATTCAAAATGTATATAGCAACCCTTACTACCTCCTTCAAATAGCCATTAGATAATATAGATTCATTTAGTATAGTTATAGCCATCTCTTGAATTATCCTATTCTTCCTTTCCACTACCCCATTCTACTGAGGTGTCCTAGCTGTTGAGAATTGTCTATTTATTTCATGAACCTCACAAAAGTCATCAAACTCATTAGACCAAAAATATCCTCCACTATCATATCTTAGGCACTTTATCTTCCCATTCTGCTCATTTTCAACAAGATCCTTGAATGCCTTCAACTTGTCAAGAGATTATGATTTCTCTTTCATGAATGCAATCTAAGTCATTCTTGTGTAATCATTAATGAGTAACATGAAGTATCTATCTCCTTTAATGCTTTGAATTATTTTAGATCGATAAAGATCAGTGTGTAAATTTCCAAGGGTCTTGTAGTAGAGTACTCCTTGAACTTAAACCTTCTTCTAGTTTGCTTACCATGTTGACATGCCTTGCAAAGTATGTTTGTAGGTTTAATGATCTTAAAAATATTCTTTAAAGACTTTTTAGTGATAATTTTGACCAAGTTGTCAAAGTTCAGGTGACCTAAACTTCTATACAATAACCAACTTTCATCTATCTTTCCCATAAAACATCTCTCCTTGATCTCATTCAATACATATAGGTTGTTCTCAGTCCTCTTAGCATTGGTAATTAGCCTTCCTAATTGGGCTCTCCTTATCTCATACCCTCTGTTATGAAAGGTTAGTGTGTGTACTTGATTGTATGTTTGACTTACATTGAGCATGTTATGTTTCAAACCTTCCACATACAACACATTTTGTGTCTTGGTCTTTCAATCATCCAAACTCAAGACACCCTTGACAACTATATTGGTAGTTGTGTTATCTCCAAATCTCATTATTCCTATAGCATTCTTCTTTAATGAGATGAAATTATTTATGTCTCCTATCATGTGGCTTGAGAAACCACTATTAATATACCATTTCATGCCTTCATCTTGAATATGAAAGGCAGTTTGAGCTAGTATAAAGTCCTCCTTGGTCTTTTGTTCCTCTTTGACAAATAGTCCATCTTACTTCTTGAGCTCAATCTGATCTGTCCTAGCTTGATTTGGTTTATATACCAATGTTTGATCCTTATTATGAATTATAGGATCTTCATATGTTTTTTTTAATCTTATGGACTTTATAACTCTATTAGAGTAGAAGCTTGTAATGTGTCCTATATTATAACAGATGTAGTAAATAATATTTTTTTACTTACCATAGTTATATGATGACTTATCCTTTATAGATTTGGGTTCCCTAATTGGTCTTTTCATGTTAGTAATATTGACATGTTATAACTTCTCATTCTCTCTCTCAAACTTAATTTATCTATGAGTTGTTCATGCTCAACCTTGAAGGAATCTAGATCTATCTTCAACTGGTCATACTTATCTTCCTTTGACTTACAACTTATGTTGACCTCTTCTAACTGACTCCTAAGATCTTTGATAGTCTTTTTTTGATGTTTCAAATCATCAAGTGTACTTATGATCTCAAATTAAAGGTATAATCTAGATTCTCCTTCTTCATTGTCATATCATACTTCATCATACATGGTATCTTATTCCTGTTGATCACAAAACATTCACGTGCTTCTTAGGATCACCTTCAAGCTGTTAGACATACCTCAAAGGACCAAGATATAATACCAATTTTTGGAATAAAAATTATTGAGAGATGGGGATGTATTAGTATTCAAAACTTTTACAACTTTAACTTATCATTCATGAACTATCAAAACAATATAGTGAACTAGAAACACATTAAGAGCCATGAGCATGAGACAAGAACATAACACATGAAACACTTATTTGAGTGAAAAATACTAGAAGGGAAGAAAACCCATTGATGATGAAAATTTAATAAATTACTATAATACAAACATCAAGATTTAGCAAACACCAACTTCACTTGGAGCACCAACTCCAACTTGACTAGGGTTTAACAAGCATCCACTTACAAGAAGACACCAACGCTCTAGATGACTCAACACCAACATAGCCAACTCAAACCCTTGATCAAATTTATAAAAATATTTTTATCATAAAAAATATGATGATCTCCTTCTTTATCTCTTCACACACTACTATCTTTCTCAAACTAGTCTCTATCCTTCTTCGCTCAATTAACCCTCTTCTTGACTTGATTAGGCCATATGACCTTGATAATAATATATAGTACCCCTATCAAATATTCATAATGGTTTATTTGAACCCTCATAATGGTATACATTACATCCTTAATCTCTTCCAAGTTTTGTCTCATTTTCTTCAACTCTCTCAAATTCTAACTAGATAATTAGGCTTATTAGGTCTTGTTCTTATACTAGGTTCTTGCTCATACACTCCTTGGTCATTCATACACAATTAAAAATTTATATTTACCATAAAATAGGACTTATGTAATGTAAAAAACATGAATAAAATATTAAAATATGTTGGTCATATCATATAGGACCTGAAACCTCTTTTAGGCCTTAAGGAGACCTAATTCAATTAGGCCTTCATTAGCACATGTTACCCTTTTAACTCCGTAGAACACTTTAAAACTACTCACACTATAATAAAATATAATATTTAACTCAAAAATATCCATACCAATCTCATATTATGTCCATGACACATTTTAGCTCCAACCACCACTTGAAACATGCCGTTAACACTGTTCACAATTAGGCATGTGCAAACCTAGAAAGTCTGTCTTGAACAACTAAAGCAAAAACACAATTTTGTCAAAAAACATGGAAATAAATCATATAAATATAAAATTATAGACTTAAAAAAATTCACCAAGTTTATTATACTTAATTACATAGGGCAAAAGGACTCAAACCCTTCTCTGCAAGTAGCCCACTCAGAACTGCCAACTAGCCTTAAAATATAGTCATGGAAACAATGACCTAAAATACCTATAAAACCACTTTTAAATAATTAAAAATAATTTATATGATACTATGAAGTCATTATACCATTCTCATATAGATATATAATATGGTCAAATGGGAATATTAGTCTTGCAGACCAATCTCATAGTCTTGTATCTTCTTGTCTCATCTGAACTAGACATGTCAACTTATGAGAAACATTTTCATCTTATTCACTGACATAAAAAAAATATATCAAATATAAACATGTATTATAGGTCATTATAAATGTATCCATTCACTTTTATTCATCCTTAATCCATGATAACACATCCCTAATCACCTTCTCACTTACGCCTGGGTTTCTCACTATTTGCATCATTAGGCCTGTTAGCAACTGGTCAAATTATAAGACCAGTTTAACACTCTTGAGAGATATAATATGATAAAAAACCACCATTTACATAAAATAAAAGTATAAATCTTCAAACTTCATCCATTTTACAACTTTGACTTGGTCAACTCTGATTGCTACATCAATGTTTTAAGAAATAAGGCCTTTCCTATAGGGTCCACTCACTCACCTAACAAAAAATTCATATCTAAAAGTGACTGAGAGAGTTGGATACATTATAAAATCAATTAAATATAAATTTTAAACCATTTTGATCACTTTAGAATAAGATATTTCACATTGGGTCATTGTTAGGGTTTTAGACAAGGTTAAAACTATTTTTGGTGTTAATGATTGTTCATAAAGGATTGCCACTCATTTACAAAACTAATACCTAAAGATATTATATATGAACCTTATAAATTTATAATCAATATATAAGGTTACCATACAAAGGGTTACACATTCCAATGAAATCTTAAAAGTTCTTCTCGAGTTGAGAACCCTTCATTCTATGTACTCGAGAAACCTCAAAACCACTTTTCATGCCTTTTATTACAAAATTTGACCTCAGACTTGGTCAACACACCTAGGAAAAATTATCACATAATTAACAATGCTCACATGATCATTAATTCCTTGAAAACTGATCTTGATACCCCATTTTTTCACCTTCTCTCTCTTTACTCTCTAGGCCTTCATTTGCAAGTCATATTAGGCCTTAAAACTTACCTTTTAACCACTATCAAAGATTTAAAAACCTCATATACATGTTATAAAACATATTAAAATGCTCAAACACTATCATAAAATCTTCATATGCCTTGATAATAACTCATAACACCTCAATAGGTCAGGCAGAGTCTAGAATTAGTTTAGTTGCTTGCTAGGTCTAGAGGTCCTAACATTATAGGATCACCCTGAGACTTTCATGAGTGATCCAATGCCTCATATTCATGATATAACCTCATAAAACTTTTTATTCCTTTGTTCATTCATCTCACTAGGCCAACAAACTCATACCTTCTCACAAGGTCTCTTCATGTAATGACCAATGTCATAACTAGGCTTCTTGAAGCATGACAACTAACCTTGAAACACTTATTAATACTCTTATACCTTGCTCACATGTCTTACATGATCCGTAGACAATGTGATATCTCTAAATGATGCTATCAAACAAGAACATTCTTAAATAACCTCATGAATACCTTTCTTAAGAATCTTTGACATCAATGACAACATCAATGCCAAAATTCAACAACAAGAATAATGCTCAACATAGGATGGCAGTATGGAGTGGTTATTACCACTTTAGTTTTAGGTTCCAAATTAATGATATGATATAAACCCATTTTTGGTGGTAATCCATGTGGAATGATAATGAAAACTTTGACATGCATATCAAGGATGGGTTGGATATCCTTATGATGTTTTCTATTGTTTGAAATTTTGATTTATAGAACTCACAAAACACTCAGTTGTCCAAGTAATATACCCTCTATGAAAATCCCTTTCCATACTTTTTCTATCACTACCATAGGGGCTCTATTATCCATACCACACAACACTCTTTCCTTATCTACTAATTTGAACTTGAGATCCATAGTTTGGTAGTTTTGAGTGAGTTATCCTAGTGAATGTAGTCGTTGCACCCCAAGGACTAGGTCAGTTTCACCAATACTAACCACATAGAAATCATCCTCAATCTTATGCCTTCCAACAATAATATTCAAAATTTGAATTTTCTTTGTGCATATAATGCTATAGCCATCTACCATAGTTACATAGAATCCTTTTAAATATACAACTTGTATCCCACATTTAGATGCTAAGCCTTCATCAATGAAGTTATGGGTTACCCCACTATTAATTAAGATTAATAATTTCTTGCCTTACAACACTCTTCACTCTAAAAGGGTGATATATAGGAGTAGTAGACAATGTGGAAAGGGTTCCATCCATGTGGTCACCCTCTTCTTTCCTTTATTACTTATGTTCATTAGGGCCTTCCCTTTCTTCTTCTTCTTCTTCTTCTTCTTCTTCTTCTTCTTCTTCATCTTATCTATCCAATACTACATCAATATAATAAAATTTCCCTTTGCCAAGGCAATGATGACCTAGTGTCCAAGGATATTTGTAAGTGAAGCATACATTTCTATTCTTCAACTCATTTATTAAATCCACTTCTTTGTTTGTCTTTGGTATCTCCCTTTGTTGTCCATTACCTTTTTTGATATGCCTTATTTGATGTCCATATGGGGTTATCCTTGGCTACATAGAAAGTGTAGTCTTAGGCTATCCAAAATAAGGTATCCTTTGTTATCTGAAAGACATAAATTTGACTTTAAGTGCTTTTATTTAAAGATAAAAATCCTTTTTGATGGCTTATTAGAGGGAATAAGGGTTGAAATCCTTGACCAAACCCTTGAGGGGGTCATCCAACCCTTCCACAAACAAAACCACAAGTCTCCTTTTAAAAACATCTAGTACCATAACAGAAACTCTCTGAAAATTAGTCACATTTTTTTTTGTCTCACCTTTTCTAACTCCCTAAAATGGACTTCTGAATCAACACTATCAAACATTGAGAATCAACCTCCTATTGAACACATCATAAGAGTGGATGAGGTTGTGCCCTTGTGTGACAAAACCATGGTACCACCACTTATGTGATATGCCCTTAAGATGTAAATTAGAAAAATTGATGGATTCATCTTCCATTATGGGTTAGGGTCAAAGGTATGTATCCAAATTTTGGATCTAAGCTCGATTGGTACTCTTGGTAGATCCATTAAATTTATTAAATTGAACATTATCTTGATCATCCATATCTTTGTGCCCTATCTACTCAAACCCTTTTGCTTGTTGTTTTAAACCCTTTTTCTTTTATCTTTCATAATACCTAACCTCCCTATCACTATTGGGCATGTAGGAAAATCTTCCAACAACTCAATCCCCCACAACTGGCAAGGAGGAAGCTCAGATACCACTAAAATATCCCTTTTAGGGCCAAATTAAATAATTTTGGAATTTATAGAAACCCTAACCAAAATTGTAGAATTATGAAAAGATCTACTTAGGCATGAAAATTAAATTCATACCTCATCAAAACCATCACAAAAATATAGAAATTCAATAAATTTACTTAACACATCAAATTTGAATTTTTTAATAATTTATAGGTTTAAAAATTAGAATAAATTACAACCGAGTGTATGAATGATGAAACATAATAATTAGTCAGTCAAGCAATTCTCCAATTGAAATATGGAACTATGTGAAAGATGTAAATTTTAATACTAAATTTCATTTGAATCGACACTATGTGAAAGATGGAAATGCCAATACTAAATTTAATTTGAAGTAGCACTATGTGAAAGATGACAGTCAAATTTCATTATTGCCCTACAATAGAAAAACTAGAAAACATCCTAACAAAAGTGCTTTGATGAGAAAAAATTTAAAATTTTAGAGGAATGCTTGGTCTGACAAAGGGGAATGTAACAATAATGTATATATTCATTATTATCCTAGGTGTCTTTTGCCTCATTCAATAAGTTGTTTTCCATTCACGTAGGAATAGGAAGAGTCTCTTTGGGAATGTGAAGTGAATAACCATTTTGGATTATATATTTGTAAGGTTCGTAATTGAAAATTTAATGTGAACACAATTTTGGCTTGAACCAATAATTATTAAATCATGGACTTGATCTTAGACTTGAGAACAACTTAAAGTACTATCGTTAATTGATTCCCCTAACTCTATCCCTTAGCCTACGAGAAATAATGAATAGGATATGGTTCTTCTAACTAGATTAATTATGGAAAGGGGACATGACATCATATGATTGGGATTAAAAACATCGATGAGGTTTAGATACACTATGATACCACTCAAATATGATATTAATTGTGTATGCTCTGATACCACTGATCCAAGGCCCAAGAGGAGACATGATAGATAACCTAATTAAATGGATTTAAGAGGGTTATGAATGGAAACAAATTTATGAATGAAAAAAAATATGAAAGTGTAATGCATTCAAATAAAAAATAACACAAGAAATAGATGGCAACTAATGTATAACTATAAAATCAAGATTTTATTATTTGAGAGATCAGACATCTAGTTTCTATGTACTTTCTAAATTCATTCTTCTTTATCTCTCTATATACAAAGAATGAAAGTGTACATTATTATAAAATGAAGGAAAATGAAACATCAATTAAATCATTATAATAGTTAGTAACAACATAGTGATAATTAAAGGGTAAGTGCACAAAGTTAGGGGGATAAAAAGTGGCCTACTTGTGGACATGATTTTCCTAAAATTTTAGAAATCTGAACTTCTATAGATAATTTGAGATATCTACACTCTAAATTTAAAGATGGTATAAGAACATGAAATGTAAAATTTCGAGTCTAATTTCCAAAACACTATTTTTTTTAAATGGTTAAGTATAACTAGGTCAAACATCTAAAATTTGAAGAGGAGCCCCTATTTTTTTGAAGAAAATAGAGTAGATATATGCCTGTGTGGTGCACCATTTTTTGAGCAACATTTAATATTGATTTAAATCCTTTGGTGAAATTTAGATAAGATCATCTAGTTTGTGACCTATATTTGTTCTATTTTTCAATGAATATATTTTTAATGATTTTATTAAGTAAATAAATCCTTAAAACTGACAAAAAATGGATAGTCGCCCATGCAGCATGCCTAATTACCTCAAAATAAAATGAAAATTAGTTTTTTTTTAATGTGTCTATAGTTATGACTAATTTGTGACCATATAATTTTTTTTACACTTATATAAACTAAAAATAAATTATATGAACATATATAGGCATGTATGTTTGTGGCATGTAGTGGCCTAAAAAAGGTATAGCTAGAAATTAACATAACTTTAAACCTTAAATTAGTCAAAAAATTATAAAAATCATATTTTTTGAAAGACGAGAGCATGCTCCTTGTAATGGTATTAAGTTTTTGAATTTTAATGTTGAAATTCTTAGTGTATTTGGTGATCAAAGTTTAATTTTATTATTTTTATCAATACTCTTAGACTTGGTTGTAGATTGACAGGTCCAAGCCTTTAGCTTGAGAATCCAAGCCATTCCTGAGCTAAAAGGATTGGTTTTTGAATTCAAATTCAAATAGTGAGATCATATTAATAAAGTGATCCATGTTATTAACCATGTTAATAACGTGATCATGTTATTAACCACGTTAATAACATGATCATGTTATCAACCACATTAATAATGTAATCACATTATATATTCATGACTCCTAAAAATGCATGTTTACTCTTGAGCTCAAATTTAATATAGATTCTTATATGTTATTGATCTCCCTAATAGTGGTGTTATTTCATGTGACATGGGAAAGGTACCTAACCTTGGATAGTGAATTAAGGTGTCATGGTATCACATTAGACTTCAAAAAATTCATGTGTATTTTAATATGTTGACTTGACTACTTATAATTAATTGGTTTTAATGTGTAACTCATTATACATTTTATGATATAAATTATTTTATCATGAGATGTCTTAAAATGAATTTTTTAAACCTATGGCCAAAACTTAGCACTTGGAGTACTAATCCAACTATGCATCTGAAATAAATTAGGCTATTTCGAGCCCCTTCAACCTAATTGTGTGACTATAAAATGTGATCTTTGGGGGTTGATTGACTCCAATTTCATTTGCTTGATAGAAGCAAAGAAACATTTTTTATTTATATGCAAGTTTTACATGTATAGAATGTGGTTTTGAGCTCAATAAACCTGAAGTCATTAGTTAATGAATGAAAATGTCAATTAGTTCAATTATAGAGGTAATTAGGGTTAAAATGAGCCACATGAACTAATTTTCAATCGTATATGATGTGATTTAGAGTGAAATTAACCCTAATATCACGTCATATATAATTAACTAGAGAGTTGATTCATTTAATTGAGGAGGCATTTGATGCCAATTTGAACCCCTTAAATTGTAAGATATGATGTGGGGCAAAATTAAGTTTGATTCTATCATGAATTGATCTAATTAGTCACTTTATGTAATTAGGGGTGTGATTTGGGCAAATGGATTCCCTGGACCAAAATTATGGCTGAATCGATTGTATAATAGATGCAAAATATATGGCTTAATTGACCCTACTTTGATCATAAATGTAAAAATGAAGGCAATTGTCACAAATAGGTGAACAAGTAGCTCAAATTTTATTCAATTACCTTAGTGATTGGACCCTATATTTTATATATGAAACTCTAAACCCTATACCATTTACCTTAAACTCTCAACCCTATACCATTTACCTTAAACCCTAATCCATAATCCCTAAACCCCAAACCCTTTAAATTCTAGACCTTAAATCCTAAACCAATCAATTTAACCCTAATTAACATAATTTATATAGTAAGGTTCACATGGATCAACTTGGTCAAAATTACATCACTAATTACTGTAATTGACTTAATTGGCTTAAATTATGATGATGGGGGGGTAATTGAGCCCAAAATCACATTATTTACTCACATATATAGGTTCAAAGAGCTCAAAGTTTCCCTAATTACCTTCATGATTGTAGCTTATATACCCTACAACCTATACCCTAAGCCCTAATCCCTAAAATTCCTAATCCCTAAACTCTAAAACACAAATATAAACTCTTTAAAACCCTAAACCAATCATTTTAGCCCTAATTAACATCATTTAGACTAAGAATTAAGTTCATAAGGCTTAGTTTGGCCTAAATCACATGAATTATTGTCCCATTTGACTAATTCACTCAATCTACATGATGACATTGGGTATAATTACATCCTAAAAACTCATTCTATAGTCACAAATAGGTCCAAGTGATTTAAATTATTCTCAATTATCTTTGCTATTGGACCATGTGTACCTTAAACCTTATAGGTCTTAAACCTCAACCCATAAACCATAAACCCTATACCCTATATTTCAAACCATAAACCAATTGGTTTAGCACTAATTACCAACATTTAGAGTAATAATTATGTATATGCATTACTTAATTTGGCTTTAATCACATTACTCATTGTCTCAATTAACTAATTGGCTCAATCTATGATGATGTGGGGGATAATTGATCCCAAAAACACATTGGACCCTATGTGCACCATAAACCATATATACATTAAACCTTAATCCCTAAACCATAAACCCTAAACACTATACCCTAAATTGTAAACCATAAACTTTCCCTATTTACCAAACGATTTAGCCCCAATTAACATCATTTGTAGTAAGAATTAGGTTCACATGGCATAGAGTGATTAAAATTTATATACACCCTTAAAATGAAACCCTATACCTTAATCCCTATCCATAAGTTACCTAAAACATAAATTTTAAGCCCTATGCCCTAATCCCTAATTAGGGTTAAAATGAGCCACATGAACCAATTATAAATCATATATGATGTGATTTTGAGTTAAATTAACCCTAATGTCATGTCATATATAATCAACTATTTGAAGAGTTGATTGATTTAATTGAGGAGGCATTTGAGTTCAATTTGAATCCCTTCAAGAGCAAGATATGATTTGGGGTAAAATTAAGTTTCATTTTTTCATGAATTGATCCAATTAGTCAATTTATGCAATTAGGGGCATGATTTGGGCAAAATTGAGCCCCTAAACCAAATTTATGGCTTAATCAATTATATAATGCATGCAAGATGTATGGTTTAATAGAGATCAACTTCCAAAAATCTATTACGTGGTAGTTTATGCGAGAGATCACAGAGCTAAAAGGTAAGGTTAACTCCCTACAATAGAAAAAACTCAAGGATGAGTCAAATCTTTTCATCCAAGGAGGATAATTTTTTGTAGAGTTTATCATTCAGGGTGAAGATACTAGAACATGATAATGAGAAACTTTGTAATAACATAAGTTTTTTAGTGAATTGTAGCAAAAATGCTATGTATGAGGGCATATAGAACATTAAAAACCTACAAACTCACCATAGTGATATTTTTAAGCCCAGTGTCAGTGGCAAAGGGAAGGGCAAGAAGGGGAAGAGTTGTGGATCTCAGTATGGCATGGACCAAGATAAATTGTTACTCCATATTGATATGAACCTTAAAAAGATGAAATATTATTGGGAGGATGTTTTTGTTAGTTTAGATTTAGACTATTTTCTTTGGTTTTTCTTTTTTGGTTTTGGGGTTATTCTTTAGTTGTCTCGAGGCCTGTTTGGTCCTATTTCTTATTTGGTCATTGGTAGACCGTGGTTTCTTTTTTGTTTATACTTATCCCAAGGTCTAGGACCTTAGTTCACAAAATACCCCCTTTAACCAGAATAAAGAAAAACATGTATGGCTCAATTGACCCTAATTTTATTATAATTGTAAACATGAAAGCAATTATCATAAATAGGTAAACAAACAACTCAAATTTTCTTCAATTACCTTAGTGATTCGACCTTATATCCTATACCTTAAACCCTAAACCCTATACCATTTACCTTAAAACTTAAAACATAAGCCCTAAACCCTAAACCATTTAAATTATTGACCTTTTAACCATGAAACAATAAATTTAGCCCCAATTAACATCTTTTATAGTAAGAATTAGGTTTACAGGGATCAACTTGGTGAAAATTGCATCACTCATTATTGTAATTGACTTAATTGGCTTAATCTGTGATGATGTGGGGAAAAATTAATCCCAAAATCACATTCTTTACTCATATATCTAGGCTTAATGAGCTCAAATTTTCCCTAATTATCTTCATGATTATACCTTTTATACCATAAAACCTATACCCTAAGCCCTAATCCCTAAAATACCTAATTCTTGAATCTAAACCATAAATATAAACTATTTAAACCCTAAACCAATCATTTTATCCCAAATTAACATCATTTAGACTAAGAATTAAGTTCACAGGGCTTATTTTGGCATAAATAACATGAATTATTACCCCATTTGACTAATTACCTTAATTTTCATGATGACATAGGGTATAATGACAACCCAAAAACACATTCTATAGTCATAAATAGGTCCAAGTTATTTAAATTATCCTCAATTATCTTTTCTATTGGACCCTTATAAACTCTTTAAACCCTAAACCAATCATTTTAGCCCAAATTAACATCATTTAGACTAATAATTAAGTTCACATGGCTTAGTTTGGCCTAAATCACATGAATTATAGCCCCATTTGACTAATTCCCTCAATTTTCATGATGACATGGGGTATAATGACAACCCAAAAACACATTCTATAGTCATAAATATGTCCGAGTTATTTAAATTATCCTCAATTATCTTTGCTATTGGACCCTTATAAACTCTTTAAACCCTAAACCAATCATTTTAGCCCAAATTAACATCATTTAGACTAAGAATTAAGTTCACATGGCTTAGTTTGGCCTAAATCACATGAATTATTGTCCCATTTGACTAATTCCCTCAATTTTCATGATGACATGGGGTATAATGACAACCCAAAAACACATTCTATAATCACAGTAGGTCCAAGTTATTTAAACTATCCTCAATTATCTTTGCTATTGGACCCTATGTACCATAAACTAATTTAAACCCTATAACCTATATTTTAAACCATAAACTAATTATTTTAAAACTAATAACAACATTTAGAATAATAATTATGTATATACATTACTTAATTTGGCTTGAATCAAATTACTCATTGTCACAATTGACTAATTGGTTCAATTTGTGATGATGTGGGGGATAATTGAGCCCAAACACACATTGGACCATATGTACACCCTGAACCATATATAGATTAAACCCTAAGACCTAAACCCTAAACCCTAAACCCTAAATTGTAAACCATAAAATTTCCCTATTTACCAATTAATTTAGCCCTAATTAACATCCTTTATAGTAAGAATTAGGTTCACAAGGCATAAAGTGATTAGGCCTTATATACACCCTTAAACCTAAACCATATGCCCTAATCCCTAATCCATAAGCTCCCTAAAACATAAATTGTAAGCCCTATGCCCTGATTTCCTAATCCCTAAACCCTATGCACTAATGCCCTAATCCTTAATTAGGGTCAAAATGAGCCATATAAAGCAATTCTAAATAATATATGATGTGATTTGAAGTGAAATTGACCCTAATGTCATGTCATATATAATCAACCATTTGAAGATTTGATTGATTTAATCAAGGAGGCATTTGAGGCCAATTTGAACCCATTAAAGAGCAATATATGATTTAGGGTAAAATTAAGTTCAATTCTATTATGAATTGATTCAATTAGTCAATCTATGCAATTAGGGACATGATTTGGGGAAAATTGAGCCCCTAAACCAAATTTATGGATTAATCAATTGTATAATGTATGCAATATGTATGGCTCAATAGAGATCGACCTCTAAAAATCTATTATGCGGTGGTTTATGTGAGAGATCATAGAGATAAAAGGTAAGGTTAACTTCCTATAGTAGGAA
This sequence comes from Torreya grandis, assembly GCA_037957365.1. Classification (NCBI taxonomy): domain Eukaryota; kingdom Viridiplantae; phylum Streptophyta; class Pinopsida; order Cupressales; family Taxaceae; genus Torreya; species Torreya grandis. The sequence goes on along the minus strand of JARHVA010000910.1, from coordinate 2,058,809 downwards.
AACTCAAGGATGAGTCAAATCTTTTTAGCTAAGGAGGAGGATCAAAAAATTTAGAGTTTATTATTTAGGGTGGAGCTATTAGAATATGAGAATGAGAAACTTTGTGATAACATAATTTTTTTAGTGAATTGTAGTAAAAATACTATGTATGAGGGCATATAAAACATTGAAAACGTATAAGCTCATCTTAGTGAGCTTTTTGAGCTCAGTGTTAGTGGCAAAGGGAAGGGCAAGAAGGGGTAGAGTAATGAATTTTAGTATGGCATGGACCAATATAAATTGTTACTCCAGATTGATACGAACCTTAAAAATATGAAATCTTATTGGGAGGATGTTTTTGGTAGTTTAGATTTAGACTAGTTTATTTGGTTATTCTTTGTTGGTTTTGGGGTTGTTTTTTACCCATCTCTAGGCCTGTTTTTTAGCTACCTTTGGGCTTATTTGGTCTTGTTTCTTGTTTGGTCTTGTTTCTTGTTTGGTCATTGGTAGATCATGGTTCCTTTTTTATTTGTACTTATCTTAGGGTCTGGGACCCTAGTTAAAAAAAATCCTCCCTTTAACCTAAATAAAAAACATGTATGGCTCAACTGACCCTAATTTTATCAGAATTGCAAACATGATGGTAATTGTCATAAATAGGTGAATAAATAGATCAAATTTTTTTCAATTACCTTAGTGATTCGACCCTATATCCTACACCTTAAACCCTAAACCCTGTACCATTTACCTTAAACCCTAAACCATAAGCCCTAAACCCCAAACCATTTAAATTATTGACCCTTTAACCTTAAAGCAATAAATTTAGCCCCAATTAACAGCCTTTATAGTAAGAATTAGGTTCACATGGATCAACTTGGTCAAAATCACATCACTCATTATTGCAATTGAATTAATTGGCTCAATCTATGATGTGGGGCTTAATTAAGCCTAAAATCACATTCTTTACCATAGATCTAGGCTTAAAGAGCTTAAATTTTCACCAATTACCTTCATTATTGTACCTTATATACCTTAAAACCTACACCCTAATCCCTAAGTTCTAAACCATAAATATAAACTCTGTAAACCCTAAACCAATTATTTTAGCCCAAATTAACATCATTTAGACTAAGAATTAAGTTCATAGGGCTCAGTTTGGCCTAAATCACATGAATAATTGCCCCATTTGACTAATTCACTCAATTTGCACAATGACATGGGGTATAATGACAACCTAAAAATACATTCTATAGTCACAAATAGGTCCAAGTGATTCAAATTGTCCTTAATTATCTTTGTGATTGACCCTATGTACCCTAAACCTTAAACCCTAAACCTTATATGTCTTAAACCCCAAACCCTAAACCCTAAACTCTATGTACCCTATATTTTAAATTTGATCAACTAATTTAACACTAATTAACATTATTTAGAGTAATAATTAGGTAAATACATTACTTAATTTGGCCCAAATTACATTACTTATTGTCCCAATTGACTAATTGGCTCAATCTATGATATTGTGGGGGCTAATTGATCCCAAAAACATAGTGGACCCTATGTACACCCTAAACCATACATAAATTAAACCCTAAGCCCTAAACCATAAACCCTAAACACTATACCCTCAATTGTAAACCATAAACTTTCCCTATTTACTAATCAATTTAGCCCAAATTAAGATCCTTTGTATTGATAATTAAGTTCACATGGCATAGAGTGATTAGACCTTATATACACACTTAAACCTAAACTTTTTGCTATAATTGCTATTCCCTAAGTTCCCTATAACATAAATTATAATCCCTATGCCTTAATTCCCTAATGACATAATCCTTAATCCCTATGCACTAATGCCCTAATCCCTAAACCCTATACATTAATTCCCTAATCTCTAATACCTAATCTATATTACGTATAACACAATTGTGTTGTTCTCAATATAGATAAAACTCTTCTCAAAGTCTATGTTTAACTCAAATTGAGTATTAAGAATAGCGTGATCATGTTATTGAACAAATCGATTGCATTATATAACATGATCATGTTATTGCATAACGCAATGACATTATTATTAATATAGATAAAACTTGATTTTTAATCTCTATTTTAACCTAAATCAAGAATTTTGTCCCTACAAACATTTTCTAAGTACTTCTATGGTACTTGTAGTACCTATGTACTTTTGACCCCACCTTTAAAAAGTTGTCAATTATCCTTGATGGGTGGCAAATCACATTTGAGGAAGAGGAAGATATTGAAGAAAAAACACTAGAGTAATTATAAGATCTGAGAGAGAAACACAAGATACGAATGCAAAAAATTCATGGTAGAGAAGATACAAACCTTAAATTTTGATGAATCACATGCCAGAGATAATGAGCTAATTGATAAAAATGAATTAAATAATGATGAAATTGACCATAATGAATTGAATAATGCTATAATTGACCATAATGAAATGAATAATAATGAAATTGACAATAATGTCGGAAGTTTACATTCAAAGTTCCAAGTTTTTGATTTTTTTGATGATGAGTCTATGTATGATGCTTCACCCCCCATGAATGAATAAAATTTAATGGAAATAAATAGAGATGAAATTAACAATCAATAAAACTTCATGGAAACATATAATGAATAAATATACAATGAATAAAATGTCATCCTAGTTCTAAACAATGAAAGTAATAACAATTTTGAAACACCCTCTCAACAAATTCCATCATTAATAACACGTCCAAGAATTGTGCATAGAAAAGACAAGTACTTAATTGAAGTTAAATAAAGTATTTTAGAACCAATGCATAACAAAATATTTGATCACCATTTAAGAAGACTGGCTCAACAAATTTTGGATAATTTCTTTCATAATTTGGATTATGATAATCAAAGATGTCAATTTTTTGTTTCATTGATAAAATTGATTAAGATGACACCTATACTGTACACATTAGGACTAAGAACATCTACCATGGATAATAACATGATGCATATCATACTATAGGCTTAAAATCATGCACCCAAGATTGTAATGTTGCCCAATGTTTACTTATAACTTGTGTAGTAAGTAGCCAAACAGGGAAAAATGAATGCTTTTAAAAACAAGCCGAACACTTAATATAAATAGAAAAACATTAATGAAAGTAATTGAAAGACGTGAAATAATTAATGAACCTAATACCAAAAATATCTAGGCATTTTATAGTAGACTTACACAAAAGGATAAGTCTATAGCTGATGCTCTCAAAGAGTTACTTGCTTAATTTTGGAAATACATCACAATAATTTTGCCCAATGTAATAGATGTAGTGAAAAAAAGAACTGGTTATCGTAATCATGAACTGCATCCAAAAAATGTATTGGATATGACTCAAACATAATTGTACTCTAAGTTTGTGGAAAAATATCCACAAATTTCTATTTGTCAAATATATTTTAAGATGGCCAAACCTTTTTTAGTAAAAAGAAATCACACATGCACCATTTGTAGAAAATATGTTGAATTTTTAATGAGCTATGATTTTTTTCCAGATTCATTTTACTTTGCATACTAACAACATTTAAGAAGAGTGTGTAATTGAATTTCTACCAAAATTAGCCAAATAATTTATTTCAATCATTTTTTGTAAAAGACTAGATGGACAATTTTTTTTTATAACAAATCATGTTTAGATGAAAATTACAACATTTGTGGTAGATTGCCAAAATTAAAAAAATGTATCCATAAGGAAATAACAATTGAAATTAGACATAAATTAGTTGGTTTAAGAAAATATAAATAATTAACTTATCTATTAGATTGGATGCTAAGATCTTTAGATGAGGTGAATGCATAGGTTTGTGATAGGCACAAGTCAAGCATGTACACAACACAATAGCTGTAAGAAAATTAAATCACAAATGAAAGAATATTGAATAAACAAGATAAGAGTAAAACTAATCTTACATAGAAAAATAGCTCACCAAGAGAGATGTACATATAGGGGTTCATGAGTAACTCATTCCAAGATAAGTGGTTAGAGAGCCAATAATAGAAGAGTAAATCCCATACCTGAAATAACTAATCAAGGGAGTTCTTCTTATTCATCCGATCAAAATGTAACTCCAAGTACACTTAAAAAAAATTATCCATAAAAGTAGGAAAATTCTAAATAAGGGAAAAAATTCCATAATAAATAAATATGAAAAAAATAAAACCCCTACTCTAACACTACCCATAAGCACAACTTTGGTGGGTAGTGTACAAAAAAGAAATGGGTTCTGACAACTAGGCCTGATTAGGTACCCAATACAAAGAAATCTCTCATAAAGTAGAGAAAGAGAGAAAATCCATAGAAAAAACTCCCCCCAAAAAGAGAGACATAGAAGAAAAGAAGAGGCTAAAAGGCCCCCCTGAATATGATGTTGTTACTGATGTAGACAACACCCCAAAAAGAGGTCAGAGACATTAATTTTCTTTTAGTGAATAGTTTGATAACGATATCTACAACCAACTCTAAATACTAGAAAAATATCAATTCAATGACCTAACCATTAATAAGCTCATAGATAAAATGCATGTGAATCTCAATATGTTTGGTCTATTGGAGCTAAACTAAATTCATGCATATATGTATGTTACTCTGGTTGTCATAATAGATGATGGTGGACTACTTGAAAGGAATGACAAATTCAAATAGAAACCCCTAAATCTAAATAGCTTCAATAGTTACATTAATGTTACTATGCCTCTATGAATGTTATAACAATAGCATTTTACTTCTTGATAGACCAACTAATGGGACCAAAACCCAAAGAAAAGTTGTAAACTAAAGTGGACTTATTATTCTAAGTATCACCAACCCAATTTGAATCTGTAAAACCAACCTAGTCAACCTCTATACCAAATTGATATTGAATCCTAAATTTATAAGATCCTTGAATGTAGTGTAAGATTCTCTTAGTTATTTTTTAGTGTAACTCATGGGGTTCTTATGTGAATATAGAGACAAGTTCTAGTGGATATGAAATATCAAGCCTAATATGATTCAGATAATTGAGGCTACCAATAAGTTGTCGATACCAAGTGGTATCAACCAAATGTGTAGAATAGTAAGCCTCAAGTTGGACTCTTGATAGAAAGGGAGTTGAAGATGGATTTTAATCATTCATGTGAAATTGATCCAAAAGATCAGGATCATACTTGGGTTATGCAAGTGAAAACTTTGAATTGAACTGTGAAATATCAATGTTGAGGAAGTAATGAAAAAGACCCAAGTCTATCATGCCAAATCTATCATGTAAAGTTATTGTGACTACTATAATAGATGATGAGGAAATCCCGGTGATCAAAAGATCATCAACATAAAGGAATAGTATTAATAAATAATCATGATTTTTTTTTTAATGAGGAATCATAGATCATGATTCAAAATGCATCAAGCAAAAATAAAGCACATAATTTTACCCAAAAATAAGCACTACTCACTCTAATGGATTATATAAACATCAAGAATCTTATTAATAATCATTCTAATATAAAAATTATGCATTGGGATCTAAATGACACCTAGTGAAACTTGAAGTAAGGAAGAAAGAATCCATCTTGGCATACCAACCCTGAGAGGCATGTTTGAGGCCATAGATAGATTTCCTAAGTCTAAAGACTAAGGATGAATCCTAAATAAACCCATGTGGATAATCCATGTAAATTTTTTCCTTAATGTCTTCATAAATAAAAGCACTCTTCACATCCATCTAGTACACATCCTAACCATGGGCTACAACTATAACTAGTGTGAGTTGGATCTAAGTCATCTTTGTAATAGGTGCAAATGTCTCTGAGTAGTTAATGTTGACTACCTATGAAAAACCCTTGGTAACCAATTGTGCCTTATACTTATCGACCAACCCATATATTTCAAACTTGGTCTAATATATACACCTACATTGAACAATCTTTCTTCTTTTAAAAAGTGAAGTCAAATACCAAGTGTGATTTTCGATCAAGGAAGAATATTCTTCCTGCATAACACTATCCCAATCAAGTATGCCTAAAGCCTCTCATAATGTCTATGGATACAAAATTGAAGAAAATAAAACATGTGGACCACTCTGATAATCTACCTGAGTATGTATCACTACCCACTACCATTGTAGTATCATTATATAACTCCTTGATGATAAGTGAATCTGGTAAAAACTCAACCCTCATGCCTTTATTGATATGAGTGATTTTATACACTAATAAGAGATTGGTTGGAAAGTAAGGGACACTTAGAACATTATTGAATTTTTTTCCTTCCATTTCAATATACCCTCTCCCTACAACTTGTATGAAATTGGCATCACCCAAACTGATAGAAGACATACTACAAGTCTATAAGGAATAAAACTCAACTAGTGAATAACCCATGTGGTTAAAAGCACCCGAGTCAATGACCCATGAATATTTTGAATCTATAATTTCTACAAGATCTTTTCCCTTTTCTTTCTCTTTCACCTTGACCTTTTCCTTAATAGAATCTTGGGTAGATGGATTCTGCTTGATGGACTCGGGAAGACCTATGTTGTTCTTCTCTAGGAGATGAGTCAGGTGATCTATTTGCTTCTTCATGCACTTGCTTTCATCATGTCCATTTTTATTACAAAAGGCATACTTAACCTTCTATTTCTTAAGTGTTCCATTGGAATAAGAGACTTCAGTATTGGTTTTGGTAGAGGTTTATTCTTTATTCTTCTCTTGATCCTTATTCTTCTTCTTCTTCTCTTTGTTTAAATTCTTTACTTTTCCATTCCCAATAATTAGGGCTTGAGGTTTTGTAGACTTAAATATGCCCATCTAAATCAACTTGTCTTGTTCCCTAATTAAGTTGGAAATGAAAACATCTAAAGAGGGCATTATCCATGCAATGCATAAAACATTTTTTATAGCATCTAAAGTGGAGACAAAGATTGAATAGTTAGGACATAGTTTAAAGAGTAAAGAAAGAACAAGTTGGTCATATTATTTATTTATCCCACATTATTTCAACTATAAAATTAAGGAATTGAACTTAGTGAAGAAATCTTGAAGGATGCAAAATTTACAAAGACTTAGGCTAATGAGTTTATTCTCAATCTCATGACCTCCCATCACATCAAGTTCCCCAAATAGTTTACCCATAATGGTCCATACATCTTGAGGTGATTTGGTATGCTCTAAGTGAAATAAGAGACTAGGTGCTACAGAATGACATAATAACCCATAGGCTTCATCATTACGATTATACCACTTAATTATATCTGCATCTATGTTAGGTTTAGTTTCATTACCAATAATTATCTTATACAAAAACATAATCCTTATAATGATTGTCATCTTGATTTTACATTCGTGATAGTTAAAGGGAGTTAGTGGGTTGATTGAATTTGAATCTATTAGTGGAAAAATGAGATGTAGTAGTATTTCAAGTTGAATTTGTTACAAAAATGAAATTGAAAGTAGAATGAAAAGAGAGACCAAAAAGGCATAGTACACCCCACCTAAACTATGAAATGGTGAACCCCTAATAAATGTTACAAATACATGCTCAAAAGATGTTAGACTCAGTCGATAGTGTGTCTAAGGAAGTAAGTACAATATGAGAAAGTAAAAAAATAAATAACACTTTCTTTTTAAATATTACCCAAAATATATTATTTTTTAAAAAATAATAAAAAACATCCACTAACAATTCTAAACTTGACCAATATTCTTATGCATTAAAATAAAATTAGAGTATTTGCCCTTGTTTTAAATCAAGCTATTAAAAAATATTAACATGCTAAAAATTTTAGGAAAAACTTGAATAGACTTATAATGTTTTGGAAGAAACTTTCAATCCTTTGAAACAATAAGAGTCTTTTGTGATGGTTATTTACTAACTCACATGTGAATCACATACATTGGGCATGGCTAAAGGCCTAGCCACATGGTTTTAGGGGTGGTGGATTATAGCCCCCTACTACAACTAAAGGTTATTTTTGGTGAGACCGTTAGGTTTAGCCAATTGATTTTGGTATAGAGGCTACATATGTTGGTATTTTTGATTGGTCAATAATGAGATTAGTCTTAATAGGTGAAAATGTTCTTATCATGATCCATCTGGAAGAAATGAAATACAAGGGTCAAACACACATAACCAACTGAGGCCAAACACAAGTCGATACCAAATAGAAGAGACTAGACTCAAGGCTATATGGAGGCACACAAATTTCTTGTAGAACAAATACACCAAGACAATAAACATGTAGTAAAAAATAAACCACAAAAACTGTGGTAATGGCTACCAATGAATCAGTTTTGAAAAAAAAAGATGACTCCACCAAAGATAAAAACAAACTCTCACAAATGGATTGTGAAAACTAAATTTTATTTGTAAATAATAGATATGAATATTTGAAATAAAACTAACAATAATAAAAAACTAGACAATCAAATACTAGAGTGGATTTGATACCATATCAAAGTGAATGCCAAGATCTTTGGATCAAATAAATGCATAGGTTTATGATAGGGATAATTCAAGCATGTACACAACACAATAGATGTAAGAAAATGAAATCACAAATATGAGAATATTGCATAAATAAAAAGAGAAAAACCAATCTTTCATAAAACACTTGCTCACCAAGAAAGATGTACATATAGGAGAGCAAGAGTAACTCTTCCCAAAATATGCATTCAAAGAGCCAACAATAAAAGAGTAACTCTCATATCTGAAATAGCTGGTTAAGGGAGTTACTTCTTATTCATCCAGCCAAAATGTAACTCCCAATAAACCTAATCAAGCTTATCCACAAAATTAAGAAAACTTCAAATAAGGGGTAAAATGCCATAATAAATAAATATGGGGAAAAAATCCATACTCTAACATTATTAAGTAAAAAATGGCAAAGAATCTAAAAGGTGTGAGCTTATTATAAAAAATATACTTGTTTTTGAATTTTTAGTCAAATTTAGGGAGAAAATTATTTGAGTATGCAAGGCACACACATAGGGCTAGATGGTTGGATGAACATCTCAAGATAAACAAGGATACATTCTAACTTGGTTCTTTTGTTTTAGTAGTTGACTTTGCTAAAAATTACACAATCAAACCCCAAATAGAAGTTTAATCATAGTATTAAAAATCATCATAAGTTGTCATATTTATGCATATAACATTCATGCATGCACCTAATAGTACAGAGTAATAATAGAAAATATTAAGAGAGTACCATTTCTATATTAGTGATGACCAATCATATTGTTCAGAGTATGTGCAAAGTTATTTTTATAAGTTTTATGAACAATTGAGTTAGAGGAACATTACTTTAAATCAAAATTACATTTGGTCAGACAATTATACATCATAATTAAAAAATGCATAGATGTTTTATTGGTTGAATAGGATGCACATTAACATTGGTGTAGAACACATTTAGAATTTCATTGAGGTTTGCCATGAAAAAGGGAAGCATGACAGGCTAGAGCATGTGTAAAAAGAGCTATTGAAAAGGAGTTGAAATTTGAAGAGGGTGTTGATTTGACAGATGAAAAAACTATGATTGAATGGTGTAATGTGAACATGTGTCATGGTGCTCAACCAATTTATAATATTCTTAGACATTTTTTATTAATTTAAGAACACTTAGAAAATTATGAGTATTGGAAGACTCTAATGTTGGATGGTAGAGCTTGATCTTATTATAATTCCCAGTTCCTAATTGAGGGGTGTGGGGGGGAAACACCCCCCCACTAGGGTCACCATAGGGTAGAGTAAAGGTGATGTAGGGGAATCAAAAAATACATGTATAATCTATGTTAACAATATTCTTAGGTAATTATTAAGACCCATAAACTAGGTTAGTTTAGAAAGTTTAATTTGAATGAGTAAGAGAGAACCTAAGCAAGTTTAGTAAATTACCAATCTTGGTCTAGAAAATAACAAAGTGATAATCTTGAATCCTTATGAGGAGGAACCATACAAGACCAACCAAAAATCTTAAAAAGACAAAACATAATGTTTGAAGAGGTTAGAGAATATGTTGTAGGTTGTCTCAATGGAGGAGGACTGTGTAAATGTTTTCTTGTTAAACATAATAAATATATTTGAGTCTTATTGCATGTTTTCCATTGTATTATCCTTGTATAAAATTATTATAATCCTTTCATATTGACTGCAAGCTTAAATCTCAGTTCTATTCGTGAAACACTCAAGAATTATATATTTTTACTATTATAGTCATTTTTATAAGCCTATTTACACATGGAAACTATTATATGAACTCAATTTGAGTATTGTAATAGTTAAATAGGTTTGTTAAGACATATATGCATGTGTTAAATCATATAAAATTGCAATGAGCTCTATGAACTATCAATAATTAGCTCTCAACCTATAGCAATTTTGAGTAAATTTGAAGTAAGGGTTTCATGAGTAAAACACCTCTAAAACTCAAATGATTAAACAATAAAGACTAAGAATTTGTAATAAGTTGGGGAATGGATATTATAACTTATTCCAAGTATCATTAGGTTTATAAGAGATTTTAAATTATAGGTACACATGACTATTTTTTTGTAGAACAATAGAAGACCATTTTTGAGAAATTTGTGCATAAAATACTACTAACAATATAATTTTTAAGAGCTATAAACTTTATTTTGAGAAATTGACCTATTGGAACAACTAGGTCTAGAGACCTAGAAACTTAAAAGATAGAATTTTAGAAGGAAAGCTCAATCTCTTAGAGACCTATAGTTGGTTGATTTATTGTAAGTTTTGATACATATAAAAATCCTTAATTTTTCTTAAGACCTATCTAAAGTGTCTTAAATAATAATTATTCGAAGGATGGAGAGCAAATTTGAGAGATTGGTGACTAGTTAAGAGCAAACCTAATGAGTAATTGACTAGTTTAAGAGACGATTATTTGAGAGTGGATTTTGAATTGAGTTGATAAAAGAGTAGATAAGTGAGGTTGTAATTCTGCATGGTATTAGGGCATATGAATATAAATTTAATAGCTTTATTAAACATAGAAGAGTAAATTGTTCATTAGGTGGTATTAGGGATGATAAAGGGTTTTGGCCAAAGATATTGTCTTATGAGTTAATATTTTGTTTCAAGTCAATAAGGTTGGATTTTATCAAAACAAAGAGATTATAGTCAAGGCCAGGAAAAGTTCATATTTGCATTATACAAGTATGAACATGATTGGGTATGGGACTTAAATGAAATCAAATTGAATACTAATGATCAATTGAAAAGTTGTAAATGGGTGATGACAAATGCGAAATAGATAAGAGTGTCATTAGTTATTTCCACTACATAATCAAATAAAAACTTTAATTTAAAAAATATGGAATATCATAGATTTATAGCATTGAAATGAACAATTTTTTAATCCTCATTTGTGTACAACATTAAATATGAGATCCAATAGATAAAAATTTATAATATCCAAAAAATATTATACCATAATATTTTAAATTAAAACTAGATATAAATTATATAGATTAACATAATTTAAATGAAACCTTTCAAAAACTCATATAGGCACATGTACAATGTAAATAATATACATAGATTGCCATGATAGACATACATAAAATTACATCTACCAACATAGTATGTAATATCATGTGAATGTCATATACACATATACAATGCCAAACATGCATACGTTTCTATATAGGCATACAAAAAAGCACTTCTCATGTAGGACATCCTAATCATAAAATAACCTCCCTTTCTTTGCCTTCATCAAAGAAGACTCTCCCTAGAATGCCCTCTTGGTAGATGGAGATCTCTATAATGCCTTGTATTGCTCCAAGGTCTGACTATGGGTCCTACGCTCATATTTCACTTGCAATTTAACCTATTCAAATAAAAGCATTATTTCAAAATTAACAAAAAACATTCAACCACTTGTTAAGAAATTAATTTTAAACTAGAATAAAAAATCATTTAAACATGAACTCACTGAAAGATTGTGGTTAGGATCAATCTTTTTTTGGTGCTCCAACAAGTCAATGTTAGGCTCAACTATTCGAATAAGTGTTTGAAATAGAGAATAAACATGAGAAGTTTCCCTACTAATCATTTGAATAGGACTATCAAATGTCATGGGATAACCATACATACACAATATATTCACATAATTTATATTTTCCCTAAGTATATAGTAAAATTATTAAAAAAAGTCTTATTTTACTTTAAAATTGCAAGTTAAGATATACCTTTGTCAGTGCCTGTGCAGATGATATTATAGTAGTAATTCCTATGTTTGTCTTGGCTCACAATGATGGAGAAGTGTCTACTTGAGTCATCAACTCAATGTAAGCAAGGTCTCACTTAATTTTGTATAAGGTATCAAAGATATATATGGAAATTTTTTCTCCTTTATTAAACCAAGAGTGTATTTAATAGCAGTGTATTTGAATTTTGAGATAATTGATAGATAAATTTAACTTAAACTTAGAAGGTAAATATACATAGATTAAATGTACATAGATCATAATATTTACTCCAAATATTACTTTTTTATAAGTAAAAGGTATCATCCTAATAGAGATAAATGCAGTAGTGGATGGGTCAGTAGCTAGATCTAAAAATGCAAACAATGGCTTCTTCAAATCAAATGTTACAAATGTCGACTATGATGATGAAGGCACCATCACCTACTGGGACATAAAAATGACATATATATTATTAAATTTCTATGTAAATTAATTATTAGCTAAATCAAATTTATAATTAAAACTTAAATTTAACATGACATTTATATAAAATATACCTGCATCTGTGTAGTCACTGATATCTGCACACCAAATATACGTGCCAAAAAATCATCACTCATAAGTATATTATATAAGCCATCTAAACCACCAAAATCATCATCGTCATAAATTTCAATGCATATATCTCCATAAGATATACAAAGGTAGGGTTGAGTATGCACACTAGGTGGTGTATCTCTAACATCAGTCTGTGAGAGCCTACTCGTATGTTGAACGAGTATATCAATGAATGAACTATGTGCATGTAGAGTGTTAATCTCCATGACCTATTGAAATGTAGAGGATATTTTAAGATCAAGTGGATTTTGAATATGAATCTTTGTAGGCCAATTAGGCATATGACGTGCACCTGGTAGATCCTATGCAGAGCCTTCCCTTGGCCTTGAAACTCACTAAAATTAAAATAGTTCAAAATTTCATAGAGAACAAAGTCATAGTAGATTTTTCTCAAAAAATACAATGGTACCTCTTGGTTTTTACACGATGGATAACCAAACACCATCAATTATTACTCCCAAAAATTGGTTGAGATTAAATTATGTTGGCAATGATGTATTGGAAAACATTTAGCAGTTACTAGAAATGGTGCATTAGTGTTTGGGTCAATGAATAAGGCACAAATAGAGAATTTTTATGTCTTTATTCTTAACCTCACATGTTGATAATTTTTGAGCATAATAAGCCCTATAACTACCCTGATATGAAGCCCATATATCAATTTGACTCGTTATAGAGTCAATTCGGCCCAATAATATCTCTAGAAAATTGGCTAGATAGGTGCAGTGGGTGTTGGTGGAAGTGTGATCCCTCATTCTCCTAATTAATTCTTTAATTTTAAATTTATTCTCCACAATGTGGCCAAATAGACTCTCTTGACTACTTGGGGAATTTTATGGAACTGTAGGGGGGTTAGGAGGAGGGTTAGGAGGAGTGTTAGGTGGAGAATTAGGAGGAGGGATAGGATGAGGATCAAGAGGGTTAAGAAGAGGGTTAGGTTGAGGAACAAGAGGGTTAGGTAGAGGAACAAGAGGCTTAGGTAGAGTAACATGAGGATTAGCAGGATGGGATGTTAAAAATAAATAAATTACCAATTAAACAATGAATATATTTTTAACACTTATCTCTTCTACATGGTGGCATCACCAATAATCAACTTCTTGGGATGAATTGGGGCAAGGTTTGACCTCACTAGGGAAAAACATGATCACAAAGTGGAGGAGAGTGAGGGAAAAGATAGAATGCAAAGGCAAAATGAAGAATTTTTACGTTCTATTTGATTTTTATTTTTAGGTGACACAGGGAATGCAATCGCATTATTAATGCAATAACATTATTTTTTTAAATAATGGGATCATGTTATTTAATAACATAATCACATTAAGTCTAGGTTATTACCGATCCATAATTTAAATAACATGATCATGTTATTTAAATAACATGCTCATATTATTAAATAATGTGATCACATTATAGGAAGTGTCCATGGAATTATCCACCAACTCTGTGCACATACCCCAAAGAATGTGGTGACATCACTAGATATAATTACTGATGATTTGGGTACTATAATACTAAAACTATAGGGGTGATGTGTTAATGCATAAGTGGAATTGGATATAATAAATTTGCATATAGCTAAGGAACCTACTTCTAACATTATTGATATTAGCACAAGCTTAGATGTGAAATAATGGTAATCTTCAGTAAGATATAATGAACCAAATCCTCCTGAGTCAAGATATGTCTCATTTTTATGATAACTTAATTCTATCAAAAGGAATTTCAAGAGAGTTAAAGAAAATTAACAAGCTAAGCAACATATAGAGTGTTCTTTATGAACTCAATAAAAAAATTCTCAACTTGTGCAAAATTGTTGATGAAATGGTAAAGGTCATGAACTTGCATTTCAAATATAATGATTTTGAAATTTGATATTATATTTAGTGCTATAACTAAGTTCAAAATTTTTAAATAAAATAAATCAAAGAGGAAGAACAAAGTATTGTTGTGTAGACTACAGAGGGAAAGAACCCTGAAAGTGGGCATCTTTATCAAGGAAAGTATTCACAATTAAAATATAATATATTTTCCCATTGTAATTTTTTAATATTCTATGGTTAATAATGTATTACATTTTTTTAATATTCAAGTCAATTAAATGAGTAAAAAGTGAAGAAACAAAGAGCGGATATAAGAATAAAAGAAATGTTTATTGGGAAAGAATCCCAAGGGTGACATTCAAAGAATGACCACCAGGTTTGGAAATTTTTAAACCTTGTGTTTTCTAATCTTCTTAGATTATTGGAATTTTAAAATTTTCCACATGTGAAGACCAATTTGATACATTACATTGAATTTTAAAAACCAACAGCTTGCAAAATCCCACTATCATATATGTGTTGACCAATTACCAAATGTTTATATTTGTTCATTTTATTCCTAAACACTTCCAAATCTATATGACCACTCCTTGAATCACCAAATTATAGGATTATTTTCTCCAAAGTGGATATGGGTTCAAATCTCATGTATTTGTGTTTCATTTTTGGAGGCCTAATTATACAGAAGGCAACTTCCTTAAGCTTATGAGATTTTGATAGGCATAGTTAGGATGAAGATTTTTTTTAGGTGAATGAAAATAAGAGGATATGATGGTCATAAAGGTATTATATTCACCCCTTTAAACTATCCCAAGTGGATACATAGTCTAACCTAAGCTTTTAAGTGCTTGAGACACACCAAAAACTTAAAATGCACTAAAATGCTTGAAACTGGATTACATTTTTAGATAATAACAATAAAATGCTCTATACATTGAGGGGATTTGAGTAGTAGTGTTTTGGGTGATCAATAAGATTCAAATCAAGTGAAAACAAGGGAAAATTTCTAATGGGAATGATATGGTTCTAGACTAGTGCCCTTAGGGAAAAGCCTTAATTGGAAAGGACATAGGTTAGACTCTAAATTCACATAGTTCTAAATTGATGCCTTATCCATTGGAATATAGAGGGATAAGTAATTTCACGAGGCATTTAACACAATGCAATGAGGAAGGAGAGATAAAAAAAGGGAAACACACCAAAATCATAACTCACTTATATACATGTGGGGAAAAACTTGATGTAGGAGCATCCAAGGTGTACGAGCAATCTTGCATCACCAGAAAAAGGTAAGAGTTGGCATAGTTTCAATTAAAATTCTTAGGGTAGATTTATTAGTTCAAAAGGGTTTTTGATTCATAAGAGATCGAGTTTTGGCTCAGTTAGAGTTACAATAGTTTTCTAAATCACAGGGATCACATCACTCATAATGGGGGTCATGTGGCAACATTCCCATATCACAACTTCAGATGGGTTTGTATTGGTGGTCACATGTGTATTCCTTCATAACTCTAAGTTGTAATTTTTGGAGCCATGTACACATCATTTCATAAGTCTTTTAGTTCATAGGGACTATATAATCTTTTTGTCAGTGGCTGCATTATTTCCCTAAGTTTCTAAGTCCATGAGAAACTTTATATTTTCTACATTCTTGTTCACAACTAAGCACTCTTTCTGAACTCGATAAAATATGCATTAGTTTACAAAGTCTAATGGGTATATAATAAAAGTGTCATAATCATAATTATTCACAGAGGCCTTATCTTATTTTCAAGTCTAAGTCATGTAAGGGTCATGGGTGCATGACCAATTTCAAATTGGAGTTCATAACTCAAACGGGTCTATGACATTCCATATAGCAATTGCATGAGTCTGGGAAGTTGAGATTTTAACATGTGTCACAATCATAAGGGTCACAAGATATAGTACTAGATATAATTTAACATGAATTCATTACAATATTTCAATGGATTTAAATAATTCACAGGTCAGCATAAATAAAAAGAGGCCAAAATGAAAGGAGAACAACATGAGGGACCACAAGGTGAATTTAATAAATCCACAAGTCCAAAGAGACTTTGAAGACCTCAAGAAAGACTTGGGAACTAGATATATAGGGACCCATGATCTTTCCCAATGTTACTTATCATGTGCATCATATGATCATAATTTTAGATTTCGTCACAATAATGAAAGAGCAATATATATATCTTTAGATGGTCACAACTTTCACATTAAAACACCAGTTTAGGCATTTAAGGTCTCATTGGAAAGCTATGGAAGCGAAAATTTAGTTAGTGGTCAAACAAAAGTTAACTTGACCATGTAGTAAATATTACAAACTATATTCTAGGAATCACAAACAATTATAAGGAAAGTTCAAGAATGTAAAAAGTGGGAAAAGGTAGTAAATTATCTCATGCAATCATTAAATGGGATTTTGTAGGTAGTATATATGGGACATAAATAAATCAACTGAGGGTCATATTGGAAAGGTTAACATCTAAAGATTAGGAGGTAAATATTGAAAGGATTTAAGAAGGAAGGGAGATCTTAGCAAAAAGTAGAGCTTTAAGCTTGCAAGTAGAGAACAAAGATCAAAATAGAGAGGCCATAGATCATAAAAGGGCCATAATAGAAATCAAAAAGAGAGTTGTAAAGTCTGTAATAGAGAGTGAATATAATACCCATAGAGGCTCAGAGTTAGAGATAGATGGGGATAGAGTAGGTTCAAAGAGTCACTATGAATGAAGATGTTATTAAGGCTTTATTTCATTAAATAAAGAGAGAATACGTCTTATTTTACATTGTGTGACTTTGACTGCATGGCCAAGGTCACCCCTTCACTAGAAATCCTTACCATAAATTTCACCAAGTTGTCTTAGACTAGTCACATGAGTTTGTTGTAGATGTGATAAAGTATTGTAAGTGAAGAAGATCCATGTGATAAAACTGTGAGACTCTTTTCTTTTAGTTAACTAGAAGTTGTGAAAAAGAATCTCATATTTTTTGTAGGTAAGATAAAGTATTATAAGAGGAGAGAGTTGTGTGAAAGAGATAGAGACTCTTGATTGAGACTATTATAGGTTTAAAAAAATAAGCTTTGCTTATATCGGTGCCAAGCTATGAAACATAAGATTACATTTGATAGTGGGTAAGATTGTCACCAGTGTGTGAGAAGTCATGGAAGTGTGAATAAAGAATTGGAAGAGAGGCTCTTATTTGAGTCTAATGTAGGTTGTGAAAGAAAAACTTGATTAAATCAATTACAAGTTGTGAAATATAATCTTGTTTACGGAGATGAAATGGCATATTAAATAGAAAGTTCACAGGAGTAGAAAACCTAGTAGAGATGTTAAAGGAATTCCATGAAAGATTGGGATAGAAAAAGTGGAGAAGATGTTGCAACTATGAGTAAAGAAGATGAATAAGAAATGATGATGGGGTGGTTGTACCTATAAGAAAGGTTGGATGCTTTGGAAAGATATGAAAGTGAAGTAGGAGATCCCAACAAAGAAAAAATACCAACAAAGGTGAAGGTGAAAGAAAGAGTTAAGTCCACTTGAAATATTGTTTTGTTTTGTGCTAAAGAGAGCCAGAGAAGGTCATGAAATGGATTGTTGAATTAGATTTTTTTTTTGAAGAGGAAAACATCTTAGATTTGGTGAGGGTGAAAATTGCATGAAATAAGTTATGTGGACATGAAACTATGTATTAGAGATACCTCCAAAATAAGAGGAAAGAGAAAGGAAAGAAAAAGTTAAGTAGTTGAAAAAATACGGTTTCTAATTTTATGGATCATTTTGTGCATCTAAAATTGTAGAGGTAATGGTGAAAGAATCTCCAAGCATTAAGACTTGAGAGAGAGGTGAAGAACATTTCCTTTAGGCAATCAAAAGAATATGTTTCTAAATAAACAACTCAAAGATGTAAGTGAGTAGAATAAGGTTGATTTAAAAATTAATAAAAAAATAATATCTACAAGTGAGAAGCCCAAGTATGATTTCAAGAGCATCATAGAGATAAATTTGTGAGTAGCCCTTAATGGAAGAAATATTCATGGAAGAGGATGTAGAAGTAATAAATTATTCACCAAAATAAGGAAACACATTATTTGATGATGGGAAAGAAATTATATAATCCTTTAAGTGGGAAGAGGCTATCATCATTAAAAGATAAAGGTAATAAAATTGATATTTATCTTTTGTAAAGAAGAAGCTCAAGTTTTTGATGAATAAAACAATGAAGGTAAAGGAAGTGCAAGTGAATTCACATAAGGAGTGTGTAGTTGAAGAGCACTATAAAAGAAGAAAATATTTTGAACAATGATGGAAAATAGTAATGGAGATTTTTGATAATGGACCTTTGAAACTCCATCATGTGAATGAAATCCAAGATGAAAATGTGAGCAATAGAGAAGAGTTGGACAATGTGTCCTCCAGGCATGAAGAAGCATTGGAAAAATTATTTGTGGGATCTATTGATTCCCTTAATGTGGGTGACTTAAGTGTAGGTCCAAAAATGATGAATATAACAAAGAAGAGGATAAATTATGGTTTGATACAGTGTGCTCATATGCATAATAGACAATATGAAGAAGTGGAAAAAGAGATATTTCACTTAAAGTAGTTTGATGTGAGAGAGAAGACTCACAAAGGAGATTGGATAAGTGAAAAATCTTATTCTTGTGACATAGAAGCAAAATAAGAGAAAGAGGGAGAATGAAATCAACATTGTGATGATGCAAATGGGATAAGAAACAAATAAAAATATAAAGAGGTGTTGTCACTAGAAAACTAAGCATTATTTTGAGAAGTAAGCAAAATGATGAAGACTTTGATAAGCCTGAGTTTGAGGGAAATCAAGATTATAATATGAATATGGATGGAGCACCTATGGGGGATATAAATTCTCATATTTTAAAGCTAATTTATGGCTATAGTCTATGTCAATGTGCAGAAATGAAGAGAAAGGAAGCATTCAAAGAGGATTTTTAAGGTGAAGAGGTGAAGCCAAAAGAGCAAAATTATGCACTTAAGAAAGTGAAGAGGAGCAAATGATTTGTTCTTCAACTAGATCATGTGAATAAATAAAGAAATAAGTAATTTATTTGAGGACTCTAATGAATGAAAGATCTACAAGCAGAATGGTGATGTCACAAAGGAAATCAAAGGAAGAGATAGAATCTATTAGAAAAGGGTAGCTGAAAATAGAGATCAGTGACATAAGAAATAATCCAATGGTAGTTTGGATAGTGCATGGACAAAGAATTAAAGTCTTTAGGATTAGGTGGTGAAAAGATAGCCATCGGTTCAAGACCACTAGAGAAAGTATGATGCAAGAAATAACATCTTGGTGGACATGGTTGGACAAAGATGATATCAATCCCACATGAAGATGGGGAAAAAATCATTTGGTGGAAGTGGACAGAGTGTGCCCAAGTAGTGGGTAAGAAGAAAGAAATAATTTATTGATGTGTTGGAACTATGGTCGATCCATTTACATAGAAGAGAAGAAAGTGAATATTAGTAAAAGAGGATGGATTCAAAGCCAACAATTTGGAAGTGGAAGAGAGAGAAAAGTAGATGAAATATTTAGTCTGGTGAAAGGGAATACCATAGTCATCAATCTAAGTGGCCAAAAGAGTAATTTTTCCATTTATTCCATCTATGTCAGCAAAACTCAAATTTTTAATTACTTCAAGTGTTTTATTCAGGACCACCCAAGGTGTATGGGTAATCCTACATCACCAAAAATAGGTATGAGTTAGTGTAGTTTCAAAAAATACTCTCAAGGAAAATTTATCAAATCAATAGGGTTCTCAAGTCACATTTTGAGATCCAATTTTGGTTCATGAATTTGTAGTATTTTTTGAGGTCCCAATGATCACATGGATCACACTTTAGGTAAAATGGTTATATTTCAATCTCACAACTCTAAGTTTTTTTGTATTTGTGGTCTCATATATTTTCCCTTGCAACTTTAAGTTGTAATGTTGGAAGCCAAGTGTACATTATTTTTAAGTCTTTAAGTCCATAGGGACTACATAATATATATGTATTAGGGTCCACATTATTTACCTAAGTTTATAAGTCTAAAAATATTCTCTTTAGTAATTAAGACTTCTTTTTTGACCCAACAAATTATACATTGGTTTATAAATTCTAACAGGTCCACAGGACTCGTGAGATTCATGCACAACACCACAAAATTTCATAAAGACCATGGAGGTCAGGTGTTACAGTCATAATTAATCAAGAGGCCTTAGTGTGTTCATAATTCTAATTCATGATAGGGATGATGGGTAGACGTGTGACCAATTTCAAATTTTATTTTATAACTCCAATGGGTCCAAAACAATCCACAAAGAAATCGCATGACTATGAGAAATTGAATTACAACATGTGTCATAATCATTGAGGGTTACAAGATATAGTAACAACCATTATGTAATGAAAAGGTATTATAATCCTTAAATGGATTTAATTAATTAATGGGTCCATAAACATAAAGAGAGGCACCCCCAAACTTATACCTCAATGGTAAGCCATTGCAACGGCGACAACTAGGTTACAGGTTTGAGTCCCGATTGAACCACAAACATCAGATGGGGCATCAATATAATCCCAAGGGATTAGTCTATTCGCCTCACCCTGTGATAGCATGACTAAGTGTTTTCTATGTCATTGGGTCAAGCATGGTGATAATGCAGTGCCATAAAAGTTGTGGGACACCCTTAGTCACTAAAAAAACATAAAGAGAGGCAATGATGAAAAGGGGTGAATATATGAGGGACCATAAAATAGATTTAATAAATGCATGGGTCCATAAAGTCTTTGAAGACCATCATAAAGGCTTTGGATCCTATTATCTAGGAGCTAGGAGATCTTGACACTTGGCATGATCACATGCAACCTATGATCACAGTTTCAAATTTGGTCAGAATAATTGAATAACATGAAGATCTTCTAACAGTCATAAATTTTATGTTAAATTACCAATTTAGACATTTAAGTTCTCATTAGAAAACATTGGAATAGAAAATTTACCTACTGGTCACTTTGAAATAGTTAACCCAACTATGCATCCACTATTACAAAAATATCTTTTGAGAATCATAAGCAATTACAAGAAAAGTTTCAAAAAGGAAAAGTAGGAAAGTGATCTCATGCTACTATTAAAGGAATTTTTTCAAGAAGGATATACAGGATATCAAGATATAAAACAAGAGTCACATTGGAAAAGTCAATATTGAATGATCAAGAGATTGACATTGGAAGGATTGAGGAAAGACCTAGAGATTTAAACTTATAAATCAAGAGTCGAGAGGCTACAGACTAGAGAAGGGCCAAAATAGAGATCAAAGAGAGAGAGGTATCAGAGAGAAGTTGAAAAGTTTGTATGATAGAGGAGCATCTGAGGGTTTGAGTAATCTTACATCAACCAAAAAAAAAGAAAAAATAAACAACTGAGAACAACAATTCGATAGCAAATTGACAATAATAGAACAACACATAATAACAAACAAAAATTAATAGTTTTCAAAGAAAAATGCATGGGTTTGGAGATTTTTATGGATTTAAATGAATCTAAAGAGACATGGTACATGTTATAAAGGGTAATGGAAATAATCTCATGAAGCGGGGAGAAGATAAGAGGATGAAAACATGATGAAAAAGGGCGAAAAGAGGAGCTACAAGAAAAGAAATAGAAAAAACAACAAGCTCTAGAGGAATTAGTCAGATGTTAGACTATGTTGGTGATGTTTTCCTCCATGTTTACCTTCCAAAACATATAAGGCATATAGTTGATAATGTGTTTATTATTTTAAAAATTATAATGTCTTTAAATCAATGAATATAGTGTGTTCCTTGTGGTAAATGTTTGCAAATAAAATTTTAAGTTGCTCTGTGTGTGTGTGTGTGTGAGAGAGAGAGAGAGAGAGATAAAACTAGGCATCACAAAATTAAATGTTATCCCTAAGTTTATACTCTCTCTATGATTTCACCATTTGGTATTAGAGAAAGAACTTTCATTGTTGAGTTGGGTTTGTGAGGTTTTTGTATGAGTCAATTACAGGATATGAAAAGTAAGTTGTGAAAAAGGAGATTGTATTGGAGAGAGGAGAAGTTTGTTGTAGGTGTGAAAGAAGTCATGCAAGTGTTGAGGAAGTGAAATAGACTCTTTTCTGAGTCTATTTGTGAAAGAGAAGCCTGCTTGTTGAGGAGGATATGACACATAAAGGAAGAAGGGCACCAGAGGTAGAAGACTTGGTTAATATGTTGAAGGGAGTCCAATAAATATTGGACATGATGGAAGATGCAAAAAGTGAAGATGTTTCAACTGTGAGTATATAGGATGAAGAATAAATGATGATAGGGTTATTGTCCCTATGAGAAAGGTTAAATGCTTAGGAGAGAGACCAAGTAGGTGGAGGAAAATATCCCAATAGAAGAAAGAGATCGATAAAGGCCAAAGTGAAGAAAAGAGGTAAAACCACTATTAATATTATTTTTTTTGTGGTAAAGAGAGCCCAAATGTGCTCATGAATTGGATAGTGGATCTATAAATGTATTTTGAAGAGAAGTGTATTGAAAACCCTATGAGGGTATAAATTGAAAGTAAGAGATTATGTGGATTTGTAGTTGTGTATTATAGAGATATCCCATAGAGGAGAGAAGGGAAAGGAAAGAATAAGGTAAGGAGTTGGGAACATATAGTTTCTAACTTTATGGGTCATGTTGTGCACTCAATAATGAGAGTAGAATGTTTATATAAGATTCATGTCCTAAATCTTGAGATAAAATAGAATAAGAATAAGATTTCCATAAAATTCAATATGAGAGGGAAGTTTCATGTGAGCAGTTCAAGTCTAATTTGAGAAGTATCAAGGAGATGGATAAAAGTGAGGAGAATAAGGCTGTCTTGAAAGACAACAAGCGAGTGAGGTTTCCATGCAATAAACTCAAATCTTATTTTCAAAACAAAAAATAGAAATGGGTTTATGAGTCACACATAAAGGAAGAATTATCATGCAAAAGGATATGGATGTGATATTTGTTGAACTAGAAGAAGGAGACCCATTGTTTGATGATGGGATTGAGTTTATGATATCCAATAAGTGGAAAAATTTAGAATTTTCCTTGGTAGGCAATGCATTTTTCTTTTCTATTTTGGAGGGAAGAAGGGTTGAGAATAACCAAGGAATGCTACATGTTTACTTAAAGGAAATAATAGATATGAATGAATAATTCAACCATGAAAAGTTGTAGATTTCCATGAAGAAAATAATATAGATTATTGATATGTAAGTTAATGCACATAAGGAGAGTATGGTTGAAGACCAACAATGTGAATAATAATGAAATAGAAATAAAAATGAGAGGACAACCATGGAGGTTTTTGAGAATGGGACTTTGGGAGTCCATCATGAGAGAAAAAGTTATGAGGAGAATGTGAGCATCAGAGAAGCATTGGGAAACATGTCCTTGAGGCATGATGAATAGTTGAAAAAGTATTTGTGGGAACTATTAATTCCATTAATGTGTTTATTTAATGTGCAATTCTAACAAATATGGAGATAGATATGGTGGGCTTGTTTCTACAAAGAAGAATGAATAATAAAAGTGATGTTGCATATGTGGTAGCATCCCACATAGGTATTGGAGAAGAAACTATTATGGGTGAAGGTATGCATTGTCCTTATATAGACAAAGAGAGTGCAAAGTTATTTGCACATGTCATGGATTAGGAGAAACAAGGAGAAAGAAATCAACCTATAGTTGATATAAAGAGGATGATAAGTGAAGAAGAGTAATTGGTTTCTGAATCAACTGATAAAAATCAAGAAGATGAAAAGAAGCAAGAGATAATTATTATATCAGCCAATGAAATTATGGAGATCGATGAAGCACCTATGGGGACTATTAAGTCATATGTTTGTAAATTAATTTATGACTATAGTTTATTTTCAAGTACAAAAATAGAGAGAAATGAGGAATTCATAGAGGCCTTCTAAGGAAAAGAGGTGAAATAAGACATGGAAATTCATACACTCAAGAAAGAGAGGAGGAACAACTAATCTGTATATCAGTTGGAGCATGTGAATAATACATGAAGGAAGAATAAGACTCTTATAAATAAATAATCCATAAAAAAGATGGTGGCAAGAGAGGAGATGGCAGCCATGAGAGAAGATGAGCTATAAATGACAGAGAGCGAAGAATGAAGGATCCAATAATAGGTTGGATAGTGAGTAAATAAAGTTAAGAAGGCTTTAGGAGGATGTGGTCATTCAATGGTGTGTTTCATCCCACAATAAAAATTAGGATGTTAGAAGGGGCATCTGGGTGGAGGTGGTCGAATGAGGGTGGGTTTTAGCTGACATGAAGACTAAGATAAAAGAGGATAATCCTTTAGTAAAGGAGGATAGACTATGTTGGGTTTAAACCCATAAAAAGAGGAGTAAAGAGAGATAAGAAGAAGAGGATACAATTAATACCAATAAGGAGAAGATAGAAATGGAAGAGAAAGATTGAAAAAAAAATATTAGCACTTAGTGTGTTGGAAGAAAATGCCATCGCCATTATGCTTCATGGTCAAAAGAGTGGTTTTACCACTTATTCAATCCATGTGATTAGGCTTTCACATTTTAAAAACCTTGAGTGTCTAAATTAGGAGCATACAAGGGTTCTAGCAATCTTGCATAAACCAATAAATAAATAAATAAAAAGAGAAAAGAAACAGTTGGGAATAACATTTCATTAATGAATCGACCATAATAAAACAACACAGAACAAGTAACAAAATGTAATGGTTTTTGAAAAAACCCATGGGATCTTTAGTGTTTTATGGACTTAAAGGAATGCGAAGAGACATGGTACGTATCATAAGGGGTCGGGGAAATAATCTCATGAAGTGGGGAGAAGAGACAAGGATAAAAATGTGATGCAAAAGGGGAAAATAGATAATTACTAGAAAAAATAGAAAATCAAGCAACTATAAATGAACTAGTTGGATGTTAGACTGCATTGGTGATCATTTTGTCCATGTTTATACTCTAAGACTTTTAAGTCATATAGTTGATAGCTTTTATATTAGTTTAAACATTGTAATGTCTTTAAATCAACAAATATAGTGTGGTATTTGTGGTGAATATATGCAAATAGAATTTTGAGTTAGTATTTTTTATGTGTGCACCTAAACTAAGCATCACAAAATTAAAGTTTATCATTAATTGGATACCCTCTTTGTTCTTGCACCACTTTAATAGAGAGTTAAAGGCTTAGAGTTAGAGACAAAGAGCGATAGAGTAGTTGTAGAGAGTCCCTATGAATGTAGATGTTGCTAAGGCGTTATTTCATTAAATAAACATAGATTGTATGTTATTTTAATCTATGTGACTTTGGTTTCATGGACAAAGGCATCCCTTCACTAGGAACCCCTATAATTAACTGCACCACAACCTACTCTCATTACTTGAACTATTTGAGATATTTGTCACTATAGGGAAATGGGAGATAGGTTCCATATCCATAAGCCAAATAATATGTATCATCTCTGTAGAAAGGATAGACTTTGGAAAATCCCATCCATAGGAAATCAAAATTTCCACCTCTCATCCTAGAGGATAACTAATTCACCAATTTTAAAGTCTCTTTCTCTGGCCTTCTTGTCAAATATATTCTTCACTTTGCTTTGAGGTTATGAGATCTTATCTACAACCATGATTCTCTCTTCCTCCAACTTAATTCAGTACAAGATTCTTTTATCTAGAGTATTTCTTAAATTCTCATCTTCTATTGCTCTCACCAATTGAAAAACAAAGAACTCCAAAGAAATGGGAACTGAAACATCTATACCATAAATAACTTAAATGGGGAAATGTCAATGACTCTTTTCGAAGTGGTGTAGTTTTATCACAATGCATCATCTAACCTTTTATTCCAATTCCTTCAATTTTCATCCATTAATTTGTGGATGATTGCAACAACATTGTTCTTACTTCATTTTACTTTATCATTTCCTTAGGGGTAGTAATATGAAGAGTGAGATAAGGATATCTCATAGCTATATTAAGAAACCATAAGTTTAGAAGAAGATAGATTAGAAGCATTGTTTATAAAAAAAATTATACTCAAAACTTAAATATAATGTTCTCTTTGATGAAATTTAATCTCTTTAGATGTAGTCTTATTTATAGGAATAGCCTCAACACACTTTGTGAAACAATCCACTTTTTGAGGACATGAGAGTGACTTGCATTGGAATGTATGTTCAATGTACTGACGAAATTCAAACCCCATTGTTAAAAGGGATATTATATTACTACAGGTCTGAAGGGAAGTGGGGAAAGTTTCATTCTTCTAACATAACTCTAGCATGCTTTAAACATTGAGTCCTATTCTTGAGAGTTTTTTTAATTATAGGCATGTATTGGTGAGCTCTTAGATTTTTAAATGTCATGACAAGTAAAAAAAAAGTGACCAACACATCCCTGATTATGGAAAGCTTCTAGTAATCTCTTATGTTGTTCCTTATTGACACATCTCAAAAAGAAAACATATAAACCTTTCTTAAAAAGAGTAATATCATAGATTACATACCTATTGGCTCTCAATTTAACCACTATTTTCTCTTTAGCATTTATATGCCTTGGGCACTCTCCATGGGTCAAGAAGAAGGCAATATTTTAGTACCATTCATCAATAGAGATAATAAAAACTACAAAGGAAATCTCCTTAAAATATTCTCTGTTAAGGCCTTTTGTGCAGGCTTCCTCTAATCATCAACTCCCTCTATAATCAGTTGACACAAACCTTTACCTTTGTCTAGCTTAGTGGGATTGATTTCTAAGTCGTATTCTTGCACTTTGGAAATCTATCCACCCATTTTTTATCCAAGATATTATTGTGTCAATATATGCTTGATGACCATGTCTGGTACCATCACCTATGTATGGGAATTCAAGATGTAGAATATAAAATATTGCATACTTGAGCTTGTGAACATTTAAATAATATATCATGAAATTAATCAAGTATTCTATACCCTCTTCATTCTTTTACACCAAAATTATTGATAATGTATGTTAAGAATAGTAGTTATACACAATGAAGTCTTTTTTAAAATTCTAGTCACACTAGCATAGAAGCATTAGCATAGAATTTTTAATCTTATCAAAATATTTGTTACCCTCACCACTCCAATTTAAAGACAGATTACCTCTTATCATCTAGGAAATGTGTCAATAAGTTCATAAAAATTAGGTAAAAATATTTGCAATAAATTCACCTTATCGAGGAGTGTGTTCCAGGCTTCCTGGTAGGAAAAGATAGTTGTTGAATTGCTTTCACTATTTCAAAATCAATCTTATTTAGTTTAAAATTATATGGCTTCCCTTAAATAATTTATAATATTTACTTCTTTGGATTTAGTGATATTCCTTGAGCTTGACACCTTTCAAAATCCATCTTGAGGTGCTCATAATGATCTCACTTTTTTGAAAACATTATGAGATCTTAAAGATACACCACTGTGATTTTTTTCTTCATGTCACTCAAATCTAGGTCTACCCCTATGAAATGTGGCACCAACATACATGAGTACAAAAAACATTTGCTTACATGAAATGGTACCCCATGAAGTTGTGAATGTAATCTTGTGTTGACCTTCAGGTATCATTTCTTCATGATTGTATCCAAATAAATTATCAAGCATATAATCATCTTAGACCAAACTAATCTTCCTAAAACCTAATCTATTTTATGTAATTGATAGTTATCTTTGAGATATGTTTGATTTAGATTATGAAAATCAATAGGGTTATTAATTTCTCAACTATTATTCCTCATACGTACAATCTTTTCTACCTAAATTGAGTGATGGAGTGGTAAAATGATCACAGATTTTAAAATCTTCTTTGTTTCTTCATAAATCTTACCAACGATCCTAGGATTTTAAAGCGTTTGTTTTTATTTACAAAGGTTAACACCAAGTCTTAATGATAAATTATACCTCATCTCTTTAGGTCTAAGAAACTTCAAGTTAGCATATCACTAAACATAAATATTTGAGTACAAGTTGAAAAGACTCAGAAATCCCTATATTTCTTCTTTATAACACCATTTGCTAACATTGATAGATCTATACCCTTCTTTGCTACCGATGCTTACTTTTTCATATTTGAGATATCCATTTGGTTCCTCTTGAATTCTCTTCTTGATGTATATGTCATGCTCATAGATCAATTTTTCAAGTGAGACCAAACCTTTAAGAATATTATTTCCATTGAGTTTCATAGCCCCATCATCCTCTTTTTCATCTATGATTTCATCTTTGGTTATAATTTTGACCTCAACTTTAGCAATACTTTTTAAGTTTTATTTACTAGCATAAGAATGATATTCTTTGTATGCTATATATCTCTGTTGGAAGTGTATATTTCTAAAGTTACTAGTGTTTTCAAGGAAAATTATGATTGATTCATCATTATTTAACACATGCCAATGCTCTAAATTATTGGGTGCATTTTATCCATAGTCAAGTTCTATGGTGTAATTGTCCTCATCAATCCTTAAGTGAGGAATTAGCAAAGAGGCAAATCCATCTAAGGCATTAGCCTTGGAATTATTTTCTCTAGGTACCACAACTGCATAAAAGGCCTTCAAAACTTCAATGCAATCCCACACTTTGTTCTAATAGTTCCTCAAATGGTCATTTTCACTTGATATTGATTTCATATTTGTTTGATAATTATTTCAGCATCACCTTGAGCCTTATATTCCTTATACCCATCTCCTCTACAACTTTAAAAACTTCATATTTTACTATGTTGTTTGTGCACTGGAACAATAACTTGTAGGAAAAAGGAAATAACTCATTAGTAGGGGAAATCAAAACAACTCCAAAACCTACACCAATAAATAAATGGCTATCAACAAAATCTAGTATCCATTTATCATTGATATTGACTT
Source organism: Torreya grandis (assembly GCA_037957365.1). NCBI lineage: Eukaryota > Viridiplantae > Streptophyta > Pinopsida > Cupressales > Taxaceae > Torreya > Torreya grandis. Next base: position 2,029,185 of record JARHVA010000910.1, on the reverse strand, counting down.
CAATTAGTTTGGTAATGTTCAGGTCTTCTCTAACATTATAATATATTTATCATGTCATGTCTCTTCATATAAAATATCATAAAGAAGATCACTTTATTTTTATACTTTTTATGTGCTTTGAGCTCATGTTCTAGTCTTTTTTAATACTTTTTATCAGAATCATAGCTTGAAACCAATCCATTTGTATTTTTCCTCCTACATCTCTACAAATTCTTTTGCTCAATAACATTCCATAGGTTGCAAGAATGTCTACCATTAGGGGTTAGTAATTTTGACTCTCTTTTGAAGATAAGTAGCCAAAGGTACCTGGGCATTTTTAATCTCTTAATAAAAGGTACTATCTTGGTCTCCATTAAAAAACATCAACTATAATTCTTTATAAATGTAAGCCCAATTGCATGAAAAAATTTAGTGGATATTAAATTATCAAAGTCTCCAGAGTCTATGATATAATTATTAAGCACAAGACCTTCAATATAAATGGAAACATGGAAGGGTTATAAATTTTCAATATTAGGGTAGAGGCAACCATTAGATTTTGAGAAGTTGAGATATATTGGACTATGGGGATACCCTTGGAGTCATGTCCAAAGCTACTAGGATTATCTCCTCTAATGAATTTGACTAATCTATCAAGCTAATCTAGAATAGACTTTAGGTATTCATTTTAAGACATCTAAATTTTAGATTTATTCACATGATCATTTATGTGAAACACGGGCAAACTGGAAAAGGCTAAAACTTAATAATTTGTATTAGTTTGAAACATATTTTGATCATGCTTTGGTGAGGAACTGGAATTTTAAATATTTACAACATGAGATGAATATTTGGTGATTTACCCTTCAAGGTGAAGACTTCCATTATGCTTGTGGGATTCATTTCAATGTACATGGTAACAACTTAAGAAAAAAAAAACATGCTTTATAAGGGAGTGCTTTTGAGCACTACATCAATAAGGTCAATGTGGAGGGGTTAGATACAAGTAGTTTATAATTACACTATCAATTTGGCAAAGTATGCATTGTTTTAAAAAAAAAATCATGGTATGATATATGGCAACAACATAGGTTATTGATTGACAATGATGTCTATGATGGATATTTCATGGGAGCATAAAATAGTCCAAATTACAAAAAGAGTGTGCATAATACAACTAAGATTTCTCTTGCCATTTTCCACATTAATCTAAAGTTTAAAAATTTCACTTCCTGATGATAAGTACACCATCATGGTGAAAAAAATTTGGTCTTGAAAAGTTAGAGGCTAGTTCAAATTTCATTATCATGTCCAAAAATGGAAATTATCCTCAACCAACTAATTAAAAATAATATGTTTTCAAGTTTTGGAACATTGTCATGGAGATTATTAGTAGTTGAAGTGATGCTCCTTGTGACTTACATAAGGATGTTATTTAGTGGGATAGAAGTAAGTTTGTATTAGCCCTAAATATTACAAACTATAAAATTGTGCCATTGTTTGGCTATAGAAAAGGAGCCACCCTGTTGGTTTTGAAGAGACATTTCTATTCTATATGTCCTCTATCCTCATAATATATATAAAATCAAAATATTTGATAAATATAAGGAGGATTATTTCAATAATGATTTGTTTATTTTTTCAATTGCAAATAATGATAAACATGTAACATGTTTTGTTAATTAAAAATTTTATAATCTCGATAAAATGACCAATCAACCAATTTCAGTAGACTCATTTCCTATCTTCATCTACCTTTTACTCATTGTTGGGCTTCCCTAAGTATATGTAGACATTTTATTATGGATGTAGGCTAAGGTAATCTTGGGGAATTAGTAGGACAAGATAAGAAAAATTCTTTTGAGGAGCTCTTATCGTATTATCCTATTGAGGATTACAAGATTTGACTAGGATATTTGGGTAGAAAATAGCTCCTTCAACTTCCAAGGGCATTATTACCCGCAAGGTAAAATTGGTAATCAACCAACTCAGTGTGAGGTTTGGGTAATATTAGTTTCTATTAACACCACTCAATTTTAGAGGAATTCATAACTAACATAAATATACTCATGATCAATAATTTTTTAGTGGGATGATAAGCCAATGTAAAGTAGAAGAGGAGGCCACTTATTGAAACTAGGATTGCTCTTTCCATAGCATATCCACATCCTAAATACTATGAATACACTGGTAATTTTATTTGAAAATGTCCTTGATAATAAGTTCATTACTAAATTGACAAACTTTGATCTTGAGAAGTTAAAGATTACTTTAAATCCCCATGGCACATCTAAGTAGTGCAATTTATTATAAAAAAAATAACTCCTCGACAATAGGATGTTTCCATTTTGTTGTGGATGTAATGGAGATTTATAATGCTTGCAAGTAGTTGAACATTACATCACTAAAGGATATGGACATTGTATGTAACCATACAAAAAAATATGAGAGGGTTATCTATAAAGCATTGTTGATACAAAAATGAAAGGAAAATTTTATTGAAACAAGGTAGATATGGCTATTATGATTACAATTTGGTGCCTGTACTAGAAACCATACTTCAAACCCCCTATAAATAAGTTAATTTAGGTCATTGGTGGAAAAATACAAGTTGGACCTCCTCCCATGACATTCCATCCTGGTGCATGCATAATGAGGTGATATATGCCAACATGGAAAGGGTTTGAGAAAAGTAAATAAACTGGTGATAATTTATTATGTTATTACTACCCCTTTAGAATATTTTGTTGAACATATGGTACAAGAACATTATCTTCCTGGCCCTAAATTCTGAATTTTTTTTCTCCTCAAATTAGCCACACCAATTTTTTCTAATTAATAACAATAAATATAATTCTTTAGATAAAAAACTTAAATGCTCCAATACTTTGGAAATATTTTATAAGTTCATGTTTTCTTGTGATTGTAACAAGTTATCATACTCAATGATGTACGAAACATGCCTAGATATAGATGAATTGATCCATTTAAATTGTGAGCCACCCCTATATATAGGTGTTTTAATTCAGACAAAATTCACAAACTAAAATTCTTCTCAACATGGTCTCATCTATTATTTATTAAGTATATTTTCTAGTGACTAAGCATTGGAACCAATTCCTCAACATACCCACTAAAGATAAAAATAAGATAGTTTGTAATTGAAGGGTAGTAAACTTTGAATAGTTTTAGACAAATCTTGACATAAATCTTGTGAAGGAGCTTAAATATTGAACGGATATGAACATATGTTTCAAATTCACTCATGTTAATTATTCTATTGGTTATATGTCATGAAAACTATGATTGAAATTAAATTGTAGAAATAAAGTTCATTTTACTTACAAAAAATCCTTAGTCTCTTGTTGAAGATAGTAAGTTTATCTCTATTTGTGAGCAAGATAATGGGATCTAAGATTTTTTGGGGAATAGTAATTGTCAGGTGGGCAATGTACACTCTAGTGTATAAGGGTTATACAATAATATCTATTTTAATCATGAAAAAACATTTGTGTGTTGAAGTGATAATCATGGGGTTATTTTTAATTTAATTATTTGTAAATTCAACCACCAGGTAGTTATGTCAAAGAAGGTATAACTCACATACATGTTGATTTTAATCACCAGACAATTACTAGGTCAATTTTGGTCCTAAGTCAACCCCGAGTCTAAGGGGAAAGCCTTTAACTTGGCCTATATGACATGTAGGTCTTGGAGGAAAAAATGGAAGTTGGAGCTCAAGAAGTTGCCTATTCAATGTTAAAAATTTGGATTTTTGGACCCATTACTACAATTTGTCCAACATATTATTCTTGAAGGTTATACTTGAGTGATTCAAGGTGTGATTAGAGGGATCAAAGAGGTAGGGGAAGGATATGACAATTAAACTAAATGAATTACAAGTTTTATTTTATGCATGTTTGAACTTAGGCTTAAAACTTCATTTTTATCATATTGGGAAGGGCATTCTTGAGGTCAGAATGGGTGGTTAGCTTATCGATCAAGCCAACGGGAGGCCAATAACATGGTCCTAGATGTTATCTACCCCATAGAACATGTTGGCGGTACCAATTTTTGGTTTAGATGAGGTATTTACATATTGGAACTAATATTTTCTACTTGAACTTATTGTTAATCTTTGTATGGTTGAATGGAAATTAATTATTTTTTTCACCTATTGCAACACTCTCTCTCCCCCTTTTATCACTTAGTTTTGCATGAAATTGTATTTTAAGTATTTAAGGTGATTTAGAGGATAGAATAGGTTTGTGATATTATCAAAAATCAGTTGTTAAAGACCAGTGGTAAGAGGCGTAACATCCTTAAGGGATAGGCCTAGAAAGAAATGGAACTATTAATGGGCATTGACTTGGGTCTAGAGACCTCAACAGGGAGTTGAAGTACATCAAGAATAAGGTGTTAAAGGTTGTCAAGGAGTGAGGTGTTGAAGGGTCAAAAACTAGTCTCAAGAATGTGTATTAGGCCATTAGAACAAATAGCCCTTGAGGGTCAAAAGTGAAATAAAGTGTAAGTAGTGTGGAGGCCTTTGAAAGTAGATTGAGTGGGTTGAATGAAGGTTGGATAGGTGGATGTAAAAGCTAGAGGAAGTGTTGTTGAAAGTATTAAAGAAGAGGAAGGCATATAGGCATAGCCAAACCTAAGGAATGTATAGTGAGAGAGGTGAAGAGTGAATGACAAAAGGGGTAGGTTGGAGTATATTAAAGGTGATGCATGAGCATCACCACATACATGTAGAATCTATGTTGACAATATTCTTTGGTAATTATTAAGACCTATAAAATAGGTTAGTTTAGTAAGTTTAATTTGAACAAGAGAGAATCTAAGCAAGTTTAGTAAATTACCAACTTGGTTTAGAATCTAAAAAAGTGATAATCCTCACTCCTAATGAGGAGTAACTATACAAGACCAACCAAAGAGCTTAAAAGGACAAAGAATATCTTTTTTGAAGAGGTTAGAGCATATGGTGTAGGTCTATCTTAATGGAGGAGGACTATGTAAATGTTTTCTTATTATACATAATAAATATTTTTAAGTCTTATTGCAAGTTTTCCATTATATTATCCTTTTATAATATGATTATAATCCTTTCATATTGATTGCAAGCTTAAATCTCAGTTATATTTGTGAAACCCTTAGGAATTCTATATTTTTACTGTTATAATCAGTTTTAAAAGCTTATTTACATGTGAAAAATATTATATTAATCCAATTGGAGTATTTTAATAGTTGAATAGGTTTTTTAAGAGCAATATACATTATTTATATCATATAAAATCCCAATGATCTCTATGAACTATCAATAATTAGCTCTCAACTTGCAAATTTTTTGAGTAAATTTGAAGTAAGGGTTTCATGAGTAAAACACCTCTAAAAATAAAATAGGGATTTGATATTATAAATTAGTAAAAATATCATTAGTTTGATAAGAGGCTTTGAATTATAGGTACATAGGACTATTTTTTTGTACAACAATAGAAGACCTTTTTTGAGAAAGTTGTGCATAAGATAAGATAAGTTTTTGGTTAATTTTAGTTCTATAAACTTGGGTAAGGGTTGGAACATGTTATAATTTCTAAAATACTAATACAAATATAATTTTCAAGAGATAAAAACTCTACTTTGAGAAATTGACCTATTGGAGCAAAAACTAGGTCTAGAGACCTAGAAATTTAAAAAGATAGAATTTGAGAATGAAATCTCAACATCTTAAAGACCTATAGTTGGTTTATTTATTGTAAGTTTTTAAACCTACATAAATCCTTAATTTTTACTAAGACCTATCCAAAGTGTCTTAAATAATAATTATTCAAAGGAAGGAGAGCAAATCTGAGAGATTAGTGATTAGTTAAGAGCAAACCTAATGAGAAATTGACTAGTTTAAAAGAAGATTATTTGAGAGTGGATTTTGAATCGATTTTAGAATAAGAGTAGATAAGATAGATTTTAATTCTTCATGATATTAGAGCATATGAATACAACATTCATAGAATTATTAAACATGGAAGAGTAAATTGTGCATTAGGAGGTATTAGGGATTATAAAGGGTTTTTGACAAAGATATTATATCAAGAGTGAATATTTTGTTTCAAGTCAGTAAGGTTACCTTTTATTAGACTAAAGAGATTATAGTCAAGGTTAGATAGAAGTTAATCTTTGCATTATATAAGTATGAACATGATTGGGTATGGGCTTTAAGTGAAATCAAATTGCATGTTAATGATCAATTGAAAAGTTGTAAATGGGTGATGAAAAATGAAAAATAGATAAGAGTGTCATAAATTATTTACACTACACACAATCAAATAAAAAATTTAATTTAAAAAAATATGAAATATCATAGATTTATAGCATTTAAAAGAACAATTTTTTAATCTTCATTTGTGTACAACATTAAATATGAGATCTGATAGATAATAATTTAGAAGATCAAAACAACACTATACAATAATATTTCAAATTAAAATTGAATATAAATTAGATAGATTAGCGTAATTTAGATGAAAACTCCAAAAAAATCATATAGGCACATGTACAATGTCAATAATATACATAGATTGCCATGATAGGCATACATAAAATTACAACATATACCAACATAGTATATAATGTTAGATGAATGCCATATACACATATACAATGCTAACAATGTGTATGTTGACATATAGGCATACTAAAAATCACTTCCCATGTAGTATATCCTAATCATAAAATATCCTCCCTCTCTTTGCCTTCCTTCAAGAAGATTCTCCTTAGGATTCCTTGTTGGTAGATGGAGATCTCTCTAATGCCTTGGATTGTTCCAAGGTTTAACTATGGGTCCTACACTCATAGCTCGCTTGCAGCTGAACCTATTAAAATACAAGTATTATTGAAAAACTAACATAAAATACATTAAACCACTTGTTAATAAATTAATTTTGAACTAGAATAAAATATCATTTAAACATGCACTTACTACAAGCTCACGGTTAGGATCAATTTTTTTAATGCTCCAATAAGTCAGTGTCAGGCTCAAGTGTTTGACTAAGTGTCTGAAATAGGGAAGAAACATGAGAAGTTTCCGTAATAATCATCTGAATAAGACTATCAAATGTCATGGGACAACCCTGCATACACAAATTATTCACATAATTTATATATTCCCTAAGTATATAGTAAAATTATTAAAACAAGTCTATTTTTACAATTTAACATTGCAAGTTAAGATATACCTTTGTCAGTTTTTGTGTAGATGACATTGTAGTAGTAATGCCTATGTTTGTCTTGGCTCGTAATGATGGAGAAGTGTTTACTTGAGTCATCAATTGAATGTAAATAAGGTCTCACTTACTTTTCTATAAAGTATCAAAGATATATATGGCAAGTTTTTCTCTTTTATTAAACCAAGAGTGTATTTAATAGCACTGTACTTGAATTTTGAGATCATTGATAGATAAATTTAACTTAAACTTAAAAGGTACATATACATAGACTAAATTTACATAGATCATAATATTAACTCAAAATTTTACCTCTGTATAAGTAAAAGGTGTCATACTAATAGAGATAAATGCAGTAGTGGATGGGCTAGTAGCTAGATCTAAAAATGTAAAGAATGGCTTCTTCAAATCAAATGTTACAAATGTCGACTATGATGATGAAGGCACTCTCACCTCTTAGGACATAAAAAATGACATGTATTATTCAATTTCTATATAAATTAATTTTTAGCTAAATCAAATCTATAATTATAACATAAATTTAAAATGACATTTATATAAAATATACTTGCATTTGTGTAGTGGATGATATATACACACTAAATATATGTGCTAAAAACTCATCACTCATAAGTATATTATCCAAGCCATATAAACCATTAACATCATCATAATCAGAAGGTCCATTTCATATATCTCCACAAGATTTGCAAGAGTAGGGTCGAGTATGCACACTAGGTGGTGTATCTATAGCATCAGTCTCTGAGAGTCTAGTCATATGTTGAATAAGTGTATTAGTGAATGAACTAAGTACATGTGGGGTGTTAATCTCTATGAAGTGATGAACTACAAAGGATATTTTGGGTTCAAGTGGCTTTTGGATATGGATCTTTGTAGGTTGATTAGGCGTATGCCGTGCACCTAGTAGATCTTATGTAGAACCTTTCCCTTGGGCTTGAAACTCACTAAAATTAAAATAGTTCAAAATGTCATAGAGGATAAAGTAATAAAATATTTAGTAGGATGGGCTATTAAAAATAAATAAATTACCAATTAAATAATGAAAATAAAAAGAAGTTAATAAAATTAATAAACAATGAATATAGTCTTAGCACTTACCTCTTCTACATGGTAGCATCATCAATTATCAACTTCTTGGGATGAATTAGGGAAAGGTTTGGCCTCAATAGGGGAAAACATGATCATAAAGTGGAGGAGAGTGAGGGAAAAGATAGATCATGAATACAAAATGAGGAATATTTACATTTGGTTTGATTTTGTTTTGGGTGACACAAGGAACACAATCATGCTATTAACACAATCACATTATTTATTTTAAATAATGTGATCATATTATTTAATATCACAATCACATTATTTCTAGGTAATTATTGAGACATAATTTAAATAACATGATTGTGTTATTTAAATAACACACTAGCATTATTAAATAATGCAATCACATTATGAGAAGTGTCCACAAAATTGTCCACCAACTCTGTGCACATACCCCTAAGAGTGTGATGACATCACTAGATATAATTATAGATGAGTTTGGTGCTACAATATTAAAACTTTAGGAGCTATGTGTTAATGCATAAGTGGAATTGATATAACAAATTTACATGTAGCTATGGAACCTACTCCCAACATTATTGATGTTAGCACAAGCTTGGATGTGAACAAAAAAATGGAAACAAACCAAAATCATAACTCACTTATATACATGTGGGGAAAAACTTGATGTAGGAAAATCGTAGGTGTATGAGTAATCTTGAATTGACAAAAAGGTAGGAGTTGGAATAATTTAAATTAAAATTCTTAGGGAAGATTTATTAGTTCAAAAGGGTTTTTGGTTCATAAAATATCCAATTTTGGTTTAGTTGGAGTTACAATAGTTTTCTAAAATCATAGGGATCACATCAATCGCATCAACTCCAAGTTGGTTTGTATTGGTGGTCACATTTATATTCCCTCATAACTCTAAGTTGTACTATTGGGAGCCATGCAAACATAATTTTATAAGTCATTTAGTTCATAGGGACTATATAATATGTGTGTCAGTGGCCACATTATATCACTAAGTTTCTAAGTCCATGGGGGAATTTATGTTTTCTACATTCTTTTTCACAACTAAACACTCTTTTTGAACTTGACAAGATATGCATTAGTTTACAAAGTCTAATGGGTATAGATGCAAGTGTCATAGTCATAATTATTCATAAAGGCCTTATCTTGTCTATAAGTCTAAGTCATGGTAGGGTCATGGGTACATGACCAATTTCAAATTGGAGTTCATAACATAAATGGGTCTACAACAATCCGTATAGAAATTACATGAATCTGGGACCTTGAGATTTCAATATGTGTCCTAATCATGAGGGTCATAAGATATATTACTAGTCAAAGTATAACACTATTGCATCATAATCTTTCAATGGATTTAAATGATTCAAAGGTTAGTAAAAATAAAGAGAGGCCACAATGGAAAGGAGTAGAGCATGAGGGACCATAAGGTGAATTTAATAAATACACGAGTCTAGAGATACTTTTAAGACCATGATAAAGGCTTAAGAACTAGTTATGCAGGGACCTATGATCTTGACACATGGCACTTATCATGTGTAGCCTACAATCCAATTTTAGATTTGGTCACAACAATGAAAGAACAACATATAGATCTTTGGATGGTCACAAATTTCACATCAAAACACCAATTTAGACATTTAAGGTCTCAGTGGAAAGATATAGAAGAGAAATTTCAGTTAGTGGTCACACAAAAGTTAACACAACCATGTAGTAAATATAACAAAAAGATCTTCTAGGAATCATCAATAATTATAAGGAAAGTTCAAGAAAGTAAAAAGTGGGAAAAGTAGTGAAAAGATATCATGCAATCGTTAAAGGGGATTTTCTAGGTAGTATATATGGGACATAAAGAAATCAACTGAGGGTCATATTGGAAAGGTTAACATTGAAATATCAGGAGGTCAATATTGAAAGGGTTGAGGAAGGAAGGGAGATCTTAGTAAAAAGTAGAGCTTTAATCCTACAAGTAGAGAACAAAGATTAAAATAGAAGGGCCACAGATCATAAAAGGTCTATAATAGAGATCAAAATGAGAAGAATTGTAGATTCTATAATAGATAGTGAATGTAAATCCCATAGAGGCTCAGATTTAGAGATATCTGGGGATAGAGTAGGTGAAAAGAGTCACTATGAATAAAGATGTTATTAAGGCTTTATTTCATTTAATAAATAGATATTACATATTATTTTACATTGTGTGACTTTGACTGCATGGCCAAGGGCACCCCTTCATTGGGAATCCTTACCATGAATTATACCAAGTTGTCTTAGACTAGTCACATGAGTTTGTTGTAGATGTGATAAAGTCTTGTAAGTGAAGAAGATCCATGTGATAAAATTGTGAGACTCTTTTCTTTTAGTTAACTAAAAGTTATGAAAAAGAATCTTGTATTTGTTGCAGGTAAGAGAAATTATTTTAAGAGGAGAGAGTTATGGGAAAGGGATAGAGACTCTTGATTGAGTCTATTTTAGGTTTTAAAAAATAAGCATTGCTTATATTGGTACCAAGTTGTGAAACATAAGCTTGCATTTGATAGAGGGTAATATTGTCACAAGTGTGTGAGAAGTCATGCAAGTATGAATCAAGTAGTGGAAAAGAGGCTCTTATTTGAGTCCAATGTAGGTTTTGAAAGATAAGATTGCTTAAATCAATTAAAAGTCATGAAAGATAATCGTGTTTGTGGAGATGAAATAGCATACAAAAGAGGAAGTTCATAGGAGTAGAAGACCTAGTAGAGATGTTGAAGGAATTCCATTAAAGATTGGGATGGAACAAGTGGAGAAGATGTTGCAACTATGAGTAGATAAGATGAAGAATAAATTATGATGGGGTGGTTGTCCCTATAAGAAAGGTTGGATTCTTTAGAGAGAGATGTAATTGAAGTAGAAGATCCAAATAAATAAAATAGACCAATAAAGTTGAAGGTGAAAGAAATAGTTAAGTCCACTTGAAATATTGTTTTGTTTTGTGGTAAAGAGAGCTAGTAAAGCTCATGAAATGGATTGTTGAGTTAGAAATTTTATTTGAAGATGAAAACATTGTAGATTATGTGAGGTTAAAAATTACATGAAATAAGTTATGTGGACATGAAATTGTGTATTGGAGAGACCTCCAAAATAAGATACAAGAGAAAGGAAAGAAATTGAGTAGTTTAAAACATATGGTTTCTAATTTTATGGATCATGTTATGCATACAAAATTGTAGAGAGAATGGTGGAAGAAGCTCCAAACATTGAGACTTGAGAGAGAAGTGAAGAACGTTTCCTTTAGGTAATCGAAAAATGATGTTTCCAAATGAGCAACTCAAAGATGTGAGTGAATAGAATAAGGTGGCTTTGAAAATAATTCAGAAAATGAGATCTACAAGAGAGAATCCCAAGTATGTTTTCAAGATCATCAAAGAGAGAAATTTTTGAGCAGCCCTTAAAGGAATAAATATTCATGGAAGAGGATGTGGAGGTAATAAATTATTCACCAAAATAAGGAAACCCATTATTTAATGATTGGAAAGAAATTACAGAATCCTTTAAGTGGGAAGAGGTTGTCATCATTAAAGGATAAAGGTACTACAATTGATTTTTCTTTTTTACCAAGAAAAAGCTCAGGTTTTTTATGAAGAAAACAATGAAGGTAAAGGAAGTAAAAGTGACTGAACATAAGGAGTGTGTAGTTGAAGATCACTATAGAGGAAGAAAATAGTTTGAAGAATGATGTAAAAATAGTATTGGATATTTTTGATAATGGACCTTTGGAAGTCCATGTGAATGAAATCCAAGAGGAAAATGTAAGAAATATAGAAGAGTTCGACAATGTATCCTTGAGATATGAATACGTGCTAAAAAACTATTTGTGGAATCTATTGATTCCCTTAATGTGGGTGATTTAAGTGCAGTTCCAACAATGATGAAGATATCAAAGAAGAGGATAAATTGTGGTTTGATCTAGTGTGCTCATATGCATAAGAGACAACATGAAGCAGTGGAAAAAGAGATATTTCACTCAAATCAATTTGATGTGGGAGAGAAGACTAGCAAAGGAGATTGGATAAGTGAAAAATGTCATTCTCGTGACATAGAAGCAAAAGAAGAGAATGAGGGAGAATGAAATCAACATTGTGCTAATGAAAATGGGATAAGAAACAAAGAAAAATAGAAAGAGGTGTTGTCACTATAAAAAATAAGCATTATTCTAATAAATAGGAAAAATGATGAAGGCTTTGATAAGCCTGAGCTTGGGGGAAATCAAGCTTATAATATGAATATGGATGGAGCACCTATGGGGGCTATAAATTCTCATGTTTTTAATCTAATGTATGGCTATGTTCTCTATTGACATGCAAAAATGAATAGAAAGGAAGCATTCAAAAAGGCCTTTCAAGGTGAAGAGGTGATGGCAGAAGTGCAAAAATATGCACTTAAGAATTTGAAGAGAAACAACAAATCTTTACTTCAACTAGAGCATGTGAAGAAATAGATAAATAAGTACTTTATTTGAGGACTCTAATGAATAAAAGATCTAAAAATAGAATGGTGATGTCATAAAGGAAATCAAAGGAAGAGATGGCATCTATTAAAAAGGGAGAGCTGAAAATAGAGATGACTGATAGAAGGAAGAATCTAATGGTAGGTTGGATAGTGAATGGATAAAGACAAGAAGTCTTTAGGTGTAGGTGGTCAAAAAATAGCCATGGTTTCAATCCCACTAGAGAAAATATGATGCAAGAAATAAAATATTGGTGGACATGGTTGGAAAAAGATTAGATTGATCCCATATGAATATGGGGAGGAAATCAATTGGTGTAAGTGGACAAACTATGCCCAAATAGTGGGTAAGAAGAAATAAATAATTTGTGGATGTGGTAGAAATATGATCGATCCATTTCCACATAAGGGAAGAAAGTGAATATCATTAAAAGAGGATGGATTATAAGCCAACAAGTTGGAAGTGGAAGAGAGATAAAAATAGATGAAATATTTGGTGTGCTAGAAGGGAATACCATAATCATCAATCTCAGTGGCCAAAAGAGCAATTTTTCCATTTATTCCATATATGTGACCAAGACTTAATTTTTTAACTACCTCAAGTGTTTTATGTAAGAGCATCCAAGGGGTAAGGGTAATCCTACATCTCCAAAAATAGTTACAAGTTGGTGTAGTTTCAAAAAATATTTTCAAAGCAAAGTTATCAAATCAACAGGGTTCTCAAGTCACATCTTGAGATCCAGTTGGTTCATGGATTTGTAGTAGTTTTTGAGGTCCCAAGGATCACATGGATCAGACTCAAGGTCACATGGTCATATTCCAATGTCTCAAATCTTATTTTCTTTGTATTGGTGGTCTCATATATTTTCCCTCACAACTTTAAGTTTCAATGTTGGAGGTCAAGTGTACACTATTTCTTAAGTCTCTAAGCCCATAGGGAATATATATATATATATATATATATATATATATATATATATATATATATATATATATATGTCCAGATTATTTCCCTAAGTTTATAAGTCTATATATATTCTTTTTTGTAATTAAGGCTTCTTTCTAGACCCAAAAAAATATACATTGGTTTATAAAGTCTAATAGGTCAAAAAGACCCTTGGGATTCATACAAAGGACCATGAAAGTTCAAAAATACTATGGAGGTCAAGTGTCATAGTCACAATTACTCATGAGGCCTTGGTGTGTTCATAAGTCTAGGTCATGACAGGGACCATGGGCAAACGTGTGACCAATTTCAAATTTGAGTTTATAACTTCAATGGGTTTGAAACAATCCACAAAATAATCACATGAATCTAAGAACCTAGATTACAACACGTGTCATAGTCACTGAGGGTCACAAGATATAGTAATAACCATAGTGTAGTGCAAATGTATTACAATCCTTAAATGGATTTAATTGATTAATGGGTCCACAAACATAAAGAGAGGCAATGATGAAAAGGGGAAAATGCATGAGGGACCATAAAATGGATTAATAAATCCATGGGTCCATGAAGTATTTAAAGACCACAAGAAAGGATTTGGAGCCTGTTATCTAAGAGCTACAGGATCTTGGCACTAGGCACAATCACATGCAACCTATGATCATAATTTCAAATTTGGTCACAATAATGGAATAACACGAAGATCTTCAAATGGTTAAAATTTTCATGTTAAAGTAATAATTTATGCATTTAAGGTCTCATTGGAAAACTCTATAAGATAACATTTACCTATTGGTCACCATGAAATAGTTAACCAACTTGTGTAGCCATTGTTACAAAAATATCTTTCAAAAAGGGAAAAGCAGTAAAATGTAAGAAAGTGATCTCATGATACTGCTAAAGGAATTTTTTTAGGTGGGTTATATGGGAGTTCAAGATATAAAACAAGAGTCGCATTGGAAAGGTCAACATTGAATGATCAATAGGTCGGCATTGGAAGGATTTAGGAAAGACCTAGAGATTTAAACTTACAAATCAAGATCCGATATCAAAGTAGAGAAGCTATAGACCAGAGAAGGGCCAAAATAGAGATAAAAAAGATATGTATCAGAGAGAAGTTGAAATTTTTTCATGATATAAGATCATTAAAGGGTTTGAATAATCCTGCATCAACAAAAAAAATAAAAAATAAATAACTGGGAACAAAAATTCAACAACGAATTGATAGTAACAGAAACAACACAACAACAAATGAAAATTAATAATTTTTGAAGAAAAATGCATGGGTTTGGAGAGTTTTATGGATTGAAATGAATGTGAAGAGACATGGTACGTGTTATAAATAGTAATGGAAATAATCTCATGAAATGGGGAGAAGAGAGGAAGATAAAAACAAGATGCAAAAGGGGGAAAAGAGGAGCTGCAAGAAAAGAAATATAAAAGTAACAAGCTATAGAGGAACCACTTAGATGTTGGACTATGTTGGTGATGTTTTCCTCAATGTTTACACTCCAAAACATGTAAGACACATAGTTGATAATGTGTTTATTTTTTTAAACATTGTAATGTCTTTGAATCAAGGAATATAGTGTTTTCTTTGTGGTAAATGTCTGCAAATAGAATTTTGAGTTGTTCTTTATGTGTGTGTGTGTGTGTGATAAAACTAGGCATCACAAATTAAAGGTTATCCTTAATTTTATACTCTCTCTATGATTTCACCATTTGGTATCAGAGCAAGAACTTTCCTTGTTGAGTTGGGTGTGTGAGGCCCTTGTATGAGTCAATTGCAGGATATGAAAAGTAAGTTGTGAAAAAAGAGCTTGCATTGGAGAGAGGATAAGTTTGTTGCAGGTGTGAAACAAATCATGCAAGTGTTGAGGAAGTGAGATATACTATTTTTTTAGTCTATTTGTGAAAGATAATCCTGCTTGTTGATTAAGATATGGAACATAAAGGAAGGGCACAAGAGGTAGAAGACTTGGTTGATATATTGAAGGGAGTCTAATAAATATTGGACATGATGGAAGGTGCAAAAAGTGAATATGTTTCAGCTGTGAGTATAGATGATGAAGAAGAAATGATGATAGGGTTATTTTTCCTAAAAGAAAGGTTAGATTCTTTGGAGAGAGACCAACCAAGCAGAGGAAAATATCCCAATAGAAGAAAGACATTGATAAAGGTCAAGGTGAAGAAAAGAGGTAAGCCCACTATTAATATTTTTGTTTGGTAAAGAGAGCCCAAATGTGCTCATCAATTGGATAGTGGAGTTATAATTGTATTTTTAAGAGAAGTGTATTGAAAACCTCATGAGGTTATAGATTACAAGTAAGAGATTATGTGGAGTTGCAGTTGTGTATTGGAGAGATCTCCTAGAGAGGAGATAAGGGAGAGGAAAGAATAGGGTAAGGAGTTGGGAACATATAGTTTATAACTTTATGGGTCATGTTTTGCACTCAAGAATGAAATTATAATGATTTTATAGGATTCATGTCTTAAAGCTTGAGATAAAAGAGAATAAGAATAATATTTACATAAAATTCAATATGAGAGAAAAATTTTCATGTGAGCAGTTCAAGTCTACTTTGAGAAGTAGCAAGGAGATGGATAAAAGTGAGGAGAATAAGTTTGTATTGAAAGGCAACAAGAGATTGAGGTTTCCATGTGAGAAACTCAAATCTTATTTTCAAAACAACAAATAGAAAGAGGTTTTTGAGTAGTACATAAAGGATGGAATCAGCATGCAAGAGGATATAGATGTGATAGTTTTTGAATTGGAATAAGGAGACCCATTATTTGAAGATGGGATTGAGTTTACGATATCCCATAAGTGGGAAAATTCATAATTTTCCTTGGTAGGCAATGTATTTGTCTTTTATATTTTGGAAGGAATAAGGGTTTATAACAACCAAGGAATGATACATGTTTCCTTGAAGAAAATAATAGATGCGAATGAATAAGGAAACCATGAGGAGTTGCAGATTTCCATGAAGAAAATAATAGAGATTATTGATATGCAAGTTAATTCACATAAGAAGAGTATGGTTGAAGACCAACCATCTAAAGAAGGAAATAAAAAGAAAAATGAGGAGAGGAAAATGATGGATGTTTTTTAGAATAGGCCTTTGGGAGTCCATCATGAGAGAAGTTGTGAGGAAAATGTGAACATCAGAGAAACGTTGGGCAACATGTCCTTGAGGCATCATGAAGAGTTGAAAAAAGTATTTGTGGGAACTATTGATTCCATTAATGTGTTTATTAAATGTGAAGTTCTAAAAAAGATGGAGTTAGATATGGTGGACTTATTTCTATCAAGAAGAATGAATAATAAAAGTGATGTTGTATATGTGGTAGCATCCCACATAGGTATTGGAGAAGAAACTAGTATGAGTGAAGGTATGCATTTTCCTTATATAGACATAGAGATTGCAAAGTTATTTGAATATGGCATGAAAGAGGATAAATAAGGAGAAATCAATCATCCTAGAGTTGATATAAAGAGGATGAGAAATAAATAAGAGTGAATAGTTTCTGAATCAATTAATAAAAATGAAGAAGATGAAAAGAATCTAGAGTTAATTATTATATCAGCCAATGAAATTGTGAAGATCGATGAAGCACCTATGGGGACTATATTTTATGTGAAAGCGAAAATATAGAGAGAAAGGAGACATTCATAGAGGCCTTCCAAGGAAAGTAGGTGAAACAATATGTGCAAATTTATGCACTCAAGAAAGAGAGGAGGAAAAACTAATTTGTATATCAGTCAGAGCATGTGAATAATATGTGAAGGAAGAAGAAGACTCTTATAAATGATTAATACATAATAAATATGGTGGAAAGAGAGGAGATGACAACCATGAGAGAATAAGAGTTAAAAATAGTTAAAAGTGAAGAATGAAGGATCCATAATAGGTTGGATAATGAGTAAATAAAGTTAATAAGGCTTTACGAGGAGGTGGTCATTCAGTGGTGTGTTTCATCTCCCAAGAGAAAGTAAGATGATAGAAGGAGCATTTGGGTGGAGGTGGTTGGATGAGGGTGGGTTTTATCCCACATGAAGATTGAGAGAAAAGAGGATAAACCTTTAGCAGAGGAGGATAGACTATGGTTGGTCTAAATCCATAAAAAGAGGAGTAATGAGAGATAAAAAGAAGAGGATACAATTAAAACCAAAAAGGAGGAGCTATAAATGGAATAGAAAGATTGACAAAAAACTATAAGTACTTAGTGTGTCTAAAGAAAATGCCTTGCCCATTATGTTTCATGGTTAAAAGAGTGGTTTTACCACTTATTTCATCCGTGTGATTAGGCTTTCACATTTTAAAAACCTTGAGTGTTTGAAGTAGGAGCATCCAAGGGTTATAACAATCTTGCATCAACCAAAATATAAATAAAAAGAAAAAACAAATAGTTGGGAACAACATTTTAATAATGAATCAACAACAACAAAACAACACAGAATAGGTAACAAAATGTAATGGTGTTTGGAAAAACATGCATGGGATTAGAGTGTTTTATGGACTTAAAGTAATGTGAATAGACATGGTATTTATCATAAGGGGTCGGGGAAATAAGGGGGAAGAGAGGAGGATAAAATGTGATGCAAAAGGGGAGAAAATATAATTACAAAAAAAATAGCAAAGCAAGAAATTATAAATGAACCGGTTAGATGTTAGACTACATTGGTGATCATTTTCTCTATGTTCACACTCTAAAACTTTTGAGGCTTATATTTGATAGTGTATTTATTGCTTTAAACATTGTAATTTATTTAAATCAACAAATATAGTGTGTTATTTGTGTTGAATGTCTATAAATAGAATTCTGAGTTGTTATTTTGTATGTGTGCACCCTAATTAAGCATCACATAATTAGAGGTTGTCATTAATTGGATACCCTCTTTGTTATTGAACCACTACAATAGAGAATTAAAGGCTTAGAGTTAGATACAAATAGGGATAGATTAGTTATAGAGAGTCCTTGTGAATGTAGATGTTGTTAAGGCATTATTTCATTGAATAAACATAGATTATATGATCTTTTAAGCTGTATGAATTTCATTGCATGTCCAAAGGCATTTCTTCAATAGGAACCCTAATATAAAGTGCACCACAACCTACTCTCATTGATTGAACTGTTTAAGATATTTCCCACTACAAGGAAATGGGAGATGAGTTTCATATCCATAAGACAAATAATATGTATCATCTCTATAGAAAGGATAGACTTTGGAAAAGCCCATCCATAGGAAGTAAAATTCTCCACCTCTTATCCTAGAGGATAACCAATTTACCAATCTAAAATTCTCTTTCTCTAGCCTTCTTATCAAAGAGCTTCTTCACTTTGCTTTGGGATTCTAGGATCCAGTATACAACCACTATTATCTCTTCCTCCAACTTGATTAAGTACATGATTCTTTTATCTAGATTATTTATTAAATTCTTGTCTTCTATTGCTCTCACCAATTGAAAGACTAAGAACTCCAAAGAAATGGGAATTGCAACATCTATACCATAAAAAACTTAAATGTGTAAATGCCAATGATTCTTTTCAAAGTGGTGCAGTTTCTCACAATGCATCATCTAACCTTTTATTCCAATTCTGTTAATTTTCATCCATTAGTTTGCAGATGATGGTAACAACATTTTTGTTTCTTCATTTTAATTTATCATTTCCTTAGGGGTAGTAATTTGAAGAGTGAAATAACGATATCACATAACCATAGTAGGAAACCATAAGTTCGAAAGAAGATAAATTAGGAGCATTGTTTATCAAAAAAAATTGTACTCAAAATCTTAATAGAATGTTCTCTTTAATGAAATTTCATCTCTTTAGATGTAGTCTTCTTTATAGGAATAGCCTAAACACAATTATTTTAATTTTCATCCATTAGTTTGTGGATGATGGTAACAACATTGTTGTTACTTCATTTTACTCTATCATTTCTTTGGGGGTAGTAATATGAAGAGTGAAATAAGGATATCACATAACCGTAGTAGGAAACCATAAGTTTGAAAGAAGATAAATTGGAATAATTTTTTATCAAATTTTTTGTACTCAAAATCTAAATAGAATGTTCTCTTTAATGAAATTGCAACTCTTCAGATGTAGTCTTCTTTATAGGAATAACCTCAACACACTTTGTGAAATAGTCCATTGTGTTGAGGACATGATTGTGACTTGAATTGGAATGTTTATTCAATGTACCAATGAAATTTAAACCCCATTTTTAAAAGGGATATTATATTACTATAGGTCTGAAGGGAAGTGGGGCAAGTTTCATTTTTTCAACAAAATTCTAGCATGCTTTACACATTGAGTCCTATTCTTGAGAGTTTTTGAATTATAGGCTAGTATTGGTGAGCTCTTAGATTATTAAATGTCATGACAAGCAAAGAAAAATGACCACCACATCCATGATTATGGAAAGCTTCTAGTAATCTCTTATGTTGTTCCTTATCAACACATCTCAAAAAGAAAACATATAAACCTTTCTTAAAAAGAGTATTGTCATAGATTACATACCTGTCAGCTATCAATTTAACTGCTCTTTTCTCTTTAGCATTTAGATGCCTTGGGCACTCTCTATGAGTCAAGAAGAAGGAAATATTTTAGTACCATTCACCAATAGAGATAATGAAGACTACCAATGAAATCTCTTTAAAATATTCTTTGGTAAGGCCTTTTGTACAGATTTCTTCTAATCATCAACTCCCTTTACAATCAATTGACACAAACCTTTCCCTTATGATAATTAGTTCAACATCACCTTGAGCCCTTATATTCCTTATACCCATCTCCTCTACAATTTGAAAAACTTTATATTTTACTATGTTGTTTGTGCACTGGAATAGTAACTTGTAGGAAAAAGGAAATAACTCATTAGAAGGGGAAATAAAAACAACTCTAGCACCAACACCAATAAGGAAATGGCTAATAGCAAACTCTAGCATCCATGTATCATTGATATTGACTTTAATGAGTTTGGGAATATTCAAGTATTCTCTAACATCATCATATATTTATCGTGTCATGTCTCTTTATATAAAATATCATCAAGAGGACCATCTAATTTTTGTACTGTGTATGTGCTTTGAGCTCAGGTTCTAGTATTTTTTTATCCCTTTCATTAGAATCATATCTTGAAACCAATCCATTTATATTTTTCCTCTTACATCTCTATAAAATATTTTGCTTAATAACATTCCATAGGTTACAGGAATGCCTGCCATTAAGAGTTAGTCATTTTGATTCTCTTTTGAAGATAAGCAGCCAAAGGTACCTAAGCATATTTAATATTCCCAATAAAAGATACTATCTTGGTCCCCATAAAAAACATCAACCAAAATTCTTTGTTCATGTAAGCCTAAGTGTGTGAACAACTTTAGCAGACATTAAATTATCAAAGTATCCAAAGTCTATGATATAGTTACTAAGCTTGAGACTTTCAATATAAAGGGAGACATGGAAGGGTTCTAAATTTTCAATATTAGGGTAGAGGCATCCATTATATTTTGAGAAATTGAGATATATTGGACTATGGGGATACCCTTGGATGCATGTCTAAGGTTACTGGGATTATTTCCTCTAACAAATTTGACTAATATATCAAGCTGATATGGAATAAACTTTAGGTATTCATTTTGAGACATCAGAATTTTATATTTATTCACATGATTAATTATGTGAAATGCAGGAAAACTAGAAAAGGTTAAAGCTCAAGAATTTGTATTAGTTTGAAACATATTTTGATCATGTTTTGGTGAGGAATTGGGATTTTAAAGATTTACAACATGAGATAAAGATTTGGTGATTTACCCTTCAAGGTGAAGACTTATATTATGCTTGTGGGCTTCATTTCAATGTACATGGTAATGCATTAAGAAAATCATTAAAAAAGTAAATGCTTTAAAAGGTAGTGCTTTTGAGTACTACATCAATACACTCAATGTGGAGGGGATAGATAAAAGTAGTTTATAATTACACTATCAATTATACAAAGTATGCATTATTTTTAAAAAATAATTTTCATGGTATGATATATGATGGTTATTTCATGGGAGCATAAAATAGTCTAAACTACCAAAAGAGGGTGCATAATGCAACTAGGATTTCTCTTTCCATTTTCCATATTAATCTAAAGGTTGAAAATTTTAATTCATGATGATAAGTACACTGCCAAGGTGAAAAAAATTTGGTCTTTAAAATATAGAGGCTAGTTCAAATGCCATTATCATGTCCAAGAACGGAAATTATCCTCAACCAACTCCTTAAAAATAATATATTTTCAAGTTTTAGAGCTTTATTGTGGAAATTATTGGTAGTTGAAGCGATGCTCCTTGTGACTTCCATAAGGATGTTATCTAGTGGGATATATGGAAATTTGCATTAGCCCTGAATATCACAGACTATAAAAATGTGCAATTGTTTGGTTGTAGAAAAGGAGCCACCTTGTTGGTTTTGAAGAGACATTTCTATTCCATATGTCATCTATCCTCATAATATACATAAAATCATAATATTTGAGAAATATAAGGAGGATTCTTTTAATATTGATTTGTTTATTGTTTCAACTGCAAAGAATGACGAACATACAACATGTTTTGTTAGTTAGAAAATTCATAATCTAGATAAAATGATCAATCAACCAATTTTAGTAGACTCATTTCCTATCTTCATCTGCCTTTTAATCATTATTGGTATTACCTATAGACATGTATACATTTTATTATGGATGTAGGCTAAGGTAGGACAAAACAAGAAAAAGTTTTTTGAGGATCTCTTAAGGTATTGTCCTATGAGGAATACAAGATTTGACTAGGATATTTGGGTAGAAATTGGGTCCTTCAACTTCCAAGGGAATTATTCACCATAAGGTAAAATTGGTAATCAACTAACTCAATGTGAGGTTTGGGTAAAATTAGTTTCTATTGATACCACACAATTTCAGAGGAATTCATAACTAACATAAATATAGTCATGATCAATAGTTTTTTAGTGGGATGATAAGCCAATCAAAAATAGAAGAGGAGGCCTCATATTGCAACTAAGATTGATATTTCTATAGCATATCCACATCCTAAACACTAGGAATACACCTATAATGGTATTTGAAAATGTCCTTGATGATAAGTTCATTACTAAGCTGACAAACTTTGATCTTGAAAAGTTAAAGATTAGTTCAATTCCCCATGGCATATCTAAGTAGTGCAATTTGTTATAAAAAATAACTCCTCCAGAATAAGATGTTTCAATTTTTTTGTGGATGTAATGGAGATTTACAATGCTTTCAAGTAGTTTAATATTACGTCACTAAAGGAAATAAACATTATATGTAGGCATATCAAAAAATATGAGACGGTTCATGTATAAAGCATTGTTGATACAAAAATGAAAGCACAAATTTAATGAAACAAGGTAGATATGGCTATTATAATTACAATTTGGTGTGTGTACTAGAAATCATACTTCAAACCTCTTATAAATAAGTTAATTAAGGTTATTGATGAAATTATACAAGTGATCCCTCCTCCCATGACATCCCATCTTGGTGCATGCATAATGAGGTACAATATACCAATATGGAAAGGGTTTGAAAAAAGTACATAAACTAGTGATCATTTCTTATTTTTTTAGCACCCCTTTAGAATATGTTGTGGAACATATGGCACAAGAACATTATCTTCCTGTCCCCAAATCCCCATTATTTTTCTCCTCAACTTGGTCACAATGATTTTTTCATTAAGAGCAATCAATATAATTCTTTAAACAAAAAACTTAAATGTTCCAACACTTTGGAAATATTTTATAAGTTCAGGCTTTCTTGAGATTATAACAAGTTGTCATACTTAATGATATACAAAACGTGCCTAGATCTAGATGTATTGATCCATTTAAATTGTGAGCCACCCCTATATATAGATGTTTTAATTCAGAGAAAATTCAAAAACTAAAATGCTTCTCATCATGGTCTCACCCACAATTTACTAAATATATTTTCTAGTGATGAAGCATTAGAACCAATTCCTCAACATAACCACTAAAGACAAAAATAAGATAGTTTGTAACTAAAGGGCAGTAAAATTTGAATGGTTTTAGACAAATCTCAACACAAATCCTACGAAGGAGCTTAAATAATGAAGGGAGATCAACAAATGTCTCAAATTCACTCATGTTAATTATTCTATTGTTTATATCACATGAAAACTATGACTGAAACCATTTACTCCACTGCAATTCAATTGTAGAAAGAAAGTTCATTTTACTTACAGAAATTCCTTAGTCTTTTATTGAAGATAGTAACTTTATCTTTGTTTGTAAGCAAGTTCATGAGATCTAAGATTTTTTTGGGAATGTTACTTATTAGGTGGGAAATGTACACTTTAGTGTACAAGGTTTGTACAATAATATCTAGTTTGACCATGACAAAACATTTTGTGTTGAAGTGATAATCATGGGGTTAGTTTTAATCTAATGTATTTGTAAATGCAACCACGAGGTAGTTATGGCCAAGAAGGTATAACTCAAATACATGTTGATGTTAATCATTAGAAAATTGCAAGGTCAATTTTGGTCCTAAGTCAACCTTGAGTCTAAGGGGAAAGCCTTTGACTTGGCCTATATGACATGGAAGTCTCGGAGGCAGAAATGGCAGTTGGAGCTCAAGAAGTTGTCTATTCAATGCCAAAAGTTACATTTTTGGACCCATCACTACAACTTGTCCAATAAATTATTATTGAAGGTTACACCTAAGCTTTAGGGTGCAATTAGAGGGCTTACAGAGGTAGGGGAAAGATCTGATAGTTTCCATTAAATACCTACAAGTTTTTCTTATGCATGTTTGAACTTAGGCTAAAAATTACATTTTACTTATATTGGGAAGGATGTTCTTGAGGCCAGAATGGCTGGTTAGCTTGTAGATCGAGCCTATTGGAGGCCAATAAAATGGTCCTAGATGTTATTTGCTCTCCCTAAACATGTTTCTAGTGCCAATTTTTGATCAAGATGAGGTATTTACATATTGGCACTTTACTTGGAACTAATATTTTTTGTTTGAACTTATTGTTAATCTTTATATGGTTGAATGAAAATTAATTGGTTTTTTCACCTCTTACAACACTCTCTCTCCCTTTTTTCACCCACTTTGTATGAAATTATATTTTAAGTGTTCAAGGTGATTTAGAGGCTAGAATAGGCTTGTGATACTATCAAAGATCAGTTGTCAAGATAAATTATAAGAGGCCTAACACCCTTAAGGGATAGGCCTAGAAAGTAATAAAACTATTAATGGAAGTTGACTTGGGTCTAGAGACCTCAATGGGGAGTTGAATTAAGTTAGGAGTGAGGTGTTTAAGGTGCTAAAGGAGTGAGGTGTTGAAGGGTTTGAAACCAGTCTCAAGAATGTGTATTAGGCCAAATAGTTATTGAAGGGCAAAAGTGCAAGAAAATGTAAAGGAGTTTGGAGGCCTTTGAAATTATATTGAGTGGGTTGAATGAAGGTTGGATAGGTGGATATAAGAGCTAGAGGAAGTGTTATTGAAATCATTAAAGAAGAGGAAGGCATCTAGGCATAGCCAAGACTGGGGAATGTATAGTGAGAGAGTGTGAAGAGTGAATGATAAAATGGGTATGTTTGAGAAAATAGTAGACTCATGATGCATTAGTTAATGGATGTGCCTAATAAAAAAATATTTAACTAGAAGTCATCTCACTTGTATGTTTTATAAATAGGATTTAGATTGATGTTGCTTTTGTCCTTTTTGTGTTTGATGCTTGTAAACATATGTTTTGGCCTTTATGCATCTTTTGATTATACATTGAAAAGTTGATTACATAAATGAGAAATAAGAATTTATTGTCATATTATGAATAAATAAATATTCAAACATTTATCAGTTGACTTGTTTGAATGTGGTTCAAGTGCAAAGACCTAGCAAACCAAGTATTTTATTTTTCTAGCATTATTGGTTGATCCTGATACAGATTGTGTTAATAATTATTTTGTTTTAAGTTGTTTTTGCATCTATGTCATGGTATACACACATTACATAGATAGAATTTTTTCTCTTTATATTCTACTTTGAAATTCACACAAATCTACTTTACTTGAAGAATGTTGAGTCTAGTTGAAGTCATTGTTTATGACTTTTTATCATTAGCACTATGTTTATTGAAAATGGATTTGTAGGTTGCAAACAACATTAGATACACACAAAAATCATGTTGTCAAACCTATTGTCAAACTATTTGTTAAATCTATTTTGAGACATTATTCAAACATATTATTACATATACGAGTGCCCTAAATCCTATTGTGTCAAATGTCAAGATAAAAGATATTTAATCTATTATTTGTAAACTTGAGGTTATTCAAATGAAGTATAAATCAATTGTGTATAAAATACATGTTTGTACTCCTATTTTCAAGTCTACACCTCTTGTGTGAATTTGGAAGACAATGAAACTAAATAAACATCATGTTACTCTAGGGTTTATAGCAGAGGCCTTATAAATAAATGTCAAGTTAAGTCTTCACATATTAGTTAATCATGTGAAATCCAAACCTCAAATTTATCAAGTCATCCAAAATCACCTTGTACTAAATCTAGAAAAGTCCAAACTTGTTCTCATTATGTACATCAAGGTCATCCCTATACCCATTGATTTGACCTACATCCTTTTATATAATGGAAATGATTAGCTTACTCATCATTCAATCATTTGTATCTGTGAGATCCACCTATAGAATTTATAATCCTTCTAGATAGCGATCTAAGGTTCGTTTGTTATCTAAATCCTACAAGAGAGTCTAATCCACTCTTTGAGATGGTGATTTGTCTACTCATGATGTTATGGTTGATCATGTTAGTGTTAACCTTGATTCCTGATCTAAAATATGGATCTACTTTACTAGATATTTTATTTAGTTCATTTCCACTATACTTAATTATGTAGTTCCTGTATTTAAAACATTATGTAAGACATTTACTCAAGCTTGTTCATGTAAAATAAATAATTCAGTTAAGTTATAATGGTAGAATCGGTGTTGAGATGGTAAAAAGGCCTATTGTATTGATGAAGTTAGCAATTTATAGCCTTTGAATCTAAGGGTTTCACCATAAAATAAAAATGGGTATAGGAGTGGTTGTAAATTCTTCTTCTTCTTGGAAATGATTGTTTGAAGTCTTTGGTGGGTTCTAAGGTGAAAAGGCATAAATACAGTATCTATAGAAATGAAAGATCATTATATAAGTTGATGACAACTTTTGAAGTTGGATTGACATTATAGTTTGCAAGTTTGGTTAATGTTATCTCATTGTATCCTAGTTTGAATGGTTGTTCTAGTTATTTTAGATCACTGCATGAGGTGTATAATAAGTAAAAATAAATCATGTATACAAACTTTGGATAGTTTAATAATAAAATATCTATATTTGAAGACCATTTTTGGTAGTAACTTATACAATTATTGAATTAAATAGTATAAGAGAAGTACAATTGCCTCACTAGATTTTTTCCCTCACCAAATTTTTCCAGGTCATATAGTGTTTTCATTTTATAAGAGTGTCATTAGTTATTTACAATACACAATAAAATTAAAAAATTAATTTAAAAAATATGTAAGATCATAGATTTATAGCTTTGAAAAGAACAATTTTTTAATCATCATTTATGTATAACATTAAATCTGAGATCTGATAGATAAAAGTTTAGAAAATCAAAATAACATTATATGATAATATTTTAAATTAAAACTAAATATAAATTAGATAAATTAACATAATTTAGATGAAAACTTCCAAAAAATCATATAGGCACATGTACAATGTCAACAATATACATAGATTACCATGATAGGCATACATAAAATTACAACATTTACCAATATAGTATGCAATGTCAGGTGAATGTCATATACACATATATAATGCCAAACATGCGTACATTACTATATAAGCATACAAAAAAGCACTTCTCATGTAGGACATACTAATCATAAAATAGCCTCCCTCTCTTTGCCTTTCTTTAAGAAAACTCTCCCTAGGATGCCCTCTTGGTAGATGGAGATCTCTCTAATGCCTTGGATTGCTCCAAGGTATGACTATGGGTCCTATGCTCATAGCTCACTTGCAGATGAACCTATTAAAATACAAGTATTATTAAAAAATTAACATAAAATACATTCAATGATTTGTTAATAAATTAATTTTAAACTAGAATAAAAAATCATTTAAACATGCTCTTACTACAAGCTCACTGTCAATATCAATATTTTTTTGATGCTCCAATAATTTAGTGGCAATATTAACTATTCGAATAGGTATCTAAATTAGGGAAGAAATGTGAGAAGTTTTCATACTAATCATCTAAATAGGAATTTTAGATGTCATGGGACAACCCTGTATACACAATATATTCGCATAAGTTATATTTTACCCAAGTATGTAGTAAAAATATTAAAACAAGTCTATTTTTACAATTTAAAATTACAATTTAATATATACCTCTAATAGTGCCTGTGCAAATGAAATTGTAGCAATAATGCCTATGTTTGTCTTGGCTCACAATGATGTAGAAGTTCCTACTTGAGTCATCAACTTAATGTAAACAAGGTCTCACTTAATTCTCTATAAAGTATCAAAGATATATGGCAATTTTTTCTCTTTTATTAAACCAAGAGTGTATTTTAAAGCATTATACTTGAATTTTGAGATCTTTGATAGATAAATTTAACTTAAATTTAGAAGGCAAATATATATAGACTAAATGTATATATAAAATAAGATTAACTCAAAATTTAACTCTATATAAGTAAAAGGTGTCATCCTAATAGAGATAAATGTAGTAGTGGATGAGGCAACAACTAGATCTAAAAATATAAACAATGGCTTCATCAAATCAAATGTTACAAATGTTGACTGTGATGATGAAGGCATCATCACCTCTTAGGACATAAAAATGACATATATATCAATCCAATTTATATGTAAATTAATTATTAGCTAAATCAAATTTATAATTATACCTTAAATTTAACATGACATTTATATAAAATGTACCTGCATTTGTGTAGTGATTGATATATGCACACCAAATATACGTGACAAAAAATCATCACTCATAATTATATTATCCAAGCGTTCTAAACCACCAATGTCATCATCATCAGAAGATCCAGTGCATATAGCTCCATAAGATTTGTAAGGGTAGGGTCGAGTATGCATAATAGGTGGTGTATCTCTAGCATCAATCTGTGAGAGCCTACTTGTATGTTGAATAAGTGTATTAGTGAATGAACTAAGTTCATGTAGAGTCTTAATATCCATGACCTATTAAATTGCATAGGAGATTTTAGGTTCAAGTGACTTTGGATATAGATCTTTGTAGGTCGATTAGGTGTATGACATGCACCTGGTAGATCTTGTGTAAAGCTTTTCCCTCAGCTTTGAAACTAACTAAAATTAAAATAGTTTAAAACGTCATCGAGGACAAAGTCACAGTAGCATTTCTTAAAAAAATATAATAGGACCTCGTGGTTGTTACATGATGGATAATCAAACACCATCCACCATTAGTCCCAAAAATTGGTTGTGATTAAATTGTGTTGGCAACGATGGATTATAAAATGTTTAGCAATTACTAGAAATGGTGAATTGGTGGTTGGGTTAATGAATAAGGTGAAAATAGAAGTTTTTATATATGTCTTTGTACTTTATCTCATGTGTTGATAATTTATTAGCATAATAATCCCTAAAAGTATCACTATATGAAGCCCATATGTTAATTTGACTCATTATATAGTCAATTTGACCTAATAATGTCTCTAGGGAATTGGCTAGATAGGCATGGTAGGTATTGGTGGAATTGTGATCCCTCATTCTCCCAATTAATTTTCTAATTTAAATTTAATTCTCCATAATGTGGTCTAATAGACTCTCTTAACTACTTGGGGGAATTTTTGGAACTATAGGAGGGTTAGGTGGAGGGTTAGGAGGACAATTTGGTGGAGGGTTAAGAGGAGCGTTAGGTGGAGGATTAGGAGGAGGGATAGGTAAAGGAACAAGAGAGTTAGGTAGAGGCTTAAGCTAAGGAACAAGAGGGTTAAGAGGAAGAATAAGAGGTTTAGGTAGAGGAACAAGAGGGTTAGGTAGAGTAACATGAGGGTTAGTAGGATGGGTTGTTCAAAATAAATGAATTACTAATTAAATAATGAAAATAATAAAAAATTAAAAAAATTAATAAACAATGAATAGATTTTTAGCATTTACCTCTTTTATATGGTGGCATCATCATTTAGCATCTTTTTGGGATGAATTGGGGTAAGGTTTGGCCTCACTAGGGAAAAACACGATTGCAGAGTTGAGGAGAGTAAGGCAAAATATAGAACATGAATACAAAATGAGAAATTTTTGCATTCAGTTTGATTTTTGTTTTGGGTGATATAAGGAATGTGATCACATTATTAACGTGATTATGTTATTTATTTTAAATAATGTGATCATGTTATTTAATAACACAATCATGCTATGTCTAGGTAATTGTCGATCCATAATTTAAATAATGTGATCACGTTATGTAAATGGCATGCTCAAGTTATTAAATAATATGATCATGTTATGGGAAATGTCCACAAAATTATTTCCCAACTCTATGCACATAACCCAAAGAGTGTGGTGACATCACTAGATATAATTACTGATGAGTTTAGTGATACAATACTAAAACTATAGGATCTATGTGTTAATGCATAAGTGGAATTAAATATAAAAAATTTACATGTAGCTTTGGAACCTACTCCTAGCATTATTGATGTTAACACAAGCTTGAATGTGAAATAACAGTAATCTTCAGTAAGATCTAATGACTTGAATCCTCATAAATCAATATATGTCTCATTTTGATGAGAAATTACTTCTCTCGGAAGGCATTTCAAGAGAGTTAAAGACAATAAACAAGTTAAGCAATATATAAAGTGTTCTTTGTGAACTCGATAAAAAAAATTCTTGACATATGTAAAATTGTTGATGAAATGAGAAAAGGTCATGAACTTGAATTTCAAATACAATGATTTTTAAAGATGAGAGTATATTTGGTTCTATAACTAAGTTCATAATTTTTAAATTAAATAAATCAAGGAAGAATAAGGTATTGTTGTGTAGACTACAGAGGGAGTGAAACCTGAAAGTGGGCATCTTTCTCAAGGAAAGTATTAATAATTAAAACATAATCTATTTTCCCATTGTAATTTTGTAATATTATATGGTTATTAATGTATTACATTTTTTTAATATTCAAGTCAATTAAATGAGTAAAATTTGAATAAGCAAAGAGCGAATGTAAGAATAGAAGAAATGTTTGTTGGGAAGGAATCCCAAGAGTGACATTCAAAGAATGACCACCAAGTTAAAAAGTTTGTAAACCTTGTGTTTTCTAGTTTTCTTTTATGATTTGGTTTTTAACATTTTACACATGTGAAGACCATGTTGATACACTACACTAAAGTTAAGAAACCAATAGCTTGTAAAATCCCACTATCATATATGTGTTGACTAATGACCGAATGTTTATATTTGTTCATTTATTCCAAAACTCTTACAAATATATATTACCAATCCTTGAATCACCAAATTATAGGATTCTTATCTCCAAAGTGGATATGGTTTCAAATATCATGTATTTGTGTTTCATTTTTTGAGGCTTAATTATGTGGAAGGAAACTTCCTAAGCTTATGGGATTTTGATAGGAATAGTTAGAATAATTTTTTTTAGGTGAATGCAAATAAGAGGATATGGTGTTCATAGAGATATTATATTCACGCCTTGAAACTATCCCAAGAGGATACGTAGTCTAACCTAAGCTTTGAAGTGCTTGAGACACACCAAAAACATGAAATGCACTAAAATTCTTGAAACTAGATTAATTTTTCAGATAATAGCAATAAAATGCTCTATGCATTGAGGGTATTTGAATAGTAGTTTTTGGGTGATCAATAAGATTTGAATTAGGTGAAAATAAGGGAAAATATCTAATGGGAATGATATGGTTCTAGACTAGTGACCTTAGGGAAAATCCTTAATTGGAAAGGACATAGGTCAGACTCTAGAATCACATAGTTCTAAATTGGTGCCTTATCCATTAGAATATAGAGCAATAAGTAATAACACAGGGAATTTAACATAGTGCAATGAGGTAGGAGAGATAAGAAAAAAATGAAAATAAACCAAAATCCCAACTCACTTATATACATGTGGGGAAAAACTTGATGTAGGAACATCAAAGATGTATGAGCCATATTGAATCACCAAAAAAGGTAGGAGGTTGCATAGTTTTAATTAAAATTATTAGGAAATATTTATTAGTTCAAAAGGGTTTTTGTCTCATAATAGATCAGATTTTGGTTTAGTTGGAGTTACAATAGTTTTCTAAAATCACAGGGATCACATCGATCGCATTGGGGGTCATATGGTCACATTCCCATATAATAACTCCAAGTTGGTTTGTATTGGTGGTCACATGTATACTCCCTCACAACTCCAAGATGTGATGTTTGGATCCATGCACACATCATTTCATAAGTCTTTCATTTCATAGGGACAATATAATCTTTGTGTCAATGACCACATTATTTCCCTAAGTTTTTAAGTATATGAGGGACTTAATATTTTGTACATTCATTTTCACAACTAAGCACTCTTTCTGAACCCAACAAGATATGCATTAGTTTACCAATTCTAATGGGTATAGAGTACAAGTGTCATAGTCATAATTATTCATAGAGGCCTTATCTTGTTTGCAAGTCTAAGTCATGGAAAGGTCATGGGTGCATGACCAATTTCAAATTGGAGTTCATAACTCAAACGAGTATATGACAATCCATATAGAAATTGCATGAGTCTAGGAACCTAAGATTTCAACATGTGTCACAATCATGAGGGTCACAAGATATAGTAATAGCCACAATGTAACATGAATGCATTAAAATATTTCAATGGATTTAAATGATTCACAGGTCAGTAAAAATAAAGAGAGGCCATAGAGAAAAGGGGTAGAGCATGAGGGATCATAAGGTGAATTTAATAAATCCATGAGTCCATAGAGACTTTGAAGACCTTGAAAAAGGCTTAGGAACTAGTTATGCAAGGACCCATGATCTTTCTACATGATACTTATCATGTGCAGCCTACAATCAAAAAATTTGATATGGTCACAACAATGAAAGAAAAACATATAAATCTTTGGACGGTCAAAAATTTTGCAATAAATCACCAAATTAGGAATTTAAGGTTTCATTATAAATCTCTAGAAGAGAAATTTTAGTTAATGGCCACATAAAAGTTAACCCGACCATGTAGTAAATATTACAAAAAGATCTTCTGAGAATTACTGATAATTATAAGGAAAGTTTAAGAAAGTAAAAAGTGGGAAAATCAGTGAAAGGATCTCATGTAATCATTAAATGGGATTTTTTAGGTCACATTGGAAATGTTAACATTTAAAGATTAAGAGGTTAGTATTGAAAGGGTTGAGTAAGGAAGGGAAATCTTAGAAAAAAGTAGAGCTTTAAGCCTGCAAGTAGAGAACAAAATTTAAAATAGAGGGGCCACAGATCATAAAAGGGCCATAATAGAGATCCAAAAGAGAGGATTTGTCGAGTCTGTAACAGAGAGTGAATGTAAATCCCATAGAGGTTCAAAATTAAAGATAGATGGGGATAGAGTAGGTGCAAAGAGTCACTATGAATGAAGATGTTATTAAGGATTTATTTCATTAAATGGATAAAGAATACATATTGTTTTATGTTGTGTGAATTTAATAACATGGCCAAGGGCACCCCTTCACTAGGAATCCTTACCTTGAATTTCACCAAGTTATCTTAGACTAGTCATATGAGTTTGTTGTAGATGTGATAAAGTTTTGTAAGTAAAGAAGATCCATTTGATAAAATTGTGAGACTCTTTTATTCTAGTTAACTACAAGTTGTGAAAAAAAATATCGTATTTGTTGTAGGTAAGAGAAAGTCTTATAACATGAGAGAGTTATGTGAAAGGGACATAGACTCTTAATTGAGTCTATTATATATTTTTAAAAATAATAATTGCTTATATCAGTGCCAAGTTATGAAACATAAGCTTGCATTTTACAGAGGGTAAGATTGTCACAAGTGTGTGATAATTCATGCAAGTGTGAATAAAGTAGTGGAAGAGAGGCTCTTATTTGAGTTCAATGTAAGTTTTGAAGGATAAGATTGCTTAAATCAATTACAAGTTATGAAAGATAATATTGTTTTTGGAAATGAAATGGCATACAAAAGAAGAAGCTCACATGAGTATAACACCTAGTATAGATGTTGAAGGAATTCCATGAAAGATTAGGATGGAACAAGTGGAGAATATGTTATAACTATAAGTAAAGAAGATGAAGAAGAAATTATGATGGGGTAGTTTTCCCTATAAAAAAGGTTGGATGCTTTGGAGATAGATGTAAGTGAAGTAGAAGATTCCAACAAAGAAAAGAGACCAACAAAAGGTGAAGGTGAAAGAAAGATTTAAGTCCACTTGAAATATTATTTTATTTTGTGGTAAAGAGAGACAAAAAAGCTCAAGAAATGGATTGTTGGGCTAGAAATTTTATTTTAAGAGAAAAACATTATAGATACAATGAGGGTAAAAATTGCATGAAAGAAGTTATGTGGACATGAAAGTGTATATTGGAGAGACCTCCAAAATAAGAGACAAGAGAAAGGGAAAAAAATGTTGAGTAGTTGAAAACATATGGTTTCCAATTTTATGGATCATGCTGTGCATCCAAAATTTTAGAGAGAATGGTGGAATAAGCTCTAAGAATTGAGAATTGAGAGAGAGGTGAAGAAGATTACCTTCAAGAATTCAGAAAAGGATGTTTCCAAATGATCAATTCAAAGATGCACGTGAATAGAATAAGGTTGATTTGAAAATTAATCAGAAAATGAGATCTACAAGTGAGAAGCCTGAGTATGTTTTCAAGATCATTAGAGAGAGAAATTTGTGAGTAGACCTTAAAGGAAGAAATATTCATGGAAGAGGATGTGGAAGTAATAAATTATTCACCAAAAAAAGGAAACCCATTATTTGATGATGGTAAAGAAATTATAGAATCCTTTAAGTGGGAATAGGTTGTCATCATTCAAGGATAAAGGTACTAAAATTGATATTTCTCTTTTACAAAGAAGAAGCACAAGTTTTTGATGAAGAAAATAATGAAGGTAAAGGAAGTAAAGTGAATACACATAAGGAGTGTGTAGTTGAAGACCACTATAGAGGAAGAAAATAGTTTGAAGAATGATATAAAAATAGTAATGGAGATTTTTGATAATGGAACTTTGGAAGTCCATTATGTGAATGAAATCCAAGAGGAAAATGTGAGCAAAAGAGAATAGTTGGACAATGTGTCCTCAAGGCATGAAGAAGTGCTGAAAAAATTATTTGTAGGATTTATTGATTCCCTTAATATGGGTGATTTAAGTGCAGGTCCAACAATGATGAAGATAATAAAGAAGAGGATAAATTATGGTTTGATCCAATATGCTCATATGCATAATAGACAACATGAAGAAGTGAAAAAAGATATATTTCACTTAAAGCAATTAGATGTGGGAGAGAAGACTCACAAAGGAGATTGGATAAGTGAAAAATGTCATTCCCATGACATAGAAGCAAAAAAAGAGAAAGAGGGAAAATGAAATCAGCATTGTGCTGAGGAAAATGGGATAAGAAACAAAGAAAAATAGAAAGAGTTGTTGTCACTATAAAAACTAAGCATTGTTATGAGAAGCAGGAAAAATGATGAAGGTTTTGATAAGCCTAAGCTTGGGGGAAATCAAGCTTATAATATGAATATGGATGGAAAACCTATGGGGGATATAAATTCTCATGTTTTTAATGTAATTTATGGCTATAGTCTGTGTCAATGTGTAGAAATGAAGAGAAAGGAAAAATTCAAAGAGGCCTTTCAAGGTAAAGAGGTTAAGCCAAAAGTTTAAAATCATGCACTTAAGAAAGTGAAAAGGTTCATTTGATTTTTACTTCAACTAGAACATGTGAATAAATAGAGAAATAAGGAGTTTATTTGAGGACTCTAATGAATGAAAGAGCTACAAGCAGAATGGTGATGTCACAAATGAAATCAAAGGAAGAGATGACATCTATTAGAAAAAGGGAGCTAAAAATAGAGATGAGTGATAAAAGGAAGAATCAAATAGTAGATTGGATAGTGGATGGACAAATACAAGAAGTCTTTAGGAGTAGGTGGTCAAAAGATAGCCATGGGTTGAAGCCCACTAGATAAAGTATGATGTAAGAAATAACATCTTGGTGGACATGGTTGGACAAAGATGAGATTGATCCCAAATGAAGATGGGGAAGAAATCAGTTGGTGAAAGTGGAAAAGATATGCTCCAATAATGGGTAAGAAGAAATAAATAATATGTGGATGTGGTGGAACTATGGTCGATCCATTTCCACATAAGGGAAGAAAGTGAATATCAATAGAAGAGGATGGAATCAAATCCAACAAGTTAGAAGTGGAAGAGAGAGAAAATTAGATGAAATATTTGGTGTACTGGAAGGGAATACCATAATCATCAATCTCAATGGCCAAAAGAGTAATTTTTATATTTATTCCATCTATGTGAGCAAGACTCAATTTTTTAATTACCTTGAGTGTTTTATGCAGGAGCATCCAAGGTGTATGGGTAATCCTACATCACCAAAAATATGTATGAGTTGGTGTAGTTTCAAAAAACACTTTCAAAGCAAATTTATCAAATCAACAGGGTTCTCAAGTCACATTTTGAGATCCAATTTTGGTTCATGGATTTTTAGTAGTTTAGACGTCCTAGGGATCACACGAATCACACTCTGGGTCACATGGTCATATTATAATGTTGTAACTCTAAGTTTCTTTATATTGGTGGTATCAGATATTTTTCCTCATAACTTTAAATTGCAATGTTAGAGGCCAAGTTTACATTATTTATTAAGTCTCTGAGTCCATAGGGACTACATAATATATATGTATTAGGGTCCACATTATTTCCCTAAGTTTACAAATCCATAAATATTCTTATTTGTAATTAAGGATTCTTCTGGACCTGACAAAATATACATTGGTTTATAAAGTCTAACAAGTCCACAAGACTCTTTGGATTCATACACAGGACCACAAAAGTTCACAAAGACCATGGAGGTCAGGGGTCACAGTCACAATTAATCATGGGGCCTTGTTTTGTTCATAAGTATAATCCATGATAGGGACCATGGGAAGATGTGTGACCAATTTTAAATTTGAGTTTATAACTCCAATGGATCCACAATAATATACAAAGCAATCACATGACTCTGAGAACCTAGATTACAACATGTGCCATAATCACTAAGGGTCACAAGATATAGTAATAGCCACAATGTAATGCAAATGTATTACAATCCTTAAATTGATTTAATTGATTAATGGGACCACAAGCATAAAGAGAGGAAATGGTGAAAAGAGGTGAATGCATGAGGGACCATAAAATGGATTTAATAAATCCATGGGTCCATGAAGTCTTTGAAGACCATGAGAAAGGCTTTGGAGCCTATTATCCATGGGGCATGGGATCTTGGCACTTGGCATGATCACATGCAACTTATGATCACAATTTCAAATTTGGTCACAACAATGGAATAAGATGAAGATCTTTGAATGGTCATAAATTTCATGTTAAAGCACTAATTTAGGAATTTAATGTCTCATTAAAAAAATCTAGAAGAGAACATTGTAAACACCTAAATCTGGCCACCAATGACCATCAATCAGTGTTTTGACTAATTTCAACCAAAATGCACAATTTGGCTTTAAAACACTAAAATGCATTAAAAGAGTTGAAAATTTTATATTCAAGTGCCAAATTTTTGCCAGAGTATCATTAAATGGGGCAATGCAATTTATGAAACAACTAACTTTGATCAGATCATTTCAAGTCAAAATGACATTTTTGCACCTAGGTGCTTTGGATTGCTCTTTTCTATCAAATTTTTTATACAAGACATATGCCTTTGTTATTTTACATTGGTAACATCCTAAATGAGATAATGGTTCTGATTCATATAACATAGACTTATAATTCTAATCTAGTAAAATTTCAAGCCAATAATATGACATTTTGACTAATTTGATTAATTTGTGCACAAATTATCAAAGTTGTACATCAAAGTTAACTAATCATATTTAAGGCTAATTAAACCAAATCAAGAGCTTAAGTTAATTTTTCATGAAACTTTTTGATTTTTTTTTAGAAATTGATATTGAATATCTACATCATCAAATGACATCATTTCTTAAAAAGACATCCCTAGGCCATATACGTATAAAATATCTCATCAAGCCACCCCATGCTTCATTAAGACCCTCACATGCCTCATCAATGCCTCTCATGCCTCTTATATGCCCCTTCTTCCAAAATATTTATGGGAGATATTTATAAATTAAAGTACATAAATTAGATTAATTCATAGCCACACATCTTAATATTGAGATGGACGGTCATGGTTGATCCTAAACCATTTCAAAAATCTATAAATAGGAGACCTTGCTTATTTATTTTTATGCTCTTTTATGCCAAACTTATAATACCTAAATACATTCAAAAATCCATTAAAATTACTATTATAATGTCAAATTATTATCCAAGCTAAGCCAAGCCAAATCCATCACAAAGGTGCCAAGGAGAAGAGGAGATAGCCAAGCCTCATTTGATAAAGACTCATTGAGCACAAGTCGAGCAAGCCAAATTGAAGAATACTCTTGGAGCATCAAAGAAGGTAAGGAATGTTTGTTTTCTTATAATTTTTGTTGAGCTTTGTCATTTATTTTCTTCACTAAGCTCCCCCATTGAGATAGGCTTAAGGTGTTAGCTATTAGTGCGTTATTTTAAATTTGATTTCATATACTAACACTATACTAATCTCCCCTTATGGCAATCTTCTGTTTACAAATGGTACGCCTGATGGAATTTAACCTCAAAAATTTGGTCACATTGCATCTACAAGCAACCTACTAACCATTATCATGTAGGATCTTGGAATGTGGAAGCAAATAAGGCAAAAAATTGAGAAAAAAACTATTTTTTGGTAAGTCACGATTTTGTTCTTGATACTGTGTAGCCCAACTTGCCTACCAACCCAACTCACCTACCAACCCAACTCGCCTGCCAGCCAAGCTCAACTACTAGCCCAACTTACCTACCAACCCAACTCGACTGCTAACCCAACTTGCCTATGCAGTCCAACTCACCTACTAGCCTAACTCGCCTGCCAACCTAACTCACCTATCAACCTAACTCGCATGTCTACCCAAATTGCTTGTGTAGTCCAACTCACTTCTCAACCCAACTCAACTGTCAACCTGAGAGATCATTTTTCAAAAGTCCTTGTCTCATCCTATAAAGTGCTTCAAAGCAGGTAGTCCTAATATATTTTTTTAGGTTGAAATGATGATTTAAAAGTTAATTTGGGTGTTTTAACTAATCATACACTTCAATTTGGAGTTTTAAAAAGAACTTGGTATAAATCATGCACATTTCAAATTTGGTGCCTAAAATGAATCTTTAACATGTTGAGTCTTGAACACTTCAAACTTTGGGTTTAAAATGAATTTAGGTGTTTATTGTTTCATTTAGTATTTTTTGTTGTAATATTTACATGTTCTTAAAACTTAAGACCAAGGGGTCAAAAGAACATCACCAAAATTTTGTTTTAATACTTAAAATTGGACTCTTTTGTCAAGTTTGTATTTAATAGATTATTAATTGATTGATTGACAAAAAGAAGGTTCATGTGTGATGCTCTTCCATCCATCCCTTTTCTAGAATTTTGGAATCAAAAGCGCCATCCTTATTGAAAACATGCCTAGTCCAAGACATAGAAAGAATGTTGTCTAAAGCACTCCCCAAAAACTCATAATAGTTTGGGTGATCTTGAAATGACCATAAAGTCTTTCTATTAATCATTTATTTTATTGCATCTTGGCTTTTGAGAGAGACATCATTACCTCTCGTAAGTTCTATAAGGAAGCTTTAACATGGGGCTTCATCTCCCAGAACTAATGTCAACCACTCCCACTAGGATCAAAGGTTTGAGTGGTTAAACCACCTTCTAGTGTTGGAGTTGCATATGGGATGTATCTGCACTTTGGACATCGCACTACACTGATCAAGTGATGGATGTAATGGTTGAAAAAAAGATAAGATCTTTTTACAATAAGCCAAGTGTTGTGGTCACCCAATTACTTGATTTTATTTTGCATTATGACATGAAAGTCATTGTGTAATTAATTCCTCTAAAAACATTCAAAACTTGTAGATCTTAAACAAATCCCCACTTGTCATGGAAGTGTTATTGGTGCAAGGTGTACCTCAAGGTCCATGTCATAGTACTGTCATTTGAGAGAAGGGGGATGTAAAAACCCTATTATATAATGTGTATTTTACTTTTTGGATGAACACTAAAAGCCTCTCAAATGACATATATTGATGGATTCTAACAATACCAAGTAACCTTGTTAGTTTAGGACCTAAGAGTGATTAATTAGTTGGTTTTGTCCTAGATTAAAGTTTTGTTTAGAGTCAAAAATTTGGTGTGAACAAACGATACAAACCAAACACATATTCCTCATTTTCATTTGAACAAAGAGGCGTTATGCTACCTATGTGAATCATCAATTTACCTTATTCAAAATTCACCAAAACTTGGAGTCATATCATCCACTTTGGCACAATTATGCTACCCAATTGAGTCTAGACTTCTACCAAACATTGTTTTAGTCCTTCATTTATAACTTAGCTTCAAATTTTCACCTTCATAAGTTCATAGGGTTGATGTGTTAAGTGGGATTTCCATTTTCACTAAAATTGAGGGAACTTAGGTCTAATTTTTAATTTGGGTTGAAAGTCATTTAGGACTCATAATAATTATCACCACTTGATAGAATTAAGTCATTTTGTGCTAAACACTTACACTTTGAGTCTATGCACTAAACATTTTTGTGTTACCATCTTATTTCCATTGAGATCATTTGAAAACATACCTTTTTACCTTAGAGATAATGTCAAAACTTTGAAAGTATGTATGTCATTTGAGTTAAGAAAGGGAGTTTTACACTACCAAACTTGGGAGAAACCATCTTTGCCTTACAGAGTTTTTGAAACAAATATTTTGTCACACCTTTGAGTAGTCTAGCATTGTTATGTTGCTCAAAATATTTCAAACATTTTTTTATAGACCTTTTTGCAAAGAGTCCAAATTTTCCAATTTTTTTTCAAGCCAATCCAAGTAAACCTTTGTGAATCTTTGTTTAGCATAGTTACACCGTTCACATTTGTCTAGCCTATTTTTCAAAAGAACTAGGATTTATACCATTATTAGTGAGAAAATGAACTATCTTTAAAGTGTCTTTTATTTCATACCTTATACATATTTGATCAAGTTCATGTCCAAGAGTCAAATGCCTAGTTTTTGTTTTCAAATTTGATAGATTAAAATCTCATTTATTTCAAAGTCTAGATTTTGACACTGTTTGGCCAAGAGTTCTATCACATGCCTTGTTTGAGTCTAAATTTTGATGATATGTTTGGCCAAAGACCTAACAACTATTTATTTCCTAGATTAGAATGATTTAAAACATTTCAACCTTAGAGTTTGGTATTTTGATTTTTGGTCCATTTACTTAAATTTTTTTTCTATAATATGTGTAATGTTAGATACTTAACATTATCTTGTTATCACAAATCATTTTATAAACCTTTCCATTATTTTGATGAATCTAGATCAAGTTTGAACATCATCTTTTAAACATTGTCTTTTTAGAGCTTGTAGAACTCTCTTCCCTTTTTATTGAAAAACATTCGCTATGGATCCCAATATGTATTCCTACACTTGTGGTGATTTCATGTACAATATAAGGATTAGTAATATGGTTGCACAAGAAGAAATAGTGCAAGACCCATATGTAGATAATATTGATTATGAGATGGATTCTTATCCCTCTTATAATATTTAAATAGGGGCACAAAACCAAGATCCATCAGCTAACTATTTGGTTAATACACCACCATATTTAGAAAAGGACCAAGAACAAACTGCACAATACCTAGCTATGATACCCACAGCTAAAGAACTAGTTCCTCAACAATCATACTCTATTAATATGCCTTCCACATATGATCCATTTTTATTTGAGCATCATTTATTGGAGAATAAAGATGAGATTTTGGTTAGAGCCATAGAAGTAGGGGCTAAGTTTCTAATAGACTTCCCTCATGAAAATTTACCAAGCTTAGTAAGAATGCCTCATAACATATTAAAAAACTCACGGAAGACCACTTTAATCAAATACATGTAGCATATCAAACCTACCTGAATCTAGCACATAATTTAAAGCAGATGACCATGGTAAGTAAACCTTTTATTGACTTAGTTCCTTCAACAAGAGTTTTGATAGAGTTAACTAGTCAAGACAATCAAAGTTTAGACCCATTTAAATAAAAAACTTTGGTAGACAACTTGTTGCATACACCAATTATCAAAGAAGTGTCTTCTTCTATGCAAAATAATAAGCAAAACATAGTGGATAATACACAAGCAACGTCCAATCCAAATAAAAGTGGTATTAATACACACATAGCTAGTCAACAACATGCTCCTTTAGTTAATACCATGAGTAGATCTACAAACCTAAGAATGGGAGCTTTTGTACCCCAACCTCAACTAGTTACTTCCAATCCTTAACCAGTTGCTTCATCAAGCACACAACTAATAAGATTAGAGATTCAACCAACAACCAATGTCATGCCTTAATAACAAATTGTGATGAATCTTATTCCTCCTCAACAGGTGACAAGTATCATTCCACAATAATAGGCACAAATGAGTATACCAATGTAGTAGAGGTCAAATATATTACCACCTCAACTAGGGGCAACTAATGTTCCACCTCATTAGGTAGTAGCAAACATACCCTCTTCTTTGCATACCAACATGCCAATTCAAACCCAAATGATGTTTTAATCAATAATGTATTCATGTTGGTCAGTGACATGTGCCAATTCTCCAACATGCATCCACTTCCCAACTAGGATTTACACAACAAGGGGGTTTCAATATCTCTCAAACACCTACTAGGTAATAGTTGCCTATTCTACAGAACATACCACAAGTTCAGAGAAAAGTTCTCAGTTTATAGGTTCCCACTCAACAATAAGGTTTGAGTAGTCGGCAACATATCCCTATTCAATCACAATAGGGAAATTATAGTTATATCCCTCCATCCCAACCTCAAATTCCTTCAATTCAAACCTTCATCACTAACCCAAACTAGAATAATTCACAACCAAACATGTAACATTCCACAAGCACATTCTAATCTGTGTATGCGTATTCCTGGATCATTTTTCAACCAATCCAACATACACCAACAAATACTTCCATCATACCCTGGTCAAAGTGATCCACTTATAACCACTCAACCATCTACCCAGGATAATGTTCCCCCTCAAACTAATGTTCCCTTTAGTTTCTTATCCCAATTATTACAACAAATAAAAGATGCAATCACTGCCATCCAAGCAGGGAAACAGGTTAAAAAGTTTAAGTTGGACAATGTGTGTTTTTATCCTTTCAATATGGAGTACTTATAGATTTTATTTCCTCCAGGATATGAGCCACCAAAATTTGATAAATACAAGGGGAAAGGTGACCCCAAAGCACATTAAACTGAGTTTTTTATCACAAGCCAGCTAGTGGCATATAGTGATATATACCTTTTGTTGTTGTTTTCAAAGATCTTAGCTAGATAATCATTGGAGTGGTTCTTAAAGTTGCCTAAGAATTTAATAAATAATTTTGATTATCTTTCAGATAAATTTGTGTAACACTTTTCCTATAATCTTGAGCATGAGATTTCATTAGTTGATTTGATGCAAGCTAAATAAAAAGTTATTGAGAGTTTTACAAG
The DNA here is from genome assembly GCA_037957365.1 of Torreya grandis. Taxonomy (NCBI): domain Eukaryota; kingdom Viridiplantae; phylum Streptophyta; class Pinopsida; order Cupressales; family Taxaceae; genus Torreya; species Torreya grandis. The sequence goes on along the minus strand of JARHVA010000910.1, from coordinate 1,985,444 downwards.
CTATCTACAGTGATGGAGAGCACTTGCAAGTTGATTCACTCATAGTTTACTAGATAAACAATTAGCCACTGTATTCACTAAAAACTTGCATAATGAGATAGCCTATCATTTGAAACTACAGTGTGCACATACCTTTAAAGAAATCATTGACAAAGGTTTGTTGATCAGACAAGTGATCATTAATAAAGGAGTCATCAAGCTTAATTCAACTAATCAAAATCAAGGTACCACTTATGGAAGTGGCCAAAACCAACAACAAAATCACAAAAAAACTATAGTTAGAAGTGAATTGGTTATATATCAGTTACACTAAGATTAGTTTAAGGAAGTCAACATTCTTTAGAGGTTCACCTCAATTAGTCAAGGTCCCACAATTTGGAGGTGATCCCATTGTGTGATTAGATTCCTATGTGCTAAAACCCCTACAAAACATAAGAAGTGCAAAATCTAATTGATAACACTAAATCTATATAATTCTCCTAAATAAGTGTAATAACCAACTATGGTGGTGGTGGGGGAGGAGGAGGTACCACTAGATTAATAGGGTATTCATATAAAATTCCTCAAATTATAACTACCTTGTTTCAATGTATATATTTTATATATCAATGAACTGTAGATGGTATTGCATAAATATTTTGTATACAAAGGTGTTATAATAACTTGTCAAAGACCTTTGTATTTGGTAAGACTATAAATAGTGTAGCAGTTGTAGTAGATCAATCTTGAAGAGGTAGAAAAATGCATTGAAGAGTGTTTTATATGTTTTCATAAAATCTCTTAACCATTCTTTTAGTTTCTTATAAATATTGTTGTATGTATCTAAGTGTGTTGAGAAGTGTCATTGTAGACACGTTCTCAATTGGACCATTGTCAACTAAGATAAGTATTTGGGTTCCTTGTTGACATAAGCTCATATGAATAGTGCATGGAGATCCAATTCATTATATATAATCTCATTATCATCAATTGTAATTATATGGTACTATAATAAGATGCCTATAAATATGTTAATAATCCCATCTATAAGATGATCTTATTTCACACGTGGAGGATGTGCATTATATGAATGATTTAATTCAGAATTATCCTTGGTATTTGTTGTCTCATGTTTAGGAAATTGATCATTGAATATTTCAATTTTTAATTACAATTATGTTGGGGTGTAGACTCCTTCATAGGTTTGCTTAACTCAATAGTGTTGTCATCAATACGATCTTGTATCTTATGTGTTAACTTGAAACATCTATTTATAGAATTTCTAGGTGATCTGTGGTAATCAAAATATGCATTACTATCATAATTCTTAGGTGTAGGTCTTATTGCATTAAAATCTTGTGGTGGAGGAAGAGAATCCAGGTTACACTCAAATAACTTATGTACTAGAACATGAGGAGGTGATATTAATCATGAAAATTACCCTTTTTATGGAGTAGATAGTTAAATTCAACTTATAGGATGTGATATTGCATTAATTATTGTCTTTGCCTCACTCTTGTTATTATTTTATTTAACATTGTAACTTGGTTTAATTTGAAATTTAGTTGTTGAAGTAATTGAAGTATTAGGTACATACTTGACTTTGTTTAAAGATATCTATTCAACTTCTTGCTCTCTCACTAACATAACACGTTGAAAGACTTGAATTTCTTGAATACTATTGACTAATGTAATGGTGAAATTAAAATTTTCTTGAAGATGCCTTGTAGCTAATTATCTATCATAACATTTTTCATCTCATCTATTATGATCTTATACCATAGTACATAATCACTGATTAGATCATTGGACCCTTGAGTTTGATAATTCACACATAAAATAGTTTCTCATCAATGTTTATGAAAAGGTATGTGGTTGAATGATCTAACTGATTGGAGGGGGAGGTCATGAAACAATCACAAAGCACAGTCCTTGAGACTTCTTTGGAATAACTTGGTCAATAATTTGTCATTGGATATGTAATCTACATATGTTTTGTGGAAGGATCAAAGGTGTTGTTTAGGATCACCTTTACCATCATAAATTGGAATCTTAGGAGATACAAAGCCTATAGGTAAGGGATAATCTATTATCTCAAGGGATAAGAGGTTATGAATTAAGGTATATGAATTCTTTGAATGCCTACATCTAGATGTATGTTTCTTTAATTGTAACACCTTAGCCTATAGAGCTAAAACAATTTGTTTGAGGGAATGTGCAATAGGTGAGGTCGGTGATGTAATATTCATAACCATCATAGGAAGGGAATAATTCATATGTGTCTAAATAGATAAGTAAACTTATGGGAAGCCTTGTGTTGCTCCCACACCTTTTTGCAGACATCCCAAATATGACTAGAGGTTTAGACATAGGAATGATTCCAAAGTCAGAAGTTTGAACACCTACGGTTGGGTTGGTAACTTGAAAAGATTGTTTAATATCATAGAATGAGCTATATTATTCCCCATATGTAATATCTTGAGCTAAGAAAAATTATCCATCTCTCACTACATATAACATTACATCAAGCATTTGTGAATTTTTGCCCATATACTTAGTTAATTCTCTGTCATCAACCTCATAAAATCTATTCACTATAGTTGTTTTTTGTTCAAAAGTATTTTTAGATTCAATATTCATGATAAATCCATCAAGGCTAAATATTAGATGTCCCAAAAATGTGGATTAAGGCTAAATAGTTCATTATTAAATTCAACCTTATTAGTTTATAAAGATTCGATCCATTTGCTTACATAGTTGATCCAAATTTCACATATCAAAGTAGAACAATATGAAATGATAAGAATAATGGATTGAGTTAAAAAATATATGATATGTTCATTTATTATGTCCATGTATATTTTTTATTATTAGGGAAAATTAGATATCAGGTCCAAAACTGAATCCCTAATGCAATAGTCTAAAAATGCTAGGAAGATGAAACCTTAAAGGATACCTAAGATTTGACACGATCTGATGAATATTCAAGTTCACCAATATTTTTTACCTTAATTTGGATTGTGCAAATCTAATTAAGATATAAACTTGACTCTAATTAAAAATGTAAAATATGATAATTATGCATGATTTTGAATGTAAGCTACTATAATAAATTTGATAAGTGTCATGTACTAAATATGGAGAGTACAAATAAGATCAATATACTTTACTTTCCTTATCTATTGATTGACTTATGACAATGATAAAGGGATGGAAGCATGCTTGTGAGTCACTCAGATCTGGAACTAGTTGTTTGTGCATGCATGGTCACTAAAGTTAATTTGGGATAGAAACATTGACGGTAGTGACTGAGGTTGACATTACTATCCTAGGCTAATTTGGTTTTCTGAGACTATACAATTAAATTTGCTTACTTGAAATACCTTTTTATGTGTGATCTTGATGACTAACTATGTGCTCAACTCCATATATTAATTTGTTTCTCCTTAAAACCCTAAATATATTTATGAGGGGTAAAAAATGAATAAAATTGGGAAGTCTAATGGGTTGAGATGACCCCAATCACACCCATTGATGGGTGACCGTTGCATACATATCCAATAATTCTAAGAGGGAAGTTAAGCCACATGTAATTCTTCCCCTCAATATGAATGTGTAACATTGATCATTTGTTATATGAATGCACATATAATCTAGCTTTCAATAGTTGACAATATTCGCTCTTGGCTTGGCTTGGTGTGTTTCAGACCTAGATGATGATTTCTCCTAATGATTGATTTGAAATTTGGGAAGAATTGGTCACATTTAATTAATGTACAGTAGTGAATATATGATTGATAGATAAGCTCCAAGTGTGTTCCAAGTGTGGGTTTTTTTTTGTATTTATATGAGTCTGTTTAAGTAATTTATCACACCATTGACACACTAGGAAAATGGGTCGACCCATAGGAATAATTTAATTTTAGAAAGTAATCATTGATGGTAAAGGCTCACTAATGTCAGCTTCAATTAAATTCCATTGATGATACTATCTGAGCCTAACATTAGTGTCTAAGATATATGAATATGGATATCATGATTTGGAGATGTTTGAGTAAGGTATTTAACTAGTCTGTCACAAATTGTGACATTTCATGTGGGTGATTGAGAATGAAATGGGAGGGTCAATCTCATAGAAAGTATGTGGATGTTATAAAATGGTGAATAAGAGGCATATATGTGTAAACAAGTCATGTATGGCAAAGATAGGTCGAAAATGACATTGTCAAGTACATAATACCAGATTTCAATATATATAATTTATAATAAATAGATAAGTGAGTATGTGAAAGATATTAAGAATTTATTAGTCTTGACTTTTAGATTATAGGATCAATCATGTGTATAAATACCTCACATTTATCTTAATAAAATGATTCATTAAAATGTTCTTATAATAGGAAAAAAATATAACTTACACAATTAGATTTATGTTAGCATGTTTGTGTGTAGATTAATCCTAATAGTCCTTACACCTTTGCCAAATGTAGTGCACATTGCCATGAAGAATCATCACTCATTCCATGCATGTCAGTTTGTGCATTTTGAATGTGTGGCATGTAGTGTCATGCATTCAATATCATAGTTTCATCACCCATGTATCATACCAGATGACTCTGTCAATCCCTTGTGCATCATTTGTTATTTACCAATGCCATAGTCTTGTGTGTTTTGCATATGATTTTATCTAACAAAGATCTAACATACTGCCTTCATGTGTATGCTTTGAGAAATTCATGTGTGCTTGCATCATTATCCATTCACATACACTTTATTAGGAATGTCTGCCACCTGCTCTGATTTATTTGTACACCAAAGAATCATGTGATTTTGCCACAAAATAACTGATAGTGACATATGCCTATAATAACTAAAGCTTTTAGGTATTAGCGATTAATTTCATATAGTTTATTTATTTAGTATGTTATTTGAGTATATTTGTTTTTTTTTTTAGTTTTACATATTTTCTTTTTATTTTTTGTTATTTAGGTGGGTAGGTGGAGAAGGTTGGGAGGCAAAAAAAGAGGTCTTAAGTGGACATTTTTTTCTTCTGAAATATGATAAATTTCAACTTCTATAAATTATTTGAGATGACTGGACTCAAAATTTGAAGATCATACAAGACCATGAATTGTAGACTATTATTTGAGACAACTACACTCTAAACTACTAATATTTATAAAAATAGTCAAGTATAAGTTAGTCAAACATCTAAAAATTGAAGAGGAACTCCTATTTTTTAGAAAAACAAAGAAGATAGTCAATCGTGCGGTCTCTCATTTTTTATTGTCGTATAGTATTTTTTTGAAACCATTTGATGGAAATTTAAATAAGATCATCTAGTTTATGACCTTTTTTTTTTTACCTTTTTAATGAATATTTATTTTTTTATTAATTTTACAAGTAAATAGATCTTAAAAATTGAAAATATGGATAGCCGGCTGTGTGACCCCCTTAACAACATAAAAAAGTGAAAATTCAGTTATTTTCTAATGAGTATAAAATTAGGCTTATTTTGTGACCATATAATATTTTTGCATTTAGATGAACGAAAAAATAAAAATAAAAAATAGACATGCATAGTTGAGACATATAGTGGCCTAAAAGACATACTTAGAAATCAACATAAATGAAAACCTTAAAATAGTAAAAAAATTTAAAAAATCATATATTTGGAAAGAGGTGAGTGTGATCGACATTATATTAATAGTTTTATGAAATGTCTCAATGAAATTCATATTGTTTATGATAGTAGAAGTCAGATTTTTTTTCTAACAAAAAACACAAATTCGGTTGTGTGTTTGCAAGTTTAGGCCTTAGGCTCAGGAATCCAAGATTTTTTTGAGCCTCGAGACATTTTTTTAAAAATATACACATCAAAATATCATATGCATTAGAAATATGTACATGATATAATGCATACGTATTCTTAACAATATTCAAGCATGAAACCTTAAAAAGTAAAAAGGTGAGCAATTAAAATGTAGAACGAGGGGTTTATTAAAATAAATTTTAAGTTATACATTAAATTTATTTTAGTAAATATAATAAATTAGGGTCACTCTACATCTTTTAGAATTGGTCTCATAGCTACATGACTTACAATTTAGAAGATAGTTTTTCAAAATTCAATATGGTCAGTACTTAGTCTTTTTTTAGGATTTTAGTATTTAACCTAGGGATTTCAAAATGTATTTTTTACAATTGATGTCTATTTTGGGTAAACAAATAATATATTTTTAGGTTTTGTGGCCTTAAATATTTCTTGTTGGTATTTTTAGGAGTTCTCAGTTTGAAAAAATTAAATCTTACAAACCAACACACACCCAACCTCTCCTTTGTACTAATTTTAATTATGATTAGGTCCCTCATAGGAACATAACAACACAATAATTTGTGACTAGGGTAAATAGGGATAATTTGGGACATATTTATGTGTGGTCACACCAATTAAATTTGAATTCATGTCAAAGTGGTGTGCATAGGGAAACATGGGTTGCATTGGTGATCCATGCACATCTAACCATCCTTCATGTTGATTTTAATTGTGATTAGGTCCCTTATAAGCCAGAAGTGACAAAAAAATACCATATCCACTTATGACCAAGGTAAATGAAAGGCACATTTGTACATGACCATCTAATTTCTCTTCAAATTCAATCAAAAAATGTGTGATTATGGAAAAGTAAGTTGCATTGTGACCTTTGCACATCTAACCATCAATTTATATTGTTTTTACTTGAGATTAGCTCCATTATTGCCTAAAGTGCCACAACCACACCATATCCTCTCGTGACCATGTAAATGCAAATAATTTTTGGCACATTTATATGTGATCACCTTAATTCACTTTGAATTCAAGCCAAAATGTGCGATTAGGGCAACATATGTCATTTTAATGACCCACACACACCAAAAAATTACTTTATGTCTTTTTACTTGAAGTTTGAGGGTTTATAGGCCAAAATAAACACAACACCATATCCACTTGAGACAAAGGGAAATACATTCATTTAGGACACATTCATGTATGATCAACTTAATTCACTTCGAATTGAGGCCAAACTAGTGTGATTGGGATAATGTAGGTCCCATTGGTAATCAACATGCACCCAACCACTCCTTTATGATTATTTTATGCTACACACTTAACCTAATGTGTCTAGGGATATGTGTGGTCAAATTGTGGCTTACATACCTTTCATATTATTTTATTGCATTTATTTATGCTCTTAGTATGGTCGGCCTATGGAGTAATCATGGTTAAGTAGAGTATATAAGAGGTAGTGGTTAGTATTTTATCATCATATTGTGAATTATTCTCTTATTGCATTGTTGTAGAGGTTTCCTCTTTAAAGCGACTCAATCATAATTATCAAGTATTGTGCTCTGTTATCAATTATTGTTTTGGATATAATCATTATTCTCTTAATTATGTGATATATAGTTTCATTTTTGGGAAACATCCAAGTAATTTCATTTTTTAAGTCCTAAAAAAATCCAATGACTGCTAATTTCATTTTTTTGATAATCAACATAACAATTGAGCTATTGTCTAAAGGGTTTATTACTCAAGGAATAAAGAAGCTAGCAATGGGTAAGGTATAGGGGACATACAATATAATAGTATCTATAAGCTCAATGATTTATCCTCTAACCTTGAACAAGTACCCAACTAGGTAGCTTTATAACATATCGACTGTGGGATCCTTCATTTAATTATTAACCTAGGAACGTAGAACTTTGTAAGGGGTTTGTATTGTATATGCAACACTAAGCCATTTTGAAGAGTTAATTAACTAACTACTATCTATTACATATAGGGAATTGAAACTAGACTAATACACACTTGCATTGAAAAGAGAACACACCTAAAAGACATTAAAATTTTGGAATAAGAAAAAAGGTGTATTGCATACCTAAAAGACATTAAAAATATGGAATAAGAAAAAATATAATTATACTTTATAAGATATACCAAAATTTCATTTCACATCTAAAAAAATGTTATATAATATAAGATGGGACATCTATTTATTTGTGTTTTTTTTTTTTTGTGTGTGTGTGTGCCAAATTTTAAATTTTATTTAAAACCATATTATATATTAAATATATGATTTATAGATAATATTTTATTTTTACATAAATTTTACTAAATATTTAGAGTTAGAAAAAATTTAACATCTAAAAAAATTTATGATCCAAATCATTTGAGAGAAATTTGATCCGACTTAGGTGAGTAGCAATTATTTTATTCAAATTGGAAAATAACCAATAAAAGAGGGAAACTTAGGAATGTTTTTTCAACCACCCAATAACATTTTATCCTAACACTTAATTTGAGCATTGTGCACAATGTAAACTTGGTGTGCACATTATTCTACATACAACCCTATTATGCCTTGTCTAACCATAATGCACTACATGACCTTGACTAGTAAAGTTCAAAAACTATGCACCACATGACATTGACATGAGTAATTGAGGTATTAAATTACATGACCCTCATATTCATCTCTCAAAAACTACACACCTTACAACCCATAGATACATGTTTCAACTATTGCATGCCTCATGACATCATAACACATTGTTTGACCACATACACATTATTACATCATACCACACATGTACATTTTTTAGACTAATGCATGCCTTGAGTCTGATGTATTTGTTGTGCATTTTTCAATAATCATGTGTCATGAAGCCAACATCCACACATTGTGCTACCCTATGATATTTTATCTGACCACATAGCATCATGTGACCTTGTTGTGCATTGTTTGTTTATCACACTTGTTTAACCACTCTACATCATGCAATCCAAATAATCACATATTTTGTGACCCCATGATGTATTGTGAAACCATTTAAAATCATGTGACCTCATCTTGCATTACTCAACCACCACATAAGTGCATGATTCCATTCCTACAAAGTATGTAACCCCATCATACATTTTTTACCACTGCAGGTGCTCAACCACTAAACATCATGCAATCTAAACAATCACACATTGTACAACCCCAATATGCATCACTAAACCATTTATAATAATTTGAACTCATAATGTATTGTTAAACCCTTTACATCATGTAGCCCCATTTTTCATTATTTAAATATCATATGTGTGCATCATTTTACCCCTACAACTTTTATGACTTTTTACATGTAATTTTTTACCACCAAAAGTATTTAAGCACAATACATCGTTTAATTCTAATGTTTATACATTTTGGGACCCCATCATGCATTACTTAACCACTAGGCATTCTATAATGTGTTATTTAACCACCAGACATCATGCAACCTTATTATATATTGTTCAACTAATGTGTGGCATGGGATTTTGTTATGCATTGGTCCACCCTACAAGTTGTTCAAACTTTACATGTATTTTTGGTCATCAAGAGTGTATGGACCCACTACTAAATCAAATGTTTGATGATACCATCTATTGTATATTTTGACCAATATACCATGCAACCCTAATGTGTATTGTACAACTAATACTCACCTTGTAACTTCAACCTATATTTTTTGGACCATTGTGCCACATAAAAACCATGTGTATTATTTGAACATGAAATATGATGCAACCTCGATATGTATTATTCATCCATTATGATCCATGAAATCTAACAAGATGATGTGAGTCAACACACATTTTTCAAGTATTACATGTCACATAACCTCAAGATCCATTTTATAGCACCATAATCCATTGGTCACCTAACCCATAAATGTATTAATCAATCATTATGTGTCATGAGACCACAAAGTGCATTGTTCATTATTGAGAGTCATACCACCCCAAAGTGCATTGACATGTCATAGTGTATGATGCAACCTTGAATTCATGGTTGATCACTACACACAACATTATCATTGATCCTATTTTTCATACCATGTGACATTGAACTACATCAATTGATCATTGCATACCATGTGACCTTGGTGTGCATCGATCAGGTATTGTGTGTTATATGACCTCAAAGTACACATATCATATGTTGTACATGATGTAACCTCAAAGTACATTAATGAAATGTTGCATGTCATGCGATCTCTAAGTCCATAGTTTAACTAAGCTATAAAACCAATACACATATGTTCACCACTACAAGACATGTGAAACCAACATGTACTAGCACGATTCTAAGTACCATGTTAGCATATTGTGCATTGATCACTAATATGCATTGATAGATAATGATGCATTACACAAATATAATACACATTAGTTGACCAATAAGTATGATATGACACCAATATGTATTGATTGATTATTATGTACAACATTGACTATGCAAGACAAACATTGATTAGTCAACCAATGTGCACAATACAAACTAAGTGTACATTAGTTGAGTTTCATACAATATTTAAATCAAATCTTGATTGGTCAATCATTGCATAATGTGAAAAATGAGCTCACACACATCTGTATAGTGCATCAATCAACCTCTACATTTCATTTTACCCCTAAATGCATAAGTTGATCATTATGTACCACACAACCTTTAAGTGCATTAATCTCTCATAGTGCACCATGTAACCTAAAACACATCGCTAGTCATTACACACCATGTGAACATAAATTACATCTTATTATTTTTTCATACCATGTCATCTTGAGGTACATCGGTCATTTTATACACTCCTCATGACCACTAAACAAGTCTATTAGTGGTATAACTCCACATAGAACCTAAGTACATCAATCAAAAATTACAAACCATGCATTCCCAAATTACAATGGTATGTCACTAAGCACCATACAAATCAATCATGCATCGATTTATTGTTGTATACCATTGGACCATATAAACCTAACATGCATTAGTCACAAACCTAACATACATCCATAGAGGTTCAGTAGGTAATTAATGTTCATAAATTGTGTAATCATAAGATTCTAAATATTACCCTATTTTTGGGATTTATCACTAAATTCTATCATTATTAGGACCCCCTTTTACATTATCACCGATATTTTTATTGATATACTAATGCAAAGTTTGCAAATAAAAATCACTCCTTGTATTATTGTACATGTTATATACCACCTTACTAAGGTGACACCCCCATGTATACATCGATCTCCTAAATGGCACCATGTAAACCCAACTTGGATTGGTCAATCATCACACACTATGTAAAACCAAACATGCATTGATCACACACCTCAAAAAACTCAAAAGTCATTATTTTATAATCTCACACCATGCAAATGTGGTGGGTATTTTAAAAACATTTTGTGTCATGAAATGCACTCATAATAAGACATGTAACCTTGTGAATTTCTCAAATAGATTAATATGAAAAAAAGTATTTTAACGCATATCATAATATTATATAAGGATACTATAGTATTTATATATAGAGCTAGTAAATATAGCCTATTAAAAAGTTTATAAGGCCTTTACATTTCATACCGAGTTTTACATTTTTTAGAAAGATCTATGGAATTTTTGTTTGACTTGCCTAATAATATTTATAATAAAAGGTGTATTTCATACTTAAAAGACATTAAAAATATGGCATAAGACAAAATACACTTAATCTTTATTTGATATACCAAAAGTTTATTTCACATCTAAAAAAAGGTTATATAATATAGGAGGGCACATCTATTTGCTTGTGTTTACTCATATATATATATATATATATATATATATATATATATATATATATATATATATATATATATATATATATATATATATATATATCTTGCAAGAATATCCTTATCCCCTCCATAGCATGAATGGGAAATTCTTGTGCAAGCTTAACCCCCTCATTGATTTTCATGATTGTTCTGTCTTGGTCTAGTATTGCCTCTCTGAGTTTTGACAAGGATGGACTTTGACAAGGTTGACTAGGGGGCTGATCAAGTACTCTTGAAGATTGAGCTTGAGGATCTTGGAGGGGAGAGGACACATAAGATTGATCCAAATAAGCCTATTACTCTTCATAAGATATCAACATATTGTCTACATTCTGGATCATGATTCTCATCATTGCTATGTCATCATTCTTACAAGATGACCATTGTTCACCCTCACAAACTGACCATCTATTTTTGACTAAATAAAGATCACTCCTTGCCTCTTGTAGAACATGAATAGGGATAACTGGAGAAAACTCCAAACCCATACCAATCTCCCTTATCAACTCAATATAAACTGATAATGATTACTTGAATCTTGACAAGGATATAATGGGATAACCTTGGTCTTGACAAGGGGAACCAAAGGATTGATTTAAATGCAAAGGAGGCCGACCTTGGTCATATGCAGGGTTGGGAGGAGGACAAAGGCCATGATAGGGTTGATGCACTATTTGAGGGCCACTTGGGAGGAATACATAAACATTATTTGCTTGATAAGTGTGATGCTGAGGTAGAGAATAAACATATTGATCAAAAGATGGTTGATTGTGTGTGTGTGTGTGTGTGTGTTTGTGTATAGAATTTTATTTTTTTGTTAAAACTAAATTATATAATAAAACATATTTAATATTAAATATATTTTTAAAAATAATATTTTATTTTTGCTTAACGTTTAAAAAAAATTGATAATACAAATCATTTAAAAGAAACTTGCTTGGGTTAGAGTTTTACAGTGTTAACATTATTAATTGTGTATTTGTAATATCATGAAAATTACTCGTCTAAATAGTAAATGTAAATATTGTTAGAGTTATTGAATTTACAACTCATATAACAATATTAGTTGTGTGAATTACACCAACTCATGTAAAATAGTATAGAGTTATTATAGGATTTATTTTTGAAGATTCACTCTCTTTGGATATAGGACTAGGGTCTCCTATGTGTGTGTGAGAGAGAGCTCTTATCTATTGAATATATGAACAAAGTATTATTATTGAAAACTCTCTATGTTTGGATTTTTAATTGTTTATCACTGATATCAGAGTAAGGAAAATCTTGTGAGAACATGGGAGTCAATTTGAGGTTGTTTGCATTGTCATTAATGCCAAAGTGAGATATTTTATGAGAATTACAACAACGTGTGGAATTCTTGAGGATTAAAGGGTGCAAGGTTGCTTCATAATCTGAGAGGAGCATTTTGAATGAAGTAATAGTTATTCAACTAGCTAGGCACATAAAGTATTCAGCTTTGAAATGTGTCTTATGCTTGAGACATTTCCACAAAGTTTAGAAATCTATGATCTATGCCTACCCATAATTCTTAGAAGTGTTTAGATGATCACTATTTAATTAGGTAGTGAAGATATACCGAGTAATAGCACAAACATTGGGAGTAGTAGCACACATTTATCATAGTCATCCTTAATAACCAACACTACCAATTTTGAGCCTTCTCAAATATACATTTATTCTTTGTATGCCTGTCATCACTGTTAAATTATTACTAACAAAATCTATAGTTTTATTCATCAAATCTACCACCATGTGAGGCTAGTTTGACTCGTCATCATTCCACACTTGAAAGTCTACAAATCTATGCATTTTGATTGTCAGTTTTTGACAAGGAGATTAGTATTTTGTATACATATACATGTCATTTATACCCCGGTTGTCAGTTATCTAATAGTTTGATTAGTAGTGTGTAGTCAATATTATATAGAGTCTATTTCTTCGGTATTATATAAGTCTATACATTAAAATAATATTTAATTTAGAGTTGAGTTTTTGATTTTAGGTTCAAAACAAAGTGAATTGAGTATTAAAATTAAGATTCATTTTGATGTCAATAAAAAGTGTTAAATTTGTTAAAATAAAAAATCTCTTTTGTACTGATACATTATTGGGTGAATATGCCATCTTGAATCAAAAGTGTCAGTTATGTATGTAGGGCAGTCTTGTCATAAAAAATGGCATGCAAAGGTTGAGCTTCATCGACACATTCACTGAGTAAATAATTTCACCTATTGGAGGTCGGAAGTAACAGAGTAAGGAGGTTTCCAAAGCCTTTCGTTAATCACCAATGACGAGGTCTATATGCTTTGGTGGGGCATTTTATTTCAATTGTGTGTTTGATTTGAGTTGTGTATGAATATGAACAAATTTTATATTTTTTTTCATATTTGTAACAAGTGAGTTGAACATTCCTTTGTATTTTCTCTGAATGTAGGATAGTGAAGAGAGTTGATAAAAGAATTTCACATCATGATGTGGTTAGTGGTAAGCCACTTACAAAACCATCTTTTTGTGGTTGTTGGTAAATCACTTGAAAACCATCATTTTTTAGTTGTTGGTAAGCCATATACAAAAACATCATTAGCATTTATGGTTGTCCTAAGAAAATCACCAAATCATGAGCATAGGTGCATATACAGAATTGATGTTTTCCCCATGTTCACATGAAGGTGGCGTATGCTAGGAATTAATAATATTCACAAGGAGTGAATGTTAGAGTTTTATAATGTTAATATTACTAATTATGTGTTTGTAATAACGTGAGAATTACTCACACAAATAGCAAATGTAAATATTGTTAGAGTTGTTAAATAAACAACACATAATAATATTAGTTGTGTGAGTTACAAATCATGGAGGATAGTGTAGAGTTGTCAAATTTATTTATTTATAGAGATTCACTCAGCTTGGATATAGGAGTAGGCTCTATATATATATATATGCTTTTCTATTGAATATATGAATGAAGGATTATTATTGAGAACTCTCTATGTTTGGCTTCTCAATTGTTTATCACTGAGCACTTAGGTGGGTAGAAAGTATTTAATTTCTATTGAAAAATAAACCATAAAAGAGGGTTCCTATGAATCATTAATCCTCGACAAATGTTTTAATATATGTATATAGATACATATACCAATATCGATAACTTATCTTAAATTTTTAAATACTAATTTGACAACCTACCTACAAGAAAATATATGTATAAAATTGTAAATTTTATTTATTGAATGTCTTATTACAAGAATCATGCCCTTTTTACATTATCAATTATAGTTATACTACAAACTATAGAACCTATAAATTTTAGAGCAAATCATAACAAATATATTTAATATAAAAAAAATTAAACAAATATATAAGCCGAACACAAATTCTATAATCGAATTATTTAGATTAAATATTGAATTCAAATACGAATCTTATAATAAACTTGTCAACATCTAACAATAAAATTAATAAAATTGTGTCTTTATAAATTAACCAAGGACCATTCACCTATCAACCACATAAAACAATAAGTGAAGACATTAGAAACTTACAATTAATTCACCGTCTATTATAAAAATACTTGAAACAACTTAAGAACCTATTTTAAAACCCTATGATATAGAGAGGTGTTTGATGTGGCCATTTGTTATTATTATTTACGACCTTGTTGATCTCATTTAGGCTTATGTCTAATTAGTAAAGTGTAGTTACAAACCATATTGTTTTATTCCTATGAAAGGGACGTCATGGATACATTACATCTCTATTATACTTAATGGCCAATACCATTTCAAAACTATCATAACCCATTAAAGTTTGAGAGCCGAGTAAACTACGCCAAAATATTTATGAATGTTTTTTATCTAAAAGAAAGAAATGTTTTAAAATGGATGATTATTCACGTTGAGTCATGTTATTTTCAAAGTCATTATAAACTAATCACTTGATTCTTGATTCTTTTCATTTAGATTTAGGTGTATTTTCCTCCACTACCAATGTCGTTAGACCAAATTTAGTTCATTGAACTAAGGTAAAAAATTTAATCACTATTATATAATATTCTTCCATAGAAAAATTTCCAAGTTCTTATAGGGATCTTGTTCATGTTTGGATTCACATAGAAATATCAAAATCATTCAACAAACTGATATTTTTATTCAAATATAACATACTAGATAGGTTTTGTCATGTTTTTTTCCTTGCCTTTGCCATTAACTTATATATGCTCTTATATAAGTAGTAATATCTTTAATTACTTTTATTAAAGTAAATGTACCAGAATTTCAAAGAAGAGGACTTTAAAATAAATTCATTATTCTATTTTGGATGCATTCTAAACTTTCTATCCATTTTAACAACTATCACAATATCATTTGTCTACTTATATCACAAAAATATGAAACCTCTATGAATTACATGTCCTATGATACTTGCGAAGCGATCTATTACAGTGGACGATAAAAATAAATTATTATTATTCATGGACATCAATATACAAATAAACATCTAATAAACTAACAAATTAGGTAAATATGACTCAAATATTAAATTAGATAATTATAGCAATCTCAGTAAACAAATTTGAACATTGCGAATTGAATCCAATGAAGGAGAATAGATAAATTTTACTGTGTTATTTGCCATTGATGTTCAATGCCATTAAAAATGGCCTTTGTAGTCCCCCCATTAACAAATAACTGATATTTAGAAGCATGAATAATGATTGAAGGAAATCAATTAACTTCTACAATGGACATTTGTTAAATAAGATTACAACTTGTAACTAATATATTTGTGTTATTAATTCATGCTTATAGTTTCTCATTTCCACATTTAATCTTTGAATTTTAGGCAATAATCACACATCCAATCCATTATATAATCAATATTTTTGTCAACATCTTCATAACTCTCTTGAAAAACTATATGTAGGTATATAATTTTCCCTTTTGATCCATATCCTTTTCCTAACTTGCATTTTTTTAACACCCTATTTATCTAACAAATAACTTTTATACTTTTCTTCACCTATAATATTTCCATATTCTCTTCCTCCAAAACTTATTTTTTGCTTAGTCATCATACTCAAATTTCTCAACTGTGATTTTATAACCCAAGTGATTATCATTTACATATAGAAGTTGCATGAAGGAATATGAAATATGCTTCATTTAGTCTCCAATGAAGTTGGCAAACAATTGAAATGAGTTTCACTATTAAAAAAATATTTTACACATGATACAAAGTCTCAATTAGGCATACCAATTATACAACCCATTACTTTAATAGTATTCATCAACTATTTTAGTGGGCCAATAAATCATGAGAAACTTTGCTTTGAGCAGAAATTCTTGAAGCCTTTAATGAATTGTGATAAGATGTATGCAAAATAGAGCCCAATTTTGATGTCACAATAAAATTCCCTTAAAATTAACTTTAAAAAACCAATTATGAACCCGTAATACTTTTTTTAAAACCTACATCATAAAGTAAAATAATATAATTAATAACATTATATTGTTAATATGGAGTTACTTGCCAATAAACTATTTTTTCAACAATGGTCTATATTAAGTTAAAACCTTATTAACAAGAAACCAAACTAGTCTACGCACAGTGTTCCAACCAAATTCTTCCTTAACTTATAAGTTTTATGCCCCTTTCAAATTAAATTATAAAAATCCATGCCCAAAGTTCATTTATAACATATGAAATGATTACTATTGCTTACAACTAAACTTTCTCCTCTTTCAATAAATCTTGATTAATAAAAAATTAATAGTAATAAATATATTAGAATTCTCTAAAAACCATGTATCATTTTATTTTAAAAAGTATTTGAAAATAAATATTAATTAAATTATATTGGTACTCTGATGTTATATGTCAATAAATATTATTTCCAACAATGGTCCACCCTAAACTTTAATTTTTTACTAAGAAACCAAATAACTTCATCAAAGGTGCTCCAACCATAACTTACATGCCAAAAACATCCTAATTGCTAATTATAAATTTACTTAGTTTATTTGGGAAAATATGTGGTGGGTAGACCAATATTGCTCATTTTAGGTCTTCTTCAAAGGCATTTAAAACAATGAGACATTTAAAATTATTACCACATCACATCATGTGCTACAGATATTAATAGATCACGGAAATTATTGATGCAAATTTTGAGGATGTAGAGAATATATGTGGCCAATTAAAAATTGAAAGGATATGATATGTACTTATGCAAGATGAAATGGTCTTCTTAGAACTAAAAGAGTCGAAGTATTTCAACAAGAGTTTTCCTAGCCTTCAAAAAAAGAGAAATTCGTAGGGAAAAGTGACTCAGAGAATATATGATTTTAAACTACTATGAAGATAATGTAATTTTCATAGAAGACATCAATTAGTTTTATGAGCTGGGGGAGTGAATAATTAAAGATCATTAACTCCAACTATCAGATATTCGTGGTCACTCAATGCACAATAATGAGTAGCAATGGTGTTGCACATTGTATTGAATTAACATCTAAGTAAGATTACTATACCATGTTTCATCAATCCTGATCTCCTTTATAGGCTTAATGAACTAGAGTTTATGTAATGTATGTGATTTGAAAGTTCATGCTTTATTTTAAAATAATATATTAATATGGTTATATGAAAATGTGGCACAAGATAAAATGCCTTCTCTCAACAAAATAGGGTATTTATGCTAATAAACAATATGCTAATGATTTAAGATAATAAAATTGGTAAACAACCAATCAAAATACAATAAGAAAAGGGGGGAATGTCAAAGGGCTTGTGAGACACTTTTAGAAGTATATAAAATGAACATGCCTTCATATTTTCATAGTTAAGGCCATAACAAAAGGCTTATTTACTAAAAATTAGTTAATGGGGACTAGTAAAACTAGTCATAGATTATCAAGATCCAAGACATTGTGTTGGTGAGGTGATTAGGGGTGTGGTGGAAGAGAGGGAATCTACATTGCTAAATTCTACCCAACACAACTAACAATGTATGTCGCAGAGGCAATGGGGGAAATGGGGAAGGATTTACAGTTTTGTATTCCATGATAATAATATGGAATAAAGTGCTACCTAGACTCGTGATCTAGTGAAAGAAGACATTTCTATGTTGAGTAGATTGGTGCCAAGGATGATATACAATAATCATGAGAGTCCATGGATGGTTTTCATTAAGATGTTATATTTTTGAAATTGGTTTGACTATTCCTACTCCTGTGATTACCTCAATGGTGAAGATATTAACACTTTAAAATAAAAGCAATACCACTATAACCATGACCATTACATTATTGTTGCCTTCCAAATATAACTATAATCTAATCAACCTTCTTTAATACTATCTTATAAGTCACTTGTAAGACACAAAGCAATAAAGGTTATTTTGAACCTCTTCAAACATCATTATACAAAAGGATAACTGATTTATCCATTAAAGGAAGTTTGACTTAATTATTGTTTTACCTTAATTTAGATTAATGGGTGAGATTAATCTAATTAATTTAGAACTTTGAAATAGAATTTAGATTATAAGATATGGCATTCAAGCATATATTTTAATGTAAGAGACCGATGATTGATTCTTCTAATTTCATAAGCGTTCCTAATAAATGTGAAAAGTATTAAAGAGATCATGATACTTTAGATTTTATGGTTGATTGTCTAACTATGATTGTATTTTAGAAGTGGAAATCAAGGATAAGCATGCTTTGGTTCACTCTGTTCAAGAACTTATCTATTTCCTATGTTGGGTCGATTACATAGGATCGGGTAAATACCGTAAATAGATACTTCTAGCTCTATGGCTTCAATCCCAAAACCTGATGATGCATGTAGATTCAAAAATCAACCTCATTTGCCTTTAAACCCTAAATATGTTTATGATGACTATAAACCTGTAAAAATAAAGGAAGTGTAATGGGCTGGTTGACCTTAATTACTCATTTCTGATGATTAATCACTACCTACATATCCAATACTCCGAGGGAAATCAAGCCATATATAGTTCTTCCACTTGGTGTGATCATGGAATTGTGCTCCTTCACTATGTGAATGCAACTAATTATTAGCTTTGGTACTTGTTAATCCTTTATTTGACCTAAATTTTAATTGTTTCAAAATTGGCTTGTGATTGCTTGTAGTGAATAGTATGTAAATTGGAAAGAATAGGGTAGACTTGCTAAATGTGTAATAGTGTATGGATGTGTGATAGATAAATGAAAGAAAGATATTAGATGGGTTTGAAATGAGGCCTTGATTTGTTTATATATAGATCCATTTAAATAATTCATCATGCCATTGATAGATAATGCTTATAGGCCAACCCTAAAGATGGGTTTGATTTTAAAACATAGTTGTTGTTGGGATGGAGACGGTTCCATCTAGCGTGGGTCGTTATTGACTAGCCATAATGATTGTGACATCAGAATTTGCCCATGTATAGGTAGACTACTATGAGAGTCTAGGGATGTTTGTATAATGTATTTAATAGGTTTGAAATAGATAATGATGTTCCTATAAATGTATGACAATAGAACATAGGGGTTGACTCATAAGATAACATACAAGTGTTAGATGATGGCAAATTAAAACATTGTTTGGGTGCTCAAGTCATGCCTGGTAATTTTAGTATATTTGCATTTGGAAGGCAAAAATAGGGTAATTGGGATAGGATAATGTTCCTAACGAGACCTTGGTTGCTCAAAAATCACCAAAGATAGATGTCATGGTTGTTAAAGAAGTGATGACCACAAAAAATTCAAAGCCTAAAAGGAATAAGTTTGTCATAACTTTTGCAATATTAGCTTCCACTAACTCAATTTTGTTGGGTTATGATATTGGAGTGATGATTGGGGTCATTTTGTTCATCCATAAATACCTACACACAAATGACATGCAGGGACATATCTTAATCAACTCACATAATTTAATTTGCCTCGTTGGGTACACCCTGGTCATTGTTCCCATCTATACGATCGAGGTCACCCCTAGTGCCACCTAGAGGAACCTCACTTATTTTCTCGAGATATTCATCAACTCAAGAATAGTGTTTGACTACATTGCAATATATGCCTTTCAAGTTCTTCCAATGTATTACAACTCGTGGGTGATGCTATGAATGTCTTCGTGCTCTTCATGCCACATAGTCCACACTAGCTAGCAGTCAAGTAGTTTGCATAATACCTTTAGTCTTAGTAAGCTATATTAGATATGTTTAATAGGATTTTTAATAGTGTTAGTGTTGGCCAAATTTGGCCCACATACAAAGCTTCTACCTGGATAAATCAAATGAGCAATTTTTTTGATTGACCAAATGATCAAATGACTTGAGCAAGTGAAGAAGATGGACCAGAGAATCATCAAAAATCATGCATAAATGGATAGGTCATTCTGGTTGCACATTTTATATATGCACTTGGGAAGTCAATTAGAGCCAAAGGAATGCATGGAAATGATGTATTTCATATCTAGATTATCCTCTACAAATTTCATGTCTTGTTGAGTTGTCTATCTCAATATCTATGTCCTCAAAGTTGAACAAGCAGAATGAAACATGTGAGGGAATGTCAAGTTAAAGTTGCAACAATTAACTGTATGGATTTAAAAATCATTAACAAGTAAGATGTGTACATAGACGTCAAGTTCAAGCCTCATAAATAGTCATTTGGATTCAGAAGGATGAACATGCGGCTAACATGTGTCAGAATCTTGAGTGATCAGATCAGATATCCAATAGCTAGTGGGTAAAGATGATATCAGTGGGCCCAAACAAATCTATGGTGCATGTTTAATTCTACAATCAAAGATCATCTATGAATGATGGGTCAAAAGGTCAATGGATCCTAAAAAAGAAATGCACAGGTGATAAGTGTCTTAAGTACGTTAAACTAACAGAAGATCTATGGCTCATGTTCATTCATATAGAGAAAAATCAATAATGTGAGCAAGGACAAGAAGTCAATGGAGCTTAGATTAAGTGTGAGGGTGCCAAGTGCTAAATTTGATAATCTCAAATCAATAAGTTGACAGACAATGAACAAAGGCGATCCCAAAAAACTTTCGATGGAGGTCAACAAAGTTGTTTTCAAACCAAGTAAGCAAATGCATAGGAGCCAAGTTTAAAGATGATTCAGGTTGAACCAAAATGGATATTTCAGGGATTGAGCATCACCATTAGAGATCCATGGAGGTAGAAAAGGTCTTTTAGACATAATATAGACAAAAGGGTGGTAACTTGTTGTCAAAATGAGGTCAAACACTTGGCAAGCTTCATTTCATCGATATTATAGCTATATGAAAACTAATAAATGGATTGGTTTTCATCTATAGTAGATTTATACTCAAATATTGAAGTAGGGGTAGATATGAATGGTTATGAAGGAATGTCTCATCTTCCAAATAGTCATCTTCTTGGTAAAGCAAGTACTTACCACTACTAAAAGCAGGCATGATCATGGCTCTATCAAGGCCATGCGTATGAGGACTTTATCCTCACAGTAAAGCCAGTTGGAGGGTGGCATAAAAGTTCAAAACAAAAGCATTTATGGATTAGAGAAAGTAGTTGGAGCATTTAATAATTTTTTAGGGTGCCTAAGGGTTTTTATTCATATCAAGATCATGACTCTGATGGGGTTCATCAGAGTCTATGAAAGATTAAGAAGATAACATATTAGAATAAAAGATCTAAAAGATAGACAACATAAATAATAATTCAACACACTAAAAATATATTACTCACACTCTGATTATTTTGACTAATACATGGGCTATTAAATAGCAAAGACTGACTAACCACTTCCTATAGAATATGAATTCAATCTAACAATAAACCTGTTAATAGAGATATGGGTATAAGTAAAATATATTGTTTTTATAAATAATATATTTTATGAACCAACTATACGTGATATATTGTTAATATATCAACATAACTAACTACTAACTTACTATACGATAATTACTATTTAGTAAATAGTAATTTACATAATAGTAAAAACATAAATGTGAGCACTAACGTTAGGCTATTAGTAACATTCCACCCTTAGTGAGAACATAGGGAAGACATCATCCTATATTGTGACTTTTACAAAAACTCACATGATAGTTTTTCACCTAGATAACCACCAACCTACAAACATCGGATGGTTTTACACTCGATTTACCAACAACCTATAAACAATGGATGGTTTTACATTCAGTTTACCACCAACCTACATTCAAATGATGGGTTTACATGTGGTTAACCAACAACCAAAACATTTTAGAAGTTTTACAAGTTAACCCATAACCTATATCATGCTACAACATTCTATTAATCCTCATCACAATTTTTACTTCAGGGGGAAATATAGAAATAGATGCTTACTTATTTCAATAATTGAACAGGTATGTACTTCTATTCTTATTTGCACACACACAACAAAAAAATAAGAAAAGACATACCATACTATATATGTTACTAAATCATTTTGGGCCCTGTCATTGATGACCAAGGAGAGGCTATGAAACCTCCAAGCTCCATTTTCTCCTTCTTTCAATATCTGCAACTTACTTAGCCGATGTGTTGATGAAGCTTAATATTTGCATGATTTCATTGAGAAGAAATCCCTCCCCATAGTTTGGATGTATGACTCAATATGTCACGTACAACAGATAATGCATCCTTTACAAACATTTTTTTTATTTTGACACTTTGACTTTTGACAATAGACGACTTTTTGATTTTGACTAATGACTCAAAAAATACTTTATATGATGTAGAATTTTGATAAATATGATAAACCTTATCAACTTTGACATAGAAATGATTTTGACAATTTTGACACTCTTTTAAAAAAATGACTCAAAATAATTTTTGACTTTTGACTAATTTTTAACATAAAAATAACTCTTAATACTAACACTTGACTCATTACATTATTTTGACGCTTTGGAAAAAAATACCAAATATTTATATTGTCTAAGGACTTAAAAAGTTTATTTTGATACAGAGACCTTAATCCTGAAAATATTAAAATATAAAAGGCAGACTAACCTATGAATTTTTAATTAAATTAGTTTTGACAATATCTTAATGCCACTCAAATTATCAATGACTTGGAAATGATAAGATATTAAAGAATAAATATTTGACCAATGTAATACGCTAACCTAAATAAAGATATCAACTTAAAAAACACTTAATAAACATCTTGACTTGACTTTAAGACCTAAATCTTAGCAAATTATTAATCACTAAAAACTAAATATGACCCAATAACTTCTACCAACTGAGCATGCATGACAGATTTGGAGGTACAAAATACTAAACAAAATGTATGCTTGGGACTTAAAAATGGTGAAATAAATAAACATAAAACATGTGGTAGAGTTATCTTTGGGAGTCTGCCAAGTGTCAACTTGTGAATTGGGGTGAGTCATCGTGGAAGGATCTGTGATTACCATGGGGCAATGGCCATATGGACTATACAATCAATGAAAGAGTATATGCTGCATGAAAATCATACAAAGGTGTATATCGAACGAAGGACAAATTTAGGCTATGCCAATGTAATTAACACAGTTTTACAATGTAGGCCAAGTCTTAAATATTACAAATATCTTCAAAGTAATGCAATATAGATAGGACAAGTACCATGTAAAATCCAAAATAAGCTTGTTCGATGGACACGTATCTATGCCTCAAGTGTCACATAAATACCATGTGACATGCAAAACACAACAGGGCGATAGAAGCATGAATTCAAATAATAGCTTAGCTTCTTGCTCAACATAAAAACTTCAATTAAAGCTTCACCTTAATCCTGCTCCACATGTGTTGCTCATTTTATGGATGAAATGTAGGGATGTGTTTGAGCCATACAGGTAGATATCCATGATCCTTATTGAGGATAAATAGCTAAATGAGCACAAAGAAATTAGACCAAGCATACAATATCAGTATGCTTTGATTCCTTTACCAAATACATTACACAATCTAATGAAGTCTCCACACATTGAACTTTGTAATTGGCATTCACTGGCATTCTAAAAATTGATTAAATAACCAATGTCAAACAAATAAATGCAGGTCTATGCACACACTATGGGTTGGGCATTGCAACAATAAAAATTAGTTTCATTTGGAACTTCTCAGGTTTTTGGTGAGCTGTAACAACTTTTTATTCATGACCTACATCTAATGACACTAAAAACTTAGATTTTGCTAAATTTCTCTCATAAGAGCACAAGGATTCTTTTATTGACTCTCATAACTATATCCCCCTGCTCTGATAACAGATGATGGGGTTTATAAGAGTCTATGCAAGATTAAACAAATAACATATTGAAACAATAGAGCTAAAACACAGACAACAAAAATAATATTTCAACACACTAAAAATATATTAATGTTCTAATTATTTCAAATAATACATAGGTATTAAATAGCTAGGACTGACTAACCACTTCCTATAGAATAGGAAGTCAAGTAAACAACAAACCCATTAATAGAGATATATGTATAATTAAAATATATTATTTCTATAAACAATATATTTTACTAACCAACTAATTATACATGATATATTGTTATTATATCAACGTAACTAACTACTAACTTACTATATGATAATTACTATTAAGTAAATAATAATTTACCTAACAGTAAAAACACAAATGTGAGCACTAATGTTAGGTTATCCCTAATAGACTCATAATCTTTGGAAAACTATTGTCTTCTAGTGCATTTTTCTCAGCCAATGAGAAGATTGTGGGGCTATTGGGATAAAGGAAAGATAGTTTGTTAATAGAGGATTGGTGCTGATTTGATCAGAAAATGGTAGAGCATTGATTGAAAGGTGGTAGTTCATTCATTGTTCTTGGTTAATGTGCTCCCTCTTCTCTCTTCTCCCTTTATCTATATCACCCATTCTTTCCATTTATAACTCTTGCTCTCTCTCAGATTCTAGACTCTCACAAGGACTCTTTGATCTTGAAAAGTAGGGGACTCTCTAAGATATTGTAAAATATGCTCATCTTGATTAGGCTAAACCCTGCCAAGCATTTGTAAGAACTACCTCTTGATGTAATAAAAGACTTTATTTACCTATCTCTTGCCTTGGATCTATTTTGAGTAAGTTGTGCATGATGGCATAGTGAAGGAGAATCTTCCTCGTCCATTGTCCTCCTTTCTGACCTCTTTTAGGGTGTTTTCAAGTTGTCTATAGGGTTGGGTTAGTGTTCTTTATGCCATTAATCTAAGCTCTCAGTGAGTCTTAGAACTCTTTTTAGTTTGCATTCATTATTTTTTGAACCTAGTCTATGAAATACTTATGCAATTGTCTTGATTTTGAGGTTATGTGAACTAGTATTATCTTCTATAGATCTAGTGTGAGTTCAAGCTTATGGGAGTCTCCCCTTTTATTTGGTGTATCACCTTTTAGTATTTTTAGGAGTATGTTCCCCTTTCTAACCCTTTTCCCTGTGACAACATTAGTTTAGGCGATTCATCAGAAAGATGTCGACCTTCTCCAAAGATTCAACCCTATTATAAGATACTCACAGCTTAAGGTTATTCCCATAATGTATCTCAATTGGAGAGATCCTAAAGAACCCTCTCCAAGGATGTAAATTGATGTTATAATAGTTTCTGGCATGCCTGGTAGGACTTCTACATTGTTTAATGGTGAATAATTTTAGTGTTCTCTTCATCAATAAGCCTTTGGAAGCAAGTGTTCAAACATCAATGGCGACTCTGAGCATCTATCAACTAGTCTAATAAGCCTAACTAAATGCCTAATCATTGTAATCTAGTATGTACAATCAACCATTTTTTGATCAATATGCTTATTCTCTACCTAAGAATCACACTTATCCAAAAAATAATGTTTATGTATTCCCCCCAAGTGGCCCTCAAATAGTCTATCGGCCCTATCATGGCCTTTCTCCTCCTCCCACCCCTACATATAACTAAGGTCAACCTCCTTTGCATTTAAATTAGTCCTCTAATTCCCCTTGTCAAGACTAGACTTATCCTACTATATCCTTGTTAGGTGTCAAGCAAGCATTATCAATTTATATTGAGTTGATAAGGGAGATGGGTAGGGGTTTGGAGTTTCTCCAATCATCCCTATCCATGTTATACAAGAGGTAATGAGTGCTCTTCAGTTGGTCAAAAATAGATGGTTAGTTTGTGAGGGTGAACAATCATCATCTTGTAAGAATGAGGACATAGTAATGATGAGAAGCATGATCCACAATGTAGACATTGTGTTGATATTAAAGTGTAGTAGGCTGATTTGGATCAATCTTATGTGTCCTCTCCCCTCCAAGTGCCTCAATCTCAACCTTTAAGAGTTCCTGATCATCCCCGTAGTCAACCTTGTTAACTTACATCCTTGTCAAAACTCAGAGAACTAATACTAGACCAAGGCAGAATAATCATGAAAATCAATGAGGGGGTTAAGCTTGAACAAGAATTCCCCATTCATGTTATGGAGGGGATAAGGATATTCTTGCAAGATTTTTGGAATTTATGGGCATCCATTAAAGAAGATGACTATCCATAGGTTGAGAATCAAGAATTGAAAATGTGGGTATTATACATTGAAAAGGTTTTTGAGCAGTGGGAAAAAGAGTATGTCAAACTTGAACCAATCAGTTTGCCCTCTAATATCCCTATGCCCATTCCCATTTAAGAACATGAAGCCATCCCATCATGGATCTTCTCCAAAACATTCGACCTTGGCTATGTCATGCCCTCACTTGTAAGACCGCCCTCTCCTATAGCCATTCAAAAGGAAGAAAATGCGTTTGTTCCATAATCATTTCCATCATGAAAATCAGTTCAGAAAGGCATAGAGAAGAGGGAAGAGGTGTTAGTTGAGGTTGTCTAAGAACCCATTTTGGTTGAAAAGGAGTTAGTTGTGTAAGAAATGAATCAAGAAACCATAACTCAACTCAATGAGCTTGGTATACAAGAGTTTTGAGACTCTCTCTCCTTTCCTCAAGAGCCACCAAAGAGACCCTTTAAGGTACCTAGCTAGAAAAACACTCTCTTAAGCTACAAGTGGAGTGAACTTCTTCACCCTCCCACCATCTCCCTCTTAGAGAAAAAAACTATTTTATAAAGGATAGAAGAGAAGCTTGCAGTCATAGGTGAGCCACAGGAGGATAATGCAAGTGTCTATGGGGAATAAATCATGATAGGCACCCCACTTCATAGGGAGGAGCATGTTTCAGCTTTCAAGTTGTAAGAGCTTGATGATAAGCAATAGGATAGCATTCATAAACCTATTATAGAGGTCAAGGGAAGCTCAAGTGACTTAGAAAATTAATTGCAACATTTATGCTTGGATTTATTGAGTGAAATGGAACAACTTAGTGTTGCAAACTTACTTGAAGAAGACAATCCTCAAGATGCACATGAAATCTTGGGGCAAGAAGAAAGCATATTAGAGCTTGAGCAAGATAGGTGTCTTGTTTCAGACCTTGGATGGTTAAGTCAACCCTCATTTACAGTTGAATATCAAGATGAAATATTATGTGAGATTGATGAAAGAGACATTTCATATGATCAAGAGATGCAATTTGATGAACATACTAGTGAAAATTTTCAAGGGTTGTGGCAACGGTTCAATGCCATAACTAAAGATTTAGAAGAGATTAAGGCACATGTCCTTCTTCTAGGAACCTATGAGCATGCTACTCTAGGAATGATCAATCCAAATTTGCACAAGGACAAGGGGGAAGGATATGGTCTTTTTGAACCATCAAGTGAACCAAGTGCAATTGCTTTCAAGAGCCTAAATGAAGTATTCATGCAAGGCTTTATCAAGAGTGATGAGCAACAAGAAGTAAGTGCCCCTGCAATCCAACATGAACCAAGATTAGAAGACTTGGACTAGTATGTCTACATTGGAGACATGTTTATTCCATTTCATCCATTAGAGATCATATCAAAAGGATTGGCCATCAAGCTGCTTGATTCACCATTTTTGGTACCTCTAAATCAAGGTTTTTTCATCTTAGTTTGTTACAAGTGAATGATACTAAATTTTTTCCATTTGACCCAAGAGCGAGGTGCTTGTAAATTGATGTACAATATTATATATATTAGATTAGATTTCATAATTTTATCTAAGTGCCTATGTGCACATTTATTTAGTAGGTTAGTCTCCCTTGCTTTGTTTAGGTTAGTTTATTTTCATATTATGTGTTTCCTTTTCCAAAGTGCCTTGGGCATTTGTTTTGTTTTACTTCTTTTGGTCCTTGTTACTTCAAGAGAGTGTTTTCAAGAAAGGGATAGCCTTACTCAACTCAGATCAGCTTATGACTCCATACCCAATAGATCAGACAAGGTAACTAGTCTAGGTTCTCAAGCATAGCTGGCATGTTTCCTTGTGAATCACCAAAGATGTTGGCCAAATTTGGCCCACATACAAATCTTCTACCTGGATATATCAGCTGAGTATAGTTCCTGATTGACCAAATGATCAAATGACTTGAGCAAGTGAATAAGATGAACCAGACCATCATTAAACGTCATGCAAAAATATACAGGACAGTCTGATTACACATTTTATATATGCACTTGGGAGGTTGACTAGAGCCAAAAGAATGCATGGACATGATGTATTTTATGCCTAAATCATCCTCTACAAATTTTATGTCTTGATTAATTGTCTATCTCAAGATCTAAGTCCTCAAAGTTGAACAAATAGAATGAAACATGCACGGGGATGTCAAGATAAAGCTACAATAATTAACCATTTGGATTTAATAATCCTTAACAAGTAATCTGTGCATGTGGATGTCAATTTTAGGCCTCATGAAATAGCCATTTTAATTTAAAAGGATGAACATGCCGCTGACAAGTTTCAAAATCTTGGGTGATCAGATCAAAGATCCAATGACAAGTGGGAGAGAATGATGTTAGTGGGCCAAAAAAAATCTACAGTGCACATTTAATCATGTGATCGAAGATCAAAGGCAAGTGATGGTTCAAAAGGTTAGTGAATCCTAAAATAAAATGTGTGGGTGATAAGTTTCTTAAGCATGTTAAACTAGTAGAAGATCTATGGCTCACATTTATTCATATAGAGAAAGATCAACGGTCTAAGCAAGGTCAAGAAGTCAATAGAGCTTAGATCAAGCATGAGGTTACCAAGTGTCTAAATTTGATAGTCCAAAATCAATAAATTGACAACCAATGAACAAAGGTGAGCCTAGGAAAATTTTGATGGAGGTTGATGAGGTTGTTTTTGACCTAGGCAAGCAAATGCATAAGAGTCTAGTTTGAAGATGATTCAGATTGAACCGGAATGGATATTTCAAGGATTGAACATCACCATTAGAGCTCCATGGAGGTATAATAGGTCTTTTAGACCTAATACAGACAAAAGGGTGTCAACTTATTATTGAAGTGATGTCAAACACATGGCAAGCTTCATTTCATTGATATTATAGCTATATAAAAACCAATAAATGGATTGGTTTTCATCTATAGTAGACCTATGCTCAGATATTGAAGTAGGGAAAAATATGAATGGTTATGAAGGAGCATCTCATCTTTAAAATAGTCATTTTCTCGATAAAGCATGTACTTATCATCGCTAAAAGTAGACATGATCATGGCTCTATCAGGTCCATGGGTATGAGGAGTTTATCTTCACAGTAAATCCAAGTGGAGGGTGGCATAAAAATTCAAATCAAAGGGATTTGTGGATTGGAGAAAGAAGTTAGAACATTTAATAATTTTTTAGGGTGCTTAAGGGTTTTTCTTCATAACAATATCATGACTCGTCATATTTGGCAAATTATTGTCTTCTAATGCATTTTTCTCAGCCAATGAGAAGATTTGGGGGCTATTGGGACAGAGGAAAGATAGCTTGTCAATATAGAACTAGTGTTGATTTGATCAAAATATGGTGGAGCATTCATTAACAGGTGGCATGTCATTGATTGTTTTTGGTTAATGTGCTCCCTCTTCTCTCTTCTCCCTTTCTCTATATCACCCTTTATTTCCATTATAACTCTCACTCTCTCTCAGATTCTAGACTCTCACAAGGAATCTTTGATCTTGAAGAGCAGGGGACTCTCTGAGATATTGCAAAATATGTTCATCTTGATTAGGCTAAACTATGTCAAGCATTTGTAATAACTACTTCTTGATGCAATAAAATACTTTCTTTACCTATCTCTTGCCTTGGATCTATGTTGAGTGAGCTGCACATGATGGCATAGTGAAGGAGAATCTTCCTTGTCCATTGTCCTCCTTTCTAACCTCTTTTAAGGTGTTTTCAAGTTGCTTGCATGTCAGGGTTAGTGTTCTTTCTACCATTGATATAAGCTCTCAGTGAGATTTATAACTCCTCTTTGTTTACATTCATTGCTTCTTGAACCTAGTCTATGAAATACGTATGCAATTAGCTTGATTTTGAGATTGTGTGAGCTAGTATTGTCTTTTGCACATCTAGTGCGGGTTCAAGCTTATGAGAGTCTCCCCTTTTATTTGGTGCATCAATTTTTAACCTTCTTAGGATCCCTTTTTCCCTTTCTAACATTTTTCCCTGTGACAACATTAGTTTAGATGATTCATCAAAAGAAATTTAACCTTCTCTGGAGGTTCAACCCTATTATATGATACCCACAGCCTGGGGTTGTTCCCATAGTATAGCTTAATTGGAGAGAGCCTGAAGAACCCTCTCCAAGGGTGAAAATTGATGCTACAATAGTTATGTTGTCATTATAAATTTTATAGTTTTGTCATTATCTCAAGTATGTTCATTTATATAGTTTAAGTGATTTGTTGGTAAGTTTAGACATTATAGTTTGTCATAGTTTAAAAGTTAAAATCTTGAAAACCTAAAATATGGCTAAGTTTGAAATTCTAAAACATTGAAATCTAAGTCTGAAATATGATAAGATTCTCCAAAATCAAGAATTTGCATCATAGCTCCTAGAGTTCAAAAACTACTCTTAAACATCTTGAAACTATATATATTAAATATAACTTAAAGTATAATAAACTATATATATATATATATATATATATATATATATATATATATATATATATATATATATATAGAGAGAGAGAGAGAGAGAGAGAGAGTTTATTTCAAGCTCCTCTGGTCCCCAATGAGTATGTATACTATGGTTTCACATTCATTTTACATTCCAACATATTTCAATCCATATCCATAATCCAATTTCATTAGGCCAAAAGCCCATGAATTTTCAAATGATAATTTATTCAGAGGGAGGATGTGTTAGCATCCAAAATTCATTTAGGTAACTTGATGTATGTTGCATACCTTATTACATACATCTATTGGACACTGCCCCTAGTTTGATATGACATTAACTAAACTAAGTTGATTAAATGAAGGGATTGAAAACACCCATCACTTATTAGATGGAGGCATGTTTAGGCTCAAAATAATTATTGAATGCGTACATAGGGCTAAAGTTATTGTGAGGTTTCTAACCACAACATCAAAACAAATAACCTCACTCAATCAACATCTTTTTATGAATGAAAAATTAAAACTAAAAATGAAGGGACCATCCTATAATAACACCATGAGACTTAGTTGTTATGATCATAAGAGTGTGATGACTGAGGTGCATTCAAGCAGGTATGATGCTCTTGAATAAAAAAATCATGACAAATCTTAGAACAATAATAAGCTTCCCCCCACATGGTTAGGGGAATATGTTTGGTGAAATAAATTGGCAAGGACACCAAATTCATGAGTGTTGTATTACAATTTAGCTTCAGATTCTCTGAGAAAATAGTAAGGAATGATTTTTTCAGATCATGAAATCAAAATTCTCAAAGATGGATTTGGGATCCAAGGATTCACATGGGGTTTGATATGGAGTGACTAGAGTTCAAACAATATTGTTTGACGATAAAACATTTTGAGAGGGGAGCACTGTAATTCCCCCTTTTCAAGTTTAGAGTCGTTAATAACCCTTTTCTAATCTTGACTTAAAAAGGGGACTTTATGAGTCGTGGGATAGTTAGCCCTTAAGTGGAGCACTCCCTTTTGGGAAGGCATTTTTGGAGGAAAGGTTATAAAAAGGAAAGAAGATGTTCATTTGAAGGAGCACGTTATTTTTATCACTAAATTCAAAAATTTAAGCACAATTGTTTGGATTGGCAACCATTGAGGACTAAAACCCTCATTACATAACTATTGGGGATGAAAACCTCCAACCACTCCTTGGATGACTTCATTCAGAGGTCATATTTGAGTAGAAATTGGTGGTTTCAGGGTTTTAGGGCATCATTTCAATAAAGCACAACAACTGAGACGATTATTGAAGTATGGCAAGTTTGTTATCCACCCTATCTAAGGCAACAATTTACATTTGAGGCCCTCTTTGATTAATAAATTGTTTGGGAATGCCATCTTAGGGTAGCAACCCACTTGGGAAGACAAAATTGTAGTTTTAGGGTAGCTTTGGATGTTTTCATGTTTCAAAATTCATTCTATTAGTTGATATTTTTTATTGTAATTTTTAGACCTTGAAATAATTCAAAAAAATTAGATTTGAGATATTTTTGCATAGGTGTATTTCTATAATTTTTGGAAAGTGTTTTGGTGAATGAAATATTGTATTTGTGCCCTACAATTGGCATATATAGAATTCTAATTTTATTTGCTTAGGGTTTGAATCATAAAATCAAAAATTGCTTGTGTTTATGTTAGGGTTTGTTGGAAAACTCAAACTGGAAAACTCAAATTGTTCTGATTATGTCCTAAAAGGGACATTACAACACTTCAAGACATTTGGGGGGATCCACCCCTTAAGGAATGAAGGCAACAAATCTCTCATCACTTAGAGGTACTGTACAATATGACTAAACCTTAGTAGATTATTTTATTGGTGTATGATACCATGAAAAATCCATTAATGAATACCATATAAGGTCTCATACACACATGCATTGAACCATGTGTAATTTCCATAGACTACATTGTGCCACCGTAAGAAGTATATGTGATATTTGGAGGAGGTAGATTGATGATATTTAAGATATCACAAACCTCTAGAGGTGGTTCAAAAGTATTGGGTAGACATAGCACATGAATCATAAGCCATGAAAATGGGCTTGGCGGTATCACTAGAAATGTTTTATGAGAACCCACCTAGATTAGATCTCATCAGTTGACTGAAGAGTTTCCAAATCTTAAACCATGTTGATAATGCAAAATTGGTATGCTGAATTAAATATTAGCTCTTTTTAAATGTGTGAATTAATCAACCCATAGGTTTTATCCATCCTATTTTTGAACTTGATCATCTTATCCTCATATTTTGGTTTAGGTTCCTTCTCTTGAGATATACACCAAAATCCTCTAGTTCTCAATAATTCTACCAATACATGTATTATTCCCTTGTTTTTGTAGACATTATTTATAAATTATTTAACATCTTAGACTTGTACACTTGGTAAATACATATAATGGATGTAGCTTCAACTTCTAGACCTTTCCTACTGCTAAAAGGCTTGCATATACTATTTTTCTATGCCTAATTGCTTATCTCTTAGTTCGACCAATGTTATTCTGATGACTCAGACCTTCTATCTCACATAGAATGTTATAAACCTATTTATCTTCCATTTCTACATATTCTAGACCTACACCTATTTTCTAACTGATATAATACTTGTGCCCCAATCAAACACCTACGCCGATGCAAGTGTATAGTGCCATAAAGCCATCCAATTTACAAATGAAACATATTCCTATGGTCGACCTAAGTGATTTAATGTGGGATATTTTCCAAAGGGATTGATATAAATTCAATATCAACCTTTTTTCATTTTTCACCTAGGAAACACCTATAAAATCACAAGGTAACTTACCAAAGGTATTAAATCAATCACTCACATGAGCAAAACTTCTCTATTTTCTCCTATTTCCATATAAATCATAGGGATAACATATCTATAGGTCTGAAGTACTGAAGAAACACTCTATGAACCATATTTTATAAGTTAAAAGCTAGGTCATTATTGTACTTATCACACATTACATGATTCACACACACAATCCAACATGTAAGGGATAATTATGCAAGTATGAGGCCCTCTTTAGAGTATTGAATATGTATACAAGACTCATTAATAGAGGGGTCTTTAGCGTATATTGACACTATGTGTACACTAACATATTTTTCTCACAACCACTATGAAGATGAAAAATTAAGATTTTATTATTTGACAAGGAGTGACAGTCCATGACCTAGATCTAAATGCACTAGAGTAAACCATGATTGACAATATTACTTTACAGATTCGGATTGTAGTGGGGGAATATTTTGAAAACATGTTTTTCATATTTGTCACAATTTTAGATTCAGTAGGGGCATATTTTGAAAACATGTTCTTCACACTTATTTAGTATTCAACATACCCAGATTACATTGGGGACATGTTTTGGAAACATGTCTTCTACATTGACACTTATATCCATTTTCATATTATATTGGGAGCATGTTTTAGAAACATATTCTCCATACTTACACAATTTCAAATTGGACAAAGACCATAATTATATGATTCATATATATATTTTTGGTAGAAT
Organism: Torreya grandis; assembly: GCA_037957365.1. NCBI lineage: Eukaryota > Viridiplantae > Streptophyta > Pinopsida > Cupressales > Taxaceae > Torreya > Torreya grandis. Next base: position 1,950,176 of record JARHVA010000910.1, on the reverse strand, counting down.
TCTATATATTGGTACCATTATTGTACACAGTTTCGGCATGAGATGTATCTAAGATACATATGCTATGCAATGTGTTCCTAATATCTTAAAATCAAATCAGTTTCAAATTTCAAACACTTTTAAGAACTATCACCAACTACCAAGTTGGACTATTATGGGTCGTATTAAGTCAATTTATTGCAGTAATCGGTTCACTTTTTGGTATGATTGAGATGATTAAATCACTCAATCTTTCCAAGTTTATAAGTTAGTCTTGATTTCATCATCTAGCCTCACTAGTTTTTTAGTGTAAGTTGACTCAATTCACTCATACTCACCAGGTTATAAGTATGACTAGGTCACATGATTGAGCTCATCTCAATTATCAGGTGGTAACTCACATTTTCTTCAAGGTTGGGGGCATGCATCCTCCAATCTCTCTCTATCTTTAGATATACACACTTTTCAAATTTTATATTTTATCCTAATCTCATTTTCAATGATTTATAATAATACATCTTTCAAATCAAATTACCAAAAGATAAGATAGTTGCATCAATACACAGATGTACTCCTAAACCTTACTCTCTTTCAATTTTAATCATTTCAATGTTTTTGAATTTCAAATTATACGCACTGATTATATACTATAACATGCTCTTGATTTCATGTCAATCACTAACAAAACACTCAAGTTGGACTTAAGCAAAGACATAGTGCCTATACACACCTAGGTAAACTTATATAGGTCATGCTATGTGTTTAAGTGTCTTTTGGCTAGAGTTTTGGCGGATGCAAGTGGCTGATTAGTGCCTTTGATCATGCCTATTATTTTATTTTTCTTAAGTTTTAATTATTAGATCAAACTTTTTCATGAAATACTTATGCATATTAGTCAATTGGAGTTGAAAGTTTAGCCTTCTTGTCTAAATCAGTGTTTTAAGAGCTCTAATTGAGTGGATCAATCAAAAATAATTGTGTATCACCATCATTAGATACGATTTTCATTCAAATTTATATCTCTTTTTTTGATAGTTTGTAGTGTAGAGCAAATGTCTTAATTGATACACCAAAGAGAGATAGCCCTTATAATCTAGAGATTCAATCCATTGATTAGATCACCCACAACCTAGGATTGTTTTCATGTTTCAGCAGACTCTGAAGGCTTGAAACTACCTTCACAGGGGTGAAAGTCTGATTGACAACAGTGTTTGGCATGCTCAATGGGACCATAAATAAATTTTTTACATATCTGAAGAAGTTTTGTAGCATAAGAAGATAACATCTAGTTGCAGAGCTTATATCATCATTCAGGTAACTCTTTCATGCCAAAAGTCACCACAAGATCAGTAAGTAAAGGTACTCTTTTGAATTCTTATCATATAAGAGATAAAGGTTTAAGAGGGCAAAACAATATCCTCAAAAGAAATATTTGCCTCTTGGTCAGCCTATTGTTCTAAGCACTACAATCCCTACTATCTAAATGGTCATAAAAAATCAGGTGTTTGCTCCATTCAATAGAGGTAGTCCATTGAATTTGGCCCAATTTGATGACATTCCAGTGTTTTCTCTCAAGAGCATCCCATTCTTCTCAAGAGAAAATCAAACAACCCCTATTGAGCATATCCAAAATGTTAATCTTTATTCAGTCCATAATATGGTTGAGGATAATGTTGCTATTAAATTGTTGGTTGTTTCCTTCAAAGGAAAAGCATTGCAGTGGTATAGAAATCTGCCACTTAATTCCATCTCTAACTGGGATGAATTAGGTGTAGCCTTGGTCAAGCAATTTGAAGACAAATCTGATCACCTATCTTTAGTTGAGCAATTCCCTGCCATAATAAGGGCTCTTCATGAGGTCATGTCTAATGCTAACCTCAAACTCTAAATAACATAGACCAGAATCCCTGTGTTGATAAGGCCATCCTTTGAATATGTACTTCTATACTATTTAAAATCTCTTAACTCTAACACTAGTGCAATGATATAGTAAATGGGTGGTACTACCTTGCCAAATGCTTATGAGGTTGTAATAAAAGCAAAAAATAGTTTGATACAAGTTGGTAAGATTTTTTCAAGACCTCCAATGCCTATATTTATAGAAATAAGTTTTATACCAACCCCTCAAATTCTTCAAATTCCATCCTTAGCTCATATTCCAACACTTCAAGCTCAAATTATAGCTCCTACTAGCTAAGCTAATGAGATAGGTGAGTTGAAAAGCTTGTTATAATCTTTTGGGAATGAAATAGTGTAGTTCAAAAGGCAATAATTTCAATCAAATAGGCCCTATCAATAGCAAAATCAGAACACCTATCAGCTCTTCAAAAATCAAAGGCCTTTTTATCAGGGTTTCAAAGAAAATAGACCACCTTATCAAGCACAAAGAATCATAACTCTAGCTAAGCCATATGCTGCCCTTGATCCTAATGTTTCTTCCACTTTAAAGGCTATTATTCCCACCCCACCTCAAAATAGCATGATGCAAGATTTAGGTTGGCAGCCCTCAAATCTTAATGACGTTCAAAACCAAGCCTTGGTATCACATAACATCATTATGCCATAAATGACACTAGAAGAGATTTATTTTCAAGGAGGTTAGTATCAAGATACATGTTTGGCATCACAAAGAGAGACTCAACAAGTTTAAGGGCAGCCTGCTGCCATTAATGTAAATTGACAAGTGGATGATCATGTTGCTTTTACTCAAGGTGTTGAAACTAACAATTCAAGTGGTCAAGTTGTAGCTGTAATTAGAGCTAAAAGAAGAGACATTCAAGAGGCTCAAAAGATGACAAATACTTCAAGTACTCCTAGGGTTTTTTCTAAGAGTACAAAAAAATAGCTTGTTTCCCCTACAACTCAAAAGATCAAAATACATAGGTTAGTAAAGTTTATCAACTACCTCTAGTTTGTGAACAACGAGTGCTTCAAAAAGTACAACCAAAGGTTAGTGGGTCTCATTTCAGTATGGTGGATCAAATGAATAAATCTAATATCATCATTATCATGTGGGATTCTCTTTCAATTCCAAGACAAAAGGATAAGCTCATCCAAGAGCTTTCAACTCTTGAATTGTCTCCAAAACTGGTTGAGAAAGGTGTTGTCTTGACTAATTCAGATCAATCAGTAAAGCAACAGGTACAACAAATAAATAAGATGGAAAATGTGGATAAAACTAAGATAAAATCAAAGAAAACTCTTTTTTGCCTTTCTTTGATAGTAGGTGATACTTTGATTTATAATTGTATGGTGGATAGTGGAGCTAGTAGTACAGACATGCCTAAACAGATTGAAGACAAGCTTGGATTTGTTTATAAGCCAAACACCAAAGGATTATTGTAATTGGATGGGTCACCAAAAAAAATGGTAGGCATCATCAAGGATCTAAAATTGACATTACATGCATGTCCCAATATTACTATTCAACAGGATGTTGTGGTGGACTTGCCTCCTTACTTTGATATGTGTCTTTAAGAGACTTCACCTCAAAGATTAGGGGATATCTATCAGTTTATTGGACTTATTTTCTATTCAGAACCAGGTATGGTACCAAGGTAACAATTCATTTTGAGCCTATTTCACATTTTTATATGGAGCCATATATGCCAAGTGTTATGAATACTAACTGTATCATCTCAGATGAAGTACTAAAAGCTAGTGAAGTAGAAAGTGAATCGCCTTTGGATGAAGTTCTAGATTTATTTCTTGATGAGTGGGCTTCTACCTTGCATGAGCATGATCCTTATAATCTGATTGAAAAAGAGGGTCTTGGTGTGTATTGCCTTTATGAGAATGATGCACCAATTCCAACCATGGTCAAAGAAGATGAGTCTAATGGGTTTGTGGCAATTATACTTTGATGGATCAAGAAAAAAGCATGGAATCAGAGTGGGAATGGTGTTGGTTTCTCCAACAAATCAATGGCATTTCTCTTTTATTAAATTTTAGTTTGTCTATTCAAATAATGTTGCTAAGAATGAAACACTAGTTCACATTTTGCATTGGCCTAGGAAGATGAAAGTCAATTCTTTGCAAGTGTTTGGAAAGAGTGAGATTGTAATCCACCAAGTAAGAGGTTTGAATGTATGCACAAATTTACTGTTTAAATCTTACAAGCATACAATTTGAGATTTACTTAAAGATTTTTAGGCTTTTAACATTCAGGCAATACCAAGAGATAAGAATAAACACATTGATAGGTTTGTTGCTGTTGGGTAACAATTCAGTATTCCAGCTGATATAAAAAGTGAAAAAATTTAGTCACATATAAATGTGGTTTTAAGGCCTTATGTTCTAGATAATCATGAGAATTGGTAGGTGTTCAAAGATGACAATCAAATTATGAGATTCTTGCAAGAAAAGACTGAGTTTTCTTCAAGAAACCAATCAAAGCACTTGAAGTAGTATGGTGATCAGATTGTGTAACTAAAAATGAATAAGCTACCTAAAGGATTGGTCACACTTGAGAAAATTTTCAATGGTGATAATGAGCTAAGGAAAGAGAAGTCATCATTGTCAACAAAAGAAGAGAACTATGCCAATGTAGAGATTGCAGTTGGTAAAATTTTGAAGTTGGGTAAGGTATGCACTACTTCACAAAAGAAAGCTTTCATTGAGTTATGCACAAGTTTTGCCAATATATTTGCATGGCAGTATAGTGATCTCAAAGGTTTTGATCCAAACACACCATTGCGTTAGAGGAGGAAACTAAACTAGTGAGACAAAGACAAATGCCCATCAATCCTAAGCTTGAACCTTTGATGAGAGCTGAGCTTCACAAGCTCATAGAATCAACGATTATATTTCTAATCAAACACTCAATTTGGATGGAAAATCTCGTTCTGATATGAAATAAGAATGGTGATATTCGTTTGTGTGTTGACTTTCATGATTTGAACAGGTCTTCACTTAAAAATCACTACCCATTGTCATCAATAGAACAAATTTTATAGCTTGTTACAGGTTCAGAGAGGTTTTCTTTATTGGATGGATATAGTGGCTACAATCAAATTGTGGTCAATGAAGAAGACCAATTTAAGATAGCCTTCACAACTAAGTGAGGGACATTTGCATACAGAAAGATGTCATTCAGTTTATCTAATGCTTGAGCAACCTTTCAGAGAGCCATAGATATGGCATTCCAAGGCCTTCTTAACAAGTTTGTACTTATTGATATGGATGATATAACAGTGTTTTTAAATAATATATAATCTCACATGGTTCACCTCGAGCAAGTGTTCAAAAGGTGTAGGCAATTTGGAGTATCTCTAAATCTCAAAAAGTGTGTCGTATCAGTTCATGAAGGTAAGCTTCTTGGACATGTTTCAAAGCATGGTTTAAGCATAGATTCTGAAAAGATTCAATCCATTATTATACTCTCCTTGCATAAAGACAAAAAAAAATTTCAAATGTTTTTTGGGAAAATCAATTTCATAAGAAGATATATTTCAAATTTTACCATTTTAGCTAAGCCACTTACAGCCATGCTAAAGAAAAATCAAAAATTTAACTGGTCTAAAGAAGGAATAAAAGGGTTTGAAGATATTAAGAAGGCCATAGCTAGTGCTCCTATACTTATAAATTCATATTTTAAAAAATATTTCGTTTTGTACACTTATGTTAACATGGACACCATTTCAGGCATTCTTATGCAACAAAATCATGAGGCTCTGGAGTAGTCGATAACCTTCTTTAGTCAAGGCTTGGAGGAGTATGAAATGATGTATTTTTTTGTTGAAAATCATATACTTTTAGTCATAAGGTCTCTTAAAAAATTTAGATACTTGTTATCTAACAATAAGATACACCTAATGGTTGCCCATCTGAGTATCAAGGAGTTCTTTTTAAATAAAGATATAAATGAGAAGAGAGTTGGTTGGATAACTAAGGTAATAGAGTATGATGTGGAAATTAAGGTCACAAAGTTGATTAGAGGTAAAGGACTGTGTGAGCATCTAGCACAAGACTTGTAGAACATTAATGAGCTTGTTTTGGTGTCAAATGATGAAGAGGCTGCAACTGGTCATATCTCACCTTTCAACTGGTTTCATGATTTGGTAAGCTATCTCAAAGATGCTATTTATCCCTCTCATCTCAGTGCTTCAAAAAAAAGATATTTCATGTTGCAATCAATTTCATTTTTGCTTATTGATGATGTTTTGTTTAAGAAAGATATCAATGGCATGTTGGTAAGATGTATACAACCAAGCCAAACTCAGAGATTACTTGAATAATTCCATGATGAAAATGGTGGATGACATTTTTCTATAATAACTACAACTCTTAAGATTATGAGAGGTGGGTACTATTGGCCTACCATATTTAGTGATTGCCATGCATGGGTTAGAAAGTGCAAATGTGCTATGTTTGTAGGAAAAGTGAAGCTTGCAGCCTTACCTCTTCAGCAAATAGTAGTGGATCAAACCTTTATCTAATGGGGATTGGAATTTATTGGCTTCATTAATCCTCCTTCAAGTTCAAAACATAAATAGATTCTCATTGCTATAGATTACTTCACACATTAGAAAAAAATAATAGCATTGAAAGAAGCAAATGAAACTAATGTTCTTAATTTCTATGAATAAGAACAGAGTCACCAAAAATGTTGACAATTTTCTCCCTACAGGGTGAAATTGCAACATCTACTATTCAAAATTTTGCATAATCATGATTTTTGTTTAAGTGTCAGAGGTTACCATTTACATTTTTTCTAAAGAGCTTGCCAATTTATTCAAATAAATTTCAAGGGGTCTTTTCCGAAAGTTCCAAGGTTCATGACAAAAATCCGAAGGGATTTTCAAATTTTGCGAGAAATAACACTCTTAATAATTTTGAAATGTAATGGGGCAAATTCAAAAAAATTGAAGGTATATTTGGCTCTTCCAAAGAGTCACTTGGGAAGCCCGAAGGGTTGTTTTCAGATGAAAGGTCCATTTTGTAGTGTTCTGGATGGCAATTTCCTTCAAACAATTTTGAAGGAATTGTCCATTATAGGAAAGCCGAAAGACTTTTTAAAAGGAGAAAAGGACCATTCGTAGGAGCCTGAAAGGCAACTTGAAAAGCTATGGAAGGTTTAATTCCTTTAGACTTTTTGTCCGAAGGAAAGGAAATGGTTCATTTACAAAAATCTCGAAGGGTACCAACCCTTCGAGAAGGTTCAAAACAAAAACCTGAAGGGTATGTACCCTTTGAGAAAGTGATATTTCAAAATGGCTAAGGGACATTACAAAAATCTTGAAGGGTACCAACCCTTCAGAAAATTTCATCATAAACCAAAGGGTTGTCTTTTGGGTGGGTGCATAAACAAAAGTCTGAAGGGCAGGTCACCAAATACAATTTACCGAAGGGTCGATTTTGAAGAGCCAAAAGGCACTTTACCTTCAGGAAAGTCCTTAATAACAATGTCGAAAGGTATGTACCCTTTGAAAAAAGACATTAAAAAGAATCTTGAAGGGTATGTGCCCTTCAGAAAGGTTCACTTCACAACTTTGCCAGAAAGAAAGATAAGGCCTGTAGGATAAAGACACTGAGGAAGTAATTCCTTTGGACTTTTTGTCCAAAGGAAATAAAGCAAAGACATAGTCCAAAGGAATTCCTTTGAAATATTTAATTGAGGAAATGTACAGAAAAAAAGGCTTAGAAGGATAAGCCAGAGGCATTCCCACAGACAATTTGTCTGCGAAAAAAAGACAAAATAGAAACTTGAAATAATTTCTTCAGACTTTTTTGTTTGAAGGCAAAGAGAGACCCAAGGAGAAAAGTCTCAGACTTTTTATCCAAAGACGAGCACAAGAGAATGAAAAATAAAATTCCACGGAAATAAATGAAGGAAATAAGTAGGAAATAAAGCCATGGGAAAATGAAAAGAACAAGCCCACAAGAAAAAGCCCAAAAGAATAAACTCGAGATAAATACATGCAAGGGAAAGTCAAAGGAAAATATATAGACAAAGAACAAAAGAACATACACAAAAACAAAGATCCAAATAAAGCGAGGGATTTCAGCAATCAATAAATAGGTTAATAAACATGCAAGCAACGATAAACATGATTAGACATGTCCAAGATGTGTAACCATTTTAAACATGACACCTTCAATTCTAAAATGGAGGCTTGATTTGCATGAAGAAATCTAAGAGTTTAACGTTGCAGAGCTCAACAAGAAATTCCATGCATGCACTCTCATTTGTCTCAATCTTGTAACGTTCTAATAGTTCAAGTATAAACCATTGGAGGTTGACTAGTCTTGAGTTCTAGTTGACTAATTGTCAAGTGCCACATCTACTTATTGTTTTCATGCAAAGGAATGCCTTTCAAAAATTCTAGCAGCTCAAGAAGAGTTCTATTTTTTGAGATTGACATAGCATTATGCATGTTGAAAGATTAGTCCAAGCTTGAGCCCACCATCTATTTTCAACACCAAGGGTTTTTCCATGTAAGATAAAAGACAAATTTAGAAGGTTGTGATAACATAAATTGGACTTGGGTTGAAGTGGGAGTTGTCCTCTTCTATTTTTCAACGCTAACCTCTTGGTTGTATCTTTTTCTATAAAAGTGGGATTTTTTAGCCATTATAATATCCATCCCTCTTTTGGTAAGACAAAATTCTGCCAAAGATTGAGTTGTAACTTTTTTTCAGATTAATAGCACTATTATTTTCAAATTCCAACTGCTAGTATAGTGTATTTATGTCATTGATTTTCATAAGTGATAGAGTTTTTCTTCCTTGCCAAGTCTTGATTCTTACCTAGTTACTAGCTGGTCAAATTATGCAAGTCTTGATTTTGGCCAAGTGGAGGGTGGCGTAAAAGTTTAAAATAAAAGGATTTGGGGATTAGAGAAAGTAGTTGGAGGATTTGATAAATTTTTAGGGTGCTTAAAGTTTTTTTCTTCATAACAAGATCATGACTCTGATGGGATTTATCAAAGTTTATGCAAAATTAAGCAAATAACATATTGGAATATTAGAGCTAAGAGACAGACAACATACATAATATTTCAACACACTAAAAATATATTATTCACACTTTGATTATTTCGAATAATACATGAGCTATTAAGTAGCCAGGACTGACTAACCATTTCCTGTAGAATAGGAAGTCAAGCTAACAACAAATCTGTTAATAGAGATATGGGTATAAGTAAAATATATTATTTCTATAAACAATATATTTTACAAACCAACTAACTATACATGATATAATGTTAATATATCAACATAACTAACTACTAACTTACTATACAATAATTAGTATTCAATAAATAGTATTTACCTAATAGTAAAAATATAAATGTGAGCACTAATGTTAGGCTATCCCTAACATTCCACCCTTAGTGAGAATATGGGAAAGACATCATTCTATATTGTAACTTTCACAAATACTCACATGATGGTTTTTCACCTGAATAACCACCAACCTACAAATATTGGATGGTTTTACACTCGATTTACCAATTACTTATAAATAATGGATGGTTTTACACTCGGTTTACTACCAACCTCCATACAAAGGATGGGTTTACATGTGGTTAACCAACAACCAAAACATCCTGAAGGTTTTAAAGGTTAACCCACAACGTACATCATACTACAACATTCTATTAGTCCTCATCACAATTTTTAATTCAAGGAGAAATACAAAAATAAATGCTCACTTATTTCAATAATTGAATAGGTATGTACTTTTATTCTTATTTGCACACACACAATAGAAAAATATGAAAAGGCACACCATATTATATATGTCACCAAATCATTTTGAGCCCTATCGTTGATGACTGACAAGAGGCTATGAAACCTCCAGCCTCCATTTTCTCCTTCCTCCAGTATCTACAACTTACTTAGCCAATGTGTCGATGAAGCTCAATCTTTGCATGATTTCATGAAGCAAAAAACATATTGGAATAATAGAGCTAAAACACAGACAACATAAATAATATTTCAACACACAAAATATATTATTCACGCTCTGATTATTTTGAATAATATATGGGTTATTAAATATCAAGGATTGACTAACCACTTCCTATAGAATAGGAAGTCAAGCTAACCACAAACCCATTAATAGAGATATGGGTATAAGTAAAATATATTATTTTTATAAATAATATATTTTACTAACCAACTAACTATACGTGATATATTGTTAATATATCAATGTAACTAACCACTAATTTATTATATGATAATTACTATTTAGTAAATAGTAATCTATCTAACAGTAAAAACATAAATGTGAGCACTAATGTTAGGTTATCCCTAACAAACTTACCTTTGGTAAACTATTGTCTTCTAGTGCATTTTTCTCAGCCAATGAGAAGATTAGGGGGCTATTATGATAAATGAAAGATAGTTAATAGAAAACCGGTGCTGATTTGATCAAAAGATTGAGCATTCATTGAAAGGTGGCAGTTCATTGATTGCTCTTAGTTAATGTGCTCCCTCTTCTCTCTTCTCCCTTCCTCTATATCACCCATTATTTTCATTTGTAACTCTCGCTCTCTCGAATTCTAGACTCTCAGAAGGACTCTTTGATCTTGAAAAGCAGGGGACTCTCTAAGATATTATAAAATATGCTCATCTTGATTAGGATAAACCCTATCAAGCATTTGTAATAACTAATTCTTGATGCAATAAAAGACTTTCTTTACGTATCTCTTGCCTTAGATCTATTTTGAGTAAGTTGTGCATGATGGCATAGTGAAGGAGAATCTTCCTTGTCCATTGTCCTCCTTTCTGACCTCTTTTAAGGTGTTTTCAAGTTGTCTACAATTTTGAGTTAGTGTTTTTCTACCATTAATCTAAGCTCTCAGTGAGTCTTAGATCTCTTTGATTGGATTCATTGCTTCTTGAACCTAGTTTATGAAATACTTATGCAATTATCTTGATTTTGAGGTTGTGTGCACTAGTATTATCTTTTGTAGATCTAGTGTGTGTTCAAGTTTATGAGAGTCTCCCTTTTCATTTGGTGCATCACCTTTTAACTTTCTTAGGAGCCCTTTTCCCTTTCTAACCCTTTTCCCTATGACAACATTAGTTTAGGTGATTCATCAGAAGGAAGTCAAGCTTCTTCGAAGATTCAACCCTATTATAGGATACCCACAGTCTAGGGTTATTCCCATAGTGTAGCTCGATTGGAGAAGCCTAAAGAACCCTCTCCAAGGGTGCAAATTGATGTTACAATAGTTTTTGGCACACCTGGTAGGACTTACTACATTGTTCACTGGTGAAGAGTTTTGGTGTTCTCTTCACTAATTAGCCTTTGGAGGTAAGTGTTCAAACATCAATGGCAACTCTAAGCATCTATCAGCTAGTTTAAGAAGTCTAAGTGCCTAATCATCATAATCTAGTAGGTACAATCAACCATATTTTGATCAATATGCTTATTCTCTACCTAATAATCACACTTATCAAGCAAATAATGTTTATGTATTCCCCCCAAGTGGCCCTCAAACAACCTATTAGCCTTATCATGGCTTTTGCCCTCTTCCACCCCTACATATGACCAAGGTTAGCCTCCTTTGCTTTTAAATCAGTCCTCTAATTCCCTTTGTCAAGATCAGACTTATCCTACTATATCCTTGTCACGAGTCAAGTAAGCATTATCAGTTTATATTAAGTTGATGGAGATGGGTAGGGGTTTGGAGTTTTATCCAGTCATCCATGTCTATGTTCTACAAGAGGCAATAAGTTCTCTTCAGTTGGTCAAGAATAGATGTTTAGTTTGTGAGGGTGAACAATGGTCATCTTGTAAGAATGAGGGCATAGTATGATGAGAAGCATGATCCAGAACGCAGACAGTGTGTTGATATCTTATGAAAAGAAGTTGGCTCATTTGGATCAGTCTTAGTGTCTTCTCCCCTCTAAGAGCCTCAAGTTCAACCTTCAAGAGTTCCTTATCATCCTCCTAGTCAACCTTGTCAAAGTCCATCATTGTCAAAACTTAGAGAGGCAATACTAGACCAAGGCAAAATAATCATGAAAATCAATGAGGGGGTTAAGCTTGAATAATAATTCCCCATTCATGCTATGGAGGGGATAAGGATATTATTGCAATAGTTTTAGAATGTGTGGGCATCCATTGAAGAAGATGAGTATCCATAGGTTGAGAAGCAATAATGGAAAATGTGTGTATTATCCATTGAAAAGGTGTTTGAGTAATGGGAGAAAGAGTATGTCAAACCTAAGCCAATCAATTTACCCTCTCCTATCCCTATGCCTATTCCCATTGAAGAACATGAAGTCATCCCATCATGGATCTTCTTCAAAATGTTTAACCCTGGCTATGTCATGCCCTCACTTGTAAGACCACCCTCTCCTATAACCATTCAAGAGGAAGAAAAGGTGTCTGTTCCATACTCATTTTCATCATGGAAATAAGTTTAGAAAGGCATAAAGAAGAAGGAAGAGGTGTTAGTTGAGGCAGTCTAAGAACCAGTTTTAGTAGAAGAGGAGTTAGTTGTACAAGAAATGAATCAAGAAACCATAGCTCAGCTCAATGAGCTTGGTATACAAGAGTTCCAAGACTCTCTCTCCTTTCCTCAAGAGCCACCAAAGAGACCCTTCAAGGTACCTAGCGGGAAAAATGCTCTCTTAAGCTGTAAGTGGAGTGAAATTATTCACCCTCCCACCATCTCCCTCTTGGAGAAAGAATTTATTTTACAAAAGATAAAAGAGAAGCTTGTAGTCATTAGTGAGCCACATGAGGATAATGCAAGAGTCTATGAGGAATAAATCATGATAGACACCCCACTTCATAGGGAGGAGCATGTTTCAACTTTCATATTGCAAGAGCTTGATGATAAGCAAAAAGATAGCCTTCATGAACCTATTATAGAGGTCAAGGGATGCTCAAGTGACTTAGAAGATCAATGGCAACATTTATGCTTGGATTTATTGAGTGAAATGGAATAACTTAGTGTTGTAAACTTGTTTGAAGAAGACAATCTTCAAGTTGAACATGGGTCAGACCTTGAATGTACTACTAAAGGTCTATTCTACATAGATCAAGAAGAGGATCAGAACCAGGTGCCTGAGGTTGGTCCATTTCAAGATGAGGTATCAATTGATGATAATCCTGCTATGTTGAAGCAAGAGAAAAGTAGATCAGAGTTTGAGCAAGACAGGTGTAGTATTTTAGACCTTAGATGGTTAATTCAACCCTCATTTATAGTTGAAGATCAAGATGAAATATTGTGTGAGGTTGATGAAAGAGACATATCATATGCTCAAGAGATGCAATTTGATGAACATACCAGTGAAAAAATTGAAGGGTTGTGTCAAAGGTTCAATGCCATAACTAAAGATTAAAAAGAGATTAAGGGACATGTCCTTCTTTCAGGAACCTATGAGCATGCTAATATAAGTATGATCAATCCTAATTTTTATAAGGACAAGGGGGAAGGATATGGTCTTTTTGAACCATCAAGTGAAAAAGTGCATTGCTCCCAAGAGCCTAAATGAAGTCTTCATGCAAGGTTTTCTAAAGAGTGCTGAGCAACATCAAGCAAGTGCTCCTACAGTCCAACATGAACCAAACATGGAAGACTTGGACCAGTATGTCTACATTGGAGACATGTTTGTTCCATTTCATCCGTTAGAGAGTATATCAAAAGGATTGGCCATCAAGCCGCTTGATTCACCATTTCTGGTACCTCCAAAGCAAGGTATTTTTCATCTTGGTTTGTTAGAAGTGAATAATACTAAAAGTTTTTCATTTGACCCAGGAGGGAGGTACTTACAAATTGATGTACAATATTATATATATTAGAGTAGATTTCATGCTTTTCTCTATGTCCTTGTGTGCACATTTATTTAGTAGTTTAGTTACCCTTGATTTGTTTAGGTTAGTTTCTTTTCCTATTGTGTGTTTCCTTTTCCAAAGTGCCTTGGGTACTTTATTTTTTTTGCTTCTTTTGGCCCTTTTCGCTTCAAGAGAGTGTTTTCAAGAAAGGGATAGCCTTACTCAATTCAAATCAACTGATGACTCCATTACCAATGGATCATACAAGGTAACTAGTCTAGGTTCTCAAGCATAGTAGGCATGCTTCCCTGTTAATCGCCAAAGATGTTGGCAAAATTTGGCCCACATACAAAGCTTTTTCTTGGATAGATTAGCTAAGAAAAGTTCTTGATTGACCAAATGATCAAATGACTTGAGCAAGTGAAGAAGATAAACTAGATCATCATCAAATGTCATGTAGAAATGGATAGGTCAGTCTAGTTGCACATTTGATATATGCACTTGGGAGGTTGACCAGAGCCAAAAGAATGCATAGACATTATGCATTTTATGCCTAGATCATCCTCTACAAATTTCATGTCTTGATGAGTTGTCTATCTCAAGATCTTAGTCCTCAAAGTTAAATAAATAGAATGAAATATGCACAAAGATGTCAAGTTAAAGCAACAATAATTAACCGTTTAGATTTAAAAATCCTTAAGTAATGTGTGCATGTAGATGTAAAGTTTAGGTCTCGTGAAATAGACATTTGGATTCAAAAGGATGAACATGTTGACAAGTGTCAAAATCTGGGGTCATCGGATCGAAGATCCAATGGTGAGTGGGAGAGGATGATGTTAGTGGACCCAAAAAAATCTATGGTTCGCATTTAATTGTGTGATCAAAGATCAAAGCAAGTGGTGGCTCAAAAGGTTAGTGAATATTAAAAGCAAATGCATGGGTGATAAGTGTCTTAAGCGTGTTAAATTAGAATAAGATCTATGGCTTGCATTCATTCCTATAGAGAAAGATCAACGGTATGAGCAAGGTCAAGAAGTCAATAGAGCTTAAATTAAGTGTGAGGCCACCAAGTATCTAAATTTGATAGTCCCGAATCAATAAGTCGACAGCCAATGAACAAAGGTGAGCTTAAGAAAATTTTGATGGAGGTCAATGAGCTATTTTTGACCTAGGTAAGTAAATGCATAGGAATTGAGTTTGAAGATGATTCAGGTTGAACCAAAATGGATACTTCAAGGATCAAACATCACCATTACATCTCTATGGAGGTAGAATAGGTCTTTTAGACCTAATACAAATAAAACGGTGGTAACTTGTTGTTGAAGTGAGGTCAAACACATGGTAAGATTCATTTCATCGATATTATAGCTATATGAAAACCAATAAAGGAGCTATGCTCAGATATTGAAGTAGAGGCAAATATGAATGGTTACAAAGGAGCATCTCATCTTCCAAATAGTTATCTTCTTGACAAAGCAGGTACTTACTATCACTAAAAGCAAACATGATCATGGCTCTATCAGGTCCATGGGTATGAAGACTTTATCCTCACAATAAATCCAAGTGGAGGGTGGCATAAAAGTTCAAAGCAAAAGGATTTGTGGATTAGAGAAATAAGTTGGAGCATTTAATAAATTTTTAGGATGCCTAAGGGTTTTTATTCATAACACTATCATGACTCATAATATTTGGAAAACTATCGTCTTTTAGTGCATTTTTCTCAACCAATGAGAAGATTCGAGGGCTATTGGGACAAAAGAAAGATAGCTTGTCAATAGAGAACTAGTGTTAATTTGATCAAAATATGGTGGAGCATTCATTAAAAGGTGGCTATTCATTAATTATTCTTGGTTAACATGTTCCCTCTTATATCTTCTCCCTTTCTCTATATCACCCATTCTTTCCATTTGTAACTCTTGCTCTCTCTCAGATTCTAGACTCTCACAAGGACTCTTTGATCTTGAAGAGCAGGGGACTCTCTAAGATATTACAAAATATGTTTATCTTGATTAGGCTAAACCATGTCAAGCATTTGTAATAACTACCTATTGATGTAATGAAAGACTTTCTTTACCTATCTCTTGCAGTGGATCTGTGTTGAGTGAGTTGTGCATGATGGCATAGTGAAGGAGAATCTTCCTCGTCCATTGTCCTCCTTTCTAACCTCTTTTAAGGTGTTTTCAAGTTATTTATACGTCTAGCTTAGTGTTCTTTCTACCATTGATGTAAGCTCTTAGTGATTCTTAGAACTCCTCTTTGTTTGCATTCATTGCTTCCAGAACCTAGTCTATGAAATATTTATGCAACTAGCTTGATTTCAAGGTTGTGTGAGTTAGTATTATCTTTTGCACATCTAGTGTGGGTTGAAGTTTATGAGAGTCTCCCCTTTTATTTGGTGCATCATTTTTTAACATTATTAGGAGCATTTTTCCTCTTTCTAACCCTTTTCCCTGTGACAACATTAGTTTAGGTGATTCATCAGAAGAAAGTCGACCTTCTCCGGAGGTTCAACCCTATTATAGGATACCCACAGCTTGGGGTTGTTCCCATAGTATAGGTCAGATAGAGAGACCTTGAGGAACCCTCTCCAAGGGTGTAAATTGATGCTACAATAGTTATGTTGTCATTATAAATTTTATAGTTTTTTCATTATCTCAACTATGTTTATTTATATAGTTTAATTGATTTTTTGGTAAGTTTAGACATTATAGTTTACATAGTTTATCATAGTTTAAAAGTTGAAATCTTGAAACCCTAAATACGGCCAAGTTTGAAATTCTAAAACACTAAAATATGATAAGATTGTCCTGTTGGGTGAATATTTTGTCAACCAACTAACTAGTGAGCAAAATATGTCTCTTCAACCACAGCATAGGGAGCAAAATATATCTCTTCAACCACAGCATAGGGAGATTGGTCGGCCAGAGGTGTAGGTTTACTACATTAACAGGGGACAAATCTCTCCTCTCATCAAGGGGAGGTTCCTTATGAATACGTAGGAGCTCTGTGTGTGTGTGTGTGTAGAAAATAACACTCAGGGGTAGGATACACCATTTATCTCTCTTCTTTCAGAGATGATGTTCACAAACAAAGGAGAAAATCTTGGTGAAAACACTGAAGGCACTTCTCTTCTTTCAAAAATGGTCTTGTAGGAAACAACAAGAGTTCTTTCAGGTAGTGATAAGTAACGAGTAACAGGGACGTAATAACCAGCAGCCTGAGATGTAGCGCAAAGTCTCCACCTTGACTGCCCAAGAGTGAAATAAGATGGATAATGAGGGCACAAAGTCATTCCAAGGTCCTTTACACAAGAATAGAAACTAAAAACATACACTGAAGACAACTATGACAGCACAAAGTCTGAAAGTAACTGATTGTAGGACATCTTCCTTATCACTTCCACTAGTTCTACTTGTTAGATTAAATAAACAAGAATGCATCTAAAAGATAGACATAAGAACAATATCCTATAATGACACAAGCTATAACAGCACAAAGTTTGCAAGTAACTTGCTTTCTCATTCAGATAAGATAATATGAACAACAATATGAGCTCAAAGTGTCAGTATTCACCTTTCAATTTGGGCAAAGTTTTGCTTCTGTGATCAAAAAGATCTCCCTTGTATCAAATCAGAGATTACATTATATAGCAGCCAAGAAAAGCCTGGCACTTTGTTCCATAGAACGGCCCATGTTGTGCATTCAATGCCTCAAATGCATTTTCAGTTCTGTCAGGGGGGGCCATGCTAGAACAGGGTGGTTTTCTTAACTATGATGTGTCGATTCATCTCAAATATCTCTTCCTTAGTATGGATTATCTGGTCTTTTTTTTTATGTTTGTGTAGTTGTCCAATTTTTCCATTACTTTCAAGAAGAAAAATACGCTGCATCCTTGATTTGGTGTACTTCAAAAATTCAATTGATCCACTGTTTCACATATTGGAAATAACTCCCTTGAAGATATTTTGGCATTTCCCTCTTTCTACTATGATTTGAGCCCTCGAGCTATCTTTTTCCCTTTTTGGTTTTGTCTTTTCCTAGCATTTGAGCTCTCAGGGATATATCCTCAGCCTTACTGGCTCTTTATGCTCTTCCATCAGTGGTTATTCCCTTTGGCATTTTGGCCTTTGAATGCATTCGAGCCAGCGCTCAAGCCTGTAAAGATCAACAATGATTTTATTGCCACAAATTTGATGTCTTTGGGTCCGTCATCCTCCTTAGCAATTCCTTCATGTCTTTCTTGCTTACGTTGGCCACTTTTTGCTGATCTCAACAAGTGACACTTGGCATTTTTTGCTTTTGAGAGTCTTGCAGAAGATGACACGTGGCGGCTTCTATCGAGCTCCTAGAAACGCTGTAGAAACATTCAGGACTCATTTTGGATTCATAAGAAGGATGACACTTGTCGTGCTCTACTTAACCTTAGCAACTCACTCAGGGCCCACCATAGTACTTATAGAACAAAAGGGAGAGATTGTGGATGTTGACACTTGTCATGATCCACCGAGCTTTTCAAGGGACACATGGCGTGTCTGCTGCTTCTTGGAAATAAATTATAAAGTGTCATGGCAGACAACACTTGGCAGCTTCCGCTCTCAGGATTTTTCCTTTCGGGCATTCCTTTCCTTAGCTGTTGATTCCCTTCAATTTCTTCGGGCTTTCTTCTCGAGTGAATTCCTTCGGACAAAATGTTTGAAGGATTTTTGCCTTAATCATTTTTCCACAGAAAATACTTCCAAAAGAATTCTCTCGGCCTATTTTACTTAGTCATTTTCTTGAAGGATTTTCAACTTTGTCTGCGTTTGCTCACTACCATTTGCAAGGGTACCTGTTCCTTTGGCTTTGGGGTAGCCCCTTGAACCTACCGATTGAACCAACTTTGGTTCAAGGTTGAATGGTTCAATCGGTTCATTCTTCATTATTTGGCTAGGTCTTTTTGATCTTTTGAACCAAGCGCATTGAACCAATTGGTCTTTGAACCCGTTGAACCGAAATGGTTCAAGGTTCAACAGTTCAAGCCTTTATTTTTTCACTAAGTGTTTGAAACCATGGAACAGTTGAACTTTGAACTTTGACAAATGCGCTTAACTCTTGTCGATGATGTTGAACCTTGAACCCATTGAACCCTTGAACCTTTTTGGTTCAAGGTTCAATGGTTCAATAGTTCAATCCTTGCTTAGAAGCATGCCGATGAACATTTTATGGTTGAACCAAAGATTTGAACCAATCCTAAAAATGACTAAGTGTTGAAAACTTGTTCTTTTGATTGAACTCGCCTACAGAAGCTTTTGAACTTGCTAATTTCAAGCATGTTGAGTCTATAGAAACATATCTGCAGAGTCTGTAGATTTAAGCCTGCAGAGTCCATAAATTTTTGGAAAAGCTTTGAAAAATGAAGAACTTGAATGCTCAGAATAATTTTTAAAAAGGGGAGAGAGGATTTTGGTCTGTTGAACCAAAATAGTTCATAGGTTGTCCCAAAAATGAGTGATATTTTTGGAGACAACAGCTGGCTCCAGTTGAAAAACTTTCTTCAGTTGAAAACTTGGAACAACTGAGGGGAGTAGAAACCAAAATCTCTAGTGCCTTGAAGTATGCCATTCTACTATGGAGTCATGCTACCCAAAAAGAAAGGCGCCAAAAATGAAAACAAAAAGCACAAATTATAACTAAAGACTATACAAATATACATATGTACATGTGAACTTATCTGATACTTCAAGAATTGAAGTGATTCAGATGCTGCCCATTGTGAGACAATGAAAATGGCATTCCATCCTAATAAACTAGCAGAAAACCATTTTGTCCCCAGAATCGGTGATGGGCAAATGGAACTCTCCATTGGGAATCACATTTTCTGTGCACTCTTTTTGGTTCTCTCTTCTTGTGCCATGGCAAGACATGGTCTCCAATATAAAAACCATAAATCTTTGCTCTCTCGATGAAGGGTTCATCTTTCTTACTTTGGTGCATAGCAGTATGGTCCACTACCATAGCTTGTTATTCTTCTGATTCAGTCCAGCACATGATTTGATTGTCAACATCAAACTCTTGATAAAATATTAGTTCAGCATCTCCTTTAGCATGAAGGAGTTTGACACCTTTGTCTTGAGCAGTCTTCAACCTGAGTAACAGAGATTCATACTTGGCAGTGTTGTTGGCATTGTTGAACTACAACTCATATGAAGGAGGAAGAATATCCCCTTGAGGAGATATCAACACCATCCCAGCTCCTGAACCGGTAGAGGAATTGCTACCATCAAATTCAAGAACCCATACCTCGTTAGACACTACTTTTCCTTTGGATTCTTCTTCCTTCGGAGGTGGAGATCCTTCCACATTAGTATTGCACTCCACCAATTCTCTTGTTGTTCCAGCTGAATGCATTTCTAGTTGTCACTTGCAAGAGCTTCTTCAGATGCCTCATGAACTTCATTCGTGTATAGAAATTAGTTACCCATGCCTGAAGACTCAAACAAAATTTGAGCTTCAAGTGCCGAGGTCTAGGTAACCACGTATTTTACTTCTTTCTCAAGGAGCAGCCTCTTCATAACACCTTTGACAGGGATCCTTGCCTCAGACAGGTCCATACTCAACTCGTCACCCACATTTTTACATAAATTTCATCCCAGCAGAATGTCATATGAAGCTGAGACGTCAGGGACCAAGACGATCATCTTGATTCTTTTGTCTGGGAAGGTTGCAAATGTAAATTGGGTGTCTTTAATTTGTCTCAGCAGTGGCACTTGCTTGTTTTCCATGGAGAAGCATCTACCAAAGGTTTTGGTCAGTGTAAGGCCAAGGGATTGACCACTTTGGTAGGCAGAACATTGTCTGAAGCTCTGAAATCAATGATGCAGTTGTTCAACTGATGTTCATTTATTAGCAATGAGACATAGAAAGGTTCAGTCCTACCAGGAGCAACAAGGGGAGTAATGACAAGGTTGTTCTTGGTGGGTGCATTCTTGGGGGAATCACGAGTCACCCTAGGAATTATTTGTCTTATAAGGGCATTTTAGTTCTTTACACACTGAACTAATTTGTCTAACTGCTCAGAGTTGGCTTGCAGAAATTCAAATTCAGTCATTTGAATTTTGGTTTTCTTGACATGGTCAATTATGTCAAATGACTAAAATGGCCTATGAAGAGAGGATGGGAGTTCATCATTTTAATTTTTAGGGAGGGAGGACTGATCTACAAATTTGAATTAGAATGTGTAGGGATGTTTGATGTACTTACCTTCTTAGTAATCACTAGGTCCTTTGGCTAGAAGGGCAGAGTGGTTCCCTGCTTAGTGATTAAAATTACAGGTTGAGTTCATTCCTCTATTTTCTCTTTATCAGCTCGCTGAGCTGACTAATTCTTAGATCAGGTGAACACTGTGTATTATCCATCAATTGCTTCACCTTTACTTCTCGGTTTATCCTGGTAATTTAGGAAACCAATGTGGGAGTCGCTAGCTGACTCTTCTTGACCCTCCGTGAAGAAATCAACATCATTTTTTTTATCAAACTCAGGTTGGAAAGAGAAACACTTGAGATTCTCAGGTGTCAGTTAGGCGATCATGGGAATCTTATTCCTCAGCTTGTCAAACTTGGCAATGAAGTCCCTCATAGGTTCATGGGGTTCTTTCTTCATTTGTGTGAGCTGGGCCAGCAAGGCATGTGCATCTTCTGTAGGCTTGAACCTGGCTTCAAATTTATCTTTAAGAGTGTCATAATCAGTCACTGATCGAGCTTGTAGATGGTAGAACCAGTCTGTAGCAGTGCCTTGTAGTGTTTATGAATAGCTTGATTGCTATGTCTTCATACTCCACACCTATTACACCACAGATTATGTTAAAGGCAAAAATATGTTCATTAGGGTGAACTTTCCCATCACCAAAAAAATTGGAAAAATTATTTCTTGAACTGCGTGAAAGCTCATGTAGAGGTGGGATCAAATTCAATCGACCAAAAGAGTTATTCCAGGGGCCTTGAGCCATGATTTGATTATGTAGAAGTGGGATCACAAATCTAGGTGGAGTATGGATAGGCAAATCTCTGCTAACAGTAGAAAAAGAAGTTTTGCCTTGTATTGGAGACCTGGTATGAGTAGGAGGAAGACTCTTAGTTCGTTGAAGGTGAGGCTATGGAGGAAACAAATCAAAATTGCTCTGCTGCACCAACTCAAAAATAGGGTCAACAACACCTTGATATTTCTAACTTCTTGTATAACATAGAGCTGCCAAATTGTAAGACAAAAATTAAAAAGAACTAGTCCTGCTTCAGCTTGAAGCTTGAGGTTTCAAATTGTGCATTCTTCCCCAACGGAGTCGCTAAAAACTATTGGGTGAATATTTTATCAACTAGCTCACTGGTGAGCAAAATAGGTCTCTTCAACCACAACATAGAAAAATTGGTCGGCCAGATGTGCAGGTTTACTACATCAACAAGGGACAAATCTCTCATCTCATCAAGGGGAGGTTCACTATGAATATGCAGAAGCTATATATATACAGAAAATAACACTCAGGGGTAGGATACACCATCCATCTCTCTTATTTTAGAGATGTTGTTCACAAACAAAGGATAAAATCTTAGTGAAAACACTGAAGGCACTTCTTTTCTTCTAGAAGTGGTCTTGCAGGAAACAGCAAGAGTTCTTTCAGAGAGTGATAAGTAACCAGTAACAGGGACGTAGTAACTAGCAGCTTGAGATGTAGCACAAAGTCTCCACCTCAACTGCTCAAGAGTGAAATACGAAAGACAATGAGGGCACAGAGTCATTCCAAGGTCCTTTACACAGGAACAAAAACTAAAAACACACACTGAAGACAACTATGATAGCATAAAGTCTGAAAGTAACTGACTTCAGGGCATCTTCCTTATCACTTCCACTAGTTTTGCTTGTTAGATTAAATAAACAAGAATGCATCTAGAAGACAGACATAAAAACAATCTCCTACAATGGCACAAGCTATAACAGCATAAAGTCTGCAAGTATCTTGCTTTCTCATTCAAATAAAATAATATGAACAACAATCTGAGATCAAAGTCTCAGTATTTGCTTTTCAATTTAGACAAAATTTTGCTTCTATGATCAAAAAGATATCCCATATATCAAATCAGAGTATACATTATATAGCAACCAAAAAAGCCCTGGCGCTTTGTTCCATGGAACGGCCCATGCTATGCATTCAATGCCTTGAATACATTTTCAATTCTGTCAGGGGGGCCATGCTGGAATAGGGCAGTTGTCTTAACTATGGCATGTCGATTCATCTCATATATCTTTTCCTTAGTATGGACTGTCTGGTCCTTTTTTTGATGTCTGCATAACTATCCAATTTGCTATTACTTCTAGGAAGAAAAACAAGTTGCGTCCTTGATTTGGTGTGCTTCAGAAATCTAATTGATCCACTATTTCACCTACTAGAAATAACTCCCTTGAAGATATTTTGGCCTTTCCCTCTTTCTACTATGATTTAAGCCCTCGAACTATCTTTTCCCTTTTCTGGTTTTGTCTTTTCTTGGCATTTGAGCTCTCAGGGCTATATCCTTGGCCTTGTTGGCTCTTTACGCTCTTTCATCAACGGTTCTTCCCTTTGGTGTTTTGGCCTTTGAATGCATTCAAGCCCGCGCTCAAGCCTGCAAAGATCAACAGAGATTTTATTACCACAAATTTGATGTCTTCGGGTCCATCATCCCCCTTAGCAATTTCTTCGTGTCTTTCCCGCTTGCTTTGGCCACTTTCTACTGATCTCAACAAGTGACACATGGCATTTTTCATTTTTGAGAGTCCTGCAGAAGATGACACATGGAAGCTTCCATCAAGCTCCTAGAAACACTGTAGAAACATTTGGGACTCATTTTGGATTCATGCAGATGATGACACTTGTCGCACTCCGCTTAACCTTAGCAACTCACTCAGGGCCCACCACAGTCCTTACAGAACAAAAGGGAGAGACTGCAAATGTTGACACTTGTCATGCTCGGTCGAGCTTTTCAAGGGACACGTGGCATGTTTTGCTGCTACTTGGAAATAAACTATAAAGTGTTTCGGGAGATGACACTTGGCAGCTTCTGCTCTTGAGGTTTTTCCTTTTGGACATTCCTTTCCTTAACCGCTCATTCCCTTCAATTTCTTTGGGCTTTCTTGCCGAGTGAATTCCTTCAGACAAAATGTCCAAAAGATTTTTGCCTTAGTCATTTTCCTACGAAAAATACTGCTGAAAGAATTCTCTCGGCCTCTTTTAATTAGCATTTTCTCGAAGGATTTCCAACTTTGTCTACTTTTATTCACTGCCCTCTGCAAGGGTACTTGTTCATTTCGCTTTGGGGCAGCCCCTTGAACCTACCGATTGAACCAACTTTGGTTCAAGGTTCAATGGTTCAATTGGTTCATCCTTCGTTATTTGGCTAAGTCTTTTTGATCTTTTGAACCAAGAGCATTGAACCAACTAGTCATTGAACCCGTAGAACCATTGAACCAAAATGGTTCAAGGTTCAACGATTCAACGGTTCAAGCCTTTGTTTTTTCGCTAAGTGTTTGAAGCCATGGAACGGTTGAACTTTTAACCTTGACAAATGCACTTAACTCTTGCCAACGACGTTGAACCTTGAACCCATTGAACCCTTGAACCTTTTCGGTTCAAGGTTCAACGATTCAATGGTTCAATAGTTCAATCCTTGCTTAGAAGCTTGCCAATGAACATTTTTTGGTTGAACTAAGGCATTGAACCAATCCTGAAAATGACTAAGTGTTGGAAACTTGTTCTTTTGATTGAACTCACCTACAGAAGCCTTTGAACCTGCTAATTTCAAGCATGTTGAGCCTATAGAAACATATCTGCAGAGTCTGTAGATTTCTGGAAAAGTTCTGAAAAATGAAGAACTTGAATGCTCAAAACAATTTTTGAAAAGGGGAGAGAGGATTTTGGTCTGTTAAACCAAAATAGTTCTTAAGTTGTCCCAAAAATGAGTGATATTTTTGGGGAAAACATGTCCAAAATCAAGAATTTGCATCATAGCTCCTAGAGTTCAAAAACTACTCTTAAACATCTTGAAACTATATATATTAAATATAACTTAAAGTATAATAAACTAGATATACTCAAACGTTTATATATATATAAACGTTTGAGTATATCTAGTTTATTATACGTTAAGTTTTATATATATATAGTTTGTTTTGAGTTCCTCTAGTCCCCCATGAGTATGTATCTATGGTGTCACATTTTTTTACCTTCCAATATCTTTCGATCCATATCCATAATCTAATTTCATCAGGCCAAAGGCCCATGAATTTGCAAATGATAATTTTTTTCAGGAGGGAGGATGCATCAATGTCCAAAATTCCTTTAGGTAAATTGATGTATGTTGCATACCTTATTGCATACATCCATTGGACACTGCCCCTAGTTTGATACGAGATTAGCTAAACTTAATTGATTAAATGAAGGGATTGACAACACCAATCACTTATTAGATGGAGGCATGTTTAGGCTCAAAATAATTATTGAATGTGTATGTAGGGCTAAAGTTATTGTGAGGTTTCCAACCACATCATCAAAGAAAATAAACTCACTCAATTAACATCTTTTTATGGATGAAAAATTAAAACTAAAAATGAAGGGACCATCCCATAATAACACTATGGGACCTAGTTGTTATGATCATAAGAGTGTGATGACTAGGAAGCATTCAAGTAGGTATGATGCTCTTGAATAAAAAATCATAATGACAAATATTGGAATAATAATAAACTCCCCCCTGCATGGTTAGGGGAATATGTTTGGTGAAATAAATTAGCAAGCGCACCAAATTCATGAATGTTGTATTAAAATTTAGTTTCAGATTCTCTGAGAAAATAGTGAGTAATTTTTTCAAAGCATACAATCACAATTCTCAAAGATGGATTTAGGATCCAGGGATTCACATGGGGTTCGATATGGAGTGATTGAAGTTGAAACAATATTTCTTGAGGATAAACAATTTGAGAGGGGAGGACTGTAATGTCCCCTTTTTGAGTTTAGAGTCACTGATAACCCTTTTCTAATCTTGACTTAAGAAGGGGACTTTATGGGTCATGGGATAGTTAGCCCTTAAGTGATATTATAAGGAAGTTGTTTTTTAGCATATTTGAATTCCCCCCTTAAGTGATATTATAAGGAAGTTGCTTTTTAGCATATTTGAATTCCCCCCTTAAGTGGTGCACTCCCTTTTGGGAAGGTCTTTTTGGAGGAAAGATTGTAAAAAGGAAAGAGGAGGTTCATTTGAAGGAGTATGTTCTTTTATCACTAAAATCAAAAATTTAAGCACGATTGTTTGGATTGGCAACCATTGACAACTAAAACCCTCATTAGATAAATGTTGGGGATGAAAACCTCCAACCACTCCTTTAGTGACTTCATTCAAAGGTCATATTTGAGTAAAAATTGGTGGTTTCAGGCTTTTGGGGCATCATTTAATAAAACACAGCAACTGGGAGGATTATTGAAGTGTGACCAGTCTGCTATCCACCCTATCTAGGGCAACAATCCACATTTGAGGCCCTCTTTGATGAACGAATTGCTTGGGAAGGCCCTCTTAGGGTAGCGACCCACTTGGGAAGACAAAATTGCAACTTTAGCATAGCTTTAGATGTTTTCATGGTATTTCAGCATTCATTCTATCAATTGGTATTTTTTATTGTAATTTTTAGACCTTGAAATAATTAAAAAAATCAGATTTGAGATATTTTTGCATGGGTGTATTTCTATAATTTTTGGAAAGTGTTTTGGTGAATGAAATATTGTATTTGTGCCCTAAAATTGACATATATATATATATATATATATATATATATATATATATATATATATATATATAGAATTCTAAATTTTATTTGCTTAGGGTTTGAATCATAAAATCAAAAATTGCATGTGTTTATGTTAAGGTTTTTTGGAAAACTCAAATTGTTCTGATCATGTCCTAAAAAGGATAGTAAAACATTTAAAGACATATGGGGCAATCTACCCCTTAAAGAATAAAGGCAATAAATCTCTCATCACTTAGAGGTACTGCACAATATGAGCAAACCGTAGTAGTTTATTTTATTGGTATATGATACCATGAAAAATCCATCAATGAAGACCATATAAGGTCTCATATACACATGCATTGAACCACGTGTGATTTTCGTACACTACATTGTGCCACCATAAGAAGTATATGTGATATTTGGTGGAGGTAGATTGATGATATTTAAGATATCACAAACCTCTAGAGGTGGTTCAAAAGTATTGGGTAGACATAGAGCATGAACCATAAGCCATGAAAATGGGCTTGACAGTATCACTAGAAATGTTTTATGAGAATCCACCTAGATTAGATCTCATCAGTTGACTGGAGAGTTTCCAAAGCTTAAACCATGTTGACAATGAAAAATTGGTATGTTGATATAAATATTAGCTCTTTTTAAATGTGTGAATTAATCAACCCAAAGGTTTTATCCATCTTATTTTTGAATTTGATCATTTTATCCTCATATTTTGGTTTAGGTTCCTTCTCTTGAGATATACACCAAAATCCTCTAGTTCTCAATAATCTTACCAATACATGTATTGTTCCCTTGTTGTTGTAGACACTATTTATAAATTATAGAACTTAGACTTGTAAACTTGGAAAATACATATAATGATGCACCTTCAAATTCTAGACCTTTCCTATTGCCAAAAGGCTTGCATACACTATTTTTATATGCCTAATTGCTTATCTCTTAGTCCGACCAATGTTATTATGATGATGCAGACCTTCTATCTCACCTAGAATGTTATAAACATGTTTATCTTCCATTTTTGCAAGTTCTAGACTTACACTTATTTTCCAACTGCTAGGACACTTGTGTTCCAATCAGACACCTATGTCGATGCAAAAGTCATATTCCAATGCAAGTGTCTAGTGCCATAAAGCCATCCAATTTGCAAATGAAACATATTCCTATGGTCGTTCTACGTTCTTTAATGTGGGATATTTTCTAAAGGGATTGATAGAAATTCAAGATCAACCTTCTTCAATCTTCACCTACAAAACACCTACAAAATCATAAGGTAATTTACCAAAGTCATTAAATCAAGCACTTAGTGAGAAAAACTTCCTTATTTTCTCCTATTTCTATACCAATCATAGGTATAACATATCTACAGGTCTGAAGTACTGAAAGAGCACTCCATGAACCACACTTTCCAAGTTAAAAGCTAGGTTATTGTTGAACTTACTTATCATACATTGCATGATTCACACACATAATCCAACATGTAGGGGATAATTACCCAAGTCTAAGTCCCTCTTCAGAGTATTTAATATGTAGACAAGACTTAGTAATAGAGGGGTCTTTGGGATAGATTGACACTATGTGCACACTAACATATTTTTCTCACAACCACTATGAAGATGAAAAAAATAAGATTTTGTTATTTGACAAGGAATGACAGTCCATGACCCAGATCTAAATGCACCAGAGCAAAGGTGACACAGAAACCATAAGCATCCAAGTGGTCACATCCAGTTTCAACAAGTATTTCATACTAGATACTTGCATCTAAGTCAAACTTTAGAGTCAACGCAACCGTCCCAAGTCGACACAAGTGTTTGTAACTATAGAGGTATAATTTATAGAGGCAAATGACTATTCTAAAATCCAAATTAAATCCAATTTATGTCTGTTCTAAATATGGATCTGTGTTAGCATCAGAACTAAGTATCTTGTGTTCATTACTATTACAATATCTAGCATAACTATACGTTTTATCTTTAGCATATCTCAACATAATAAATTCAATATATATTTTATTTGAGTTTCACAAATAGTTGATCTACTTTAGAGATCATCTACTATCCTTATGCCCTGGGTTATCCCTGCCCTTTAACCCTAGATTACCCATATCTATATTTTAAGGTTAAACATTTGGTGAACCCGATTTGTATGAATGTATTTTTTTCTGATTCCTAGGGTTTCTAGTCAACTAAAGTTTTAGATTGTTGTAATTTTTTAGTTCTTGCTTATATTATTTTGCATACAACCTAGGCATAGCCCTAGATTAGGAGGTGTGCCTATTAAGCACATTGAGCTTCCCCTCCTACCACCTAATACAACTAGAACCAATGAGGACTTAATCATATGGATCATGACGATACCAATATTGAGAATGAAAAACACACTGATGAGGTTATAATAGAAGAAGATTCTGATAATGAAAACCATGAGTCTAATGCAATGAATAAACATGAGCAAATAGATCATGAGTAAGTGCAACTTATCGCATTGTTTTGTGATCATATTCGTCAAAACTCTAAAGATATTAATGAAATCATAATAACCATATTAGAAACTAAAAAATAAAAAACATAGAAGAACAAGCAGATCCATCTATTGATCATGTTATTGAAACTATGGGTCATCTCCATGTACAAATAACCTTCCCTTTGAGCACATTACTACCTCATACTTCTAATGGGGGCACATGTAATGTATTTCAACCCTTGTTCCTTGAAACTAGTATTTCTATATCTACCTTAGAAAACTTAAATCCTTCAACTCAAATACCGGTTTCAATGCCTATATCTACCCAACTTATGAGTACACCTCCTTTGGTGACTTCTCAAATGTCCAACCTAAAATATCAAGAGATGCAATCCATTATTTAAACTATAAAACTTTTGAAAATTAAAGTTATAGATATTGAATAAAAATCTATGAAATCTCCTTGTGTTATTGATTCATAAGAGGTGTTGCATAATCCTCTTGCACTAGAGATTCTTTACACCTCTTGTTAATTGGTTTTGTTGCACCTAAGTTCACATTTTATAATTGAAAAGGTGATCCTAAGCATCTTTGATCTTTCTATGCAGCATGCCTTGATTATACCTCCAATAATAAACTTTTGACCAAATTATTTTCAAGGAGTTTAAAAGATTATGCTTTAAAGTGGTTTTATGATTTACCAATTCAATCAATAAATGCCTTCAAACCCCTTGTAGATCATTTTTTAGCATACTTCTCTATTAAAATTACTGAAAAGTTTTCCTATGCCCAAATTGTAAAAATCAAACAAGGAACCAATAAACCTATCATTGAATATGTCTTAAGATCCAAAATAATGTTAGTTAAAATGACCAATCCTATGGTAGATATAGAGATTCAAGATATTTTCAAGTAAAGTTGCTTCTTCCTTTACATGAGTCCATTGTGTTTAAAAAGTTTAAATCTTCTGATGACTTATGTTATATTGTTTACAATCATGAAATGAAACTTATCTCATTAAATAAACTTAAGTATGTAGAAAATACACCAACTACATCTACATATAATACTAAGTTTATTATCAAGACAAGTTATAAGGTAAAACCTCATGTCTCTAAAAAATAAACCACCATGGTTAATGTGGTGTCACAACTTAATTGTCTTGTCTTATCCAATGCACTATGAAGATAATTAACATGCTTACCTGAGTCTCCTATTTCATATTCCCATGGCTTTTAGAGTGTCATATTATATCTTTCCCTAATCCTATAGAGGTTGATATGAGTAAACCTATACCTAGAGGGTATGATACACATGATTATTGTAGTTATCACCAAGTCCCTAGGCATTATACGAATAGATGTTTTACCTTAAAGCATAAGATCCAAGCCCTGATCGATGATCAAAAGATTACATTTGACATTCCCCCAGAGGAATCATATTCACAACGTAGTGACCACCACAAGAAGAAAATATTTGATAATCCTTTATAAGATCATTGAAAGAATTATCCAATAATGTAAATAACATATAATATGTACCCTCCTCCATCTCGTCATGAGCACCCATTGGATTATATTATTGGTACCTATACCGGCATACACCTCCTATAGTTTAGAGACCCTTCATTGCTTTCGATGACAATCAAATTATGGATGATGAATTAGATCTTCATTCCTTATTAATTCAAACATACCTTGACCACCAACCTATACACAATGTTATGATGAATTATGGTGCAAGCGATAATATTTGTACCATGACATTACTTAAGAATTTGGGTTTATAAATCATGATTTACATCCTTTGACCAAATCAATTAGAGCACTTGATGTGACATCATAACAGGTTCTTAGTGAGATTGACTTACCTTTACAGGTGGATCTTGCATATTTTTTTACTAACTTCTTAGTTATAACTTCTATGGATGTATTTAATATGTTATTGGGATAACCTTGAATACATACAGTTCGAACAATACCTTATAAAATGCATGGGTGTGTTAAATACATTCATGCCAATCATGTAATTTTAGTTTTTAGAATTCCATATGAACATCCTCTTAAGCAAGAGAAATTTATATCCATATAGTTAATTATCAAACCTCCTATGGTTATTCCTTCGAAAAAGGTAAGCAATAGGAAATTCCCTTTACTAGGTAGCCAATACTTGAGATACCTTTGCATTGGAGATCCATAGTGGGTTTCACAAAATCCTTACATATTTTGCATCATATTTAGATATCTAGAGCACCTACACATGTTCTTATTACTATTGTTTTAAATAAAATGTAGACCATTTAGCGATGGGTTCTACGAATCCCTACTACTATTTCTGTATCACGACTATAGTTATATTTTACATTCACAGAGCATAAAAATGCTATAGTGATAGATATTGCACCTATACATGCTCCTTGGTAGCATCACCAGTTTATTACACCAAGTTCAAGTTGGGGAGACATTTATAAATTTTTAAAAAAAAACTTTAAAAATTAAAAAAAAAAGCAACATTTACATACTATATTAGCTCCTTGGCATATACGTTTTCAGTTCCATGTTCGTAGATGGCATATCAATATTTATTATATAAACATGTTTCACACATATTTTGAGTGTGATTTAAGCATACATAGGTACATGATCTATGCACTTTTGGATGTTGGGTTTTCCCTCTACTCATGTCATCAAGACATTGGCAGCATCCACCTCTATGATCATGATACATCCAGGCTATATCATTCTATGGTCACTTTATATTATCATGTTTGAACCCATATATGTACTTATACATGCATTTATCTATGCTTATATATTTTTTAGTGTACTTGATATGTTATGTACTTAATATTTTTTGTTAGCACATATATCTAGGGACTAGTATGATATGATTATGTTAGTTGCTTATGCTTTCATTTATGCACTTCTTTGAATGTTTTGCCTTGATATTGTCTTGCATGTTTGAGCATTTGAATATGCTCTATTGCTTGCGACCCCTACCTTTGTTCACCTCTTTGATATTTGAATATGTAACTATTTGTTGTATGTTGACTTTAGAATAAGTAATTATTTATTTGTGTACATTTGAGTAAGTTATGTCCCTTAGATTGTGCAGTATTTGAACATGCCATTTATTTGAGATATGCTTGGACCATATTCCACATTACTTCACAGATTCAAATTGTAGTGGGGGCATATTTTGAAAATGTGTTCTCCATATTTGTCACAATTTTAGATTCAGTAGGGGCATATTTTGAAAACATGTTATTCACACTTATTCAGTATTCAACATACCCAGATTACATTGGGGACATGTTTTGGAAACATGTCTTCTATATTGACAGTTATATTGGTTTTCATATTATATTGGGGACATGTTTTGGAAACATATTCTCTATACTTACACAATTTCAAATTAGCCAAACTCCACAATTATATGATCCATATACATATTTTTGGTAGAATTCTATACATTGGTACCAATATTGTACACAGTTTCAGCATGAGATGTATCTAAGATGCATATGTTATGCAATGTGTTCTTAATATTGTAAAATCAGATAAGTTTCAAATTTTAAACACTTTTAAGAACTATCACCACCCACCAAGTTAGACTATTATGGGTTGTATTGAGTCAATTTATTGCAGTAGTCAGTTCACTTTTTGGTATGGTTGAGATGATTAAATCACTCGATCTTTCCAAGTTTATAGGTTGGACTTGATTTCATCTAGCCTCACTAATTTTATAGTGTGAGTTGACCTGGTTCACTCACACTCACGAGGTTATAAGTATGACTGGGTTGCACGATTGAGCTCATCTCAATTGTCGAGTGACAACTTGCCTTTTCTTCAAGTTTAGGGGCATGTGTCCTCCAATCTCTCTTTATATCTTTAGATATACACACAGTTCAAATTTTATATTTTGTCCTAATCTCATTTTTAGTGATTTATAATGATACATCTTTCAAATTAAATTACCAAAAAGCAAGATAGTTGCATCAATACACAGATGTACTCTTAAACCTTACTCTCATTCAATTTTAATCATTTTAATGTTTTTCAATCTTAGATTATATGCACTGATTATACACTGTAACATGCTCTTGATTGCATGCCAATCACCAATAAAACACTCAAGTTAGCTTTAAGCAAAGGCATAGTGCCCTATACACACTTAGGTACACATTTATTCTCCTTTAAACCAATAATTTCATTACTACATTAAAAGGGGAAAATGTAGACACTATTTCTAAATTATATATCACCTTAGTCTTTCACACTTGGCAAATACATATCATAGATATACCTTTAGCTTCTAGACCTTTCTTACTACCAAAAAACTCACACACTATATTTTTATATCTAATTGCTTATCTCTTAGTCCGACCAATGTTATTCTGATGACTCAGAGCTTCTATCTCACATAGAATGTTATAAACCTATTTATCGTCCATTTTTGCAAGTTCTAGACTCACCTATTTTCTAACTACCAGAACACTTGCATCCCAGTCAAATGCCTATATCGACGTAAGTGTCCTATCCCAATGTAAGTGTCTAATGCCATAAAATTATCCAATTTACAAATGAATAATATTTCTATGGTCGACCTAAGTGCTTTAATGTGAGATATTCTCCAAATAGATTGGTATAAATACTAGATCAACCCTTATTCATTCTTCACTTGAGAAATACCTAGAAACCCACAAGACAACTTATCAAAGACATTCAATTAAGCACTTGCATGAGTAAAGCTTCCCTATTTTATTCTATTTACATATCAATCATAGGGGAAACATATCTACAAGTCTGAAGTACTAAAGGAGCACTCCATGAGCCACATTTTTTAAGTTGCAAGTTAGGCCATTATTGTACTTGTTTATCACACATTGTATGAGTCACACATAATCCAACATGTAGGGGAAAAATACACACGTCTGAGGCCCTCTTTGGAGTATTGAATATGTAGGTAACACTCATTTACAGAGAGGTCTTTAGGGCAGCTCGACATTGTGTACCCACTAACCCATTTTTTTCATAACCACTACAAAGATAAAGAATTAGGGTTTGTTATTGAAAAAAGAGTGATAGTCTATGACCTAGATTTGAAAGCACCAAAACAAAGGCAACACAAAACCCAGAGGCATTTAGGTGGTCACATCTAGTTTTACCAGGTATTTCTTACTAGACACCTGCATCAAAGTCAAACAATAGTGTTAATGTAACCATTCTAGATCAATGTAAGTGTTTTCAACTACAGAGGTATAATTTATAGAATCAGAGGATTGTTCCAGAATCTAGATTTAGTCCACTTGCTATCTATTCCAAATCCAAAACCGTGTAAGTATCGAAACAAACTAAGTATATTATGTTCATTATCATTGCAATATTTAACATAGCTATACTTTCTATTTTTAACATATATCAACATAATATAGTCAATATATATTTTATCTATGTTTTGTAAATAATTGACCTACTTTAAAGATAATATACCATGGGTTAGATATACAAACAAATGTAGATATGAGTTAAATATAATAACTATAGTGTTATTCGAGTACAACATACATTTATTTTGCAGTACCCTATGATATTCCATAATATCATAGGTTCCTAACTACATAACACATAAACTAAACTTATGAATTTCAAGACTCAATTAGCCCATACAAATAATAAGCAAACAGTAAAGTATTATACTGCCTGGGTATATTTTGCATACAAACATATAAGGGTATCTCAACATCAAAACATGAATCATGATACACCACTATTTACTAAGTATAACTATTTATTTAACACACTCATAGTATGAAATTCTCACAAGTATCCCGTACTGAATGTATATGACTAATAGTCTTTCACAATACTAATAGTGAGTTAGATAAACTTGTTATCCTATTAACTCATTTGCTTTTAAGAGATTGTTCCAAGGGTTACAGTTCCTGATTCTTATGAAACATAATCACTTTTTTAAATCATCTAATAAATTACATGTTTAATCCCTATATGTCAGTACTTGCACATCCTAACGTGCACTGTATATAAATATTCTATTACCATGCAATTTCTAAACCATGGTTTAGCATTTTAGTTGTAACTACTAAGCATAGAAATCAACAAATGAAATAGTTATAAATACATAAAATGTACTTTGCATACCACATCTAGAAGAACCAAATTTTCATTTTTCTGAAACACAAGTAATATAGTTTCACAATCAGTTTATATTGGGGATTTACGATCAATCATTTTGATAAACTAACTTTAATCGATCCTTTAAATTTTTAGTTAATAATTCATCTAGGAATATTAATTAAAGGAATCTACCCACATTCTGATTGTACTATAAGTCATAACCACATAACTTGATATATTGTCAAACTTTATGTAACGATTTTTTAATAAATAAGATATTTAAAAACTCTTCAAGGTTTAACTCTCAATAGAGGGTAATTATGTTCAAACATTCAACTCTAAGGTTTATCCACTCTACGTTTGACAAAACTAATTTATGAAATCAATTTTCATGGATCGAAATGTTTTACGATTCTTTTATATCCCAAGTGATAAGTAATCTAATGAAATATGTCAAATTAGATATCAGTAAAATACATATATATTTTAATGAAAATATATTTAAACATATGTGCCTTGTTATGTACCAAATTTAATACCAACTCTGGTGGTAGAATAATTCTCAAAAAGATAAGCCCAATAAGATTATTGATGGATATATATATCATAGTGAGATATTAATAACATATTAATACAACATACATATTAATAACTTTATTAATACATATACAAAACTTAAATCCTTTCATAATTCTATATATATTAAAATATATAGATTAGTATATATTTACCCATTATTTAAAATATAGTTACCTATATAAAATCTATATTGGATATTGGTATACTATATTATACCCAATTATATTATTCTATAAACCATTTTGTTCTATACCAAAACAATTTATTATTCACGATTTTCATTATACAACAAATGGAGGAAATTATATATATTACAACTTCCATATTTTTTGGTTAGCACTTGAACATAATTATTCTAAAATCCATGGATTCATAATTTAGCAATCCTCTATTAGCTATCGGTTTATGTATTATATATATAAATATTTCAATATTAAAAGAGGATATTGCACTCTAATGTATATATAGTTTATATATAATTAAGCATTTTGATCAGAGACTCAATGATAAAGTAAATTTGATTTATTTATTCTAAAAATTTCAGCTATGTAACTAAATCCAATTTACTCTTAGCACTAATAAAGAGGATTAAGAATGGTCTATTTATTCTAAAAGTCCCACCATTAAGGTAAAGGGCGACGCCTTCTAGCAAATAAGAGCATTAATATAAATAAGTAGATATATTAATAATTATCTAAAATGCTCAGCATGCTAGAAAATAAAACATCAGATAATAGAATGACACCTTAGATAAAATACATAGACCAGTTTAAGTGTGACATCATCTATATAACTGGAAAAGGTAAAGTCGATGCCATGCAGGGAACTTCCAGCTTTTAGCAAAAGACAACAGTGAGATCATGTATATGGGTTGACGCCTCAATTATAAATTCACGCGCTGAATAAATATAAATATATCGAGAGACGCCTATAGATATACAATGACCCTATAAAAATAATGGTTATTTATTAATTTCTCAGAGCATGTCTCAAAAAGATGATGCTATCACTGTTTCGGAAAAATTAATATTATTAGAAGACTTTAATATAATTAAGGCATGTTCAATAACAGTTCAAAAATTCTTTTAATCGTTAGAATCTAATTTAAATATCCACCTTCTTCATGGTGGTGTTGGTTTTCTACAGGTGAATTCTCACCAAAAGTTTAATTTATGCATTGGTAGTTCGACGCCTGGGAACAAAGGAAAATATATGTTGCAGACTTGATAGAGTTTGAGTATTTATTTTTATTTTCTACTCAAACATGCATCAAGCAAACATTAAATCATTATGCTAAGCAAAAAATTAATGGACTAAGTGATTAATAGAAAATCAATTTACAACACCTACCTAGTAATCCTATCTTCTTATGAAAACCTTGTCACTTACTTCCTTTCTGATCTCCTCTCCAAAGTTGTATCCCTCTTCTCTCACCTCTTCCTCCTTTCTCATTTTCAATACTTGTTATTATTTTTCCTTCTATATCATTTTTGTCCCCTTGACTCTCCACCTATGTATGATAGGCGCAGGTCTTCCTTTTTGTTTTTAAGAGAGTTTTATTTATTTTTATACTTTTCCTTTTTCTTTTTAAAAAAACAATTCTTTTATTTATTTATTTGTTTGTTTTGTCTTTTTATTTTAATCATTTAAATGTATTTATTTCTATATTTAATCTCTAATTTTGATTTTGATTTTATTTCATGAAAAATAATTATTTATCTATTTATTTAGTTTTTAAAATAATATGGAATTTTAGATAAACATATTTGGTAACTCGAACTCAAATAATACTTATCCACTATGTCCCGATTAAACATTTAAATATCTCTAAATAATTAAATGGCAATTTTCAAAGTATAAATACTTTGTATTTTAAACTTTTACCTTTATGTGTATTAATGGCACGACATTTCCCTATACTAGAAAACCATAAAAAACAATATTCTAAGCACAAATTAAACACACGATAATTAATTAAATGCATTTATATCATAACTAATTACTGTGTGTGTGTAAGGTTCTGTCATCTCTCTATCAATTTGCAATGTCTCCATCTACAATACCCTCTTTGATGATGCTTTCCCTCTGATACGCTCGAGGAAAGAATTCTCATGCGTCCACCTCACAATACGTAAATAAGTAGATCTTTTCACATGATAATCATAAGCAATAATATATATAACTGAATCACTATATTAATGTGCTTAAAATATAAACGCAATCATAAACTAGTTCACAATAAGCAATCATGTATTAACATCTAACTAAGCAACATTCTATTATCTCAAAATAGCATAAATCTCAAGCTTAGTCAAAAATATATTCAAATCTAAATTTATTAATTACAGTTATCCATAGATAATCTAGCAAGTTTATATGGTGAAGAATCAGGATGTGACATCTATAGTCATCCTTGGGTGCTAAGTTTGATGAAAGAGCATACCAACTGAAAAGAGTTAGTACGATCAGGAGTCACGAGATTTATTACGCACTTCATCACATAGCAAAGCATTTCAGCCTCCCTAACATCTCTTAGGCAAATCTCTATGAGCACACGCTGGATGGAATCTCATAATAGCAAGAACACCTATGGACAAAAGGTCAAGAAGACCAAATTTTGTGATGGCTTTGAAAAAACCATGGATGAGGTTATAAAGGTACTTTGGAATTAAATTTTTTTAGTTAAGATTTTTTTTATTTTTAAATAAATAACTCAAATTTATCTTAATTTAAATTTTAAAATTATGCGTTAGTTGTTTTTAGGTGTCAGAGCCTCTGGTTAGAGTTATCTGTTTAGTGGATGGAGAAAAGAATCTGATGGGGTATTTGTATGAGACCGTGGACATGGCCAAGAAGAGCATAGCAAATTTTTATGGGCAAAATAAAAAATAACATGAGCCCATTTAGATCTTGATTGATTGTAGATGGAACAAGTAGCTCCATCGACATATACATGTAATGTCCTCCTATTTGAACCCCAAGTTTTTCTTTACGAATTCATTTAGGGCAGATGAGGAGGTCATGGATGGTCTAAATACATACATAGAGAGGATGGTGGTTGACGAAACCACTAGAGACATAATTTTGGATGAGCTACATATTTACAAGTGCATAAAGGAGTTTTTTCTCCACCTCTATGCAGTCGAAAGAGAACGATCCATCAACCAGGAAAAAAATTAATTCAAATTTAATCATTTATGCTTGTCATTGTATCATTGTAATTAATTGTCATTATATCATTGTAAAGTCATTATTTATTTATAAATGCACACCTAGTTGACTAACAAAGTTATAAATCTCTCATTGCAAATTTGTGGTGGGAAGATTATGGTGCAAGGACACCAAATCTTCAAAAATTAACCATCTGCATCTCGTCCCAACCGCGTAGCACTTTTAGGTGTGAAATAAATTGGAGCATGTTTGAATCCATTCACATAAAATAGTGCAATTCGCTGACAACACAATCCCTCAATGACCTTGTGTTTGTGCGATACAATCTTTTCTTTTATGTGAAACAAGTGGAAGGGATAGATAGTCAGAGGCAATGGATTTGGATGATACTAATCCATATTTAGATTAGATCGTTGAGTCTAATGATGTGCCTCAGGAGCCCATGTTTCTTGAGGAGGTCACAAATTTAGAGAGGGAAGTAAAAGAAGTTATAGCAATAAGGGAAGCAGAAACATTTGGAGGGATGGGTGAGGATTTGGGGTTAGATGATATGTTTGTGGATGATGTTCTAATGGAGTAGTATTTACCTTCTAATTTTAGGGGCAACAGAGGAGTTGGAGAAAATAACTTCCATAAGCCATTTTAGTCTTTTTTTGTTTAAAATAAAACATTTGGCATTCACATTGTATTCTTATTTGCTTAAAAACTATATTTTATGAATTTATATATATTTTTAAAGTGGCTATAAAAGTGCTGAGTAATTGCTGAGTCCCAAGTACATATCACAATTTTTAGCTGTCGAGTATCTGTAATTCCCACATTTTTCTACTATTATCCTCACAACCACCAATGAATCCAATACAGGCTAAAGGAGGGGAAAGAAATCAAATTACAAACTGAAATAAGCAAAAATAGGTTGTATGGAAGTCTCAAGAGGCAAGGAGGATGGAAACAAAGATCTATCATAGCAAATGCTAAGAGAAATTACTAGAGTGAAAGAAAGAGGATAAGAACAAAAAAAAATGCAATTTAGATGCCAAACACAAATAAGATTGAGATAAAGACACCTTAGAAATGAAAAAACAACTGAGAAATAAGGTCATGGAAACTACGTAGAACCCTTGGGATGCTTCTAGAATGTGAAAAGAGACAAGGCTTATACATGGTTTCAAAACAAGCAAATAAAGCTTGCAAAGCTCAAGGAAAACCCATGAAAATAGGAAGGTTGAAGATGCTAGAGGGAGATGTAAGTGGCTTTTCATTAACACTTTGTGTACCACCTAAAAGTAATCTATGAATACAAACTTAATAATCTAAATCAGATCTATTGATTAAGTGATTGATATGATTTCTAATGAAATAGGGTGTGTGCATCTGATCATAATATTCTTCGAATGAATTAAGTAGATCTCAAGGACGGAAGGGAACTGTCACGTCACCTTGTAAGGTGGTAGTAGGTGTGCATCTGATCATAATATTCTTCAAATGGATTAAGTCAATCTCGAGGACAGAAGCGAACTATGTCATGTCACCTTGTAAGGTGGTACATATAAGAGGGCAATTTTTATTTTAAAGCCTATAAACATATTTTTCAACATTAGGTACGGAGTCCATATTTAGGAAGCTTCTTCATCACTCATTAGACATAATGAATCCTGAACAACATGTCATGGAAATAGAATATTTTCTCAATCAATATGAAATGGATCATTAGAATATTTCCTCAAAAAGTAATAGCATAGTTTTCATCTTCTTAGAGTGGTGTTATATCCAGAAACACCGGTGATTGTTGAAAACTTAAAACTTCTTTTTAAAACAAACTTAAAATGTAGCATTTTTTTTCTTTAAAAGAACCTTTCCTTTTTTAACCCATCCTTCAAGATATATACTTTAATATTTGGCTGTGATTCTAAGTTGGGAGACCAAGGTTATAGGAATAATGTATGGCAGCTATACAATGAGCTATTCTATCTGTAATTACAAAATATAATGAAAGCAATTTCAATAGAAATATTTGGGTGTCATTTATTTTTGTTATTTTCTACTAATGACAAATAACGAGGTGAAGAAATTGTTTGTAGAAACTTCAACATGAGAGAACATGTGGAAGATGTGAATTTAACATGTACTTTCTATCCCATATGAAGTATTGTTATTGCTATATTAGATGATCATCTCTGCAATCCATAAATTTTTACAAGAGGAATTCTTAGTACGAACGGGATTACATAAAATATCAAGTTTAGAGTCAATCTTTGTGACCCATCATTAGGATGAACCATAATGATTAACAGAACCAACAATGCATTCTGCTACATTCTGATCTTCCCTGCCCCTAAGGTAAGGGCTGTATACAACAATTGGGCTTCTCACATTATACTTGTCATAGTTCCAAGTTAATGCACCTGCTAGCATATTTTCCTCGAGTAGACCTCCACCTTGAACTTTCACGGTATAAGACAACTTTTGGTTCAAAGATGTGAAAGATAGAGTATCTAGTGTTACCTCCACATCCACTCCTAAGGGTGCAATTATCATAGACTCATATGCAGATTCTATCGGTCCAACATTAGTCATGGTTCTAGGAAATACAACAGAAAATGGCTTGCCTACCTTAGCAAGAACCATCATGGAAAGATAATTGAGTTGCCTCACTCCTCTAAGCTTATTTTTAGTCGCATTAAAGGAGCAGGCACTATTGTCCCCTGTCACTAATCACAAAGTTGTAGTGTTGTAACCTTGGCTGCACATCATATTGATGTAAGAATTTACATTTGGAGCCAAAACCGAATTTTTCATCCTCATTTCCATTGATCTTATCATTCAAAGGATGTGC
Source organism: Torreya grandis (assembly GCA_037957365.1). Classification (NCBI taxonomy): domain Eukaryota; kingdom Viridiplantae; phylum Streptophyta; class Pinopsida; order Cupressales; family Taxaceae; genus Torreya; species Torreya grandis. The sequence goes on along the minus strand of JARHVA010000910.1, from coordinate 1,908,466 downwards.
TACAAAACATATTGATGATGATTTAACTTACATCATAACATATTGATGATAATTTTACTTTCTTCGGGATCTACAAGAGTGGGTTATTCTAAAGTGTTATGGTCCATGGCATAAATCTCTAATGTGATTAAAAATATAAGGTATACTATGATTCTTAAAAACCATCCTTATATAACTTTTGTTCAAGCTCAAGCCCACTTAGCTAGACCCGAGTTTTCTTACAGTTAGGTTTTCTTAACTTGTTAATCTATTTGCAAAACCTTAGTAAGAAATACATGAACCATTCATTTTAGAGATCTTTTAAAAGGTTTTGTTTAATTATTCAATTCTTTTTAAAGAAGTATAAACCTCAATTACATAACCTCTATAAACTCATAGGGCCCATACCTTAAATGTCCTCTTGGCTAATACAAGGTGCCCAGGAGGCCTTGAGGAAGAAACCTGATTTATGGTGTTAAACTCAATATTCTCTTTGGCTAGAATCTCTAATAATTAGACTTGAGAAAACTCTAACTACAGCTCTGGAACAATATGATTTTTCTGAAGCCCCTCCTTTATCAGACCAATTAGGTGGAGTATTTAATCCTTTGATTCTTTGAAAACTCAAAAAATTAAACTCGAGAAATAGTCAAAAGAGTTTTCTGGAGCCCCCATTCATCATACCAACTAGGTTGAGTTCTAATCCTTTTGACTCTTTGAAAACTCTAACAATTAAGACTTGAGAAAAGTTTAACTACAGCTCTGGAATAGTTAATTTTTGCAAACCCCATTTATCAGACCAACTAGGTGGAGTATTTAATCCTTTGATTCTTTGAAAACACTTTACATTGAAAATAATCGATGATTTAACTCTAGAGAAGGGATGTATTGCTATGATCCCTATGGTCATGAGAGAAGACTTAATAGCAGTTGGAGACTAGTGGGGATGAAAGGACTTTACATACGCTACAGCTCTAGTGGCATGAAGACATGCCATGGATGTTTCAGATTTTATATTATAATCTACAAGCCTTGTATCCTCTGAGTCCCTTAAGGGTGGTACAACCTTTGATCAGGCAGCCAGGATACTCCAGGGGTAGTGATGTTAGGCTTGCAAAAGTAAATATGAGATCAATTAGTTAATGTAATCACAACAGACAGAAAAAAGAGATTATCAAGTTTTAAGAGTGTTACCTTGAGAAGGCTTGGTGCAACTAGACTTGGACCTCGGGAGGATAAATAAGCTACTAAAGTGCAAGTACACTATTGAGAGTAACACTTCATAATATTTTTGCAAGAGGTGTGTTGCAATGGAACACAAAGACAATTTAAAATTCAAGAAAAAGAAATCCCTTCAATTTTAAAAATATTTAATTTCTAAAAAAATAGCTTGATTAGATCCATGTATACAAACTAGAAAAGTAGAAGAAGATAGTGACTATGGAAGTTGACATTCTTGGGGGAGGAAATGGCCAAGGATCTGATTATGTTATTTTCCCATTTAACTTATGAAACAATTTTAGTGGCCATTGTATTCCAAGTTAAAACACTCGTATGTGTGCGCATGCACACACTCCATTTGAACAATGAAAACACGAGGCTTGAGCCAACAAGGGCTTATATTTCTTAAAAACAACATGGATGTTTAACACAAATAGGCTAATTACAGAGCGTTCTTAATCTTTCCCATACTTAGCCATTATTCTGCATTGTTTGATTATATTTTGTTAACACCACATTATGCCTTACATCCTTAAGATTGATTGTGGTGAATTTAACAGAGATACATAATCTTAGTACTTCACTAGCAATTATAATGTGATAAACATACTATCCCTTAAAAGAGTTAAGATTTAGTGGTTTTACATTTATTTTACAGTGACCACAAGCTGGGGGAGTCTTGATTTCCATAGTTTCTTAGGATTTATAGGCTAATAGGTTAAAGCATGAGACCTACTAAAAATATGTGACAGGTGTCAAATTTTCAGTTGGTGGAAATTTTATTTAGAATACTTAATTTTTGGCTTTACTATGTAATTGCTGACCTCTTTAAACCCCTGGTTTAGTCTTTTAGTAAAATTCTAAGCAAATAGTACACAAATTCATATGCCCCAAGATTGGGCTATACCAACATTTATTACTATTTGTTTCTAAAAAAAATCATGAAGACTAAAAATATCGACATACAAAAATTGAAAAAACTCGTGTGTCACCTCGCCTCCTTTGAAGAATAATCTCTAGAGGTATTGGGGGCATTGCCAACATATATTAAAGGATATAGTTGTTGTCACATATAATAAGTATTTATAGACATTCCCTATAATAAAACCGCTTTTTTTTTCAGTTCAAGGTAAACACCTATCAAGTATGTTCATCTAACATATAGATCGAACAAAATGGAATGTCTCTGTCACTAGCTACTAGTGTCTTTGTATACTATGAAATAAAGGAGAAGACAATAATGAAAAATATAATACTTTACTCTAATAGGTATGAGAAAGGAAGGTTCTTTATCACAATGAGAATAATCTTCTAATTTACTGAGCTTTGCTGCTATGCCACTAGCTAATTAAACAAAACATGTTTTAGAACTTAAAAATATGATTCAAGTCACTTGAAAGTGAATATAGTAGAAATATGCTTTTACAAAAAAAATTATTTAACTGGTAAATCTATTGCAAATCTTTTTATATTTAGCAAGGGTGGAAATCAATGTTCTATACACCCAATTTGTCAAGTAGTAGACAAGACATGAACACTTATAATAATGACTTTCTTAATTATTATCTGTGGACTATCACAAATTGGTCCACCATTTTATTAATTTTATCTTGAGCATCTCTACGACTAGGTAGAATTGAATGCCTATTAATTATTTCTTAACTATGGTTAGGAATTGGTAGAGATAGATACGATGCCAGTACCATCTTTGCGAGGCATCTACTAATCGATTTTTGGATTCAAGGAAAGTTTCAATAGCTCTTCTTACTAAGTGTCAATTTTGTAATGTTTTCTTACCATACTACAACAAGGGTCTTTTGAGATAATATTAGAGACAATACTTAAATAAATCATCTCAAATTGAGACAAAAAATATTGTGTATTGTCTCTAATATCGTGTCAAATTGAAACAAAAAAAAATTGTGTAGTCTCTAATATCATCTCAAAGTGGGTGTATCTAATTATTGTCTCACTAGAGACAATATAGAATAATGTTTATTATCTCTTGAGAGACAATATCATTTTTGTCTCTTCAGAGATAATATTATTTTTGTCTCTCTAGAGACGATAAAAAATACTATTTTTTTTGTTTCTCAAGAGACGATATCTTTTTAATCCAAACTATTGTCTCTCAAAAGACAAAATAAATTTAATGAAAAATTAATAATAATAATAATAATAAATAAATTTCTTTTAGTTCAACCAATCAATAAATATCATCATTGACACCAAAACATCTAGTGATTAGTATTAATAAATAAAAATAAAAATAGAAAACAATTTGGATGGAATAATCTTGTGCCCACAATTTGTAGGTCTACAAGCATTTTATTATGCCAAAAAAACAAATATAAAAAGGGTGCCTAAATACTGTTAACCCTTTAGAATGGTAAAAGGATGAGCTTCAATAGATTTCAGCAAAATCCATTCCTAAATCTGTGATTCATCTCAACACTCCATGATCTCAGGGTTTTTTAATCTTGTTGTCCCAACTTTCTTCTTCCTTTGTTGATCCTTGTTCATACTTGATTCCATTAAATATGACAAATAACATGGACTTTACAACATTGATAGGAGCCACACGTTAATATTACTTTCAAAGGGGGCCAATGATTACATTAATATAAGAGAAATGAGTCATTCAAATGTTTTTTTGAATGAAAAAAAAAGGCAAGCAAAACCAATGGTGCAAAACCATTTCTTTGACCTTTTTTTGTAACTTTGTATAGCAGCAACAGTCATACCAAATAATTCCAAAACATTGCTTTCAGTGCTTTAAGTGCCAGAACCTTGATGCTTTTTTGGAAGAATCTCCTTTGCTATATGTATGGTTTCCTTCAAATGGTCAGAAAACTTTTCAAAGATTTCTATGTAATCCTCTCTTGAAATGTGGTACTCTTAAGCCATGAAATGCCCACATACACTCTAAAGTTGCATTCTTTTGATATAGAGACTGTTTTCAACGTTTTTCCTTACTTGGAGCTGCAAAGACATAAAAAATGGATGTCACATTTCTTTCAAACCAAAATTTCCGTACTATGTGATAGTAACAAATCAAATGAAAAAATTAGTCTGTTAACCCTCTCATAATATCTAAGTCAAGGGTTAGTAGGTGGAACTTGAGAGTTTATGCAAATCTATATGAAGCACCTAAAAATGGTCACCAAATGGGACACCATGAAGGGTTAGAACTCCCTCAATAACCCATCCATTTCCATTATCAATAATTGAATTTTGTTGAGTACTTGTGACCCCCACACCAAACCCTGAAATATTTATTCAACTTGTAGGTCAACACTATCTCTGATATCCATTTGGCTTGTAAGTTTCCCAAGGTGTAGTTCTATAGTCAAAGCAACTGTATTTCTCAATTATCTTCTTGTCTAAAAGAGTCCCCTCAAACAACTCCACGAGTGAATCAACCTCTCAAAGTAGCAATTGTAAAACCATGCAAATAAGGCATTTGACCAAGAAAATTGAACTAAATAAATAATTGTTGCTTCCCACTGACTATAACAAGCATTAAGTTTCATGGTCCATTAAATCACTAAGCTAGCATGCTATTAGGAAATAAGCAATAACAGTTTGTTATAAATAGCCCAAAAACCACCATATGTTGGAAATAATGTATGGTAGAAGAACACCTCATGAATTTAGATACTCACAATAAAAGGCAGAGTCCCTAAATGAACCTTAGTCATGTTGGTCTCTTCCACTCCCAGAAAATATCCAAAATCTTCATTTCAGTGGTCTGTTGAGTCTGTTGGTTCCTCCTCATCTACTATTTGCATCTTTTGCTTTCAAGAGAAGCGCAACTTGTAATCTTGTAGTCCACACTTTCAAAACTTGAGTGTAATACAGTTTGCAGCCATGCAAATTTAAGGATTAAGTTCAATATCTGCAATATGGTAGGTGTTTTATCATTTTAAAAAATCAAGAATTTTAAAGATGAGATAATAGGATTTAAGCTTCTTCAAAGTTACAAATATAAATTGAGACAATGGTATACCATAGATATAAAGTAAATGAATTTTCAATTTATGCTCAAGGATATCCATCATAAATACACAAATTACAGACAATTTTAATTGTGACAAGATATTCATAAATACACCATAGAAATGTCTTTTATAATTACCTCCTATTATATGCCCTCCAAGATCCTTACTCATTGTGAAGACTATGAAATAAACTATGCACTGATATTCCTTAGCGATGGCATCGTAATTATTGAAACTGCGCTCAAATTGAAATCAAGTCAAGACAGTTTGATTTAAATCACAAAATGCATTATGATTATTTGACGATTAGGGATAGAAGCAAAGATTTAGGTCAAGTAGACTTCAAGTGAGGGGGCATTTAGTTATGTAATTAACAATGTGGTGACGCACCTACAACCCTGTAGGAAGGTGTGGTTTAACACTCTTCTCCAATAGAAATCTTTATCCAAACTCCTAGATATCAAGAGAAAGATCTATACAATGTAGGAAAGACTGTTATTGATCATCTAGTATGGAAGAGGAAATAAAATAAAATAAAAAAATTCATATAAGGAGCCAAATTGAATCTAAAAGTATTCTTATCTGCTTGTTCCATAGTTATATATGCTCCATATCAAAGAGACTGAAATTTCTTATTTTTACCTTGAGAACTTTATTTGCAACCTTAACTTGTTCCAACAATAAAATTATCTTTAACACTTTGTTAATCATATCTTTCTTTGGACTTAGCTTGTGACTCTCAACATCTCTTACACTTGGATGTGAATATGTTGAATCCCAGCTTTTTGTATTTCCAAATCCACATTTCGTTTTCCTATGAATGGGTGTCTCCATACAATATCAAGTGGACTAGGAGGTAAACAATAAAAATAGATTGTAAATTTGCTTTTATTTACCTTGTTCTAACAATGTTGAACATATACAAAATTCTAATCCCTATGTATTTCTATGATTCCTATTGTATTCTTTCAAGAACAACATAAATATGCCAATGACCACGTCTATTTTACTATCTGTTTGTGGGTGAAATGAGATAGATCTGTTACTAATTGGAACATATGTATCCTCTTCATCCCGTATTGGGCAACACACACAATGGCATTATATTATTATAACTTATATTTTGTTTTTGTTTATGTGAAGCTAAGCATTTTTTGTTTTTGAAGGAGCAGTGACTACTACCTGAGTCTCAAATGGCTTGGTGTATAACATGTCTACTTCTACGACTTTCATGTGGTAGTTCACAATGCTGAAGAATACTTCATCATTAAGCATCAAATGGGGATCAAGTTGTTACTGAAATTGTTGTGAATCAACCCTGGAGACATCATGAAAATTTAACAGGACACTGCAAACTAACATTATGTTGACGTTGATTTTGAAGTTGTGTATGCCATCAAGATATTCAAACTATTGACAGGAGGCAATCCTATTGATGAAATTTATGTGAACAACTCTGAAAGCTGAAATGAGCACGAGATAGTATACAGACAAATTATTGTTGTGAGTGAAATAGTATTTGTTGTGGATCAACGCTGAAATCAAAATTTTGAAAGCTAATAGGAGACGGTAAATTGATAACGTGTTGAAATTGATACTGAAATAGTTCTAGATAAAATGTCAAATCATTCAGGGTTTTAACAACAGGAGGCAAATGCAAGGAGTTTTGTTATGGAAAATTGCTACAAATGACCTCTGAAAGCATCTTAAAAGGCTATCTATAAAAATTGTTCTTGAGATGAAATTGTTGTGGCTATGGATCAATGAGAGAAAACAGGGCAACCTTGTTGCATTTGAAAGCAAATTTGGTACCCATGCCTGGTTGTCTTTAAGGACTAATTACATTGTCATTAGTTTGACTGCCAAAAGCAAGATTTATATTTCAGTAGAATCGGTCAAGGTGACCATGCAGACGCTGATGCAGCTCGGTGAATAGAGTTGATTTTAAGTAAGCGTGAATTTTTAGACTAACAGAAATATTAACCTTTGATGAGTACATTCATCTATGGGGATAAATATTGTCAAAATTTTCTTTAACTATTGCATTTTATAGAAAATTTTAAAATAACGATAAATAAAATATTTTTTTTATAGACCCTGAGGAGAATTGTTTCTTCCCAATGTTTAATATTTTCATATAATATCAAATATGTCAAATTTTCAAAATTATCCTAGGCGCTAAAATTATCCACGTTTGTCAATAGAGTCGAATCCCATATGGTGTTTCCATGACCACACTAAGAAGGGAAAGAAATATTCTGCCCCGACGCTGTTTGCAAGCAGGGATTTGATGAAGTAACAACATGGCCACTTCAAAAGAAAAATAAATAAGGAAAATGAGGTTGCAATGGAGTCGGAACCCCTATGGTGTTTCCATGACCATATTGAGAAGGCAAGGGAATACTTTGCCCGAACGGAGTTTGCAGGTTGGAATTAAATGTAGAAATAACAAGGTCGCTTCTTCTTTCAGCCTAGCTGACATTATTCGGCTCCTCAATTCTTGCAAATTTAAAAGAAGAAATAAGGAAGATGAGGCTGCATGTTAAAAAATAAAGAACAAACTTCAGCATGTCATACTGTATTACTCACTGAAATGGTAAACTGCCTCCATGCGGCATTCACATAGAATCTAGTTCTTGTACAACTTAAGAGGCATACGTAGACCCAATGGTCTGCATACCCTGTCTGCTTGGATCTCTCGTACATTTTGCTAAAATTTTGGACAGAGTAGTAATCAATGAACAATCCTTATTCCCCACTAGTGTCCTACAAATTTTACACATTCCAAAATATTACATGTACAGCTCAATCTGATTTACACTTCCATCCTCGCTGATTTTTTTGGGCCACTATAAAGCTCCACCCATTTAGATAATGTCATGTCAATCTGGCCATAGTCCCTATAAGTTTCTTTAATTTTGTGTCTTGTTTGAATATTTCTAAGGGAAATTAGTTAAATCTCAAGAAACCCATGGGCCAAAAGTTCTTAAATTGCTTCTGTTTATTCATTGGCATTGTCCTCCACTTGCTAGCAATGTGTCTAGGGGGAGAAACAACCAGATTCTAGGAGTTTAAGGTCCGTAAAACACCCAAAAACTTAAGTTTATATGCATTTTGCATTTAGCATTGCATTATTTAGAGAGACAAAAAACTTACTGTCCATAATATTAGGGTTGAAGACTTTTGGAAATAATCGTGTAAATAGTTTTTATATCAACATTTTGGATCACACTCTGTGATCCATCATCAAGATTAATAAGAAGAAGTCTTATCATTAATCTTGATAATGGATCACTGAGTGTTATCCAAACCTTAATATAAAAGCTCTCTACACACTTGTTTTCAAAAGTCTTTAACAGTGATGCATTAACCTGTATTATCATTTTTTATTTAAAATAAATCAGTTGTTATGTTGACATCAAGCTAATATTTTTTATAGTTATGTTGGTATCATAAGTTTGAATAGTCCAATATAACTTGTCTACTAATTTATCATTGGATTAGCAAAGAATGGAAAAGATCAAAGTCCAACATTTTATTGTATTAGGAGGAAGCTATTTGTGAAAATAATTACAAGGGGTAAGCATTTAGTTTGCTCATTGTTTGTATGACTCATTCACAGGGCCAAATAAGAGCCATCACAAAGGTTTGTAAAATTTCCACCGATGTAATAGTCAATGGAATATACCCTAGGCTAATAGAAAGTCATTAATTGCCAATATCCTAATGTTTAATGAGGCTCAGAAGAGCCTGTCTTTCATGAATGATCTCAAGAGCTTGGCAAATAAGCAAAATCCCATCAATGTGCCTATGAATATAAATAGATGTTTTCTTAAAATAAGACGTCAGCTGCTAAGAAAACTTGGCTATTGATTGTAGGGATTAACAACCAAAAAATGAAGCAAACATGATCTTTCAAGCAAACCCTTTTTAATGGCAAGGCTGAGATGGAAAATCAAAATAATAAATGATGAAATAATGCCCATTGGAGTGTAATTGATATAAGTATATTTTTTTGGTGAATAGGCTGCTTCGAAGAAAGTTTAATAGCCATTCATTGAGAGTATGAAATAGTGTCTCTAGATTTAAGAAAATATAACATTAATTTGATGTGTGAGACCTGAAATTATTTAGACAGTTGACTCCGGAATACTCAGAATATGACACACTAAATTCTCACTCATAAAGTAAAAAAACAAAAATAAAACATTATTTTGCTTTGTAGAGTTATGCTAACTATTTTTTATTATTATTCAAACAATAATAGGCATCCTACCATTTTTGTTTGAGCAGTAGCAAAGAATGTCCATTAAAAGAGTAGCAATCCAAGACGTTGGGTCCTCCTCCATTTTGAAGACTCTGACTGATCACTTTCTCAGTATTTGTATTCCATCATTCACTACCTGCATACACTGAATGAATGAACATCTTAACATTATGAATTAAAAGGATATTCAAAGATATAGATAAAGTTAGAAGCCATGTTTATAAGTATTCCCATACACTGATTGAGTATCATTGAAACTTTCTAAAGTTTCCTGCAAAACATTCATAATGGTAGAAACTATCATGAATGAAGAATGTAAGTGAAGGATGTGATAAACCATACAAGGATCATTCCATCAAGTTTATACAAGGCTGGAAGATTGATATAAAGACACGCTTGCTTACCATAACTTGTGACATAAAAAACAACGTTACTATTTACTCATTTGTAAGCACCACTTGCACTTTAAACAGACATGTCAAATTCAGACTTGAACATCAAATTGGAACGGCCATTTAAACACATAGGAAAGTGATTAAGTTGCTACATATAAACTACTACCATCTGGAGAATCTTATAAGATGGGACTAGATCGACAACATTATCACTAACACATAGTAGCTAGTCCATCTCTCCTTGCAACATCAGTTTCTTCTCTAAAGCCAAAGGTTCTAATATCCAGGGCTATCTAAAAATGGTGGCTGCCATAAATATCTAGTTATTATGAATTAGTTAGACATAAGAGGACACAAGTTTTACCTAAAATAAAATAACGTAGGAAAACTACAGCCTTGTCTCAACTGCAAAATCAGCAAGATTACAAGTTAAGTTCTCACTTAAAGCCACCAAGAAGAGGGGCGTTATATCAACACTACAACAATGCTCTTCATCACCAATGGTCATGTATAACAGCGTTGAGGAAGAAATGGTTTACAAGGCACTACCGGTATTAAAAAAACTTGCCAGTACTATTGTTCACAAACAGAATGGCATAATCCTGCATAAGTTGAGCATATAGTTTTGTATAAATAGTGCTGCTTACAAACAAAATGGTATTTGTCTCATAAGTTAAGGATTTAGTTCCACTATATTATTCTCTATCTACATCTTAGAGATTTTCATTCCACTATAAATCTTCTCTATCTACAGCCACAGGTAACAGCTTAGAGTTAGAATGACATTAACTGATCAAACCCTAATTAATACTACTATAAACCATTGTTACCTGTATTTATTTACCCACTATTCCCTAAATAAGGATACAAAGAGCATCTTGAAAACAGAGTCATGATTCTGCACTGTATTTGCATATTGACAACAAAAGCTTGGACTATAATGTTGAATCTCTTAAAAGAAATGTCTAGTTCTGCAACACTTATTATGATCACAACATATGCATCAAAGTTACCAAGGATTGCACTAGCTAGATGTCAAAAGTTTCATTTCCTGAAGCTAAGAGATGCAGATATATATGCCAAACTTGAGATGACTGCAGCTGCAGAGAGTGTTGACATTGAAGAAAATTCTTTGCACTTGATCATTGCAACGGCAGATAGATCCTTAAGGGATGTTGAGATCACATTGGTTGAATTGAGCCTTCTTGGGATAAATGTAACTAAATCAATGGTTAACCAAATTGTGAGTATTCACTCTACTTATGTGACAATTCATTGCAAATACAAGTGATTAGGATACAACTAACATATATTTTTTCAAATTAAAATTGCTTATCTATTATCATAGTACCTTTCAAATATTAAAATAATTGGTTTTGAAAAGTTGAAAAATAATTCGTTATTTGAAGACTACTCTTGATTGCAAATCACAAGTAGGTCTAGTGCCTGATGAAATACCGGTATCTTTACTTGGCCTCGTTTTATCAGCTGAAACTTTGGGCACTGTGAGATCCATTAGATAAATAGATAAATCTGGAGTCCAGCCATTGGTTCTTGTAGCGCAATTAGCATCTCTAATACAATACATTCTCACTGGTGGTTGTGTGCAGCATGCATGGTTACAAGAGAAAACAAGATTTTATAGAGGACATTTTTGTGAGTATTAGTAATCACTGATTGGAAAATGATAAGTCGAGGAAGGGCATGGAACATTATATAAGTGTTTGGAAGGCTCTCTCCACTTTTTTATTCATTCAAATTTCTTCCATTCCTCTAAAAAGAAATAATGGAGTTCACTATACATTAAAATCCTTTCACAAACCTGTGATAGAACCCAAATAAACACATGAAACTCCTCACATTATCGACATTGGTGGCTGCAGGTTGCTACCCCATAGCTTGAATCATTAAGGTATCTATTGCGATACTCTTGCACAAGATGATATGCCTTGGCTACTAAACCTTGGTTTGAAAGAATGCACACTTACCCAAGTTGTTAAATAGAATATGCTTATGTAAAAACTAAAGGAACTGGATAAAGTGGTGCAATCATGGTTAGGGTTTCCATTGAAGAACAATCTTAGACCACACAGCGCATGAGTTTACACACTATTTCATGCAACTGGAAAATAAACACTCTCAATCATAATCTCATAGGACCCATCCCTACTGACATAGGCATGCTCACTGAATTACAAAGGCTCTCCCTTTTTACAAACAACTTGTCAGGCACCACACCCTCCTCCATAGGAAACCTCTCAGTGTTGACTCACTTGCACTTATCAACAAATAATCTCACAGGACCCATTCCTCTTGAACTGGGTAACTTAAATAAGCTAAATACTATCTACATTTGGTCCGGAGACAAACTCACCGGACCAATCCCGCTTTCCCTCCTCAATTGGCCCTATATATCTAGCACTAACGTGTTATTTTAGACTCATATATTGGAAAAACTTAATACAAGAAACATAGAATCGGTCGCATATATAGCACCGATGTTATTTTAGACTTATCTATTGAAAAACATTATTACAAGAAATAAGAAATTTAGAGCCCTATATAAAATAAATCCACTACGGCAGAAACATAAAATAAGTTTGATTCTATCTCAATCAAGTATAAGATGAAAGTTACTTGAATCATTATGAAATTCAAATTGAAACAATATGAGAACTCAACATCCCTATTAAGTTGTAAAACATCAATATTTTAAATTGGTTGAAACTTAAAAGGTGGAATGAATAAAACAACCATATTGCTATTAATGAGGCGGTTATTCATTCATATGAATTTACTGTTAAATTATAATCTCCCCTGTCTCCAACCGTTTGTGATCTGTCAGTGAAGTAGGACTTCACATTGATGACACTAGTTAGCTGTTAGGAGTCTCTTGTTTGGCTGAGTACGTGCCCTGATTTTTAGTAATTTCAGTTTCACAGTTAATACTGAACTGTGTATTGTAATCTATTTATGTTTTTGGTTAATCATAATAATATGCATTGTTGCCCTGTTTTTGTTTTCTTTTTATGCCCCTATTTTTATATCCATTTCTGATCCATAAATTTTTTCATGGTATCAGAGCAGGCTTAAGCCTCTTCACAGAGTGGAGAGCAGATTGATCTAAATGCCGGCGGACTCTTTAGAGATCTGAGTGAAAGAAGAATAAAAGGAGAATACTCTGCCTGTAGACCAGCGTTGAATGATCATTTGGAAAGGGGTGACCAAAAGGGCTTGGAGTTTAAATGGCATCCAACAACAATTTACGGCAAATGCAAGGGCCCATGTTAACAAGCAAAAATGATGAATTCTGGTCTATCAGAATGAAAACGTTTCTGCAAGTTCAAGAATGTTGGGAAACGGTAGAGAGTGGCTTCAAAGACCCTGATCAAGCTACTCTAACATCAATGAATAATACTCAGAAGAATGCTCTCGAAGCATGAAGGAAAAATGAGACACATGAAAAATTCTTGATCCAGAGTTCAGTGGAAGATGCAATATTTCCAAAAATCACAGGCACATCTAGTGCAAAAGAGGTTTGGGATACTCTAGCTTTGGCATACCAGAGTAATGAAAATGTCAAAACAGTTCGACTTCAGACTCTTAGGAGAGAGTTTGAAAACTTGAAGATGAAAGAAACTGAGAATATTGATCAGTTTATGACCAAGATGCTTGGAATTGTGAATCAACTCAAGATTCATATTGAGGATATAACAGATCAAAAGATTGTTGAGAAAGTGTTGCGAAGCTTAACCAAAAAATTTACCAGGATTGTTATAGCCATAGAAGAGTCAAAAGATCTGTCCAAAATGACTGTTGATGAACTAATGGGTTCTCTTCTATCTCATGAATCAAGGCTCATCATGGAGGAAGAGTCCTTGGAAAATGCCTTCCAGACTCAGGTTTCCTTCAGTAGAGGCCGAGGCAGAAGAGGTAGAGGCAGAGGTCGAAGAGGATGAAGTTTTCATCACACTGAAGAGAGTTCAGCTCCTGAACAGTCAGGAAAATCAGACCAACAAGGACATTCTCATAGTCAGAGAGGGAGAGGAAGAAAATGGACAGACAAGTCCAATATTCAATGCTTCTATTGCAAGAAGTATGGACATTATGAAAGTGAATGTAAGAAGAAGCAATCAGATCAAAACAAAGGCAGAGCCAATGCCTCCAACATTGAAGAAGGGACATCTAAGGTAATGTTCCTCTCATGCCAGATTACTGAAGAAGATCGCAACAAGGATCTTTCGCTGTTGGACAGTGGCTGCAGCAATCATATGACAGGTAACAAATATTTGTTTTACAACATAGACAGTTCATCCACATCAAAAATTAAGCTAGGAAATGGCTCTCAAGTTCAAGCCCAGGGTAAAGGTATTGTGCCTATCCTAACTAAACAAAATGAACTGAAAACAATTCATGATGTTTTCTATATTCCACATCTTAAGCATAATCTGATCAATGTAGGACAGTTAAGTGAAAATGGATATGATGTCATATTCAAGGGCTCTACTTGCATAATTTTAGATAAGCCACCTAGTAGGAGACTCATAGCTAAGGTGGAAATGACCAAAAATAGAATGTTCCCTTTGAATATGAGAAGTTTCAATCAGTCACAATCATATGCACACCACATCTCAAGCACAGATGAAACTTGGTTGTGGCATTGTAGGTATGGTCATTTACCCTTTAAGAGTCTTAATCTTTTACAAAAGCAATCAATGGTCAAGGGATTGCCAATGATGAATGAATAGTCCAATCCATGTGAAAATTGTATTCTAGGAAAGCATCACAAGGACAGCTTTCCGATTGCCTCCTATAGAGCAAAAGAGAATCTAGAACTAGTCCATATAGACCTATGTGGTCCCATGCAAACCCAATCCATTGGTGGAAGTTTTTACTTTCTAACTTTTATTGATGATTTTAGCAAGAAAGTCTGGGTCTCTTTTCTCAAGAACAAATCTGAAACTTTCACAAAGTTCAGAGAATTTAAAGCTCTGGCTGAAAAGCAGAGTGGAAAATACATCAAGGTGCTCAGGTCAGATGGAGGAGGTGAATATGATTCACATGAATTTACTGGTTTTTGTAAGGAACAAGGGATCAAGAGGTAGTTCACAACTAGGTACACTCCACAGCAGAATGAAGTAGCCGAAAGGAAAAATAGGATGATCATGAATATGGATAGAAGCATGCTCAAAGCTAAGAATCTGCGTAATCATTATTGGGCTGATGCAGTTACATGTTCAGTATACATACTGAACAGATCTACAATGAGTGTGAAGGACAAGGTTCCTCAAGAAGCATGGAGTGGCACTAAATCTAGTGTTTCCCATTTCAAAGTTTTTGGATGCATTGCATATGCCCATTTACCAGATGAATTCAGAAGAAAGCTTGATGATAGGAGTGAAAAGTGTATTTTCACTGGATATGGTGAACAGTCCAAAGCCTATAGACTGTACAATCCAATCTCCAAGAAGTTTGTGGTGAGCAGGGATGTCAAGTTCCTAGAAGATAGATCTTGGAGTGACAAAGAAAATGATCCATCAAATAGTGAACAGGAGGAAAGCTTAGGACAGCCAGTGTCTTCAATTTCACTGCCAAGATTACAGGTGCAGGGACAAGAAGAACTACCAGCAAATAGTTCTTCTAGCAGTCAGACAAATTCTTCTCCAAGAAATCAGAGAACAAAGAGTTTAAGAGATATCTATGAAGTAAATAGTGACATGGATCAGCAAGTTCACTTTGCCTTCTTGTCTTGTCAACCTACATATTTTGAAGAAGCAGTGAAAGAAGAGCATTGGGTACAGGCCATGAATGAAGAAATTGATAAAATTCAGAGAAATAAGACATGGGATCTTGTTGAACTTCCTGTAGATAAAACCAACATTGGTGTCAAGTGGGTTTACAAAACAAAGTTGAATGAGAAAGGACAAGTAGAGAAGCATAAAGCAAGCCCTGTTGCCAAAGGTTTTTCTCAGCAGCCTGGTGTTGATTATGGTGAAACCTTTGCTCCAATAGCAAGATTAGATACCATTCGAGCCGTTTTAGCCATTGCAGCCCAGAACAAACGGCTAGTGTTTCAAATGGATGTAAAGTCAGCCTTTCTCAATGGCATATTAGAGGAAGAGGTTTATGTCAATCAGCCACCAGGGTTTGAAATTAAAGGCCAAGTGTCCAAAGTCTACAGACTGAAAAAGGCCTTGTATGGTCTGAAGCAAGCTCCCAGAGCTTGGTATAGTAGAATTGACTCTTACTTGATCAACAATGGGTTCAACAGGAGTAGCAATGAGCCCACTCTCTACACAAAAACAGATCATCAAGGTAACATACTTCTTATTTGTCTTTATGTTGATGACATGATCTATACTGGAAATCTCATATTAGATGAATTTAAAATAGTCATGAAAAAAGAATTTGAGATGACTGATCTTGGTCTCATGAAGTATTTTTTGGGAATAGAAGTTGAGCAATCAACTCAAGGAATTTTTATATGTCAACAAAAGTATGCTACAGACATCTTGAAGAGGTTCAGGATGGATAAATCTAAACCAGCAGAAACACCGATTGTTATAGGAACAAAATTGAGCAAACAGGATGATGGACCAGAAGTTGATTCACCACTGTATAAGAGACTTGTAGGCAGTCTCATGTACCTTATTGCAACAAGACCTAATTTAATGTATGCAGTTAGTTTTATTTCTAGATTTATGGAGTCTCCCAAGGAGTCTCACTGGAAAGTTGGAAAACGAATTTTGAGATATGTTGCAGGTACAATTGATTATGGATTATGGTACACACATCTTGAAGACAACACAATTAAAGGATACACAGATAGTGATTTTGCAGGCAGCCTTGATGACAGAAAAAGCACTTCTGGATATGCTTTTCACTTAGGGACAAATCTGATTTCATGGGCTTCCAAGAAGCAGCACATTGTCAGCATTTCATCTGCAGAAGCCGAGTATGTAGCAGCAACTATAGCAGCATGCCATGCAGTTTGGCTACGAAGACTTTTGATGGATCTTGTCCATGTGGAAAAGGAGCCAACTACTATCTACTGTGACAATAGCTCAGCAATAGCATTGTCTAAAAACCATGTATTTCACAGGAAGAGCAAACATATTGACACTCGCTATCATTTCATTCGCGAGCTTGTCAACAATGGTGAAATCACACTTCAGTTTTGTGGATCTAAGGATCAACTAGCAGATATCTTCACCAAACCATTGGGAAGAGTTGTGTTTGAATTTCAGAGACAGCACTTAGGCAGCATTAGCGTTGACGAATGTAACAGTTGAGATTAAGAGGGAGTGTTAAATTATAATCTCCCCTATCTCTAACCGTTTGTGATCTGTCAGTTAAGTAGGACTTCACATTGATGACACCAGTTAGCTGTTAGGAGTCTCTTGTTTGGCTGAGTACGTGCCTTGATTTTTAGTAATTTCAGTTTCACAGTTAATATTGAACTGTGTATTGTAATCTATTTATGTTTTTGGTTAATCATAATAATATGTGTTGTTGCCCTGTTTCTGTTTTCTTTTTATGCCCCTGTTTTTATATCCATTTCTGATCCATTAATTTTGTCATTTACCGCTGATGTGTCCTTGGATGAAAATTTAGGTTCTAACGATATGTGGATTTTACCTAAAAAATCAAGAAAGAGGCTTCTTCAGTACTGGTTGGATCAAATTTGAGAAAAAGCCGAAGAGGAATTTGAGGGCTTAAGAGACGCTAATGAAGATGTATGCAGTCAAAATACTCCATATAGATATTAAGATGTCTCCATATTTTAAGAAAATGCAATATAATAGAAATGACAACTACTACAACTGCCAAGAGTTATGATATTCTCCAGGCCCTGAGAGCAGAAACAGTTATAATAGAAGAGGCTGCTGAGGTATTGGAGGCAATGATTCTCCCGTATATTGGTTCTTTAACAAAACATCTTATTCTATTGGGAGATCACTTGAAACTGTGATTCCTTATCCAGTGTTTCATGGGAATGAAACCAAATTAAGTGTTACCCCACCATGGTCTTAGTTCTCTTATTTCTAGTTTTCGATCTTTCTCATTAATGCTTAATTTGGTTACGGTTCATTCATGTTGAGCACTGTCATAGGCCAAAAATATTCTCTACAGTTCTGGTTAAAGCTTAACAATCTCTATGGTTGTTAAGAGTTTGGTTATGGTTTATTGGGTATTTTCATAAGCCCGGGACATTTATATTTTACCCCTAGCATTACTGTTTCTAACGTTTAGGTTATAGTCCTTATGGTTAAGCTTAGTTTGGTTTTGTTTTTGCTTTAACATTTATAGAGGAACTTCCACAGGACTCCTGAGTAGTTTTTATACTCCTACTTATATTATTGCCAGTGACATTTTTTGCTACCTCGATTACCCTAGCCATACTGATTAAAATAGGCATTGAACCAGCTCCTTGGTTCAGAACGCTTTTATATCATGTAATGATTGCCATTGAAGAAAAGATGATGGAAAAACATAGAGTATTAAAGAGGTATATTTTTTTGATAAATCAAATAACTACTTAGCACATAATTAGAACATGCTAGAGAAGCTTGGCAGGAGGATTTGGATTTAACGAATATGATTTTATAAACATAATATCAATCCAGTGGTTACATGAGTAACATGAAGTTTAATTTGAATGATAAAAAAAAATTGGGGAGATTTTGTTAAAGCTTTAATGTAACTTACTTTCTAATAATCTACGAGACCACCTAGAGATTTGTCGGATAAACCAGAGAATTACAGATAAAGTAAAGGTTGATTCAATAAGCCCATAAACGTGTATATGCATACCTCAGGGGGCATCATTCCATAATTTCTACGAGCGGAGGAAGTATAGTCTATAATGATAGCCTCAATGTAACTTCCCACTTTTGTGATAGCCACAATTTATATGAGAGAAGCCTCCACCAGGGTCGGGGCTGGAACATTTATTGAATTCATTGGATTGTCTGCCATGCCTTTTCCCACTACAGGCAGATTCACCATCACTGGGATTCCAAAGGATGCCAAATTATCTGTTGGTCCAACTCCACTCAGCATTAGCTGCTGTCAGTTTCCAAGAGCACCTGCTGAGATTATTATCTCACTTCCTGTCCTCCTTGTCATAAAAGCATTGTTTCTATTCGCATTTTCATCTGTATACATAACACCAGAAGCTGCAGGCCTCGGAAGTCCTGCAGATTAATTTTTTCAGCTCGGATGGTGTTGTTTATACCAACGGAAAAGCATCTGGTCACCGACTGATTAAGCTCTGCAAAATACTATATCACGATAGAGATGTTGGTCGTGGGCGCTCTGAGGTAAAAATATATGATGTCCGTCATTTCGCTGACGACGGCTGTTTGCATCATATTAAGTGGAGGACGTTTTGGGTGCTGGTTACCGAAATGTTCTGCTTAGAAGTTAAGATCTCTCTTTCGTCAATAACCCAAGGTTCCCACAGGCGGTTGAATGGGTCTTGAGGAGACCTAAACATTTAATTATGAAACCGTTAAAAGATATAAAATAATTATGGAAGTATAAGAATTTCAAGATTGCTGAAAAATGTGAGAAAGTTTACCTGGTCCTGTATTCACTTCCAAAATCATATCTTCCTATAAAATCCAACATGGTTCCTAGTTGAGTCATATTATACATGTCTTGTTCAAGTTTTCTCAACTAATGGATCATAGCAGTCTGAGGTTCGAATCAAGCAAATATGCACCTTTTTGCTTTGACTAACCATAATCTTCTCTTTCACTACCAGCGGGTCATCGTCGTCGAATGTCACCTTTTCCATGTAGAGCATATTCGGTGGTGCCTCAATAGAGTAATTGAAGCCTCGAGATTCACTCGAATTAGCGTCAAGACATGACACTCTCAAAAGGTGGGGAAGATTCGGTTCAAGGGGCAACGCAAGACTTATTGAGCGGCTTGGGGAACACTCGTAGGATTCTGAGGTAAAATTTGTCAGAGTTGTCGTCCTCATAGTATGCTATGAAATAATCATCAGTAACCCATGAAATATTTGTTAACAAATCAGTACGATTTCCTTCTCCACTGCAGTCGATACTCCGAAACCCTAATCACATAAATCGAATTTCTTTGTCCCTCAAAGTCTATTGACAAAGAAACCAAAGTTATTTATAAAATAAGAAATAAATACAACACCTGGTTGAGCATTAGCAAAAATTACGATCCACAGGGGGATGATGGTCACAGGTCCCATGTGTTTACTGCAAGTAACAACGTCCATTGATAAATGGAAAGCAGATTTGTAGTTATGTGGAGCATATCATACATTATTGAACTAATCATTTGCTACCTCGATTGATCCTTGAGATCCAGTAGAGTGCATCTCTTCCCAACCCAAGACAAACACCAATCTCTTTCGCACAGTTATTCTCTGCCTCGAGATCCAAACTCCATATGTCAAAAATCACAAATGAATTCACCAAGCCAAAAAGGAGTATAGATAGAGTGATGAAAGAGTCTATGACATATGGCAGACCAAGCAGTCTATGTGTTCATTTTAATAAAAAGGATCCCCCTGCACAAGTACATTCTATCAAAGTTAGCCACAAACAACTTTTTTGTACAATGGTTAATTACAGGAACTTTGGCAATATCCATTTCCTCTCATTGTTTCAATAAAGCAGACATATTCCTATACCAAATATGCAGTCAAAGTCTTGCATTATACCCAAAAACATAGCTGGGAATGATCAAACTATGAAATAGTCTTGTTTATGAGCAAATTCTTCAGTCACAATCTGCATGTTCAAGTTTACATTATTGAAACCCATGTAGTTGCTTAGGCCAATATATCTATTATTCATGAATTAGCTTAAATAAATTGAATTACTGTATACATTTGATACAATGTACCATCATAATCCTAGAATTTTTATGTGCTTATACCTGTATGGTTAGTTACTTTACATTTTCCTTAAATTTTAAGTTCCATAGTTACCTGGAGATGTGGGGGTATGGGTATTGGCACAAGGACGGTTGTTTTTGCTACATATTATTAAGACCTATGGAAAGACAAAGTATCCCCTGTTCATGAGACCGTTTAAAAGAACTATTTTTCCATGTTAAACGACATTTAGTTCTTTCATGTTGCTGCTACTAGAGTTGTGCCAGGGTAATCAAGGAGTTTAGAAGAAATCAATAAATAGTCACATAGGCCATAGGTGCTAAGTATACATAGTGCTACAGTTAGTAACAACGGTCCAAATAACACAGCATTAGAAAGAAAAGACTAGGGTCCAATGAAGTTGGGGTTATTAATCTAAATCCTCACAAAATTATTAACATGTTTGAGATTAACATGGAGTAGAGAATCCATTGCCTTTGTTGGTTCTTTTAGTATAACATATAACTAAAGCAAGATCAATACCTAGCCACTCAAATTAATAGTTAGCATGAAGTAAAAAGAGATCCCCTATTCTTAACATGAATCACCAAAGCATCAAAATATGGAACCAATACTTACAATTTTTTGTCTTGTTCGAGAGATTGTGCATGCCCAAAGTGAAAGAGATCATAAATGCCATCACCATAGACCCACATCAGTTTCTCAGTCCACTGGGTCTTCACAGGATCAAGCGCAGACTCATATCTAATAGGGACATGTTGATTTCATCGATTGTGACCTGTTCTTCATCCTCGTAAGCTTCCTCTTCCTCTTCCTCTTCATAGGGCAGGAGCGTTTGATGGCATTGGAATGGAAGCCGTGGAAATTTATGGCCAGCCATTAACATTTATATAGGTGTCCACGGCGTGTCCCTATAAACCCTGCCATGTCGTGTCCCTGTAAACCTTGTCTGCAACATAATAAACCTCTTGCAGCATCACAAAACTCATAAATTAAAAAACGTCCCAACAATGGCAATACAATATTACACCAAAAATTTAAAAAATAGATGTATTGCCCTTACAAGGCCTCTATCGGTTGTGTCTTGCTGTCTTCCTCAATTTTCTTTTAACTTTTTTCTGCGTATTCACCCAACCCCAAATTAAAACCCTAATTCCCGCCGCGCCCCCCGCCCCCCCCCCCATAAAAAGAGCCCTAATTTTTGGCTTTTTTTTTAAAAGTTAATTTTTTACTATAAAAAATTAATGGAGGGAAATAATTAGAGACAAAATTATAATTATTGTCTCAAAAAGACCCCTTTTGTAGTAGTGCCAAAATTTTTGGAGAAGATCAAAATGGCAGTTGTTAAGTTTGTTGTAGCATTCAAATGTATTTGAAGATGACCTTGTAACATCCTTCTATTGTTAATTTCTCTCTATTTTTGCGTATCTCAGACTTACAATCATATGAGTTGGAGAAATTTTTATCTAGCTGCTACTGATGGAGGCACATTCAGAGGCTAAATTTAACAACTAATTCAATATATAATGATTTATCATTGTTTCTTACAGACACTTCAATTTTATTAGAATGATAGAATTCATATTTCATTGCATTCTTTTCTAATCAATTAAATCTTGAAATTTCAGCTGAGAATACTTTGAAGATGAAATTAGTTAATCTGCAAATATTATGCCTCATATTGTATGCATATTATTGTGGTCCATGGATATCCATGTATAGCTTATGATGAGGTGGGGTATGGTATGTATGGTAGAAACAACCTAATTCGCTGACTGATTGTCCTCTCATCTATCGCAGCAACCAGACTACTAGAATGAGGGAGTGAATTTGCCCCATTGTTTAGGGGGCAATTGGTTGGCTGCATAGTTTCCTCTGGGTATGGTATGGTTACGGTGCCCTTGCATTGGGGGGAGGAGATGAGTAGATGTCTATTTTTTCTTTGCAAGCAATGAGAAATTGAGGATGAGTGGCATGCGATACTACATTGTTGTATGTATGAGCAAGAAGCACTCAATAAAGATTTGAATAGTAATATTAACTAAGGATGTTTTAGAACATAAGTTGACATTGATAGATTACATATAGCTTGCACTGACAACTCTGTTCTAAATGAAAGCTAAGATACAAAAAGATAGCTATATGAAGTCTATTGCATCTTTTATACTGTCATAGATCCTACAAAGCCTACCATGGATGTAAAGAAAGCATTCTATTTGATTCTGATCTATGATACAAATTCCTCAAGTCTAAATATTGAATTGATAATATGGTAACTGAGGGTTGCTTACCTTCAAAGACATATTGCTCCCTAGAAGAAGTGGGGATATGAATTGACGATCAGTTGTGCTTGCAGCCACAGTCAAAGTTTGAGGAGAATAGTATTCAAGAGTTTGTTGACGAGACCCTGAGTTTCCCACTGCAGCTAATACTAAACTCCCTTTTTTCATGGCATGAAATGACCCAATTGCAATAGTATCTTCAAAATATTCTAGACGTGCTCATGGCCATCCAAGTGAAACAAAATGATATCCACTCCATCATGAATGACATCATCAAATGCAACAAGAATATTTGCATCCTAGCATCTTGCATCAGGAGCCCAACATACCTTGTACATAGCAATCCTTGCACCAGGGACCCCTCCACGGGCATCTCCTTGGGCCACTCCAAGAAGGCTCGCATTTTCCATAACATTCCCAGCTGCTGTGGATGATGTGTGAGATCCATGACCATGACCATCTCGTGGTGACAAAAAATCTTCTGATGGATCACCAAACATCCCTCGGTTGTAAAAGCTTGCTCCAATAATTTTTCTGCCAAAATAGCACTATTTGAAATGGTCATGTAATGATAGTTGCAATTAATCAAATATCAACTTCTATATTGAAATATCATTACTGCAGGGTTGAGATTTGGCAATTAGCTTTATTACTCCATTAATAAGTAATGAAATCTTACACTCTTGCAGAAATATGAAGTGTATGGATCATCACAAACATCCCCAAGTAAATAAGAATTTGAATTACAAAGTATTACCTTACTTATCATCTATCCTACTATTAGTCTCAGTTCTATAAACATTATGGATGATGATACCCATTCACCCTCCATTTCTAGAATGCTTTTCCAAGGTTTAGTGAAGATTTATTCCTCTTAACTTATCTTGGGTAAATACGTGTTTGAGAAATATCCCTAAACTAAATGCACATATCCCCAAACTAAGTGTGGGTGGGGATGTGGCAACACCAGATAAGCTCGGGAGTTTGTATAGGTGAAACCGAAGTTGCCATTTGGTAAGGCCAAGCTGGTGCCATTAAACCTTGGGATCAACTTAACAAAAAAACTAAGTTGTCATGTAGTAACAACAGATAAGCTGGACAGTTTATGCTAACATCATAGGCGGACTCATTTGTGTGCCATTAAATCTATCCTAGGATCAACCCAATGGTTAAACTAGGCTGCCACATAATAATAACATATAAGCTGGACAGTTTGTGCTAACATCATAGGTGGACCCATTTGTGTGCATTGAGATTTCCAAGATTAATGGTCAGAAATTATGATCACCAACAACAAGAAAAGATTAAAACATACATGGTGAGTGTGAAATCACTCTCCTAAAGTGAAGATTTTAATAATGTCCGTTGTATCAAAAGGGTTATGGGCTAAAATGAAAACATTGTGGGGAGAGATTTTCAAGGTTAATGGCAATTAAAATTTTCACGGAGGTGTCAAATCCCTTGTTTAATTGGAATGAATAAAATATTTTAATGTTTTAGATTAAGGTAAAAGCAGGTTTTGAAGGGGCCCCGAAACCCTTTACATCAAAAGAGAGATAAACCTTTAAGCACAACCAGGTTACAAAAAGAACCTGAAACCAGTAAAAGCAAAACCAAGTTAAACAGGAACCTGAAATAGCAAAAAAAACCAAAAAAAAAAGCTGACAAAACACGAAACGGAACATCAACAGACAGGATCAGCACCCTGCAAAACCTCCCAAACAAATGAGGTTTTTATTTTTTTTACACGAACGAAGATTCATATCTAGAGGGGGGACCAAAGGCTTA
Organism: Torreya grandis; assembly: GCA_037957365.1. Lineage (NCBI taxonomy): Eukaryota > Viridiplantae > Streptophyta > Pinopsida > Cupressales > Taxaceae > Torreya > Torreya grandis. The sequence goes on along the minus strand of JARHVA010000910.1, from coordinate 1,883,651 downwards.
GACTTCTTCCTCTTAACTGCTGTCCATCCATCCTCTATCTTATCTACCTTAGCAATCCATGCCTCAGAAGACAATGATCCATGAATCCCAGGGGACACAGATGCCTCAGCAAAATCCTTATGAAAACCAGCCAAAGTCTGGCTCCTAGGATGTTCCTCCAAAACAGGGGAAGAGACCAAAGCCTCCTCAACAACTGGCTCAGAAAGATCACTAATCCCGGTCTCCACAGGACCTTCAATAGAATCTTTCACCAGCGAATCCTTCTCAACCATCGGCTCGGAATGGATACTATCTTCATTCTCGGGATCAGCCGGAGCTTCCACGGGTTGTTTAACTATGTAATGTTTGGAGGAAGCCTCAGACCACCAAGAAGGTGGTCTTCTGGATTTTGATTTCCCAGCCGTACAACGAGCAACAATATGACCCGTCAGGTGGCACTTTCTGCACCAAAAAGGTAAACCCTCAAAATCCAACAATTGTGTCCAAGTACCCCTTGGGGAATCCAAACAAATCGCCTCAGGAAGGCCTTTAGAAACATCCATCTCAACCATTAAGCGTGCGCAGGTCAAATGGCAACAATCCGAAGTATCTTCATCCACAAATAAAATATTTTAATGTTGTTTAAGGTAAAAGTTTTAGATATTGAGTATATTTCAATTGGTGAATAGTGTTATTGTTAAAGTGTGGTTTATTGATGTAACATATTAATATAAATATATAATATTTTATTGTGATTATACAGTATCTAATACTTGATAATAATTTAAAGTAATCAATCATATCATTATATATAAGATTTAAATATTGGAACTCCATAAGTCAAGTATTGATATTTCAAAAATCAAGTTTTGATCGCAGCTTAAAAATTGTACATAATGACATCTCATCATAATATTGACTATATCTTAAAATGTATAATGATTCAGATCTTCAAATCTTAATTATAAGTAGTTAAGGAAATATATTAAAATAGGTAAAAATTTTAAACTCTAATGTGATATCATTTTTCGGTTTTGAAGCCTATCCCCAAAAAACTTATATACAATGACCAATTTTTATATAATATTAAGTCAATTTTCTAATGAGGCTACACTTTTTAGTATTAATTTTGGTGAGAACTTTTGATATTAATAATTTGGATCCTTCGAAGGAAGTCTCTATCTTTAAAGTCACTCTGAATTCTTTTCGAACTATTGGGAAAGTCTCCACCCCTTCTCGATGAATAGATGCAAGACCAAAAGTTAACTTGGGCTCTATGACTAAAAGGGAAAGATGAAGAGCAAAAAGGTTGAGATCGGAAGCAAAGAAAAAGGTGAAAGATGGCTTTCAATAGACGATAGAGGATCTCCTACCTTAACAAGAGAGAAGATTGATTACTGTTGGCAATTAACTTCTGCTTCTTAGCTTGGGGCACTTTGGTCTTTGGTGGGATAGATTTCCCCTTTATCTTATCTCTTGGTTGTTGGAAGTTTGTTGTCTTTTTGTTGCTCTTTGGCTACATGATAGAGGTGTTATTTCAGCATGTATTTTTTGTTGCTTTTATTTTAGGTCTTTCTTCTATGGTTGGGATTTTCTCTTCGTCTTTGTTGTTTTGGTTATTTTAGCGCTTATTTTATAGGTATTTCTTCTATGGTTGGGGTTTTCTCTTCATCCTTCTTGTTTTAGTTGGTCCTTTATATTTTTCAGTGGTTTAGGCTCTTCTAGAGATTGGGCCACTTATTTGTGTCCCAAAGCAGTGTCATAGCTCTAGTCAAAAGTATTTTTCCGATTCATATAAAAAATGTTTACCTTCCATAAAAAGAAAATTTAATTTATTTTAAAAAAGTAAAGAATGAATCAGTTTTAGTGTGTCCATGTAATTGATTTTAATACCTCTATAAACTAAACATTCTATACTATTGATGTCACTCTGACTCCAATAACTTGAACTACAAAATATACACATTCCCTTTTCTTATTCTTCCTTTGAGATTGTCTATCTCTCCATCTTACACCTAAATTGATGAGAGATTATTCACAATTAAACTATCAATATATTTAGTTTTCACTTCATTTTTTTCACTTAACTCTATAAAATTTTGCTGATGGTTCTCATATGTAAATTTGATGGTGTTCATATTAAAAAAAAAAGACCCAAGTAAAAAAAATAGTTGAATTCATTCCATAAGAAAAAAAATAACCTATTGCAGGCTTTGAAATCTGATTTCGATGGAACTAACCCGAATCCCAAACCATCAAAACTCTCTGATTCTGGCCATATTCCTATAAAATACATTCATATGAAATCTATTTTACACGATACCAAGTGTTAACTATAATAATTATTCAAATGGGATGTTAAAGTAAAGAGAGTATATATGAAAATATCATCATTAAATTGAAATAACTGTCATACCTATATCCAGGAGTGCAACAATAACTCCACTTTCATAAGACAAATTTCTCCTAGCAGTTTGCAGAAAGTCTATAAAATCACATGATCTTGTTGTAAAAAGTATATTTTCTTTGTTTTCAAATACAGAGATGACTCCTTCCATGTCTACATTTCAAATAAAAAAAAGTTTCTTCAATAAAAAAGAATGTCTATGGTTCATTGGAAAAAAAAATCTTTAACTGAAAAATAATAATAGACATTGAAATATATAATCTAAAATCCCTGAAAAGTCAATTCAATCTATAATATATTTTAAAAATCATTTAAACACTAAATTTTAAATAAACAATATTATTGTCAGCATTTTTAAATATTTAAATTTACATCATCCCATTACCATCCAATTCAAAATATTGTAAGCACTGAAACCTTTGATTGCATATATTTAATAAATTTATTATTAAACAAATGAAATCTAAAACTTAAAATAAGTTATATTTTATGATTATTAAAATAACCAAGCAAATGTCTATCAGCCACTGAGTTTATTAAGCTATTATTTCGTTGCCATTACCTTATTTCAATGCATATTAAAGTTACTTATCAACAAACAAAACAAGAATCGCTTTAAATTTTTGAGGTTTCATAATAGTCAATTCCATATAGTCACAACTGAAATCTCTTCTACTTCAGATAGACTAAGCTAAGTTGCAAATCCATTAAAACTCTTCGCATAGATGTATGTCAAAAGTTGTTGTGCTGCTTCATGGCTGGAAATAACATTATGAAACTTATTATACACGGTGATTTTATCTTTAAGCTTACCTATATATGTTATAACTAGCCAAGCCATTGTAATCTGGAAATATCATTTTTAGATGCAATGGTTAAGTTTATAAGCCGAATTTAAATTATTTATTGATATTTATTGAATAGATCATTTAAATGGGAATTGAATTATTGGATGCATCAAATTGTGTGCAGTAACATCAGAAATAAATTGAATAAACAAATAAATAAATATTTTAAAATTATAGAAATAATTTCAAGAAATAAATAAAATGAATGAATGAATTAAAATTATAAAATTATAAAAACAATTTCAATAAATATTGAAAAGATGCATCAGACTTTAATAATATATATATATTAAAAATATTTAAATAGAATTTATTTTTAAAATTATTAAATCACAAAAATATTAAAAAAAAATCTTACCTTCCAAGAACAAATTGGAACATATCAATGTGAGATGCAATAGCTACTGTGTGGAATTCTCCTTCAACATTCGATAGAATTTCACCCAAATACACCATATGAATCTAATTCAAGATCCAAATGAATTTTCTAATCAATAACCACTAATTAAATAAAATATTTATAATTAAAATTTACATGAAACCATACATTGGAACATGACATTGTTTAGATTAATCCATGTATAATTCAACCTTTTCTTCATAAGTCAATACCTTTTGATTTGATTCTTGATATGCACCTACACAAGCCCTACTATTCAGTTGCACTAGAAATAAAATGATTAATACTAGAAAATGGCTTTTTGCTTATTTCTGTCATTACTCAAATAGGCCTCTTCAATTCAACATACTATGTTGAAGGAAATAACTTCTTTTATATAGATAATATTCCATCATAAAACATCCAAACACATAATTTCTTTTTTTAAGCGTCTTAGTATGATTGTTTTATATGATTGCAATCATTCAGCTAAATAAAATTTGGGCAAACCACATTGGAAGTTTAAGAACACCCGTCAATTGTATCAATTATATTTGGAAGTAGTGTCATATTATCTTTGGAAGAAGTGTGCCACTTATTAAAGTTTTATAATTAATTAATAACTACTAGTTTTATACAGATTTGTAAAATCATGAACTCTCATCTTATAAAGAGATTTTGTGGGTCTCATATTAGAGTTCATTTTATGATTTTAGAATCTTTTAAGATCCTTTCAGCAGTAGATCTATTCAAATAAAAAAATCTTTTCATTATGTTGCAGGTGGTTTATCTTAAAATGTTGAATTTAAAAATGTAATTGGAGTTAACATGATTACAACTTAAAAATTTAAAGTTGATCTGAAATGGTTGTTTCAATTACTTTGTTTTTAATGAAGTTTAAATAAAATTTATAATCTAGAAAAAGTGTTGAAACTGAAATTCTATTAAAACTTATTTTATAATTTTTTATTTTTTCAAAAAATCTCGTTTTGTAATCTATTTTCTTTTTTATATTAATAAAAGTTGGATGATAATATTATTATAATCTACGTTACCAGATACGCTTGTAAGCCCTAGCTAGTATGGGTATGGTATGTTTGGGTACAGTTACAGGGGTAGTACGTCAGCCCTACGCCCAAGGTATGTCCCAGCCCCTGCAGGGACGACTGAGGACGTACCTATAGGGACTGGGGCATAACTTGGGTGTAGGGATGGCGTACCCCTTGAAAAAAAGCATATTTTTTAAAATTTTTCCTCCTTATTTTGCCGGTCAAAGTCAAATATGGACCTCAAAAAACATTTAAAAATATTTTATTGTGCATTTGCAACCCTAAAATCATGAATCACACTCATTTTATCAAAAGATAACAACACATTTACCTTTCATTGCATTTTTACCTCCCATTGCATATTTGTTCACTCTTGTTGTTTCAATGGCTAGTTGTGTTTTCAAAACATGAGCCTCAGTCGATTCATCTGTATCTTCTTTATTAGGGTTGTATATAACAACTATGAGGGTTTGCCAGAGCAAGTCAGCAAGTCTTCCAGTTATTTGATCATGTTTCAGCCTTGCCAAAATAAAGGGAATAAATTTATGTAACATGATCAAGATGAGGGAGAGGTTGAAATCAATAATGTCTTTTTTTGCTTATCCTCTATGTCCCAAAAATATGGTTCTCCAAGACTTTTTTTCTGCAGTACATACAGTAAGATCATTTGCATATGTATAATACAAAAGCTCAACTCGTGAAAAAACTCAAAGAAGAGAATAGGCCATGGTCTTAAGTTGATTTAACACCAGGTCATCTCATTGTAATCTTCATCAAACTGCAGAGAGTGCATTTTCTTTTGTCTTTATTTTTGTCCATACATTGTAACAGTTGCACTATGTACTTGTAATAACACTAATCTACGTTCGACAATTGAATATTATGATATTTTGACATCGAATTATTAGTATTTTTTGTGGTTATTTAACTTATTATGTTTTCTCTATGCAAATTATGTGGTCAATTTTACTTATATGGCTATATTTTTATACAACTGTATCCAGCGATACCCAAACCCCCCAAAAAAATCCCCCGTATTCACATACCTGATACTTGTAACCATACCCATACCCATATCTGATACTTAGATTATAATCAAATTGATTGTTGTTTTATTAATCAATTATAAAATTAGTAATTATATTAGTGTATATTATGTTATAAAAATAATTAATTTTTTTATATTTTATTTACAGGGTAATTTATCACATTTTGCTCTACTATATTTTAGTGTGAGAACACTAGAGAGTGGTCATCCCAAGGATCAGACCTTGCAACCTTCTATTTCTAACATTCAACTCACTCTCCACTAGACTATTATCATTGAGTTCAATATCAAACTATTTTTTATTATTATTATTATTATTATTAAATTTTCTATTTAATTGTTTAATATTTTATTAACTTTATATGACATATTTGTTTTTTCTTTTTTCTTTTCACTTTGCATATATTTATGATAAGTTTATACTTGTCTTACTATATTTAATATTTATTTATTTACAATTTTTAGTCTAATGTAATTTATATAATATTATAAATATATAAATTTATTTTATTTTTAATATGATCTATATAATTTATTTTAAGGCATTTATCTTAATTTGAATTATATATATGAAATAGAGTTAGTTGACATTTTTTCTAAGAAAGTATTATAGAATTTTAATCATTCTATCATTTCAACCACTTGTCATGTATTTTGAAAATATTGTTTTATTTGAAATATTTGACCACTTATTAAATTTTAAGTATACCAATTATTCAAATTATACAACATTAAGAATGTCTACTTTGAAGTTCTTGTTTATTTACATATTATATGAAAGTTAACTTTTAAAAAATAAAATTACTTTCATAAACTATAATAATCATGTTCAAAGTATTTAAGAAATATAACTATTTTGACAAAATTTGGACAACTAATTATATATATTATGATACAAATTAGTCACTTTGTGACCTTTACTTTAAATTAGTTCTATCTATATGGAAATATGCACAATTATCCTAGTTAAAAAATAAAATCCTAATACTAAAGTTATGAAAAGTTAGTCTCTTAGAAAGGTAACTTTAGTATTATAAATAAGCCTCTCAATGGGATGACTTCATGATGGATATATTTATGAATTCTTGGAGAGGTAACTTTAGTATTGCAAATAAGCTTTTCAATGGGGTGATTTATGTTGGACTAATTGCCAGCATCCCCCTCAAGGATTTGTGACATGGACTAACAGCCTCCCATGGGTATTTATCTAGGGTTTATATCGGGCGTTAACAGGTCGACCTTTTGGCGCAATAGTAAGCATTCCTTTCTAATAATTGGTATTAGAGCCATGGTCACGGGTTTGAATCACCTCGGGTAACGCTGAGGGGGGGATTGTTGGACTAATCGCCAGTGTCCCCCTCAAGGATTTGTGACATGGACTAACAGCCTACCGTGGGTACTTATCTGGTGTTTATATCGGGCATTAATAGGTCGACCTTTTGGCGCAATGGCAAGCATTCCTTTCTAATAATTGGTATTAGAGTTGTGGTCACGGGTTCGAATCCCCTCGGGTAACGCTGAGGGGGGGGGGTTGTTGGACTAATCGCTAGCGCGCCCCTCAAGGATTTGTGACATGGACTAACAGCCTCCCGTGGGTACTTATCTGGTGTTTGTATCGGGCATTAACAAGTTGACCTTTTGGCGCAACGACAAACATTCCTTTCTAACAATTTAGTGATATATATGTTCATGAACACATTTTGTTGGTATTTTTTGAGACTTGTCATGTTAGATGATATCCATTTAATTTTCACATGATATGGAAAAAAATGAGAGTACATTAAATGTTCTTATTTTTGTTACTGTTATTGTTGTTGAGTAGGTCCTCCTATTCATCATCAACATCACATCACCCAAACTTCTTGTTACTCTACTGTGTCACCTGCCTTCCAAGGTTCATCCCTTGACCTTCCTACTCCACACAGATGACCTTTCCAACCCATCATCGTTGATTTATTTGCATATAAATGGACATGTGTTTGTAAAATGTTGCTTGAAGATTTTTTTACAGGAAACATTAGTATGCACATACAATAGAAATGCATTGGACCATGCCCATAATTCCCATTTTGCAAATATGAGGTTGATCCTCTATAAAAACCTCTACAATTCCAATCCTCTCACCTAGATGAATACAATGACAAGTATATTAAACATGCATATGAGTCTAGGAATTTTTATCGAGAGGAACATGGTGCACTTATAATGCAGAATTCCTCTCTCTTAATAAAAAAATTACCTTTAATTTTAGTTATTGTGACCCTTGAAAAGTAGATATGACTACAATAAGGTATCTAAAATATAAGAGGAAGTTATTAGAAGGTAAACAACAAATATGTACTTCACAATGAAAAACATTTGAGGAAAATATTACTTAGAAATTTGTTAAGGTTTTTTCAAAATAAATTACTTTATTTCCTCAATATACAATTGACTCGTTCCAAGACAAATGTGATTAAGATGTGATAAATAATGTAGTCCATTAGGTTCCATAAGCATACACTTCATAGCATAGTTTTTAACATGATGTTTAATAGAGATAAGATATGGATGATACACACAATTTAACAATCATCACTTTATAACTTTGGATAATGAATGATGGATAGAGATCCATCCACCTCTATTTGTATAAATATTATTGGTGGTCTATTTGGCACAATTGCACCAACTCTAGGGAGAAGATACAGGAGATAAAAGGCTCAATCGGTGAGGATTCCCCCTCCTTCCCTTCATTCTCTCTTGAAAGGAAGTAGGCTATTGGTAGCAACTTCCCAAAGGTCTCTGTCTATCAAGGCATGACATACTAGATATCTCAATTGGTTGGCACAGTCTATTCCATACAAAGGGCCTATTTGGAGTACTTTTCAAATACTTATGCAAGAGATTTTAGTCTATCTTGTGTCCAGAGGAACCAATTAGTTCAGATTTATCAATGAACTCAATATTGGTTGACACCTATATCTACTCTTCTAATTTTAACAATGCATAAAAAGACATGTGAAAGGATGAACATATAGTCTATATAAAGCTTGAACAATTGACTATGATGTTGGAAATAGTCATTGATGTCTGTGATATTGTCATTGATGTCAAAGGAAGCAGGTGATATTTTGTATTAATGCCAAAGGATGAGTTGAACAGACTTGTAGTGTTAATCGGATTTCTCCAATACCTTTACTTCACAATCTTTTCAAGTCAAGTTAGATGAAAAGTCCGAACGAGTCAAGGCAAGCATTGCAAATCAGAGTTTCGACCATGACTTAACTTCCCTTTATTTCTCAAGTCAAGCAATGGGAAAATTCTGAATTGGTTTAGTGAAGAAGTGATCGGGGATTAGCAAGTACTTTACTTCTCTTATGATTATAAGCTAAACAAAGTGAAAAGTCTGAAATGGTCTAGAGAAGAAGTAATCAGGGCTTCAGGAGCATCTTACTTCTCTTATGATTATAAGCTAAGCAATGTGGGAAACTCAATAGGGTCCATCAAAGAGGTAATCAGAGATTTGCAAGCACGTTATTTCTTTATGTTGATAAGCTAAGTAGAGGTAAAAGCTTGAAAGGTCTAGATGAAGTAATCAAGATTTTGAAAAGGGACTGCTTCTCTCAAGTTGATAAGTCAAGTAATGTCAAAAACCTAAAAGGGTCTAAAATAAGCAATCGAGATTTATGAGTGGCTCTACTTCTCGTACATACATAAGTCAAGAAGGATGGAAAACCCGAAATAGTCTTGAATAATTCTTTGAAAAAAAGTGGCAAGGACAATTCTTTCAGAAAAATTATCAAGTCCTTTTTGGAAAACTATACCTTAACAAAAATCCAAAGGGTATATTCGAAAAGTTGAAGGACACTTTGAAAAAAGCCAAAGGGTATGTGAACCCTTTGAAGAAGGCCGAAAGACACTTTGAAGAAAGCCAAAGGGTAAGTTGAAAAGTCTGAAGGGTATATGAACCCTTCCAAAGATGCCGAAGGGCACTTTTTAGAAAGTCCAAAGGGTAAGAGGACCTTCAGAAGAAAAGCCAAAAGGTAGTTTTGAAAGAGCTCGAAGGGAAAGTGTACGGTTGTAAAAAACCTAAAGGGTAACTTCAAAGAAAGGTCCCGAGAGAAAAGACTCGAACAAAAAGTCTAAAGAAATTTGAAAAAAGACCCTAAAGACCAATAAGAGAGATGGGCAGAAAGTTCGAAGTGACTCAAATAGATGGTGATTGGTGCCAAAGACAAAATGAGTAAATCCTTGATTAAAGACATGAATAGGTAAACGGTGAGCTCAAAAAGGTCTACACGAGGCTCAAGTCTGATCGATTCAACCAATCAATCACGATTGGGGAAGCTGTGTATTTATGAGATAAACTAAGCAGTCATCAAATGAAGAAAAAAGATTTGACCATTGCAAGGTGATGCATAAACTGAGGCACAAGAAACGTGCAAGTATAAGTCATCTTTAGTGAGAACCAGTTTAGTAAAATTAGGTGTGAACATAAGGAGGAGATGAAAAACCCTAAAAGTTAGGTGAATATAAACAACTTCAAGAGGACTTTATGTGTTGTTGCTACTGCAACTGCGTTTTCAAGTGTGAAAAAAAGGGTTAACGATAAAAGATATATACAGACAGAGTAAAATGCAAACAAAGTAAAATGCAAAGAAGAAGGATCGAGAATGAAGTCTATCTAAATAAAACATAACTAGATGTATGTAGATACAGAGTGAGAGACATGCAGACAGAGATTAAGAAAGTACGAAGATAGAACACATAGACAATGAGAAGAAGGTGAGCAGTTATAGATTAGACTTGTAATAAAGAACACTGCATTGGATTCACTTGTGAATCCATCTTGTACACTGGAGTTATAGCTCCATAGTTCAGGTAGGATGGTTTTTACATACAAACTAGGTTGGTGCTCAGTAAGGATATTAGTGTCTCCTAAGGATCAATGTCCTTGAATGTAACCAGTGAGGTTTGCTAGTAAGACATTTTATTGTGAGACTGTATTAGAATAGTAGAATCTAGCAGTTGATTCTCACCATGATTTTGCCCTTTAGGTTTTCCACATAAAATATGGTGTTATGTGTTTATGTGTGTGACTTTTGTATTTATTCTTTGATTTACACATGAATTCACATTTTCTATAAAAAGTTTTTAAACGGACTAGTTTTAGATCATCTACTGATTCACCCCCTCTCAGTAGATAGGTGTGTTCAACATATGATTCAAGTTAAACTAACAGAGATACAAAAAGAGCAAAAGAGAGAGAGGGTAGAGAGAAAGGAAAGATGAGCTTGTTTTCTAATGAAAATGTTTCTAGTTCTGTTAAACAGAAAAATCTCTCGAGAAACTAGTCTCTATTTGGCCAACATAACACAACCAAAAGGCAAAGATGGTGCAGGACTCTGAAGATCAAGTAGTTATGTAGAATAGAGAAGCAAATTCATCATAAACATGCACAACTAATGGATATCATTCACAAAGCTTTCATATTAAAAGACAATTCATGAAAAAAAAATTCAAGGCTTGTTAGTGTTCAAACAAACTATAAAAAAACCTTCAAATAGCCTCAACTCATGCTAAAATAAAATATAATATAAGAAATAACTAAATTACAAGAAAAGATGTATGGTTGTATACTATATTCTAACACTAATAAACTAGCCCTAATTCAATCTCGTGGCTAACCTTATATACATTTCCAATAGTCTTCACCCAACATCTAGGTGATTGAAAATATTCAATGCAAGCACCAACTAAGGCACAAATTAAATGTGTGCCTATACTCAAAGATAACAACTTTGTTCATTAGATCACTAGTAATATGACAATATTGGACTGATGCATTATTTTGACTGAGACATGATCAAATTGAATTATACAATAATTGATGTAGTACTACAATATTAAATGTAAAGGGCAAACATTCTTTATTTTTTTGTGATGCTTGGCTCACTTGATCCTGATAGGCACACTATTGTATGACTTAGACTAGTATCTGATTTATTTTGGTATCCCCTTCCACAATCTATTTGCACTAGGTAACAAGATATTCAATAACTACATAATTTTGATTGGACCCACAGTCCAATCCCCAAATTCTAATGGGCTAGACAAGCCAAAATGAGAATCATTTAAAAATTAGCTTTCGCATCTATTCATAGAGGTCCATGTATCAGCCTTAGGAAGGCTGCCCTACATGTCCATTTATCATTGCTTGAGGAGGCCAAGGTCTTGCTACATGTCAACTTATTTGTATTTTGCATTTTGTTGCTCAAGTCTTTGACTTTTCTTTGAACATGGTGCAATGCGATCTTGAGAAGTGGTAAGATCCATTTCACTCAAAGCTTCATGGTCCCTTAGTCTCTGTTCTATCTTTTGATTGACCTAGAGTCTTGAGATTATGCCACATGGCATGATCTCAAGGACTTGCCTAATCCATGCTTTGTTGTATTGCCCTCATTTAGTATAGAGGTGCGGAGAAGAGGGATAATTCCACATGACATCATCTTATTTATCTAGGAAGTTTGTTGCCTACTCACTTTATCTCGGCCATCACGAGGGCCTAGAGAAGTAAGATCATACCACGAGGCATGATCTTGAGAATCTAGAGGCTGAAAAGGCTTGGATCTATGTCCAACATCTTCTAGAGTTGCAAAGCTTTGATATGTTGACAAGTGATGACCACTTGGCAAATCCAAACATGCGAATAGAAAATGATCGTTAGATTTCAAATAAAAAGACTAGCCATTAGAATTTAAATTCATAGACTAGTCATAAGACACTCTATGAAAATTAAATAAGGCACAAAAACTTGAATAAAAGACTTGTAAAAATAAGGCATAATCCTAATGTAGAAATGGCTAAGGCAAAAGAGTCTCGGGAAAGTGAACGAGCGACCAGTAATCACTCCAAGCTTGCTGAGAGACTCACGAGGAAATTTAGATAATAATTGGCCCGCAGAAAATCAAATAGCCATTATAATAAAATATGAATTTGAAAAATAAATGGTTAAGAAGTTTTAACCAAAATTGACTAAGTCTGAATAACTTTGCAAAGACTAGAACATTGGATCAATCCAAAAGCTAAATAAGCCCAATTTTATGACAAATGACTAAGTAAATGAATGAAATTATATGAACACCTAGCCATTTTAGATGGAAATTAGGTACAAATGGACCAAATTATTTAGGAAAATAAGCAGCAAAGCTCTAAAATAGTTAACCTATAGAAATATGAGGTAAAATATCCTAAAAAGAGAACTTTAATTCACTTTAAAACATGATACAAAATAGACCAAGACTTAATAGATTTAAACAAACTTTGAAAGTTAAATCAATCCAAATCTAATTGCCAAAATACTTCAAAACCAAATGCACACATTGAATACTTTAAGTTCAGACCTACTCAAAGAGTAAAGCCAATGCAATGTCAAACCTGTAACTTATCAATAAATTTTTCAATTAGACCACGAATAAAGAGAGACCTAGGCTTGATTAGACCAGATGAAATATCCCAAAATAGGTTATGTTACTAAAATCTAGAATTTTTAAAAAACCCTAGCCAAGACAAATATTTTTTTATTTTTCATCCAAACCCTAGATGCCAAAAACTCATAAATTGTTGGAAATAAATAGTGAAACCCTAGAATAAAATTTATTGAATGATGTAATCATTTTTAGGGCATTAAATCACTCAATAAACTCAGCCACATTGACGCCAAATATAAAGAAAATTACAACGAATGAAATGCTGATTTTTAATGCTTTTTCCAAAGTAAAGATGTTAGAAATTATCCTTAGAAATAAAGATAAATACATAAATAAGTATAGGAAAATTTAGAATATTAAAAAGGCTTGAAATAGCCTCTCAAACCCTCACAAATAATTCCCCAATCAAGTTACCCTAACTAGAATTAATTATTTTTAGCCTTAAATCTAATGCAACCCTAAAATTAGGGGTTTTCAAATCTAAAAATCTGACTTTGGGTCTCCAAACCCTAGTCACCACTCTCCTAGAGTAATTCGCTAACCTCCCAAGCAAATCTCCCAAATTGAAAACCCTCTTTTTTTGTCTTTTTTTACACTTGATCTATGGCAGCTCCAAGGTGAAGTTACCCCATGGAAAGAATTAGGGTTTGCATCCTCAATCTCTTTGCTTGAAGGTTTTCATCTTCAATTCAAAAACTCAAGTTTTTTCTGTGCTCAAAACTCTAAATTTAAAATTTGATCCAAGATGCCTTTCAAATGAACCCTCAACTAGTTTTATACTCCTTCCCAAGTGAAGCACCCAATTTGGAGGGAAATACTATTTCGATCTTTTTTTTTTTTTTTTTCAATTTATAAAAATGACACCTCTAATAATCCACTTAAATAGATTAGTACCCATGACCCTCAAAAAAGCCTCAACTTAAGTGAAATTATAATAATAAAGTGTTTTTACAAGTGATCTTAATAAAACCAAAGGTTTCCCTTCGTTTCTTTCTTTTTCCCTTAACCTTTGGAAAACTAGGCAAGGCTAAAGGTCTTCAATAGTGTCATGTCCAAAAGGGGGCATGACAATCCTACCTGCCCAAAATTACTTGTCCTCAAGCAATTGAAACAACTAATGGGTTGTCCTAACCATGAGCTTTAAGCAATTTGTGATCCTTGACTCTTCCCATGGGAATAAAACCCCTTGATGAAGCTCTTTGCTATTGTATATGAGGATTTTTGGCTGCTTATACAATTTGAAAATAAAATAACAGCAACTTCCAACCTTCCTTTCCCCTTTCATGGAGGTCCCATGCCTTAGATGTGCCAAAAAAGATGCACAAAAAAATTCCAACAATCCATAAAGGTGGAGTGTGCACAAAAAATGCTCTGAGATAAAGCAATAAATGGTTGCATAGATCTCCAACAGAGGAGATAGAAGCATAATAACAAGGTGAAAAGTTGGCAACAGATAGCTTCCAAACAACAAAAACATGTAGTGCATCTAGAAGGGCATCTCAAATGGTGGAGAAAACTCTAAAGCCACAGAAGGTAACCTTCAAATCCTCACCCCCAAAGTAGAGAAGAGAGAGTTGCCATGAAAGGCGATGTGCAAGAGGAGCTAGCATGGGCATTGTGTGGAGGTCAGAAATAGACCTTTGAGAAGATGAAAGAGTAGGATCTAATGTTGATCTCAAAAGGCATTGAGGAGAAGGTTGCACAAAGAAGATGTGTTAGACGTATAAGCAAAGAAGGTTATTTCATGGAAGCAACAATGAAGCAAATCCAAGAAGAATTAGCATAGTGAAATGAGTGAAGGCAAAGGGATATCATTCCACATGAGACATTGAGAGAACATTAAAAAGATTAAAAGTGGGAGACAACACCGATCTCCAAAGGCACGGAGGACAACATTGGGTAAATAAGTTTCATAAGAAGCAATGGTAAAGAAGGTTGTCGTCCCAAAGCAACAATAGAGGAGCAAAGCCAAGAAGAAACTCGGTTACAACAAGGTGGATATCATTCCACAAGAGCCAGCAAGAGTGCAAAAAGATGTGCAAGGTGTAAAAGTAACCTGCACAAAGATAAAGGCATGTAAGAACCCTTAAGAGAGCATAAGTGTTATTGTGCTCAGAGTGGAGGATGCACTAAAGAAAGGGTCGAGAACCCTAGATCCCCATAAATCAAAGGATTTTTGCATAGCAACAATAACATAGAGCGATGCTAAAGCAATTATCTATATGTAGTGGTGTGTGGATAACCTTCAACCCCATATATAAAGAAAAATGACCTTGACGAAGGGGAGGCTCTAGAGGACCTTCGACTAGGAGAAACTTCCTTGAATAAAGCACCAAAAGATGAAATAGTGGGAGATGTTATAGAATGAGAAGAAGAGTTGCCTAAAGAGCAACTAGGAGTTATTGAGTGAAGCAAAAATGAGAGTGAGGTGTATGGGTCCAAAGGTGCACCAAAGGAAAAAGAGGCGTTGGTGCAAGCACCAGTTGAAGAGAGCTTGAGAGAAAATGTAAACATTGTGCTAAGGGATGAGGAAGGTGAAAGAGAAGCTGCACAGTTGAAATTCAAGCACAACAACCATGCAAAAGAGATGTGTCCTTCATAAGGCACAAATATAGAGAACACATGAGGTGCAAAGAGTTGAGCTTATCAAGGAAGCACATTAGACCATTGTGGAGTCAGAGTTGAGATGCACGCAAATGTGCCTACAACATAATCAACTTGCAAAGGATCTCTAAGGTACACAGTGTGTGATGATGATGGTTTGTGAAAGGAGAGTCTGAAGCACAAAGGTACACAAAAGCTTAGGTGCAAGGCATCCAACATAAACCCTGAGGAAGTAAAATAAAGTTAGATGACCAGTCAATTATGAGGACCTAAACTTAAATTTCCTTAGACTAGGTCATTACTACAATTGACACGACAACTTAAGGGACAACTAATAAGATCAGACTTGTACGGCTCAGATTCTAAAAAAGGCTCTAATAATTCTAGCATAAGTTTGCAGACTCGCACAACGTCCCATCAGATGAAGTTATGGGCTAATTGCATCAAAAATAGATGAAGCAACCAGAGCTTTGGCACCTATAAATAGGGGTTTTGGTCTAGCATTTTAAACAGTTCAAAGCCAAGGAGGTTACTTTATTAGGGAGACCCTGTAAAGGTATAAGGAAAATTTGTTTGAGGCTATAGAGATAGAAAGGGATCTTCACATGATAGGTGAAGGCTCGTAGTCATAAGCAAATGGTAGTCTATTAACACCATAGTAAAGAGAGAAAAACACAAATTTATATTTAAGGATTGGACTAAGTAGAGTCAAAAGCTTAATGTACAATTACGAAGCTTATATTATATTGTAACACCTGAAGTTGAGGAATAAAAGCCTCTACAAACATGATCTATTACGTGGAAATCTAAAGGTTGCATGGTTAATGCATCCCTTTAGCAGGAATCCTCATTGCAACAAGCACTAGTTTCATATCAAACCAAGGCCATGAACCTTGAGGAATGCAAGAAGAAATGATAAACCTTCAAGTGAGATATGAACTAGCAGAGAAAAAGGTGGCAGATGGTTGAACATGAGGCAACTAGCATAGCATGGCTCATCAACGTGAGGGAGGTAGGTACATTTTGAGTAGGTGGAAGATAAGAAAAGAGAACCCTCAGAAGGGGAAAGTATATAGGATCGCGAAGGGAGACTTGGTGATAACAGTTCATAAGTTCAAGCACCTAAGTAGGATTGTGATGGAGAGTGTAACAACATATAGTCTAAGTAGTTGTGAGGTTGTAAGCAACCCATAGGAGTGTTGTGTGAGAATTAAGAGATAGCTAAACTTGACATCATTATTGTTGGAAAGGAGAGGTGAAGCATTAACAAATTGTTATAAGTGATGTATTTGAACACAAAACGGATAAAGATCACCTTATGTGAGGTGGTCAAAAGGTGTGAATGAGTAGAACACACAAAAAAATTGTTGATCATGTCATTCATATGCAAAGGTTAAATGTGTTGATAATGAATCAAGTAATATGGATGATTGGGCTAACAAATCATTAACCATAAGGCAATCAATGTATGTGAGCATATTCTAATATGTGTATCAGGGAGAAAGTAAAAAAATAAAGATGTTCTCCATCAAGCGCATATGGATAAGGAATGAGCATCACAAAAGTTGGCTCAATGAAAAGTAAAAATAAGACATGACCTGGAATCACATATCTTAAGTAAATTGGAGGAGTTAGCCTCCACATTAATAGCACTATAGGAAAGGAAGGAGGAAGGAAAAGCCATAGGGAGGGAGGATCCCAAAGAGAAATAGGGAGAGACCTATGGGAGGAAAGAGCCCTCAGAGGTTCTAAGAAAGGCCGAGAATAACCCTGAAGCTGATATGCAAAGCTTCTATAGAAAAAAGGCCCTGTGCAAATGATCGAGTGGGTATTAGATTTCAAATGTTATTTTGCATTGAAGGATGGAAAGGAATCCATAAAGGTGGAGTATGTGCATAAAAAATGCTCTATGATAACATGGTAAATCATTGTAGAGATCTCTAAGAGAGGAAGAGATAGAAAGGAAATAAGAGGGTGGAAAGTTGGCAACAAATTATTTCCAAACTATAGAACCAAGTAGTGCACCCAGAAGGCCATCTCAAATAGAGGAAAAAACCTGAGAGCCATAGAAATTAACCTTCAAATCCTCACCTCCAAAATAAAGAAGAGAGTGTGACATGAAAGGCAATGCATAGGAGTGAACTGAGTGAAGGCAAGGTGGATACCATTTAACGTGAACCAACAAGTATGCATGAAGGTGTGTTAGGTGCCAAGAATGAACCCAGTCATAGTGGAGTGAAATGAGTGAAGGAAAAGTGGATATCATTCCACATGAGCCAACAAGAATACATGAAGGTATGGAAGGTGTAACACTAGTCTGCACAAAGATAGGGGCACATAAGAACCTTAAAAAGAGCATAGGTGTTCTTGTGCTCATAGTGGAGGATGAACCAAAGGAAGGGTTGAGAACCCTAGACCCCCATCAACTAATGGATTATAGCCCAACAATGACCATAGAGAGGGATTTGGAGCAATTGTTGATATCCATTAGTATGCAGTGGATAGAAGACAACCTTTAACCCTAGAGATATGGAAAAGGAGCCTAAAGAAGGAGAGGCTATAGGGGACCTTTGACTAGGAGAAACTTCCTTGAACAAAGTGCTAAAGGAAGAAGCAACGAGAGATGCTTTAAAAGAAAAAGAGTTGCATAGAGAACAATTGGGAGTTATTGAGTGTAGTTGAAATGAGAGTGAGGCACATGGGTCCAAAGGTGCACCAAAGGATATAGAGGCATTAGGGTCAACACTAGCTGAAGAAAACATGAGCGCTAATGCAAACAACATTGCCCCAATGAAGGAGGAAGGCAAAAGAGAAGCTACATATGAGAAATTTGAGCATAATAGCCACGTGGAAGAGATGTGTCCTTCAAAAGGCATAAATATGGAGAGATGAAAGAGTGAAAGTTTATTTGTTGGGAATATTTAGCTAAATCCTAAGGGGATCATAACAAAAAGGTAGTGCACAACTGATCCAAAGTTATCCCAAAGAAAACATAGCATTATACCATGGAGAGACATGAAAAGGGAAGAAGTGGAGATAAATCCACATAAAGAATTTGAAGATGCATGAGAGAAGAAGAGTCAGCCTGTAGCTAACAAAAACACAACATAGTTTGCACATGGCCCATAGGAGCTACCATGATGGTTTAGTCAAAATAAGCATAAAGCAGATCAAGGAAGTGCAATTTTCATTGCACACAAGGAAAATGAGTTATTACTGATTGGAAGCAAGGCAGGAGATTGTTAACGTGAAACTAACTAAGAATAATGATTGAAAAGGATATCAATCCAAGAATGTAGAAGGAAGTGCACGACTATAAAGGAAGAAGAAAAAGTGGGAGTCAATGGACTGCATAGAGACTTCTATGCCATTGAGGACATCAAGCAAAGAGAAATGAAGGATAAAGGCAGTGAAAGAACCATGCAGACACCCCTAAGAAACACACAGAAGAATAACACATAAGTATACCTACTTGCCACAAGCCATATAAAGAAGAGAGTACACATAACAAAAGATAAGTGAAAGGCACACAGAAGGAAGGAAAGTCAAGGTATGAAGACCTTTTAGAGGAGATGGATGAATAAGAATGGGCACAAACACATGAGAAATAAAAGTGGGGGAAAACCCATAGGGGACGGAGGTGGGCATCGACCCACAAGAGTTAACAAAGGTGGGTGCAAAACCACAAGAGGAAGAAAGGGAAGAAAGATGAAGTGTATCAGAGCTAGGCAAAGGAGGATAATTTATGGCCCAAGGAGGGTCTTGAAAATAAGAAATCACTAAGTGAGCCTGTGCAGGTGCCACATCAGATGGATGGGAACACCATGGTCAAGGAAACTAACCAGATTGATAGTTATACCAATCTAACACTATTTGTAAGCAGGAGCTCATATTTTAATTAACTAGGGTGTTTGATGCAGGAGCATCATAAACTAATCTGCAATCTTGCATCAAACAGTTAGAAAATAAAAGGGTGTACAAGTTTTGGCTAAACCAAGTAGGACACTTGCAAAGCTATAAAGTGTATAAAGATGCACTAGGGACAAGAAGGAAGGTGCAACAATAAAGGGTCAATCACAATACATATGGGAATCGAGGCTTAAAAAGGTCCAAGAACCATGGCACAAAAGGAATTATTGACTGAAGGTGTGCTTCACAAGAACAAAGAAAGTTAAGGAATAAAATGCTTTATTAACATGATCCATTACATGGAATTCTGAAGGTTGTGTGGTTAATTTATCCCTTCACTGGGGCCCTTGATGCAAAAGAAAATGAGCCTAACAAAGGAGAGGCTCTAGAGGACATTGGACCAGGAGAAGCTTCCCTGAAGGAAACAACAAAAGAAGCAAAAGATGTTGCAAGAGAAGTAGAGTTGCCTAGAGACCCAATGAATCAAAAATTAGACTGAGGTGCATGGGTCCAATAGTGTGCCAATATAAATAGAGGCATTGGTGCAAGCACCAACTAAACAGAGCTTGAAAGCCAATGCAAATAATATTATGCCAAGGGATGAGGAAGGCGAAAGAGAAGTTACATAAGTGAAATTCAAACACAACAACGATGCAATAGAGATGTGTTCTACATAAGGCACAAATATAGAGAGGAAAAAGAGCCCAATTCTATTCGTGGAAGGTATTTTCCTAAAGCATTAGGGGAAGAAAAGAAAGAGGTAGCGGCTTGCAACAGATCCTATGTTTTCCCAAAGACAACAGAGCATTGAGCCATAGAGAGACAAATAAAGGGAAGGAGAAGTGGGCATAACTCCACAAAAGGCATCCAAAGATATAGGAGGAGAGGAGAAGAGTCAATCTGTACCTAACAAAAATACAACATTGTTAGCACACGACATGTATGAGCTACCTGAAGGGATTAGCCAAAATCAGCTCGAACCTAATCAAGGGAGTGCAATTTTCATTGCACAAAAAGAAAAGGAATCACCACCAATTGGGAGCAAGGCAGGAGGACTTCAGCTTGAAAATAACTAGGAACAACACTTGAAGGGGATATCAATACAAACACACAAAGGGAAGTGCATGACAAGAGAGGAAGAAAGGGAAAGAAGGAGATTACATTTTAATTACCTTGAGGCAACTAACCAGATGGGTGGTTATACCACTCCAACCCTTCTTGTAAGAAAGAGCTTATATTTTAATTACCTTATGAGTCCAATGCAGGAGCATCCCATGTTAATTGGCTATATTGCATCAGATAAAAATATAGTCAAACACCTAAAAATAAACCAACTATAGCTATGTAGGTTAAATGGCAGAACATTTTTAAAGGTTGTTATAGACTGCATAGAAGGAATATGATTGAGAGTTGTGCAAGGAGTTAGAGAATAAGAAGGGGTACCTATTTTTATTAAGGCAAACAACGTGCACATAAAGTTTTGAAGTGCATACAGACAAACTAGGGATAGGAATCAAGGTGGATAAGTAAAGGCTCGTGCAACAAAACATGAAGGCACTGATGCCTATAGATCGTAAAGGAACATTGAACATAAGAAGTTATTCATTGAAGGTGCACTACATGAGAACAGGGAAAGTTACATGAATGAGGTGCAAAGATTTAACCTTTAAAAGGGAGCACATTAGAATAATGCGTAGCCATAATTGAGGGGCACATAAATGCCCCTACAATGTACTCAACTAGCGAAGGAGCTCTAAGGTATATAGTGTACAATGATGATGGTGCGTGAAAGAAGAGTCTGAAGCACAAGGGCAAGTAAAGAGCCAAGAGTAGGGCATTAAACTGATAAGATCTACTTTGTGAGGATATCTTCTAATAACACTCAAACTTTCATGGATCGAGATCTGTAAAAGGCTATGCTAATTCTAAGGTCTACAAACTTGTGTAGACTCCCATTGAATGAAGCTGTAGACCAATTATGTGGGAAATAAGTGAAGTAACCAAAACTCAATCAACTATAAAAAAAGGGTCTTGGTCCAGCATTTTTAATGCTCTGAAGCAAAGAAGGATACTTTATTATGTGATGGTCATGGTCATGAGTGAATGGTAGTCTATGGACATCATAGTAGAGAGAGGCACTTAAAGGACTTGACCAAGAAGAGATGAAATATCAATGCACACTTGCGAAGCTTATATTATCTTGTAACACCTGAAGTTAAGGAATAAAAGCCTTTATTAGCATGATCCACTGCATGGAACTCTGAAGGCTACATGGTTAATGCATCCTTTCACCAAAACAACTAATCTCAACTAGTACTAGTTTGATATCAAAAAAAGGTGGTGAACCTTGAGGGATACAAGAAGAAAGGATAAACTTGCAAGCAAGATATGCAGTAGCAAAGAAAAAGCTAGTAGATGGTTAAACGTGAGTCAACTAGCATAACATTGCTCGTCAACGTGAAGGTAAGAAGATAGTGAGCATGTGGAATATAAGTAATGAGAACATTCAAAAGGGATGAGTATATAGGATCACAAAGTGAGACTTTGTGATACCAATTCTTAAGTTCAAGCACCTATGTAGGATTACGATGGAGAAAACAGAAACAGGTAGTGTGAGTTGTGAGGTTATAAGTAACACTCTAGAGTATTGTGTGAGAACTGAGATATTGCCAACCTTGACATGGTCATTATTGGAATGGACATGTGAAGCATTGATAAGTTATTGTAAGTGAGATAGTCAATCACAATGAGGACATATCATAGAATGTGAGGTGGTTCAGAGACATGAATGAGGACAAAACACTAACAACTATTGATCATGAGGCAGTTTGCAAGTAAAGATCAAATGGGTTGACAATGAATCAAGTGAAATAGATGACGATGTTGACAGATTAATCGTGAGGCAATCAAGGTGCACGAATATCTTCCAATCAGTGTATCAGTGAGAAGGTACCAAATAAAGTTATTATCTAATAACTACAAATGGATAGAGAATGAGGAGCATAGAAAATAGCTCAGTGAAAATCAAATATGAGATGTGACCTCGAGTTGCAAGTCTCGATGAAAATGGAGATAGCCTCCATGTTGTAAGCACTATAGGAAAGGATGGTGCGGGTGGAAAGAAAAGCCATTAGGAGGAAATCTCCCAAAGATAAGCAAGGAGAAACCTATAGGAGGAAAGAGCCCGCATGATTCTGAGGCATGCCAAGAATAACCATGAAGTTGAAATGCAAAGATTCTCCAGAAAAAAGGCCCCAAGTAGATGGAGTGGGTCTTAGATGTCGAATGTTATTTTGCATTGAAATATGTAAATTAATCCATAAAGGTGGAGTATACACAAAAAATGATATATGATAACATAATAAATGGTTGCAGAGACCTCCAAGATAGGAGATAGAAAGGCAATAAAAGGGTGAAATGTATGCAAGGTGTAGGAACAATCTACACAGACACAGGGTCACATAAGAAGAACCTGGAGACAACACATGTGTTCTTGTGCTCACAATGGAAAATGTGCCAAAAGAAGGGTTGAAAACCCTAGTTTTAGATAAAGTAGTGGACTGTAGGACAACAATGACGATAGAGAGGGATGTTAGAGTAATTGTCGATATGCAGTAGTGCGTGATGGATAGAACACAACTTTTAGCCCCAGAGACAAAGGAAAAGGAGCCTGAGGAAGGAAAGGCTCTAGGGTAATTATGATAAGGAGAAGCTTCCAGGAAATAAGCTTAAAAAGTAGAAGCCAACATTAAAAAGATTTAAAGTGGAAGCCACCACCGATTTCAAAAGGCGATAAGGAGAAAGCTGAGTAAAGAAGCTCCATAAGAAGCAAAGGTAAAGAAGGTAGTTGTGCCAAAACAACAACAAAGGAGCAAAGCTAAGAACAAACTTGGTTGTAACAAAGTATAATAGGTGAAGGGTGGATATCATTCCACAGATGAATAGAGAGATCTCTATTAGAGAAGGAGATGGAAAGGCAAGAGCAGGGTGCAAAGTTGGGAACAAATGGCTTCCAAACTACTAAACCAAATAGTGCATTCAAAAGGCCATCTCAAATGGAGAATATTTGAAAGTTGCAAAAAGTAACCTGCAAAGCCTCATCGCCAAAGTGAATAAAAAAATGTTTCCATGAAGAGTGATGCACAACAGGAGCCAACATGGGAGCAACATGGAAGTTAGAAGGAGCCCTTCATGGCAACATTAAAAAGATTAAAAAGTGGGACCCATCACCAATCTCAAAGGGCATTAAGGAGAATACTGACTAAAGAAGTTGTATAAGAAGCAAAGGAAAAAAAGGTTGATGTACCAAAGCAACAACAGAGGAGTGAAGCCGAGAAGAAACTCAGTTGCAGCAAAATGCAATAAGTGAAGCCAAAGTAGATATCATTCCATGAGAGTTAGTGATAGCATATGAAGGTGTGTAAGGTGTAGGAGTATCCTACACAAAGTCAAGGGTACACAAGAAAAACCCTCAAGAGAGCACAAGTGTTATTATGCTTGGAGTGGAGGATGCACTGAAGAAAAGGTTAAGAACCCTAGATACCCATAAAGCAAAATATTGTTGCATAGCAATAATAACATAAAGGGATGATGGAGCAATTTTTCATATGTTGTGGCATGTGATGGCTAGAAGATAACCTTTAACCCCAAATGCAAAGGAAAATGAGCCTAAGGAAGAAGAGGCTGTAGAGGACATTTGACCAAGAGAAACTTCCTTAAAAGAAGCATTCAAAGAATAAGCAACAAGACATGTTATAAAAGGAGAAGAAGATTTGACTAAAGATCAACTGTGACTTGTTGAGTGAAGAAGAAATATAAGTGATGTGTATGGGTTTAAAGGTGTGCCAAAGAAAATAGAGGCGTTAGTTCAAGCACTAACTGAAGAAATCTTGAGCGCAAATGCTTACAACATTATGCTAAGGGATGAGGAAGGCAAAAGAGAAGTTACACGGGTGAAATTCAAGCACAACAACTTGGCAAAAGAGATGTGTCCTTTGTAAGGCACAGACATAGAGAGGTAAAAGAGGGCAAGTCTATTTGAGGCAGGAATTTGCCTAAACCATTAGAGGAGGAAGAGAAAGAGGTAGCGGCTTGTAGCAAAACCTAAGTTATCCCAAAGGCAATAGAGCATTGCACCATGGAGAGACACGTAAAGGGAAGGACAAGTGGGCATAACTCCATAAAAGGCATCTAAAGATGTATGAGGAGCAGAGAAGAGTTGAACTATAGCTAACAAAAATACAACATTATTTGCACATGACATGGATAACCTACTAGGAAGGGTTAGCCAAAATCAGCCCACAATCAATCAAGCGAGTGCAATTTTAATTGCATGAAAGGAAAAGGAGTCACTTCTGATTAGAAGAAAGGTAGGAGGCCATTAGCTTGAAACTAAATAGGAACAATTTGAAGGGGATATTAGTCCAACCACAGATAGTGAAGTGCATGATAATAGAGGAATAAGAAAAGTAGGGAGTTGATAGACCCCATAAAAACTTGCATGCCACTAAGTGCATCAAACAAGGGTAATTTAAGGACAAGCGTAGTGGCAAAGATGCACAGACCTACCCTATGAGAAACACAAGGATCTATATCATGTAAGTATACCTACTTGCCATGGGAAATAGAAGAAAGAAAGTGTGCATAATAGAGGAGAATTGAAAGGCTCACAATAGGAAGCAAATGAAAAGTATGAAGACCTTTTGGTAGAGGTGGATGGACAAGAGTGGTCATCGACCCACAAGAGATGAAAGTGGGTGCAGAACCATGAGAGATAAAACTAGGCATAGACCCAAAGAAGACAAAGGTGGTAATAGGACCACAAGAGTAAATAGAGGTGGGCACAAACCCACAAGAGGAAGAAAGGGAAGGGAGCTTGCATTTTAATTACCTTGAAGCAACAAACCAGAAGGGTGGTTCTACCAATCCTGCCCTTCTTGTAACAAGGAGCTTACATTTTAATTACCTATGGAGTCTTATGATGGAACATTGTAGGTGAATTGGCTAAAGGCATGCCTCAGGAAATAAAGGCACTAGAGTAAGCACCAGTTAAAGAGAGCATGAGTGCGAATGGAAACAACATTGCGCCAAGGAAGGAGGAAGGCAATGGAGAAGCTGCATAAGAGAAATTCGAGCATAGTAGTGAAGAAGAAGAGATGTTTCCTTTCAAAGGCACAAATATGGAGAGACGACAAAGTGCAAGTTTATTTGTAGGAGGCATTTACCTCTATCATGAGGGGATCAAGATAAAAAGCTAGTGTGCAATTAAACCTAAGTTGTCCCAAAGACAACATAGCATTATGCCATTGAGAGATGAGAGAAGGGCAGGGAAGTGGACGTAAATCCATATAAGGCATTTGAAGATGCATGAGAGAAAAAAATTGACCAACAGTTAACAAAAATACAACATTATTTACATGACTCGAAAGGGCTAGCATAACAGGTTAGTCAAAATCACTTTGAAGTAAATCAGGTCAATACAATTTTCATTGTGTATAAGGAAAAAGAGTTATTATTGATTTGGAGTAAGGTAGGAGATTGGCAACTTGAAACTGACTAGGCATGACTAAAGGGGATATAAACCTAAGCGCGTAGAGGGAATTGTGCGATAATAAAGCTAGAAGAAAAGGTGGCAATCAATGGACCCCATAGAGATTTCCATACCACAGAGGGCAAGAGGCAAAGAGAAATGAAGGACAAGGGCCATAGAAGACCTAGACAAACATACCTTATCAGAAACACATGGAAGAATAACACGCAAGTATAGCTACTAGTCGTAGGTGACATAAGAGAGTGTACATAACAAAGGAGAAGCAAAAAGCGCACAAAAGGAAGGATAGGAAAGCTATGAAGATGTTTTGAAGGAGATGGATGAACAAGAATGGGCACAAACCCATGAGAGACAAAAGTGGGTGCAAACCCATAGGGGACGGAAGATGGCATAGGTCCACAAGAGACAGAGGTGGGCATTGGCCCACAAGAGTAAACAAAGGTGTGTGTAAAACTACAAGAGGAAGAAAGGGAAATAAGATGAAGCATATCAAAGCTAGGTAGAGGAGGACAGTTTATGACCCAAGGAGAGTCTCGAAAAGAAGGAAGCACTGAGAGAACCCACTTAGGGGCCACATCAGGTGGATGGGAACACCATGGTCAAGGCAGCCAACTAGAAAGATAGTTCTACCACTCCAACACTATTTTTAAGCAGGGGTTCATATTTTAATTACCTAGGGATTTTGATGGAGGATCATCACAAGTCAATTTACCTAGTCAATCAAGCAAGAAATAAACCAACTCTAGTTCTTCACAGTTACATGGACCATGCAGAATCCACTTGTGTGGAAGGAAGGTGGTTGGGAATTTCACAGGGAGTTAGAGAATAAAAAGGGGTACAAGTTTTGGCTAAGCCAAGCAACACACTTGCAAAGAAACAAAGTAGATAAAGATGCATTAGGGATAGGAAGCAAGGTGCAAAAGTAAGGGGTCGCTAAATAGTGCACAAAGGAACTGAGGCCTACAAAGTTCCAAAAACTGTGTTACGAAAGGAATTGTTCATTGAAGGTGTGCTTGATAAGAAAAAGGAAAGTTGCAACCAAAGCTAAAGTTTAAACTTGACGAAAGTTGCATTTGCTTGAGAGTAAGCAAATTTGAGAAGGCCAAATTGTAGTGTCCCTGTTTCTAAAAATAAAGTAATATTATTATTAAAATAAAAAATATTTTTAAATACTTTGAATAAAAGTAATAGTATGCTTTAGTTACCAAAAGTGAATATGTTAGTAACTCCTTTTCTAATTTGATATTTCATAAATAAGTGGGCTTTCTATTGTGATGTAGGTCATCCCTTAGTTAGGAGCTATTTTGGGGTTGGAGTGGGAAAGGTTATAAAAATAAAGAGGAGGTTCATTTGAAGAGGGTTATGTTATTTTTTGTAATTAAAATTCTAGAGTTTTGGCATGATTTGTTGAACTTCATGTAATTGAGGACAAAAACAATCATTAGTTTGGTTGTAGTAAAGATGAAAACCCTTAGTTAACAGCTGGCAGCCTTAATTAAAAGGTTGTTTTGAGCATCATTTAACATTTTGAGGTGTTTTGAACACCATTACAGATTTGATGTGGCAAAGAATGACAATTTAAAGAAGGGTGTAGCTGATTTGAAGGGTAGTGAGTTGGTTTCAAACCCTAGAAGAGCAACGAAGTCATTGAAGAAGGTAAAAGACTCATTGTTAGGGTAGCGACCCCCCCCCTTGGGGTTTGAGAATGCAATTTGTAAGGCTAAACAAAGCCTAACTTGTATGGCATGCATATTTAGTTGGTATCTTTACTATATTTTATAACCATTGAATTGATAATAAAAATTAGATTTGAAGGTATTTTAATAGGCTGTATTATTTTTGCATTATTTGGTGAATATTTGAGTGGAAAATATTACAAATTGTGCCTTAAATGTCTATTTCCAAAATTCTAATTTATTTTTATGGTTAGGGCTTGAAATAAAGAAAATAAAAAAAATGCATTTATTTTAGGGTTTGTTGGGAAAGACAAATCTATCTAATTCTATCCTAAATGGGACATTATGGGGTCTGAGGCACACTGAGAATAACCCTGAAGTTCAAACACAAAGGTTCTCCAAGAAAAAGGCCCTGGGTAAATGATAGAGTGGGTCTTAGATGTTGAATGTTATTTCACGTTGAAGGATGTACAACAATCCATAAAGGTGGAGTATGCACAAAAAATTCTCTATGATAAAGCAATAAATGGTTGCATAGATCTCCAAGAGAGGAGGAGATAGAAGTGCAATAAGAGGGTGAAATGTTTGCAATAGATAGCTTCCAAACAAAAAAAATAAGTAGCGCATCCAAAAGGCCATCTCAAATGGAGGAGAAAACTTGAAAGCCACAGAAGATAACCTTCAAATCCTTGCCCCCAAAGTAAAGAAGAGAGTGTTACCATAAAAGGCAATGTGTAAGAGGAGCCAACATGGGTGCCGAGTGGAGGTCAGAAATAGACCTTTGAGAAGATGAAAGAGTAGGAGCTAATGTTGATCTCAAAAGGCATTGAGGAGAAGGCTGCACAAAAAAGATGTGGAAGACGTAGAGGCAAAGAAGGTTATTTCATAGAAGAAACAATAGAGAAAAGCCAAGAAGAAATCAAATTTTAGCAGAGTGAAATGAGTGAAGGCAAGTGGGATATCATATGTCCTTGATATGATGTGCAAGGAGTAGGAGTTGTTTGCATAGAGACAAGGGCACACTAGAATAACCTGGAAGAGAGCACAGGTGTCCTTGTGCTCACAATGGAGGATGTGCCAAAGGAAGGGTTGAGAACCATAGCTCACCATAAACTAATGGATTGTAGCATAAAAACGACTATAGAGAGAGATGTTTGATCAATTTGCTATATACAGTAGTACACAATGCACAAAAGACAACCTTTAGCCCTAGATATAAAGGAAAAGGATAACCTTAAGGTTACCATAGTAGAGAGAGACACTTAAAGGACTCAACTAAGAAGAGATGAGATATCAATGCACACTTGTGAAGCTTATATTATCTTGTAACCCCTGAAGTTAAGGTTTTAAAGCCTTTATTAGCATGATCCACTGCATGGAACTCTGAAGGCTACATGGTTATTGCAACCCTTCACAAAAATAACTAATCTCGATTGGCACTAGTTTGATATCAAAGAAGGGTAGTGAACCTTGAGGGATGCAAGAAGAAAGGATAAACCTACATGTGAGATATGAAGTAGCAAAGAAAAAGCTAGTAGATTGTTAAACATGAGGTAACTAGCATAACATCACTTGCCAATGTGAAGGTAGGAAGATAGTGAGCTGGTGGAATATAAGCAAAGAGAACCCTCAGAAGGGACGAGTACATAGGATCACAAAGTGAGACTTTATGATAACAGTTTTTAAGTTCAAGCAACTATGAAGGATTATGAAGGAGATAGTAGAAATAGGTAGTGGAAGTTGTGACGTTGTAAGCAACACTCAAGAGTTTTGTGTGAGAACTAAGATATTGCCAACCTTGACATGGTCATTATTAGAATGGATATGTAAAGCATTGAAAAATTATTGTAAGTGAGATAGTCGATCACAATGAGGACATATCATAGAATGTTAGGCAGCTTATAGGCGTGAATGAGGAGAAAACACTAACAAACTATCGATCGTGAGGCAGTTTACAGGTAAAGATCAAATGGATTGATAATGAAGAGCACATAAGATGGCTCAATGAAAAGCAAAAATGAGACGTGACCTTGAGTCGCAGGTCTCAATGAAAATGGAGATAACCTCCATATTATAAGCATTGTAGGAAAGGATGGTGTAGGCAGAAAGAAAAAGATGATGATGTCGATAGATCATCAATGGTGAGGCAGTCAGGGTGCATGAGCATCTCCCAATCAGTGTATCAGGTAGAAGGTACCAAATAAAGTTGTTATCCAATAAGTGCAGATGGATAGAGAATAAGGAGCATAGAAGATGGCTCAGCAAAAAACAAAAATGAGATGTGACCTCAAGTCGTAGGTCTCAATGAAAATGGAGATAACCTCCATGTTGCAAGCACTGTAGGAAAAAATGGTGCAGGTAAGAAGAAAAGCTATTAGGAGGAAGGATCTTAAAGATAAGCAGGGAGAGACCTATGGGAGGAAAGCGCGTGCAAAGATTCTGAGGCATGCTGAGAATAACCATGAAGTTGAAATGCAAAGGTTCTCTAGAAAAAAGGCCCCGAGTAGATGTAGTGGGTCTTAGATGTCAAATGTTATTTTACATTGAAAGATGTAAAGGAATCCATAAAGGTGGAGTATGCACAAAAAATGCTCTATGATAAGATAGTAGATGGCTGTAGATACCTCCAAGATAGGAGATAGAAAGGCAATAAAAGGGTGAAATGTTGGCAACATATAGCTTCCAAACTACAGAAGCAAGTAGTGCATCCAAAAGACCATTTCAAATGGAGGAGAAAACTCAAAATCCATAGAAGGTAACCTTCAAAGCCTCACCCCCAAAGTAAAGAAGAGAGTGTTATTGTGCTCGAAGTGGAGGATGCACTAAAGGGTTGAGAACCCTAGATCCCCATAAAGCAAAGGATCATTGCATAACAACAACATAGAGAGATGTTAGAATAATTTTCCATATGTAGTGGTGTGTGATGGATACAAGATAACATTTAACCCTGGATGCAAAGGAAAATGAGCCTAAGGAAGGAGAGGCTCTAGAGGACCTTCAACTAGGAAAAACTTCCCTAAAAGAATCTACGAAAGAAGAAGCAACAAGAAATGTTGAAGATGGAGAAGAAGAATCACCTAGAGAGCAACTGGGAGTTTTTGAGTGAAGCAGAAATGAGAGTGAGGTGAGTGGGTCTAAAGGTGCACTAAAGGAAAAAGAGGCGTTGTTGTAAGCACCAGTTGAAGAGAACTTGAGAGAAAATGCAAACATTGTGCTAAGGGATGAGGAAGGTGAAGAGAAGCTGTACAATTGAAATTCAAGCACAACAGTCATGCAAAAGATGTGTCCTTTGTAAGTCACATACATAGAGAACACACGAGGTGCAAAGATTTAAGCTTCTCAAGGAATCACATTAAACCAGTGCACGGTAACAATTGAAGGGAATGCAAATGCACCTACAACATAATCAACTAGCAAAGGAGCTCTAAGGTACACAATGTGTGATGATGATGGTTTGTCAAAGGAGAGTCTAAAGCACAAAGGCACACAAAAATCTAAGTGCAAGGCATTCAACACAAAACCTGAGGAAGCAAAATAAACTTTGATGACTAGTTAGTTGCAAGGACCTATACTTACCTTTCCTTAGGCTAGGTCATTATTGCAACTGACATGACAACTTAAGGGACAACCAACAAGATCTACACTATGAGGATATCTTCTCACAATACTTAGACTTGTGCAGCTCAGGGTCCGTAAAAGGCTATGATAATTCTAGCGTAAGCTTGCAGACTCACACAGGCTCTCATCAAATGAAGTTTTAGGCCAATTACATGGGAATAGGTGAATCAACCAAAGCTCAGGCACCTATAAATAAGGATTTTGGTCTAGCATTTTAACACTCTAAAGCCAAGGAGGTTATTTTATTAGGGTGATCCCATAAAGGTATAAGGAAAATTTCTCTGAGGCTAGAGAGATAGAAAAGGAGCTTCACATGATAGGTGAAGGCTCGTGGTCATGAGCAAATGGTAGTCTATGGACACCATAATAAAGAGAGAAAAACATAGATCTATATATAAGGATTGGACTAAGTAGAGTTGAAAGCTTAATGTACAATTGTGAAGCTTATATTATCTTACAACCCCTGAAGTTAAGGAATAAAAGCCTTTACTAGCATGATCCATTGCATGGAAATATGAAGGTTGCATGGTTAGTGCATCCCTTTTGATGCATCCCTTTAGCAGGACTTCTCATCTTGACCAACACTAGTTTCATATCAAACTAGGTCATGAACCTTGAGGGATGAAGAAGAAAGGATAAACCTGCAAGCGAGATATGAACTAGTAGAGAAAAAGCTAGCAGATATTTAAACATGATGCAACTAGCATAGCATGGCTCGCTTATGCAAGGGAGGTAGGTACATATCAAGCAGGTGGAAGATAAGAAAAGAGAACCCTCAAAAGGTGCTGATGAGGAAAAAGTATTGACAAATTCTCGATCATGCAGTTTAGACACAAAGATCAAATAGGTTGATAATGAATCAAGTAAAATGGATGACGGGGCTGACAAATCATTAACCATGAGGAAATCAATGTGCACGACCATATTCTAATACATGTATCAGGTAGAAAGTATAAAATATAGATGTTCTCCATCAAACATAGATGGATAGAGAATGAGGAGCATAGAAGTTGGCTCAGTATAAAGCAAAAATAAGACATGACCTAGAATCACATATCTTAAGTACATAATTTAAGATAATGCATTAAATGGCTACAGAAATCTCCAAGAGGGGAGGAGATAGAAAGGAAATAAGAGGGTGAAAAGATGGGAATAGATTGTTTCCAAACTAAAAAACCAACTAGTGTATCTAGAAGGACATCTCCGATAGAGGAGAAACCCTTAAAGCCATAAATATTAACCTTCAAAGCCTCGCCCCCAAAGTAAAGAAATGAGTGTGACATGAAAGGCGATGCACAAGACTAAACTGAGTGAAGGCAAGTTGGATATCATTCAATGTGAGCCAACGAGAGTGCATGAAGATGTGCAAGGTGCCAATAGTAAACCCAATTATAATGGAGTGAAATGATTGAAGGAAAAGTGGGTATCATTCCACATGAGCCAACACGAGTGCACGAAGGTATGGAAGGTGTAGCACCAGTCTGCATAAAGACAAGAGCATATAAGAATAACCCTAAAAAAAGCACAGGTGTTCTTCTGCTCATAGTGGAAGATACACCAAAGGTAGGGTTGAGAACCCTAGACCCCTATCAAGTAATGTATAGAGAGGGATTTGGAGCAATTGTCAATATACAATAGTGTACGATAGATAGAAGATAACCTTTAACCCCAGAGACAAGGAAGAGGACCCTGAGGAAGGACAGGCTCTAGGGGACCTTTGACCAAGAAACACTTTCTTGAACAAAGTACTGAAGGAAAAAGCAATGAGAGATGATACAAAAGGAGAAGAGTTGCATAGAGAACAATTGAGAGTTATTGAGTGTTGTTAAAATGAGAGTAAGGTACATGGGTCCAAAGGTGCACCAAAGGAAACAGAGGCACTAGGGCCAGCACCAGCTGAAGAAAGCATGAGTGCTAATGCAAACAACATTTCCCCAAGGAAGGAGGAAGGAAAAAAAGAAGTTGCACAGGAGAAATTTGACAATAGCAGCCAAGTGGAAGAGATGTGTCCTTCGAAAGGCACAAAGATGGAG
Organism: Torreya grandis; assembly: GCA_037957365.1. NCBI lineage: Eukaryota > Viridiplantae > Streptophyta > Pinopsida > Cupressales > Taxaceae > Torreya > Torreya grandis. Next base: position 1,850,079 of record JARHVA010000910.1, on the reverse strand, counting down.
AGACGAAAGAGTGTAAGTTTATTTGTTGGAGGCATGTAGCTAAATCTTAAGAGGATCATGATAAAAAGGTAGTGCATAACTGATCCAAATTTGTTCCAAAGACAACACAAAATTACGCCATAAAGAGACATAAGAAGGGAAGGAGAAGTGGAGATAACTCCATATAAGGCATTCGAAGATGCATGAGATAAGAGTCAGTGTGCAGCTAATAAAAATGAAACATAGTTTGTGCATAGCCTGTAGGAGCTACCATGATGGGTTAGTCAAAATCAGCATGAAGCAAACCAAGGAAGTGCAATTTTCATTACACACAAGGAAAATGAGTTATTGCTGATTGGAAGCAAGGCGGGAGATTGTCAACCTAAAACTGACTAGGAACAATAATTGAAGAGGATATTAATCCAAACATGTAGAGAGAAGTACACAACATTAAGGGAAGAAGAAAAGGTGGGAGTCAATGGACTTTATAGAGACTTTTATGCCACTGATGGATTCAAGCAAAGAGAAATGAAGGACAAGGGTAGTGAAATAACCACACAGACACCCCAGAGAAACATGCAAAAGAATAACACACAAGTATACCTACTTACCACAAGCGATATAAGGAAGAGAGTGCACATAACAGAGGATAAGTAAAAGGTGCACAAAAGGAAGGAAAGGAAAGGTATGAAGACCTTTTGGAGGAGATAGATGAATAAGAATAGGCATAAACCCATGAGAAATAAAAGGGGGGAAAAACCATAGGAGAAGGAGGTGGGCATCGGCCCACAAGAGTAAACAGAAGTGGGTGCAAAACCACAAAAGTAAAGGAAGGAAGATGAAGCGTATCAGAGCTAGGCAAAGGAGGATAGTTTATGACCTAAGGAGGGTATGAAAAATAAGAAAGCATCGAGTGAGACTACGTAGGTGCCATATCAGATAGATGGGAACACCATGGTCAAGGCAGTGGACCCGAAAGACAGTTCTACCAATCCAACATTATTTGTAAGCAGGAGCTCATATGTTAATTAACTAGGGTGTTTGATGCAGGAACCTCACAGACTAATTCACTATCTTGAATCAGACAAAGAATAAAAGGGGGTACAAGTTTTGGCTAAGCCAAGTAGTACATTTGCAAAGCTATAAAGCACATAAAGATGCACTAGGCAAAGGAAGGTACAAAAATAAATGGTCACTCAATAATGCATGGAAAGAGTTTCTGACTAAAGGTGTGCTTCACAAGAACAAGGAAAGTTTCAACCAAAGCTAAGTCAAACTTGAGCAACAGATGCACAAAGTGTTGAGATTATCAAGGGAACACATTAAAGCAGTGCACAATCATAGTCAAGGGGTGCATAAATGTGCCTAAAATGTAATCAACCAGTGAAAGAACTCTAAGGTTCCCAATGTGCGATGATCATGGCACATGCAAAGGAAGAGATTTTAAGGTACAAGGGTGTGTAGAAATCTAGGCGCATGCATTCAATGTAAGGCCAAGGAAGTAGAAGATAGATCGATAATCAATAGTTAGCCTTTCTTTAAAAGGGACTAACAAGATCTACAAAAGGGACAAACAAGATCTACCTGTGCAAGTCGAGGTCCATAAAAGGCCATGCTACTTCTAGGGTAGGCTAGTAAACTTGTGTAAAGCCTTATTAAATGAAGTTGGCCAATTATGTGGTAATTTAATGAAGCAACCAAAGCTTAGGCAACTATAAAAAAGGGGTCTTGGTAAATTATTTTTAATGCTCAGAAGCCAAGGAGACATTATTAGAGTGATCCCATAAAGGGACCAAAAAAATGTCCGTGTCTAGATAAAGAGAAAATGAACTTCGTAGATAGGTGAAGGCTCACAGTTATGAGTGAATGGTAGTATAAGGATACCACAGTAGAAAGAGAGATACTTATATCTATGTCTGAAGACTAGACTAAGTAGAGTCGAGAGCTCAACATACATCTGTAAAGCTTATATTATTTTGTAACACCAAAATTTAAGGAATAAAATGCTTTATTAGCATGATCCACTACATGGAATTCTAGGAAAATGGAGATAGCCTAGTTTATAAGCCAAAATGAGAATGACCTAGAGTTGCAAAACTTGAGGAAAATGGAGAGCCCCCATATCACAGACACTACAAGAAAGGATGGCACTGACAAAAAGAAAAATAGTTTGGAGGAAGCATACCATAGAGACGCTGAGAGAGACCCATGAGAGGAAAGAGCTCACAAAGTATCTGATGTGAATCAAGAATTAACTAGAAGATGAAGCACAAAGGTTCTTTAGAAAAGAAGGCCTTGAGGAAATGATGAAGTGGATTGGATATCAAGCGCTCTTTTGTATTGAAGGGTGTAAACAACTCCATAAAGTTGGAGTATGCATAGAAAAGGCTCCGTGATAACGTAGCAGATGGATAAAGAGATCTTTATTAGAGAAGATGGAAAGGCAAGAAGAGGGTTCACAATGGAGAATAGATGGCTTCCAAACTTTTGATCCAAGTAGTGCATTCATAAATCCATCTCAAATAGAGAAGACTCAAAAGCCATAAAAAGTATCATGTAAAGCCTCATCGCCAAAGTGAAGAAGAGAATGTTTCCATAAAGAGTGATGCATAGGAGTTGTCATCATGAGAGCAACACAGAATTTAGAAGGAGCCCTTCATCACAACATTAAAAAGATTAAAAAGTGGGAGTCATCACCAATCTTCAAACGCATTGAGAACGCTTTGTAAAAAAGTTACGCAATTAGTAAAGGCGAAGAAGGTTGTTGTGATAAAACAACAATAAAGGAGTGAAGGTAAGAAGAAACTTGATTGGAGTAGAGCATAACAAGTGAAGGCAATGTGGATATCATTCCACAAGAGCCAGTAAAAGCACAAGAAGGTTTGCAAGGTGTAGGAGCAACCTACATAGAGACAAGGGCACATAAGAAGAACCCTTAAGAGAGCACAAGTGTTATTGTGCTCAAAGTGGAGGGTGCATTGATGGAAGGGTTAAGAACCTTAGATCCCCATAAATCAAAGGATTAGTTCATAGCAACAACATAGAGGGATGTTGGATCAATTATCCATATGCAGTAGTGTGTGATGGATAAAAGATAACCTTTAGCCCTAGACACAAAGTAAAATGAGATTGAGGAAGGAGAGGATCTAGAGGACTTTCAACTAGGAGAAATTTCCCTGAAGGAAGCACCAAAAAAAGTAGTAGGAACGGTTGGAGAAGGAGAAGAAGAGTTTCCTAGAGAGCAATTGGAAGATGTTGAGTGAAGCAAAAATGAGTGTGAGATATATGGGTCCAAAGGTGCACTAAAGGAAATAGAGGCATTGATGCAAGCACTAGCTAAAGAGAGGTTGAGCACTATTGTAAACAACATTGTGTCAAGGGATGAGGAAGGTGAAAGAGATGTGTCCTTCATAAAGCACAATATAGAGATGCAAAATATCACAAGTCTTTTACACCTAAAGCATTAGAGGAAGAAGAGAAAGACAACAGATCAATATGCCGTGGAGAGACACACAAAGGGAAGGAGAAGTGGGTGTAATTCGTCAACTGGAACACAAGTAGAGGATGCACTAAAGGATTATTGTGATGTGTGATGTGTGTGATGGAAAGAACATAAGCTTTAGCCCCTGATGCAAAAGCAAAATGAGCTTGAGGAAGGAGAGGCTCTAAAGGACCTTCGACCAGGAGAAACTTCCTTGAAGGAAGCACTAAAATAAGAAACAAGATATGTTGCAGAAGGATAAGACTTACCTAGAGATTAACTATGAATTGTTGAGTGAAGTATAAATGAGAGTGAGGTACATGGGTCCAAAACTGCACCAAAGGAATTAGAGGCATTGGTGCAAGCTCTAGCTCAAGAGAGATTGAGCACCAATGCAAACATCATCATGTCAATGGATGATGAAGGCAAAAGAGAAGTTTCACGGGTGAAATTCAAGCACAACAACAATGCATAAGAGATGTATCTTTCAAAAGTCATAGACATAGAGGGGGAAAAGAGCACAAGTCTATTTATGGCAGAAATTTGCCTAAAGCATTTGGGGAAGAAGAGAAAGAGGTAGCAACTTGCAATGAGACCTAAGTTATCATAAAGACAATAGAGCATTACGCTATGGAGAAACATACAAAGGGAAGGAAAAGTGGGCATAACTCTATAAAAGGAGTCTAAAGATGTATGGGGAGAGGAGAAGAGTTGACATGTAGCTAAAAAAAACAAGACATTGTTTCCGCATGACATGGATGAACTACCGAGAGGAATTAGCCAAAATCGTCCCAATGCCAATCAAAGGAGTGAAAATTTCATTGCATATAAGGAAAAGGAGTCACTATCAATTGGGAGCAAGGAAGGAGGCATTAACGTAAAACTAACTAGGAAAAACACTTGAAGGGGATATTAGTCCAAGCATGCAGAGCAAAATACGCCACCAAAAAGGAAAAAAAAGAGAAATTAAAGGGTGAAAATTTGGAAACATATAATTTACAAACTATAGAACCAAGTAATATACCCAAAAGGCCATCTTAAATGGAGGAGAAGACTCGAAAGCCATTGAAGGTAACCTTCAAAGCGTCATTCCAAAAGTAAAGAAGAAAATGTTGCAATGAAAGGTGATGCACAAAAGGAGCCAACATGGGAGCAATGTGGAGGTCAAAAAGAGCCATTTGAGAAGATGAAAGAGTAAGAGTTAATGCTGATCTCAGAAGGTATTGAGGAGAAGGTTGCATGAAGGAGATGCATAAGAAGTAAAGGAAAAGAAGGTTATTTCATGGAAGCAACAATAGAGGAGCGAAACCAAGAATAAACCGAGTTGTAGTGGAGTGAAATGAGTGAAGGAAAAGTGGATATCATTCCACATGAGCCAGTAAGAGTGCATGAAAGTGTGGGAGGTATAACACCAGTCTGCACAAATACATGGGCACATAAGAACCCTAAAGAGATCATAGGTGTTTTTGTGCTCACAGTGGAGGATGTACCAAAGGAAGGGTTGAGAATCTTATATCCCTATAAAAAATTGAACGATGGACAAAGGACAAACTTTAGCCCAATACAAAGGAAAAGGATCCTGAGGAAGGAGAGGCTCTAAAGGACCTTTGACAAAGAGAAACTTACCTCAAGGAAACACTAAAGGAAGAAGTAATAGGGGATGCTACAAAAGGAGAAGAATTACATAGAGAACAATTGGGAGTTGTTAAGTGCAATTAAAATTAGAGTAAGGCACATAGGTTCAAAGGTGCGCCAGAGGAAATAGAGGCACTAGAGAAAGCACTCACTAATTAGATCATGAGTGTTAATGCAAACATCATTGCACCAAAGAAGGAAGAAGGCAAAAGAGAAGCTGCATAGGATAACTTTGAGCAGGGCAGCCAAGTATAAGAGATGTGTCGTTCAAAAGGCATAAAGATGGAAAGATCAAAGAGTGCATGTTTATATGTGGGAGGCATTTACCTTAATCCTAGGGAGATTAAGACAAAAAGGTAATGTGCAATCAAGTCTAAGTTATCTCAAAGATAACAAAGCATTACAACATGGAGAGACACGAAAAGGGAAAGACAAGTGGACGTAACTCCATAGATGGCATTCAAATATGGTAAAGAGAGGAGAAGAGTCAGCTTTTACCTAATAAAGATGCAACATTGTTAGCACACGACCAGTAGGAGATAGTAGGATAAGTTAACCAAAATTATCAAAAAACAAATCAAGGGAATGCAATTTTCATTGTGTAAAGAAAAGGAGTTATTGTTGATTAGGAGCAAGGTAGGACACCATCAGCCTAAGACTGACCATGAACAATCACTGAAGGGGGTATTAATCCAAGCATGTAAAGGTAAGTGTGTGATAGTAAAGGAAGAAGAAAAGGTGGGAGTCAATGGAGCCCATAGAGACTTCTATGCCATTGACAACATCAACCAAAGAGAAATGAAGAACAAGGGCAGTGGAAGAACCATGTAGACATACCGCATGAGAAACACATGGAAGAATGGTACGCAAGTATACCTACTTGCCTTAAGACACATAATGAAGAGAGTGTGCATAACAGAGGAGAAGTGAAAGACACACAAAAACAAGGAAAGGAAAGGTATGTAGACCTTTTAGAGGAGATGGATGAACAAGAATGGGCATAAACCCACAAGAAATAAAAGTGGGTGCAAACCCATAAGAACAAAGGTGGGCATAGGCCCACAAGATATGAAGGTGGGAATAGGGCCACAAGAAGAAATAGAGGTGGGAGCAGAACCACAAGAACAAGGCAAGGAAGATGAAGTGTATCAGAGCTAGGAAAAGGAGAACAATTTATGACCCAAGGAAGATTTAAAAAAGAAGGAAGCACTGAGTGAGCCTGCTCAGGTGCCACACCAGGGGTACAGGAACACCATAGTCAACACAGCCAACCAAAAATATAGTTCTATCACTCCAACACTATTTATAAACAAGAGTTCATATTTTAATTATCTGGGGAGTTTGATGTAGGAACATCACACGCAAATTTGCAATCTTGCATCAGACAAAAATAGAGTCAATCAAACGAGAAATAAACCAACTGTAGTTGTGCACGGTAACACAAACCACACAAGATGCCACTTGCATGGAAGGAAGGTTGTGCACTGTGGCTAAGAGTTATGCAAGGAGTTAGAGAATAAAAAAGAGGTACATGTTTTGGTTAAGCCAAACAACACACTCGCAAAGGTACAAAACACATAAAGATGCACTAGGGATAGGAAGTAAGGTGTAATAGTAAAGGCTCGCTCAAAAGTGCATGAAGGAACCGAGGCCTACAAATTTATAAGAACCATGGTGCAGGAGTTATTCATTAAAGGTGCATTTCTCAAGAACAAGAAAAGTTGCAACCAAAGCTAAGTTCAAACTTGAGCAATAAATGCACAAAGAGTTGGGCTTATCAAGGGAAAACATTAGAGTAGTGCATAATCATAGTCGAGGGGTGCTCAAATGCGACTAGAATGTAATCAACCAGCGATTGAACTCTAAGGTACCCATTGCATGATGATGTTGGTGCATGGAAAGGAGGAGATTTTGAGGTATAAGGGCACACAAAAAGCTAAGCATAGGGCATTTGATACAAGCTTGAGGAAGTAGAAGATAGTTAGATAAGTAATTAGTTGTGAGAACCTACGGTTAGCCTTTCCTTAGGCTAGGTTAGTACTACAAATGATGTGATAACAAAAGGTATTGACAAGATCTACTTGTGCAACTTGAGGTTTGTAAAAGGCTATTCTACTTCTAGAGTAGGTTTGTAGACTTGCATAAAGCCACATTAAATGAAGCTGATCAATTATGTGGGAATTCAATGAAGTAACTAAAGCTCAGGCAACTAAAAAAGGGGTCTCAGTCTAGAATTTGTAACACTCAAAAGCCAAGGAAAGACTTTGTTAGAGTGATCCCATAAGGGACAAAACATTGTCTAAGGCTAGACAAAGAGAAAAAGAACTTTGTAGACAAGTGAAGGCTCGTAATCATGGATGGATGGTATTGTAAGGACACCATAGTAGATAAAAATAAAGATGCTTATATCTATGTCTGAGGACTAGACTAAGTAGATCCGAGAGCTTAAATATAGCTACTAAGTTTATATTATCTTAGAACACTTGAAGTTAAGGAATAAAATGCTTTATTAACATGATCCACTATGTGGAATTCTGAAGGCTATGTGGTTAATGTATCCCTTCACTAGGACCCCTGATCTCGACTAGCACCAATATGATATCAAAGCAAGGTTGTGAACCTTCAAAGATGTAAGAAGAAAAGATAAACTTGCAAGCGAGATACAAGATAGCATAAGCAAAGGTAGAAAATTATTGAACATGAGGAAACTAGTAGAGCATCATTCACCACCATGAGGGAGGTAGGTATATAACGAGTGGGTAGAACATAAACAAAGAATACACTTAGTCAGGACGAGTTATGTAGGATCTCAGAGGGAGAATTTGTTAGAGCGCTTCCATAGTGCAAAGTGCCTACATAAGATTACAATAGAAAGTACAACAATAGGTAGTGTAAGAAGTTATGAGGTTGTAAGCAACCTATAGGAGTGTTGTGTGAGAACTGACAGATGGTTAACCATGAGGCAATCATTATACTAGAAAGCAGAGGGGAATCATCGATAGATTGCTAGAAGTTAGGTAGCCAAGTGGAATGCAAATAGATCACCGAATGTGAGATAGTCTAGATTTACAGATTAGGAGAAACCATTGATAGATTATCGACCGTGAGGCACTTCACATGAAAAGAAAAAGTGGGTTGACAATGAATCATGTGAGAGTAATGAAGATGCCAAAAAATCATCAAATGTGAGGCAATCAGGGTAAGAGAGCATCTTTCAATCAACGTATTGGTATAAAGTGCCAAAAAAGGTTGTTCTCCATCAAACACAAATGAATAGAGAATGAAGAGCATAGAAGATGGTTCAGCTAGAAGCCAAATCAAGACATGACCCAGAGTTACAAAACTCAAGAAAAATGAAGATAGCCTCCATATTGCAGATGCAGCAGGAAAGGATGACATGGATAGAAAGAAAAATGGTTGGGAGGAAACATACCATAGAGAAGCAAGGAGAGAACCATAGGAGGAAAGAAGCCACAGAGGTTTTGATGTGAATCAAGAATTAGCTTAAAGCTGAAATGTAAAGGTTTTCTAAAAAATAAATCCCTAAGGAATGGAGTGCATTGGATGTCAACCACTATTTCACATTAAAGGGTGTACAGGACTTAATGTGCTAGTCAACAGACTAACACATTAAGTCCTAGCAAAGTGCATGATAATAGAGGAAGAAGAAAACATGGGAGTCGACAGACCCCATAAAGACTTATATGCCACTAAGGGCATCAAGTAAAGGTAAATGAAGGACAAAGGTAGCAACAAAACCGCATAGATGTACCCTGTGAGAAACACGAGGAAGGATAGCATGTAAGTATACCTACTTGTTGTAGGTGATAAAAAGAAGTACACATAAAATATGAGAATTGAAAGGTGCATAAAAGGAAGGAAATGAAAGGTATGAAAACCTTTTGGTGGATGTGAATGGACAAGAATGGGCATACACCCACAAGAGATAAAAGTGAGTACAGAACCATGAGAGATGAAACTGGGTGTAGACCCAGAGGAGATGAAGGTGGGCATAAGACCATAAAAGCAAATAGAGGTGGGTACAAACCCACAAGAGGAAGAAAAGGAAAGAAGAGGAAGGGTATTGGATCTAGGCAGAGGAGGATGGTTTATTTCCCAATGATGGTGTGGAGGTACCAATTGAGCCTATATAGGTGCCACATATGATGCAGGAGAACACTGTGGTCGAGGTAGCTGACTAAAAAAATGGTTCTACCATTCCAATCCTACTTGTATATAGGATCTTACATTTTAATTATCACAAGGGTCTAATGTAGGAGCATCTTAGGGGAATCAATAATCTTGCATTAAACAAAAATAGAGTCAATCAGGCAAGAAATAAAACAACTGTAATTGTGCATTGTTACACGACGCAACATTTTAGAAGGTTGTTCTAACATATGCAAGAGGCCACTTGTGTGGAAGGAAAGTGATTGAGAGATGTGCAAGGAGTTAGAGAATAATAAAGGGGTACAAGTTTTGGCTAACGTAAGCAATACATGTATAAAACTACAAAGTACATAAGGATACACTAGGGATAAGAAGCAAGGTGCAAAAGTAAAGGCTTGCACAACAACAGACAAAAGAACAGAGGCCCATAAAGTACCAAGGAACATGGCATAAAAGGAGTTGTTCATTGAAAGTGTCCTGAAGGAAAATAAGGATTGTTGCAATGACCCATGAGAGACAAAACTAGGTACAGAACCATGAGAGTTGAAACTGGGTGTATACCTAGAGGAGACAAAGGTGGACATATGACCATAAGAATAAATAGAGGTGGGAACAAACCCACAATAAGAAGAAAGGGAAAGAGGAAGGATATTGGATCTAGGTAGAGGAGGATGGTTTATGTCCCAATGACAGTATAGAGGAGGAAGCACTGAGTGAGCCTACTTAGGTACCACATCCAATGCAGGGGAACACCATAATTGAGGCAACTGACTAAAAAAATGGTTCTACCAATCTAATCCTACTTATATGTAAGAAATTACATTTTAATTAACATGAGGGTATGATGTAAGAGTATCACAAGGGAATCGACAATTTTGCACTAGACATAAACAGAGTCAATCAAGCGAGAAATAAAACAACTCTAGTTTTTCATAGTTGCACAATGCAACATTTTGGAATGTTATTTTGAACTATGCAAGAGGCTACTTGTGCTGAAAGAAGGTGGTTGAGAGTTTTGTAATGAAGAATAAAAAAGGGGTACAAGTTTTGGCTAAAGTAAGCAATGCACATGTAAAACTGTAAAGTACATAAGGACGCACTAGGGATAACAAGCAAGGTGTAAAAGTAAAGGCTCACACAATAGCACATGAAAGAAACAAGGCCCATAGAGCACCAAGGAACATGGCATAAAAGGAGTTGTTTGTTGAAAATGTTCTGAAGGAAAACAAGAAAAGTTACAACCAAAGCTAACTTCAAACTAGTTTGTCTGCGATGTGATTATGGTTGCATGTATAATATTAAGAGGTGAATATCTTTGAACTCCTAGAGTTGTTTGAAGAGACGATCCAAAATAATTTCCATCTTCTAATTGGGAGCAAATTTTGGGGAGACTTGAGGACTTTAGACTCGACTATTTTCAATGCTTTAGATGTTGAATTCCATAATTATAGTATTGGGAATCACCTTTGATGAACAACTATGAAATATGGTGTTTTGTTTCTAGATAAGCTCTCTTGTACAAGGACAAGGGTTGGGAGAAATTAGTAATTTGCTTGCCCAAATCTCGGCATATTAAAAAAAGCCAATGTTTCTATATTTTTATCATTGTATTCTATTTACTAGTGCTTATTGTAGACACCAAAATTGTGTCTACTCCTTGGTTGACTCCCCCCTTGGTCCCCTTGGTCCACTTATAAACATTCCTAACCCACACACTTATTAATTTAAAATAAAATACCTATTTTAAATTAATAACACCACCCTTGACACCTCTCCTTGGATTCTTTTCTCTTGGATACCCTCATTTATCACCCTATGACTAATCATTCCAACTCTCCCACTAAACCTCATGCCTATTAAACCCGCCTTCGACCATTTAACCATGACCACTGAACTTGGTAGATGGAGGAATGGGCAAAAGGCTAAAAATAGCCTTTTTACCTGTCCTCTAGCTGCCGACGTCTGTCAACTATCGGTCGACACCGGCGGGATCGCCGATGTCAGTTGCTTAAAACTGAATTTAGACCCCAAATGCGAATTCTCTTGCACCTGGAATCTGACCTCTCTCTCTCTCTTAGATGCACACCAAGCATCACAAGCTATAGGAACTCTGCATCAGTCACTCCACCCCTGATTGAAACATTGCAGGAAGTCTTCTACATCAGCGGCATTAGCAATAAGTGTTTCAAACACCTCTGGTTCTGCACCACGCAAGAGCTAAGTATTCTTCTATCTTTTCATTTCAGTAGCTTATAATGTATTTGTAATTATTTTCTTCTTACTCCTTCTAAGTAATATAGACCAGACCTGGTTATTAACCAGACCAAACCTGACTTTCTTCTTGGAGACGCTGAGAGGCCTTCCTCCTACCCTTACCCCTTTTTTGACAAGCTGTCCCCCTACCTTGTCCTTCCTAAGACTCTATCCACTATCTCGCACCCCTGCATAACTCTTTTAAATCTCACAGACCACTCTATCGACCAAAGACAGCCTAAAATCTATCTAAAAGACCATTGCCCCTACCGATGTCATCAACATAACCAACGTCGGCATATTGACCAATCGACGACGGCAGACTAATCGGTGTCGGCAACATTGACCAACCGACGACAGACTAATCAGCGTCGGTGACTATGACAGACTGACAACAGAATACAGGTATGCATTATCTCTATTTCTTTAGTTTAGTCTTTCACCATTTTTCTTTTTAGCAACACTCTTTCATCAACTAGTGGACTGTCATCCCTCAAGGAAGTCTTTGCACTTCTGGGATCGAGCTTTGCTTGGCAGTCCACCATATATCTATCTAACATTTTCTGTGTTTGAGTCTTTATTATCTACAGGTGTCGTCCTCCATAGCCAAAGAAGAGCTCCTTCAATCGTCTGGATATGGTGTGCAACTTCATTCAGGTACGTACAAACCCCTGACCATTTAATCTTAGTTTCTTATTTCCTCTAAATGTAGAAAAGCAAAAAATGAGTGGAAACATTCTGGCACGCTTGGTGGGACCCTGGAGTTTTCCTTGGGTTCATTTATTCTAAAGGCAAACATTCATATAGGTGCATTAGATATCTTCTTACATCCTTTTTTTCTATCTCTTTATTTTGAAACGAAACCATAAGCACAAGTTAAAAAGAACTTATTTCATTTTCTTCTTGTCACCTTTTTCTTGCATCTTAGAGTAGTGAAGTTCATAATCTTAACCTTTTCTCAAATTGTTTGCATCTGAACAAAACATTTCAATTTGGGCTTAAAATCTATTGCATCTCATTCCTGCTTGAATGCATTTTTAGCTCATCTAGTAACTCTAAAATGCATTATGAATAAAGCGTAGTGCACTTATGTTACACAACCTGACCACTTTCACAATCAAACATCTAAACATACCTGAGACAAGGCCTAACTAGAATTTGATCACCTAGCGGATACCTTACCCTTCTTGGTAATCTTACTTGGACTTCACTACCAAGGGGAGAATCCACTCTGTTCTCTGGCAGAGTATAAACTCTAGGAGAAGTATATATTGGCTAAGCGACCCAGCTAGGCTCTGGGCTCGTGAAGTGAGGGGAGCAAGCTCCTAGCACCAGGCCACATATGAAACCTAATACAGACTCTTGAGCACCAAAACTAATCTGAAACCAACTTTAGACTGCCTCTTTTAGGACCCATTTTAAAAGCCCGACTTCCCAAACACTCTTCTAAGGCATAAGCCAACAAGACTATAAAACTTATTCTTAGGAATTTAACGTTTAGTGGCTGCTTGTCTTCATCTATTTTTCTATCTGTATCTAATTTTTTGAGCTGGTGAGGTCGCATTCTAAGATCTAAAAACAACTCAAACTTTCTTCTTTCTTCCAAAAACTTTTAGTTTTCTAAGTTTCTAGAAACACACAGTAATCGACATCAATTTTTTCACCGACGTCGGCAACTATCTTCACTGACATCAGTTATCTGACCGACATCGGCAATTTACTTCACCGACATCGATTCTTCTACCGATGTCAGTCACTGTCAAAAATCTTTCTTCTCAAACAACAAGCTAAAAACCTAACTCTTTTGCTCTCAAAAACACATTCTGAGTTTTTGAAACTAAAAAAAAACACAGTTTCTAGAACCTAACCTTTTTTTGCCTTGAATGGTTTTGACACGTATTCAAACCAAAACTCTTGTTGACCACGCAAGGCAACAACCACTCCTACCTTCGTCTTCTATATCAAGTCCCCAAATGGAGTATAATTCAGAAACTGAGAGTACTCCTATCCGACCAACCCCCAATCAACATCCAATTGTTCCCGAAGGGGACCAAGACTTTGAGAGGTTCATTGACCTCAATGCCAAGGCTCTTCAGCACTATCTCGCGAGAAGTCAAATGCAAGATCCTTCAGGCAACCCAGTGTATGGGATGCCAACTTCCTCAGTCAAAACATCAAATATATCAACAATGTCCGTAACCCAACCCATAAACACCCAGGCCATTACCTCAACTAACAACCCGACCATGACCAATCTTCAAAGTGTGGCCTCTCCTTCTATTTCTGGACCTACCTCCATTGGGGTTTCTATACCCCCTCAACTACAAGCCATTCAACAAAGTTTTACACCATTCCAAGACTTAATCATCTCCATCCCACCTACTCTTGAACCTACAAACACAAGAGTAACTACCTACCCTTTGGCTAGTGTTGCCACCATCTAACTACCTTTGGCGACATCAAGCCAAGTTGCGCCTTATAGCTTTATGACACAACCACCCTTGACTTCAACATCAGTCCCTATTACTAGTTACCAATATGTTGCACCTATACAAGCACAACCAACTACGTCATATGCTCCTCCTAACACCTTCTAAATGCCTTACAACCTAGGGGGCACCCCACCTGCAAATCCATCAACTGATCTAATCAAGATGTTGATGGATAAGATGTCTAACCTTGAGACATCCATTTCTAGTTCAAGAAATGTTCTCTCATATGAATAAATTTGTAATGAACCCATTCATCCTTTAGTCCCAATCCGACCATATCCAAGTCAGTGGGAACTCCCCAAGTTTACTCACTTTCAGAGTAAAGAGGACCCACAGCAACATCTATGAGCGTTTAGACACGCTTGTTACCCTATAGCACATGATGATGCATTGTTACTACGTACATTTTCTATGTCGCTTTTTAGTTTTACCTTCGATTGGTATAGTTCTATTACCAATCATTCTATCTTTTCCTTCACTTAACTAGCTCAACTATTTCTTGACCACTTTTCAATCAACATAACTAAAAAGGCCTCCATCACAGATCTATATTCTATTAGACAATTCGACGATGAATCAATAGCTGATTTCATTGCTCGATGGAGAAGTTTAATCAACCAACTCTCTTTTTTTTTACCTCAATATGAGCTCATTGAGCTCTTTTCACAAGCGTGTGCCAAACACATCTCATCTACTTTGCAGGTCCAAACATTCTGCACATTTGATGAAGCTTTCACCATGGCTAAGAAGCTTGAACTCCATGCTGTCGAGGAAAATAAAGTCAAGTTGTGTAATAAAAACCCCAACGCAAAATCAAATGACCCTTCATCCATATCTTCTTCCTCCAATTCCAAATCCAAGGGATCGGCAAATGATGTGGTACTCAAATCATCTTCATCGACCACAACTAATCAATCCGAACCTTCCACATCTCAAAGCATTACATGACAATTCCAACAATGATACATACAACATCAATATACTCCAATAGGAGAATGATACACTTCGGTGTTGAAAAAACTAGTCAAATATGGAGTCCTCAACCTCCCCCAAATTTGACCACCACCTCAATTTGATCTCTCAAAACCTATCCCTGCATGGTACAGGGAAAATGACTTTTGTCATTATCACCGTGTCAAAGGCCATGACATAAACAACTGCAAAACTTTCAAAAACATTATCCAAGACATGATAGATAAAGGTTATCTTGTCTTAGATAATCCAAATGCACCACCTAACCAAAACATAGACATCTTTAGACAACCTTTCCCTAACCATCCCCCTAGTCAAAATAACATTCAGACCATGGCCGATGACCCTCAAGAGCGTAATATACGCACAGTCAACATGGTTTCACCTTCCATCCTTAACCAACCTCTTCCATAAACTGAAGAGGTTAGTCGACCTATCCCTCCACCATAGGTTAGAGAACCTTCTTCTCCTATTTTTCCACCACAGGGAGAAGAGCCTTCTTCTCCTAATAGTCCTCCATCTACCCCTTTTATATTGGAGGACGCTTTAACCATACCAATGCCACTAGCCCCACCTTCATCCTTCCTACTACCAATGGAGAACCATACCTTTCATGCTCTTCAACCACAAGTAGAAGGTGCGATCATCCCCACCCTCTATCCTCTTGAGGAGTGGAATTCTCCAATTCCTTCTCCACCAAGAGAAGAACTTGTCTCTTCACCTACTTCGACCGAAGACGATCCAGTAATGGCTCTCTCACGCTTTTGGCTTGAGATCGTTGCATCTAACACATTTTCAGTCTCACAACCACCCACATCTTCTAAAAAACCAAAGCATCATCTAACATCTTCAAAACCATTCTCTCGATTGGCTTAGAACTTAGGATTTCTCCATTTGAGGAACTTAGAGCATGAGGCATTATGGGAGTGACTTAAAGCTTCTTATCTTACACTTCCCATCTCATCTCACACTGATGACCCTCCTTCGACAAAATCTCCCAAAGTCACCAATGAGGACCGGGCTTCTACTTCCAAATCTTTAGGAACTCAACCTTTCGCTTCTCAACCTAAACCCTCACAAACATCAACTATACCGAAACAGGTTAAATCCCTCGGTGTTCGCCCCATACCTAACCTCACTCACCCACAAGTGAAGGTAGACTTAAATCTTGCCCCCCATAATAATGGTCCTCAAACCAAGCTACAGAAGGCCACTAAACCATAATGGAGAACTCCTCACCCACCATCACCATTGCCCTCCATTTTGGGCCCTTATCCTTCTACCTTAATAGGAATGCTCCCTACTCTGATACCTAACAAGAACAAATTGCCTCCCCTACTACCTTTACCTATCAAAAATATACCTCCAAAAAATTTGGCACCCCTCACAAAGAAAGTGTCATCTACTCGAGTGGCCGCACCACCAGTCAAAAGGGTGGTATGGAAATCTTCCTCAATAACTCCCAAACAAAAGTCATCAACACCTAGCACATCAACAAGCGCAGACCCATTAGTGGGTTCATATGCTTTGATACTACGCTGACTTTTGCAAACCTCTAGCATCACTCTTCCACCTAGTAAACCATTTCAACCTCTTGGACCAAAACCATTATGGTTCGATGACACCAAACTTTGCCTATATCATCACACACCTGGACATGACACTGAAAATTATTGTGCCCTCAAAGTTGTCATTCGCCAATACATGAAAAAAGACACCCTTCTTATTGAGGATAATTTCAATGAATCTCCAGCACCATCTAATGTCTCTCCAACCTCTTCACCTTCATCGGGATCCCATTATCAGACTATGGTCCCTTTACCTCCTTCGTCTCCTATTTTTGAGATTAACACCATCAATGTGGCCACTAGGTCACAAAATTTAAAGGATAAAGCAAAAGAGAAAGCTGCTATTCTTTGGACCTACCCATTTGTCAAACCTGCTCAACCACCCAAACCTAAGATTTCTATCTTGGGTACATCCCAACCCACTTCTTCAGAGGCAATCTGTGATTCTATGGTGAAACAACTTCACCAAACCCCCATGAAGATGTCCTTAGATGACTTCATTCAAAGCTCTCCACAACATTGTCAAGCTTTAATCAAGGCTTTATAGGAAGTGGAGGTCCAACCCGAGGACCCCCAACCACTAGCTACCTTAGTCCAATCATTACCCACTGTCACCTCTATTACCTTCAGTGATTCTAAAATTTCTACCTCCAACTTGGAAGATCAGGATGTTGCCCTTTTCATCATAACCTACATTGATCGAACTCGCATTAAGTGAGTTATGATTGATGGGGGCACCAACATCAATATCATTTTCACCCATGCCTTTGACCAATTAGCCCTCCCAAAGAATTGCGTGGCAAAGACTGATGCAATCCTTCGCTCTTTTAATGACACCACTGCCACTACCATTGGCATTGTCGTCTTACATATTCATGTTGGCCCACGAACAATCCCAAAGATCTTCTACATCATCGAGGGAGAGTTTGAATACATGTTATTAAGATGACCTTGGATCCGTGTCATGGCTTGTGTCCTTTTTACATTACACCATTGTGTCAAATTTGAACACGATGGTCAAGTCCATGTCATTTCCGTAGACTTTTCCCCTTTCAAGACATGCAACACAACTTATCGACCCAACAATGTTCTCATTCCTTTGAAAATATCTACCTCGGCACCACCTCCACCCATAGAAGCTTCAACAAGTACGCAAATGGCGGTTACATCTACACCACCTCCTCAAGTGACAACAAAAGACCCTATGGAAGATACCTTCCAATGACTTTCACTTGGAGAGTATCGTTTACTCACCTTGGACATGTTTTAGACTCTTCAAGAGTATGGACAACTTCATCACAATTCTAGCTATGACCATCGTATTGGAATGGTCATCTTTTATGGTCCTCCCAATCTTCGAACAAATCTCATCTATGGAGGGCTAGATCGAGCTCCCACTGATGGGAATCCTCTTTCATCTCCCCAACTATTTATGTCTGACTTCTCTTTTCTTGGCAACCCAAACTTTGCTCACACCTATCTTTATAGGTGTGCATGAAAGGGATTTGGCTTTGGGCACTACGAACAAGGCTCCCACTAGCCCATCGAACCACCAAATGACGAGGCCATAAAGAATGCTAAGAAGCGACACGGCCTGGGTTTTGAAGAACCTACTGACACTTCTAAAAACCCTCACCTCGAACCTATCATAGAACAATCACCTCCAAACTTGCCTATTCCCCCATCACCTATGGAGTCGGTGGTTTCCATCCCTCCTAGTTTCTTTGCATAAATGCCATTCATTTGAAACCCCTAACCTATCAACTAGGTGGGGTATTCAGGTCTCTTCCTCTTGTTTATCCAAACATGATAAATGATGAATCTGCTACCATCAACATTGTCCAATGCGTAGATGATGGTGCCATTCTCACCTACATGGGTGCCAATGACTCTTTCATTCAATGTTCCCTTCTTTTTGAAACACAATTTATGTTAAATAAATCAACCATTGACATTAACCTCCCATCTTTTGATGTTCCTCACATCTTAAAGATTAGTCAATTTTTGGATGCCCAGGAACAGATTGACTACACCAAATTCCTTTCAGACCATAGCAAAGACTTTGCTTGGACCTATAGCGACATGCCCAGCATCGACCCTAACATGGTCCTTCATAACATCATCACAAACCCAGAGGCTAAGTTTGTTAGGCAAAAGCTTCACAAGATGCATCCTTGAGTTGCACTCCTTGTCAAAGAGGAGCTTCATCATCTTCTCTCCGTCTCCTTTATCCAACCCATTGATTATCAACAATGGGTGTCAAATATTATCCCTGTCACTAAAGCAACTGGGGGGATCTGAATATGTACCGACTATCGTGACCTTAACCTAGCTTGCCCAAAAGACAATTTTCCTCTACCCAACATCGACCAACTTGTTGATCTTACAGCCGGTCATGAGATGCTATCACTCATGGACAGGTTTTTAGGATATAACCAAATCCTGATTATGCCAGAAGATCAGCACAAAACTAGCTTCATCACCCTATGGGGGACTTTTTGCTATAAGGTCATGCCTTTTGGCCTAAAGAATGTAGGTGCCACATATCAACGCGCCATGACTTACATCTTTCACGATCTCCTCCACAAAATCATGGAGGACTATGTGGATGACCTACTAGGCAAATCTAAACTCCATCGTGACCATCTGACCATCCTTAAAATCATCTTCACTCGCCTCTTCCAATACAACGTTCGACTAAACCCCAAGAAATGTGTCTTTGGGGTTCTCTCAGGGAAGCTTTTTGGGTTCATCATTTCTCTTCGTGGCATTGAGATTAATCTCGCTAAGATTCGAGCTATACTCGAGATGCCACCACCTACCAATCTAAGGCAACTTTGCAGCCTGCAAGGGAAGCTTCAATCTATTTGTCACTTCATCTCGTAACTTTTCAATCGATGTTAACCATTTCATCACCTCCTCAAGAAGGACGTCTCCTTTAATTGGGATAAGAATTGCCAA
The DNA here is from genome assembly GCA_037957365.1 of Torreya grandis. Classification (NCBI taxonomy): domain Eukaryota; kingdom Viridiplantae; phylum Streptophyta; class Pinopsida; order Cupressales; family Taxaceae; genus Torreya; species Torreya grandis. Next base: position 1,830,568 of record JARHVA010000910.1, on the reverse strand, counting down.
GAGGATTTTGAGTCTCTTAAACGTTATCTTGTCTCTCCACCAGTCCTTATCTCACCTAAAGATGACCAACCTTTCTATCTTTACATTTCAGCAACAAATCATTCCTTAGGTGCCATGATCACGCACCGAGATGAACAACATCGTGAGCAAGCGGTTTATTATATAAGTTGAACGCTCATTGACTATGAAACTTGATATACTCAGACCGAAAAGCTCTATTTGGCATTAGTCTTTGCTACTACCAAACTCTGTCATTATCTTCTCAATCACAAAACTTATGTCATCACTCATGCCGACCCCCTCAAATACATGCATTCCAAGCCATACCAAAATCAATGTATGGCTCGTTGGCTCATTCTTCTTGCTGAGTTTGACTTGGAATTCATCTAACAAAAGTCTATCAAGGGGCAAACAATCGCTGATCAACTAGCAGATGCCCCTCTACTTGACAATCAACCCTCTCACTGCGAATTTCCTGACGAATCTATCGCCACATTATCTACCGATGACATATTCTATCAAATGACAATGTTCTTTAATGGATCCAAATGTCAACTCGGTGGGGGTGCGGGGGTCAATCTCATCCCTCACGATGGTGAGCCCATGCCTCTATCTTTTAAACTTGACTTTGAATGTACCAATAATATGGCTGAATATGAGGCCTTAATTTTAGAACTTCAGACCACCCTTTCCTTGGGAATCAAGATAATCAACATCTTTGGTGACTCACAACTAGTCATTAATCAAATCAATGGTTCGTATCTTTGTAAAAAAAAAGTTTTGTAAAAGTACAAACACCGTGTTGACACCTTACTCGAATCTTTTGACCATTACCTCTTACAAACTGTTCCTCGATCTACGAATAAGTTTTTCGACACCATGGCCTCTCTCACCTCACGTATCCCATCCTCATCATCTTCATCAAAAATTTATGTTACGATACACCATTTGGCGTTACCTTCATATATCTCCACTAACATCAACCTCGTCAACACCATTGACTCTAGTCCACAAGATGTTTGGTATAAATAACTTGTTGACTACTTAACTTATTCTACCATTCCTCCTGACCTCTCTAGCAATGCATGACAGGATTTTATCAAGAGTACCGCTCGATATACCATGCTAGGAGGTCTTCTCTACAAAAGAGGTTTCGATGGCCTCCTTCTTCGATGTCTAACTTCCATTGAAACATCTCATGCCATCAAGCAAGTCCATGACAAGATTTATGGTAGACATTTCAGTGGTAACTCAGTTGTCAAGCACATCTTTCGTCTAGGCTATTATTGGCCCACTCTTCACCAAGATTGTAGTGATTATGTTTGACATTGCATCAAATCCCAACAACATGCTAACTTACTTCACGTCCCTAGCCACGCTCTACAAGTCGCTAAGGATTTTTGGCCCTTTTCACAATGGGGCTTAGATCTAATCGGTGAGATTAACCCTCATTCGTCTCTTCGACATTAGTCCATTATCACTACAATCGAATACTTCACTAAATGGGTGGAAGCTATTCCCCTCATCTCCACTAAAGCTGACAAAATTGTTGACTTCATCAACACTCATATCATCTATCGTTTTGGTGTACCTCACAAAATCATCACCGATAACGATAAATCATTCAAAAACAAAACTGTCCAAAAACTTTGTGACTCATTTGGCATCAAACTCAGCGTCTTCTAGCCTTACTACCCACAAGCCAATGGACAGGCCGAGGCTTCTAACAAAATCTTAACCAAAATCTTCATGAAGGTGGTCAACGACACTGGAAGGGATTAACACATCCACATTTCCTTCGCATTGTGGGCCTACCACACTAGCATTTGAACCCCTATGGGTGCTACACCTTTCTCTTTAGTGTACATAATAGAGGCTGTCCTACCTCTTGAAGTACAAATACCTTCTTTATGCATCTCTTTACACGACATTCTTTCTAACGATGAATTTCATGAAGATCGATTAGCTCAACTTGAGTTACTTGACAAACGTCATCTTGCTGCCCTTAACCATCTCCACATCTATCAAAATCGTATCAAACGTGCCTATAACAAAAATTTGAGAGAATGAGATTTCAAAATCAGGGATCTCATCCTTAAAGAAAACCAACACGTGACCAACATGGAAAGAAGTAAACGAGGTAAGTTTGCTCCTAATTGGCTCAGAATTTATATCATAACGCACAAGTATGGGTTAGGGACTTATCGTCTATCTTCTCTTGAAGGCTGGCCAGAACTTGAGCCCCTTAATGCCTTGCATCTATGACCATTCTATTGTTAATCAAGTAATTATTCACTTGACGTTTAGTTTGAGCTCATCCCTTGAGCAATCCCCATCATCGTCATTCCTATTCCTCTCAACCCTCAACCCTACAAGCATTAGACAACCCTTTTGTCAAGCATGAATGCTTTGTCCTAATAAAAGGGAAACCCTCTAAAACCTCTATAGTCAAGTCCATGACCAAAAGTCTAGTCAATATATATATATACATATATATATATATATATATATATATATATATATATATATATATATATATATATATATATATATAAAACTAGGATGCCTATTCAAAGGTCATAAAACTATAAATGTAGACTGCTCCCTCAAAGGACAACTGCATAATTGTTGTAATTAATAGACTGCTCCCTTGAAGGACATCTATCCAAAGACATTCAACATACAAAGCAGAATATAGACCACTCCCTCAAAGGATGGCTATGCCTAAATCTTGCTAAAAACAACACTATCTCAGAAGCTTCCTGCATCGATCAGCTTCACATATGACCACAAAACAAAACAACATCCCCACGTAGACTTCCCGCATTGATCAGTCTACCAACAACAAAAAAAAAAGAGAAAATGACTGACGAACTATAAAGTCATGGACTTGTCTATAGTCACTCTCAGGGTTACCTATAGAAGGGGAAAAGTTGTTCCTGCCAAAAAGGGTTCCCCCATCCATCTATATCACATATCACACCTATCACCCCAACATACTCAAGGGATTTTGAGCTCACTTAATGTCAAGTGATTCGAATACTTCTCTAACGCAAATAATGGTCAATGCCGTAATGCATGAACGGGGCTTTTTGTTTCCAAAAACCTTATCTATGCAATCATTATGGTCCTTGTCAATGAAAGAGCAACGCGCCTTGCACTTCTTACACCTTGGTCACATTCAACCAAATCATTATCTAATCCAACCTAACCAAACCAAACCAAACGTTTTCAGACCACTGACATGACCTAGTCCATTTCACATAGTTTCTATGGAAAATAATACACATGGAAACTATCGACCAGACACAATTTATGTCAAGCATAAACCATTAATTACTGAAGCATAAATAAATCTCAATTCATTTTTATCATACACCATTACTAATATGGAAAATTGCCAGGGATGAAAGACCACTCAACCAATGTTACAGAGTACACCATCACACAATATGGAAAAGGCTGTGACATCATCATACATTCATCATTTATAACATGACCAAACCACCTATCAACCACTTTGACTCTTCTTCTAAACTACATTGGCTTGAGGCCCTTCAAACAAGGGCTATGTAGGCAGCACTTAGATGACATGACGTCTTCTGGGGTTAGCTCGGCCACATCCGTTTTTCATCTACTTAATGGACAAACCATTTAACCTTTAACCATGGCTTAACCTAGTCCAACCCATCCATAACCGGCCTTCTTCCTCCCTTTTAGGGAGAACTACATTGGCCTAAGGCCCTTCAACCAGGGGCTATGTAGGCAGCACTCAGTTGACACAGGGTCTTCTGAGGTTAGCTCAGCCATTCCTTCGTTCGTCCATCTAATGGACCAACTATCTATCTCGACTCGACTCGACCAACAACCTTGGAGATCATGACTATCTCCTTAGATCACGACCATTTTCGAGACAACTTTGCCTTAGTTATTTTGATTCCATATATGCTACCTCACGAATGGTTATAAAAATTGTCTGCACACCACATTATGACCCTCACAAGTATTGGATCGCGAGCAAGTTAATCCCCACTACTTGTGACATTTTCGTGTTTTCCAAGAGCACTTTATAGGCCCAAAATACTTGGAACACGATGACCAATTGGAGCTACAGCTTGGATTGAATAACCCAATCAACTATGACTAAATGCTGGGGACCATTTATTTCAATTTTAGCACTCCTCAACCTTTGACTGTGATAATTTGACCTGACCATCTCATGAAGTGGTATACGTACAATTTCAACTTTTGCAGCATTCACACTCAAACTTCACCATATCCATCCACTATTTATCAAATTGGCACTCGATATTAGGTTCCCTTCCCTCGACTCCTACTTTGAGGGGGAATACCTCATCACATACCTTGAGGCAATCTACACTTATCCTTGTCTTGCAGTTCGTCAGAACAACCAACAAGACAAGAAAAGACCTCATCCCATATCTGGGGCAGCTTACTCCTGTCCTTGTCTTACAGTTTGTCAAAACAACCAACAAGACAAAAAAAGACCTCATCTCATATATGGGGCAACTTACTCCTATTTTTGTCTTGCAGTTCATCAGAACAACCAACAAGACAAAAAGGGGCAAATGTAGACACCAAAATTGTGTCTACTCCTTGGTTGACTCCCCCTTGGTCCCCTTGGTCCACTTCTAAACATTCATAACCCACACACTTATTAATTTAAAATAAAATACCTATTTTAAATTAATAACACCACCCTTGACACCTCACCCATGACACACCACCCTTGACACCTCTCCTTGGATTCCTTTCCCTTGGATACCCTCATTTATCACCCTATGACTAATCATTCCAACTCTCTCAGTAATCCTCTCGCCTATTAAACCCGCCTTTGACCATTTAACCACGACCACTGAACTCGGTAGATGGAGGAACGGGAAAAAGGCTAAAAATAGCTTTTTTACCCATCCTCTAGCCGCTGACATTGGTCAACCGTCGGCTGACACCGGTGGGATTGCTAATGTCGATTGCTTAAAACTAAATTTAGACCCCGAATGCAAATTCTCTTGCACCCAAAATTCAAACTCTCTCTCTCTCTCTCTCTCTCTCTCTCTCCCAAACACACACCAAGCATCACAGGCTACAAGAACTCTACATCAGTCACTCCACCCCTAATTGAAACATTGTAGGAAGTCTTCTACATCAGCCACATCAGCAACAAGCATTTCAAACACCTCTGGTTTTACACCACACAAGAGCTAAGTATTCTTTTGTCTTTTCATTTCAGTAGCTTATAATGTATTTGTAATTATTTTCTTCTTACTCCTTCTAAGTACTATAGACCAGACCTGGTTATCAACCAGACCAAACCTGACTTTCTTACTGGAGAGGCTGAGAGGCCTTCCTTCTACCCTTACCCCTTTTTTGACAACCTGTCCCCTACCTTGTCCTTCCTAAGACTTTGTCCACTGTCTCACACCCAACTCTTTTAAATCTCACAGACCACTCTGTCGACCAAAGACAGCCTAAAATCCATCTAAAAGACCATTGCCCCTATTGACATCATCAACATAACCGACATTGGCATATTGACCAACCGACGATGGTGGACTAACCGACATCGACAACATTGACCAACTGACAACGACAGATTAACCGGTGTCAGCGACTGTGACAGACCAACAACAAAATACATGTACGCATTATCTCTATTTCTTTTGTTTAGTCTTTCACCATTTCTCTTTCTAGCAACACTCTTTCATCAACTAGTGGACTGTCATCCCTCAAGAAAGTCTTTGCACTTCTGGGACCGAGCTTTGCTTGGCAGTCCACCATATATCTATTTAACATTTTCTATGTTTGAGTCTTTATTATCTACAGGTGTCATCCTCCACAGCCAAAGAGGAGCTCCTTCAATCGTCTGGATACGGTGCGCAACTTCATCCGGGTACGTACAAACCCCTGACCATTTAATCTTTGTTTCTTATTTCCTCTAAATGTAGAAAAGTGAAAAACGAGTGGAAACACTTATGAATAATGTAAAACATATATAGTTCTAAACAACTCTATTATTTTCTCTTACTTCTTGATACTATGTTTCACATCAGTTGATATTAGAGCCTAATTATCTACCCTATTCCCCAATTAATTTTGGTTCAAAGTTTGGTTATACATATCTAAAATTCTACTAGATATCTGAATAAGATTATATAAAGTTCTCCTTACTAGATCTAATTTGTTAGGAAACACAACTAATTTGACTACTTCAATTACAAGTTGAGCCTACAGAACAAACATAGCTTACATAAGTAAAAATTAAATGAAATACCATGGGTGATTCCTAGTTAGTTAGGTAGAGCTCTAACTCTCGCATTTATCTTTCTATGCAAATCTTATATTAAAATAAATACAACATTTATATATTGGAAAAAAAATTGCCCTTCACTAACCGGATACCTTGAATGTCATATATGACTAATAGATTGTACAATTGATGCATCAATGGAAACATTGAATGGACATTTTATTTAGGTTGTAAATCAATACAAAATTTCAAAAGTAGCAAAAGATAGGTGGTAACATTAATGTAACATCTCTTAAAGATGTACATTATGCCTACTCTCTGCTAGCTAGGTTTTGGAAAAGGAAAGAAAAAAATATATTATATTGTTAGGTTTGTGGCTGTTCGTATTGTTGAATCTATGTCTAAACACTTAGAAAAAGAGAATTTTGCAGTAAAACCTAGCATGTTGAGTTATTTAATACACTTTGAGTGCCAAAAACATGTTCACTTGTAATTTGAGATAAGTCTGTCGTAAAAGGCAATGCAGAGGGCAAGTTAGCTGAGCTCTATATTCCACTTAAACTCATGGTGTTGTAGTAATGTTTGTTGTGATTGAGACTATCCAAGTAGTGAAATGTCATTACTATTTAAGGCCAGTGTGATGTATTTCTTAATTGTAGTGGCATCATAAGCCCTATTTAAATGTTGAAAATAATTGAAACCAAAAACAAAACCTACTTTTCAATCAAAAATCTTAATTAAATACTGATATCAAAAAATTAAAGAACTTAATTCAAATAAATATAATAAACTAATTACCACCAATCAAAAAAATTTAAAAATGAGAATAAATTATAACATTAATTTTTCAATTTATAATTATTTTTATAAAAAATTATAAAAAAAATTATTATTTATAAAATTCATCTAAATATCTAATAATTTAAATAATTATTAAAACAACATACAACATTTTTATAATATCATTCAAAATGAAAATAATAAATAATAGATATATCGATGTGTTCAATATCATTCAAAATGTAATTCAATTGACTTACCTGGTTGAGTCGAGTTGGTGGAACGAGTTAAAAGTGGCAATAAGTGTTCGTCGCAGTGGCATGGCAATAAGTGTTTGTGGCAGTGGAAATATTATTTATTATTGTAATGGCCACAAAGATGAAGAGGCATTCAAAAGGTGGCACTACCCCTCAGCACATATATTTTCAATTCACCTAATTTATGCTCTACGCCATGCCAACCAGGGACAACCCAATGCAATCGACAAGTTCTGAAGCCAACTAAACTATTTTCAATTAATAGGATTGATTAAGGCATCTGGTCATTGTAGCACTCAGTGTCTGTAATCATCACCATGGATCAAAGATTATTTATGGTTGCCTCTATTATGATATCGTTACTAAATTTCCATTTCCATGTCTATTCAAGATACTCCTATAATGCCATTGATAAGTGCTGGAGAAGAGACTAGCATTGGGCACAGAACACAATGAACCTCTCAGACTGTGCCATGGGCTTTGGAAGCATAGCCAAGGGAGGGAGAGGAGGAGAAATGTACAGAGTCACTAGTGATGATGACAACCCTACAAATCCGCTGCCTAGAACTCTAACATACGGAGTTACTCGTGATGGTCCTCTATGGATAGTTTTTGCCAGGGATATGGAGATAAAGCTTGAGATGCCCCTCTTTTGTACAAGCCATAAGTCTATCGACATAAGGGGGAAAATGTTCACATCATCAATGGGCCCTGCATCTGCCTATTAAATGTTTCACGGATTAAACATCCATTACTATAAGCCAAGCATAGCTGGCAAGTGGCAACTTTTTGCTATCAGAATCTATGAGCCTTCAGTGGATGGAAACACAAGACAGAGATGCTATTTCTGTTATCTCATCACGAGATATTATATGGATCGATCATTTATGATAATGCACTCTCCAATTGCACAAATGGGCTTGTAGATTTCACTCTTTCTTCCACTCGTAGACAGTAACAAGTACTGGCAACGACAACAAGTACAATAGTTGAGTCCTCCTTTGTCTTCTGGATAAAATCATGTAAAGGTGAGGTCACATGACAATCAAGGTTCCCTCTCTCCCACTGACATCAATGACATGCTCACCCACTACATAAATCACAATAATAATAATTTATTTGATGACATTAATAATAGTAATGGCACGGGCACCAATCGCAATATAGAGGCTACAATCGTACGTTTTGAGGATGAGGCACACTTGTAAATCCAGACATGCTGCCGCTGAAGTGGGCATCCACCATGGATCTTCATACCAAAGAAAACGGATGGGTGGGGCCAGTGATTATGTATGTCTGTAACTTGCACAGTGAGGGTTTTTCAGCTATCGTGGGAGCTGGGGCACAAGTCAGATGGTGAGATGGTAGAATGGTTGCTGCAACAAGCAGAGCAGGCAGTGATTACCACCACCAGCACTTGAACTATCCCAGTGAACTTTCATACTCTGAATGTCTTGATGCACAGCTCCAGCTCAAGCTCAAGCATGTCGGCTCCACTGAAGTCACCCTATAATTTCCACGATGAGTTGCTCAACCTCAACGTGAGCATGACAAATCAGATTCGAACATGGGCTGAGTGGGAAAGATCAGCAATAGAGGAAATGAGGTCTTAGGGTATGAGTATTTTAGGTTATATCCATCATCCTCATCACACAGGTGGACTCGAGAATTTGATAAATGACCCTGAACAACAACAACAACAGCTAATGCATGATTTAGACTGTGGGAACTTGAGATCAAAAAGACAGAGAGAGGATACCTTATAGCAACAAACGATGGCTAGCTCCATGTGGACAGTCACCCCTGCAATGGGGTGAGTTATCAAATACTACACAAAACATGCTGGGTGCAGTTTGGATGCTCCCTCTGCCTTCCCATGCCCTTCTTTGTGCCTTACCCATAAACTGAAACTTTCCTCCTTTTCTTTTACCCTAACCATAAAAATAAAATAAAATAAAAACAAAGGCTCCGTACAAAACAAAGGCAAACTAAAACATTATATAATCCCACATTATGTTATGGGGGTGAAATGACATAGCCGTTTGGAACTAGATTTAAAATGCTTTTATTAAGCGTGTGGTTCACACCATCTATCCGTACACAATATTTATATGTTGTTTAAGCGTATACAAAAACATTAAAGAAATTACATTTAATTAAATTAAGTTGGATTTAATTATTTTGGATTTAATAAGTGATAAAATAATTAATAATTTTTTATTTATTTTTAAGATATTTAAAGATATATGTTAAAATTTAACTGTAAAAAATTAGGTTTTATGGTAAGATAACAAACATTTTCAAATTGTCAAGTTTCATCTTTTGGTATTAGAAGTGTAGTGAGTATGGTTTAAAGAAATGTTAAGTAGGTGTAAATTTTTTTAATGATTATCAACACCATATTCAAGGCTCCAAACACCTTGTTCAATTTTCTGAAATTATTGGTAAATTACACTTCTTTTCCAAATCCTAACTAGACAACTAAACCTTAAATGATAAAGAAAACAATATATTTTGGAGTCTACATTACACCAAAAAGAAGCCAAGCTTCCTCGATATTTTTTAAGCCCCTCGACAATGTACAATATTGAAAACAACATGACAATGAATGCAGTGGTTCTTTAGCCAAGTAAATTAGTGTAATGTAGTGTGTCATTACTATGAACTTCGGTGTTACAATGAATGTTCTATAAATACTTGTTAAATTTCTCTAGAATGCTTGTAAATTTTCATTAGATCATCATGATAATAAATGTTAAAATACTCTTTCATATAATCTCTAGATGTATCTAAATATACTAAAATCCTTGTGTATTTACAAATGAATTGAATTCATTTTAAGACCCAACTAGCACTCAAATCAACATCAAATGGTAAAAAAAGGTGAATAAGACATGACATATTTCCTTGCATTCAATGATAGTGTGAAGTGAACAACATCATTTTCCTTGCAACAAGTGATCCAAATTTATCCTAATCATGTTGATCCAATATTAGAGATAAATGAGACTGTTTATTTCTCAAAAGGATAAATATTACATCATATCATGAGATAACATCATTTTATGATGTTCTCCACGCAATTAAGATTTGAAAATATGATTCAAATAATGTGAGCTATCCATTTTATTAACTAATACATCATAAATAAGCTTACTGGCATTTTCTAATACAGTCATAAAGACAGGGTTTACAACCAAAAAAGCCCTAACCTAATAACAAGTAAACACACGCATAGAAAAAGAAACTCAAATGTTTATATATTAATGTAAATAACATATTATAACAATTTTGTATTTCATATGCTACATGTCATGCTTATTTAAAAACTACCAAATGCAAGCTTATACTAGCTATTACAATGAATTCTACTTAGATCTCCTTTTCTCACTCTCTCGTTGAACTTTTGAATGAAGAAGACAATCCTCTTGAAATTGATATCTCCTCCCATACCTCTTCCTTGCTCTATATGCATTTATATAGCCTTTCCCAAATGATACATATAAATTCATATCTATGCAAGTTGCCACACTTCCTAAAGACATTTATGTCTTTAACTCTAACTCATATATAATGGATGCATTTCTTCCTATCTATGTCCAAGAGTCTCATTATCAATAGTCATATTTTGAACCTTCGTGCAAATTATTCCATCCAGACGCTAGCCTTCCTAAATCCATTTGCATCATTACTTCTACGTAATTATTTGACATCCTTTATCAACATATTCATCATGCACACAAGCTTTGTGCATCCTAGTCCTAACTTGTTTCTTATATTACCCTTTCCTTTGCATGCAATAACATCTACACACATTGACCAACTTAATTTTTACACAATCGATACTTATTTGTAAATCTTTTCAAGTCAAACAAATAAAATATTATTTATCTGTAAGATTTGGTATGAGAGCCCGAGAGGTTTCTGACCTTGTGAGGTGTTAAAAAAAGAGGGAGGAACCTAAGTACCCCCACACATGTTTGAAACATCTCATAAATCTTAGACTAGTTTAAAGCTATGCATGTTTTTTAAAAAATACAACCTATTCTAGATAACCCATGGTGTTGGATTGTGTTGAAGACATGTCGTATGACATTAGAGATTGGCATTGGAAGGTTATTATTAATGTTTTTATACATAATAGAATACTACAACTATGTAGTCCATAAAAATGTGCAGATATTTAATATTTTAAGTTGCATTATAAAGGGATGTATTCTAAAATCAAAGGAAAAGTCTATGTTCTAAAGCTAATGTCCCAACCAAGAGCACCACCTCAAACAAAAGAGTACCAAGGTTGATGGTTTTGCTATTATTTTTAGTTCATGAATTTAAAAAAAAATAGTTTATGAACTTTAAAATTGTAAAAAAGTCAAAACAACCTTTCTTTTTCTAAAACCACCATTTCCTATCTCAAAACTACCTATAAAATAAATCATTTGCTTTAGATTATCTCAAAAACCACTTATTTGCCAAACTCGTGGTATTGGGTAGGAAGGTGGTTTTCATTAAAAATCAAGATTTTTAAGCCTTTAAATTTACATCTTATCTCTTATAAACTTGATATGATGCATATGCAGGATGGTAGGATTGTGTTTTATCAAAGAAGAGGTGTGAGGTTCAATTCCCCCAAAATAACTTTTAGTAGAATTTTCTTTTCTGCTATCTTTGGAAATTCTACTAATTTTAGTCATAACTAGGTAGAGTTAGATATAAAAGTATAAAAAAAACTCAAAAGAATGCAATTTAATTTTTATTGTATCTTATATTTCACTTACATTTTATTTTTATCATTGTATTTCATAAAATCACATGTTAAACTCAAACATAACATTCGATAAAAGTTATGCCTCCAACTTGCGTTTACAGATAAAGCCATTGTGTTTGGGTTACTGCATACATAGCCTAATATAGCTACAACAATGACATCTGAGCATTGAACCTATAAATAATTAGAGAGTTATAAGGGAACATGTACTCATATCCATCCCTCCATTACCTGTTTGTTATAATCGAGATGCGTAAATCCTAAAGGTGGAATTTCTAAGTATATAGATTAGTTACGCTTGCATATGAAGAATTATATGTAATCAAGTGCTAATGATTGGATGAACCCATATTATTACTATATAGATACCATGCACTAGATTCTTTCACATATTTTAAAATCTATTTCATGTATTGATGAAAATATAGAAAGGGTGAGCTTTTTCCATGTACTAACAAGTATATAGGAAGGGCGTATACATAGAAAGGTCTAGTATATCAGTCTGATGGTCTATAAAAAGGGAGACCTAAATACTTAGAGTGATAAAGAACCATCCCATCATCCACAGTCTTGATCATGGTTGTACAATCACCAAAGTTTTTTCTATCAAATTCTTAGTTACTCAAAGGCAAAAATTACTCTACTTGGAAGACAAAGATCACAACTCAACTAGAATTTGAATAAATTTAGCTTATTGTAGATGGCTCCTACACCCAACATGTAGCCAACATTGACCATCAACTTAAATATGACAAAGCCAATCAAAAGGCAAAATTGATCATAATGTGTGGGGTATTAGATGAAGGGCAACCACACATCTGTGAAACCAAAACAACTAAAGAAGATTGGGATAAACTATAAACAATATATGAGGCCAAAAAAGATAGTGTTATTTTACATCTATAAATACAACTTCACTCTCTCAAATTGAGATTGGGTGAAAAAGTAGAGGTTTTTATGAGACATGTTGTAACATTGAGGGCATCACTCTAATCCTTATTGAAATAGTCTCGTATGACTCTCTTGTACTTATTGTTTTGAGAGCTTTGCCACCCTCATACAAAATATTTGTGACTACTTTGATTGTCATATAACAAAAACCAAGTTTTGAAAAATTGCTAAATATGTTGAAATAAGAAGAGTCTTTCGATAATCAAAATAAGAAGAACATGTTCTCGCTTCTTAGAAAGGCAATGAACCCATCAGGTCTTCAAATCCATCATCAAAATAGAGTCCTTAGCAGAATCCACAAAGAAGTAAATCACAAAAATAATGTCTCATTTGTGGTCATAAGGGATATGAACTCAAATATTGTTGGTATAATACATTATAAAAGGGTTATTCAAGTGGTCAAAGGCCCACTATCTAACAGTTATCCCCATCAATTAAAATTAAAGCACATGAATAGAAATAACAAATTTGGTAGAAGAAAAAAAAGCACATGGTAATATGGCTAAACATGAAGTCAACGATGAAGATCCAAACTTCTTGTACTCTGTTAATTTCCATAAATAATCCTAATAAATTGATATTTGGTGTGTTGATTTGGGTGTAACCTAACACATGATAGGATGAAAAAACTAGTTTTTCACTTTTAAGGACACACCCAACAATAATAATGTTTCTTTGGGTAATGATACATCATCCAATGTATAAGGAATCAACAACATTGCTTTGCCTCTTGGTACATAAATTTGTAGAATCACAAATGTATTATATGTACCTGGGTTAACCAAGAATCTTTTATCAGTCAGTCAACTCTTAGACCACAATTTGAAGATTGAATGATCCAGAAATCCAAGTTATAAAAAACCTTTACAGTCTACTTCGATCAAATTTAAAATAAAATAGAATATTTTAATTTCCAATTTCTCCTTTTAATAATTCTAAAAACTTAATTTATAAAACTTATGTAATTTAATAAAGAAAATTGAAAGGATTTATGATCACAGAGAGGAAATTAAAAACAAAATATAACACAGAGGATTTATTTACGGGGTTCACCAAATGGCTAAGTCACAAAGGAGTTCAAAAGTTGGCTTTGCTTCCCCTTGTCCACACAGCGAAGGAACACTCTATCAAGGCTCCTCTTGTACATGTCATTGTCCCAAATGACAAAATTGGTAGCTTTCAACTTGATAGTCCTCTTTTCTTTACAAGATAAGTGAACAAGACACTCACCATAAGTAAGGAAATGAGCAATACCTGAATACCACTCATTCGTGGTGGAGACAAAGAGGACTGTCAATGTGTCTTCCACCTCTACTTCTTCATGCTCTATTTCATCTTCTGGTTTGTTATCAGCAATTAATTGGCATAGGCCTTTTCCTCGTACCAACTTTATCAACTTGATGACTAGATCAAACTCCTAGATCTTTGCAATCTAATTTCCTCTTTTCATCCTAAACTCCTATTGAGTTAGTATGGATTTAACCATGGTATCAAAAACCAAGGCAATAGTGTGAGAATTCAAGATGTGGAAGCAGAAATGATTGACTGCCTTCACTACTGCATAAGCATGCTTCTCCATACTCGAGTATTTTAGCTCATGACCTTTGAGAGGGCAGCTCATGAAATAAATGGGAGATTCCATACTTTCTTTATTCTGTTGAACCAGAATTATTGAAAGCATGTGTTCAGAAGCATAACTATATATGATGAAATCTTTGTTGTAGTCTGGACAAACCATAATTGGGGCGTGGGTAATGGCAGTCTTGATATCCTCAAACGCTGACCTGCCTTCTTCAGTCCAGCTGAAGGTGGCGTTTCCCTTCATCATGTTCACAATGTGTCGAGTCTTCTCAACAAACTTGGGAATGAACCTTAGTAATAAATTCAACTTTTTGAAGAAAGAGTGAATATCATTCTTACTTGTAGGCAAGGTAAGCTCTTGGATAGACTTGACTCTATTTGGGTCAATCTTTATGCCTTCTTTGAACACAATGTGTCCGAGAAGTTTCCCCTCTGTTATTCCAAAAATAGACTTCTTAGGGTTCAAGGAAATGCCATTCTAGTGGCAGCGCTCCAACACTTGTTACAAATGGTGTACATGTTCAGAATGATGTTTGGAAAAGATGGTTAAGTCATCAAGGTATACCAAAATAAACTTACCCATCTCATCCTTGAAAGTAAGGTCCATTGCTCTCTAAAAGGTGGGGCCAAAATTTATCAATCCAAAAGGCATCCTTCTATATGCAAACATGCCCCAAAGTGTGGTGAAAGTAGTCTTGTGTTGGTCTATTTCACTAATTTCAACTTGATTATATCTTGAAAAGCCATCTAGCATTGATAACATCTCTGAACCAGTCACTGTTTAGAGCACTTGATCCATGATTGGCAAAAGATAGTTATCCTTTAAAGATGACTGATTCAGATTCTTGAAATCCACACAGATGTGAATCTCACCATTTTTCTTTCTCATAGGGACTATGTTTGTAATCCATGTGGAATGATGGATTGGAAAAATGATTCTAGCATTTAATATTTTTTGTATTTTAGATAGAATAGTACCTAATATCTTCAAATTGTACTATCTAGATTTTTGCTTGTAAGGCACGAAATCAGCCTTGAGAGGAATGTCAAGGCAGATTTCATCAGGCCTAAGTGACTTTAGATCATCATAGGAATATGCTAGAATATCCATATATTGGTGGAGCAGAGTGATGATCTTGAGCTTCTCTTTTTGAGTATAGCACTTCCAATATTCACCATCTTGAGATTTTATTTGATACTTAGATTTATTTGATCAAACCCTTAGGAGGAACTTGAATTTGTTTGTTGATGTTTGACGAACCTATCATGCTTGTCAAACAATTTCTCAAGGGAAACCAAGCCTTTTTGAGTTTTATTCCCTTTAAGTTACAGGAACTCTTCACCTACATTTGAACTTGATTTAGGGGCTGGTTCAGGCTTGTGAGGTTCACTACCTTCGAAGTGTAGTCGTTCAAAGCTATCTTTTTATTCTAGGAAGGTAATGATTTGGTGATCACTATTGAATACTTGCCAATGATCAGCATTATTAGGTACACTTGGTCAAAAAATTAGTTCAATGGTGTACTTATCTTCTTTGAAGTCTGAGTGAGGAACTAAAAGAGTTGCTAAAACAATGAGTGCATCAGCTCAGTCATTAACTTCTCTAGATATGGAAGAGATGTTGAAAGCATCAAAGCTTTCAATTTGATCCCAGACTAGATTGTGGTAGTGGCGTAATCTCTTATTTTTGGTTTGATATAGATTTTTTACCTGACAAACCACTAGTTTAGCATCTCCTTTGGCATGGAGTTTTATGCCTTTATTTCTAGCAGCCTTCAATCTAAGCAATATATATTTGTACTCAAATGTGTTGTTGGTATTATTGAACTATAACTTATATGAGTAATAAAAAATATCTCTTTGAAGAGATATCAACACAATCCCAACTCTTGAACTGATAGAGGAGTAGCTGCCATTGAATTCCAAAATCCATAACTCATTAGACACTAATTTTTCTTTAGATTTTTCTTTATTAGAGAGGGAAGATCATTCTCCATCTATACTGCAACCTATTAGTTCTTTTGATGTATGGTCTGAGTCAAATCCTAGATCACATTTAGGGACTTCATCAAGCACCTCATGAACTTCTTCTGTGGATAAAAAGTAATTACCTATGCCTGAAGATTTAAATAGAATTTGAGCTTCAAGTGCTGATGTTTGAGTGACCATGTATTTTGCTTTCTTTTCAGGGAGCAGACTTTGCATAATGCCTTTAACAGGGATCCTCACTTCAGATAGGTCCATGCTAAATTCTCCACCAACATCCTTACAGAAATTTCACCTTAGAAAAATGCCATATGAGGTTGGAATATCAGCCACCAGGACTATCATCTTGATCCTTTTGTCTGGGAATGCTGCAAATGCAAATTGGGCATCCTTGATTTGTCTTAGCAAAGGTACTTGTTTGTTCTCCATGGAGACACATCTCCCAAAAGTTTTGGTTAGTGTGAGTCCAAGAGATTCTACCACTTTGGCAGGCATGACATTGTCTGAAGCTCTAGAATCAATGATGCAATTGCTCAGTTTGTGACCATTTATTAATAGAGAAACATAGAAAGGCTCTATTTTCCCAGGGGCAGCTAGAGGAGTAATGATAAGATTGTTTGGGATGGACATGTTCCTTGGGGAATCATGAGTTACCTTTCTAATCTCTCGTCCTAAAGGGATGGCTTTATTATTCACACTCTAAACTAACCTATCCAATTGCTTGAGATTGGATTGCAAGAATTCAAATTCAGACATTTGAATTTTGGTCTTCTTAACATGATCGATTATGTCAAATGATTGAAATGGACTAGGAAGAGGGGAAGGCAGTTCATCTTTTTAGTTTTTAGGAGGGGGAGGACTAGTCTGTGGAATTAAAGTTGAAGATGGAGGAATGTTTAATGTACTTACCTTTTTATTATTCACTGAGTCTTTTGGCTGGAAAGGTAGAGAAGTTCCTCATTTGGCAATTGAGATTGCAAGCTAAGAACTTTCCTCTTTATCAGCTTGTCTTCTCTTTATCAACTTACTAGGCTGACTAGTTTTGGGATCGGGTGAATATAGCATATGATCCCTCATCTGCTTTACCTTCACTTCTGGGTTCATCTCGATAATTCAAGAAACCAATGTTGGAGTCACCAACTGACTCTTATTGATCTTTTGCAAGGAGATTAGTGTCATTTTCTTGGTTTAATTTAGGCTAGAAAGAGAAATTAGATTTTGTTTTGATATATCCAACTACTAAATTAGTTAGTGGGTGCTTCAATGGCAAGTTTCCCTTGTGGGGGAGAAAGACAATTTGGTTGTCCTTGATTTTTGGCAACATTGCCTTGGTATGATTGATTGGAGAATGTCCTTCTTGGCATATCTCTATATGAAGGAGTTGAAGATATCCTTTATGCCATTTATTTTCTTAGAGCTAGCAACTCATTTGCCAGTTTTTGTACCATTGGATCAATGGTACCTATAGATGGATATTCAAAAGATGAAGAAGATTTACCTCTATTAGGATCTCTCCTTATCTTTCCTGCCAAGATAAGATCATTTTCCACTTTAGTGGCCAAATCTTGAGTTGCAACAAAGTCTATTTGGCTAGCACATCTCAGTAGAAAACTCACTTTAGGCAGCTAAGAGTTATAGGAATCTTGTTCCTCAGCTTGTTGAACTTGGCTATGAAATCTCTCATTGGTTCATGAGGCTCCTTCTTCATTTGTGTGAGTTGAGCCAGCAGGGCATGTGCATCTTCTATAGGTTATAATCTGGCTTCAAACTTGGCTTTGAGGGTGTTCTAATCAGTCATAGTCTGGGCCTATAAATGATAAAACTAGTCTGCAATAGCACCTTGTAAATTTTCCATGAATAAATTAACTACTACATCCTCAAATTCCACACCTATTACGCCATAGGCTATGCTGAAGGCTACAATATGTTCATTAAGATGAACCTTCCCATTACCATAGAACTTGGGGAAATTTTTCCTTGAACTGTGTGGTAGCTCATGTAAAGGTGGGGTTAAATTGAGTGGACCAAAAGAGTTACCCCAAGGACCTCGAACTGCCATTGTATGGCTATGGAAAGGTGGGATAACAAATCTCAGAGGGGTAAGTATTGACAAAACTTTATTAATAGAAGAAATAGAGACTTAACTTTAGTAGGAAGAAAGCTCCTGGTTCGTTGGAGATGAGATGGTGAAGAAAATGGATCAAAATTACTTTGTTGTACTAACTCAAATATAGGGTCAACAATACCTTTATCCCTTTGGCTTCATGTATATCATGGATCTGCCAGATTGTAAAACAAAAATGGGAAAGAACTGGCCCTACTTCAGCTTGAAGCTTGAGGCTTCAAACTGTGTGTTCTATCCTAGTTGACGTGGAAGTGGAGGGAGATGGTAAGGCTATAATGATAATGGGTAAGACACATAATGGAGTCACCAAAGTCTATAATGGATAAGGATAAGGACTGATTCAATTTAAAACTTGAGGCTTCAGATTACACATAATTCTCCAGTGGAGTTGCTAAAAACTGTTGGGTGAATATTTTGTCGATCAGCTAATTGATGAGAAAAATAGGTCTCTTCAACCATAACATAGGGAAATTAGTCAGCCAAATGTGTAGGTTTACTACATCAAAAGGGGACAAATATCTCCTCTCATCAAGGGGAGGTTCCCTATAGATATGTAGGAGCTATATAGTATATATATAAATAGAAAATAACACTCAAGGGTAGGATAAACCATCCATCTCTCTTTTTTCAAAGATGATGTTCACAAATCAAAGGAGAAATCTTGATGAAATGATATAAGACACTCCTCTTCTTTCAAAAGTGTTGTTCAACAGACAAAAGGAATCTTTCGGGTGATGATAAGTAACTATAATAGGGCGTAGTAACACAGTAGGATGAAATGAGGCACAAAGTCTCCACCTCAACTGCCAAAGAGTGAAATAGGGCACAAAGTCATCCCAAGGTCTTTTACATAGAAATAAAATATGAAGGATAATGAGGGCACAAAGTCATCCCAAGATCCTTTACATAAGAATAGAAAAACAAACAAACTAAAGATAATTGTGGCAGCACAAAGTCTCTCCATAACTGTCTTCAAGACACCTTCCTGATCACTTTCACTAATTATGCTTATTTAATTACATGGACAAAAAACGTACTAAGGAAACAGACATAAGAACAATTTCCCCAACAACCAAGCTATTCTAGCACAAAGTCTGAAAAGTCACTTGTTTTCTTATTCAAATAACGATATATGATCAACAATCTGAGCTCAAAGTCTCAGTAATGTCTTTCAATTTGGGTAGAGTTTTGTTTCTAATTACAGATCGAGATATTAAAACAATAAGAGAGAGTCTAATATATAGCTTTCCAAGGAAGACTTGGGAGCAGTAACACATCATATTGCATTTAATACATTTTAAATTTTGTCAAGAAGATATGCTGGAATTGAGTGTAGTTGCCTATTTACTTTTTTTAATGTGGAGAAACGGGTCATGCCATTAAATGTTTGTGTTCTCCAATGTCCACCTGGTGGACTTCTTCACCTTCTATAAATATATCCTATACATGGATATTTCTAGTCCTTCTCCATCGTTCCCCCTTTCCTTTCTATATTTCATCCTTATCCATGTGATCTGAGCTCTTGGGCTATCTCTTTAGCTGGTCACTAAATTTGTTCACATGATCTATGTCATATTTTAAAATCAATGGATATTTCATTATCTTAAATTTAACATCCATAGGGACTTCAATGGTTCAATTGCTTCCTTGTTTCAATCACTTTCTTGGTCTTTGATTGGATCATCCTTTTGTCCGGTGCTTTCTTTAATCTTTGAACTAATGTTTTCTGCCCTCTGCAAGGGTACCTATCTTTAGTTCAATGCCCTCCACAAGGGCACTTGTTCTTTCGGCTTTGGGACACTCCTTTGAACCATCCACATTGAACCTTTGAACCATTGAACCATTTTGGTTCAAGGTTAAACGGTTCAATGGTTTAATCACTTTATTGCTCTTTGTTTGGAGCTTCCTTTGAACCATTAAATCTATGAACCTTTGAACCTTTGAACCATTGAACCATTTTGGTTCAAGGTTCAATCAGTTCATTGGTTCATCTTTTGGGCTTTGAGAAAGGTTTATTTTGCTCATCACCTATCCTTTGCAAGGGTACTTCAGCCTATGGGATTTGGTGTAATCCTTTAAATTGACCCCTTGAACTGACCAATTAAACATTTAAACCTTTGAACCATTTTGGTTCAAGGTTCAATGGTTCAACAGTTCAATGGTTCAAGCACTTTCTTGTGTTTTGTTCATTCACTTGACCACTTGAACCAACTATGTTGAACCAACCACGTTGAACCAATGAACCTTCCTTTGGAATCATCTGTCGCTACCTCTTTCTTTTCTTGATGCTGATTTCTACTAATGTTGGCAAGTGACATGTGGCATCTTCCATTGTGAAACAGGTGAGAACACATGGCAACATCCACTGAGCTTATAGAAGCATTGTAGAAACATTTGGGACTCTTTTGGATCCACATGGATGCAAACACTTGTCACATTCTGCTTGAGTTTAGCCACTTACCCATGAACCACCATAGTCCTTACTCAATAAAAGGAAGAAGCTATGGATGTTGACACATGGTGACTTCTGCTAAGTTTTGTAGATGGCACGTGGTAGGTTCTGCTACTTTGAAAGTTACTAGAAACTGTGTCTCGATAGACGACACGTGGTAGATTTTATTGCACTTTGTAAGGGACATGTGGCATGTTCTACTGCAACTTTATAAGGGACATGAGGTGGCTTTTAGGCTTTTATTTCCTCGGTGGGTTTTCTATTTTGGCAGACTTTTCCTTCAAACAAAAAGTTTGAAGGAATTCTTTTGAATAATTTGTCTGAAGGAAATCTTCTTTCACTTTGCCTCTACTTTCTATCGGGTTTTCTGTCATGTGAATTCCTTCAAATAAAAAATCCAAATGATTCTTGCCTTAACCATTTTGCTACATTCTTTTCCTGAAAGAGAACTGTGCCCTCTGCAAGGACTTGTTCAAGCATGGAACTATCCTTCGAGTTTTTACAATGGTCCATCTACTCCTCACCTACCCTCTGCAAGGGCTATTTATCTTTTGGTTTTTCCTTAGTCGATTTTCTACCAATCTCAATAGGTGACATGTGGAAGCATCTACTATGAAATAGGCAAGGACAAATGGCAGCATCCACTTAACTTGTAGAGGATTTGGATGCCTTTTGAGAGTTCCACAGAAGATGACATGTGGTGGCTTCCGCTAAGCTTTAGAAACACTTGGGACTCACTTGGATTCATGTAGATGTTGACACGTGGCGTGCTCCATTTATCTTATAAGGGACATATGGCAAGTTCCACTACCTTGAGAAGCAAATCATAATGTGTCTTGGCAAATGACACTTGGCAGCTTCCACAATTTCTTCATGATAGAAAAAAATGGCCTAGTGTTGAACCTATTTCTCTCCTGTAGAGTCCATAAAAACTATCCTGTGAAGTCTATAGAAATGAGCTTGTAAAACTGGTAGAGTTTATAGAAATTAATCGGTAGAAATGATTCCATAGATTCAAGTCTACAGAGTCCATAGATTCAAGCCTGCAGGGTTCATAGAACTAAAAAAGCTTAAATGATGAAGAATTTGAATGCCCAAAACAATTTTTTGAGAAGGAGAGAGATGATTTTGGTTTGTTGGACCAAAATAGTTCAAATGTTGTCCCAAAAATGAGTGATATTTTTTGGGGGATAACATTATTATCACCTTCTAGATATTTATGAGTTATTTATTAATCCACTTTTGGTCCACTTTAGACATTGCAAGGAACATGTTCATTGATCCCTGACTTATTAGATATCAAGAACTCTAGTACATAGTTGCATGGTATTTCTCATTCCTTTTTCACCTCTAGTTCTAATGCACCATAATTGTATGGAGTAGTTGGATCATTTACTATGCATGAGGAGTACAATTCCTTATATAAGAACCACATGTTGGTTTGAGATCCATCAAGAACTTAGTAGACACATTAACTACTCCAATGTAATCCATTCTTTTTTGCATTTATTTAAGCTCCAAAATCACTCTAGAGAGATCCTTTGGAGGATACAATGTGGCTACATGTAGTTATAGCTTTTATTGGGGTTTTTTATCCCTCTTTTATTCTTTTATCTCTTTTGGGGGAGATTTTTTCCAATGAGTTTCTCCTTTTATCTATTTTATGAAATTTTCTTTGTACTTGGGTAACTTATTAGGACTAACAACTCAAACCCAATTCTTCTACCCATCTAAGCTACACTTAAGGAGGGTGTTAGTGTAGTTTTTTATTACATTTAATTATTTTTCCCTACACATGTTATTTAGCTTGCTTAGGTGTTATTAGGTCAATGGGGAATATAATGCCACAAGCATGAAGATGTTGGGTCATGCCTATCTTTAACTTATATATGTACCTTTCATAAAGTTATTATAATCAATCTAATCAAGAAAATTACTATATTTCTTATTGCATAGTTTTGAATACAAGCAGGTTATCATTGAAACAAAATTAATATGTGTTCACTCTATCAAACATTAATTATTGGGAAATTTTATCATGTCATTTATTTCATATCTATAGCATTCTAATTTTATACATCAATTTATCTTATCTAATAAATTAATTTAATTATTTTCCAAGTTTGATAAAACATATAGATAAAACCACTTATTGTTGAACATTGCAAGCCTTAATTTTTCCTAGGGTTTTTTCTTCAATTTTTTTGGTAGGGTTTCAAATAAAATTTCAAATTTACTTATTATATTGGTGTGTTTTCTAGCATTCATATGTATCTATTCTCTTGTTCTCATTTTAGTTTTTGGAAAATTTAAAATAGCTAACAAATAATCTCTTCCTTCACCTAACCTCCAAGATGGTGATAATTACTTTCCATCTAACCAAGTCCATGTTATCCTTATCCCAAGAGGTAAGGTAACCCATATTATAATGATAAAATAAGGTAACCAACATGTCATTCCTTAAAACCCTTCACCTCCCACATCTCTTCTCAAGGGTGTATTTATGCATATTCAATTACAAGTACCTAGGGTTTGTACTTGTGAATCCATTAATGATCAAATCATCATTTTGAGAAAGTCAATAGAAGAATTACAAAATCAAAATCAAAATTTCATTTCAAGTATTATGTTATGGGAAAATTAGATTACATATGCATAAAATCTAGAGTATTATAACATTAATTATGTATTTTCATATTTATCTAGTAATGATGTGCATAACAAGACTTCATATCAAAATGGGAAGCTATAATAGAATAAATTTACCAAAAATTATTCAATAAGTATACAAAAGGTTAATAAGAGTTTAAGTGAGATTATAATGGAAATGCTTAAAAAAATAAGTTCATCAAACTTCTTCCTATACATCCTGCAAGGAAATCAAAATACTATTGTCCATATCATAGAATGCATGGGCATCATATTGATAATTTTTTTGGCTTTAAATAATTAAATACAAAGTATTATTGATAATGATGATCCTATAATATATACATCAATTAAGCAACCCACTCACACTATGATTGCATCTTCTAAATCATATGTACAAAAAGAGCAACTATCAATACAAAAGGTTAATGTAGATAAAGAAAATATTTAAAAGGCAAAATTAGAGAATTTGTTTTTACAAAAGGAACAACATGAAAAAGAGCAATAAAAAAAGTAATGTATTGCAAAGAAAAAGTTACAAAAATAGTAAGAACAAAATTTTCTAAAAAATCTTCAACCTAAGAAATAAAATATCTTAATAAAGGGTTCCTAACAAAAGATTTTCCAAATCAGGAGATGCCTACAAAAGTTCAAAGTTCAAATGTGGTTGAAAAAAGGGAAATTACAAGTCTCTCCTCATATCAAGAACCTTTCACTATCACTACTCATATATATGGGAAGTAGATTACAGATGTCAATGTTATGGACTATCAAGAAACAATCATTTTTTATACATTCCTTATATCTCTTGGAAATAATCTTCAACAATTAGATCAAACTAATGTGCCTAAAACATGTGTGGGATGAATTCAGTTAAGAGTTTTATTTTCTTTAAAAGAGTGTTATCTTACTTTTCATGTTATTTAAAATCCAAATGCATACAATATTGTGCTTAGAAGATCATGGTTAAAATCAATAGGAGCAATAATTGGTATAAAAAATGTTGCATATAATTTGATCACAAAGGCAAGGTCACATCCTTTTCCAGAGAGGGAACAACTTTAGAGAAACACTGAAAAAAATAAATCATATATTCAACTAGTATACAAACAAATACAAGTAATAGAAAAATAGTAAAATAAAATGATACAATACATATTTCACAAGAGAAATAATAAAAGTCAATATCACAATATTGGGAAGTTGGTTTTACATATCCATATACAAAAGAATATGAGAGTGGTATACCATAATTTTAGGATCAAGAAGATGATTATGACTATAATGCAGTAAATTATTATGATTATGATGATATATAGCCTAAAAATAGGCATCCCATTGATTATATGTTTATATTATAATAACATCTTTCCTTGTACATAAAATATTTTATAATCATAATATAATGATAAAGTTATAATAAATCAAATATTTCAAGAAGTTTTAATAAATTAGGACTTATGCATCATTTGTGTAGTTCATTTACATTAATTAATTTGTGAAAATTTATTCAGTAATTATTTCTATCTAGTTTCATATCATAGATGCTTAAAAATTGCATAGGAATGAATTCAAAGCATACATGTTTCCATTTATAGAACTAGTTACAGGATATTTCACTATCTTAGACTCAAAATTGAAAATAGACAAAAAAAACCCTATAGAGATAGGAACACCATGCACTATTGTTTTGTTCCACCAGACCTATCTTAATGATCACATGTTATCACTTATCAGATCCAAAATAAGACACAAGCCTCTTACAACTTATATAAATATTATAAATATCATTTGGCGCATCTTATACATGTTTTACCTTTCTTTAGATATCCCTTATTATTAACACTTTAGTTATTTACATTGCATAACATCTATCGATATTTATCACTTACCTACAAATTGATATCTTATTGGTTACCTAAGTTCTTAAATATACTAGTTTTAAAAATTTATTATGTTGATCAACTACATGCACATTTTTCATGTTTGCTTTCCCTGCTTCATGTCTTGTGTGTATTATTTATTTGGCTTCTAGACATTTGAACATGTCTTTATGTATGGCTCAAATTATTCATTATATGTTTCTATGCATGTGAGTGACATTTGAACATGTCCATTTTATTGGGGGCATTTTCCTTATATTCACATGCTTTGTGTGTTTTGTGGCTACTCTTTATTTTTGTGTCATGGACATGATACTTGTTTGCTTAGTTTGTTTAGTTTTTTATGCCATGATGGACATCACAAATCTTCTCAACCCTTCAATTAAATGATAAATATCATTCATCCATCCATGATTTACTCTATTTTAACTTTACATACTCATTTAGAACACTTATTTTCATTATTTATGACTAACATTTATCTAGGTAATGTCACTAAGTATGTTTGTTTCTACATGCATATTACATTATAAATATTTTATTAGTTTACATACGATGATGCCATTCTTATCCGTGTTATCATTATTACTTAGATTTACATATTTTATAACAAATCTCACATAACTATTTTATTTTGAGTAAGTCATTGCATAGACTTAATAGTTCACCTCAAAATAGGGGCATATACAATGGCTTGTCTTAGATACTAATCCCCTATAGTGTAGTACATAGATGTAAATTTGCAGGTATTACATAATTGGTCAATTTGCATACTCAAAAATCACCCATAACTAAATTTTGGATAAAATTGATCCATTTGGACAAGGGTGCACCCTGGCTATATCTAAAATAGTATGTTATTATCCCAACAAGTAGAAAATAATTATTTATATAAATTTTCATAATCATAAGTAGTACATAATAATTAACATGTACCAAGTCTCATTTTATATAGAAATACTAAGGTTTATCTCAAATTTCTTCAGTTTGGGGGCATTATGTGTGACATGTGTTCCAAGCTAGCACATAGGTTGTTTCTCATAATTCTAGTTGTTATTATTCAATCTTAGAATCCATATAAACTACATATTAGATTGGGGGCATATGCACATCCTTTCTCATTTTTTTTTACCAATTTCACAAATGGAATGGTAATCCATGTCATTATCCATGATTTATACACCAAGCCCATATATATTATATTTTTGAACTAATTTTTCATGATTTTTGTGTTAGATTTGTAACAAAAATTAACCTTATTCCATCTGCAGTGGTTAGTTCATCTTTTTTACTAGTTTTACACCAAAATAATCTATTGAAATTCATACAAGAATTACAAAAACTAACCAATTTGGGTATGCAATGATGGATTAAATCACACCTTGAGTTCTTAAGCATACTCACCTTTCAATTAGGATTTGGGCATGCATATTCCAATCTAAGATATTCAATGAAGATGAAATTTCCAAGGGTCCTATCTTCTATAGTCACCAATTTTGCACTAGAAAAGACAATAGTTCACATACCCAATCATGTGTATTCATTCCTTGTTATTATATATATAAGTTTATTTTCTTTTATTTTAATATTTACATCTTAAGTAAGGTTTTTATTATACATGTTTCATTATAGGTTTGCATGAAGTACAATTCAATGTTTATGCCTAGATTCAAGACTACACTTAATAGATAAGTTCATGTATTATTTTTAATTTTAATCTAGTAATTTCATTTTGATACATTACTAGAATAAAAGGGAGGAAAATATAGTCACTTAAATTAAAATTTAAGCTAAAATAGTGTACTTGTGACCACCCTTTTTAAAAATTTATCTCATGTCTTATTCCATAACCTTTTGGCCACTTTCCTTCATTATTTGAATAGATGAACCATTCCCATAAGTAAATTGATGATATTATAATTCCATATTCCTCATTAAAAACATATTAATCTTATCCACAAACTATTTCATACTCTTACATCATTTATTTATGCTTTGAGGATAATAATGCCCTATTTGGACAATAATGCTCCATGAGAGTGTCTAGTTCCACCATTCTTATCCTCCAACAAAATAATAAATAATTGATAAAAATTTAAATACATGTAATAGGTTATCCCACAAGTTTAGAATGCTTGATTTGAATGAATTCCAAAAAATATCACTGTAAGTCCACATTTCAATCTATTTTACACACAAGAGGCTTACACACTAAAAAACACTAGAATTCTAATTGAAAATTGAGATCAAATCCCCTATTTCTCCCAATTCTAAATACATACAACACTAGTAAACCTAAGCTAAAGTATAAATATACTTCTAAGGTAATCTTTCCTAGTTAAATCACTTAATTACATAAGGATTACACCAACATTTAACATTTTGCACCAGTATTTCACACACACCACTGTAGCATGGGAGAACTACATGGGGTATGAGCCCTATTTATAGTATTGGAATGTAAGAAATGCTTAAAATAGGGGGTGATGAGATAAATCACAACTTAAAAAGATAACTCATTTTTAACCTTTGATTGCATTTATCCTGTTGATCTATTGATTTAGGGTTACAAGTGAATGAAAAGATACATAGTGGTTTTCATGACATATCAAATGAACCTACACAGTCAAAAGAACATGCATGCTTACGTGAAAATGTCGTATAAATATATAATATACAAGACATTAGTGCTCCCTAAGGACAAAAAAACCTTGTGATTTTGTCCAAATACAACACTCTTATTAGGAGATATTGTAAAACCCTATTTAAGATATGCAGTCAGTCAACATAGCTCCCCAATTCATTTTACACTCTTAGTTACATTCCTGTATTTAGGTTTTCTATCTAAGTTGTATCTCCTTCATAATTTAATCTTTATAATATATACAAATTGATAAATTCTAAATTTGTTTGTGTCGTTTTTTTCATATCTATAACATTCAAATTTTATGCAATAATTTATCTTATCTAAGCAATTCACAATTCATTCACTCATTTGCCAAAATTTGATAAAATAATACCCACAAGTTTATTCATTCCTTGAATTTTCAATTTCAATTAATTTAATAGTCTAAGTTATTTTATATTTTATATCATGAAAGAACATTGATTTTTAAATTTTTTTCATGGAGAAAGTTGGATATTTGGGGCATACCTAGCAACACCAAGTGTAGTTATACATATGTACCAAATTTATTTATTTTATCCTCTTAATCTATAATTTTCAATACTATACTAAAGGGGTCATTTTTAG
Organism: Torreya grandis; assembly: GCA_037957365.1. Classification (NCBI taxonomy): domain Eukaryota; kingdom Viridiplantae; phylum Streptophyta; class Pinopsida; order Cupressales; family Taxaceae; genus Torreya; species Torreya grandis. Next base: position 1,801,615 of record JARHVA010000910.1, on the reverse strand, counting down.
ACACATAAATTTGGTATTTCACATTTAGATACATTAATATTGATATGTATTTGACATACATGATTTATGTATACACATTCAAATCTTGAACATAATTTTATCTATATATTAACTCATTCATTGCCTTGACCAACCTAATTTATAAATATATAAACTGAGTCTATCCATAGTATATGCCATAGTTCTCTACAATACTAATATATTTTCACCATATTATAGGTCCCTAATTTTCTCTCTTTAGACATTGTTGTCAATATTTAGTCACTTTCAATTTACCATAGGTGTTTGCCTTTGCAATAAGTGTCTAGGGACCTTAAATGAATATTTTATAAATTAAAACATCTCATTTGGGTTGGAATAATCACATTTCCTATGTTTATTATGGTTAGGGGGAGTACTTAAGAATTGTCTATAAATAAAAATAAATCCTAAGGCCATTCCTATCTGGCACTATCTACTACTCATTTTGGTAAATACTATAAACATTAAGAAATTCATTTGAACATCCTCAAGACATTGTCAAAAAGGCATACACATATGAAATTGTTTTAAGGATAAACTCTAAATCTAAGTATAAACATTAACACAAGGTCAAAGTTTTGTCTTGTCAAGTTTCAAAAGCAAAAACATTGCATTTCATTCTAGTGGATGAAAATGGATCACATAAACATAGGTGGGATAAATACATGTGGCTCAATCTCTCTTCATTTTATTGGAATGTAGGCAATGCTCAACCAATTATTAGTAAGGGGAGTAGTTGGTGATGTCAAACCCCATTTTCCAACTCAATATAGTGTCAAAACTAAAGCTAGGGTTTTAAGGTAAAGAGAAGTACAATCAAAATTTATTCACAAGACCAAGGGAAAGTAAACATCTATAAATCATCTAACTGATATGAATAATAATATCCAAACGTAGAGAATATTAATACCAATGCTTAATTATATTCAACATATGAAAATGTTGCATATTTATAGGAGTTGTCTCTCTTATATAATATGAGAGCTACATATTCTCCTATAATAACTCACTTATTATAATTGAGTTGTTATAACAACTCATAACATAACCAATCTATTTACATGGGTTGTTTACAATAAAATCACCCAATATTAACTCACTAACAAATATATATGTGAGTACTAACCATATATTTCCTAACATATTCCCCTTAGTGCAAATATGGGTAAAACATAAATCTTATATCTACACATGTGTTCATTATTTGGTGATTTTCTCAAGAGAACCATAAAACTTAATGATGGTTGTGCATATGACTTATCAACAACCAAAAGATGATGGTTTTCAATTGGTTTACCAACAACAAAAAAATATGGTTTTGCAAGTGGCTTACCACTAACCACATCATGATGTACAATACTTTTATTAGCTCTTTTCACTATCTCACATTTGGAAAAAATACAAAGGAATTTTTAGCTCACTTATTACAAATGTGAACATGAATATAACATTTTTTATTATTACAACACAATAGAAAAACAAACACACAACTCAAAAATATGTCACCACATCACATGAGTCCCATTGTTGGTGACTAATGAGAGGCTTTAAAAACCTCCTTACTTCATTGCCTTTGACCTCATCCATAAAAAAACTACTTACTCGACCAATATGTTAATCAAGATCAACCTTTGCATGTCATTTCATGACAAGATTCTCCAACACACATAGATGATGCTTTTGACTTAGGATGTTAGGTTTGCTTGATAATGCATTATTTACATAGGATGAGATTTATGACTTTGACAATATCAACAAACTTTATTGATTCTAACTCTCGATTAAAAAAAAAAACTAATGACTAAACTTTTAAAAATTCTATTAGATTTGACTCGATTTTAATTTTGACAATTTTTTTAAAATGATGACTCATATGACACTTTGAGATTGTTTTGACAATAGTAAAATAAAATGACCAATGTTTTGATAAAAGGATAACTTTGACTCTAAAAAAATTGGTAACAAGCCACATTAAACAATGTTATACAAACAAGTTATAAAATTTATAAAATAAAATGAAACTATTGACTTGAAATTATGATCAACACAATGGAGGACTCAAATTATAAATCCAACTCTTGACTCTTCAATTTTGTTTTGACATAACTTAAAGAAAACATAGCTTGTATACTCATTGACATATTTGATCATAAAAACTATATGAAAAATTAACTTGTACATGATATGAGTATAGATAAGTACGACAATGTGATACAATAAGAGATAAGTATGGCGACTAAAGTATATGAAGGCATGGAAAATTGATTATAAAAAAAAAGTACCGAATCTTTCAAGGTGAGACAGCTGCAAGTCTTCAAATGCAATGTAATTTGATGATGGTTTGAGGTAAATCCAAATGATACACAATATACACATAGATGGATCTATCTGCATGAAGTTATTTATGATCAAAATAGGCACACATACATGTGTATGGCATAGGATACACAATGATATGGGTAAAATGTCATTTTCCAACTGTCAAAAAATTTGTGGATGTACACAGCCATAATTTGTCGTAATGAGATTACATATATGCAATGAAAAAAATAGATGGTGTTACAAATAAATGTTAGTAATACTAAAACCCAATATGATAGGATAACTAATAAGTCTCATTTCAACAACATATTCATAAAGAATATAAGGGGATCGACAAAAAAGTCATATTGATGTTGTGCACTTAATTTTATTTTATCCTCCTTTATCTGGCTTAGAATGATGCTTTGCCTCTTCAAAATATTCAACACTTCTTTCAAAGTAAGCATGTCCCTATCACTAGAATAGTGGTAGTATAAAAAAAAAAGTGCAAATGACCTAGGTCAATACACTATTGCATGACTACTTGGACATGTCATCACACTACCTAATAATGTGTCATTTTCTTCAAGAAATCTATAGAGATTATGGGACTCTCATTGTTCATAGAGATAAGAACATAGATGGATCTGATACCTTTGATATGAATTGTAAGAGCCAAACACAGAGAGTTTCAATAGTAATGCTTCATTATATTCAACATATGCAAAGGTTATATATTTATTGGAGTTATCTTTCCTAGATAATAGGAGAGATATAATTGCTCCTATAAAAACTCACTTAATATAATTGAATTGTTCTAATAACTCATAACATACCCAAGCTATTTACGTGAGTTGTTTACAATAACCTCACCCAATATTAACTCACTAAAAAATATATATGTGAGCACTAACCATATATTTACTAACACTAATAAGGTAGGCTCAATGATATATGGTATAGAAATCTTGAAATTTTTTTATAGATAATATAAATAGACAATGGACAATACATATTATCAAAAATGTCTAGGCTTTACAAGTAGCATCCATGTAGATTTTGACAAATTATTTCCTAATTTGAACAATTACATATCTATTATAGAGGCATCTTGAGGAATATCACATAGGTAGTGAGTAATAAAAGTTAGTACATTAACTAATTTCCTTCTCTCTTCTATTTGTTTTATAATTTATATATTTAGTAATTGTAATTAGTCTCTCTTTAGCATTTAAAACATATATGATAAATGTAATATTTTGTGCAATTTGAATTTCAATAGTTTTATCTTGTTTAGATCATGAAATAAAAAACAAGTAAAACATAACCATGTGACTGATGGACTTATAAATATTTATCATCTCTAATCCTTAGTCTATATATAGATTATTAATATGCTCCCAATTTTTATAACTTACATTATCTTTTTGTAAAATATATAAACAAATTTCAATTAAATTTAAATTTAAATACAACATACCAATTTAAATAGGCCTAAAATAAATGTAAAACAATGAATTAGATGTAATTAATTTTATAAAACCATAGAAGTAAATAAAAGTGTATAATTTAGGAATATAATTTAAATATTGGTAGATCAAGGCATAATTATTAAACTTGAACAATGATAATCAAGGTTTTTTAAAAAGATGGAGAGAACCCTAAAAACTTGGAGAAAATAGATGGGACTGCCCAAACTATCAATTTTCACCCTGTACATGTCTAAATAATCACATTTTTTCTCCATTTCATTAATATGGGTCTCTAAAAACCTTTCTTAGTTTTACACACTTTCATGTAGATCACTAGGAAAATAAAGTTATTTTTGCCCTAATCACGTAGCTAGATCGAAAAACCATAAGTTAAAAATGTTTTACAGATTGCAATACACCAACAAATAACTAATGTATCTTGATATTTTTCATGCTCCTTAATATTATAGAATATCTAAAATAAAACTTTAATAAGTGTAGTAATTCATCAACTAGGAAACCTAATGCAATGTTATGTGTTACTAACATGAAATTTAGTGTACTAGTATATTTTCATGATTTTTCAATGCTTTTTGTGTTGAAATTTTATTTTTTCATGAATTTTACGTCAACATACTTTATTGATGTAAATTGTGTCATGCATAACCCACCAAATTTGACAAGATAAAATTGCTACAAATTGGTGATTTTTCCTTTAGTGACATATGTTCGATCAAAAACATGTACTTACATTTTACCCTAATTTAAATTTACATCATCCAATATTTTCAATTAGAATTTTACATTTTAAAGTGAATAATATTATTTGACCAAGGTGTTGACCATACCGATGTCTAAAAATTGGGGCTTAATGTAAAATGTGATATTAACATTTCCCTTTTTTTTTGATATTAAGTCCCTCCAAAAATTCAAATCCAAATATTTGACACAAATCCTAATGCAATTTGATTAACATCTACCATATATTATAATAATAAATTCCCGTTATCCTATTAGTGTGATCGTATGTCAATAGATTAATATAATTTTTTTTTGAACCATATGTGGATACAAATTAGATAATTTGAATGTATTTTATATGGAAGGTGAGTGATTGGAATATTAATTTGTAATTAAATATTTAATACTTTTGTATTCCATAATATGTGAAAGAAGGCTTTTAATGCTAGGAATTTTGGCACATGATAATAGCATGTTGGAAAAAGTGAAATGTTCAGTTTATTGTAGCATTTTGTGAACTTATGTCATCATTTTTAGGTTGAAAATGTTATCAAGAAAGGGGTTAAAATTATTTTATATTATTACTCCTCAAACTCCTTAAATTACCAATAAAAATTCATTACATTGTGTAGGTGTGATGACATGGGTGGGAAAAGTAGACGAGTGGGTGGGTAAGGTGTGTGATCATTTGGATTTTGGAACTATGTAGATTGATTGAAAGAATAAACATTGCTTTGTTTACAAATATTACCATATTTAAGAATAAGCTTGTCTAATTGTTTCACATAGGACTAATGAAATTAACCTAAAAAATTTCTTCAATGATTGTAAGATTAGTTATAACAAAAGATTTGAAGGATAAATAAGACATTCATTGCATTTCCAATTTAAATTGAGTTATGATAGATTTATATATTTCTCATATGCTTCACATCACTTGAATTTGGATCTATATATTATTAATTTAGGAAAGAATGATTCATGAGACCTAATGAAGATAACATTTTATTATAATTCAAGTCATAACTATCATGTATCACTTTAATTGCATTGATACTACCTTGAAAACCACTTGTTCCCTTCATACTTTTACTATTGCTACTCAACTCTATAACATCAATAAATTTATTCCTATAATGAGTTATAAATAACTCATATCAAAGCCTCTACAAAACACATATTTTGGGAAAATTTTTAGCTCTGCCACAAATTATGTCACCTAGTCACTTTTTAAATTCCCACATTGTTTTTACACTAAAGATTTGAAATTAATAAATTGAATTTTTGGATAAGTCAACAAATTGGATGTAGAAACCAAACCTTAATGTAATTTTTTTATACACATCATGTTAATAAAATCACCACCTAATATTTTCCAAGTTATCTAATATAAAAATTTGAGTTATTTCAATTTGGTTGATGTAAATTGCATCAAGAAAATTTTTACATTAGATAGAAAAACAATTTTTAGAAAAAAATGACTTGACTTAGATGAAAATATTGACATGATACCATGGAAATTTAATAGTGGTGATATAATGAATGCTCTTATGATTTATCAATTGATCTATATGTTTGTTTAAAGTAGAATTTTTATATACATTTTTGTATTTTACATTTACAAGGCCCTTCAGTGCATAATTTAGACCCTAAACTTTGGGTATGTGCTCTACATGGTTATGGTGACAAAATTCCTAAACCAAAGATATCTCGAGAGGAATGGAATGCTTTGAAGATCCTCAATATTAATAACAATATTGTCATCACCAAAGATGACAAGGGGAATGCTACTATTCTCCTAGACAAAGATGATTACAACTCTAATATGCTTGACCACCTGCAGAATAGCAGGATCTATAGAGTTTTATCCTCTAACCCAATCTCCAAAATCAACAAATTAGTTACTAAGTTAATTAATCAATCATCCCTTGATGACAACATTAAAAAGTGACTTCTTCCTAAGAAAACCATTACCCCTATAACATATGGTGCCCCTAAGATACATAAGGAGGGGATTCCCATTAAACCTATAATTGACACCACTAACTCTCCAAATTATGCCTTGAATTTCATCTTAAATAATAGGTTAAAGAAATTAGTGAGGAAAACCTCATCTTTTATCAAATATTCTTTTGATTTTGTAAATTTTATCAAGGGCCAGGATGTCTCTAACAAGGACATTTTAGTAAGTTTTGATGTTGTGTCACTTTTCACAAAAAATCCTATAAATGATACCTTCAAATCAATTAATAGGCATGTTGATATTGAAACTTTGTCCATGAAATACTTTGAAGACCTAGGGCTTAACTCATACCCCTTAAAACCAAGTTGGTAGAAGAGATATGTAGATGATACCCATGTAAATTAGCCACATGGGTTGAATAAACTATAGGAATTCCATACTCATTTGAATAATGTGGTTGATTTCATTAAGTTCACTAAGGAATTATAATTTGAAAGTAGCCTCCCCTTCTTAGACATTATCCTTTCTAGAAATTTGGATGGTTCTTTCTCTTGAAAGGTCTATCGTGAATTTACCCACATTGATATCTATCTCCACATAGATTCCCACCACCATCCTTCTCAAAAATTAGGTGTCCTTAAAACCCTTGTTATGAAAACATTAATAATTTGTGATGAAGATCACTTAAAGGATGAGATCCTACATTTAACTGAAGTGTTTAAGTTGAATGGGTACAAGGTAAATAGATTGTAAGGGCCTTAAAAATATGGCAAGAATAACCTTGCAAGACCTAAGATCTAGAAGGATATTTTGAGTAAACCTATAAATTTCCTTCCTTACATTGAATGAATATCCAATAAAATTGCTAATATTTTAAATAATAATAACATCCTAACCGCTTTTATCCCCCACTTAAAAAGTTGAGATGTATGATCAAATCTTCTAAAGATAAAGTTGAACCCACTCTGAGAAGTAGAGTCTACAAAATTGATTTCTCTTGTGGTGTGTCATATACTAGTGAGACAGGGCATTCTATTAACACTAGGATCAATAAATATCTGGAAAATATTAATAAATAAGGTTGATCAAGTCTACCTTAGTAGAACACTCCTTCAAAACTTGCCATCATATTTACACTGAAAGAGCTACTATTCTTGCCACTAAAAATAATTATTTTAAACGTCATCTAAGGGAAACTATTAAAATTTGTAAGTAAAATAATAACCTAAATAGAGATAATGGTCTTGAGTTAAACCAAACTTGAAGACCTATCATCAACTTGCTCAAATCACATTGATTTTTCACGTCAATTTTGTGACTTAGCTCTTTAACCCCCCTCACGTAGATAAGTCCTCTTAATTTTGGACTTATGGATCGAAAAAATTCCCCTTCCCTCTTTTACCCTCTCCCTCTCCTCATTATTCCCCCTATTTTTTGTTTGATTGTGGTTAAAACCCCCTTTTCTTGTGACCCAAATCTTGTCTCTTGACACACCCAACCCCAAGTCCCCCTGGTTAATTTTATTTTATTTAATTATTTTAATTCTTAATTTTATTTTTATTTATATCCACTATTTAATTAATTTTTTCATACTACTATATTTATTTAATATAATTGATTTTCTTTCTTTTTTACTTTATACAAATTCATTTTTTATTTTTACAATTAATGATTTACATTTATGGTTTTTCATACTCTACCTTTACTCTCTTTTATCAATTTTTGATGGACTTTCTTCCATTTTATTTTTATAATTGTATAATTTAATTTATTTTATAACTTATAATTGGTATTTTTAATTTATTTTGTAAAAAAATTAAAATTGACTACTCTTAATAATATGTATTTCTAATGGATAATTTATGATTCTTAATTTATAATTGAAAATTGATAGCTCCAATTATATTTTTCTTTGGTTTATTTGCTAGTTATTATTTATAATTTTATTTTATAATATATTATTTTTTAGTTAAAATTTTGTGACCTTTTAATTAATTATTTTTATTCTACATTATTATTTTTATCCTTGGTAATTTCATTATTATTTAATTTTTTTCCTATTTGGTATTACTTTCATAATTTTTAATTCATTTTTTAAAATTAATAATTAATTAGTATTTTTGAATTTACAATTAATTAAATTTAAATTTATAATTGTAAAATTGGGAATTCTAACCTTATAATTAAATCTAAAAATAAAAATCACTTTTGATAATTTATTTATATTAGAAAGTTGATTTTATAATTAATTTATCTTTCTGAATTTATCTCTCTTAATTTATTAAAAAATATAAATTCAATCAACTCATTATGACATTATATGACATCATTGAGTTTCATTGCTAAATCTATAAAATAAGAGCTTAAGTCTACAAAAACTACTTAATGCATTCTCATACTCTGATGATGCTTCATAGAATTTGAACCAAAATGTCAGTCTAAAAACTAGTACACGGTTTTATCTAGAAACTCTCTAGCAAATCAATGGATTGTAGAAATACTCTCTTGTTAAGTTGAATAAATTTACAAGGAGGTATATTCTAGGTGACACCTTGAGAGGTATCTAAGGGTGATATCTCCGAGGTGACACTTTGAGAGGTGTGTTTGTATAGAAAGGTATCTCCTGGATAATACCTACAAAAAATTGGCCTAAAAATTTTTCAAACAAAATCCAAGGGACAAGGTAACCCCTAGACGAGACCTTAAGGGATGTTCACAAGAGGGTTAACAATTATTGCTCAGCTAATAATTTTGTAGTGGCAGCCAAAAAAAAACCATAGTGGTACATGAAATATAAGGATCAATTCAAAAATATAAAAACTCTATTGGATCAGGGTTTGTAACAACCTAAAAAAACATTTCAAAGGTGATTTTTGTTGATTTTCAATGGTTTGAGATGATTTTTTTTGAAAAGTAAGCATGGAAGAATAAATTATATATATATATATATATATATATATATATATATATATATATATATATATATATATATATATATATATTCTTCCATGCTTACTTTTCCAAAAAAATCATCTCAAACCATTGAAAATCATATATATATATATATATATATATATATATATATATATATACATACATATACATACATGCATGTATACATACATACATATATATATATATACATACATACATACATATACATACATGCATGTATACATACATACATATATATTCAGACTTAACAAGGGTAAGAAAAAATTATATGAATTTTTTAATAGAGATAAAATTGGAAAGGAAAAAAATGAGGAAGAAACCTAACTCACAAGTTACCACCACACTTGATCTGAACCAAAAAATTGATTTGTGAGACCAAAAAAAAATTTGATCAAAAAAATCTTCTAAAATTTTATTTAACCAAAAAACCCCTCATGAATATTTTAGGCACCAAACTAGTTTTCAAGTATACATGTTTGGAAACAACATCCCAAAAAAAATCTAAAAATGAAGTTAAAGGTATATTTTCAAACATGCAAATCTAAAAACACATTGAAATTTTTGGAAAAGCTCCAAAAATAGCCATCGTAGATATAAACCTATGAAAGATGAATGACCACATATAGATGAACAAGTTCCTCTCTAGCTTTGGTAACATATTAGTATCTTGTAATAATGGTGACTAAGATCATTATGAACTAGTTATAATACTCACAATCATATAGGAATAATGAAAAGCATAATATTTAGAGCAAATGGTAAAGCTACTTCTTTTTTGTATTTTTTTAAATATATTTTTTTAGAGTGCCAATCCAATACAAGAAATATATTTACCTAATTTTCTAAATATATTTTTATAGAGTACAAATCCAATACAATAAATCCATTTACCTAATTATAATACTCACATGCCTTTATATATAAGGCAAAATATAATTATGATTAGGGTTGAGAAATAATATAAAAAGTCCTAAAAATATAAGAGACTCGTGCAAGAGATTATATTTATAGATGTGCAAATACTTAAATATTTATAATTCAAAAAGTGCACTTTGATAATCATACAAAGGTGTATAATTATTATATACACTAGTATAATCTATATAGTATGGAATTAATAAGGTGGATTTCAAGGCATATATCTCTCCTATAGAGAGTTCCATGTTTTTATACACTCTCATTATCAATAGATTACTATTTTTTTTTAAATTATAGTTCTATTATATTTCATTTCTACTTCTATAACACAATAAAATCTATATTTAACATGTTATCCACCTAATTACATACATAATTTAGAACAATGGTATCAAAGTGGTTTGTTTTAATTTTTCATAGACCATGACATGAGGTTAAAATACAAGAAGCACATCCTCAATGCTTGTATTCCTTTAAAGTATCTTCTTTGTCACTTCAAACATGATGCAGGAGCATCCGCATTTAAATTCGATTTATTATATTTTCCCTCCCATATGCTTTTACTGAGGGGTAATTGTAAAGAAATAAATAAAAGTAAAGAGGTAAATGTGGGCTGTTGAAAAAAATCAAGGAATGGTTGAAATGATTTTTCAACCTTAGCATATTGTTGTAATTAACAAATGTATTTTGTTTTCAGCCCAAGTTGGCGTAGAAGTTAGAGGGGAGGTTGTTAAAAGCAAAATATAGCAAAAACAAGAAATATTAAATATAGAGGAGAAGAAAGAGGAGAGCATGGAAGTGATGAGATGAAGAGTAAGGCTAGTAAGGAACAAGCAATCCTTCAGGTTGATAAGCCCAAGTTTGATGAAGATTGTGAGATAGATGAGATCTCACTAAAGGTAGAGTTGAAGAGGATAGAAGAATTGTTGAATCCTCCAAGAGAATTGTGTAAAGGTACAAGCCATGGTGAAGGCAGCATTGGAAAGAGTGAGACAATACAAGGACAAAGCAAAGAGGTCAAAACAATTTTGATCAAGAAACAGAAATGTGAAGGCAGCCAAGAGGCTTCATGGCCTCAATATTTTTCTACTAAGGTGGCTTTGAATGTTTTGTATGCAGGTATGAAGATTGTTAAGGTGAATGACATACATGAGTCATTGGAGAAGCTTATGGAACAAGAAGAACAACAAGAAGATCTAGAAGATATGTATGAAGATGAAGAAGCATGGAGATTGAACCTGGCAGCTGAGAAAGAAATGAGAAGAAGAACATACCAGAAGAGGAAGAAAAGCAAAATGAAAGATAAACACTGTCAAAGACAAATTCAAGCATTGGCATTGACAAGAAGACCGTGGGATCCAGGCATATAGTAAAGACTAAAGCATGGGGACAACAGTTCATTTGAACTAAGGTTCAAATCTTTTTTTTTCTAGAGGGGAAGTATGATGCAGGAGCATCCGCATTTAAATTCGATTTATTATATTTTCCCTCCCATATGCTTTTACTGAGGGGTAATTGTAAAGAAATAAATAAAAGTAAAGAGGTAAATGTGGGCTGTTGAAAAAAATCAAGGAATGGTTGAAATGATTTTTCAACCTTAGCATATTGTTGTAATTAACAAATGTATTTTGTTTTCAGCCCAAGTTGGCGTAGAAGTTAGAGGGGAGGTTGTTAAAAGCAAAATATAGCAAAAACAAGAAATATTAAATATAGAGGAGAAGAAAGAGGAGAGCAGGATGCAGAGAGGAAGAAGAGAAGAAGGGGCGTAGAAGAGAGAAGAAGAAAAGGCTCTCTCATTCAAGACATCAAAGAATAAGGTGGAAGTAAAGAAAAGAAGGAGAGGAGACAGAAAGATGTAAAGAGAACAGAGGTGTAGAAGGAAGACAGGGAGTACAGAAGACACAAAGCATGTAATCTCGGTATATGTCATTACAGGTGTGTATTTAATTTGATTTATAAATGAATGTGAGTTATTTTGAGATTGATCAAGTTGCTGGGCGTATGATTTCTGGCCATGCATTGAAATTAATAGAAATCTGGACTGCTAAATGTTATATTTTAAATTCTGGGCATTTCAACATATTAAATACAGCTTGGGCGTTCAATGAATGAGCCGAACAAATATCTGTTTTCATCATTCGTCATATATCTTGTTGGCTGGGCATATTTTATATTAAACAAATTGATTGAAATTCTGAGTGATTGTAATTCTGGGTGCGTCTGTGTTGGCTGGGCCACTGAAATGTTATATTTGTAATTCTGGGCATTTTCCAGAGCCCACTCATGACCCTGTTATCCAAGTTGCCAATTTAGTAACATTACAAGGAGAAGATCGCCCTTTTGTACGAAATGTAATGATCCTAAGGTCATGCTCTCCAATTGTAGGTGTTGACGTCATGTCATTTGACACTAAAAAAAAAAAAGGTGTTGCTTGCTTGGAGGGATTTAATTCGTGAAGTCGATCCAGATATCATTATTGGATATAACATCTACAAATTCGATTTGCCATATCTCATAGAGAGGACAGAGATATAAAAAAAATAGCCGAATTCCCTATTTTGGGTCGTATTAGAAATAGTCGTGTTCGTTTTAAGGACACAACATTTTCATCAAGGCAATATGGTATAAGAGAGAGTAAGGAAGTTTTAATCGAAGGAAGAGTTCAGTTTGATTTACTTCAGGCTATGCAGAGAGATTACACGCTGAGCTCATATTCATTAAATTCTGTTTCAGCGCACTTTCTTGGTGAGCAGATATGAATTTTTGTAATCCTCAACGGCTTAATAAGCTACTCTAAATTAATAAGCCATAGCCCATCTGGAGATTTCTCAAAAATGGCGCCATTTCGAATACTTAGTTTTGATATTGAGTGCGCAGGTCGAAAAGGATCAGAACAGTCCAAAATAGTTTCACAAATTCGACAAAGCCACTAGACCAGCGTAATAATATATAGATTTGAGATGTGTAAAGCAAAGGCTAAATATACCATTATAGCAGAACCGAGTCAGATGAAGGTTTTTTGCATTTTGTCTATTTTTATAAGGCCCACGAACCAAGGACGGATCATTTAATGGTATACAGGTATTGGTATTACTCATAACTGAATCTGGTATTTAATCATCTTTTCCATTATATTGTGATAGATAAGAAAGTGATGCAATTCTATAACTCATTATTGATACACAGAGATCTGTAAGCTATATCGTCAATATGTGTATTTTAAAGGGCCTTTGGCTATGAGGGATGTAAGCAATTAGCTATAGGGAAATTATCTGGGTTGTAGGGCCTTTAGAAAGCAGAGGTACTCTTATTCATAATTATGTCGGTTTAAGAGTTTTCGGATACACTTGAATAGAGAATTGCCAGAATGTACGGAGAAGGATAACGAGGTGTTAGTCTAAAGAAGATAGTTTTGCTAAACAATTACAGAGTCTTTACGTAGTCGGGTTTACAAAACTATGACAGGTTTCTCAAATTCATTTATGATGTAAGTTGAAACATGTGATTTGCATCAAAACAACTTGAGGCAATGCATGAGGAAATGGGGGGTCTTTTTAAATAATTGATTGATGAATCACTCAAGAGGTAGAGGAGGGAGATGATGGCATAATTCGATAATGTTTTATCATGAGTATTCCTTTAAGTTTTTCCCACACCATCATAAATTAATCCTTTCAAGGGTTTGATGCCCTTCAAGGTACAAGTGAATTTTGGCATTCCTTTATTTGAAGGAAAAAATGATGTTGATGAATTGGATAAATGGTTCGACTAGTAGGAATATTATTTCTCTATGATAATGAAAAGATAACAAAAGGACTCTTCAAATATTATTTGCATATAAAATAATGGTTAGAATCATATTTTATTCTTGATGAAGATAATGTTGCGTTTACTTAGAAGGAAGAAAAAAACAAAACATGGGATAATTTTTTGGAAGTAATTAAAGAAAAATACTATCTAGTAAAAAATTATGATGACCAGTGTAAAATTTTTCACTAATTGTGCTAATGTTGGGACATAACAATACAAGACTACACCTACAAATTTCATGCTTGTCAAAAAAAAATGGTACATGAGACAATAAGAGGAGAATTTTTTTAAAATAATTATGTTGTTTATGATATTAAACATCAAAAAAGATATGAATTTGTAGACATCATGACATTAGGTTACTATTACTAATATATTGTCAAGATTAATGAAAAATTTAGACACAAAGAAACCAAATATTTTTTTCTTAGCAAAAATTCACATCCAAATAAAGGGAAGGTTAACACTAAACAACATGGAAAGGATGAAATCTTGCAAAGGTAAGACATGAGGTAGACAGGGAAGGAATAGCCACATAAAGTCATAGACATACATGAGGTTAATCTACTCCCTAAACTTTTCTATTTGGTTTTGTCAATCATCTTGTTTAAGGTGAATAAAGAAAAATGTTTTTGTCATTTAGCGATATTAAAAAATAAATCACTAAATTTACTAATTAAAATCACTTAGGTTAACTCCATTTATAAAATAATAATGAAACCTATGTGAGGAAATCATCATCGATACTTGATTCATTCCCACCCATTAAAAAAAATAATATCAAAAAAAAACTTGACATTATCTTCCTTCCCATTCATAAAATATTTGAGAAATAGATAAAATACTCAAAATTCTCTTCCCTCCCATGCATACAAGATTTTAAAAAGTGGATAGAATCTTTGAAATTCTCTTCACTCTTTCCATACAATACTACGAATTTTTTAATTTGAATGAATATTCAAAATGTTAATATCTATTTGTTACAAAATATCATAAATTATTTAAAATTTTGCCCCATTTGTAAAACAAATATTTTAATTTATTGTAGGTTGCATTAGATTTTCTTGGGTACATCACATTTCCATAAAAGAACCTTAAATATTTATCCAAAAATATTAGTGTTTTCCATGAAATAAAGATACATGAATAACATGGGTTATATTGATGGACCACCCTGATCATTAAGTAAATATTTAATGATCATCATTTATTAAACATTTCCATTCAATATTTAGTATAATTTATATTTAAGTAAGGAAACATCAAATACTAAATATGTATTTGTTATAATCCTTCTTATTTTTTGATAGTCCACCCAAAATTTATAATTTCATTTCATATAGTTTTAATAAATGTTCCAATTTATATTATAGTTAAAACTCTTAAATAGGTTCATAAGATTGTTAAATTTCATCCCTACATAGAAACATAGAGATACCATAATTTTTTTGGGATACATCTAATTTTAAACAATATACCTCTATTTTCATGAGGGATTAAATATTTTTGTGGGTTGTCTATAGTTTTCATTGGTGTAACTCAATTTTTATAGAGTAAATTAAATTGAAAAATGATATTCTTAAAATAATATAAACATTTATGACACCTAAATATCTACACAAGTCACAAGAATTCATGTATTTGATATTTAATAAGAAACAAACAAGTGGATTTATATGGCAATACCTCAAATTTTTATGGGGGTACCTAGTTTTCATAGGGGTGCCTCAATTTTTATGGGTTACCTTTCATTTTCATGGGATACCCCAAAATTTTGAGTGGGACATTATAATGAGATACTTAGAGATACATCGAATTACCTATAAGTACCTACAATTATTTGGATATACATGATGTGCCTAAAATTTTCATTATGGTGTCACAAGTTTTTTGGAGTACAACAATTTTAGTGGGGTTACCTCAAATGTTCATGGGGATACCTATAATTTTCATGGGACTACCTCAAATTTTCATAGGGGTACCTCTATTTTCATGGGGGAGTATATATTTTTCATGGGGGTGTCTATAGTTTTTGATGGTATACCTTGATTTTCATGTAGTATCTAAAATTGACAAATGAAATTACTATAAAAAGAGATATATTTGTGAGAAGTGTTCATCTACATAAATCAAAATATATCTTACATGATATTTAATAACAAGGAAACACACATATTTTCATTAGGTACATCAACACACACACACACGCACACATGCACACGCACACACACACGCACACACACACGCACACACACACACACACACACACAGAGAGAGAGAGAGAGAGAGAGAGAGAGAGAGAGAGAGAGAGAGAGAGAGAGAGAGAGAGAGAGAGAGAGAGAGAGAGAGAGAGAGAGAGAGAGAGAGAGAGAGAGAGAGAGAGAGAGAGAGAGAGAGAGAGAGAGAGAACTTTTACATGGATTTCTTTTAACAAATTTAATGCCCAAATTTTTTGTTTTTTATTTACACTAAAAATATAATTCAAATTAGTGAATGTTATGAATTCACCATGTGATCTATATTTTTAATTTGAAAAATATGTTTTTTCTAACTATATCAAAAAATTATACAATGACAGAAAACTAGTATTTCATCTAGATATTAATCCCAACAACTTGTATCACAACAGGTCTAAACTAATCATAGGGGTGGAGGCTCAAATTATCATGGGGATCCTTGGTTAGAATCAAAGATTCTACCAAAATTTAATAGGTAAAATTAATATTTTATTTGGTCTTTGATATTTATGGAAATGTGTGCTATAAATTATCTATCTTTTAAAAAATGTATCTTACATAGAAGATATAGTTATAATTATTATGTTTTAGAAATTAATTTAATTCATTTGCATTGAGATCTCAAAGATATAATTTATAAAATGAAAAAAATAAAATAATGATGCATGTTTGAATTTTTATTAAAATGATTTGACATTATGAATATTAAACTTAATACAAGTTAACTAAAGTTTGAAGATGTTGACTCAAGTTAACTCATGTGAAATTTAGTTTGCTAAGAGTTTTTTAGAATAATGGGAGACTTGATTTTTTTAAGATATGGTCAATAGATAGGTTAAGTGTCTCATGCCCAATACAAAAGAGTCCAAAAGATAAATGAGAAAAATAAATAGAACAAAAACCAATAGAGAATACAAGACTACAAAGACTAGCCACTACCATAGTCTTCAAACAAATGGATGCCAAAATGCCTACCAAAAATAATAATAAGACATTAGGAAATAACTAGTCCATCTTCAGAATTCAAGTAGAGAACCAATTTTAGGGTTCCAATATTATCAATTTTATTATCCCTTCTTTTGGTGTGATTGTCGATACCCTAAAGAGGTTCACTGACTTCTCTCTTCCTTTTGAGCCCTATGGATTTGATTTCTACCTTTCCTTGTTCAAAATCCCTCTTATCTTCTTCATCATCTCCACTATGAATATTCCTTGTGCCATGTGGGGATTATCCCACATTCACTTATTTCCCCTTTTAATTTTTTCCCTTTCCCATTAAAAATTCACCTGGTGACAATAAAGCCTTCAACTTATCAAAATCATTGAAAATTTTTGAACTCAGAAGCTTCTAGATGGCCACCTTCATCTACAAATTTTACATAGATTTCTCTATTTTGTCATTTAGATTAAATTTGAAATAAAATCAACCAATGTTGTTAATGAGTTTAACATAAACCAAAACATCCTTATGATTGCCTCTAGGTTAAAATTCCCTTGAAACATTTTCTACACCAAACCCTTCATATTTCCCCCTTTGGGTTCCACCTCATGTTACGAGAAATCCTCACTAGCCCTATCAAAATCCTCCTATTCACTATGTATGTGAATGGTCTCATAAACTATCTTGTTCCAGAGGGGTTCCCCCCTTTTTACCTCAAGTAGGATGAGCTCCTGATGAATTATGTCCACCAAACTTCAAGTGATTTCAGTAAGAATAAGGGAATACTAATAGGATGACCTATAAAATCATTTAGGAGGAGGAAATGATGAGAAAAAATCACAAAGTGATTTCCCTCAAGATTAATATATTTCATGACTTGAATATAAGCATTCAACCATTCCTTGGCATATCAACCCTAAAAAACCCTTTATGATTTTAAGACTTGGGTTTTTCCTTCTTTGAGATATAAAAGATACTCAATAATTCATCTTTTATTTTCTTGTCTTTGAAAGATTTAAAACCATTGCAGTCTATACCTATAATTTTTCTGATGATTTATTCAGTTATCATAGTTTTTAAACCATGCATATGGACCTCCCTTTCCTTCCAACCTCTTGCAAAGTCACAAGAAATTACCACATCATGACTGACTAACATTTCTATAAAGATCTCCATCCCTCCCTTCACCATTTTTCTCCATACATAAGGATTTTATTTCACCTCAGCATAGGAAATGAGTTTAACTCTATTGTGATCTCCTCCAATATTGATATTTTTTTCTCTGCATTTTTTGTGACCAGGGCCACTAACTATTAATTCTAAAAAACTCTTCATTGCCTTTCCCTTAACCATAATATAAATTAAAATGAAGTTTATCCACTCATGTAAGGCCTTGAGGTATGATCATATCGTGATTTCTATCACGTTCAAAAGCTACTACACCTGTGTTGATTATATTTATCTATGATAATGATCATAAAGTCATGTGTTGGAGTGGCCTTTATCAAAATTAATGATAGGCATAAAATCAATGGGAAAATCATGTCACCTTGATAGTAGCTGAGAGAGTCACATATGACCCCTAAGTTTGCCATTTTATCAACACTTTTACTTCCTTCCCTATAGACATGGTCTATAGACACACCCTTAAAATAATTTAGAAAAATTTTATCATCTTTCATTATGTTGGTAATATTATAGGAATATTGGGAGGAAACCTTAAAATAGTTGATAATGTTTAGAAAATTTCCTTTCACCTTTAGGTTTTCTAACCCCATCTTGGCTATAAGTTTAATGCCCCACCAAGCAGACATGGCTTCTACAAAGTGATTGCTTTGGATCCCTAAAGGTCCTACATATGTTACTGAGAGATTTACATTATAATCTTGGATGAATCCTCAGCCTCTTATAGGACCAGGGTTCCCTTTTGTTGCTCCATCAAAATTTAACTTGAGCCATATAGCTGGAGGGTGAATCCACTTTATCTTCATTTTGTCGACACATTGATTTTGAAACTGGGTATGAATCACAAGATTCAGTAAAAGTAAGATATAAGAGAAATAATAGGAAGGGGGATAACGAAAATAAGAGGCATAATTTAACCAATTCTCCTTGATAAAATCCATTATTATTTTGAAAGTGGTGATAGGGATGGGGTTTAGGGTGTCAAAGATGGCTGAATTTATAGAAATCCAAATTCCCCAAAAAATATGAGGGCAAACAAGATTCCACCAAAATTTTAGGGGGGGTAGTCCCAAGGTGCCTCCCATTGGTAGATCAAATCCTTTATGGAACCTGGAGAAACCTAAGAGTAATTAGACAAATTAAGAAAATATTGAAAGATGGAAGCAATGAAAGGATAAAAAAGGCAGATATGTTAAGAAGATTCAACCTCCTTTATGTAGAGAACACACCTATTAGGAATTAAAAGTCCCCTTTTCATTAAATTATCCACCATTAAGATTTTGTTTTGTGCATTCAGCCAAAAGAAAACATGAATTTTGGGTATCAAATTTTTTATCCACAAACAATTCTAGTTTTCCTCCAATCTTCTTAATCCCATAAAGATAGATAACCAAATCTAATAGAGAATAGACCATTGGGATTGGCCATCCATATAAGGTCATCATCTTTGGGAAATATGCTAATGTGAGTAACTTCTACCTTTTACTGCCTTCCAATCAATAATCACACCTTTTAAAAAAATGTTTTTTTATTGGTTTAAATCATATTTATGAAGTAACTTCTACCTTTTACTACCTTCCAACTCTTACCAATAATCACACACTTTGTGACCTATAACCTCATTAAAATAATCACTCAGTCCCTCTACAACTTGAGAGGACCCTAGCGAGATCTGATTGAGCCATAGATCATCCCAAAAGTTGACTTTATTCCCTTTACCAATTTTCCATTTTAGCTCTCTCAAAATAATATCATTTCCTTTTATCAAAGCTTTCCAAAAATATGAACCATTAATAGGACCTTATTCAATAAAAAAGTAGGAACCCTCTTCAGAGTTCAAATACTTAGCTTTAATATTCTCATCCATTGGTTATCTTCCTTAATCACCCTCCATCTTTGCTTAGATAGTAGAGATTGATTCATAGACATCACCCTCTTGAGACCCAATCCCCCCTTCCTCAAAGGTAAGGAATATTTATTCTAAGATAAAAGTGGAAATCTGACTCTATCTTCCATCCCCCTCTAGAGGAATTTCTTCTACAATTCCTCGTGTTGGTTTACCACTTTGCCTAGAATAACAAATTGGAACATAAAATAAATTGGAATGCTCTACAAATAATTATTTAGTAATTACAATTTTCCATCTTGGGAGAGTAAATTACCTTTCCATCTAGATAATTTATTCCAAATATTATCAATAATAGGGTTCTAAAAATTTGATTTCATATTTCCTTCAAAAAGAGGGATGCCCAAATAGGATGAAGATTCTTTATTACACATCCAATTATCCTAAAAATATTCCCTTATAAATTTGGAGGAGTATTTATAAATAATAAAGAGATTTTAAGGAAATTGATGATTTGACCTAACACTAATTCATAGATTTTAAGAATTTTCCAAAAACTTTTTAGTTTAAATATTGAGGCTTCTTCCATCATTAGAGTGTAATCTGCAAATTGTTGGTGGGTTATAGGTCTAGTGTTGGGAGCTGCTTTAATTCCCTTGATGAAACTAGAAGAACTGACAATATCAATGATTTTACTCAAATTTTTAGCCATCAAAATAGATAGATAAGGTGATAGAGGATCACCTTATCTAAGACCTCTACCCACAAGAAAAAAACCTTTGGGGACCGCATTGATAATGACTAAAAACATAGGGGTAGATATATAGGAAGTGATTAAGTTTATAACTACTTGATTAAACCCAAACTTTTGAAGAACTTTATCTAGGAAATGCCATGAAACCCTATCATAAGCTTTGTTCATATCTAGTTTGAGGAACATTCTTTTTCTAGAGAAGTAGGAAACTGAGTATATAGTTTCATGATCAATGATAATACCATCCAAAATTTATCTTACAAAAACAAAATCTCCTTGTTGTTCTGCAATCAAATTTTCAAGAAGCACTTGGATTCTTAAAGCTAGACCTTTAGTGCAAATCTTATAGAAAGTGAAACAAAGGTTGATGGGTATAAAATCCTTTAACTAATTTTCTCTATGCTTCATAGGGATTAAAACTAGAAAAGTATTATTAAATTACTAAAGCATTATTCTAGATTTGAAGAATTCAGTTACATCAAGGCAACTTCATTTTGAATTATGTCCCAAAAGACCTAGAATAAAAAAGGGGGAAACCATCAGGGACTATTTCACATAGTTTGGACTTATCTATAGTCCAACTAAAAAACAAATATCAATAATACACCTACATTATTCAAAATTTTATAATTTTAAATTCTCTACAATCTAATAAATAGGGAATAAATACAAATTATTACCATACTCTCTATATGCAACTCATGTAGAACCCAAAAACTATTCATTTTCAAAGATTATCTCCCATCCAATTTAAGGACATAAGTCTAGATTATTTGAAATTGTCCTTCATCCAGACTTGGGGCCTTATCTCCTTCCAAAGAGAAAACTATGGATATGATATCTTCATTAGACATTGGAGATATAATGGAAGCATTATCTTCTTCGGATAAACCCCATGAATAACGTTTAATGCATATTCTTCAAACTCAAGATCTTAGGAGTGAGTATGAGCCAAAATATTCTTATAGAAGTTAAAAATTTACAGTTCAATATATTTTTCATCATTATACATAACCCCATATTCTCCCTTCATTTCATAAATTAATTTATTTTGATGATTTTTTGAGGTTGAGAGATGGAAATACATTGTGTTCCTATTGTCTTAAGCCAATTTTTCTTAGATTTTTGGTGCCATAAGGTTTCTTCCTTAGCTTCCAAATTGTGAAATAAGCTTAATATTTCTTTTTATTTTGGATGAGAGGAAGGAATGTAATTGAAAGCATTGATTTCCTCCTCAGTTCTATGTAATTGTTACTCTATTTTACTCTTTTGGGTCAAAATATTCCCAAAAACTTTTTTGTTTTAGATCTTGAGTTTATGCTTGACATGTTTAAGTTTTATGGCTGAGATATACATGGTTTAGCCTTACATAGGAAAATTCCACCACAAGTAATGTTAGATTGGATAACCACATTTTCTCAAATCTAAATGGAATGCTCTTGTGTTTATTCATCTTCTCACTAGTGAAAATCATGGGGTTATGGTCACAACAGACCCTAATAAGATAAGATAAATAACTACTAAATTGAATATCCCATGACATTAAGACCAAGAACCTATCAAGGTAAAATTTAATAAGGTTTTAGTCTAATCTCCTATTTGACTAGGTAAAGGGATTTCCTTTCAGGTTAACATCAATGACTCCTACTTCTATAATAAAATAACTAAAATCCATCATAATGTCATTAAAAGAGTAGATTACCCCTTTTTCCATTAGGGATAAAAGAGAATTAAATTCACCTACCACCATCTAGTTCATGTCTTTAAAACATTTCCTAATCTCAATTAGATCTGCCCAAAGTTTTTTCTATCATTTCTAGTGTTATGTGCATATATGTTTTTTAGGATCCACTCCACTTTAGTTTGAATATCTTTGAAGAATACCATGATATGTGATTCAAATTTTAAAATAATTATCCATTCCAAGACAAAGGGATCCCAAAAAATAATCATCCCATTGAAAGCACCTCTAGAACTAATATTGCAACTAAAATCTTTATCCCATATATTATCTTTGTTCTTCAATATTTTATCCTTAGATATTTTGGTTTCTTGGAGAATTAAGATATCATGTTTGTGCTTGAAGACCATGTTTCTTTCTAATATCTATTTCATAAGGTTATTCAAACCCATTATATTATATGATATGATCTTCATTTCTCATTGTTGGGGAAATATTTGAGGGTCATTTGGGTACCCTTTACAACTTGTGTATTTGTTTTAGATTTTATGGCATTATGATTAGTCAGTCTTCTACCATATTTCAGCTCTTCTCCTACTTCAAATTTTTTCCTTTCCTTTTTTGATTGAACCTTCATCCATTTATCCTCTACCTTTTCCTTATTTTTATCATAGTTCTCTCTCTTTCTTACTAAAGAACATTATCCTAGGATAGGTGAAAAGGGCTTAAACAGCCTGTCATTTATAATTGGAGTTAACAATGCTTTTACAGGCAAAACTTCTTATAGAATTGAATCCTTTCCAAATAATAAATATTAAAAGGATAAAAAATAATCTTCATGACCATCTTATAAAGGTTATTTTTGAAATTAGAAGAATTTGGATTTGAAATGGAACAGGTAAATCCTACTTCAGCCAAAATATCAGTCAAAAGGGGTAAGGCTTGTGGAGCCTTTTCAAAAATTAGATTGACTAGCACATCAGATACAAAAACATAATGTATCAAAGAAGGGGAAGTCCAAAAAAGGATAAAAATATTTGGGGTAAGTGGAATCTTAGTAGAGGATATGGTAGATAAATTTTCCCCCAGGCTAAGAGGAGAAAGAGTAGGGGTAGTTTGGTGGGAAAGTGGAGAAGGGATTGAGGAAGGAGGAACATGAATGCAAGATTAAATTGGGAAAGGGGAAGGATTCAAAGAAATGGGTTTCTTAACCCAATAGGGAGTGGGGGGATTCTTGATGAGGGGACAATCCTTAGAAGGATGATTCAAGACATTATAGGTTTTACAAATTCTTAAATCTCTTTTAAACATAATTTATTGATTCCAAACCCCATATTTATACCTAATTTTGATAGAATGAATCAAGGGTTTATCTACAAGAATGAATACATAAAATAAAACATCTAGGAGCCTTCATTTAGACTTGGTTATGGGGTTGATAGATATATTTTGGCCAAGAGCTCTAGTAATACCAAAGATAACCTCTGAGACCCCAAATTCCAAAAGTAGTTCTGGCAAGTTAACCCATACAAGGATATCCTCCATTATTGCACTATCAAGGTTAAAACTTTATTTTCATGTGTGAAGAAAAACATTTGATTTACCCATAAACCATGGGCCTCTGGTAATAATCCTAATGTAATATTTAGAATTTGACAAGTTAATCAAGAATTTTTTTTTGACATGGAAATGATGTCAATATGTCCCTTAGGAAACCATTTAAAATTATCCCACTTTCGAAAGGAATCAATATTGGGTTTAAAATCATTGAATTTAGCCAAGAGATAATTTGATATTAAAGAGTCAATTTTGTCTATGACAAAATTTGGAATATCGAGACATACCTCATTTATTTCACTAGAGGGGCTCAGTGTGGAATCTTCTAATATTTTAATTTTTAATCACTCTCCAAACACCATATCATCCCATGAGACTGATTTCTTTCCACCAAACTAGTTAGGCATTGTGTCTGTAGAAGTGGTAGGTGAACCTTATCTTAAAACCAATGTGTAAGATGGTGCCTCTTTTAAAATGGCATATGTACCCTATCCTAAATCTAATGAGTTTATAGGTGCCTCCTTCATGGGATCATCTATGGGCTGTAACTCATCCTCTTCCTTCCCATCACTCAAATTAAAAATTCCACCTTCAGACTTCTTGCCCATTATGGGAGACTTGATAAAAAAGTATAAAATGTATTTATCATGTTACTTAGATTATATAAAATATGAAAAATGTTAGAGGTATAATCACTAAGAGGGGGGTGAATCAGTGAGCCCAGATATTTAAATTTTAATTATAATCCTTTAAACTATTAACCAATCAATATTTATCAATTTGATCAAGCAACATTAACAAGAGAGATCTCATACATTCAATACGTACACAAGATCAAACACATAACACATAGTTCTTGTGGGAAAACCTCATGGAGAATAAAAACCACTCTCAAGCCTATAACATAAAATGAACTATTATCCTATAATAAATTACAAAAAAGAGACTGATCAAATCATTTAGATTAATAAACCTTGATCAAATGATATGGTCCAAAAACCATAGACTGGTTTTTTCTTTACAAATTCAAATATTCAAATACAAATGGTCACAGTTTACCTTTGAACACAATGCTAACATTTCATGTCCTCTCATATTTGGATCAAACTCTCACCATTGATATTTTCCAAAATTTAACACATAATTTTATAAATCCAAACTCTAAACATCTAATAGTTGACCTCATCTCATGTAATCTTGAAATGTTGACTCAATGTGCTCTGTTGATCTCTATAGATCAGTTAGGTCTTTTTTAAGCAACATGTATCATTTGATCAAACTATATAAACACCCAATCACTATTATATCCTTATCCTATAATTTTTATCAATAATTAAACCTTAAACACTTATTTCCATCTCACTTAGCACACATTATTGATCTTGATCTATATGATCACCCTACACAATGTTAGATCTTCATTTGGTCCTGAACTTTAACTCTGTTAACTAGTGAAACCTTTGACCCATTTGAATATATGTGCACTGTATATATTCACTATATGAACTCTCAAGGGATTTTAGATCTCCACTAGGTCTATATCTTTAACATCATGCAAATTTGACTATGGGGACCAACAATAATATGCCTGGAAAGCTTACTTTGGATCTCAATAACTTCTTATGTGCTTTGATGCATGATCTCAAATTTAGACCAGATCATATCCTCATATAGGAGAATCCAACCATATAAAAATATATCCTATAACCCTTTCCAATTCAAGATATATTTCCATTAAAATGTCTTCTTAAAAACTTATGTCATAGAGCCAACTATGTCTAAACCTCCCTGAGAGGCCAACTTTAAGCATACATAACTTTTATTGAACTTCAACACATGATCTAAAATTTAGAAAAAATAAACTAGGAACAAAACTAAACAAATCCATATTATCATGTTCTCATAAAACATCCACACATGTGAGATATGCCACCATCATAAAGCTTACTCAGCTCTTCTTTCCACTTTGTAAATTTGGCTAAGTATGGGAACTTAGTGAATTATATCTGAAAAGATAACTTTACACCCTCATATCTTTGACCATGATTTGACACACAACTTAGAATTTAGTGCATAACAACTATAGAATACTATGATCACATTCATATGACCAACTCCCCCTGACTCATCCACACATGGTAATGGTGATGTCAACAAATTGCCTACTCAGATTTTTTGCCACTAGACCCAAAGTGTCTAGATGAAAACTATGCATTATTAGATGAATTCCACTTATGCACACAAGCTATAAAATCATAGATAACATCTTAGGGACCTCTTACACATTATCCAATCACCATACTCATCCCTGAACATCTCTTAGCCATGTCAACATTGAAGATTAACCAAGCATACTTCAGTCAAACTAGGAAAAACATATTGCATACTTTGTCATTGTTACTTAGGCTATCAAATCACTTAATCCACTCAAAATGACACCTCTATGACATCACCATGACATTAATGAAAAATATCTAACAATATCCCATTTTGTTATCGATGTCAACACCCATCATATAGCAATATACAACTCACCTTCCTTCTCTCTGTTCAAGCACTCCCAAGCTCATGCATTTTATCCCCCTTTGACAAAATGACAAAGTGGGAACCAACTGATCCTCAAGACCTAAAAATACTACCAGCAAGAGTAGACCATGTTAAAAATATATTACAAACTCCCCCTAAAGACCTTGAGCCTACCTCTTCTTGCCTTGAAAATTTCCTCTTGATCCATGCCAACACTCTCTTCAATCAATAACTACAACCAATGAAGAAATAACATACAAAACACTAAAATCTAATGGAACTTACCAAGATACATTTTATAGGGACCCCCCGTAAGATTTATGAGTAATTTCACCACTTGATCATCTTCATATCTCCATACATCATGAAGAGCCAATATATAGGCTTACTAGCCTTCTCTCTCAAGCTACCTTAAGGACCATCAATATAACTTCATGCCACATACCAAATAAGAAACATGTTCCAAAACAACCTGGGAACTCTCTTTGAAACATACATACCTTGATCTTCTAGAAACACTAAGAAAAAACATCAAATCTTCATATTAGGCATGTCTGAGACTCTTTGTAGCCCTATTGGGGACTTGAAGATCCCACACCTTTCAATAGATACATCTTAAGGACATGAAACTTCATATTTATATCACTTTTATATGCCCCCTTAAGGATACTAATTTGAAATAACAAGCTCATCTTCTGCAACAACTTCATTCACAAACCTCCTACCCAATTAAGACTCCAACTTGATAAAAACTTAAATAACTTGAGAAACACAAACCTTCAAAACTCTATTAAGATTTATTTGAAATATATTATGAATCCTTAAACCTCAACTCATAAGGTAGATCACTTTTCTAGCAGAGCCAAAACCCTATAATCTTAAAATAAACAAAGTCAACACAACACTTTCCTATCAACATCTACCTCTAAATTTTTTTGTACACCTTGATTCAACCATTACACACTTGTGGACCAAGATTTGAGCTTCCACACAATAACCCATTTTAGGACTTGAAAGCTCTTAAGCATAAACTGGGAAACCCAAGAGCTAACAAAAATATCCAAATAGACTTCAACATACCTTTAGATCATAAAACCACATAGATCATGATATAATAAGGTCAACAAACATTTATATGCAAAAATAAAATCTTGAAAAAATAAAAATCCTCCTTTTCCATCTGAAAAACTTCAATCTAACCCCATGAGCTACTTCCATATATAGTTTTTACCTTAGCATATTTACCATCTAGACATAAATGTTCCAACTAAGAATACTCAACTCTAGTATTCAAAGATCATCTCAAGAGCACCATAAAAACACTTTATTATCTTATGAAATGAGTCTCTTATGAATCAGACATAGATATATCCTCTTTATCACAATGTCCTTAAACAAAGTAAAGCCAAGTGTGACCCACATCTCCTTAGTAAATATTAGAATCCTCTTATATCTATAAGACTTCTTGCTCTTTTTATTCTTATTCTTAGTCTGCAATATGAAAATTATTTATTCTTCTATATCACTCTCATTTTCTTCAAAGATATAATTGAAAGTATATGAAGCAATTATGGAATCTTGACATACCTTTTCATTTGAAACATCGAATTGTAGCTTGGAACCTCATTTATAGGTACATATACTTGATGTTCTTTGCATGAATATTTATCAACAATAATAAGGTGTTCACTTGGATCCATACACATATCAAGACTAGCCTCAATTAGTACCTTGGTCTTTTCCTTGAGTTTGGTCTCTTAATTTTTAACACGAGCAATTAATGAGATCTCTTGGGACTCTTTACCTTTTATGGTATTCTCCACCATAGAAAGTAGATTACTTGGACCTGTGGTCTCAT
Source organism: Torreya grandis (assembly GCA_037957365.1). Lineage (NCBI taxonomy): Eukaryota > Viridiplantae > Streptophyta > Pinopsida > Cupressales > Taxaceae > Torreya > Torreya grandis. The sequence goes on along the minus strand of JARHVA010000910.1, from coordinate 1,772,850 downwards.
CACGACTCATACTTACCACCTTTGGTCTCCATGATTTCACTTGCCATCTATCTTACATTCTAGGATCCTGATAAAACCTATTCTATCTTGTAGGCCTTTACTTGTATAAGCTAACAATGTGACCTCTCTATTCACATTTGTAACAAACCATACTCCTTGATGGAAACTCAGCTTATCTTAACTTGAATGGAAAATGTTTTGAAAAGTGTCTTATATCATGATAGTTTCATCACTTAACTTTGATCACACCTTTTGACTAATGACCCCCATCATAGTTTTATGCAAATTTAATTAACAGGGCTTCTACATTCTCTAGCTCTATGCCCAAACTGATTATGAGTATAGTAGTAACCATTGAATTTTATATACCTCATTATATGTGGTTATCTGATCTATTTTGTATTCATTCTACCATTAAATTCATTCCTTGTTTTGTGATTTGTCTTCAAAGGTTGATTGTCCTTGTTTTCATTAGTCTTCATCTTGTCTTGAGTTGCAGTCTCTAGTTCTTTGTATCTAAGACCAGTCTTATCACTTTCATGATTTTGATCATTTAAAATATTATCTAGCTCACTTGAGCTCTTTTCAAATATCACAAATTACATTAATTTACTAGACATCTTCTTTAACTTATATTTTAGTGACTCATTCTCAATTACATACCTTGCACATTCATCTTCTTTAGTTTTTAGGCTTGTAGATAGAATTTCTAATTGATAACTAAGATGCTTGACCATATCTTCATGCTCCTTGGAATATTAATACATTATTGCCTCAAACACACTAAATTTTTCCTCAAATTCCTTGAGTTTAGATTTAATATTATTATTTATCTTCTTCTCAATATTCAATTCTTCATGAGCATTTGTCAATGTGGTCTCATAGTCCACCTCATATTCATCATCATCTAAATCACACCAAGTAGACCCTTTTTGATGTGAACAACCACCTTCCTTAACCATGAATAGATCTTCATATTCAATAGGACCATCATCTTCATGATCATATCATGATTTACTGATGTCACTCTCATCTAATGAGCTACAATCTTATTTAGTGTAGAGACTCTTCTTGTCCTTGAAGTACTTTTTATTGTTATCAAAACTTTTGAATCCTTTTTTGCTTTTATCAGACTTAAAACATTTTATTCCATCATCATGACCTTGATCATTCTCTTCATCATCATCCTTATTATAATTATGAGGGAAATTATTAGAAAAATGTCTTATCTCACCATAATTGAAGTATTTGAGGGGTAGCTTACCTTTATACTTGCTTGAACATGTTCTATTTTTTTTTGAAATCAAAGCAATTAGTTCATCCTCATCTATATCAGGAATGTCATCCTCCTTGGGTTTATTAACTTGTAACTTCTTCTTTATCTTTATTTTAATCTTGAGAGATGCTTCCTTCTTTGGTGGTATATCATCATTCTTCCTCATCTCATAGGTAGTAAGGGTACCATACAATTGATCCATCTTCAACTGAGTAAAATCATGACTCTCTTTTATAGTAAATACTTCTAGATGAAACTTAGAAGATAGAGACATTAATACTTTTTTAATAATAGTATCCTCTTCAAGGTTCTCTCCAAGACCTCTGATGATCTTTACAATCTCATCAACTCTCTATAGAAAGGATGCCATAGTATCTTCTTTGTTCATCTTTAGAATTTTAAATTGCCTTTTTTGAGTTTATAACTTAGAAAGCTTGACCTTTAAATCTCCTTCATAAATTATTTGCATTTTTTCCCATATATATTTAGTAGATGAGCAATGGATTACCTTGGTAAACTCAATTTATATAAGACCATAGATGATGACATTCATTACCTTGGAATTGTTCTCAAACAACTTCTTGTCTGGAGTACTATATAGAGGTATAATAGTCCACAACAAATTGTCATACATCAAACCCTAGAGACATAATGTATATCCTCATCCTTGAACTCCAAAAAACATAATTGGATCCATTGAACATCAGTGCTTACTTCGTAGAGAAGCCTCCTTGATGACTACCTAAATTGTAAATTACATCACCTTCAATATATTAATCCTTTACCAAAGGACTTGCTTTGATACCAATTTTTATAAGTACAATCATTGAGAGGGTGGTTGAATTAGTGAGCTTAGATATTTCAATTTCAATTACAGTCTTTTAAATTATTAACCAATCAACATCTATCAATTTGATCAAGTAACATTAACAAGAGAGATCATACATTCAATGCATACACAATATCAAACACATAACATAGTTCTTATGGGAAACCCTCATGGGTAATAAAACCAAATATTAAGCCTAAAACACAAAATGGACTACTATATTATAAAAAATTACAAACAAGAGACTGATTAACTCCTTTATACCAACAATCCTTGATCATATCCTCCTAACTAAAGGTATTTAGTGAAACACCTATTTCATAAGGAACAACTACCCCTAAGAAAGATCAACTCCTTTAGACCCTCCTTTGAACCCTTCCACCTTAGAAATGGTGTATTAAAAACTTGATGATGGATCATTATTTATCTAACCCTTATATAAACTCTCTCTATCTCAAATAGGCCTCTCACAAAGGCATGCTACAATCTCTCTCCTTCTTCACTCACACTATCCTCATATGCACACTTGAACCTCTTCACATATCTTAAAACTAAAAGATCACTTATATGACATCAAAAATATGACCTATAGGTTATACAAAGTCAATAATCTACTTTGATTCTCAACCCATCCACTAGGCACATCTACTTCTCCTTCACTCCACCACTCTCCCATGCACACCTTGCACTCTCTCAAAAAGTCTTTCACAAGCCTATAAACCATCTCATTCGGTTCTAAAATTATAGATAAATCATGAATTATCAATTCCACAATAATCATTGTCACCCATAATATATGAATTCACCCTTAAGGCATCTCACACAGGTCACACTTAAGCATAAACCACTTTTAAATAGGCCTAAGTCACTTTTAGGTCCTATGGAGACCCATTCACCTTTTATGTACATATTCAAGCAAAAAATGAACATAGGAACACTTTAAAAAATCATGGAACCATTATAAATGATATATAGGTTACCCTTAAGTGTAAAAAATCATCATAAGACCCTTTAGCTTAAGCCCAAATTGCTCAAACACTTTTCTTTACAAAAAATCATTATGAATGAAAACATAATAAACTTATAAGCCATTTTTCATACTACAAATGATTGATAAAATATTTATAATGCACATATAAAATATTTATGGAGTCTACAATACTCCCCAATAGACAATTCACCATGAAATATCAAAACAACATCTACATAAGCTTAAATACTCTTCTTGGGTCACATGAAAAAAAGGAAAAAACCAAAGTTAACTTTGAAGCTCAATATGTTTATCTACACACTTATAGATTTTAAAATCCATATTTTAAAACTCACCTTAGAGTTCTCTACCACTTTTATTTTTACTACATGAGCAAATTCAGCTTCTATCAGAGGATATGGTCCAAAAACCATAGACTAGTTTTTCCTTTGCAAATTGAAATATTCAAATAGAAATGGTCATAGTTAACCTTTGAACACAATGATCACATCTTGTATCCTCTCATCTTTGGATCAATCTCACACCATCAATATTGTCTAAAATTTAATACATATTCCACCAAATCCAAATTTTAAACATCTGGTAGTTGACATCATCTCGTATAATCTTAAAATTTTGACTCAATGCACTCCATCTATCTTTATAGATCAGTCAAATCTTTATTAAGCAATTCACATCATTAAATCAAATTATATGAATACCAACTCACTATTAGATCCTTATCATATACCTTTGATCAATAATTAAACCTTTAACACTTCTTACCATCTCTCTCAACATGCACTATTGATCTTGATCTATACGATCACCTACGCACCATTGGATCTTCATTTGGTCCCGAACTTTAATTGTGTTAACCACTGAAACCTTTGACCTATTTGAATCTACACATTTCATATATATTCATTATATAAACTCTTATGAGCCATTAGATCTCTACTAGGTCCATACCTTTAAGATCATGCAAATTTGACTATGGGGACCAACTATAATATGCCTATAAAGCCTACTTTAGATCTCAATAACTTCTTTTATGCTTCAATGCATGATCTTAAATTTGGAAAAGATGATATTCTCATATAGGAGAATACAACCATATAAAAAAAATTCTAAGAACCATTGTGTTTGAAATATATATCACCATTAAAATGTATTCTCAAAAAAAATTGTCATAAAGCCAACTATATCAAAACCTGCCTGAGAGGCCAACTTTGAGCATGGATAACTTTTGTCACGATTCAGTGCATGATCTAAAATTTAGTGAAAATTAACTATGATCAAAACTAGAAAAAAAATATGATCAACTTCTCCTCAGAAGTCTACACATACAATATATGCCATCGTAAAAAATCTTACTCGACTCTTCTTACCACTTTACAAATTTGGCTAAGTATGGGAACTTAATGAATTCTATTTGAGAAGCCAAATTTGTACCATAATATTTTTGACCATGATTTGATGCATGATCTAACATATAAACTAAGGACTAATGTCATCACAACCATATGATTAACTCCTCTTACTCATCCACACATGGCAATGGTGACATCAACAAATTGGCTACTCATATTTTTTCCCTTGGACCCAAAGTTTCTAGATGAAAACTATGGATTACTAGATGAATTCCACTTATGCACACAATATATCAAAGCATAGATAAAATCTTGGGAACATATTTCATATGATACAATCACCATAATCATCCTTTAACATATTTTATCCATGTTAACACTGAATATCAACCAAGCATACTTCAAGCAAACTAGGACAAACACATTGCACACTTTGTCATTGTTACTTAGTATATCAAAACACTTCATACACTCACAAGGACACATCCATTACATCACCATGACATCAATTAAAAATCTCCAACAATATCCCCTTTTGTTATTGATGTCAACACCCATTATATAGCAATATATATCTCACCTTCCTTCTCTCTCTTCAAGCACTACCAAGCTCATGTACTTTCTCCCACTTTGACATAATTAAAAAGTGGGAAAAAACTAATACTCAAGACCTAAAAATACTACTTTAAGGAGTAAACCATATTATAAATATAGTAAACACTTTACCTTACCTTGATCTTACCTCTTCTTGCCTTAACAACTTCCTCTTATTACATGCCAACATTCTCTTCAATCAATCATTAAAACCAATGAAGAAAGAACACATAAAACACTAAAATATGATGGAAGTTATAAATAAACATTTGATAGGTACTCCCCCTAATATTTTTGAGCAATTTTACCAATTTATCATCTTTAGATCTCCATACATCATAAAGAACCAATATATAGGCTTACTAGTCTTCTCTCTCAAGCTACCATGATGACCATCAACAGAACTTCATGCCACATACAAAATAGGAAACATGTTATAAAACAAACTATTAACTCTCATTGAAACATAAATACCTTTCTCTTTTAGAAAAGCTGAGCAAAAACATCAAATATTTATACTAGGCTTGTCCAAGACTCCTTATAGCCCTACCTGGGACTTGCAGAGCCCACACATTTCATTATATACTTCTGCAGGATCTAAAAATTTATATTTAGATCAATATTATATGATACCTCAAGGACACAAATTTTCAATAACAAGCTCATCTTCTGCAACATATTTCCTTCACAAACCTACTACCTAATTATGCCTCCAACTTCATAAAAATTTTAATAACTTGAGAAACAAAAACCTTAAAATATATATTAATGTTGATTTGAAAACCCATTTGGCCCATTAAACATATTAATAATCCTTATACCTCAACTCATAAGGAATATCACTTTTATAGTAGAACCCACAACCCTATAATTTTAAAACAAAGTCAACATAGCACTTTCCAGTCAACATTTACCTTTGAAACTTCTTGTATATCTGGAGTCAACCATTACACACTTCTATACCTAGATTTGAGCTTCCAAACCATTGGGAATATTGACTTCCTATAACCCATTTTAGGACCTGTAAGCTCTTAAGCACAAATTAAGAAACACGAGAACTAAAAAAACTATCCAAATAGACTTTAACATACCTTCAAATCACAAACCACTTGGAGCATGCTCTAATAAGGTCAACAGACCTTTTTATGCAAAAATATCATCTTGAAAAAACACAAATCTACCTTTACCATCTAATAACCTTCAATCTCACCCTATAGACTACTTCCATATATAGTTATTACCTTAGCATGTTTACCATCTGGACATACCTATTCCAACTAAGAATACTCAACTCTAGTATTCTAAGATCACCTCAAGAACACCATAGCAACACTTGGTTCTATTATAAAAGGAGTCTCTTAAGAATCATATATAGAGACATCCTCTTTATCATAATGTCCTAAAATAAAGTGAAGCCAGGAGTGGCCCACATCTCAGTAAATACTAAAATCCTCTTATACCTATAAGACTTCTTGCTCTTGTTATTCTTATTAGTCTGAACTATGAAAATTGATTCTTCTTCTATATCACTCTCATTTACTTTAAATATATAATTAACAACATATGGATCAATTATGGAATCTTGACAAACCTTTTCATTTGAAGCATCAAATTACAGCTTAGAACCTCACCACTAGGTACAAATAATTGATTTTGTTTGCATGAAGCTTACTCAACAAAAACATGATGTTCAATTTGATCCATACACATCTTAGGACTAGCCTCAATCAATACCTTGGTCTTTTCCTTGAGCTTGGTCTCTTCATTTTGAACAAGAGTAGTTAATGAGATCTCTTAGGAATCTTTACCTTCTATGGTATTCTCCACCATAATAAATAGATTACTTGGACCTGAAGTCTCAAAATGACTCATACTTACCACTTTTGGTCTCCATTAGTTCACTTGCCTTCTATCTTTCACTCTAGGATCTTGATAAAATCTATTCTATTTTTTAGGACTTTACTTATAGAATTTAGCAATGTGACCTCTCTATTCACAGTTGTAGCAAACCATACTCCTTGATGGAAAATCAGCTTGTCTTACCTTGAATAGACTAGGTTTTTCAAAGTGTCCATATCATGATAGTTGAAGCACTTAACTTTTCTCACACCTTTTGACTAATGACCCCCATCATAGTTCCATGCAAATTCATTCTTAACAAGTCTTCTACATTCTCTAGCTCTATGCCCAAATTGATTACAAGTATAATAGTAACCATTGAAATTTGCATACCTCATGGCATTTAGTTAGTGATCTCTTTTATATTCATTCTACTAGTACCTTCATTCCTTATCTAATGATTTATCTTCAAAGGCTGACTGTCCTTGTTCACATTAATCTTCATCTTGTCTTGAGTTGCAGTCTTTGGTTCTTCTTTGTATCCAAGACTAGTCTTATCACTTACATGCTTTTGATCATTTAGAATGTTATCTATATCTCTTTATCTCTTTTAAAATATCACAAATGACATTAATTTAATATAAATCTTCTCTAAATCAGATTTTAATGACTCATTTTCAATTACATACCTTGTACATCCATCTTCTTTAACTTTTAGTCTTGCAGATAGAATTTCCAATTAATAGCTAAGATGCTTGACCATATCTTCATAATCCTTGGCATCTTTATCCATTATTTCCTCAAACAAACTAATTTTTTCCTAAAATTCCTTGAGTTTATATTTCACCTTCTTATTGATCTTCTTCTCAATATTTAGTTCTTCATGAACATTTATCAATGCAGTCTCATACTCCACCTCATCTTCATCATCATCTGAATCATACCAAGTAGATAACTTTTGATGTGAACAAATACCTTCCTCAGCCATCAATAGATATTCATCTTCAATAAGACCACCATATTCATGATCATACTCTGATTCACTAAATTCACTCTCATCTGATGAGCTATAATCTTATTCAGTGTAGAGACTCTTCTTGTCCTTGAATTAGTTTTTCTTGTTATCAAAACTTATAAATCCTTTTTTGATTTTATCAAACCTAAAATATCTCTTTCCATCATCATGACCTTGATCATGCTCTTCCTCATCATCCTTCCTATACTTATGAGGGTACTTATTAGCAAAATGTCTTATCTCACCATAATTGAAGCATTTGAGGGGCAGCTTACCTTTATACTAGCTTGAACATGTTCTCAATTTACTTTAAATCAAAGCAATTATTTCATCCTCATCTGTATCAAGAATGCCATCCTCCTTGGGTTTCTTACCTTGTAACTTATTTTTTATCTTCATTTTAGTATTGAGAGTTGCTTCCTTTTTTGGTGGTATATCATCATTCTTCCTCATCTCATAGGAAGTAAGGGTACCATGAAATTGATCCATCTTCAATTGAGTAAGGTCATGAATCTCTTCTATATTAGATACTTTCAAATCAAACTTGGAGGATAGAGGCCTCAATACTTTTTGAACAAATATATCATCTTCAAGGTTCTCTCTAAGATCTCTGATGATGTTCACAATCTCATCAACTCTCTATAGAAAAGATGCCACAGTATCTTCTTCATTCATCTTGAGAATTTCAAATTGCCTTATGTGAGTCTACAACTTAGCAAGCTTGACCTTTGAATCTCCTTAATAAATGACCTAAATTTTTTCCTATATCTCTTTAGTAGATGAAAAATGGATTACCTTGGTAAACTTATTTTTTTTTAAGACCATAGGTGATGGAATTCATTGCCTTGGAATTATTTTCAAACAAATTCTTATTTGTAATACTAGATGGAGGTATATTAAGAGAAACATAACCATCCATAGCAGATTGCCATACATAAAACCCTATAGACATAATGTATGTCATCATAATCACACTCCAGAAAGAATAATTAGATCCATTGAACATTGGTGCTTGCTTAGTAGATAAGTCTCCTTGATGACTACCCATTTTTTACCTTGGATCACCTTCAAGCTATTAAGCCTTTACCAAAGGAACTATTAAGCCTATATCTCTTTAGTAGTACTAATAGTTAGAGGTAAAATCACTAAGAGGGGGGGGGGGTGAATCAATGCGCCTAGATATTTCAATTTCAATTTTAGTCTTTTAAACTATTAACCAATCAACATATATCAATTTCATCAAATAACATTAACAAGATAGATCATGCATTCAATGCATACGCAAGATCAAACACATAATACATAGTTCCTATGGGAAACCCTCATAGGTAATAAAACCCACTCTCAATCCTACAACACAAAATGGACTACTATCTTAAAATAAATTAAAAACAAGAGACTTATCAACTCCTTTAGACTAGTAAACCTTGATCATATCCTCTTGACCAAAGGTATTTAGTGAAACACCTATTTCACAAGAAGTAATTACCCCTAAGAAAGATCAATTCCTTTAGACCCTCCTTTGAACACTTCCACCTTATAAATGGTGTTTTCAACACCTAATGATGGATGTTTTTTTGTCTAACCCTTGAACAAACTCTCTCTCTCTCTCTCTCTATCTCAAACAAGCCTCTCACAAAGGCATGCCACAATCTCTCTCCTTATTCACTCACACTATCCACATAGGTACACTTTAACATCAAATATGACCTATAGGTCATACACAGTCAATAATGTTCTCTATTTTTCAACCCATCCACTAGGCACATCTACTTCTCCTTCGTTCTACCACTCTCACATGCACACCTTGCACTCTTTCATAAAGTATTTCAAAAGCCTATAAACCATCTCATTTGGTTCCAAAATTTATATATAAATCATTAATTACTAGTCCCAAAATAATCCTTATTGGATATAATACATGAATTTACCCTTAAGGCATCTCACATGGGTCACACTTAAGCATAAACCACTTTCAAATAGGCCTAAGTCACTTTTAGGTCCTATGGAGACCTATTCACCTTTTTGATACATATCCAAAAAAACAAATAACATAAGAACACTTTCCAAAATCATGAACCCATTCTACATGATATATAGGTCCCCCTTAAGTGTCAACAATCATCAAAATACCCTTGAGCTTAAGCCCAAATTTCTCAAACACTTCTTTGTACACAATCATTATGAATGAAAATGTAGTCAACTTTTAAACCATTATTCATATTACAAATGATTGATCAAATATTTATAATGCACATAGAGCATCCTTATGGAGTCTACAACACTACCCAATATCCAATTCACCATGAAACATTGAAACAAGATCTACATAAGCTCAAATACTCTTCTTGGGTCATATGCAAAACAAACATGAAACGACAATCAACTTTGAGGATTAATATATTTATCTACACACATTTTCAGATTTTAAAATCCATATTTATAGATACCCCTTGGATTCCTCTACCACTTTTTTTTTATACTACATGAGCAAATTCATCTTCTATTAAAGGATATGGTCTAAAAACCAAATACTAGTTTTCCTTTGCAAATTTAAATATTCAAATACAAACAATCAAAGTTAACCTTTGAACACAATGCTTGCATATCATGTAATATCATTTTTGGATCAAATTCACACCATCTCACTTGTCCAAAATTTAACACATAGTATTTCAAATCCAAATGTTAAACATCTGATAGTTGATCTCATCTCATATAATCTTGAAATGTTGACTCAATGTGCTTTGTCAATATCTAGAAATCAATCAAGTCTTTATAAAGAAGCACACATCATTTGATCAAACTATCAAACACTCATTCAACATTATATCCTTATCATATAACTTTTCTCATTCATTAAACCTCAAACACTTCTTCCCATCTCGCTCAACATGCACTATTGATCTTGATCTGTATGATCATCGGTGCATTATTAGATCTTCATTTGGTCCTAAATTTAACTCTGTTAACCAATGAAACATTTGACCCATTTGACTCTATGCACATCATAGATCTTCACTGTATGAACTCCCACAAGTGGTTGGATGTCCAATATGTCCAAATATTTAACATCATGCAAATTTGACAAAGTATGGGGACCAACTACAATATGCCTAGAAAGCCTACTTTGTATCTCAATAACTTCTTTTGTGCTTTGACGTATGATCTCAAATTTGGACCAAATGATCTCCAAAAATAGAAGAATCCAGCCATATAAAAAACATATCCTATAAACCTTGCATGTGTGAGATATATCACCATTAAAATGTCTTCTCAAAAACTTATGTCATAGAGCCAACTATGTCAAAACCTTCTTAAGAGGCCAAATTTGAGCATGTATAAATTATTGTGTGCTTCAGCACATGATCTAAAATTTAACACAAAATACTAGGCTCAAAAGTAAACAAACCCATATGATCACCTTCTCTTTAAATATCCACACATGTGAGATATTCCATCATCAAAAAGCTTACTCAGCTCTTCTTGCCACTTTGTAAATTTGAATAAGAGAACTTAATGAATTCTATCTGAGAAGCCAACTTTGCACCCTCATATATTTGATCATGATTTGATGCATGACCTGAGATTTATCACATAATTAGTAGGTAATAATATGATCAAAACCATATGACCAATTCCCCTTGACACATCCACACATGGTAATGGTGATGTCAACAAACTACCTACTCATATTTTCTACCACTAGACCCAAAGTGTCTAGATGAAAACTATGGATTACCAGATTGATTTCACTTATGTACACAAGCTCTAAAAGCATATATAACATATTAGGGACCTCTTGAACATGATCCAATCACCATACTCATCCCTGAACATATCTTATCCATGTCAACATTAAAGATCAGCCAAACATACTTCAAGCAAATTAGGACAAACACATTACACACTTTCTCATTATTACTTAGGCTATCAAATCACTTCATCCACTCACAAGGACACCTCCATGACATCACTAACATATCTCCAACAATAATAAAAGTGGTATAATAAAAATTTAAGCCTATATCTAATATAAAAATGCCTACAAAGAGGATAAAATTGGAATAATTAGGTTTATAATAGTTAATGGTTCAAAATTTTGTCTTCATGGAATTCTACCTTCAATTTTGGTGAAAGAACCAAAATATAAAGTAACACACCACAAGAGTTTATCAAGCCAATAAAAAAAATTGGTGGAGTAATTGGTGCCACACATATTAAAAGCCTTAAAAACTACTATGAAAACTTCATATGTGTATAAAGAAGGGGAAAAAATCATGGATGTGAATATATAGTCCACCATCTTGACTACATAACATCATCTCCACTAAAAGAGTATTCAAAGTGATTGTTCCATTCAAAAATTTGGGTAAATGTAATGGATTTTCAATTCATTATATACATCAAAATTTAGATTAATATGATCTCTACTAAAGTAGTCATCAACCCAAGTATGAAAATAACTCACTTTCAACCATACTATGTCAAATGGGTAAGTCAGGGTAGATATATCCCATTAGTTGATAGTGTCACATACCCTATTCCATAAAACCATTCAAGGGTAAGGTGGTCTATGATGTGGTACCCTTGGATGTATGTGATGTACTTCTAAAAAAACCTTATATGTGGGCACAAGATGATATTTATGATGTTAAGCCTAGGAATGTCACCATCACTATGGGTCCTAATCATTAATGGATAATAAATTTAGACCATGCTAATTTATTAGACTTGATCAATGAAAATCACTATCAGTGTATGACTTCTTAGATTAGGACCCTTATCCTACTTATGTTTAGATATGAGGAAAAACAAAATTTTATAACAACCACACATATCAATACATAGGTCAAACAAAATAACATAATAAAATGGACCATATTCCATTATAATACATATATGCCTTCACTTGTTGATAGGTGTGACTCTGCATTATTAGTTATAAAATCCAAATGATATATTCTTGAGATCCCTAATTCCAAATGGACCATTATAGAGGCATTTAATGCTCAATAATGAATAGATTGAGCATTAGATTCAATAGTTATTTCAAAAGAGACACATCCAACCAAATGCCTCACCTTATGTAAGCCTAATCACACTTATTTGAAATAACGATGAAATGTGGTGATTTACATTGGGTATCAAGCCTTAAACAATATACCATCAAGAATTAATACTTAATTCCAAATATTTATGACCTCTAAAATAAACTCAAGGGATATGATATTTTCACTGAAGTTGATTTGAATTCAAGTTATCACTAAGTGTGAATCGATCCAATGGACATATGAAAGCTAACTTTAAATATAAGGAAGGATTTTTATAGTGTTTGGTCATGCCATTATTTTTGAAAAATTCACTAGTGACATTCATGAGGATGATGAATGATGTCATATGTAAATTTATATATTATTTCATGGTTATCTACCTAGATGACATTCTTGCACATGGGAGGAGCACATGAAATATGTTCAACAAGTTATTCACACCTTGTGTCAACATAAACTCTAAACTAGTATAGAGAAGTGTTCTTTTAGTATAGAAAGTATCTAATATAGCATCTACATCATCAACAAGGATGTTATGAAAGTGGACCCAAATAAGATCCATGTCATCAAGGATAAGCCAAATCTAAATAATCTAATATAACTCTATATTTTTTAGGGTTATCTAATTTCTATTGTAGGTTCATGCTTGGTTTATTTCATATTACATTTTATTTGAGATAAAAAAAATAGGGGAGAAAGAAAATTTAATATGGGTAGATGTGAAATATCATGTGTTTATATAAATGAAGCAAAGTCTCTATTTAGAACTTGTCCTTGTCTTTATAGATCTACAATAGTTATTTGAGATTGAGACAAATGCCTTAAAATATGCACTCAAAGTGGTCCTCACCAAATATAGGCACCTTATTACATACCATGGTGATACATTATCTTAAAATAATGTGCATGTATAAAATATATGACAAGGATATGTATGCCATTGTGAAAACATGTAAATAGTTGAAAATTTATAGGTTGGGTAAAGATACCATCACATATACATATCACAAGCCTCTAAAATTCATGTAAATATAAGGAAAGTTACATAATGACCATTTGTGATAGAGGGTACATATATATACAATCATTACACATTGGAATTAAACATAAAAAGGTAAGTTCATATCAAGGTTGTTGACTATTTGAGTCAACCTTCAATTGTTACATTGATAATAATTATTGACCCCAATGATGCAAAGCATCACAAGGTAGTATGAAAAGTTATCATGTTTGAAGGTGTCATGATAGTAATTTTAAGTTTTATTTGGGTGTTAGGGGTATTTAAGGGTCCATTAGGTGATTTTATATTCATTATAATTCTTGAATTTGAGTGTTTGTGGTTTATTCTATATTTCCCATCAAAATGCATAATTTTAAATTTTGAATTCTAGAACTATGATTTAGAGTGATATGTGGGTCTTGTGAAGAATGTAAATGTTGTTAAATATTTTTAATTAGTAATTAAATGTCCTGGGGTGTGTGTTAATTTTTTTCCAATTTCAAATACCTGTACAATAAAGGTAAAGCCAAGAATATTGGGTTTGTAACTGCCACCCTACATAGGAAATGGCTTTGTGAGAGTTTTCTTTGCATGTTTTGGCATCTTAAGAGGTTGATATGCATGGGAGTGAGTAAAGTGTATTTTAGGAGACTGGTAGGATATTATATTTTATAATAACCATGGAGGATAGTATGTAAAATAACAATAAATATCAAGAATTGAAGAAACTCTACCTTCCTTATGTAAATTCTATGGTATAATGATTATATGAATGATGAAATCAATGAATAAAGAATGTTTTAGAGATAATTTGTGAAATAAGATAAGTTTAAATGAATTTAATAAATAATATATATTTATTTTCTTTTCTTTAAGAGGGTTTCTATGAGATTTTTCTAGATAAAACAAATTCATCCATAATACAATCTATGTAAGAGCAATTTTGTGGTATCACAGCCGAGAAGGTCAAGCAAGTGAGGTATGTTGATGGTTGTTTGAGTTATTTTTTAGTGGTTTTGAATAAAATAAATAGTATAGTGTTTTTTATTTATGTTTATTTAATCCCTTTTGTATGTTTATATATCCATTTTAAAGTGTTTGAAAATAAGAACCTTCATACACAGTCCATTAATACACTCATGATTTTGTAAAAGTGCATGTTACAGTCTTTAAAGGATTGATATTGAGAATTTAGATATTTTAAAATATTAAAATATATTTTTGATACCATAAATATGCATCATAACCATTTGGAGATTCAAAATTTGATTTATACATGGAAGATTTCAATGAGACCACACATAGTCATATCCTATACTCAAAATTTTACAAATTTGCTTGCTAAGAGAGTTTTATGATTTTAAATGAAAATATAACCATTTTAAAATTATAATTAAGTAAAAAAATATCTTTATAAAGTTTAATTATATTATTAGATTTTATAAAACTCAAATCATGCAATGTATAGTGCTTGTTGCCTTGTCAACACTACACCTAAGATTTGAAAATAGAATCTTGAATAACTTTTATTACATCTAGATAAAATTTACCAAACTTTGGAATATGATGTATTTTAATGTTTAATAAATTATTTTATAGTTTATAAAATTTTATAGTACCATATAGTATGGTCCCTAGGTCCGTGGCATTAAACTAGGCCTAAAGAAACCTAATTGGCAAGGAGGGTGTAAGAGAAAGGGTACTTGAATTGAGAGTTAAGAATTGAAATTTTAGTTGAAGATAAAAGTGGATAATGGGTATAAAAAAATGTTTTATTTTGTCTATAATATTTTTTTATTATTCCCCACTACTAGATTTGTCCTAAAAGAGGCCTACAAGGAAAGAGGCCTAATGAGAGAAAGAGTAGTTTGGTTGAGAGTTATAACTTGAGGATTGAATGTTGTGTTTGGATATGTATATGGGTTGTAATATTTAGGTGTAAGGACATATGATACCCATTTTAGAAGACAATAAGATTGAAATCATGAGTTAGGCTTTTATGCCTAAGAAGCTACATGAGAAGGAGCTAGTTTGTTTAAGAAGGGAAAGTGAAGTTTTGGAATTATTGTATGAGATGATAGTGTGTGTAATAAGGAGGTGAGATATTGGAGAGGAAGATTATAGAGATTATTAATAATATTTTTATGTTTAAAGTAGTATTAAATTCATGTAGGAGGCTTAGGAACCTAGTGTTGTGAAGAGTGTTAAAGAAGAGAGTTCAAGATTACAAGCAAGTACATGCATGACAAATCAATTAGAGATTAATAAGGGATTAAATAAAATAATAAAATTTAGGTGGATGAATTAGGAGGTTTTAGGAATCATGTCTCTACACCACCTTATTTAATTGAGACAATAGAGTGGCCTCAATTATAATGAATGAGATTGTAGCTTTTGTGACATATACTTAAGACTTAAAATTGGTGGAAATGTTTTTTACTATCATATATAGGAGGTAATTATGTGACACATGGGACACATTTGTGTTCTTATAGGGGAGCATATAAAAATAATTTGGGAGACTCACTATAGTCGAGGGGAAAGATAATTTGAGGTGGAGAAAATAATAGGATTTTGCAAAAGTATTTTTACTATCCAAACCTTTGTCATGATATTCCCAGATACATCAAGTCTTGCATATCTTGCAAAATCTCAAATCCAACCAACAAAATCAAGGATTCTAAACACTTATGCTAATTCTAAAAAAGACTTTGGAGTTTGTATTTTTCACAATAATTCATGGTCATGATTATGTTTTTATGGTGGTATATAAGTTCTCAAATATGGAAACTATAACATCTTGTAAGAAGGGGATCTCAACAAAGGAGATTTAAAAAATATTATTTGAGCATGTGTGGTTTCATTTTTGGCATATCATAAAGAATTATGTGAGATAAAAACAAGATATTTTTGGGATCCTTTGGGCTAAAATATGGTCCATGATGGATATAAAATTATACAAATCCATTTCATTCCATTCCAGGACATATGGATAGACAAAGGTAGTTAACCACATTATTTTGCATCTTCTTCAAGTGTAATATTCAAAACATCAACACACATGAGATGAGAGTCTTCTATATGTCCAAAATATTTTAGGGTTCTTATGTATTTATAAATTATTTAAATTAAAATTAGGACTTTATTGACGTGTAAACCGAAATACAAGAATCAAAAAATTAAAAAATACATAACATGGATCATATGGGGTGAGGGGAAGAATTGCTTAAAAGTAAACTACCAAAAACATACACTAGCATGCCATAAATGTCAAGTCCATGTTTTTAATAGAGGGAGAAAATATGAAAATTTTGAGGGAAGTAATTACTATTAAAGGGTGAGGGAGGATGTACAAGGACTATTTAAAGTTAATAATTGTGTCAAGAATATCTAATTTAAACTAATAATCAATAAATATACCAACATCCTAAAAATATACAATTTAAAGATTAATTAATTATCTCATAACCATTTTTTTGTGTACACTTTCTCTTCATGAAATGGTCAGACCAATTCTCCCCCCTTCTCTATATAATTATACATTAGGAAAAAAAAAGGTGAAACACAAGAATTCAACTATTAAAAATGTACAAGTGTTCTTATTGGCATATTTTGCTTCATTTAAAATTGCATAATATGACTATATTAAATAAAAGATTAACTATCCAAAATTAAGGTGTTATGCCATTTATTATTCAACTGTATAATTATTCAATATTTATTTAATGTCATTTTAGGTGATTATATATAATATTAATGTTCAAATTGAACTTATATAATAACATTAAGAATTGTTGAATGTTTGTACAATTAAGTGTATGAATGATGTAAGGTGTTTTAAGTTTTAAAGTCCTATTTTTTAATAAGTTGGGGCCACCTAGACTCTAAAGCATTTATAAAAGGAAATTTGAGTTCCATTGTAATTTTAAAGGTTAAATGAGAGTAATTGGCTTACAATTATTGTTGATATTGATTGAGATCATGAGACATAATTTCAAATTGTTATAATTTTCTTACAATAATTTTTTCAAAAGTAAATTCTTATGTTTTTTTATTTAAATATTTTATTTTAATCATATAATTTTTTAAAATTTCATCTTATACTATTATTATCATAAAATTTAACAATTAAATAACTTTACTTAATTCAATATTATGAATTTATTAAAAAATACAAAAAAAATAAATTTAAAAACAATTTATATAATAATTAAATGAATTAAACTTATATATTAAAGAGTTAAGATTAAGATATCTATTCTATGAATATGATTTTGAAATCTCTTTATAGACACCTAATCTACATCACCCCACACCAACAACAAAAAAATGAAAAAGAAGAAAAGAAAAGAAAAAAGTGAAGAAAGAAAGGGAAAAAAATGATCGATACAATATCCACTGGATAAGAGTAAAGAGACCCATAGTTTCATCTTAAATGAGATATCTCTTTTTTCCCTCTATAAATAACAGAGGAGCATGCCCCTTATGAATGAGATTAAGAAACTCATTTCTAATTGAAATATGGAAAATTAAACACCCAAACTATGGGATGTTTGTGATCTAAATTAATTCCCCTTTGAACAAGAGAAAATATTTGTGTTTTTCTCAAAAATTATAACTATAACCTTAGTCTTATTAATGTCAACTAATATAAAAATTGTGTAAACAAGATAAATAATCAAACCAGTATTAATCCATTTTAACTAAATCCACAATTAGGTTGATTTTATATATTAGTATATATATTTTAATTATATTTATTTAAATTTATGTTTAGAGATATTAGTTTTTAATATTTTTATATTTATTAATAATATTATTATTATTTTCATTAATTATTTATTTTTTGATGATAAATGATATCAATTTAGTTATATTATTGTGTTGAGTTTGAAATAAAAATCTGAAACAAAAATAAATAAGTTCCAAATTTCTCCATAAAATTTCAAATTCTACCATAAGACACTAAATTCTATTATGTAATTAAGATATTATAATTTTTTATATGATTTATTCTAGTAAGATTTTTTTTTTAAAGTGAAAATAAAATAGATATCAAATTTAAGGTTGAAATTTCTATGTAATAATTAAAAGTATGTTAAATTTAAAATCAAATATAATTGTGAACGTCTCATTCCATTACACTACCTTACTAACATTAAATTTAAATTTAAACATAATTATGAACAAATCATTCCAATATAATACCGTAATACCATTATAGAACACCTATCAACATAACAATATTATATTCTTTGTTTATTCAAAATAAATAAATACTGAATAATTTAACCACTAAAATTGAAAAGAGGATGCGAAAAGAGCTTGAGGTTTTTTATGTCGTACAAATACCTACATACTTTAGGTATTCTATCCCATCCATCAAATCATCAATCTTTATCAATATATGCATGATTATCTTATTTTTATTGCACATTTATTGCATTAAACTGGCCGTTTGGATAGTTTTGTAAACCCTTTATTAAATGGCTACCACCACTAGATGTGCATCTTTGGATGCAAGGAAAGATGGTGGGAGCTTGAGTTTCAATGGCACTAAAACAAGCATAGAAGTTTGTATCAAAGGTATAATATCATGAGTTATTAGTCCTAATATAGACACTCCTTTACTTGATGTTGTGTTTGATTTGGTAGAGTTTGATAAATCTTGTAGCTATTTTGAATATATCACTCTAGTTTCTTATTTTGTGAGTAGTCCTTCTCGAGAGCCTACTTAAATAATGGGTCCACAACCATTGGCAAGGCCATGGTGTGAAAATAAAAGGATTCCAAAACCTTACCAAGTTTTTTTTTTTCTTATTTCACTTTAATAACCCAAAGTAATGCAAAGACAATGTTAGCTATGACCCCTAGTTTATTCGAAACACCTTGGTTATTTTTTCTCACTGGACCTAAGAATTTCAAGTCTCTAAACAAGCCAAGCTTAATATATTGGTTTGAATATAATTCTTAGGTTTACCTTTCCCACTATGGGGCTTTATTGATCAACTCATTAAACCTCTTAGATGGTTCATTTGCCATGAACAAGCCAAGTTCTATGTAGCATGTCCTCAGAAAAGGGTTTGTATTGAGATTAACCTAGTAAAATATCTTAAAGAGTCCATAGAGATTCAAGTGGGAAAAAATTGATTCATATAGTGTGTGATTTATAGTAATTTTCCAAACACTTAATTTAGGTGCTAGTCCTCATACCATATGATTCAAGAATGCTCTTTAATTTTCCCCACCTCTTTTATTCCTAAGGAAAAAGGTGGGTCTGAGCCCAAACCCCAAAATAGGAATTTTGATGGTTGAACCACAATCAATAATAATAATAAATAATAATAATAATAATAATAATAATAATAATAATAATAATAATAATAATAATAATAGATCA